>CM054126.1:85960017-87298767 GCA_028751855.1 Ambrosia trifida
GGACTACTTACGTATCCCTGGTTGGGATGTTATGGATCCTTGTGTGGGTCGTTTACTTTGATGGATCCTTGTGTGGCTCGTTTACTTTGCTAGTTCGTAAACTGTGTCCTTGATGAACTAAACCAACTCTATCATCTGTAAGTCCTCACGTACCGAATGAGTTGCCGGGATTGGCAAGCGGGTTATTAGTTGATAGCGCTATTAGGTCTTACAAACCTCACACCGGCTCGGGGAGTGCGGGGGTGAACTATAACTTAACGAAACTTTATCATTGTGGATAGACAATGATGTCAGGCATGCGGCGCACATTTGTGGCTACACGTACATAGCAGTTCGGTATATTCGGTGTTAGTTATCATGAATGGGCTAGCTACCCTTGACATGCGACGAACTAGTGGTTACACGGTTCTAGGAACCAACTCATTTTACTTATTTACGTGGTTTTCGAAACCAACGCATTTTCATACTCAATTACTTTACTCTGTGAACTCACCAGCTTTATGTTGACACACGATAGCATGCTTTTGCAGGTAACTAAGAGAGGAGCACAGTTAGGGCATGCAACATGTCATGGGTCTCAAACATTAAACTATTTTAAAACTTTTAACTACTTTCTTTTGTATTTGGGCGCGGTGTTTTGCGCAGAATTTATTTAACTATTTTTCCGTTCGCTTCCGCTATACTTATATTTGGTTTGGTTAAACATTTAACTTGGTTTTTGCAATAACGAACTAAATGGTTGGGCATTTAGAGTCGTTCCTGTGACTTATGACTATGGGATCCTGGTTCGTCATGCGCCTCGCGGTATAAACCCCGCAGTGGAAATTTGAGGGTGTGACACACATCACAAAGAGGTGTGACGATGATGAAGAAAAGAAAGTATAAACGGAAACCTGTAATCACTTATAATGCCGAAGGTGTCCCAATTGGAGACAAATCAACCGATCTAGCTACTTTTGAGGGAATGCTAGCAAGAAGTATGATTCCTATAACATATGACTCTTGGCCGCACGTTAGTAAGGATTCAAAGGAAGAATTATGGCAATATGTTTTGGTAAGTCTTAACATCTAATCTTTAACTTAAAATTAGTAATTATTTCTTTTTTATTGAAAATAATAATTTATATTTTATGTTTCATGCCAATTATATAGTTGATCCAAAGAGCCGAAAGCAAATTTTCCAATCAATTGGGGACAAGTGGAGAAATTTTAAACATAGTCTATACAGGGATTATATTGAGGTACAGAAAGATGACCCTGTGGCTAGGAATAATTTATTTGATCCTCCTCGAACGTATCCATCCATCCAAAAAAGTGACCTTTACATCTTTGATATTTCTAACGCAGGAGAAAGGTAGAATAGCTAGGGAAATCCATGCACAAAATAAATACAATCATCATTTAAGCTGAAAGGGCTATGCAAAACTCAAAGCTGAGATTGTATGAATTGAATTAATTAAATATCGTTTACTTGTATTAATTTAATGTTATACTTACTTTTGTTGTTATTGATAATTCAGATGCAAGAAACCGGCAAGACAAAAGAGGAGATTAACAGGGCAATATTGTGGAAAAAAAGCGCGAGTTTTGAAGTCAGGAGGTTATGACAAAGATGTACAAGTAGTTGTAGATAAAATTGTAAGTTTTTTCTCACTTAAACCGAACATCATTGAATTATTGTATCACATGATTAACTAATAGTCCTAATCATTCCAAAGTTTGATTTTCTTACTAAATGTTTCATGAATTGGTATTCACGTTTAGGATGAGCTGATGAATTCTGGTGGCGGAGAAGTTACAGGTCGTGCATATGATGTGCTTGCGTAGGCCCTAGGTACAAAGGAACCACGTGGGCATGTGCGCGAAGCGGGAAGATTTTTGACGCCTCGGCAATATTTTTATCTACCCACGACCGTTAAGCATTATTTGGACAAGGAGAAGCAGACGTTTGATCAACGCTTCATCAAACTTGAAGAGGAGGTAGATAAATTGAAAAGAGGAGCGACTGATGCGTCCGAAGCTGGATGTTGCCAATTTTGGGACAATGAAGATGTTGAAGATGACGCACCTGAAGAACCAGTGGTAAGTCTTGAATCTTGAACTTTATTATAAGTGACTGTTAATATGTGAATATTTATGTTATTGATATTCTATTATTATGCTGCTGGTGACTGTTAATATGTGAATATTTATTTGATTTTCTGTTGATATGGAATATTTATGTTATTGATATTCTGTTATTATGCTGCTGGAAGTTGCCAAATTCTTATGCGGAATCCGTTAGCATTAGAAAACCTGTGGATTATCATTTAGAGTACAGCGGAATCCGTTAGCATTAGTATTATGTCTTGATTTAAGTTAAATACTTGATCTAGACGACTTAGGCAACCACCACTGGTATTGTCTCTTGGGATTTGGGAAAAGTGATATGCGTGAGGCAGTTTGGTCTTAACACATATAGGAAGATGGTTCAGTGACTTATAGGTCAACCGTTCTTACCCTAGTTCAACTTGAGCGCTTTCGCTACTTAAACTGCTACTGGGGCTGTTCGACGAGTATTTGAGCCGAGCCGGTGTTAACTCAGACTCGACCTAGTAATACTAAGACTAAAGTTAGTGTCATAATATTTCCATCTGAAGCAGAAACTAAAGATCAAACTCAGCTTGCTTTTAGCTTACGCTTGGGCTGTGCAGATGGGTCAGACCGAAGCCTGACCTGAACTGAAAACTAAGAAATGGTATAAACAAGGACCCAGGACCGGACCTAAGGGGAATGGGTATATGTTGGGTATTGGTATCCCACATATTCGGGCATTCGGTTAAATGGATTCCAAAACTAAGCTTCTTGATATACTCAATTCCAAATTATAGAGAGGATCTAACACAGTGATTTTAGTTAGAGATATTAATCACTTTGCATTTTTTAATAAACATTGATTATTTTTTTGGGATTTTTGATGTATAATTAAATAGTATCTTGAATTTTGTTTATTGATTGCGATTTTGGGGCTTAATTGACCAAAATTATTTTATTCTTTTGCTTGATTTAATCGTACACACATGTTTGATGAAAACAACAACATACTGTTGGATTCTATGATATGCTTGCTGTCATGTTGTAGAGCCCATGGGTATGTTGGATTGGGTTTGGATAATGTGTATAACTGCATTAAGGTTGTCTACATTAGCTATGGTGTTGCCCAAGAGGATATTAGGCTGAGAGACGGTGTGATGTACCGCTATATGTGCTACTGAAATTAACACAGATATGCCATGTGCAATTGTTGTTAAAAAGCATTAAGAGCTGTGCGGTATCTTTTAAAGGTCATTTAACCAACTTGGGCATGTCAAAACTCAAAGCACAACCATATAGCCTCGCAGTCCCCGTCTTCGCTGGATGTGCTGACTGGAGTATGCCTTGTCCAAAACCAAACCCAAATTTTGTGAAACTATGGAACTGATAAACTAATAGTATACACAAGGTTCGGTCCTGGTTAGGTGGTTGGGTTTTCTCAGGTGGTTTTCCTCAGTTTTTGTATGTTCCAATGTTCCTTTAATAAAACACTCTTAACATCAAGTTAACAACGATGTATTTGAATTTTAATCCGCTACATCAGCAACAAAATTCTGATCATCACTTGCTTCTATCATGGCTTGCCTGGATTGCTCGTTTTCATTAGCGGTCATTTCTTTAGAAGAAAGATTATCAGAACATATTGTTTTAGTGTTATATTAATTGTGTTTCCAGAAAGGTTCTACTGTTGAGCTGTCTGAACTTTTGAATAAGGTACATGTATCAACTGTTGTGTCTTGTGCTCTACGTTAACATAAGTTCTGTTAACGTAGCGATGTGTTATGGCAAAATAAATGTAGCAATGTGTTATGATTTATGTAAAATAATTGGCCGGCCTCGATTAATGTATTAATTTTATTGTTGTCTCAGGTTGGTGGAGGAGCGGATCATTACGGGGATGAAGACATGAATGTCGTTCGCGAAGAATAGTCAGGCTACGCCGCAACATTTATTTTCAAATGATCAACTTGTTTGTTTGAAGGTAATGTAATGTCGATACAATATTTTTGTAAACGTTAAACGTCTCGGATTATATAATGAAATGATGTTTTTGTTATCAGTTTGCTAATTATTTTGCATATAATAAAATAGCTATAAATCCAGGAGGGTAAATATGTAATTTTACAGGAATTTTTTTAGATTAATAAATTTATGACACGCAAAAGAACATCATAAAATTTTTTCATAAATTTCTATCATAATATGTGTCGAAAAAATGTCAACAAAAACTGTCATAAAAATGTATCATTAAAAAATGTCATAACGTATGTCACTAAAACCTGTCATAAATGTGTGTCATAAACAGATGACACGCGAAAATATGTCATATTAAATTTATGACACCGCCATCCTTGACGTTTTTTTTCTTGTCATCAGACCCCTTTCTTGACACGCAATGCGTGTCAAGAAAGGCCTTTTTTCTAGTAGTGAGAGTATCGATTGTAAGGAAGTAAATCCCAATTGTTAGGATTTCCATGACATTCTTGAACAATTCTAAACCATAAGTAAGTCGACTCATGTTTGTATCTCCAAGCCCATTTAACAAGAAGCGCCAAGATAACATCAATCAATTTAGAAACGCCCAAACGTCCATCTTTCTTAGGAGTCGTTACGACCTCCCACGACACCCAATGAATCTTTTGAACCTCATCATTCCCCGACCATAAAAAACGCTTCATCATAATTTCAATGGTATCAATCACCTTATATGGGGCTTTGTAAAGTGAAAAATAAAAAATTGGAAGGCTTGATACAACCGATTTGATTAGTACAAGGCAACCACCAATGGATAGAAGTTTAGCTTTCCATGGTTTTAGGAGAGACTTGTACTTATCAACCACCGCATCCCAATTCCTAACTCGATTCATATTAGCGCCTACTTTGATACCGAGATAGTCAAAAGGTATACTTCCAAGTTTACACCCACTTAACTCGGCCATACACTTCAATTCTTCATCGGCACAATTAATTCCATAAATATTAGATTTATGCAAATTAATCTTTAAACCTAAACACATATGGAAAACCCGAAGAAGACGAATCATTCTCTTGAAATTCCCAATAGACAATTTCCCTACTAAGAGGGCATCATCCGCATAAAGTAAATGGGAAATATAAGGGCCATTATTACTGAGTTTAATACAATCAAAATCACCTTGAGCGCACGCCTTGTTAATAAGACATGTAAGGGCTTCCTTGACAATGAGAAAAAGAAAAGGCGATAGGGGATCACCTTGCCTTAATCCATTCTCTCATTGAAAAACAAAAGTTGGTGAACCATTAACTAGCACCGAAGAACGTGCCGATCTCAAAACACCTTCAATCCAAATACACCATCGGGGCCGGAAACCCCATCTGCTTCAATATGGAAATCAAAAAGAGCCAATCCACGTTGTCGTATGCTTTCTCAAAATCGATTTTAAATAAGAAAGCTTTTTCCTTTTTTCTCTTTAAAACGGATATCAACTCATTAATAATGAGAGGGCCATAAAGAATAAAGCGATCCGATAAAAAACCACTTTGGTTTTCTAAAATAATCACACTCATCACCTTATTTATACGGTTCGCCAACACTTTTGAAATGACTTTGGAAATTAATCCAATCAGGGTAATAGGTCTATAATCCTTTAATCCAATCGGGGTCTTGGATATAGGAATAAGAGTAATAAACGCCTCACGAAAACCGTGATTAATCATACCTGTATCATAGAATTCGGCCATTAATTTGAAAAAAATCATCTTCAAGAAACGACCAAAAGTGCTTGAGAAAAGAAAAGTTAAATCCGTCTGGCCCCAGAGCACGATCACCACCACATTGAAAAACGGCTTCTTTGATTTCTTCTTTCGAAAAAGAGGCTACTAGTTCATCCTTAACATCATCAGGCAAGACATTAATATTATCACAATAAAGATATGGCCAAGATTTAATTGGATAAGAAAATAATGATCGAAAAAATTGAAAAACTTCCCTCTTGACCAAAGATGGCTTAGAAACCCAATTACCATCGATTAATAACCCCGGAATATTATTCTTTGACTTACGGCCATTGATAATACGATGGAAGAATGCCGAGTTTTCATCTCCATCTGTCGGCCAACGAATCCTTGATTTTTGCTTAACATCAAGGATCCGTAAATGATCAATAATACCAATCCCCCTTTTTGCATTCTTCATACACCCACACATCCGCTTCTTCTAAATCTTTTTCTTCCATTATAAGCTCCAACCTCTCAATATCAGCTTGCATACTATTATACTCGGCGCTTTCTTTAGAAATCAAATCCAACCTCCAAGCCTTGACAATTAACCTCTCTAACCCGCTTAAGTTTATTGATAATAATAGTATCGGGTTAAATTTAGAAAATAAGTGTGACCGCGAACTATTTATCAATACTTACCGACCAAGATTTTGTATTCATGTTTGTTTATTGAGGAAATGAATGTTTTTGTGTTCGTTCGTTAAATTTCGGTAACGGACGTTCATCAACACAAACAAATATTCATAAACAAAAACAAAGACAAAAAGACTTATATTAAATTTTGAATAAAATTAGCGTGCGAAAACAAGTACAAATAAGGCAGTGTTTATTTTTCTTTATTAAGAAATTAAGTGTGACTGCGAACTATTTATTAATACTTACCGAACAAGATTTTGTATTCATGTTTGTTTATTGAGGAAATGAATGTTTTTGTGTTCGTTCGTTAAATTTCGATAACGGACGTTCATCAACACAAAAAAATATTCATAAACAAAAACAAAGACAAAAAAACATATATTAAATTTCGAATAAAATTAGCGTGTCTTATCACAAACATTAGATCTGCTCATGATATACTAAGCTAATGATCAAAACGTATTTAACATAAATCATAATATTGATAAAACATAATTAACATAAAATAATGTCTCAAATAACAATATTCTCATATCAAACTTGAAGTGTTTATTTTATCCACCAAAATTAAACTTGAGGGAACAATCATAAAGTAAGCTCCACACATACAAATAATAACGAACATAAGCGTATACGTTATTGAACATTCACGAACATAAAGGTACGGACACTGTCTCTGTTTATATTCATTCATTTAACTAACAAATGAAGTTTCTTGTTCCTGTTCGTTTATTAAACAAATTAACACAAATAAACTTGTTGCCGAACAATTCTCGAACCTCTTGTTGAATATTCGGTTTGTTTGCAACCTTAGTTATGGGTATGTGTAATAGCTTTTACATGAAGTTTGGATACTTTTTACTATTATAGAGAACTCTCATGATGACGACGACGACGTTGTTGTTGTTATTATTATTATTATAATATAAACAAGATCTTATAAACAGTGGAGGCATGCTAACATGAGCTTGACACTGTTAGCTTGGTTTTTTTTTTTTTTAAATACCAAACCACAACAAAAGAACAGGGGAAAATAGATTTTAGTACTCCCAACTATCGGCTGTTGACGGATATCACTATGAACTTTCACTTTGGTTAATAGCACTCCCAATTTTCAACTTATTTTCTTCCATCACCCCCAAACTAACGGAGGTCTAACCTGGTTAGGATTCGTGGCCAAACTGTAAAAACCAAAACTTCTGTGTGGCCAAAATGTAAACACTAAAACTTAAGGGACATTTTTTAAACTATTTATTATTATTATTATTATTATTATTATTATTATTATTATTTTAAATTCTATAAATCCCCCCCCCCCACCTTTCTTCTTCTTCTTCTTTTGGTGACAGACAAGAGACCACCGCCTCCACTATCATCCCCAACAACAAACCACCTTCAAATTTCAACCACCTCGCCACCACCAACTTATTCTTATGATGAATATCCATCCAATAATTTTCAGCAACATCCATCTCAAACTTATCACCATCTGTCATCTTATTCACAAGAACCTCAATATCACATTTCCCAAAACTACCCTTCTCAAGATCTCCCTTTCATATATCCTAACTTCCAAACTTACCCTAGTTTTCTGAAACTACACTTCCAGCAGCACCAGAAGAAAACTACACTTTCTGCAGCACTAGCTCAGTACTCCTCGTCACCCCCAACAAGCACCGTCTCCCTCGTCTCCCTCGTCACCCCCAACACACATCCATTTTCCCCCTGATCTCTCAGGTTTCGGAGATAGGTTGGTTCGGGATTCATATCACAAATAAAGGAAAGGGATTACAGTGGGTTATCGGTAACAAATGACAGCCACCGGATCTTGGTGACTGTCCGATTATGACGATAGTTGCAGGTCACCAGAGAACAAGGTCACTGGTTTGGATTGTGATGGTTCGATTGTGAAGATGAAGACGGATGGTGAGGATCGATAATAGTTATCGAAGGATCGATGATAGTTACCTGAGAGGAAAGAACGCCGACGCCAGTCACCAAAACCGGTGACCTTCCGATTGTGAACTCGACTGTACACACACAAGTGTGTGTGTGTGTGTGTGCGCGCGCGCGTCGTCTCTGCAGAGAACAAGAGAGAGAATGGGAAAATGGTTGTTAATAATAATAATAAAGTTTCAAAATGGTCCCTTAAGTTTAAGTTTTTACATTTTTGCCACAAACACTAACCAGGTTAGACCTCCGTTAGTTTGGGGGTGATGAAAGAAAATAAGTTGCAAGTTTGGAGTGCTATTGTCCAAAGTGAAAGTTGAGAGTATTATCCGTCAATACGCGATAGTTGGGAGTATTAAAATCCATTTCCTCTTTTTTTAATACAAAGAATATAAACGCATGGTTCCATTGTCCAATATAGTTTAAAGAATATAAACACATGGTTTACATTGATTATAAAAACAACCAACGATGCTGGTTTGGATAATATCGACACCTAGGCCAGTTTGTTATAGTCAGGATCATAAATCATAAAAATGAATATCAATATCGGTATCGATATTGTTTAGATGACAACAATTGAATTCGTTAAGGTAAAGCAACTCCGTATAGTTTACTATAAAAAACAATGTTTTATTTTGGGCCCAATTTTAGTGAATTTTATGTCCAATAAAATTTATGCCGAAATCTTAGTACCATTTAATTTAGTAAAATTAAACACATGCAGATCGCATCCTCAAGACGTAAATTGAGATATATTATTTTTTAAATAAAAAATTTAATAGATATTGCTGAGAGAGCTAAACCAATTTAGTTTTTTATTCATGATAAATATTAAATAGACATTGCTGAGATAGCTGAACCAGTTAAATTAATAGACAGCAAAACGTTGATACCGATGTATCAAAAAACATACTTGTCGTTTTATGTGATCCTCTATAAATAGCATGTGATATGGCTGTCACCGTAAAGCAAAGAAAACTAGCATTTTGCTCCCTATGCGTTGGAGGTGCGCTACGGGTTCGAAGTGTGCAATAACACATGAAATGTAAAACATAATGTGTAAAAGATAATGCGATACACATAATGCGTAAAAAAACAAAAACTAAAAAGTATAAAACCAGTACTTTTATTAAATGGGTTGAAGTGTGCAATAACACATGAAACAGATTTTACGTTAAAAAATAGACTAACTAAAAGCCCACATAAAATAAGCATGAAAACATATTATACTTGACATCACTCCTTTTCCAAAAGAAAAAAAAAGTAGACCAACTCATATTTATACCGACACATATATAAAAACGTACGTAAATAATAAGTTTTTCCAAAAGGAACAAAAAGAATTAGGTTAAAACGTAAAACAACTCGTATTTCTATCGATATATATATATATATATATATATATATATATATATATATATATATATATATATATATATATATATAGGGAAGGGGTATTGTGAAAACCCTTCCTTAAAGAGACAACCTTGGAAACCTCATCTGGACCATCCATCTCATTAGATCAATGGTTGAGATTCAATCAATGTACTTTATGCTTAGGAAAACATTATTTTATTAAGCAAAAGCAACTCCAGGGGTATTAATGGCAAAGAATGTGTCATTTATCTCTTTCCTCTCTCTTCTTTCTTGTCATTCATCTCTCCTCTTTCTTCTTCCTTTATCTCTCTTCTTTCTTGTCCTATAAAATCCACCCATACCTTAATCTTCCTAAAGACACTCAACACCCACCATATTATACAGTAGAGAGAGAAATGGAATTAGAGAAGAACGGAACAGATCTAGTAGCTCCCCGGCCACACACGGCGGAGCACGACGGTGATGCTCCCAATAATACAACCACCCCCTACTTCACTAGTAAAAGACACGGAGAGAGAAAACCTAAGGGATCCCGAGCACTGTTCACCGCGAAGCTATAGTGGTACCATCGTCTCCGCTGCTGTAAATCAACACACACACCTTACTCTTATACCCTTATTTCATAAGAAAGAGAACCAAAAGATGAGATAGGCCATGGTAGTGGTGGTTCCTTCGGAAAATAGAAAGGCGACGGCACCGGTAGTAATGACAGCGGTGGCTACAGAGTTTCAGAAGAGAGACCGGAACAAAGGTTACCGGCCTTGGCCATCGGCCGACCGGTTCCGATGATAGCAAAAGAAGACAGCCAGAGATTGAATCAATGTACACTAAAGAAAAGGTTTACCATATAAGTAGGGTTTGTGGTTCTAGGGTTTGGGTTCCATATTTTTAATTTTGGGGTAACATGATAGGTTTTAGTGTTAAGAAAAACATGTTTTTGTAAAAAGGAGTTTAATAAGGTTTGTCTTGTGCGAACATGTAGTCTCGAAGAACAGTAAATCGGGTTACAGGTATGTATATAATGTATGTAGTTTAGGTCTGCAGTTCATGTGTATATTTATGGTTTACTGTGACGTTGTGATATAATATTACTTTTGTTTGTCAGGCGGTTCCACGTCTGACAAACAATAGTGTTATAGTCATAAGTGATAGCAGCAACAAGTTGAAAAGGGGAAATGAAGAGGCAATTGTGTAACATCCCAACCGATGGCGGAAACATCGGGATGTCACGTATTGATGATTGTTCAGTAGCTCATGGTGAATAATAGATTCCATTAAATGATTTAAATGAATTACATACAATAGTTCTAGAATTTGTACATCAAATTGAATGAAACTATACGCATATCTTCAAGCATCAATACAAATATTCAAGCAAATAAAACCTGAAACATGTTAAGTTGAAAATGTTTTGGGTCAACAAAAGTTGGTGAGAATTACATAGGTTTTTGATAATTGAATAAAAATGTTGTGCAATTCATGTGTCATGTCAATCTAGTCCATATGTGAGAACATACTAGAAATAAATCGAGTACATAATCAACCCTGATGACTGTTATAATATGATACATACCATACGCTCATGGTCCAATTGAATATGTTATACGATAACAAACACCCACGCTACCTTTGTAGGAGGCACGTATCCGGGTGGGATTGTCAGTCCAATAGATCTATCAATGTTTACCGCCGGCTTGTACGGAGTTAATGATTATGCTAGAATGGTGCTTACTCTAATCATGCTCAAGACATAATGCAACATAGAAAACACATAGACACATTGATGATTGAATTGCATAAATGATGTGGTAACATGTTTCACCCCAAAAAGCGGTGATAAATAGAAAAGGGGCTATGTAAAACTCACCTTAGCAAAATGTTATGTCTCGTGAAAAAAAATAGAATAATGTGTTGTGAATGTATGCGAGGCGAATCCCAAAGACTCAACAACGTAGCTAGTCCAAATTGAAGAAAACGAAAAAGAAAGAATATCAAGCTTCCAATTCGCCAATTACAAGATCTTATAATCAAAGCTTCAATTGTAGAAGTAATAGACTATAGAAGAAAGGTATGAGGGAAAGTTTAATCGGATTGAAACAATCGATTTAGAGGTGCAAAGTATAATGGGTCATAGGTGGGTTTTTATACTAGTTTTGGAGTCAATTAGCCATTAAAATTGGTCAACACCATAAAGTAAGGTTTTATGATGAATTGACTATTTGACTAAGACTTTGACTGTTTGACTAAGACTTTGACTAGGACTTTGACTATTTGACTCAAGGCTTTATTTAAAAAAAAATCTTGTATGTGAAAAAAAAATTAGAATCATATTATTATTATTATTATTATTATTATTATTATTATTATTTATATACATTTATGTATGTATATAAGTTGTGAGTTAGGATAAATAAAGACTTAGGCACATTTGTATAATATTAATGATAAAGGTGTAATAAAAAAAATATATATATATATAAGGGCTTTTTATGTATTAAAATTTTGGGGAAAATTTTGCGATGTTACAGTCTCCCCTACTTTTGGAAACTTCGTCCCGAAGTTTATTGAAAACACAGGGTTGAAGGTGATTGGGTAGAAATTAGGACAAGGGTGGTTTGGGAAGTTTCGAGTTAAGGCAAGACATGAATTTATAGGTAATAGAATAATTTGTTTCGAATAATTTGGATAAGAGGTTTGAGATGTGAGTTTTAAGGATTGGATTAGGTTCGTCTGAAGTAACAAGAAGCATAAGAATCTAGCAAAATACTAAACTTATGTTTTAGGAATCTTATAAGAAATGCATGAATTGATTGGCTATATGAAACCAAATGAACTACTAAAACCTTATTAGAATTTCACACTACCTTAACGTACCTGTAAATTCATGATTACGTTCCGGACCGCAATCACCAATTTACCTTACATTAGGGTTTTGTGTCCTTCTATGACTCTAAACACACATGTAAGTAATGCAAAATAACCTTGTGCTTGAATCGTTTACAATGTATCCAAAAATGAGTCCAACTGTTGAGTAGGAAAAAGACTTCTACCAGTCAGTGAGTAAGAACCTCTACCGATTGTTGAGCAGGTGCGATAGCCTCTACCAGTCGTTGAGCAGGTTGTAGGGCCTCTACCGACTGTTGAGCAGGCATGATGACCTCTACCAATCGTTGAGTAGGTTATTTGGTACTCAACTAACTGTTGAGCAAGTACTCCATCCTCTACCAGTTGTTTGATTAAGTGTACCAATTATTACACACATGAATTACAAATTGATAATATGTACATGTAAGCAATCAAGTATCAAGTATAGCATACGAGTTGTAATAGAGTTGCCCTAGACAAGGTTAATGACTCTAGGTATGTCTATAGTAAATAGTTTATATTCCATGAATTCTAGTTTCAAATGTTCAAATATGGTAGATAGTCAAATCCTTATGTATAACTAAGGATTATGTTTGATGCAACACACAATCAAGTTTCAATAGTTTGGTTATCATGGGTAACTAGCTCATGTGTGAGAAGGTGAAGGATATGAATTTAGTTCTTGAGAGGATGATGAAAAATCTTGAAGCAGAATCAAGGTTGTGAGAGATAGTGAATGTGAAGATAGTTGATAAAGAGTTTATTTTATAGTAAGGAGATTATGTAGCAGTGTAAATTTTGGGGTTTGGATCAAAGGTTATAATCAAGTGTATAAGAAAACATGATTGTGGTATATGCCAAATATTGTAAAAATTTGAACAAGTTGAAAGTGAGTGAGTGTCGATGGAGAATTTAGAGACTAGATATTATTCCTATGGATAAAAAAAATCTTATTTTCAAAATTGGTTTTATACATAAAGCAAAAGTTGTTAAATAGTACAAGCTAAGTGGGCTTTGATTAAAATATTTCCGTTAGTTGGAGATTTCAAACATGACATTAGGTTTTGAAGATCAAGGTTCTATTAAGTGATTTTTAATAGTTTAAAGCATTATATAGAAAATTGTTTGTTACGTCAATAAATAAACAATTGAATTTAAGTTCGAGGACATCTTTTGACAAAAAAATATGTATTTTGTAAAGTTACTAGGTAATGAAAATACAACAGGATTTAGAAATCTTTAGTTTATGCTAAGGTATGAGGTTATAGTTTTTTTAAAAATAAGTAACATGTGGAGAAATGAAATAATATGATTTGGGTAGGGTGTTGAATATTTAAAAAAGTGGCTAAGATGGTAAGGTGAAGTGTGATTGTGAAATCCATAGATGGTTATGAAATGAGATTGATTTAAGCTGTAAAATTTTGAGATTTTAGAGCTTAGTTTAAAGAAAGTGAGTGTAATCATTTATTCATTAATTAAAACGAATAAATGAAAACGTTGACTTATCAAAGATTCTAGATTCTAATAACATAGTGAAGACATGTTTTAGCCTATAAGTGAACACTCATCCCGAGAATTCCCAGGTAGGCATCCGGGTCCCTCGTCTGATTGGGATATATGCGCAATGCCAGCCTAGACAGAAGACTCAGAATACAGGCGTTCACCGTTCCAGATTGCACGTGTTCGTTATTAAAATTCTAGAACTTCGACGAGATCTCAAGGTGGTTCAGGCTAAACCTGAGGATTTGTCCTATTAGTCTAAGAGTAGATCTTGTGATGGAGAACAATCTTCTTGTAGGGACTAAAGTGGGGATAAGAAGTAGGAGGGAGATAAAGAATAACAAGTAAAAGGAGCAAATACTGGTTATAAGCCTATGGTTATAGACTAGATTATTTTTCTAATAACCTAATTCCCTATAACCATGGCTCTGATACCAATCTGTAACACCCCAACCGATGGCGGAAACATCGGGATGTCACGTATTGATGATTGTTCAGTAGCTCATGGTGAATAATAGATTCCATTAAATGATTTAAATGAATTACATACAATAGTTCTAGAATTTGTACATCAAATTGAATGAAACTATACACATATCTTCAAGCATCAATACAAATCTTCAAGCAAATAGAACCTGAAACATGTTAAGTTGAAAATGTTTTGGGTCAACAAAAGTTGGTGAGAATTACATAGGTTTTTGATAATTGAATAAAAATGTTGTGCAATTCATGTGTCATGTCAATCTAGTCCATATGTGAGAACATACTAGAAATAAATCGAGTACATAATCAACCCTGATGACTGTTATAATATGATACATACCATACGCTCATGGTCCAATTGAATATGTTATACGATAACAAACACCCACGCTACCTTTGTAGGAGGCACGTATCCGGGTGGGATTGTCAGTCCAATAGATCTATCAATGTTTACCGCCGGCTTGTACGGAGTTAATGATTATGCTAGAATGGTGCTTACTCTAATCATGCTCAAGACATAATGCAACATAGAAAACACATAGACACATTGATGATTGAATTGCATAAATGATGTGGTAACATGTTTCACCCCAAAAAGCGGTGATAAATAGAAAAGGGGCTATGTAAAACTCACCTTAGCAAAATGTTATGTCTCGTGAAAAAAAATAGAATAATGTGTTGTGAATGTATGCGAGGCGAATCCCAAAGACTCAACAACGTAGCTAGTCCAAATTGAAGAAAACGAAAAAGAAAGAATATCAAGCTTCCAATTCGCCAATTACAAGATCTTATAATCAAAGCTTCAATTGTAGAAGTAATAGACTATAGAAGAAAGGTATGAGGGAAAGTTTAATCGGATTGAAACAATCGATTTAGAGGTGCAAAGTATAATGGGTCATAGGTGGGTTTTTATACTAGTTTTGGAGTCAATTAGCCATTAAAATTGGTCAACACCATAAAGTAAGGTTTTATGATGAATTGACTATTTGACTAAGACTTTGACTGTTTGACTAAGACTTTGACTAGGACTTTGACTATTTGACTCAAGGCTTTATTTAAAAAAAAATCTTGTATGTGAAAAAAAAAATTAGAATCATATTATTATTATTATTATTATTTATATACATTTATGTATGTATATAAGTTGTGAGTTAGGATAAATAAAGACTTAGGCACATTTGTATAATATTAATGATAAAGGTGTAATAAAAAAATATATATATATATAAGGGCTTTTTATGTATTAAAATTTTGGGGAAAATTTTGCGATGTTACAAATTGTCATTACGAAAGGGGAATCTGAACAATAGTGTTATTGTGTAATATTTTTTTTATTCGACAGACATTGATAATTCGGACTTGGATACCCCAATTGGAGTGCTGATAAACAAGAAAAAAAATGTAGGTATCAAATAACAAGTGTTAACCACGTTTGTGGTGATCAGAGTGAGACGTGTATTAACAGTTGTTAATGGGAGTCACTTCCGTTAAACTTAACCTGTGGGAATCAGCACAAAAAACACAGTTATAATTTCTGTTAACACGTGTTATTGTTGTGGTTGTAAGCTAACATGTGTTAAGTTAAACAAAAGAGTAAAATACTATGTCTGTTTGAGATGTGTGATCACATGTGTTATCCTTGTGTATGCAAATATGGTAACATGTATTAACCTGGTGAAAACCTTTAAATCACGTTTGTGGTTATTAGAGTGAGACGTGTATTAACAGTTGGTAGTGCTTGATATATGTATTAACACGTGTTAACCTTGTTGACTATGTTGGCACGTGGATTAGAGTTAAACGTGTATTAACAGTTGTTTATGGTGGACTAGACTACCGTGTTAACCACGTTGACTACGTTGACAAGTGGATTGAACGAGCATTGTCATTTTTTCGAATTGACTAAAAACTGTTAACTTATGAATAACATGTGTTATATATAAAACCCTGGTCGAGCCATAAGTTGACAAAGTTGGCCAGTCAAGGAATAAGTTCTTTTCAGTTTTGGCAATGACTATCAACTGTTAACAAGATAATACAAAGCAACAATTTACGCAACCACATATAGCCTAGATTCCAAAAGGGACACCATGGGCGTCGCATAGTTTAACTTATACATAATAAATGTTTTAAAAAGATCATGCGCACTAAGTAACCGCTAGACACAAAAAACATGGCGACATAGATACCCAATTCATATAAAAGCTATACAAGAACAAACAGTTGTGTTATCACTTCCGTTAAACTTAACCTGTGGGAATCAGCACAAAAAACACCGTTATAATTTCTGTTAACACGTGTTATTGCTGTGGTTATAAGCTAACATGTGTTAAGTTAAACAAAAGAGTAAAATACTATATCTGTTTGAGATGTGTGATAACATGTGTTATCCTTGTGTATGCAAATATGGTAACATGTGTTAACCTGGTAAAAACCTTTAAACCCCTACCAACAAAAAAAAAAGTAATACTAGGTGTGTTTGTAAGGTGTGATAACAAGTGTTACCCTTGTTGTATTAACAAACTATTAACACGTTATTAAAAAGTATCATTACAAACTATTGAACCACACAAAAAACTACCCATGACATTCAAATGAACTGCATGGAAGGTTAACATTTGTTAATGTTGCATAAGAGGTTAACATATGTTATTTGGTAACATATGTTAAACTTGTGTTTATTTTGTCAGCCTTTTTTTTGTCTTGCGTACCCCCTATAGTTTTCACATCATAAGTTTACTGAGAAATAAAGCACACAAACTATTAACACACGTTATTACAAAGTATCATTACAAACTATTAACCACTTAAACAAAATAAATCTAGTAACTCTATACATTGAGTACAAAAAAGAAAACGTTATTAAAAAGTTTTTCTACATATTTTTCTTCACTTCCTTCGGCTTCGTTTGTTAACATATGTTAACCAGTGGGGGTCTTCATTATCAACTGCAAAAAAATAGATGAGATTTTAACCGGTGTGACCAACTCATCATCTAACATACTAAACATGAGTAACACATGTTAGTCGGGGCCTAAATGTGAACATGTGTTAAGAAACACAAATGTGGTACAAAAAAAAAAAACATACGTTGTGTTATTTAACAGGGTGTAAAATACCAAAATTATACTGAAAGCAAAACACCCATCTATGTAATGTCTTAACGTATGTTACCACCTCATTGACTAGCTTGCTGACCATACACATAGAAACCTATTTTTCTAAAAGTCAGGTTAACATGTGTTACCAAATCATAATGTGTGATCGTGACTTAACAACACTGATTTAACGCATACTAAAAAATCATCATCTGCCTAGTGACGTAAAAAAGTGATTTATCGCATGTTAATCCCAAAATCCAGTACTATAGACTTTTACCCAAATCATCATCTGGTGTTGTTTAAACAGGGTCTAAAAAAAAAAAGTATACCAGCAGCAAACACACACAACAATGTGATCTCTTAACATGTGTTACCACCCCATGCGTCTAGCTTGCTGAACATGGACATAAAAACCTATTTATCTAAAAGCATCAGGTTAACATGTGTTACCACTCATACGTCTACCGGCTGACATATGAGTTGGTATGAACTCATATATATAAAAACATATCTAAAAACACAAGAACAAACAACCTGGTTTGGTAAAAAATGTGGGACCTCGACGGATAATAAAAATCTACTGAATCCTTTTTGTGTTTGTTAACTAGGGTGTAAGAAACAAAAAATCTAATAAATCATATAAGTGAAACAAAAAAACATCCACCCCAAACAAAAACTAAGTAGGAAAAAAATGTTGAATTCCGAGAAAAAAATACTACTAAAACATAAAATGAGCAAGGTAGACAAACCCATGAAATCATATCTAAAAACACCACATTTTTACTTTATTCATAACATAAACACTATACATTAACAAAAACATAGCCTATAAGAAATCATAATAAAACATAGAAATCAACATGTGAAGAACTACCACAAGCAAGCGACGGAGGCTCTCCATCTCCGAACTCTGAATATGCAGACAAACGTGTACCGATCAGTAAAAACACGTCTTACATATTAAAAAATAGGGGGGAGGGGGAACATGAAAACAAAAACAGATCAGATACACAAATGAGTTGATCGACCTATACAAACCTGCAACTGTAACATCTGCTGCAAAGTTGTTGAGGATCAGACCATGAGGAGGAGATGAACATGACGGAATAATGTTTGAAGGTGGATCTGCAATGTTAACATCCATGGTGGAAAAGAGATGAGAAAAAAAGATGCAGAAGAGTTGAATTATTTGTAGAACTTCATGGGGGAATGGGTGTGGGTGGGTTGGTAAAAAAGAAGTTCAGAGTACAAACTTGGGATTGTGTGCCAAAAAGTTGTTGAATCATGGGGACATGTGCATAGAACAAAAAGTTATTAAAGGTAAAATGACCACCTTGCCCTTTTGATATTATTAAATTGAATTTTGGTTGTGATGATGTGGCTTGATTGTGGCCACAACTTGGGTTTCTAGGGTTTACTATATAAGATGGGTTTTCTATATATACTCATCGTATATATATATATATATATATATATATATATAGGGTAGGGATCATACGAGAACCACCTTTAGAGAGAGAACCAAAGAACCAATGTAAACAGAGGGCATTATTGTAAATAACTCTCAACCCTAAAATAAAATCATCTTATATTCTTCCTCAACCATATCAGATCTTATCTTCATCCTCCACCATAATAAACCTTGTAATTTCCCCAAAACCCTGGTGAAATCGTCGTCTAGAGAAATAGAGGATGGGGGAAAGAAGAGAAAGAGCAACTAAATCAATTATTAATCCAACATCTCAACACCATCCATGAAACCTTTCAGGTTCTATCCTTTTTTTTACATATCTTATTATCAAATCAATTTTTATTATGATTCTATTTGGTACTAATTAACATCAGAAGTAATTGCAGGTTTTAGATCAATCACAACTATATTGTGACATCAAACTCTATAGGTGGTCTACCATTCGCACGCTTCTTTAATAATATGCCGGCGATTGTCTCCGCCATCCTCCGCCACCGTGCTCCGATCGACGCCTGTATAGGTTGCGCGCTAGTTCGCCAGATCTAGACTGCAGTGGTCTTCTTCACCTTTAGTCTCCAATCCATCATAAACTCCCATCGCCTCCTTCACCATGTCTTTAGTTGATGATAGTAATCGGTTTTTAGTAAGGGGACATCGTCAGATCCGGTACTGAAGAGAGAGGATAAGCCTCCGATTATTGGTTTGGAAGAAGAAACGGTTGCCGTAGATGAAGAGGTAGATCGTGTGGTGGTTATTAGATCGAAGTCGTATGAGTTGATTTGTTGTGTGGAGTAGATTCCGGTTGGTGGACTTGTGTATAATGCTATCATTGGAACCGCCATATGGTTGTTGGATGGATGGGTTACTACTTGAAGAATATTTTTATAAAAGTATGTACAGAGAACAGAGAAGAGGGTTTGAAGAGATTGAATGAATGGAATGGAATGGAAGTAAGAGAGAGATGTGGTTTTATTTAAAGAGGTGCCATTTCTTCATATGTACATGTGAATTAAGCATATTAATGCACGTGTGCATAATGTAGTTGATACTGATAAAAGTAATGTTAATGCACATGTGCATTTATACTGATATTATTACGGTCATTCATTATAACGCACATGTTCATATGTTATGTGGTAATGAAAAAGGTAACGTTAATGCACATGTGCATTAAGATTGAAATATTGGTTTTCTTATGTGTTGTTTATTATTTGTAATTAAAGAATGAGAAAAAAATCGAAGAAGGTTACTTTTGTCTTAGAATCGAGGGAAAAAGTTTCAAAAAAGCTGCCAGATGCGATCGAGGGTTATGGTAATCGTTGTTCATGAGGTTTAAAAAAGATCGTTATTATTTATTTAATCGATTTAGATATATATGCACATGTGCATATATGTATATTTTTAACATTAACTAATAAATGCTAATTATTAGTTGTTTAAACTCATGAACAATGTGATGACATAATCGTTGATCATGATGTTAGAAAAGGTATTTATTATTTTTTAAATCAATTTAGATATATATGCACATGTGCATATATGTATATTTTCCATGTTAACTAATAAATGTCAATTCTTAGTTGTTTAAACACACGAACAATGTGATAAATTTGAGAAGTATACGATGTTCAGGTTGACGGATGAAAAAACAAGGGAGAAGTTAGATAAAGCATCAATGAGGTGTAAAGAGTGTTGTAAGAAGATAAGTAAAATGGTTAGGTGTTTGATTCCGTTGCCTGATGAATACAAAGTGCCGGTTCGTTGGCCGAAGAGTAGGCATGTGGTGAGATTGTTAGTTTGGTAAGGTTTGTTACTGTTTGTGTTTTCTGAAAAATGTTTGATTGAAATTGTAGTTATTAAATGCGTTAGGCGCAATTAGGGCGATAGGCGTTGTTTAGAAAGTGAACAAAGCACACTTGAATGATAAAAGTAGAATGTATTATGAATTGAAAATTAGAACTTTATTCAAATACTTGAGCAAAAGTTGAATGATGCTTTCAGAAGGTGTTTTCAGGTAGGGTTGTTTGTCATTGAGATAGGATAGGAAGTTATGTTCAGATTGTTTATTAAATGAAGTAAATGGTCCTGCACGCACTCGGTTAGGAGGATAATTTGTGTTTTGGACGAGGTGCCATTTTCTGATATGCACATGTGCATTAAGATTGTTAATGCATATGTGCAAAACGTAGTTTATAATGTTAAAAAGTAATGCTAAAGCACACACTGTTATAATGATGCACGTGTGCATTTGTTTTGTTGTAATTAACAATGTAATGTTGTTGCACATGTGCAATCAGGTTGAAATATCAGTTTTCTTATGCGTTTTTATTGATTGTAGCTAAGAGATGGGGAAAAACATCAAAGAAAGTAACATTTGTATTACAATCGAGGGATAAAGGAACAAAAGGTTACCGGATGCAAGTGAAGATAATGACACGATTGTTGATAAGAAAGTTGAATCAGGTTGGCATTATTTATTTAGTCCAAATGTACTTGGTATTACCTTGTTCCCTGTATTTGTTATGTTCTTTATGTATTTTTATAATCGAGATCCATTTGATATCCCAGAAGCGGAAGCTGATAATGTCACGAATGTTTATCAAGGAGTTGAATCAGGTTGGTATTATTTTTCTAGTACATTTATATAGAGATGCACATGTGCATATGTGCAGTTTTTCTTGTGAAATATTAAATGTTGATTGTTTAAACACACAAATTATCCTACATGTAGATATAGATTTAAGAAGAAAGGTTCAAACGAGGTCAAATAAGCAGAAACATATTGTGACGGTGAAAGATGACGGTTAAAACGGTGGCAGTGAAGACAAATCAAAAGAATGTTATGATAGAAGCAAATTGGTGCCCGATACGAACACGCATTACACCAAGTCATCTTTGGTTGGGTATAAGGAAATTGTCAAACAAACAAAGAAGTTTGTATAACATTTTGTGTAATGTATGTTTGGTTTAACATTTTGTTATGTTGGTGAACGTGAGGTTGTGAAATAATTAGAATTTTGTATGTAGGTGGTTAACATAGTTGGTTTGTAATATGGATATTTTTTGTTATCGGTTGTTTTATTGAGTTAATACATTTGGTAGAGACTACATGTAGTTGTATGATAAAGACAAATTGGTTTAAGAAACTTTGTTATTTGAAGAATGATGCATGCATATATGTATGCCCGAAAGTTAAACCACTAAAAAATCAAACAATATTAGTGAAATGCACATGTGCATGCAGTACGTGTTTCTTATTTTATAGGTCTTATATAGAGGTGTTTCAAGTTTATTCATGTTTGTTGTCATACACGTGTTTTATTTTCAATTTATGTTATAATATACATGACTAAACACTTGACGAGTTCGAGTGTATTTTATTTCTCACTTTGCGTTCATTTAATGACCATTGAATAGAATTTGTGACCCCTTATATATCTGTATCGCGTCCATTTTATAATCATTTAAGTATGGTAATTGACAATTCATTCAAAAGTGTGATTTAATAGTGAAATACACATGTGCATACGGTGTATTTCTGTATATATAACAGCGAAATGCACATGTGCATCAGGATGACGTCATATGACGTCACAACAGCCGTTTTTTTTTTGTTTTTTTTGAATTAATAATAAAAAATAATCATTTTGGTGTTTTTACTTTTTTTTTTATTTATTTAGGTTATATAATTTTTTTTTTTTGATGGATTGGTTTTTGTAGACACCCTTCATATTTACAAAAATGCCACCTGTTCACACTGGTTCTATGGTTCTCTCCCTAAATGGTGGTTCTCAAATGATCCAAATCATATATATATATATATATATATATATATATATATATAAATTTGTACGTTAAAATAGTTTTTTTTTCATGGTATGAAAATGGGCGAGTAAACTCAAACTTTGAGGGACAAAATTTCTAGGCAAGTCATTAAATTAACTCTTTTTAAAAATAATTATCTGAAATAAAGTAAAAAATATAGAATATAAACTAATATGGAATATAAATAAAGTTAAAATGCTAAAAATTAAGTTAAAAACTAATATGAAAAGTTCATAGCCCAAGGTTTTGTTTTACACCGCTTGTAACATTATTATACTGAGGGGTATGGTTCCATCAATGAGCCGAGGCGGACACCCTTCCTCTCGAGAAACACCGCCCCCTTCTTCCTTCGGCATAATCGGTGGATTATTCATCCGATCATATAATATTATTTTTTTTGTCTTTTTTCCTACTATTATATATATATATATATATATATATATATATATATATATATATATATATATATATATGATTTTGATCATTTGAGAACCACCATTTAGGGAGAGAACCATAGAACCAAGTGTGAACACAAAAACCCCTCCACCAAAAATAAAAAAAAATAAAAATATTAAATAACCTAAAAAAATAAAAAAATAAAAAAAAGTAAAAACACCAAAATATTTTTTTAGTGTTAATCATTCTGAAAAAAATTTAAAAAAATACAAAAAAAGGCTTTTTTTTACGTCATATTTACGTCAGCTCTGATGCACATGTGCATTTTGCTGTTATATATATACATACATATACCGTATGCACATGTGCATCTCACTATTAGAGCACACTTTTGAATACATTATCAATTACCATAATGAAATGATCATTAAACGGACGTGATATGATATATAAGGTGGAAAAAAATTTATTCAATGATCATTAAATAAACGCGAAGGGCATTTCACTATTATAGTTAGGTTTTTTTTCATTAGTTTAGCTTTAGGGTTTAGTTTTTAGGTATGATGGGAATGGGGTTAGGTTTTTTTGGGGTTGTTGGTAAATAAACTTAAAAAACCTCTATATAAAACTATAAAATAAGATAATTGTACTACATGCACATGTGCCTTTCACTATTATAGTTAAGTTTTTTAATTGGTTAAGCTTTAGGGTTTAGTTTATGGGTATGGTGGAAGAGGGGGTATCTTTTTGGGGGATGGGATGGAGCGTTTTAATTTTTTTTAGGGGGGGGGGGGGGTGGGGTTAGCTGCACATGCGCATTTCACAATTAGGGGGGGGGGGGGGTTGGGGTGGTGTGGGGGATGGGGGTTTAGGTTTTTCGGGGGTGGAGGTGGGGTTTTTAGGGTTTTTTTGTTTGTGTTGACACTGGCTCTCTGGTTCTCTCCCTAAAGTTAGTTCTCGTATGATCCCTACTATATATATATATATATATAGGGTAGGGATCCTAAGAGAACCAACCCCTATTTGAGAACTGAGAGAACCATTTTGGGCCACACATTTCATATAAAGGCAAAAAAAAAAATATTTTTTTGATTTTTTTTTCATTTATACATATGTGTATATAGCAATCATACATATGTGTATATAGCATTTTTCAGCTATACATATGTGTATATTTCAGTTATTCATATGTGTATATTGAAAAAAAATAAAAAATTGTTTTCCTGCATATAAAGCAGTGATTAATTTTTTTTTTTTGCCTTAGAGAATTTTGTGGTCCAGAATGGTTCTCACAGTTCTCAATTTGGGAAAAGGTTCTTATTTGAACCAAATCCTAAATATATATAGTATAAGGTTATATAGAAAACCCATGTTATATGGTAAACTCTGGAAACTCTAACTTCCCGACTTTTTTTTTTTTTATGAAAATTTTAGGGTATGTAATATACATTTTTAAGCATTTTGGGCCAAAAAATCAAAAAAAACGCCGAACGGTTTTTTTTTTAAAAGAAAAAAACGTCTTCTGTTGACACATGGTTAACAGATGGTTAACACATGCTTTGTTTCGCTTAACATGTGTTAGTCGAAAGTTTATTTATTTTTTTTAAAAAAAAGTACTCGGCGGTTTTTTATTTTTTTTGGCCCAAAATGCTTAAAATCATGTATATTACTTGCCATATTTTTTTCAAAAAAAAAAAAATAAAAATTGGGAAGTCAGAGTTTCTAGAGTTTACCATATAAGGATGGGTTTCCACAATATCCCTACCCTATCTATACTACTTTATAAAGGAGGAGTAATGGCTACAAAAGTAATTTTGCAAGGAGTACAAGTTTTGAAACAATATGTACAAAGGAGTACAAGACAATTCAAAAGGGTAGATTGGTCCATATCATGACAATTAAGATGCATATTGGGGTAATTCTGACAATTGGCTTGTTGTCTACGTGAGTAGACCCTAATTTACGTTCCATCCTTACCCTTGTCCCTTCCGCATCCTCTCAACCTCTTTTCCACCTCCCTTGTCAATTGAAACGTTTTAAATAATCAAGAGCCATGATTTCCGAACGTTTGATTTGTGTTAAGAAGTCCTTCAATTCATTCTTCTTCAATCATTCTTTTCACCATCTCAATTTACGTTTGAAACCGTCCCAATTAACAACCATCAATGCTTTTAAAAATGGATTCGATTGTTCAGTGGTTGAAGGTAACCGTCTATTATTTGTATACATCATCTTGTTGTTCCGGTCATTGCTTTCGGTTAGGCTTACAAAAGCTGGTGATTCAGGTAGCGCATTTGGGCTTCTTTTTTTTTCAATTTCCCCCCTTTTTCCTTGAATAATTATTGACTTAGTTGGGTTAGGGTTTCGATTTTTAATCATCTCCATTATTGCTCTGCTATCTATTGGCACTGCATATGTTTTCTGTAGAACACAATGCACAAATTTGCCAAATCCCAAGCCGTATCCTGCTCTTTGACAACAAAATGGCTTCCAATTAGATAATAATAATAATAATAATTCTGCTACACAAGACCCCTCTTCGATGATCATAGATTCGACTGAAAACGACGCCGTACGTGCCTTCTCTGCTGGTGGCTTTACTGCCAATTTGGGTCACAAAAAACCTACCCCTACTCAACCTGCTAAGAAGCTTGTGATTAAGCTGCTTAAAAGTCTCAAGATTTTATCCTTTACCTAACCCTTTTTGTTACTTGTATTTTTTTTTTTATCATTTATATATGTTTCTGAAATTGTTTCTCATGGGTTTTTGTTGTGGATTGTGGATATAGGGTTTTGGATGTATGGACTGATTATTAATGATTTATTATGCTGATTTTGGGTAGCTGATTTTAGGCGTTTTTTTTTTAAGTTTGTGGATGACAGATTGTTGTTTGGTTTAGGGTATTTGTATTGTATGAATTTGGGTATCTTTGTATATTTCTCTTCTAGGACAAATATTATAATCATGTTAGATGGAAAGAGCCAACATGCCGGTTAAAACACTAGATTATTCCAGTAGAGTGGAAGCTAGAGCTTGAAAATTTAGAGCCCACAAAGGTAATTTGATTATTCCTTATTATTAAAACTCAAGCATTTATTTGACGTTTGATTTTGTTTATAATCGTTTTTCATGATCTATAGATTGTAGAGATCCTTAAGGATCGTCCTTCTTGGTTCCGTGCCTACCGAAGCCTTGAAGTTTTCACAATGTTTCTTGCTGGAAATGGGGGACAATTGAACTTGCATATATGCAGGTAAGAGTAAATAATTAAATATCTATCGAATACTCGTTTGTAAATCTTTTTTATATAAAGTAATTAACGTTTTGTCTGTATTTAGACCTTTGCCCCAACCACACCGACTCCTGCACATGATTTCTAGACCGTAAGATACACTACAAGTTTAAAAAACGTAAGTCTTGTGGTATGTCAATAATTACCATTTGACCCCTTTTTCTCGATTTATATATATTTTATTTTGACCCAATTTTTTTGCTACGTAAGGTGTGCGAAAGATCCCTATCAGGTTCTGGCGCGGGCCCGAATCCAGCTGTTGTTGCTTAGTTTGTAACAGGGGAAATTCTATAAATTGGCTCGCTACCTTATCCACCGTTGTGAAAGTGGTGGTTTTGTGATATACATAGTTGATCACCTGATCTTAAGGTAAATGAACTGTCTTAATTCTTAATACAAATACTTTTTTGAAGTACCAAACCAATTAATCGGTCCGTATAGGATTATTCATTTAGTTGGTTTAATAAAAATAAATTTACAACTTATTGCTATTTATTGTTTAGGCGTGGATTGTGCCTGAGGTTCTTTGTCCACTTTATGAATCTTCCAAATTTGTAGCCCAACAGATGACCATTGTGGTCGGTTAAATATTATTTTTAAACTTGCCAATTCTCATGGTAACAATGCTTTTAAACTTTTTTTAATCTATCTATATGGATGTGAGTTGTAGGCGTTATGCTATATTAGGCAAACAGCGACTATTTTGGTAACATTAACTCAAAGATTAAGCAGGTATCTACAAAAAAATTTGTCATATTATCTTATCTAATGATATCTTCATTATCATATAATGTAATTTTTAAATTGTACATTATGCTTCAAATCACAGGCTTCAATGATGCCATAAATGGGCATAGTGATGAAGAGTGGTCAGTAATGAACTATGATGGTGCTGAAGATATAATTATTGCGGTGAATTCAACCAAGAATCTTAATAATTCTATTAATCCCTCTAATTCGCTTTCACATCTTAGAGGAGTTCTATATGAAAAAGTCTCCATGCTATTTCAAGTGAGTATCTTGATGGGCTGGCGGGTCACTGGTTGACATGGTTAAGAGTGTGTTGACCCAAAAGTTTGATAGGTTCGGTAACGGGCCAAAATGGGTAATTTTCAATTGTGACAAAACAACTTGCCACCTCTTAATCAAAATAAACTTATGGTTAAAGCATTTCTTGAAATTGATTATCTTAATGACCAGAATGTGTCACCTGCGGAGGTGGTTTGGTTTTTGAAAAAGCATAGATGAGAGTGGGCTGACTTTAATGTAGATGCTTATTTTACTACATCAGTTAAAGCCAACTCTATAATATGTATCCCAAAATGAGACCCACCCGACTCACTAGCAGTCAAATCATTATGCCTCTTGGTCATACAATTGAACATGAAGAGGTATTTTTATATATTTTTAAAAGTCTTTTTCATGTTTATGATTTATAAAGGTAAGTGTACAAATCTGAGAAGCAGTGTTTATATATAGATGCTTGCAGTTGTAACACTTGAAGGTCATGCACTTGGACAAGACGATCCTTTTACGTAACGTGACATTCATCTCTTGCATGTACTTTTTCTTACATTTTATTTTCACATCAAAACACCATTTTGTACGACCCGTTTTATTACAATTAGCTGAATAAGATTATCATATATCACACAAGTAATTTCTTGATATTTATTTCTTTTGGATTTAAATGTTTCCGAATGATGCATCACTTGTACCCTTGGGATTTCGTATAATTCTCTTAGATCCCAAATCTGTTGACCTCATAATTACCTTTTCTTTATCTTTTTTCTTCTCTATCAGATGACCCTTTTGAATTTTGACTAACAGATCCATGTTAACCAGGGTGATGGAAAGATTGCATTGGTAACCACACAAAACACTTGACATAACATCTAGAATTCCACTAAAAGAGTATACCTTCATATTTTGACCTTTGTTGAATTATGAATGTACCTCAAACAAATTTGTTTAATGGTTACAATTGTATACTTTTTGCAGGCTACATGGCAACTACTGCTTCTATATAACTTAGGGCTAGGTGGTCTCTAATTGCCTTTATTACCTACATGAAGCACAGTTGTTTAAACCCCCCTACATAATTTATTTCTACATAGGTATGTTATCACTTTCTTTTGAGTTACTTGCTTCATAATAGAGGTTGCTAAATGGGTAGGTCGACTAACGGGTTTCTTTTTTAATATGTTGGTTATGAGATTCACCGGGGCATGGTTGTTGTTTTAGTAACTCAATTACTTATTCTGCTTTTCTTTAGACGCTTTATTTCTTGGTATTTAACTAATGCTTCTCTTCAAGTGTTACTTCTCAATATATGTGGTTTTTAACGTAGTGACCACCAGAACATTTTGTTGAAGACAGAAGACAAATAGACTAGCCGGAACAATCGTCTTGACGAGGATGAAAGAGTGTTATAAGGAGAAACTTGGAAGATGATGTTGCAACCAATTGATAAGCGGCTGAAAATACGGCGTATCGCATACACACGTCCGGTTGTCCGTAAACCCTAGCAGCTGATGCGATTAGGGGTGCAAACGAGCCGAGCCCGAGCTCGACCAGGCTCGACCTCAAAAAACTTATGAGAGCCCGAGCTCGAAAAACTTATGAGAGCTTGAGCTTTGCTTGGTTGGAGTTTTAATCCAAGTTATTTTATGTTGGTTATGTATGCATAGCACAGACGCTGTTATACAACTGAGAAATACAGTTGTACGTGGCTATAAAATACACCAGTCATGGCTGGAAATATGCATTTATAAGGCTAGGGATATGGATGCCCACATTGGTTTGGTATACGCTCCGACTATTGGGCATTTGGTCTAGGTTGTCATTTTTGGTAAAGCTGACTTTATGTGTGTCGGGTTGGTAGACCCAACTTGCTTTGTCGTCCAAATGTTTATAAATAGTCAGTTGTTAAATATAATTATAGAAGTTGCAATATTACGATATTAATATATATTTTCATAGCAATTTAGAGTTTAGACGGTTTTGGACCCATTTAGGTGATGTTGGTAGAACTATTACGATATTAATATAGATTTTCATAGCAATTTAAAGTTTAGATGGTTTTTGGACCCATTTAGGTGATATTGATATTCCTATCATCCATTAAATTAGCCAAGTTTGACTTGAAATATGGTTTAAAGAAAGATTCTGATCGACATAGACGAGTTAAACATTGGGCACCTGTTGGTTCTATAATTATTGTTGCTTTTTGCCTAAAAATAATTAGGCACATCTTGGTTCTTGAAATCGAAGCCTCGATTAGGGCTTTCAGCTCCACAGTTACTCGGTTTGGGAAAACTTATTCAACAGGGCGACTGTGATAGCATGGTTTAAAAATATTTGAAAATCCCTTTATTAGTTTGAGTCCCTATTTACAACCAATGACTAAAAAAAAAGCAAAAAAATCACTATCCACTATATGCATGCTAAGCGGCGCTCACCCAGTTTCAAATTGTGGTGCCTTTACATCACGTGGGTTTTAGGGAATGAAAATGTTCAAAACTCGGAATGGGTTGTGGTTTTAGGAATAGATATAATCATTGAATCTGATATCAGTCAGACACCCGCCGCAACTCGCGGGCTTTCCCACTAGTATATATATATATATATATATATGTCTTTTTCCTTTCAAAAAATATTAAAGGGGGGGGGGAACCATTTTCTTGGTTTTGGGGAGGGGAATGGGGAAAATAACATGACGCTGATATAGACAAAGGGGAGGGGAGGAAGAAGGGTTCCACACCCCATAGCCTTAAACATTTTATTGTGAAAAGCAAATATCAAATTTTGAAATGTCATGAATGCCTGTAGTACTTTTTGATGTATATATTATTTTATTATTTACTTAATAGAACAATGTGAACCTATAAATCAATAGCGGTTATGTTATTTGTATAACAAGAAAGTTAGGTTTGCATAACCTTCTTCTACACTGGATAGTTCTTCGCGGGTCGTATAGGATGTTAGTGCAATAATTATGTTCTGAAAAATCAACTTTCCATGACCCGTATAGGACTTCACAGGTCATAGAGGGATGTTTATCACTAAGCATTAAACAATAAACAGGTCGTGGAAGGCTCCACAACCTGTATGTGTGTACGAGGTACGAGGACAGAATGAACTCCAGGTTGCCAGTCTAAAAAAGAAACCCTCCACACCCCATAAAGGGGTATACAGGTCGTGGAAGGTCTGGTTGTTGGGTGCATTTAAACTCTATAAGGCTCGTAGAGATCTATACGGATCGTATAGGTCCATATTTATCTCCCATGCCAAGCACCATTTTCAAACGATGAAAACAAACACTTTAAAACTCTCTCTAGCATAGCAAAAAATTTGATCAATACCAAGCTATCACGATGTATTCGGGCACCTCAGTGATGTTTCGGGTGAATGGAGGAACTCGTCTAACGTATCTTACGTCTCGGGAAGCGATTTCGGCCTCATGGTTGAATGTGATGTGGAGGAGGTTAGATCCGTTGTTCATTGTAGGGACGGGAAGGTGTTTCCCGATTTGAACCAGCTGCCCGATTTAAACCAGGAGTACGTAGAAGAACCGAAGTCATTTTACGTGCCACCAAGCCATCCACAGTATGTATACGGGACATACCATTTGCACGAGGAGGGTGATGGCAGCTTCAAGGATTCTCACGAGGAAGGTGTTAAGGACATCCAGGAAGGTGATAACGGTCACAAGGAACCTAACTAGCCGAGATCGGGCTTGGCTCGGCTCGTTCGTACCCTTTGTTTGCCTCTGTATGTTATATATACTTAATTATATTAGAGATAAACTGGTAACTTCATTCTCTAATGCATGTGTGTGTTATGTTGTATATACTTATTTAAAAGATAAACTTATAACTTCATTCTCTAAGTCGTGTGTGTGTTATGCTGTATATACTTATGTAAGGGATATACTCATGGTAATCAGGTATGAATGAACATCTCATATCATCTCAATAGTAATTATACAAGAGAGAAAGAGATGGGAAGGGGCTCACTAATAACTAACACAAGCAAGATAAGTAACTCAATATTTATTACTATGAAAGTAGCATGTTATACGCGTCTCTAATATAACAAAGTAAATATCATCAGAATTTTAGAAGAAAAGTGTATGTGGGATAAGTCCCTTGCTTATCGAAGTATGTTTGAGATCATAACCTAGGGCGGGGAGGATATATTATCTATGAGATAAAATGATGACTTCAATCTCTAATTCATGTAGTGTGTGTGTGTCACACCACGCCAATGGCGGAAACATGTGGCACAATGCTCGAAAGCATACCAAAGTTAAGATTAACACAGACAATATTTAATTAGAAAAGATCATTTCATTAAGATGTCGAAAATAAGTACCTTGTCTCAAACATACACAGAACACTAACACAAAAGTTAAATTATAGGGTTTCCCATCTATGTCCCAACCCAATGGTAAGTATAGGTGAAACCCCCGACAAGAGTCCGACATCCCATATTCTACCGTACTAGCCACAAATATATTCAACACGTAGTTACTTGAAATATATGTTTAAAAAGATGTCAATATATACAATATTGGTGAGTTCACAGGTTTTAGTTCCATAATACAAAACATTTCGACAACAAATAGGTGCGGAACAAACACAAGCAGTGGCCATTGCAAGGAGTACATACAAAACCATGACGAGCAACAAGCATAACAAAGAGTAGAGGTAGAAGAGAAAGAACATGACTTATCAGGACACCAGGATTAAAAGGAAATGATACAGATTCTAACGACTAAGCTGAGTCGTCCTCCTCATTGGGGTCCTCCTCCATACTTTCTTGGGCACATGCATCAACAGTCATCTAATTAAGTGCCTTTCTATCATCTAAGCGGGGCTGGCCACTTTTTTCCTGATAGGACATGTGGGGAGAGTATCAAAGTGCGACTAAAAATTAGACAGGTCACGTTACCCATAGGATTCATGACAAAGTGTGGTTTCGATCCCAAAGATTCATGACAGATTCGTACACAACACACGCATCGAACATACTCGAGTCCTCTATGGCTCGAGCGAGGCTACTAAGAATCCTCGAAAAGGAGAAAGGTAGACGAGTCTTACGCTGACTTTTGCATCTTAATAAAGTAGCATGATATAAGCACTAAAATGATAAGTGTACCCTGAATTATCTTCAAAAATACAATCCAGATCTACCACAAGGGACGTTGAACCAAACGCGAACACTCAATACATTGAGAAGTGGATTCATATGGGTTAATTGTGAGTACTTTCAAATGGGTCCATAGCCCAATACAGGTTGGGGCTTTGCTTTTCCACTTCATGTTGTCATCATAACACTGGCCAACACGGCCTCGGTCATGATCAGTGACTGAAATTTTTGACATCATCCAAAATTAGTAAAACGCTATGACTCGCAGATGTGCGCTATGGTCGACTAATTTTGTAATCAGTCCACAGCTACATTGGAGCAACCAATATTGTCGATTTAGGTGAGGGCTATCGAGCCTTATAGCCTTGATAAAGATGATCAACCTTCTTAACTAAGCAAGTTAGATTATGTCCTCCAATCGGAGAAAGAACCAACAACCCTCGTAGACAACCCAAGCATGAGTTGGGTCAACCACGACTTACACATAATAACGACACAACAGCACACGAGTCATAACTCTCATACTGTCCCACATAGGATCCCATGCTCAAAACACGTTGGCTTTGTAGGGACATACACTAGGTCTTCTCTGGGTGCCAGATATAACATTCCATGCATCGTACCCGATATGCTTCACTTCGGTAGCCAGTACGTCCTCATATGTCCGCTCCTTTGGAACAACTATGTGGGGAAGGCACTCAGCTCCTATACAGGGAAGCTTTCGTTTCCTCTTCGCATCTGATGCGAGGGTTTACATCATGTTACTTATATAAATTGGTGTTCGAGCACTTCCGTGTTCAAACCTTAGGGGTAATGTTGAAGAAAGTTTGTTGGGTTTGTTAGGATCGCAATTAAGGGATATCGGCAAGATCTCCCTTTCACCCGTTGGCCAATAAAAAACTAAGTCTGAATGTAAAGAACAAGAATAAACAAGATAAAGAGTGATCACAAACCCCGGCCCTTAGAGCCCACCAAGGTTCCCATGCACCCCAAATTATTATTACGTGTGCACCCGTAATGATAATTTGCGTTGCATGGTTTTCTCAGTAACCTCTAGTTCCGAGCTTTTGATGAAGAACAAAGAATTCATACAACAAAAGACTTGTAATAGGTTCCGCTTCACAACATCAGCAGTATGGCGACATCCACTAGAACGCCAGAAGTTGGTCCTTCAGATCATCATATCCACAAGTAAATGGGAAATTCATCCTAGACCATAACGTCCACCTCACTTGGTTGTAATGACGATCGATGCAAGAGTGCGGACTAAGGTGAAGCGTGACACGACATCCTTATTGGAAAAATATCCATACTAGGTATATGTATTCACTAACCTTAGAAAATCAGATTTCTATACAACAAAAACATTCCTATCCTTCATCTTCTAACATTTCATATATCGACACACATGGCTATTTGGTCGGAATTTCCCCTTGTACATCCCATGTACAATTTTCTATCTTTTCTAAAAATATTTCGTTGTGTTTTAGTTTTGAAAATTTTTGATTTCGAGCCGAAACCAATTATAGTCTAGGTTTTCAAAAATACTAGTTCGCTATAATATTGGCTCTGATACCATTTCTGTCATAACACGCCAATGGCGGAAACACGTGGCGCAACGCTCGAAAGCATATCATAGTCAAGATTAACACATACAATATTTAATTAGAAAAGATCATTTGTAAAGGATCGGATTTGAAAAATCAACAATTATATCACACAAGTATAAGTAATCTAGGCGCAGAAACCCTATATCACATGCAAAATGATAATAATCAGATCAAAACACGTTAATATTCATTTTCATAATCACTTTCATTAATAATCAAGTGATAATTCATACAAAGGATATATTATAATGAAAACAAACACTTTGGAATGTTCTAGACTCTCTCTGGAAAATACACACTAACACAGTCACTAATGATCAAAAGTTCTGACTTCTAAACACATCAAACCTATTTATAGAGTTTCTCATTCGACCTCTGCAGAGGTCGAATCAACTTGTTCGACCTTTACAAAGCTCGAACCAACATATACAAAACATCCTGATGAACATCAAAACACATTCGACCTATTAGTTCTTCATTCGACCCCACGTATGGTTGAATGGACTTTAGCAAAACTTGATTTCTTCTAAACTTTCGCAATCTTGCACAATCCAATAGCGATAGCCACACATATGCATCTATATCATTTCATTAAGATGTCGAAAATAAGTATCATGTCTCAAACATCACTACTAAAAAATATACCTTCGCGGACACGCAAACAATGGCATACACCCCTTTTATGACATTAGAACACGTGTGTCATAAAAAAATGTCAAGGTTTGTGAAATCTGATAAATTTATGACGTTCAAATTTGTGTGTCAATATTTTTGTGTCAACAAATGAAAGACATGACAGAAACAAAAATTTTGTGTCATGTTTTGTGTCCCCAAAATCAAAATTTAGATCCTCTCTCATATCTCCCACCCAACCCACGAAAATCCCAAAATCAAATGCAAAAAACCTAACACTCCTTCATCCTACTTCCACACTACTCTGCCTAGCTGACATAACCCTAACAACACTCCACCATTTCGCAGTTGAAACCCTCTTATTCCACCACCATTCCGTAACCGAATCAGACCCCAATCAGATGACGATAACCAGACCCTAACCTTAAAATATTCAGTTCAAAGCAAACAGAGAAATAGAGAGAGATCAAGTGAAATAAGGGGTCAGTCGTGCCCGCCTTGTGGCTTCATCGGATTCCTTTATAGTAAGTTTCAATATGTATGTTTCGACAAATCCGAGGGTTAAGATGAATTTGAGTGAGTATATGGTTACGTTAGAGAAACCGTTAGGGATTCGTTTCACTTTATCTCAGATGACAAAATATTGGTTCATTCCATGAAGAAAGGCGTCTGCCTTTTTATTTTATATATTTTATATTTTGTATTTTATATTTAAAAAATTATAATATTTTAGCAACTGTTGTGTAGGGAAATGCTAAGAAATCTAGAATAGTCATGGTTGCTCATACTAATTTGAAGAAGGGCTTTACAGGGTTCCAGCAGGTCAACCTCAAGGCATATAGTTTAACAGTAGACACGCTAGTTCATTCAAGGCCTTAGTTAGCCAAATATTTCATGCTAGACTCTAGGAGTTCCGTGCATAACTTTAATAGTGAGACATACATGCAACTAGACGTACGTTTTCAAATTGTTTCCGCTACAAGGACAAAATCAAACAATGTTCATGAACAAAGAGGTTGCCAACATGTATTTTAGTAAACTAGTACATGTACGAACAATACATCCACTTTTAACCATGAACTTGATCTATCTAGACTTACATGAACATGTGAATTAAACAAATACACTAACACATATACATACATTCCTACGGCTATGCATACACATGTGCATATACACACTATAACACAATCCCATCAAATCTAAGTCGTTTACCTAAATGGGATCATGGTCCATCTTAGTTAACCAAAATTACACATGTTGACTTGCCTAGAACACCAAGTTCTTTCCCTATGCACATTTCGGCTCACCCATTCCCAAGGCAAGAGTGTGTGCATTGTTTTGGACACTATCTAACTTATACAAGACACACTCACATCTCTATATATATATATACATACGACAACATACACACACAATCACATGCTGAAAAAGTGACAAAAACTAAACACACACACACATATATGATCGCATATATATACACACACACACACACACACACACATGCCTTCTCACTTCCTAGTCACCATACTTATCTAGAAAACACATAAACCTAGGCTTAACACTAACATGGAACACACCTTTCCCACAAGCAATTCCCATGACATTTGACTCTCCATAAATGCTCATACCTATTCCAATTTTTCGGCCAAGACATTCCCTAGGCAAACTACACTTACTTCAAGGACAATCACTTATATTAAAAAGGAAAAACATAAACCATATGAGCCTTACTAGATGGTCAACCTTGCCAAAGTATGATTGCCCCTTCCCCTTTATGCATTGGCCAAAACCACCCCTACTTCTCAAGACAATGCCACAAGTTAACTTATTTCACTAACATAACCTTTCACCTTTGCAATCCATGAAAGAGAGGCTTTGACTTACCATGTTTATGAGCCAATCACCCAAGATCTTTCCCTCTCTCTATCGGCTATATAAAGGGCAAGACAACACCTTGTAATCACTCCACAACCTCTTAAAATTTCACTAACACTTGGAAGGAACTCTCTTTTCTTTTTGGCACCCTCAACCGAAGATCAACTCACACGAGGAGCCCATTTCGATCGACCAACATCACCACATAGAAATCCCAAGCCTCTACCTAGCACCTAAAAGCTTAATTGTGAGGAGTTTGCTTATTTTTCTTATATATACTCGGCTATACACTAAAGGTATAACACCCGAACTCTTTTCCGTCTTTATAACCTCATTTGGTTACATGTGGTGGTCACCCGAAGCACACAACACCCGCACACTCTCTTAACAATATGTTTTTCATGAAAAACTAACCTAAACACTTGAGTTTCATGTTAAAAGGTTCAATGCTTATCCTATACATACTAACCCACATATATACAATCACGTACATCTTGGAGCCCTTACATGGACATACGCGTACACCCAGACGTACATTTGAATGTATGTGTGAGTGTATGGGTTCAAGACCGGCCCAAATCTAATCCAAAATCGCTTAATTTTGCAACATATGCTAAGTTATGTTTTGAGAACATATGTTAAGATCAACAAGAACATGTGTTAACATCCTTAACACAATTGTTTTCCTAGAAATCTATGTTAAACACTCAAATGTAGGTACATTCAAAGGAGAAGTACCAAAATATGTTAATTTTATGCAATACTGTAGTAAAATATGTCCATATCTTATCCTAGACTTACAAAATTGCGACATGAGTGACACACGGTAACATTAAGTAAGTCACAACCTTGTTTTGTCAAAAATAGAATAAACATGGCCACATGCATAACAAAACGAACAATTACTGACACGTACAGTGTGTGACACCCGTGGATAGTGGTACAAAAACCCCTAGTCCATAGGTGTTACAGTCGGGTGAACAGTTGCATGGTAGTTAGAACAAAACATAGACTTAAAGTGCCTTTAAATGAACTTAGATCATCCCCAGGATAGACACATAGTGCTAGATTCAGTTCAGTATAGCATCCAGACAACAAGTGAGTATTCACGGCCCCTTTTTACAGTTTTTTACATTTTTCCGGGGGAAAAACATGCTTACAGTTTTCAGTTACACTACATGACTATTATGTGAACATGAGACATTACGGTTCAGGATCCATTAAGCCCTCGTGTCATACATCATACCATAACTATTACCTATGGACTTAGCCATGAAACACCGGGATAGATCTATTGGGTTGACACCCGCACTCTTGGTCAGTCGCTCTGACCGGATGACAGATATCAAAAAAGTGATTGTATTTCACATTATTTCATCGTCTTTAGTGTACAATGTGCGAGGCACAACATGTCAAGGTTTGGTTATGGGCTCATGTCAGATCACATATTGATTGTTGCCCTAGCTAGGCAATGATTTAGTCGGTTTTGGATTACATGTCCATCATATAGAAAACCCGTGTACTCAGCAACTTTATGTTGAACCATATATTTTACATGCATGTTTTTCAGGAAATTAGCATGAAGCATGGAACTTGGGAAGGTCGCTGCCAGCATTTATGGGATACCATCCTTTGAACTATTGTTGTAACGTTTTTACCTAAACATTTTACACAATGGTTTTAATTTGAACAATTAATGTTATGTTTTGTAAGACTTGGTTGTTCAATGGAAATCCATGTTTTATCTTGCTCGTGTGACCTTTGTGCATGGAAATCATTCAAAGTCGCACCTCGCGTTTCCGCCTAGGCGGGGTGTGATAGATTGGTAATAGAACACGAGGTTATAGCGAACTAAGATTCTTTTGAGTCAAACTATAATCTAAACAAAATTTATTTTGAAATGTTTTCCAAAGGAGAAAGAAACATAACAATTATCCCTACACGCTACCCAAGTTCCATGCCAGTTATGTACTTCACACACTAGTAGATATATTAAGTACGCTACATGATTTCTGACACGCACGTGTGTTCATTGATTTCTAGGATCACGGCACACCAAGATGACCTATCATTCTCTCGGATTCTGAGGAGGAGGTCGTTCTGGATAGCCCTGCAGCCGACGTTCTTTAGCAAGGTTATGAGCCCGATTCTAGTAACTCGGATGCCGAGGACGACCAGATGCAGATTGATCACGCCGTATCGGGCAATGAGGAGGCTATGCCAGAAAGTGAGGCACAGGAGGAGGAGGTTACACCCCAGCAGCAGCCAGAGCCCCAGGTGTCGTCCTTTCAATCGTACCGCTCATGTCCGGGGGGGCACGTAGGATGTACACTCCCCGGAAACGGGTACTCCCTCCACCGGCTCCTATTGCTCCAGCCGAGGCTCCTGCCCCGATTGACCCCGAGCCTCCGACACCAGCCGATCCCCAGCCACCAGCTCTAGAGGACCCGAAGCCACCTAGAAGGACGCTTCTCTGTAGATCCCAGGCTCGTAGGAGGACCTACTTACCGACTGTCGATGGATTCCTAGCTTACTCGGACGAGGACACTGACGGTGAGGCTCCCTCTACCTTTGAGAGTGGAGGTCCATCTCAGCCACCCTCAGATGCCCCACTACCTAGCGGATTCGAGCTAGCTCTTGTACGCTACACACACTACTCTGTCCCTGACATGATTGGACGTCACGACACGGAGGTAGCAGTATTGCGTGGGAGGGTCCAGAGGATTGAGGACGACCTGTATTTGACTGGAAGTACCAAAAATTCTATTCTCTACTCGCTATCTGAGTTGGGTACACGTGTTCACGAGGCTGAGCAGGGACGCGCCGCGACAGAGGAGCGTGTTGCTGAGTTAGAGGCTAGATTGGATGACATCGAGGTGAGGATGGTCGCTGCCATCACAGTTATATCAACTGCTTTCCCACCCCCATCCCCATTGGATTTATTTGTGTTGTGTTATGACTTATTGACTAAAAACTTGTAAGGAAGGTATGCCGGTATTGACAGTATTGTAGAACATGAAAACTTATTTGGTAGGGATAATTATTTATTAGAAAATTGGTGTTGTAACATCATATGTTGTTGCTATTATTGTTCCATGCATGTGTGAGTCGGTGTGTCTGTTGTGATGATTGCATAGTTGCTTGCTTAGTGCATAGGAAGACAATATTATACAGTGATATGTGTCTCATTCTTTTAATCGTGTGCATTAGAAGAATCTGCCTCCCAAAAGAACTACTCGTTCGACTTCTGAGGAAGAAGCTTTTTCGACCACCTCAGCGGACCTAGCCAAGGTAATCACAGAGGCCATTGCGCAACATGAAGCGAACCGTGCCGATTCAAGTGCCGGTTCGAGCGCTGCAGGCCGATGCAGAACCCAGGAACCTGAGACTAGTAAAGTTTTTGCCAAATCCTTCCTAGTCTTGCTCGTTTCTTATGCCGATCATTTCGTTGATGATCCAATCTTTCTGACGCTGTAGAAGTAGAGAATCCCATACGTGGGTGTTCATATAAAACTTTCATGGCATGCAAGCCCTGGAACTTTCGTGGGTCAGAAGGAGCGATTGGTATTATCTGATGGATTGAGAAAACGGAGTCTGTACTCGACATCAGTGGTTGCACGGAAGATCAGAAGATAAAGACGTCACCTGTACCTTCCAGGACGAGGCGCTGACATGGTGGAACCTACAAGTGCAGACCTTGGGTCGCGAAGCTGCCTATAATCTCTCTTGGGTCGAGTTGAAGTCGCTGCTGATGGAAAAGTATTGCCCGCGCAGTTAGCTGCAGAAGTTGGAGACCGAGTTTTGGAATTTGTCCATGATTGGTGCGGACATCACGTCCTATACCACTCGATTCCATGAGATTTCTTATCTAGTTCTACACATGGTTACCCCTGAGTACATCTGGGGAATTTCTCCTAAGATTCGCAGCATGGTTACCACTGCTGCTCCAGTTTCCATTCAGCATGCCGTCACCCTTGCTCATAGTCTAACCGACGATGTGGTGCTCATGGGATCCCTAACCCAAAAGAAACCCGACAAGGGTGAAGGCTCTGGAAACAAGCATAATTGGTCTCATTTCATAAAGGGGAAAGGTGTAGAGGGTGATTCTCGCAAGAAGCCCAAAACCGTCAAAGCTTTTGTTGCCATCGCTCCTGACACTCGCAAGCCATACAACGGGCCCCACCCACTCTGCGACAAGTGCAAGTACCAACATGTGGGGACATGCGACAGTATCAAATGAGAGAAGCGCAAGTGAATGGGACATCCCACAATGCAGTGCCGGTCCAAGGTAGTTGCGTGTTCTGACGGTAAACCGGGATGTTTCGAGTGTGGTGCTACCGACCATTTCAAGAAGGACTGCCCCAAGCTGAAAGGTCAGGCTCGTGGCAGGGCTTTCGTCATGGGAGCCGATGACGCACGCGAGGATCCTAACGTTGTCATGGGTACGTTCCTCGTAGACAATTGTATTACTTCTGTACTATTTGATACCGGTGCCGATCTAACCTTTATGTCAACTGACTTTAAACAAGCCCTCGGATTAGAGTCACATAAGTTGCATGAACATTTTTCCGTAGAATTGGCCAATGGTAAGACAATTAGGTCCGAAGAAGTAGTTAAGAATTGTGCGATAAGGTTAGGAGATCATGAGTTTACTATCTATCTATTGCCGATCGAGTTGGGTAGTTCGACATTGTGGTATGGACTGGTTGTCGATGAACTGCGCAGAAGTCATTTGTTTCACGAAGGTGGTTCGAGTTTTGTTGCCCAACGGAGAGGTTCTATTCATACGGGGGAACGCAGGAGGACCCCGTTACGTATGGTGTCTTGCATGAAGGCGCAGAAGTGCTTACGAAAAGGTCATTTTGCTTTCTTAGCACTTGTGAAGGAGAAGAAGCCAGAGGTGAACCGAATCGAAGACATTCCTATCGCGAGAGAGTTTCCAAACATCTTTCCCGAAGTGCTGCCAGGTTTTCCACCTGTGAGGCAAGTCGAGTTTCATGTTGTTCTCATTCCAGGAACTTGTCCTGTAGCCCGTTCACCTTACCGCTTGGCTCCATCTGAGATGCAAGAGCTGTCCGCTCAGTTGTAGGAGTTGCTTGACAAGGGATTCATCCGACCAATCTCATCACCTTGGGGATCTCCAGTTCTGTTCGTCGAGAAGAAGGATGGATCGTTTCGTATGTGCATCGACTACAGAGAGTTGAACAAGCTTACGGTGAAGAATCGCTACCCCTTTCCCGGCATTGAAGATCTGTTTAATCAGTTGCAAGGCTCCAGTTTCTACTCGAAGATTGATATGAGGTCAGGCTATCACACGTTACGAGTTCACGAAGAGGACATACCCAAGACTACGTTTAGGACACGGTGTGGCCATTTCAAGTTTCTGGTTATGCCATTTGGTTTGACAAACGCACATGCGGTGTTCATGGACCTGATGAACTGGGTGTGTAAACATTACCTTGACAAGTTCATGATAGTATTCAGTGACGACATTCTGATTTACTCACGGACTCGTGAAGAGCATGAGCAACATCTGAAAATGATTCCTAGTCTACTCAAACAGGAAAAGTTGTATGCCAAGTTGTCCAAATGCGAATTTTGGATTCATGAAGTTCATCTCCTCGGTCACGTGGTGAACGAGAAAGGTTTACATGTCGATCCAGCTAAGGTAGAGTCTATCAACGACTGGCCTAGACCCAGTACCCCAACAGAAGTTTGGCAATTTCTAGGGTTAGCTGGCTACTATCGGCGATTTATCAAGAATTTTTCAAAGATAGCCCAGTCCCTGATAGTCTTGACAAAGAAGGACAAGAAATTCGAATGGGGAGATCCACAGGAATCCGCTTTTTAGCTCTTGAAGCTCAAGTTATGCAGTGCACCCATTCTCTCACTGCCAGAGGGAACTTAAGACTTTATGGTCTATTGCGATGCATCTCACCAAGGTCTCGGTTGTGTCTTGTTGCAGAGGAACAAGGTTATATCCTATGCCTCTCGCCAACTCAAGGTGCACGAACAAAAATACATGACCCACGATCTGGAGTTGGGTGCAGTAGCGTTCGCACTCAAGATACTGACCATAAGAGCTTACAATATATCTTTGACTAGAAAGATTTGAACATGCGTAAGAGACGATAGGTTGATCTACTCAACGACTATGACTGTCAGATTAAGTACCATCCAGGGAAGGCAAATTTCGTAGAAGACACATTAAGCCGAAAGGAACGTGCCAAAACGCTACGCGTTCGTGCGTTAGGCATGACCATTCACACCGATCTCACTGCTCGTATTCGTCAAGCCCAACAGGAAGCTCTTAAGGATAGTAACATCGGACATGAAGCTCTATACAGTCAGGTAAGTCAGCTGGAGACGAGGCCTGACGGGACAAAGTATTTCTTGAACAGAATATGGGTTCCTTTGTATGGAGGTTTACGTGATTTGGTTCTTGATGAAGCCCACAAATCCAAGTACTCGATACACCCTGGCGCAGATAAGATGTATAAGGACCTTAAGTTGTACTATTGGTGGCCTAACATCAAGGGTTGTATTGTGACCTATGTCAAACGTTGCCTAACGTGTTCAAAGGTCAAAGCAGAGTACCAGAAGCCGTCATGCATGCTTCACCAACCAGAGATTCCTGTTTGGAAATGGGAACAAATCTCTATGGATTTCATCACCAAGTTGCCAAGAACATCTCGTGGTATGATGCGATTTGGGTAATTATTGACTGTTTAACGAAGTCTGCACATTTCTTTCCGATCAAGGAAACAGACAAAATGGAGAAATTATCCCGATTATACATCAAGGAGATTGTGTTAAGGCATGGCGTGCCTACTTCAATAATCTCTAATCGAGACAGTCATTTCACTTCTAGATTTTGGCAGTCTCAACAAGAAGCTCTTGGTTCCTGATTAGACATTAGCACCGCTTACCATCCTCAGACAGATGGACAGAGTGAAAGGACCATCCAGACGCCGGAAGACATGCTCCACGCATGTGTAATTGACTTTGGGGAAAATTGGGATACGCATTTGCCATTAATCAAATTTTCCTACAATAACAGTTACCACACCAGCATCAAAGCTGCCCCTTTCGAAGCGTTGTGCGGACGCAAGTGTTGGTCGCCCGTGTGCTAGGCCAAGTAGGGGATAAGCATTTGACAGGTCCCGAACTCATCCAGGAGACAACTGACAAAATCTTTCAGAACAGATACATATTCAAAGCCGCCAGAGACCGGCAGAAGAGTTATGTGGACAAAAGGGGCAAGCCTTTAGAGTTTCAGGTAGGTGACAGTATTTTGCTCAAAGTATCTCCATGGAAAGGGGTTCCCAGGTTCGGAAAACGTGGGAAGCTCAATCCCAGATACATAGGTCCATTCGAGATCCTTCCACTGATTGGAACAGTTGCATACAAACTCAAGCTACCACATGAACTCAGTGGTGTCCACGACACACTCCACGTCTCGAACCTGAAGAAGTGTCTTGCTGATGAATCATTGGTTATCCCTCCAGAGGAAATCCACATCGACAAACAACTTCATTTCATAGAAGAGCCACTCGAGATAACGGACTGGAAGATTCAAAAACTCCGTCACATTCAGGTCAAGTTGGTCAAAGTACATTGGAATTCCAAATGCAGACCCAAATTTACATGGGAGCGTGAGGATCAGATGAAACGCAAGTACCCACATCTTTTTCAGAAGACCAACACCGAAAATTGCGCGGAAAAAATTCCTCTAACAGGGGGAGAATGTGACACCTGTCGAAATCACAGATCATATCCGTACACTTAGCTACATCTTCACAGTGTGCATAAGCATTACATGTCATCATTTGCATCACAGTTGGGCTATACAGGGTTCCAACAAGTCAACCTCAAGGCATATAGTTTAACAGTAGACACGCTAGTTCATTCAAGGCCTTAGTTAGCCAAATATTTTATGCTAGACTCTAGGAGTTCCGTGCACAACTCTAATAGTGAGACATACATGCAACTAGACATACATTTTCAAATTGTGGCCCCTACAAGGACATATCAAACAATGTTCACGAACAAAGAGGTTGCCAACATGTATTTTAGTAAAGCAGTACATGTACGAACAGTACGTCCACTTGTAACCTTGAACTTGATCTATCTAGACTTACATGAACATGTAAATTAAACAAATACACTAACACATATACATACATTCCTATGGCTATGCATACACATGTGCATATACACATCCTAACACAATCCCATCAAATCCAAGGCATTTACCTAAATGGGACCATATTCTATCCTAGTTATCCAAAATTACACATGTTGACTTGCCTGAACACCATGTTCTTTCTCTATGCACATTTTGGCTCAACCATTCCCAAGGCAAGAGTGTGTGCATTGTTTTGGACACTATCTAACTTATACAAGACACACTCACATCTCTATATACATATATATGTATATACACACACGGAAACATACACAAACAATCACATGGTGAAAAAGTGACAAAACTATATACACGCACATATATGATCGCATATATATACACACACATGCCTTCTCACTTCCTAGTCACCATCCTTATCTAGAAAACACTTAAACCTAGGCTTAACACTAACATGGAACACACCTTTCCCACATGCAATTCCCAGGACATTTGACGGTCCAGAAATACTCAAACCTATTCCAAATTTTTGGCCAAGACATTCCCTAGGCAAACTATACTTACTTCAAGGACAATCACTTATATTAAAAAGGAAAAACATAAACCACATGAGCCTTACTACATGGTCAACCTTTCCAAAGCATGATTGCCCCTTCCCCATGATGCATCGGCCGAAACCACCTCTACTTATTAGGACAATGCCACAAGTCAACTTATTTCACTAACATAATCTTTCACCTTTGCACTCCATGAAAGAGAGGCTTTGACTTACCATGTTTGTGAGCCAATCACCCAAGATCTTTCCCCCTCTCTCTCGGCTATACAAAGGGCAAGACAACACCATGTAATCACTCCACAACCTCTCAAAATTTCACTAACACTTGGAAGCCACTCTCTTTTACTTTTGACACCCTTGGCCGAATATCAAGTCACACGAGGAGCTCATTTCGATCAACCAACATCACCACATAGGAGTCCCAAGCCTCTACCTAGCACCTAGAAGCTTAGTTGTGAGGAGTTTGCTTATTTTTCTTATATATACTCGGCTATACAATAAAGGTATAACACCCGAACTCTTTTCCTTATATATAACATCATTTGGTTACATGTGGTGGTCACCCGAAGCACACAACACCCGCACACTCTCTTAACAATAAGTTTTCATGATAAACTAAGCTAAACACTTGAGTTTCATGTTAAAAGGTTTAATTCTATATCCTATACATACTAACCCACATATATACGATCACGTACATCTTGGATCCCTTACATGGACATACGCGTACACCCACATGTACATTTGAATGTATGCGTGAGTGTATGGGGTCAAGACCGGCCCAATTCTAAGCCAAAATCGCTTTTGCAACATATGCTAAGTTGTGTTTTGAGAACATATGCTAAGATCAACAAGAACATGTGTTAACAACCTTAACACAATGGTTTTCCTAGAAATCTATGTTAAACACTCAAATGTAGGTACATTCAAAGACAAAGTAGCAAAATATGTTAATTTTATGCAATATTGTTGTAAAATATGTCCATATCTTACCCTAGACTTACAAAATTGCGACATAAGTAAAACACAGTAACATTAAGTAAGTCACAACATTGTTTTGTCAAAAACAGAATAAACATGGCCACATGCATAACAATACGAAAAATTACTTACACGTACAGTGTGTGACACCTGTGGATAGTAGTACAGAAACCCCTAGTCCATAGGTGATACAATCCGGTGAATAGTTGCATGGTAGTTAGAACAAAACATAGACATAAAGTGCCTTAAAATGAACTTAGGTCATCCCCAGGATAGACACACAGTGCCAGATTCAGTTCAGTATAGCATCTAGTCATCAAGTGAGTATTCACGGCCACTTTTTACAGGTTTTTAGATTTTTCTACGAGAAAAACATGCTTACAGTTTTCAGTTACAATACATGACTATTATGTGAACATGAAACATTACGGTTCAAGATCCATTAAGCCCCCGTGTCATACATCATACCATAACTATTACCTATGGACTTAGCCATGAAACACCGGGATAGATCTATTGGGTTGACACCCCCACTCTTGGTCGGTCGCTCTGACCGGATGACAGATATCAAAAGAGTGATTGTATTTCACATTATTTCATTGTCTTTAGTGTACAATGGGCGAGGCACAAGTCAAGGTTTGGTTATGGGCTCATGTCAGATCACATATTGATTATTGTCCTAGCTAGGCAATGATTTAGTCGGTTTTGGATTACATGTCCATCATATAGAAAACCCGTGTACTAACCAACTTTATGTTGACCCACATATTTTACATGCATGTTTTTTAGGAAATTAGCATGAAGCATGGAACTTGGGAAGGTCGCGTGCGAGCATTTATGGGATACCATCCTTTGAACTATTGTTGTGACGTTTTAACCTAAATATTTTACACAATGGTTTTAATTTGAACAATTAATGTTATGTTTTGTAACACTTGGTTGTTAAATGGAAATCCCTGTTTTATCTTGCTCGTGTGACCTTTGTGCTTGGAAATCATTCAAAGTCGCACCTCGCGTTTCCGCTTAGGCGGGGTGTGACAAGAGTAAGCTTATATTATTTCAATTAATAGTAATATGATCTATTTAGATGTGATTTTGATTACAATGTTGGGGCTTGTAGGAAGATGATGTTAGAGAATTCAGGGTTGTGTATTCTTTTTCTCAAAAGACCTTTTTCACCTTTTCCTATTCAATAACTGCATCACAAAATCGATACTGATATCCAGTTTAATCGTGGTTGGGTGCCTATTGCCACTTGGAACAAATCTATATTGACGTCGAGTTTGCAGGCATCTTCTGAGGGCAATGGGAATCGGGATTTATTGTGTTTACTCTGAGATTATCGACCCCCAAAGGTTGGAATATTTTGATCAACCAAAATGGGCAGCCTCGTGGTAGGATATAGAAAAAAAATTCCTGATGAACCGTTGACTCAACTTGTTACCATTTTCTCTGATTAAGAATCTGGAGATGATTAGTCACATGGAAGCTTTCCGCTCAAGGAGTATTTAAAAGCGCTAGATCATTCTAGAGGAGAACTATATTATGATCATTCACTTGGTATGTGTTATAGCAAGGTGAGATGTCAGACGTCCAGTTATTAGTATTCAGCAAACATCATTTTATACAGTTTGTAATGATTTTAATGCTAATCAATATGCATGTTAATTAGACTTGAGATGTGTGGTAGTTTAATTGTATTTTGGCCATTAGGCGGGCCTAGGCGGTGGTTTTTTTATTTTTTTCTGATTATTTTTTTTTAAATTTCTAAGTATTTCTTAGTATTATGTGTATGTATCTAAGTATTTCTAAGTATTGTGTGTGTATATCTTAACATATTTTCAAAAAAACACCTAAATTTGTGTGTATATATATGTGTGTGTATAAAGTAGAAATAACTACAAATAATGATATTATATTATATTTGAAAACTATACATGCTCCTGACATTTGCGTAAAAACTTTGTTTACTTTATATTCCTAAGTTTACCATTGATACTTGAATGTGTAGTTAAACTAGGAAAGTGGCCTATAATGAGAGAGAGAGAGAGAGAGAGAGAGAGAGAGAGAGAGAGAGAGAGAGAGAGAGAGATTAAAACGTTATCATGCATTCATTCTTAGATTAGGTCAATAATTTACAGTCATAACAAAGAAACCGAAAAATTGGCCAATAACCAAATTACCCAAACAGAATGATTTACCAATTGTTTGGTCTTATTGTTAGGATTTTGGTCAGCGTACTTCATAAAAACGATTTAACTGAACTGAACCATAAGTGATCTACTTGATGCTCAAAAATCAAGGTTATATCAAAATCATGAAGTGGTTGTTACCAGCAGCTAGGTAGCTGAAGGTTCGCGCTTGAGGCGCAAAGGGTGAGCTTTGGGCAACCATCTCTATCTCACATTCCAGCACATAACTTGTACAAACTGTATTACTAACAACCTTAACTGTATTACTAACAACTTTACTATTTTCAGAAAATTCCTATTAAACTGTGCCTAAGAAGGCCAAGAGACCAACAGAAGTTTATGCATCGACTAACGCATTAATTTTATTATTGTCTCAGGTTGGGGGAGGAGCGGATTACTACACTGATGAGGATATGGATGTCATTCGCAAAGAATGGTCAAGCTATGCCGCGACATTTATTTTCAGTTGACCGAAATTGGTTTTAAGGCATGTATTATCGATACAATATTTTTGTAAATGTTAATTTTTGTCTCGGATTAGTTTTGTAATTTGATAAATTTGTATTATATAATGAAATAATGATTTTGTTATTAGCTTGCTAATTATTTTGCATATAATAAAATGGGTATAAATCCAGTAGGGTAAATCTGTAATTTTACAGGAATTTTTTTAGATTAATAAATTATGACACGCAAAATGAACGTCATAAAATTCTGTCATATAATATTTCGTTAAAATCTCAATAAAAACTGTCCTAAAAATGTGTGTCATTAAAAGGTGTCATAATGTGTGTCAATAAAGATTGACATAAATGTGTGTCATAAGCAGATGTCATGCCAAAATGTGTCATGTTAAGTTTATGACACTGCCTTCCTTGACATTCTTTTTCTTGTCATCAGACTCCTTTCTTGACACGCAATCCCTTGAGCCCATAACCAAATCAAGACACGCAATGTCGCGTTTGTAGTTGATTCTCAGAACATAACAACTTAGTTCAAAATACGTGCACCCCTGATATACACAGTTACATAATCGATGCTATCAATTACGGGTGGGCGTTTTCAGGCACCATACCATCCAAATATTCCTTCAGTTTTTGATTCCACACATATACACGAATTAATGGTTACAGTAGCGAGGCCCGAAGTGGTGTACAACAAACTCAAGTACTCATCTTGCCACATAATACATTTTCACATTTTATAACATTTTGACAAAACATATATTTCCCCCAAAACAAAAAAAACATTAAAATGGGGTAATGAAAATCACCTCAAATACAACGTGCAATCAAATAATAGTGAAATAGCAAGTCCGAGGTCAAGCACCTAAAACGTCCTAGTGTGTATAAGTCACTAAGTCTATAACGCGTGTTTTCCGGCAAGTTGTACACCCAACTCGCAACACAACTATTGAATACAATTCTCTGTTTAATTAAACGTGTGTCCTAGGATCGTTGGTGATGGACTATCCTCACTAAAAGTTACACTTATATTTCCATATTAATTAACTTGTATATTACCTTGGACTCAACTCACTTTATCATATAATTATTTTCCCATTAAATAATTATACTAGGGTCTTGTCGATCGAGATTTCATTTTCAACATTCGATTCGACTCACTTTAGCATATATTTATTTTCCCATTAAATAAATATACCAATCTTGCCGATTCGATAACATATTTTACATTGTCCAGTTCACATACTTATCTTAGTTTAAACGTGTAGTCGTTATAGATTATTTAACATTAATTCTCCCACGAATACTTTTCCAACACTTAGGAACGTGTTATACACTTTTCACCCAAAATTAATGTTATATATTTTAGTCCATAAAATATATATTTTCATGCTCACATTTGATGCAATAACATATATATGTATCTTGTAGAAAGGTATACAATATATACTTATCCGTCCATTTCACATTTGTCCGTTAGCACGTCGTAATATATATGTCCATATTTGATCATTTGTGTTTATATATTCTCGTACCCCGAATAATATAAGTTGTTCATATATATATATATATATATAAATATATATAGTCGAGAGTTCAAATAAGAAGAAGTTTTCTTGTAAGAAGAAAAAAAAAGAAATATAAACCAATAGAAATCTTCCATTTAATAGTTGTATTTAATGTTATTTTTTTTAAGTTTTTGTAACTCCCATCAAACTAGTTAAATAAATGAAATCATAATTTGTTTTTTAAATATATATATATTAAACAAAAAGATAATTCATAGTGAAGGATAAATTTCGGTATATGTAGGATGAATTTCTACATGTGTAGGATAAACCTAATGATATTTTCGATATATGTAGGATAAAAGTATGACAATTTCGATGTGTGTAGGATGAATTTTGATATGTGTAGGACAAGTTTTGATGTGTGTAACATAAAATATTTAAAAGTAATTAATTGAATAATTAATGTGAAATGAGTTAAATTATTTAATTTTATTTCTTCTTTTTCTTCTTAAGTTGAAATTCTTCTCAAATGATCCTCCTCTCTCTCTCTCTCTCTCTATATATATATATATATATATATATATAGTAAAGATAAATTACATATAGTTTTTTTTTGTAAGAATTGTGAGAATCAAAGGTAGTAAAAAAAATTATTTTTTTTTAGAATTCTTTTCCATGTGCTTAAACATTCTTTCTAGATGAATAATACAAAAAAAATTAAATTTTTTTTTAGTCAAATTACATCATTAAGGTAAATACATTAGTTTACACTAGAGTAATTATGTAATTACTCTACACCATTTTTTTTTTTTTTTTTAGTTTTCAATACTATAATACATGTTTAACAATATGGGAAATTTTTTTTTGAAAAAACAAATTAAAAAAAATACCCTCCTTTGATTCTCACAGTTCTTACCAAAAAAGTTATTTGTATCGGATCTTTCCTCTCTCTCTCTCTCTCTATATATATATATATATATATATATAATATATTGTATGAATATTTCTTGTTGACATAATATTATTTTTCCTATATCCAAAATATATATTTAGTTATTTTTCTTAAATTTCCAATAATATGTTTTACTTGAAATTAATCATCTTTTAATTTCTACATGTCTTTACTTGGAAACATATAAAATAACTTTTATATTTCCAAAACCAAGACTTGGTTATTTGTAACACAAAAATGCTCCAACACTTTTATATTTTCATAGATATAAAAATATTCATTTTTAAACAATTTTACCAAGTTTTTAAATTACTAATTTTTGTTATAAACACCTTTGTTTTTATATTTCTCAACATATTTTGATATTTATATTTTTATAAAATTCCGATTTATAAAAATAACACTTTGTATGAAAACACAACATTTTGTAGCTCTTGAAAACATTTTCATTAATGATCCATGACAAGCACAATTTTCCATTATGAGCACCAAAAATTTCCAATGTCACATTTTTTTACTCAAGTTTCTAAAATAGCATTTTACACCACTTAACTTTTAGAGTCACCAAGTAAAATCCTTAACTTTTAAAAGGTACATTTTTATCCCTATTCTTTCATAAATGACAAATTCTTACCAAACTAGTAAACTTTGTTATGTCAACTTTGTTGTTGTGGTGTATTTTAGTGTTCCAACACTTTTAATAGTCCATAATGATGATATTAAGGAAAATAATAGATGTATTTGGTAGATTTAGTCCAATATGTCCATTTTGATCCTTTAAAGTTTATAACTTTGAAAATGTAATTTTTATATCTTGTAACTTTTCAAAGATCCATCATAATGTTATATTTTGGATGGTCATTTTAAGATGTTTAGAATAATCACTATTTAGTTTATCCAAGTTATATTTACAAACAATGTCTTAGATCTCCATTTTAATAAGTGTATGTGCATTTTTATGACTTACAAAAACAATACAATATCGCCAACAATCTACGGTCCATATCTATATTTTTAAACACATATGCTAACCTTGTAAAACATATGATATTTCATGTTTAAAACTCTTGTTACAAAACATGCTTAAATTTTAATAATTTCAATTGTATGTGGACATTTTAACTTTCAAAAACAACCATAGTATCTATCCATACTACACGGCCCACACACCACTTTTAATCACCATTTTTAGTTGTTTTCTTATGTTTTAGAAACCCATAATCTTAACCCATGTACAACTTGCTTTTAACACATGTAAACAAGAACATTTAAGATCAAAAAGCAAGGATAAGAAGCTTATAACTAGCACGAAGCTAGGGAAGACTCAAAACTCAAGATGGAAGTGGGGTTTAAGTGTGTCTTCCAAGGGTTAAGCTCCTAGATCTAGTACACACTTGATTTAGGGTTTGAATGGAGATTATTATATATGTTTTTTTATTAAAAAACAAGAGGAAGAGTGTATGTGAATGCTCACGGCCGAACAATCTGTGCCTTTGTTTTTGTCTTATGTTAAATTCATGGTAGTTTATAAAGGCCTTGAAGTGTTAGTGATATGACATGACCATAAGCATGCTTAAAAGGTAATGATTTTGGCAAGGGTGGGAAGCAACACTAGGGTGGGTAAAGCCACACCTAGTCCGGCCACAAGGACCTTGTGGGACCCTCATCTTTTGCCAAAATATCTCTGAACTAGATTAGTTAGATTCTAAATGTTTCTGTTAAGGTTTTCGGGATTTTTATTTGTGTTTATTACAAGCTATTTTGGACATATAATCGACTCCTAATTACCCTTAAACACGGGCTATTTTACGCATTGGTAAGTTATTTTAGCTTTAATTGGGTGAATTTATAAGTTTCGAGCGTATCGGGTGCGATACGCAAACTTTATTCGTTACCGGGAGATTTATATTTGGAGTTTCCATGTATGGTTTTGGAGTTCCAAAACACATAATATTTCATAAAAATGCCCTTTATTTTATATCCTGGGTGTCCAGGATTGTTTTCGGTTAATTAATTGTTATTGCATAATCATCAATGTCCGTACCGGACAATTTTATTTGCACGCGACTGCGCCATGCTTTCAATTAAACAAATGCATTCCTATGTGTAATGTGCAATTATATAAAGGCCAAATTAATATCATTAATTTAGAAATGAACTTAATTATCATTGATTACATATACTAATTATGTATGGAAACACGCTGATTTTTGCCGGATGTCACAGTGTGTCTACCTCTATATGTTGTATTATGTAAGAGATAATCTAGTAACCTTATTCTCTAAATCATTTGTGTTTTTTCCTCTTTAGGTTGTATATACTTATGTAAGAGATAAACTAGTACAAAAATACGAGCTTGCAATCGATGAGAAGAAGGGAAAGTATGGGAAGACAAAAAGGGAGAATACAAGAATTCTGATGTAAAAAAGTCATGTGAGAGAAATTAGTAAATTTAAGTCAAAACTGTCGAAAATTATGTTGAAGTCTAATCCATTGTCAAACTTAGTTAACTAATAAAGTTGGAGTTGTGAGTAGAAAGGTTGAAGTGCAGAACTCTAATTAGTCAAGATCATTTTTTTTTAAAGTTTAAGCTAGTAACTCATAGTGACATATTATTAAGTAAAAAAAAATTGATTCTTTTATATGTTGGTGAGAAAAACTAGCGATATCACCAAGATAGTTACACATCTAAGTAGGCTATCAAGCTTCCACTCCCAGTTAGCAAACTGCTAGATAGACACAACTGCTGGTTTTTTGGAAACTGCTAGTGAGAACTTATCGTTGTAATTTTTAATCAACAATTAATTGAGTGATTTTTAGGAAAACATGATAACCAGCAAATTACCAACAAATGTAATATGTTTTCTATAACTTTGAACAATTGTGTTCCACGTGCAGGTTGAAAGAGTCTTGAAAGCACATTGATGCTAGACAACAATGGCTCTCTTTATGTTATTAAATTTTGACAACAATGGTCTGTTTATGCTAGAATTGGTAAATTTTATATACGAATTGATCTAAGTCAGAACTTATCATTGTAATTTGTTCATTTGTAAAAAAATGTGCTAATTCGGTGACATACTATATACTTTATAACAGTATATTCAATGCATAAGAAATACATGTGACTTGATTTCACGTACGCTTTTTTTATTTGACCCACCGTTACACATAACACAACCAAATATGACTCAGTTAAAGTATTCGGGTTGAAGTTTCAAATATCTTTCTTATTTTCCCCCAATTGTGACACATTTTATTAATGCCCTGATATTTATATTTGTATAGGTGACCTCAAAAGGATTTGTGAAGCAGATCATGGGATTGTTTCTCAATGTTGTTTAACAAAACATGTATTTTAGATAAGCAAGCCGTACCTTGTCAGTGTTGCTTTAAAAATAAATGTAAAGGTTGGTGAGAAGAACACTGTTCTTGGTGATGCGTTATCAGTGTGTTCACAATAGTTGAGGATGCATTAGGTACTTTTGTTACTTAAATAAATTGTGATTAATTAAAAACAACCACAATGGGTATTGAAGGATGCCCAGATCTCATGGTCCAAGAACAAATTCCGGTCCTTGGTTCGTAAATTCAACATTCTCCGGGAATGGTAACCGGAGTTGCCGGGAAAGGGGCAGACTCCGGTTGACTGTCCAGAGGGAAAAATTTATTTTTATGAGGCCTATTTTTTGAAGGGTCTCTTCCGGCTGCCGACGGCTAGGTTTCTTATCTCCGTCTTGCAAAAGTACGGTTTCCACATCTCTCAGATGAGCCCTTTCGGGGTGATGAGAGTTATGCATTTTCAAGCCACTTGCTAGGCGTTGAGGAGGGAGCCGGAGTTTGAACACTTCAACATGTTCTATAAAGTTGAAGTGAAGGATTCAGGGTCGGTGTCTTTTACCGAGTGGTCGAAGGCCATTAGCCTGATCATACTGAAGAATTCACCGAAAACTCTTCGTGACTGGAGGAGGTGATTCTGGTGGAGATGGCCAAACTGGAACTCCGTGCCGGCCAAAAAGCACCGTCCTTCGAAGTTATGAAGGACTTCCAAGAAGAGGGTTGGTTTCAGGAATTGTGTGCGCATCCAACCCGATTGGATGATTTGCAGAGGTTGGACGAGGGTATCCTGCGTTTGTTGGGAATGAGCCACCTAGGCGTTAGGGAGGGGTATGATGTAGCTCCTGTTGGTACTGATGGGCCTTTGTCGGTTGAAGGTAAGTTCTCCATTTTTTCTTGTGTTTATACCGTCCTTCATGTTTTGACGCATGTGTCTATTGTTGTAGGTGAGCTGTTATTTGAGGTGTTCGCTGCGCGTGGTACCAAAACCACTTATATTGCAGTTCCAAAAGGAGGGGTGTTGGCCCTTGAGCAGCAGAAGGAGAACTTCCTGTTCCCGACGCCAATGGAAGGTGCGCCTCGTAACCTTGAAGTTGGTTTTCTAATCAACCCTGAGCTGTTGTCCGTACGCACGGCGGCTGGGGTTGATTACGTTTTTTTGTCCGACGATGAGTCTAGTGGATCATCTTCCGGTCTAATTCATCGTGCGCGTCGCTCTGCAGGTGATGGTGGCAGTAGTGCGTTCGCGACTGCGCCACGAGGTTAAGTTACTTTAACCTTTGTAGTTTTGTCTTTGTTTGCGTTTTGTAAGCTGAACCGGTTGCTTTGTTGTAGGTCACAATCGGAAACTTCCTGAGACTGTGGAATAAGACTAACCTCAAGGTTCGTCTTCGAAGAGGATGGCCATGGGTGGCGGGACTGCTGATCCGCCCCAGGGTTTGGAGCTTGAGCCTCCACCTGTTCATGAGCCGTTTGGCAAGAAGGCCCTTCGGAAGCTGAGCAGTAAGTATGATTTGTGTATATCATACCTTTTTGTTTTTGTTTTTATAATTTGTGTTTCTTGTAGGCTCTATTCCTGCTACGGTCAAGCAGATGCAGGAGGAACGGAAGAAGAAACTTATGGAAGAGGAGCATCTGAAGGCTCGGTCTGATGTTGTGAACAGTGAAACTGCGCCTGATCTCGAGGCGTAGAAAAAAATTGAGGAAGAGAGGCGTGCTGCTGTGGCTGCTCTCAAGAAAAAAGAAGAGGAACATGCCCGCATCCGGGAGGCTGCCATGGAGAGGCGGAAGGCTGAGGAGGAGCGTCTGGCGGTCGAGAAGAGGGCGAAGGAAGAGGAAGAGCAGCGTCAAGCTGAGCTGCTCAAACTGCATGCGGCCCTCATGGCCATGAAAAATGAGCAAAGTAAGTTGGCGTCTACTCCGGGTGGTGAGGGGTCGCAGGTGGAGCCCTTGTTTGTGGATCTTGAGGGGAGTGATGCCCCAGAGGATTCTCCGGTGATGGATGAAGGTGGCGCCTTTGTTGCGCCTCAGGTGAGGATGGTTGAAGGAGGCGGGGCGTCTTTGAGCAGCCCTGTTTTTAAACTAAATGCCCCGGTCTATACGCCTGAGTGGCGTATAATCGACAGTTGTCGCTTCCTCAGCCCCTTTGTGGCCGAGGAGTTTGTAAACTATGCCCTTCCCCCTGTGGAGAGTGTTCATCATCGCTCCCAAAGCCGGGCTACATTGTTCTCAGAGTTGTGTATGAACTTAACATAATCTCTGGGAAATCTGTATGCCCTTCACCGCGGGGAGAATGAGTTTTTGGGAGGAGAAGGAGACGGTAGGGAATGACGCCGATCGTCTGACTAGGGAGAAGGGGGTTTTTGGGAGTGCCAAGCAGCGTCTGGTAGACTAAATTCAGAAGCTAGAGTCCGATGTGCGTCAAAAGGATATTGATGCAACGGCTAAGCAGAAGGCATGGGAACAATCTACTTGAGCGCCGACGACTGTTCGTGCAGAAAGCTGAATCGGACTTGGCCGCCCAGGGGAAGGTTGTTGCCGCGAGGGATAAGGAGTTGGAGGTTTCAACCTCTAAATATGCTGATGCTGCTGCCCAGTTGAAGAAGAAAGATGAAGATGTGGTGAGGGCCACTAGTCGTGTGTCGGAGTTGGAGGGGCAGGTTGGTGCCCTATTGAAAGAGAAGAAAGCTTGGGAGTTGGAGAAGTCGATGATGCTGGGCGCTCAGAAGTCATACTGTGAGAAGTCACTATGGATGATATCTGATGGGATAATCGTCGTAAGCTTCTCTCTTTTTCTTTTACTTGCTTTATCTTGAGTTTTGGTTTGTCTCATACAAGTTATATCTTTGTTGCAGGTCTTCGATCGTTGTTGGAACGAGCCGAAGATGGGCGAGCAGGTTGTTGAGGTAGTGGACGCGACGCGTACCACTGGTTTGCATAGTGGTTGGCTGGATGGATATCTGGCTGCCAAGGACGGTGCTCCGGTTGAGGCGCAACCCTTCCAGGACATAAATCCCGAGACTGTGCTAATGGAGGAGTTGGAGAAGCTAGAGAAGATGGAGTTCCTATGCTCCAAGTTGTGAGGCAGTGTTTGTCAGATCCTGATCCCATTGCGCGGTTTAGGTGTTGGGTAGAGGAGTCTGAGCGTACCGGGCGCGAACACGCAAAGAAGGAGAAGGAGAAGGCGGCGGTTGCGAAAGCTGGCGGGATAGGCAGCTCAGGGACGGCCCATGAGCCTCCTTAGTAGGTTGTTGTGTTGTAGCGTCTGTGGTCTTTTGGATATGTAAATGTATCTTTCTTTGATGAAATGAAATATGAAGCTTTTGTATTGTTCGTGTTTGTAGGATAAATCAGTGTCTAAGTTATGATGAGTAGATTAGCTTCATAAGTTAGAAGTAAACTTGGCGTCCATTGTGGAGAGTAAATTAACTTCACAATTTAGGACTAAAACATTGTCATCTATGTTATGAAGAGTAGATTAGCTTCATAAGTTAGAACTATGGCAACGTTTGGCGTCTAAGTTATGATGAGTGAATTAACTTCATGAGTTAGAGCTAAAGTAAAAGTTGCGCAGTTGTGGACAAAATGTAAAGTAATGAAGTATATTTTCCAAAACTGAGATGTTTATAAGTAACATGGGCGCAACTGCGCTACATTCCATGATCTTGGTACAGGTGTTCCGTCTAATTTTTCTAGTGCATATGCTCCCTTTCCCAAGATTTGTTGAACTTTGTAGGGGCTTTCCCAGTTGAGCGCTAGTTTCCCTGGTCGCTCTGAATTGGAAGCGTTGTTGTCTCTTAGGACGTAGTCTCCAATGTCGAATGCACAGCTTTTGACTTTGGAGTTATAGTAGCACTCGAGCTGTTTTTTGTAATTTGCCTCGCGTATAGCTACCATTTCGCGTCTTTCGTCCAAGAGGTCTAGATTTAGGCGCAATTCCTTATCATTGTCTATGTGAGATGCACTGAGGACCCGTGGGGATGGAAAGTTGACTTCTGCGGGGATTACCGCTTCGGAGCCATAAGTTAGGCTGAACGGAGTTTCACCTGTGCTTGTTTTTGTGAGGGTGCGATGTGCCCACAGGACGTGCGGCAGTTCATCGACCCATCCTGTTCGCTTTGAGCCCAGGCGTGTCTTTATGCCTTCAACCATTGATCTGTTGATGCGCTCGACCTGTTCGTTTCCTTGAGGGTGGGCGACGGATGTGAAGATCTGGTTGACTCCCATTTGTGTTAACCATCCCTGGATTTTTTTATCTACGAACTTTGTTCCGTTGTCGGTGACGATCTCCTTGGGCAGCCCGAATCGGCAGATGATGAATTCCCAGATGAATTTTTTGACGTGTTCGGCGCTGATCGTCGCTAGAGTCTTGGCTTCGACCCATTTTGTGAAGTAGTCGACCGCGACTATTAGATATTGTATCTTTCCGGGGGCCATTGGGAAAGGACCGACCAAGTCGATGGCCCATCTTTGAAATAGCCAAGCTGCGGTGACTGGGACCAGATCATTCTTTGGGCGCAGGGTATTTGGCGCGCGTTGCTGGCAGTTGAAGCAGCTGCGCAAGATTTTTACAGCATCATGATGCAATCCTGGCCAGTAATATCCAGCGTTCATGATTTTGGCGACGACTATTCTTGGTCCTGTGTGGATACCGCATATACCTTCGTGGATTTCCTTAATAAAGAATGAGGCGTTTGCGGAATCAACGGATCTTAGAACGGGACCAAGGTAGGAGCGTTGGTAAAGGATACCATTCATGAGTTGATAATGTTCTGACTTGTGCTAAATTTTTCGGGCTACCGCCTTTTGGAGCGGTAGGTTACGCGTTGCTAGGTATTCTTGGATAGGGGTCATCCATGACCCGGCCCCCGTTTGCGTTATATTGACCTGTCTAAGTGACACTGAAGGTTGAGCTAGAGTTTCGATGCGTACCTCTTTGGCTATGTGCGGCCAAGCAGCGGATGCCATTTTGCTGAGGGCGTCCGCTGTAACATTTCGCATTTAATAATTGTACGTTACGGAATTAAAACGACAAGTTTTATTTACAGACACACATATATATATATATATATAAAAGTTTATAATAATAATAATAATAATAATAATAATAATAATAATAATAATAATAATAATAATAATAATAGTAACAATAATAATAACCTATAAACCATAACTGATTTGTTGACTTTTACCCAACCCAATTCTGAGCCCAAACAGGTACCAGCCCAAGTGTCCGGCCCAACACAAACCGGCCCAACTCCCTTCCACCCCTCCCCTTGGCTGTTAAAAGAAGAAAAAAAAACATATGTCTCAGCCGGGTTTCGAACCCACGCCGAGCCATACCCAACACACGCGCCATACCACTTGGACCACTTATCAAGTTGTAATTTAAATTAAACAACTATTTATTTATAAGCTTCTTAAATCAACAAAACCTTCTTCTCCACTGCTGCTGATTCGAACGTGCAGCAACCAAACAAGAGCTGACCAAAAAGTCCACCTTTGACCCTATAATTGAGATGATTTCGTGATTTTGGAAACCCAGTAATTACTGATTATTCCGCGTCCATTACACTCGTCAAATTATCAATCAAAACCTACCATTTTTGATTAAAAACACGTCAACATTCAAGGTGAGTCAACGATTACCAAATCGAGCACCCCAGGCCACTACCCTATAAATTGAGCACTTCTGAACCATTACAATTTGCCATTCCATCTTTCTCAACCTCTATTTCTTCTTAATTACACGCTATTCTTGATCCACGATCGTGTTTTGACTTTTGGTTTGACCTTTCAATCACGATCAAATCTGTATTTTAAGTATAATTTTTTGTTGTGGGTTTTAATCTTCGGCATCCACACATCAATAACCCTAAGGTTAATTGGGTTATTGATGTGTGGATTGTTCGATTGGAATTGTTAGGGCTTGTTTTTAGATTTGGGGAAGAACACGTATAATTGATGTATTTATTTTATTTAAACAAGAACCAAACACAACCATTGGTCTAGACCAAGTGGTTGTGTCTGGTGCATTCTATACAAGCCATGCGGGTTCGAGTCCCGGCTATGACATCTTTTTTTTCTTTTATTTCGTTTTTAAACAAATAAAATCCAAATAATTATATATAATACATATAAAACTTGTAAATTCATTTTTAATTATTAAAACCTTTTTATAAATTCTAAAAAAATTATTTCTTACAAATCTGATATAAAAGTTCCACCTACAATTTTTAGTTTTCTGAAATTTATTTATTTAATATTTAAAATAATTAAATCAAGTTTATTCTATTTTATTTATAAAAATCTATAAAAATATCAAAACGATCTTATTAATTTCCACAAAAATTATTCTGAGTTTTTATAACATTAAGCTTTTCAGAAATGTTTTTTATTTCTGAAAAATCATTTATTTAATATTTTTAATCAATTTTTGTTAGTTTTAATCATAATTAAATCATAATAAATCCAATTTTTAATACTTTTGCACCAAAATTTTATAGAAATTATTTCTGATCATTTAGAACAGAAATATAAATTTTAAACTAATAATTCTTTAATTTTAGTATTTTTAAATTATTAAAGTTAAAGTTGACAATTTGTAATAAATAGATTTAATAATCTATTTTAAAGAAAATAATTTTATAAAAATTATTTTTATACTTTAAACATATTATTGTGACCATCTTAAATTTAAATTTCCTAAAAAGATTTTTGGTTATTTATTTACTAAATTTCTGTCAATTGGCGAATATTTTTAATATTAATCAAACGAGCAATTATCCCCAATTCGAAGCCCTAGAAACTTATACATTTGTAGACTTGATAGACTTAGACATATTTATTACCTCATTATAGGGTGATACTTGATACATTGGGTAACACAATTATCCAAATTTTCCAACAGATATAACATTTTACCAAGGTGAGTTTTACATAGCCCCTTTTCTATTATTCACCATTTTTGGGGTGAAACATGTTACAACATCATTTATGCAATTCAATCATCAATGTGTCTATGTGTTTTCTATGTTGCATTATGTCTTGAGCATGATTAGAGTAAGCACCATTCTAGCATAATCATTAACTCCGTACAAGCCGACGGTATACATTGATAGATCTATTGGACTGACAATCCCACCCGGATACGTGCCTCCTACAAAGGTGGCGTGGGTGTTTGTTATCGTATAACATATTCAAGTGAACCATGAGCGTATGGGATGTATCATATTATAACAGTCACCAGGGTTGGTTATGCACTCGATTTATTTCTAGTATGTTCTCACATATGGACTAGATTGACATGACACATGAATTGCACAACATTTTTATTCAATTATCAAAAACCTATGTAATTCTCACCAACTTTTGTTGACCCAAAACATTTTCAACTTAACATGTTTCAGGTTCTATTTGCTTGAAGAGTTGAATTGATGTTTGAAGATATGTGTATAGTTTTATTCAATTTGATGTACAAATTCTAGAACAATTGTATGTAATTCATTTAAATCATTTAATGGAATTTATTATTCACCATGAGCTACTGAACAATCATCAATACGTGACATCCCGATGTTTCCGCCATCGGTTGGGGTGTTACATCCGCTTCTTTGTTGCCGCTGTGATTGATGTGGACGATTGTGCAGGTTGTGAATCTTTTGGTTAGGAGCTTGGCTTGGTCGACATATTGAGCCATGACCGGGTCTTTAGCATCGTAGATGTCGTTCATATGACCCGGTATGAGCATTGAGTCGACATGGGCATTCAAATGTCTTGCGTCCATTTTGTCTGCCAAGCGTAGTCCTGCAAGGAATGCCTCGTATTCTGCTTCGATTTTGTGCTTGGGAACTCAAGGCGGACGGCGTGTGTGAATTCGGTTTTGTCAGGGCTGACGAGTCGTAGACCTGCGCCTGCGCCCTGATCTTTGGAAGCTCTGTCTGTGTATAGTGACCAAGTTACGCGGGAATCTGGGACGGGTTTCGGATCTTGTTCGTCTTTGCAGTCTTGTATTTTGTCTGTTGGGATTTCTGCAATTAAGTCCACGAGAACCTGTCCTTTTATCGCCGCTCTTGGTTTGTAGATGATAGTGTGTGCGCCTAGTTCGATTGCCCATTTTGCTAGGTGGCGTGAGAGTTCCGGTTTTGAGAGCACGGTGTTGATTCTATAATCTATTAGGACGTTGATTGGGTGTCCTTGAAAGTATCGTCGTAGGCGTCTTGATGCATGTACAAGTGCGAGGACTAGCTTTTCCATTGTGGAGTATCTAGTTTCTGCGTCTGCTAGGGTACGACTGATGTAGTAGATTGGTGTTTGAACTTTGTTGCGTTCTACCAGAAGTACTACGCCTATCGCCGTTTCAGATGCGAATAGGTACAGTGTTAATGGTTCTTCTAGGAGGGGTGCTGTTAAAGTTGGCAAGTAAGTAAAACATTGTTTCATTTCATGAAAAGCCACCTCCGCCTCTGGAGTCCAGCGGAATTGTGTCTTTTTTTCAGTACATTTCGCAGTGTATGAACAAAAGGAAAAGACTTGGATGCGTAGTTTGATAGAAATCGGTTGAGGGCGACAAGGCGCCCCATAAGTGTTTGCATGTCCTTTATTGAGTTGGGTGATTGCATGCACTGGATAGTCTGAACTTTCTCCGGGTTTGGTTTGAAGCCGCCATTGGTGACAATGACACCTAGAAATTTTCCTTCTTCGGCTTCGAAGGAGCACTAGCCCGGGTTGAGTTTCATCTTGATGTCGCGCAGCTGTTCGAAGGTTCGCTGGATGTCCAGTAGCATGGTGTCTTCTTGAGTGATTTTGATGACTAAGTCGTCGACATAAACCTCAAGGTTGACGCCGATTTGGTTAATGAAGGCATGGTCCATTAGGCGTTGATAGGTTGCGCCTGCGTTCTTTAGGCCAAAGGGCATTTTGGTGTACCAATATACCCCTCTGTCGATTCTGAAGGCGGTTCTATCTTCGTCTTCGTTGGCCATTTGTATTTGGTGATATCCTCGGTAAGCATCGAGGAAACATTTGTATTTAAATGGCGCTAGAGAGTCTACCTTCAAATCAATTTCTGGTAAGGGGTAGTGATCCTTTGGATATGCTTTGTTGAGGTCTTTGTAGTCGACGCACATGCGCCAAGACCCGTTCTTCTTGAGAACCATGATGGGGTTAGTTACCCAAGTTTGTTCGTTGCATCTTCTGATGATGACTACTTCAAGTAGGTCATCGACCTGCTCGTTCATGGCTATGACTCTGTCGGGGCCCAATGGTCGTTTTTTCTGAGCAACCGGGAGGGCATCTTTGTATGTGTTGAGAGTGCTGGACTATGTGTCTTGGGACACCGATCATGTCAGACGACTGCCAGGAAAAGATGTCTTTATTTGCAACCAACAGTTGTATTAGGTGTATTCGTACTTGGGGGACAGAGTCGGCCCTAAGGTAATGGTTTGTTCAGGGATGGCCGGGTTAAGGACCCATTCTTATTCTTTTGTGGCAGCTGGTGTTACTGGAAGAGTGTCAGCCGCTAGTTCAGTGGTCATGAGGCATTCTTGATTACCTCTGATGTACGCGTTCTCTGTGGGTGTTGGGAAACCCATAGTTTGGTGGGGGCTTTTGTGGAGGATCGTTTTGTCAAAAACAAGTAGTTTGATCAAACAAGTCTACCAATTTAGGTGCGGAATCCCTAATTCAGTTACGAAATGATAATAATATGAACAAAACATGAAAGTCACCTTTTAAGATCCATTTCATTAATAAACAATATCAATTAATCTTACAAAACGTTATTTACAATGAAATAAACACTTTTCAGAAACTCTTAGAACACTAGAGAGAAATACAGGTCGAATGGGGAATACAAATGACAAAAAGTTTTCATTAAAATCAAATTTTCAGTTTATATAGGCCTGCACATTCGCCCCCCCTCCCCCGTAAGGGTCGAATGTGCAGGTTCGCCCCTCCAAATGGGCGAATCAGCACATAGCTCTTCAGACTTCCATATTCGACTAGTATATTCCACCTTCGACCTTTATCAGCCACCTTCGACCTTCAAATATCCACCTTCGACCCTACGTTTTCATCAAAACATAATTGAATGTGCAATCCAATAGCACTAGTCGCAAAACGTGTATCAACAAACTCCCCCTCGACTATTGCTTGGATTGCCTTCGCGCTTCGTCCATCTTCTTATTCATCAGCTTGATGCGCAGTAACGACTTCTGCTCTTTAGTCATGACTGGTTCAAAAGTTTGTTTAGGTTTCTTCTTTTCTTTCGTAATCTTCACAAACTTCCCCAGCTTTTTCTCGTAGTCACATCCCGCATTAACATCCCAAGCGAAACACAAGCATACCACACGTTGGTATTTCAGAGCTTGTTTGCTATCCTTCTCTTCACAATAGATTGGGTTGTAATACAGCATAATGATGTCTTCGTGTGAGCAATTAATCAGCCACATTGGATCAAAAATATGAATCTTCTTGAATTCATCTCTCCCATCCTTCAGTAAAATAACAGCTTCTACGGTCTTCCAATCATAGTACCACCACATGAAATCTTTTGAAAAATGTCGTGGAATCGGCATCAAAGGAATATGTTTTAGTACGTTCGGTGGTTTATACTTTAAAGTCACCTTGTTCATCCTAGTAATCTGATCTTTGATCTTCTTATAAACAATCCTTTTAGGATACTGTGGAGTGAACACGTCCCATTTCGTCCTTCTCTCTCTAGCCATGCGATCAGGGAAATAGCCAACTACATCATTGTTTACAATTGCACCTGACAAAGTATGTCGGCAGACGTCGCGCACAGCCCAGTAAGGTAGTGTTTTGATGTCATGGAATCTGTTGAAATATAGTATCCCTTCTCCCATTTCACTGCAACACACCTTAGCTATCTCAGGTATTTCCAACCGAGAGCTTTTCCTTTGAATAGTTCGTTGTGAAATTTATAGAAACCTCCCTGAATCTCAGCCTTCGATCAGTGGGCTTCTTTTTCTTTCAGTTTCCTCAACAAGCTTTTCAGATCGTCAGATTGTTCAACATTCGGTTTCTGATTTTCTGAATTCTTGAAGACTTCATCAACGAATGTCTTACTCTTTTCTCATGCAAGTTTCTCAGCTTGATTTAACATTTCTTCAGAAAATTCAGGAAATGCATAATCCTGTTTGTCTTTGAAATATTCTGGATATTCCTCACTAGTAATATCCTCCATCTCAACATCTTCAAAAACTGGTGTATCTCTATAATCAGAGTGATTTCCTGCTACTTTCTCAGGAATGTTAGGAATCTGATTATCACTCATTAACTCTTCAAGAGATTTACCGACTTATCTAGCCAATCCTTCAAGTATCTCTTTTGATATTGCTGCAGAAACTTCACAATCTTCAAGATCAGGATCGTTATACTCAAGCTCAAATCTCATATCATCCGATTCAAATATTTCTGGAAACTTTCCTGTAAGCTCAATTGTCCAGACATTCTTAGTCAACATCTGACTATATAACTTCTTGTCTTCATCTGATAAAGATCTGATCTTTTCATTCCAGAAAATATTATCATCATCAGTGTTACTACCAGGAGCTTTCGAGCTTGATTCTCCTACATCTTTACTAGAATCTTTCTTTTCATACTTATATTTATCAGTATCATCATCATTGTCATCATCATCATCATCTGCAGAACTGTTATCTCCAGAATCATCTCCAGAACCACCTTTATCATCATCATCCTTCTTCTCAGGAGCATCACCGACATCCTGTTCTAATTCCTCATCATCATCTTCTTCTTCAGATTCAGACGGTTCAAAATCAACAAGTTCTTCTTCACGCTCTTTATCTTCCTCTCCTTCTTTCAACTGATGAGCTTTCTCATAAAGATCGTCAATAAGCTTCCTTAAGCTCTTATTATCTTTCTTCACTTGTTTGTTCTCGAGTCTCAAAGAAATGTATCTTCTAGTATTTCTCTGTTCATGAGCTAACAACTTCTGATTTTCATCCTGAAGTTGTTTGATCTTCGCTTCCAATTCTTCTTGACTCCCTTGTGATGATTCAACAATATCCAACATCTTCTTATCATTCTTTCTCAACTGTTCAATCTCTTGCTATTGCTGGTTAATAATTTTCATCATATCTGCAAGCTTCTGGTTAACTGTATTCATCACATCACTTGATACAGTAACATGTGGTGTTGAAGCCTCGGCAACATGAGTCTTTTTCTTAAGCTTATTCAAGACTCTTTCCAGAGCATCATTAAAATCTTCAGTTGGATCAACAGCCTTATCAGCAACAGATTTCTTCTGTTTCTTTGCTACTAGGGATGTCACGTGAGTAGCAGATTTAGAACTAGATACATCAGGAACTTTCTTTCCTGCAATCAGAATCTCAACTTCTTTAGCTCTTTTCTTCTTTGGATTCTCCTTATCATTCTTCTTAGACATAGTGTTGTATTTGGGTTTCTTCTGTTTTTCACCCATCTTTGGAGATCCAATGAAATCTTGTGCATCAATTCCAAGACCCTGATCAATATCATTCATCACAATCGGACTTTTCATTCTCTGCTCCTCTAGGGTTTTGTTGAGACTTTTAGACTCACTAGCCACAGTGGCCTTGGGCTTGGTTTGTTTTACTGTCTCTTCACCCGAATCCCATCTTTCATCAGTTTGAATCTCCTCAGAATCGGGAGACTCTTCGTCAACAAGCATAGTGCCTTTTCTCGCTACGCTTTTCTTTCTTCTAGATGTTTTCTTTGGAGGTTCAATCCCATCCTCCTTTGCCCTACCTTTTCCTTTCCCACTCTTTGCACCAATATTCACCATCTGTCTCTTTCTCTTTGCTTCTGGATTAACGTGAAACAAAGGATCATCGTTATTAGATTCACTGTTAGCATTTCTAGCCTTATCCACACCTGGATCCTTATAATCAGGATTGATCAAATGCCCACATAGATTCTTCTGAGGTGGTCTTTCATTCTCAAGAACCCCTTTGTAACCCTTCATCTGATCAAAGTGTTCAAACTCATATGATCCTGAACTAGAATCTGTGTAGGGTCTTTTCTCAGCTTCTTGTATTTCTGATCAAATATCATTTGTAAGAATCTGGGATATAACAGAAACTTCTTGTGCTTCAAACCCTTCAGTGGTTCAAGCATGTGATCCAAAATCATCCCAGAAACATTAAACGGCTTGTTCAGTATAAGAGCAACCATCAACGAACTGATGCTCTTCCTCATCACATCATAGCCACCACTAACAGATCTAAAAACGTGTAACATCACATGAGCTAGGTATTTGAACTGTGGGCACAGTTTTCCTTTATGCAAAGCTCCATCTGTGATTGGTCCGTTGTACTTCATGCGTAGAAAACATTTTCTCTGTTCAATCCATGATAAACTTCTTGGATCAGTCGGCTCATCCTTCAATCTCAAGGCTTTCCGAATATCACTCTCTGTAACTATTGCCAACTGCCCTTGAATGTTGCTAACAATAGCTGTTTGATTATCCCAAAAATCTATCTTTGCATTCTTCCAAAAGTCTACTTGATGATCTTTGTAGATAATAGCAGGTGTGGCTATCGCATCAACGACCCTGCTACGCTTTAGAAACTCCACAATACCAATGAATTCAGTATGCTTCTTGACATCACCAAGAAATGCACAGCAGTCATTTGCCATTTGGTATTCTGCAAAAACAAATCATGAAAATTCATTAAAAACGAACAAAATTTGCAAAATTGAAATTTGGTTTTTGAAAGTCCACATTCGACTCTTCGGTGGTTCGAATGTAGAAAATCCAAGTTTCGAATGTGAGAAACAAGGATCGAATGTGAAAAATTTGTTTAGAAATGTACATTCGACCTTTATTCCACATTCTACCCTATGAACAAGTCACCTTCGACCGGAAAACCCACATTCGACCTTTCTTAAATGGTCGAACCTGACTATTCATATGACCAAATGTCCAGAATTCAAATTTGACCATCTTAACATGTAATTTAACTACTAACATGAACGACTAAGCCTTTTCATCATTCAATTGAATCAATTATTTAGTTTTTGACTGTCTTTACCGAAATCTAGGGTTTATCAGTTTTTAAACAATCAATTGATCAATCTGTTGTGTTTTAATCCTAGATTTTGTTGTATTCTCCCCCTAAAACATTCAACAACTAAATCCTAATCATGAATTGGTCCTAAAACATCCTGTAATTGATCAAACGATTCAGTCTAGGGTTCGAGAACAAAATCATTGATTCTGCCTTTGTTCATGGATGAATACCTGTATATTTGGTATCAAAATGATCAGTAAGAAGCAAGGATCAAAATGCAAAGGTCTAGAAAATACGAGCAACAAGGGTTGGTGAATTTTGAAAAAAAAAATTCGAATGAGGTTCGAATGTGTAGATAGGTATATATAGGCTCCCACATTCGACCGTTTTATAAGGTCGAATGTGAAACTATTTCCACATTTGACCCCACTAAAAGGTTCGAAAGTAGAAACAGGGTTTGAGTGTACAAAATACACGAGAACACTCACACTTGACCGTTTTAAAAAGCTCGAAGGTAAGGAAAAATTCCACATTCGACCCATCGAATGAGCGAATGAAGATTGGAATTTTTGAAAATTTTACCAAATCTCAAAATCGAATCCCGTTCAATCTTTTTCATATCTTTTAAGCATCAAACATTCATCATTTCACATTTAAAAGTCACAAAACTTAAATGGTTCATCAAGTTTCGGAAAACGACCATCAATCACCATCAGTTGTCAAAAATAACACAGAAATGTAAAATCTTTTTGGTTTTTCTGAAATATATGCTAAAACACACCTAAAATCTTTTTGAGTTTTTGTAAATTTTGAACAAATGTAAAATGCAGAAATGTAAACATAAAACAGTAAATGTTTTGTGATTTCTGGTAAGAGGGTCATATCAGTTTTTGAGAAATCTAATCACACCGTTGATCTTTAGTGTTTATTATCATTAAAGACAATGTGTGATCCAGCAATTGTTGATATTGTTATCCACATAAGCTCTCATGCAGAATTTTATGCAATGTTTTATACGATTATCTATAGTATAAACAAAATTGTCTGTGGTTCCCACGCAGACGACATACTCCCATATCAAGGAATAATTGCACAAAGACTCATTGTAACGCGTGATTATGCTTTCATTATCTGTAATTTTACAAGGTATTGAGGCATAGAGGTGTACAGGTCAGCAAATTAATGCTACAAAGTAACATATGCACTCTACTAGGTTGAGGGCTAATATCAATCATGATTTTCATCAATGATTGGATACGATGCATTGGATAATCTTTGATTATCGTCATACATGGAAAGTTTCTCAATTCGGTAACTTTAGGTTTTAGCATTAATGCTCTTTTAGCAAGATAGCCTGTCTGATCTAGGTCCGTAAAACCTTACGACAAAAGATCAGAAAGGCTATCCCCAGATAACTAGTAACATAACGGCCCGAAACCTCCAAATTTTGTACAAAAAACCCTATCAAACGAAATTACGGTACTAAGACCATATACCAATAAGGGGTTCATCCACATAACAATTTGTTTGATATGTATGTATCTTACACGCAGTAATAGGTCTACGAAGCCTACCATCACATCACATAGACTCAACACACGGCTTATATAACATTTCAATCTTTAGCATGTGTCAGATCCCCACTGATATACTATCATTTCCTCTTTTATTCCAGGAAAATCATTTTGGGTTTTTCTAATTTTTATGGCTTTTTAAATTTTTCAATGTTTTTGGTTTTTCTAAAAACTCCCCCTAAAACGTAAAACATATTTTTTGGGTTTTTGGATTTTTGAAAAAACTGTAAAACTAAAACTAAAAGTGATTAACTGAGGTGATGATCAGTCTTGTTTATCTTTTATACCGTTAGATTTTAATAAAAATTCGAATCGAGATCTATCAAAAGCTTTGGTAAAAAGATCTGCATGTTGGTAATCAGTGTGGATTTTGACCATATCAATCAACTCTTTGGCATAACAATCTCGGATAAAGTGATACTTAATCCGAATATGTTTAGCTTTTGAGTGATTGACCGTCTCTTTTGACGTTGGCCGGGTACAGTCCACCCGATGACGGCCCCGACTTGGTTAAAAATGCCGAGGTGGTCATCGGGGTCGATAAGGCCGTCATATATTTTGACATTGGCCGGGAGACGTTGCCTCGGTGGTATTGGTGCTTTAGAGATATGCCGAATAAATTTGGATTTGTTGGCAAAGGCCGTTGGCCTATAAGGGAGTGACAGGTTTGTGGTGGCGTCGTTGTTGTACCTGTTTAATCGTTCCCGCCCGTGGTATGGGCTATGACGATAGTCCCTAGAGGCATCGTCCTCCCATGAACTTTCGTCGTAGTCATCTTCATCTCCGTGACAGGCAGTAACTGCTGTTCGCATGGGTCGTTTGGAGGATGACCCCATAATGGCTTTTTCGGTGAGTTGGCGGCGTTCCAGCTGGGCGTCCAGAATTTGTTTCTGGTGTTCGTAGTAGTCATTATTCAGGGCGTCTATCTCCTCCTCGGTAGGAGGTGCTGGTTCGGTGTTTTGGAAGTCTAGATTCCTGGGGGTGACGACGGGGTGTTGTAGATTGTTGTCATGATCCCAGATGTTGGGTGAGATCCTAGGGTAGCGTCGGTGATGTCTTCGACGACCCCAGAAGGAGTGTGCACCCTTGGAGGTGAGGTTGTGTTGGAAGTCTAGATTAATGAGCAAGTTAGTTAAAGCTGTTGTTTAGAGTGTTGTGGTAAGGCCACGGATGGCGCCAATGAAGAAACACGAATCCTGGATTACCGTATAGGCGCAAATCCTGGCAGTGATTTTACTGTATTTTATAAAGAAGAGTGTTTATAAAACACGTGTAGGTCTAAAAACAAGACCAAGGTGTTTAGGAGACTACCGATTAGAAGAGTCGAGCATCTAAAGGTTAGTATAGTAAACAAGGGGTTGAAAAAGATACGAGAGAGTTCATAGTCTTTTTGGATGAAAGTGTATGTGAATATCAGATGCCAACAAAAGGAGAAGGAGCTCCTCCTTTTGTAGTACCTTGACGTTACACTTTCTCAGCCCATCCTCTACCCTTAATGGGGCCCGGCCCAGGTAGAGGCGTCTTCAAGTTTCCGGGCTAAGTCCTTAAGCCCAAGTGGTGCAAGTGGGTTTTGGTAAAAAAGTAGAAAGTAAAGTGCAAGGGGGGATGTTACCGTCCTGACGATAGTACGCGTGGCGTTAGCTGAGTGGACGCCGGTGGGCGGCGGACACGTGGCGTCCGCCTACTGGTAGCCCGAGGGCGGTGGGTAATCATCCTTTTCCTTGAAACTCGAGACAAGTTGAGAAAGCCTGGTGTCAGAAATATATCTTGGCTGGGAGGCTGCCACATCATCGTCCTTTCTGTATGTCAGACCGGGAGCAGTCTTTGATTGGAGGGGAACTTTGACGGGCAACCTGTTGCGTCAGGAATAGTTGCCTGGTGCAGGGGTGTAAGTCCCAAGGTTGCCCCGGAAGGCATCTTCTAGTCATGCTGACGAAGCTTCATCTGGCTTGCTAGGGAAGCTTTGAAGCGTACTGAGTCCGCCGACGTAAAACGGGCGGACGAGCTTGTGTCTGGCGTTGATTGGACGCCAGGTGTATCGCCGACGTAAAACGGGCGGGTGACCTTGCGTCTGGCGTTGGTTGGACGCCAGGTGTATCGCCGACGTAAAACAGGCGGGTGGACGCTGGACGTTCCGCTAACGTAAAACGGGCGGATGGATGCTAGACGATCCGTTGACGTAAAAAGGGCGGATGGACGCCAGACGATGTCTGTTTTAGTTGGGCGATGATATGGTATTTATGATATTTTGGTACCATATCCCTTCAGGTATTCATATTTGTTTCCATGTTTTGTTTCTCCGGATAGAAAACACAGCTAATGTTGCTAAGAGGCAATAGAAACGTCTTACAATGTAGCGTTATAGGTGCGTTCACAACAGTTGTGCATGCATTATGTACTTTTGTTACTTAATTAATTTATGATGATTAACTACAGCTAAAATAAGTATTCATATTTGTTCTCATATATATATATATATGCTCCAATTACAAAACACAACTAAGGTTTCCAAGAGGCTTAAGAAGTGTTTTACAATGTAGATGGCATGAATGCAGGCACAAGGAGCAAGAAGATAAAAGCCAGCCTAAAAGTAGTTCTTAATTAGAATTTAAGTTGAGAACAATCATGTAAATATTTTGGATAATTTGTCTTGGTATTATATTATATTTAGTCATGTTTATAGTTGTTTATATATATTTTAGAAAATAAAAATGGCTAATAACACAAAAATGGCAAATGTCAATGGAAAATTAAATTGTGAGTGACCAAAGGTCATTAAATAGCCACACATAACAAATATCACATGACTTTAGAAATCCATTAGCCACATAATTAACAACTTCTCATGTGACTTTGAAAACCCATTTGCAACACCAACTTTGGTTGGTTTTTGGTCGTGTGATGAAATGGTAAGAAAAGTTTGGGAAAGATAATTATGTGTGACTAAATGTTAGACAATAGCCACACTCAAAATAAATAAAATGTTTCTATGTGTGTCAAGAAATAGAAGGGGTTTTGTACTTTGAAAAGGAGATTTCGGGGGAAAAGTCATAAATCACAAATTATGACTTATGAGATTAAGTAACTTTTGAAGGAGGAAAAGTTATAAGGAGAAATGGAAAAGGAGAACCAAATATGGCCTTAGCCACACTTAATGGCCATAAATCTTGATTACAATATCATTTTTTTTATAATTATGTGGCAAAACAAACTTTTTAGTAAATTCATGTCACTGTATAACGGAAATAGTCTCTCTTTAGCCACACTTTTTGATGACTACGACTATTAAATGGGAGTGTGGCTGTATGATACCTACAATAACATAACCTTTGGTCACACTTGAGCTGAAACATATTTGTGTGGCAAAAGGTATACAATTAATCACATATATTGGTTGTGGCCGTAGCCCTTTGAAAAGATTAACAAATTCTTTCTCATAAAACAAAGTTAAACTAGAATATAAAAAAACAATAACAAACCCTACATCCCAAAAAGATCACAGGTGATTTATCCACTCATCTTGTTAATGGATCTTCACTTGTTGATCTCGAATTCATTAGTGGATTTGCTAAAAGTTGATTGAAAGATGATTAGAATCCGAAAAAAAAAAAAAAAAAAAAACATTTTAGGAATGAAAAAAATATGATTGTGAATGAACTAAATTCGTTTAGGGAAGTTTATCCTTAAATAGGGGTAAAAGTCTAATGTTGTGAAACAAGCTAACATAGTGGCACAAGTTGCACCACAATTGCTATAATCCTTTAATTGTGCATCCTTGGGACTCCCCAATTGAGCTTTTGATGGTGCTCATTGTTCTTAGGGAGCACAATATGCGCCTCTACAAGGCTTTCTTCTGCTTTCATCATATTCAGCTGGCCGAAACAATCAAGATTTATATATTATGGTTCCCTTAACTCATCTTTTAGCTTGAGTATGCCCATTTCAAGTTTTGCCTCTTATTTGTGAACCACGATTGCTTAGTTTTTCTTCCGGTTTCAGGTTTTTATTCAAACTCTTCACAAACACTCTCCAAACCTATATTAATCCGAACATAACGTTTGGCTTTCTGCATATCTTCATATCTTCGATCCTCATTCCTACCATGTGCTTTCAAACTCTCTTTTACCTCCTGAAAAGCATCCTTTAAGCTTTGGGTACCTGTAAATATAATAATCCTCAAAGTAAACTGTTTTTCTCATGATTGACTACTTAAAACTACATATTTATACATATTAAAACATGGTTAAACATAATCTCATCATTTACTAAACAAGCTTCTTTTTATGCTTGGGATCATTTAAGTTCGACTCATTTCGACCTTTTTCGTGTCATTCTCAAATAGCTCGCAAGTAGCTAGGTTCATTTACACCTCTATTTGTTTTATATAAAATAGGTATTTTATTAATTAGTTAAAAAGTTTTAATTTTTTTAATTATTTTGATTGTTTTTTAAAAATATAACATTTTGTCATTGACTTCTTTATTCAATCAAGTGTAACTTAAAAAAAAGATTGATTTAAAAAAAAAAAAAAAAAAAACATAGCTTTAGTTTTCAACAAAATAATAAATTTTAATATGACAAATTTAGCATGTGAACTTATATTATTATTTTCTATGAAATATGCTAGGAAAATAATATTTATTTTCTTTGTTGATTGTCGGGACCGTAGCAATACTTATACTGAATGCCGGGACCGTAGCAATAATTATACCGAATGTCGGGACCGTAGCGATATCTCATAAAACAAACAAATAATGACCGAATCCCCCTGTAGCGTGCAATAATTTTACTAGTTTTTTTGTACAAAGTGTAATAATAGACAAGTGATTTGCCCCTAAAATAACAAATGTATATGAAGTATTCGCCAAGAAAACTTATCTTTAAGAAAAGAGAAATCATTTTTAAATGTTATTGACAGCAACAACAAAATCAATTTGACTTGATTTCCAATTTCTGAAATAATATTTAAACTTTTGGTTTTTAACAAATGAGAATAATTTTTTATTTTTTTTTGAAAGGCGAAGGTCTTAATTTGGAGATGGCAGAGAACTTCACACCTGCTCTTATAGGTTCTGCCCCCACTCACACACACAGACTATGTTGCCTGAACTGGTTCCACGCTGGGGTGGTGGTAGGCATAAGGCTCCTCCCTGAAAAAATTCTCACCACCTACCACTTGACAGATGTTGCATCCTAGGTTTAGAAATAATGAGGCTAGTTGGTTTGCTAATATATTGTTTGTGTCGTACAAAGTGTAAACTCTTAAAATTACAGTGTGATAACGAGGAAAATGGGTGTGAAGACCTTTCACACCAGCCTATCACCCCGTGTCCAGCATTGATCAAGGTGTGAGACACATCTGATGGAAATTTCATCTAGCGTGGGGAACACCTAACAGTTGACATGAACGGCTATGATTGGACTAATTAATTCAAAGGGTTGTGGACCGTTGTCAAACGGGGAAACATTTAATTTTTTTAAAATTACCATTTATTTTTATTTAACAAATTAAATTCAAATTGACATATTTAAATCCCTTTCTCCCCACCGTTTGTTACCATACACCAAACCGTCTTCCTAGCCCACCGAATACCCTCAAAATCTCTTTGATAAACCATGACTCGTTGGTCCGAAGAAGAAGAGATCGCCCAATGTACGGTGTGACAAGAAACAAACAACGACCCTCCACGTCGAGGGCCGATTTGGCCCCACGTTCTACGGGAATTCAAAGACTTGGTCGATAGTTCAAACCAAACCACCGACTCATTAAGCCAAAAATGGACCGACCTACGAAACAAATTCCAACATTTCAAGAATGTCCACAACCAATTTTGCAACAAGTCTCACCTAATACACCCGATCACGAGGCTGTTGAACTCAGTAAAATCAAGTTCGAGTTTCACTACGGTGAGTTTCCTCACGTATCGGCGTGGCAAATGATCCAGGGAACCTTAGATTAGGCTTTATAGTTTAGGTTTGCTATGTTTTTAATGCTTAAATTAGGTTAGTTTTATATTAATGTAATATTTTATTGGAATAACGGAAATAAATAATCCCAACTATTGACTATTGGCCAATAACAGTCTTAACTATGAAAATTACCAATAGTGGTCCAAACTTTCGACATATTGGAATATAATGGACCTAAACTAACGGAGGTCTAACTTCGTTAGTGTGATGCTGATGTGGCATCCTAGGTGGCAAAATGATCCTACGTGGCATGCCACGTCAGCAACACACTAACGGACTTAGACCTCCATTAGTTTGGGTCCATTATATTTCAATATGTCGAAAGTTGGGACCACTATTGGTAATTTTCGTATTTGGGACTGTTATTGGCCAATAGTCAATAGTTGGGATTATTTATTTCCATTATTCCTACTTTATTTTAATGTAATATTTTATTTTAATGTGATGTCTATTATTTAAATTTGTTGTGTTTTTAATTATAATTTAAAAGAAAAAAATCCTAGGTGACGTGGAGACCACGCAGCAACCGCCCACGTCGCCACCATCCCGTGAATATTTTGTTTTGGTGGGTTAGGTGAGATGTATCTACATGTCGTTTTTGCACCCCTCAAATGCATGACCACACTGTGTAGTCTTAATGTACTTGTTAATAATAATATGTTATACATATACATATATATATATATATATATATATATATATATATATATATAATTGCATGTTTTCATGTTGCAAGATTTGACTCAAGCTATGTTCTTTCTTGTTTTTTTCGTCCATATTAATTGGTGTGACAACCGAAAATCAGGTTAACTTTGCTAACAAACATTTACTATCTACCTTAGCAAAACATTTACAAAACAAACTTAATTTGGTTAATTAAGCGCGTCTAACATTCACAAACGTTGGCAAAGTAAACAAATAAATAATTCGTATTGTATATGTTATTGAATTGTTTGCATGTGATTATTGTGATAATGATTGTTTTATATTTTATTATACGTTATCGGGTTTGTAAACGACACTGAATAAACCGAGTTAGAAAGTTGGATTAGAAAATGTTAGACAATTACTAGACTCGGCGAACATACCTAGTCTGGGCGAACATGAGAGAGGTGAAGATGACTCAAGCGAACCTGAGTCATCTGGAAAAGATGGTTGAACGAACAAGGGCTCAGGCGAACATGTTATATGTTTCGCCCAAACAGCTATGTTCCCCCATCAGACAGGTTTCAGGTATTATCACTACTTTTCACTTAACTTCTTCCTTATTATAACCCTAATTCGCCTAATTTCATCCTCACACGCACAATCAAGTGAAGATAAATTGGTATGTAATCCATCCATTTATGTTCTAAACTTGTTTTAATGATGATTTGTCTATAGACCCTTGGTATCCAAATTTAAACATAAAGAACTTTTTGTAATGAAATTGATTAAGGATGTTATAATAATGATTGTTAATGTGATTAAACAACATAAACACTAATATTGATAGTTGATAATTAGGACTAAACCTTTGGTTGATCTTGGTTACTTATAAATTGAGGCTTATGAGTTCATGATTGATTTAATGATGATTGATTTTTATCCATAATTTTAGCTAACATGCGTAAGAGATAAAATTGATGAAAAACACCACTGTTCATAACTTACCCAATTAGGAAACTTTGATGATAATTGGGACTTAAACATGAGATCTAAATATATTGTAGAATATGTGTTGATTGGTAATTGTTGTGGATGCTGATTGAAATGCATAAGAACTTATTAGGATGAAAAACGAGCTAGTATTGTAGGATCGTTCGGATCTCGATTAAACAAGATATTTAGATACCACGCACATATTCGACTCGAAGGCGGAATCAACGAGTCGATTAGTTGTTAGATGTGGTAGATAAGTGTTAGGAATAGTTTTGATGCACTTTCTGTGGACGTCACTGTCGAATAGACTATGGTTGAGTCTTGTATTGTATTACATGAGATTGTGGTGATCCTTAAGGGCATTTTCTGGATCTGATGCATTTGTTAATATAGACCAAAACATAGTTGTTCATTCAAACCTTATGAAGGTCGAACCTGCAGGTTCGACCTCCTCATAGTGGCGAATGTGACTTATATTGTTGGACTATAAAAAACAATCTCATGTGTTGGTTTTCATTTAAGATTTTGAGTTTGTGTTTTGAATGCTCTCAAGGGGGAGGTCATGCCCGACCTCCCCGGCCCCGAGATAGATGTTTATCCTACTGATGACAGTGTCTGTAACCATTTCTGATGTAATGCGAATCTGTGATGACTTTGTTTTCATTGATTTCTGTCTCGTCTCATATCTTCCGTCTGAACCGAGTTGTTTTCGCTTAAATCGATCCGTGAATTCGGTTTTTAACCGGATTCTCAAATAGGAAAATAAAACACACACACAAATCAAACACAATTTGGGAAGCACTTCGTCGTGTAATATTGAAATGAGAAAAAGTTACAAATGGAAATACCTAAGGGTCCTATTTATAGAACCCTTACCTACGCCTAATTCCTTACAGACGTGGGATTCCTACGCCTAGGACCCTCTAGGTGTATGACTCTCATACGCCTAGAACACATTACACATGATAAATTTAGCATTTAAGTCCTATCGTGCTACCCATAATACATCATAAACAATACATAACATGGGATCACTTATATCTAGCCTAGGGACATGCCGAAGGGTGCACTAAGAGACTCCCCATTAGACCTAGCTAGATATCTTCAAAACAACTTCATTAGCAACAAAACTTGAGTCTTGAAATAATAATCAACTTTATGCTTCCAGAATAGAGCACTTCGACCAATAACACCTAGAATGTATGTTCTTGGCATAGCAAAACTTGATCATCTGCTGAAAACGCATCGCTTGATCTCGATCTTGGTCTTGGTCTTGAAAATTGGATTCTGATGCAGAGTCTTCACATCTTCTTCAATGCAATTCATGAGCCACATTGGTTCATACACCCTTTCCCGGTGCCGTCCTCAACCATATTCCACCTTGTGAAGTATCATCCTTAAGGCGAGATGGCTCTTCACGATGTTTTGAATCGAAGTTAACACTGATGACGTAAGCTCACCCTGATTCCTGGGGATACGAGACCGCAGATGCTTCAAACAATCCGTTCTGCATGTCGTGCTACCAACTTGTCCAGCTGCTTGACATGAGTGCGTATCCTTGCCATGTCCAAGATAATGTCGAAATCTGTTGGCGATTCGTATTATTTTTGAGGCATACATATATACTTTCCATATAATTACACACATCATATAATCAAGTAAATTGTTCCTCATAACTATGGAACAATGACTCAGCTAAATTCTATCTGGAGATACACTTTGCTATACAAAATTATGACTCACCAGTCACTAGTGAAATATGCCTAGCCATCCCGAGCTATTATACCTTTCTATATACCATTATAGAAAATAGTCACTATTCACATAAAGAAATATTTCTTACATCGAAGAAACCTACGCTGAGCTAATGTAATTCCATACACTAATATCCTTTTAACTTATTTGGCAATGGTTGGAATTTCATTCCTTATGCATTCGCACTAAACATTGTGTCTTAGAAGCCTTGGTCCACTAGCCAAAACAAAACTCTGGTTAAATCCTAGAAGCGCCTAATGACACCTAATTCGCTAAAACCTATGGTTCTGATACCAAACTGTCACACCCCAATTTTCTCGTCGGTTGTGAACCCTTGGCACCTTTACCAAGCAGCAGAATATATATACACCTAAAACTCTCTGAACTCTAAACGCCATTTCTAATCCTCTTGGATCTCCAATCCCAAGATATTGCCTATTCCAACCATGCCATTGCCAAAATCTAGACTTGAAACACATACTTAAAAAGATCAACATAAAGTTGGTGAGTTCATGGTTTTATGTTTATTCTTCATAAAACCCATTTTGGTTAAACCACTGAGAAAATATTCATAAAACAATTTAAGAAAGTTTAATATCATTTACACGTATCGTTATTTGGTAAAAACCTTTTAAAAGTCCCCTTTCATATACCCTTCGACTTGACTCACTTAACCGCCTACTTACCTTCCCATAAAAATAAGTATACTAGGTTCCTATCGATCAAATTACTACATTCAACAATGAGACTTTATTCCCGTGAAAACCCCGCCAGACACGTTCATAATAACTTTTGAAAACTTTCTTTTTTGTAAACTATTTTCCTTGTTTAAGACGCATGATTGAGTATAACTAAAAGAGAACCAAGTAGACTCGCGAAAATCTAACAAGCATGTTTTTAACCTAAGGCTCTTAATCAAACCACAACTTTGTCTTCCTGAAGTTTGACCCCCAAGAGGAACTCTTAAGGTTATGTTTTCCCATAAGACCCACTATACTGATCAGGAAAGTGGCGTCAACCCAATAGATCTACAAACATAAACTATGGCTCTAGTGCAAGAGCTAATGATTAAGAAGTGTAGGGAAGTGTCCGTCCGGCGGGACTGACGAGGTATACATGGCACACCTCGTGTACCTGCCCAAGGCCATCAATTGTCCTATAATTCTAGTCCTACTCATCATGCAACATGTTAATCCCCCGATTGTAAAAACGTTCAAAAACATTTAAAAGAAAAGGGGTTGTGAACTCACACAATACTATTTTTTTCCCTTTTATCCATGTACGACTACATAATATCATTTGTAACTCTAAACGTTATCTCAAACTTTTTGTTACGCTTTATAATAAACAAGTTTTCTTAAACCAAGTATGTCTTCCCCCCCGAAAACAGTAAAAAGTGAGGTCATGAACTCACCTCAATTTCCTTGCTTAGATAGCAACCAAAGCTAAAAGCCTTAACCAACTTCCTCGTGTCCTAGTTACCAACAAAGGACACCTTAAAGTCTAACATAATAAGCCTCGCCTATTATCCAGTTATTGGATAGTCTATCCAACTATCTAGACTCGTATATACATATCCGAGTCTTAAAAGTGTTGTAACTTAACGGACCGATCGCGACTTATCTTAGTTTATGCGTTAACATACGACATAGTACTCTAGTTGCGCACGTGTTACTATTCGTGTGTACCTCGTGTTGGACTAGTACTACGAAATGTATAACGCATCCCGACTGGTAGCTCATCTCATAAATCAGATAAATATAATTGTTTTGTACGTTTATTTTTAGGAAACTATAATATGCAAAACACAATTCTTGTTATTAACCCAATCAATAACCTTTGCTACATTATTTCCCCAAATCCGAGCATTTTAAAGTAGTAAAAACTTTGCTTTTATAAAAAGGTTCCCAAGTAAAAATCGGATGCTTGTATATTCATGAATCCGTACAATAAACATTATTTAGTTACGAAAACCTTTCGAAAACTCGTTATACATGACGTTTGGAAAAACTATATATATTCGTTTTCAAAACATTGTACGGGATTCACTTGCACTTATTATAAATACTTTTGTTAAGATGTCGCGATTTTTGTATAAAATACATATGCCAACACTTTGAAAGTTACAAAAACGCAAATCAATATCGCATTCGTTGTGCTCCGAATTTTATAAAATTTTGGCAGAGTTTCCTCTGTTTTTATACAAACCAGATAACACACGTCGTCTACAACTTTCCCAAAATCAATTTACAAACACAAGACATTCAATCTATTTATCCGCATTTCTAATGGACGAGACTTTATACATTTCGACACTTTATTGTAAACTATACTTATACAAATACATAAAACAATAAATATAAATAACATGGTCCAACGGTTTAGTCCAATATACAATATTATCAACTAACGTTTTAATATACAAATACAATTTATCCAATTATATTATCCGTTCATTTCGTGAGTTACAACCATTTTGTATTTATAATTTATATACACACATATATAATAATAATAATAATAATAATAATAATAATAATAATAATAATAATAATAATAATAAAATGAAATCTTATACCAAAATACACACGTGCGTCTCGATTGTTGACCAGATCTTACCCGAGTACTAAAAACGGACCCGAACTGGACCATCTCCAAACCATACACCCGAGCCCAACCCCGACTCGAGACTTGAGCCTGACCCGAGCACCCAAGTCTGATTCGAACCCGAACAGTCACCATTCGATCCCAACCGAGCGTGAACCACCACGAAACCACGAAACCCACTATCATCATCGTCATCGGTTGACATTGAAGCCAATCATAACCATAACCGAACCAAACAACCATCTGAACCAACATGCAGCCCCATCGAACTCCCCGAGTCACAACCATAACTGGACCAAACACCACCACCGGCTGAGACCAACATGCAGCCCCATCGGTCACCACGGGACTCATCAGTGCCGCCTCCAACTACACCCCAACAACCACCATTCTAACCAGTCACCACCACCTCCGATCGTTACCACAACCAACATCAAAGTCTTCTCCATCGGCCACCATCCCAGCCCCTTGTCGGGCTTTAAAACCGACGCCGCCACCAACTGTGACCATGGTGTTCGGCCGGTGCTTAACATGAGGAGGAGAGAGGGAGAGACGAGAGAGATAGGGAAGGAGAGAGTGAGACCCGAGAGAGAGATGAGAGAGATCCTAGGGTTTTCTTTTTGTTTGTTGGCTGCAAATGAGGAGGAAGGAGAAAAATAAGGACTTTTATAGTTAGGGTTAAAGTAAGGTAGGTAGACACCGTGTATCGAACCCGTTATAATGTAAAATGTTTCGATCTTATTCTAGGCTCAATAATTACTTATAAAAATTAGATGGTTTTATTTGAAATCTAAAATATAGCTAAACCGAGCAAAAATATAATTATTTTCGGCATCCAGCACGTTATTTTAGAACACACATTAAAACCACGTTAACTCGATTAGTTACTGTTTCCTTCGTTTAAACGATCCGACAGCTTTCGATATTTAATAAATAACATGATTTAAAATAAATAATTATTCCAAGAAGCACAAATGCAGTTAAAACCACGCATTTTGATCTCCGTTTCCCATGTCGGTTATGTAACACCCCAAAATCAACGGTTTCGCATAATTACGCCATTAGGCGTGATTAGCAAAATAATAAAACGAGACTCAAACAATAAGAACTTGGGATATGTTCTAATATGGAACTAATATATTTAATGTTATCAATCTTATAAATGAGCAAATAATACAAGAAAAAAGAACTAGCTTGATTAGCTAAGTTTCACTAGAAAATGACACTCAGGGATTTTGGACGGACCATAGTTGCCAAAATGGCAAACTTGTGTGTTAATAATAATAAAAAGGGGAAGAACACACACACTTGTGTGTGTGTGTGTGTCGTATATCATCAGGATAAACACTCTCCTTCACTTCCAAACCCTAAACAACAAATCCTTGCTCAAATCCAAGCCAAATCATGGTTGTTTAGGGTGCATGTGGTTCTTCTTGATCATCTAAGGCCTCCTCTACAATATGTAAGTGTCTATATTCAGTTTCAGAGCCTCTAGGTGGAGTTATGAAATATGCAAGAATTGAGCTAGGTTGTTGAATGTTGAAATTTTTGGCATCTAGATGTTATTTGAGTTAATAGGAACCTTCCTTGAGAGGCTTTTAACATAATTCATGCTAAACACATAAATAATTGTGAAATTAGTTCCTATGAGAAGTGGGTTTTGCCCTTGAAGGAAACCCACTTGTTCAAATGAGTTCTAGGATGCCATGAGACAAGGTTTTGTTAACTTGAATATATGTTTGGCCAAATTGTGGAATGAGATGATAAATTAGTTGAATGGTAACTGTTTAGACATGAATTAACAATGAAAATCATATAAGAAAAAGGATGCACACCAAGTGTTCGATGAAATGTCTAAGTGAGTAAATTGTGGCTAGACATTATCATTGGATACGCTTGGGTGCAAGCTTTAATACGAGGGGTCAATGAACCTCAAGAATATGAACTTAGGATTGATTTAACTCACTCCTAATGATATAATGGAAATTGTCCAAATAGATGTTTCGAGTGGATCTCCGGGAGGTCAAGATGCCAAGGTAATTGAACAAAAGGGACGCGCTTTAAGGTAAGTCATCTTATGACTTAAAATAGATGAATTGTAATTATGCGTATGAGCATGTCCATAGTGAGTCATTGAATCACTTGTGTTTATATTAAGATGTGTTGAATTGCAACTATCCTAGTTGAGAGTGGATGCAAAGTTGATTAAGCAAAGAAAGTTAAACGGGTCATATGCGTAAGTCATTTTATGACTTAAGCTTGGCAAGTTGTATAATATTAAGGTAGGCTTGGCAGTTTCGTAGAAGACTATACAATTGTGTCTACACTAGGTTGTAAATGGACTTTCACTCACCTTAATTAAGGTAAATGCATGATAACAATGAAAAAAAAAGGGCTCATTAGGAGAGTATTGGTGAGGCTTGACCTTAGTTGAAGGTTACAGTGCACCAAGAAATCCAAATGGGTCATTTGACATGACCGTGGAGTCTTCGTATATAAGACATCCTATGACTAAGACATCTATATTGTATGTTAGATGGGAAATCGCCCATATTAATTGTTAACTAGTTGTATTGGTGTTTTGTTATTGTAAAACAAACAAATGAATGGCCTTGATGAGTATTGGCAACCCCATCTTTAGTTGGAGGATTGAGGGTGACCAAGAATAGTCAAATGGGCCATTTGTTGTAATTAGGCGATTTGATGAGTATTGGCAACCCCATCCTTAGTTGGAGGATTGAGGTTGACCAAGAAAAGTCAAATGGGTCATTTGTTGTAGTTAGGCGATTTGATGAGTATTGGCAACCCCATCCTTAGTTGGAGGATTGAGATTGACTAAGAATAGTCAAATGGGTCATTTGTTGTAATTAGGCAATTTCATGAGTATTGGCAACCCCATCCTTAGTTGGAGGATTGAGGTTGACCAATAATAGTCAAACGGGTCATTTGTTGGGCATATGTGCTATTAGCTAGAATTGGTGTTCATTAAAGGACATTAAAATCCCCCATTTAGTTAGTAGGACTAGATGGTGTTCCTTGAAAACCTTGAAATGTACACGATGATAGCAATGCTTGAAATTGACCCGTAAATGATCAACTAGACCGTTGGCGGGTGGAACACGAATCCGTTGTAACACCCCAACCGATGGCGGAAACATCGGGATGTCACGTATTGATGATTGTTCAGTAGCTCATGGTAAATAATAAGTTTCAATAAATGATTTAAATAAATTACATACAATTGTTCTAAGAATTTGTACATCAAAATAACAAATACTAGTTGCGCATCTTCAAGCATTAACTCTAATCTTCGAGCAAACTATAACCTGAAACATGTTAAGTTTGAAAATATTTTGGATCAACAAAAGTTGGTGAGAATTACATAGGTTTTTGATAATTGAATAAAAATGATGTGCAATTCATGTGTCATGTCAATCTAGTCCATATGTGAGAACATACTAGAAATAAATCGAGTGCATAATCAACCCTTGTGACTGTTATAATGTGATACATACCATACGCTCATGGTCCAATTGAATATGTTATGCGATAACAAACACCCACGTAACCTTTGTAGGAGGCACGTATCCGGGTGGGATTGTCAGTCCAATAGATCTATCAATGTATACCGTCGGCTGATCAATGTTAATGATTATGCTAGAATGGTGCTTACTCTAATCATGCTCAAGACAATATGCAACATAGAAAACACATAGACACATTGATGATTGAATTGCAATGAAAATGTTATAACATGTTTCACCCCAAAAATGGTGATAAAAGGGGCTATGTAAACTCACCTGAATTTCACTGTGCAAGTACTAGCAAGTAGTAACAAGTCTGAACTTGGATTAATTGAACTCTTGTATCCTATTACAAATAAATGATGTCTTAAATTCTAATGCAAATAAGCTTGTTTCATTAATCAATTGTATAGATAGTTTATTCAACTACCTAGACTCGCATTGAACGAAATGCGCGTCTTAAAGTGTGTATGACTTAACGAACCGATTGTACTTGGTTTAGTTGTTCAAATGTATGCGTGTGTATATAGTTATTGAAAATAAATACCTTTATATGGTATACGAAGTCGCATCATGAAATTATTGTTAAAGCAACATTTTTGGCTAATGAAAACATTACTAGTGTAACTCGATTCGCGTTTCAATTTGTTTTTGAAGACCGGTTAATATTTGTACCGTTATGTTTATATATATACATATTAATAACTATATTTTTATGTACACGTATCTCTATCATGACACGAAAAATTGGGATAGTGTCCATTTGTAAAACGTAGCGTTTTTGTACAAAAGTATAGATTCGAATGCTTGATATGTTTCTCATATTTTGTAAAAATTTGGGCAGAGTTTCCTCTGTTTTTGCAAGAAACCAGACAACTCAAGTTGTCTATATTTTCCCAAAACATCAAATGCACAGCTTCACTACACATAGTTTAACTTTCAAAAGCAATAATAAGCAAATAAATTGTACATTTTGACGTGTATCATATTTATATCCCAAGATTTGATAGTCGATAATATAGCTTGTATAAGTGTAGGTTAGTTATTATTTAATAGTCCGAAGACAACCTAGTAACGTTATTAATATTGAACTTGGAGGATAATGTTAATAGTACAAATATACGTATAAGTAATTATAGACTTCGCCTAATCGAGAGGCCGGTTATTATTACATACCAATTCGTCCATTTTCAAAACACACGACATAAGCTAAGCCTTTAAAGTATATAAATGAAATGTTTCGCTAATATTATGTTTGCTTGAATTTATATATAACAATATGTGTTCATACATATATAGTTGGACATTCGATTCTTACTTGCGAAAATAAATATATTATAAGTTAGAAATTTTCGTTCAAGTTATTAATAAGAACTTTTAGTCACAAGACGGTCGGTTCGATTCGTTCTACACAAACGAAATATCGTTATCTACATAATTATAACTTTGACACCAAAATAATTAAAACAAAGAAACGTCGCACGATATACCTTCTCGTTCTCATGCTTGCAACTGACCCGTACGCGCCTGGATCTGAACTTCGACGAATCTGACCCGGTTGACCAGTTCTTGGCTGGTTTGACTGTGGTTGACCGTTGACCAAAACCTTGACCTGTTGACTCGTGTCTCGACCACCCGAACCACTTGAACTCATGACCCGACAAGCATCGAGACCCAAAACCATACCAAACATCCCAGCCGACCCTCCATATCCATTGATATCCTTGAGACCCACACCAACAGATCTGACCCGTGGCCAAGACTAAAAGAACAGGCCTGAACCAACGCTACTCGAATGGACAGGAGAATAAGAGTTTGGCGAAGAAGCATGGTGGTTCGGGTAGGGGCTGTCGCCGCTGCTGTTATAAAGAGGGAAAGAGGGAGTTGGTAATTTATGGTGGGTTGTTGTTGTTGCTGCCGTGGACCAGAATAAGCGGCGCCGGTGGTGGTTGATGTGTGAGGAGGAGGGCAGAAAAGGAAGGAGAGGGTAAGGATGGGTCGGAGGGTGGTTGCTGATGGATGAGGTGATGGTGGCGGCGTTGCGTGACGGGGCTGGAGGGAAGAGGGGTGCGAGTTTTAGAGAGAGGGAGGAGAGGAAGTGGGCGGTGGCTGGTGGTTGTTGTTGGCGGCGCTGCTCAGGTGGTGGCCGGCTGTTCATCTAGAGAGCTGAAGGGAGAGGGATTTTGGGGGAGGTTAAAGGTGCGGGACTTGTGCAGAGGAAGAAGGAAAAAAAGGATTAAAGGAGGTAGGAGGGTTGAAGGTTATGGGGGCTAGGGTTTGTGATGATGAAGATGAGATAAGGAGAAGAAGATGAGTTAAAGAGTTTTAAATAGGTAGGGTATTGGAGTAGGTTAAGTGGTTGGGTACCGCGTATACGAGCCAGTTACTGACTCGATCTTGCTTAAATTACATGACTTGTTCAACTGCTAAAATAGTTATTTATTTATTTTATATATATATATATACCGACTTAAAATGAGTATTCGGACTATAGATTTATTTTATATATTTTTTTAGTCGCGTTTAAAATTTACTAGGATAAGTATTGATTTACTAGTATGTTACTACTTACAACGCGTTATTTGACGAATTTAAATAATTAAATTTATTAATGAATAAGAAAGTATTTCTTGTTAACGAGATATTATTGTTAACGAATTAACGAATCGTTTTAAGAATGAAATATTATTATTATTATATTATTCGGGAAACGCTGGGCGTTACAGTCTCCCCTACTTTAAGAAACTTCGTCCCGAAGTTATTAAAAACACAGGGTTGAGTGTGATTGGGTAGAAGTTAAGACAACTATGGTTTGGAACAATTTGGGTTAAGGTACAACGTGAATTTATAAGTAATAGGATAATAAGTTTCGAATAATTTGGGTAAGAGTTTTGATATTTGTGAGTTGATTAACTATGGAAAGACTAAATGAATTACTAGGTAACTAGCGTTTATAATTGATTATCTACCAAAAACCTTGATAGAATTCCACACTACCTTAACGTACCTGTAAATTCATGATTACGTTCCGGACCGCAATCACCAATTTACCTTACATTAGGGTTTTGTGTCCTTCTATGACTCTAAACACACATGTAAGTAATGCAATATAACATTGTGATTGAATCTTTGTATCAATGAGTCTAACTGTTGAGCAGGAAAAGGACTTCTACCAGTCAGTGAGTAGGAACCTCTACCGATTGTTGAGCAGGTGCGATAGCCTCTACCAGTCGTTGAGCAGGTTATTAGAACCTCTACCGACTGTTGAGCAGGCATGATGACCTCTACCATTCGTTGAGCAGGTTATTAGGTACTCTACTAACTGTTGAGCAAGTACTTCATCCCCTACCAGTTGTTTGATTAAGTGTAACAATTGTTTTTGGCTTAACGCATAAGTTGCAAACTGATAATACATACATGTAAACAAGTTGGTAAATGCATCAAGTATCAAGTATAGCATGCGAGCTGCAATAGAGTTGCCCTAGGCAAAGTTAATGACTATAGGTGTGTTTATAGCAAATAGTTTATTTTCCATACTTCCAAATATCATGAATAGTCAAATGTTCAGGTAGATAATCAAATCCTCATGTATAACTAATATTCAAGTTTGATGCAACGAACAATTAAGTTTTCAATAGTTTGGTTATCGTGGAGATCATGTTCATGTTCGAGAAGGTAAAGGATGTGAATTTGGATTTTTGAGAGATGATAAAAACTCAAAGTAACATCAAGGTTTGAAAAATGGTGAATGTGTAGATGGTTGAAAAAGGGTTTAATTTATAGGGTTTCAAAAAGACGCAAGTAGTAAGGTGATCATGCAGAATAATCGTGGGGTTTGAATAAATAGTTAGATACAAGCGTATGAGAAAACGTGATTGTGGTATTTGCCAAAAAAAATTGTAATAGTCCAAACAAGTTTAAAATAAGTATGTGTCAATGGAAAAATTGTAGAGTAAATTTTGTTCCTGTGGATGAAAAGATTTTATTTTTCTAAATTGGTCTCGTATATAAAACGAAAGTCATTAAATTGTACAACTAAATTGATTTAGATTAAAATATTTCGATGAGTCATAGGTTTTAAATACGATGTCGGATTTCAAAAAAAAAAAAATTCAAGAATTTGTTCAGACGTTTTGTATAATAAGCTTCGAGTAATACATAAAAGAAGTCATTCTTAATAGATTAAAACATTTTTATCGTAAATCATTTGTTACGTCAATAAATTGTTACATAAACATTTGGAATTTAGAAAATAGTTTTTGTGAAAATAAAAGACTCTTTGACAAAATATCTATTTGCTATAGTTTGTGAAATCCTCAGGTGATGAATTTTTGAGAAAATTTAGTACTCTTCAGTGTTGGTGTTAGAATATCTCCTATAAACAGGTTATAAGGTTACAGTTTAAACAATGATTTTAAAATCTCGAATGTGATGAAATTTTATGGTTGAGGGTATCTTCAAAATATATATATATATACACATAAAAATGTAGGGGGGGGGGAGAGTTTAAAATAAAATTGGCCAGAAACATCAAAGATGATAGATATATGTACGATGTAAAGGGAAACATATGATTTGAGTTAGATGTAAAAAAATAATTAGACTTATGGATAATATTATAAGTTTGTAAAATGAATTAGGATTGTGAAACCCAGAAATGATTCATGAAGTTTAAGCTAACGAGGAAATTATATAAGAAGAAAATATATTTGAATTGTAAAAAAATTTTGAGATTCAAAACTTAGATTTTATACGGGAGTGAGGGGTATAAATGAAAATGAAACACAAGATTGTAAATATCTAACCCCGAATAAACGAAAATGTTGACTTATCAAAACAGATCAGGTCTAAGCCCGACGAATTTGCCTTAATAGTCTAGAAGTACGTTAAGATTGTAGCAAGTAAGTGAAAGAGAGTATGCAAGACTAAGTTAGGCTAAGAATGAGGATGAGGATAGAGATAGAGATAAGGATAAGGTAGAGCTACAAGTAATTGAAGCAAGTACTGGTTAAAGTCCTAAGGTTATAGACTAGATTATTTTTCTAATAACCTAATTCCCTATAACCATGGCTCTGATACCAATCTGTAACACCCCAACCGATGGCGGAAACATCGGGATGTCACGTATTGATGATTGTTCAGTAGCTCATGGTAAATAATAAGTTTCAATAAATGATTTAAATAAATTACATACAATTGTTCTAAGAATTTGTACATCAAAATAACAAATACTAGTTGCGCATCTTCAAGCATTAACTCTAATCTTCGAGCAAACTATAACCTGAAACATGTTAAGTTTGAAAATATTTTGGATCAACAAAAGTTGGTGAGAATTACATAGGTTTTTGATAATTGAATAAAAATGATGTGCAATTCATGTGTCATGTCAATCTAGTCCATATGTGAGAACATACTAGAAATAAATCGAGTGCATAATCAACCCTTGTGACTGTTATAATGTGATACATACCATACGCTCATGGTCCAATTGAATATGTTATGCGATAACAAACACCCACGTAACCTTTGTAGGAGGCACGTATCCGGGTGGGATTGTCAGTCCAATAGATCTATCAATGTATACCGTCGGCTGATCAATGTTAATGATTATGCTAGAATGGTGCTTACTCTAATCATGCTCAAGACAATATGCAACATAGAAAACACATAGACACATTGATGATTGAATTGCAATGAAAATGTTATAACATGTTTCACCCCAAAAATGGTGATAAAAGGGGCTATGTAAACTCACCTGAATTTCACTGTGCAAGTACTAGCAAGTAGTAACAAGTCTGAACTTGGATTAATTGAACTCTTGTATCCTATTACAAATAAATGATGTCTTAAATTCTAATGCAAATAAGCTTGTTTCATTAATCAATTGTATAGATAGTTTATTCAACTACCTAGACTCGCATTGAACGAAATGCGCGTCTTAAAGTGTGTATGACTTAACGAACCGATTGTACTTGGTTTAGTTGTTCAAATGTATGCGTGTGTATATAGTTATTGAAAATAAATACCTTTATATGGTATACGAAGTCGCATCATGAAATTATTGTTAAAGCAACATTTTTGGCTAATGAAAACATTACTAGTGTAACTCGATTCGCGTTTCAATTTGTTTTTGAAGACCGGTTAATATTTGTACCGTTATGTTTATATATATACATATTAATAACTATATTTTTATGTACACGTATCTCTATCATGACACGAAAAATTGGGATAGTGTCCATTTGTAAAACGTAGCGTTTTTGTACAAAAGTATAGATTCGAATGCTTGATATGTTTCTCATATTTTGTAAAAATTTGGGCAGAGTTTCCTCTGTTTTTGCAAGAAACCAGACAACTCAAGTTGTCTATATTTTCCCAAAACATCAAATGCACAGCTTCACTACACATAGTTTAACTTTCAAAAGCAATAATAAGCAAATAAATTGTACATTTTGACGTGTATCATATTTATATCCCAAGATTTGATAGTCGATAATATAGCTTGTATAAGTGTAGGTTAGTTATTATTTAATAGTCCGAAGACAACCTAGTAACGTTATTAATATTGAACTTGGAGGATAATGTTAATAGTACAAATATACGTATAAGTAATTATAGACTTCGCCTAATCGAGAGGCCGGTTATTATTACATACCAATTCGTCCATTTTCAAAACACACGACATAAGCTAAGCCTTTAAAGTATATAAATGAAATGTTTCGCTAATATTATGTTTGCTTGAATTTATATATAACAATATGTGTTCATACATATATAGTTGGACATTCGATTCTTACTTGCGAAAATAAATATATTATAAGTTAGAAATTTTCGTTCAAGTTATTAATAAGAACTTTTAGTCACAAGACGGTCGGTTCGATTCGTTCTACACAAACGAAATATCGTTATCTACATAATTATAACTTTGACACCAAAATAATTAAAACAAAGAAACGTCGCACGATATACCTTCTCGTTCTCATGCTTGCAACTGACCCGTACGCGCCTGGATCTGAACTTCGACGAATCTGACCCGGTTGACCAGTTCTTGGCTGGTTTGACTGTGGTTGACCGTTGACCAAAACCTTGACCTGTTGACTCGTGTCTCGACCACCCGAACCACTTGAACTCATGACCCGACAAGCATCGAGACCCAAAACCATACCAAACATCCCAGCCGACCCTCCATATCCATTGATATCCTTGAGACCCACACCAACAGATCTGACCCGTGGCCAAGACTAAAAGAACAGGCCTGAACCAACGCTACTCGAATGGACAGGAGAATAAGAGTTTGGCGAAGAAGCATGGTGGTTCGGGTAGGGGCTGTCGCCGCTGCTGTTATAAAGAGGGAAAGAGGGAGTTGGTAATTTATGGTGGGTTGTTGTTGTTGCTGCCGTGGACCAGAATAAGCGGCGCCGGTGGTGGTTGATGTGTGAGGAGGAGGGCAGAAAAGGAAGGAGAGGGTAAGGATGGGTCGGAGGGTGGTTGCTGATGGATGAGGTGATGGTGGCGGCGTTGCGTGACGGGGCTGGAGGGAAGAGGGGTGCGAGTTTTAGAGAGAGGGAGGAGAGGAAGTGGGCGGTGGCTGGTGGTTGTTGTTGGCGGCGCTGCTCAGGTGGTGGCCGGCTGTTCATCTAGAGAGCTGAAGGGAGAGGGATTTTGGGGGAGGTTAAAGGTGCGGGACTTGTGCAGAGGAAGAAGGAAAAAAAGGATTAAAGGAGGTAGGAGGCTTGAAGGTTATGGGGGCTAGGGTTTGTGATGATGAAGATGAGATAAGGAGAAGAAGATGAGTTAAAGAGTTTTAAATAGGTAGGGTATTGGAGTAGGTTAAGTGGTTGGGTACCGCGTATACGAGCCAGTTACTGACTCGATCTTGCTTAAATTACATGACTTGTTCAACTGCTAAAATAGTTATTTATTTATTTTATATATATATATATACCGACTTAAAATGAGTATTCGGACTATAGATTTATTTTATATATTTTTTTAGTCGCGTTTAAAATTTACTAGGATAAGTATTGATTTACTAGTATGTTACTACTTACAACGCGTTATTTGACGAATTTAAATAATTAAATTTATTAATGAATAAGAAAGTATTTCTTGTTAACGAGATATTATTGTTAACGAATTAACGAATCGTTTTAAGAATGAAATATTATTATTATTATATTATTCGGGAAACGCTGGGCGTTACATCCGTTACGTTAGGAACCTTATTTTAAGGTGTGCAAGCTACATATATGGTTATTCATACCATATGTATGTCATGTCGAGGAACAAACCTTAGTTGGAGGTGTCACTTGATTATGCAAGCAAACGGGTCGCTTATGCGATACTTTTTATGCGTGACTAATAAGTAGAAAACCGGATTGATTATAAGGTGGGAAGGTCTTGGTTATTGGTTGTATGTATGCCAATCTTCGTATATGCAAATCTGTGGTGAAATGAAATCTTTGGTATATCAGATAAAGGAACATATGGTCATCAGATGAAGGATCCTCAAGTAATCAGATGAAGGATCCTCCGGTCACTAGATGATGGATCCTCTGGTCATCAGATGAAGGATCCTCTGGTCACTAGATGAAGGATCCTCTAATCACCGGATGAAAGATCCTATGGTCACTAGATGAAGGAACCTCTGGTCACCGGATGAAGGATCCTTTGGTCACTGGATGAAAGATGCTCTGGTCATCGAATGAAAGATCCTCTTGTCATATCCTCTGAATTGTGGAGTATCGTTTTTACAAAAAAACAAGTTTATTTGATCATACAAGTCTACTAATCGAGGTGCGGAATCCCTAGATCAATTACAAAATGATAGTAAATGAATCAAACACACGAATTCACCTTTTTAACATCCATTTCATTCATAAACAAGTGTTATAATCTTTACAAATAGTGTTTAAGATGAAATAATCAAGTTCTAGACTCTTCCTAATAACCTAGAGAGAATACAGACCGAACACACTGACAAAATGGCAAAAAGTTAAACTTACACCAAAATTTGAACTATATATTGGCTGCACACTCGCCCCCTTAAGGGTTGAATGTGCACCTTCGCCCTTCAGTATGGTTCGAATCAGCACACATGTATATCAGTCTGCACATTCGCCCGTTTTCTCTCTACCTTCGACCATTATATCCACATTCGCCCTTCTGTATTTCCACATTCGACCCTACGATATCAACAAAACAACTTAATATATACAATCCAAAAGAATTAGTCGCAAAACGTGCATCAACATGGATTTGTAAAAAAAGGGGAGGGCGAAAGATCCTTGGGATATAGTAAATCATTGGTATATGCAAATTTTTCGGTACATGTAGATTTGTTGTGTTGTAAGCCAATCTTAAACCATTTAACCAGCTCATCAGTTCAATTGCTAATCGACTAACCATGTATAATGTGATTAACGCTAGGTTCGGACATAGTAGGGGGTGGAGCAAGGATCATGGTCGCGCGAAGAACCGAACGCAATGCAAATTTAAACTTTTAACGCTTCCGCTAGACTTTTAAGAACTTTAATAGTTGTGATGGGTTTCTAAACATATATCAAATATTTTGCACTCAGAATTTATGAAACGTAAACAGGTCATGGGCTTGACACACTAATGGTCAAGCATATGTTTGTGAAAGTTTAAGTTCTTTCGTAAATTTAATCCGACTATTTATCATTAACTTTGAGTTAACATCTGTCTAGTCGGGACGGGTCTTACAAGTGGTATTCAGAGCACAAGGTTACATGAAATTCGCGTTCGGTTCAAGGCATGATCACCGCTCCCGGTAAGTAGTCACATTTAAATGATTATTAAACTAATAAATTTCGCTAAACACGATGACTGGATAATGGTTCAATCAAATAGGAATACCCGGGTGACCGGGAATTGTTACCTGGAAATTGTCGTGACGATCTCGTGGAGATCATTGTATCATGTGCGAATTGCTTACCCTGGCTAGGTAAGTGTTAAACACATGGTACAATAGGCTTTTTAGGATCCACACACATACTTTCCATATAACAAGGAATGCGCTATGGGGAAAAAGGACATACAAAATCTCTATTAACACGACTCATGAAGTCATGTAATCCGGGAGAATTGTCAAGCAATCTGGGGAACAGTAAAGCTAAAAGCATTATCAAAACCGTGACTTAACACTACGATTGTATAGATAGTACAATCTAGTGAAATCTTTGACTTAACACTACGATTGTATAGTTGATACAATCTAGTGAAATCTGTGACTTAATCTATGATTGTATAGTTGATACAATCTAGTGAAATCTGTGACTTAACACTACGATTGTATAGCTGATACAATCTAGTAAAATCTGTGCTTAACACTATGATTGTATAGTTGGTACAATCTAGTGATGACAAGTTCGGGGGGAACTAATATACTAACTCATAGGGACTCTTACCATTCAATACAGACGAGGGAATCCTGTTAATAAGATAAGCAACAGTAAGCACACAATCAGACCAAAATTTAAGGGGAACATTACTTTGGAACAGCAATGCCCTAGTTGTATTCAAAAGATGTTTGTGCTTTCTCTCCACAACCCCATTTTGTTGTGGAGTGTAAGCACAGGAAGTTTGATGCAAAATACCCTTTTTATTACAAAAATCATTCATCTGTTTGTTAATAAACTCAGTGCCATTATCACTCCTAAACATTTTAATGTTTCTAGAAAATTGAGTTTTAACTAACTCGTAAAAGTTAACAAGATTTTCAAATACTTCACATTTGGTTTTCATCATATAAACCCAAACAGACCTTGAAAATCATTAACAACATTGAGAAAATACCTAAATGCTTCCTTACTAGTGACCTTGTAGGGCCCCCATACATCAAGATTTATAAGATCCCCTATAGCTTTAGACTTATGATCACTAAGAGGGAAAGGAACCCTAACCTATTTAGCCTTGTGGCAAACATTACAAGGTTGTGAATCAGACTCACCAATATTTAGGCTATCTTTTAAAACAGCTAGGACTTGACTAGAAGGATGTCCTAGTCTACTGTGCCAAAGACTATGTTCAGCAACACTATTAAAATACACATTGCTAACATTAACACTATTACCAACAAAATACAAGCCATCTTGTTGTATACCAGTCACCAGGACTCTCCTTGACTTGGAATCCTGGACAAAGCATTGGTGTTCATTAAACAGGACATGTAACTTGTTATCTTTTGCAAGTTTGTGAATGGACACTAGGTTAACACAGTAGACAGGTATGAAGAATACATCATGCAAAACAACCCCATTTGCTAACTTAATGTCCCCTATCTTAGTGACCTTAGCATTAGTAACATTTGGATGTTTTACATCCATGTTATATTTAGACACATCAACACAATATACTAAGTATTTATCATTACCAACCATATGTTGATTTGCCCCAGAATCCATTATCCAACCAAAGAACAAAGCATAATTAACCAAACTAGAACAATTTGAGTAGTTCTTAAACAAATTTGCATGTTTAGACAAAACAGACATACTAGAAAACCCATTAACAATAACTGACTCACCTCCTACATTGGAACACTAAGGATCTCCACTAGATTCCTCACTTATCAGATTCATCAACTTGGAAATCTGCTCAGATGTAAAAGGTGAACCAGAAGAAACATTTGCACACACATTGTTATTGTTATTAGACACACTTGGTTTCCAATTACTTTGTGTTCTGTTATTATTGGTTTTATTATTAACCTGATTATTAACTCTTTTTTGAACACTAGGTGGGTATCCAATAATTTCAAAACATCTGTCAATGGTGTATTCAATCATATTACAATGTGTGCACTTAAGATTAGGATTAGGTCCTCTAGTGAACCTTTTCCAATTATCAGAAGACTGACTAGTGTTAGCAACAAAATACACATTTGTACCCTTTGATCCACTAGTTGTACCTCTATGAGATTCCTCTCTAGAGACAACAGCAAAAGCAGCTTTTACTGAGGGTAGTGGATAACTGGTTAACAAAGTAGTTCTAACTGGCTGATATACCTCATCAAGCCCCATCAAGAATTGCATAACTTTTATCAGATTATTGAAATCATTAAACTCCTTAGAGGATTTATAAGTGCATGCAGGCAGTTGAAGAATAGAATCAAACTGTTTCCACAAAGTGTTCAACTTATAATAATACTCAGCAACAGAACTACCACTTTGTGTTAAACTATTAACTTTCTGATGCAAGTTGAACATAACACAGCCATCAATTCTATCATAAGTCTCCCTAAGATCAAGCCAAAAATCTATATTGAGAAAAAACCTAGCCTAAATACAACTCTTCACAAACAGAATTAATCAACTAAGACAGAACAACATAATTACACCTATCCCATTGATTAGCTAAGACCTCATCATCAACAGACCTGACACAAGTACCATCAATAAATCTTAACTTGTTTTTAGCTTGTAGGGAAAGTTTCATAGATTTAGACCAGACAGAGTAATTCTCAGTTCCTTTCAATTTAACAGAAATTGTAGATGCACGTTTTGTGACTAGTTGCTTTGGATTAACAATATAAGTGTTTTGTACAATATCATAGGGTCGAAGGTAGATTATTAGCATCTCAAAAGACGAACACTCAGTCATCTCAACAGATTAACTACCTTGCCATGAGTAGTTCGATACCACCACCTGTTACTCAGCCTCCACAACAACCAGTGACTGATTATTGGGGCGTTGCAGCAGCAGCGGTACATTCTCAAACTACTAATGCTATTTCCACTCTAATCAATGATTTGTCTTCAGGTAGTGGAAATCGCCCTCCGAAGTTGATGGACATGGCAGAGTACAATCAATGGCAAAAGTAGTTCAAGATACATCTTGAGGGCATGGGTTTGGAAGGAACTGAAGCGTGGCAGATGATTGCTAAAGGGTATGTTGCTCCGTGATTGGAGAATTCAGGTGAACCAATTCCACTTGACGGTTTATCTGAAGATGGGAAGAAAAGGTTTGCAGTCGAGAAGAAGGCTTTCTCACAACTATCTCAAGCCTTGACTACTGATCTACTACATCAGTTTGGATCGTGTACTACTTCTAAGCAGCTTTGTGATATGTTGAAGAACAGACATGATGGTAACGACAAGACAAGAAGATTGAAGGTGGAAGAGCTAAAGAAAGAGTTTGAAAACTTTAGCTATGTTGGGAATGAGACTCTAAAGGAACTTATTTCAAGATATTGTCATCTGTTAACCGTGTTATCAAACTATGATATCAAGATTCCGATGTCAGAGTTGGTAGAAAAGTTTGCTGATGCTTTACCACCATTTTGGAATCAACACATTGAAGTCTTGAAAGAGAAAGACGCTTATTAGTACTGACAATCAATGAGCTCATTCAGAATTTGGAGAACAAGGAGTTAGAGGAAGAGAGGAAAGCAAGACGATTACAATTCCCACAAAATCTGGAATTGTATCATGCCTCTTCATCTACTTCTGTGTCTAGTGCAAATGTTGGTGGAAATGTGGCACCACATATAGCTTGTGTTTCTAGTGTTGTTGAACCACCGAGAAACCCAATTAACTATCTTGCCCAAACATCAACCTATCCACCAAACTACACCACAAATTCCTACATTCCACCACAACCTCAAATGTCCACAGCATGTTACACATCTAACACACCTCAACAACAATCATATGTTCCACCAATGACACAAGCTTCATCCAGCCAAAGTCCGATCGTGTTGGAGACTTCCAACATGAACAATGTTACAGATGATGTAGCTCAACAACACATTGCTTTGGTTTCAGCAATCGTTGCATCTTACAACGGACTTATGGCGAGTCAGATTTGGAATAATAATCTGACCAATGAAGATTATGCCCAAATTGATAAGGAGGAGATGGAATTGATAGATATTCAATGGGCGTTCGCTAGTGTGATGAGAAGGGCTACATAGTTTATTGATAAAACAGGTAGAACTGATCTTGCTACCTCACCTAATACCACTTATGGCTTCAACAAATCCAAAGTTACATGTTTTAATTATGGTACTCGTGGTCACTTCAAGAGAGAGTGCACACAACCGATGCAGCAAGGTAACAGAAATCCTTTTAACTCTAACTATCAAAACCGATAGTCACAGAATCAGGTTACCTATCAAAGCCAAAACAACAAAACCAATCCACAACAAAAAAATTTCCAAAACCGACAATACACCTCACAAAATACCTCTACTAGACAAGCACCTACACCCAACCAAACTCAAACTCAAACTTCAAATAACCCAACCAGAACCATTATTCCTATTTCTACACCAAACAGTCAACCTCAAACTGAAAACCAGAATCAGGCGTTGGTGATTCAGAAGGATGAGGGATATGGTTGGACTGTTATGCCATTGGGAGTTGAGGATATTACTAGTGAGAATGTGGCATGTTTTGCTAAGGAGATGGATATAGAGGAGTCGGTGATAGTCGAAGATGTTTTGGAATCTGAGAAGGTGTCTGAGGTGGTGATTGAGGAGATAGTTGAAGACTCTCAGGTTTCTGTTGCTGAGCAAGTTGAAGACATTACCGATCAGAAGATTTCTAGAACTATCACTGATTCTGTTACTGAAGTTCCCGATGAACCTGAATCTGTCTATTTTGATTCGGAAAGTGAAGCTGATTCGGAAGCAGGTGTAAATTCGTTGGATGATGAGATTGATCAGTTATTAATCGAAGCAGACTTTCTGATGACAAGAAAATCATGCATTGTGGATGACGCCTTCACAAAGATTGACTACTCGAAGTTCTTTGCTGGGAAGGAGGCTCATTTCGCGCTGATGGCTATGACAGATCCACCTAAAGCGGTAAGTTCTGATTCTACAATTGACATGAATAGTGATTAATACTGTGGTACTTGCGATAGATTGACTGATGAAAACAAGCAACTCAAGGTTAACCTTGAGAGTGCTAAAATCAACATTTAATCTTATCGTAGGGATGCACATGTATTCATAAAAACACTTGAAGGGTATAAAAAGGACATTTCAGAGTTAAAGAAAACCCTTGCATTAAAACAACTTGCCATTAACAATTACATAATGAGCTTGAAAATACAAATTGGAAATGGCCACTATCAAGTGTTTTGTTGAAAAGGTCAATAAGAAATTAGAAAGCTATAAGCATATAACGTATGTTGTTGACCACATAATTGAAGAACCATCACAATCCGGTAGTGTAAACTACAAATCTGTTCCTTCTCCAGTGTTGTTTGAGAATCACAATTTCAACCCAGTAACACTGGAGAGTTCAGTTAAATTGGACTCCGCATCAGATAACGAATCTAATACTTCAAGTATTGGAGACCCACATTCTGATGTGAGAACAATACTTGGATTGAATGATGAAGGGGTGGTTGCAGTGACTGATGATTCAGACACTAAAGATGAGAAATCTAAAAAAGGTAGTGATGTTCCTTTGGAAAATCACATCATTACAATTGAACCAGTGTCACCTTCTCAGTTTTCTCATCCTCAGGCAAATGCACATAGGGTGAATCAATCAGTGAAAAAGAATGAGAAAAATGATTCAGTTGACATACCCGTCAAGGTTTTCTATCGGATGGAAGGATCCGATAAGATAATATCTGACGAGGAGTATCTAATAAAATTTAAAAATTATTCAAAGATTGATAAAATCTAGCAGGAGAGTACTATCTGGTTTCCTAAACCTGTCAAGGTTTTCTAAGAACGAAAGGACCAATGATATTCCTCCGAAACTTTTTAAGAAACTGTATTGTGATACTCCTAAAGAACCAAAAGTTCATGTCACTGAATTCATTAAGCCTAAAGAAAAGGCAAATGCATTTTTTTGAGCCGGCTTACTCAATGGATCCAGCTCCAATGAGTTTAAGACATAGATGTGTTGATGATCAATTTCCGATCACTTCATATGCAAAGCCGAATGCTAAAAATGTTTTTGAAGAATAAGAAGTCGTATAAAAGTCCGGTCGATAATCATAGATATCCACAAAGACATTTTGTCCCACAAACACCACCTTTTTATAATCAAAGTCAGTATTTTCAAAAGAGGGAAAATCGTCAATTTGTCTATGATAATCGAAACAGGATTGCTATGGATAAGAACCTAAAGAAACCAATGGTGAACACAACTAATGAAAAACAAAAGGTTTTTCCTAAACCTGCTGTTAAGTCACAAGTTGGACCTATTTTTGTTAAGTCAGAAAAGGTAACTAAGAAAGTTTCTTTTACGAACGATACAAAGAAACCTGCTGAGACACAAAAATCTCATATTAAGATTCTTAAACTTTCCGAACAATCTTGGTCACCAGTGGGTTCTCCGGGTGCTTCCACCTCAACTGCTAATGTCAAAACTCAAAATGAGAAAGTTTTGAATGATCAGAAAAAGGTCAATTCAAAAAAATTGTTTGTGAAAAAGAATCTTTGAAGTTTAACACTCAAATACCCAAGACCAAGCAGGCTTGGGTCCCCCGAAAGATCTAATCATTTCTTTGATTTGTGCAGGGAGCTCCAGCTGGCCCTGTTAGCAGTCTTTGGATTGTCGACAGTGGAGCTTCTGGGCACATGACCGGAGACTTAACACTGCTATTCGATATCACGAACGTGAATGGAGGGTATGTGGTGTTCGCGGGTAATAAAGGCGGTTTTATCACGATGGAAGGGAGTGTTAGCAACGGGATCGTGAGTTTTGAGAGAATATCATACATGAAGCAAATCGATTATAATTTGCTGAGTGTCAGCCAAATTTGTGACAAACAGTTTTCTGTACACTTTGATGATAAATCTTGTTATATTCTGAAACCCGGTTTTTTCATACTAAAAGAATGCATCATATTGAAAGCACCAAGAGTGAACAACTTGTACATTCTCGATATGAGAAAGGCTATGACAACCTAGGGCCAAGTCACATGTTTTCTATCGAAAGCTACAGAAAAAGAATCGATAATGTGGCATAGGAGGATGGGACATATTCACCTCAGAAAGATGAATTATTTGGTGAAAAACGGGCTTGTAGAAGGGGATAATGTGAAGCATTTTCATCTCAATGACAAATGCATGAGTTGCAAAAGGGGGAAACAGCAAAAACAGTCCCACAAACAGAAGAAAGTGAACTCTTTAGATATGCCACTTGAACGTTTGCATATTGATCTTTTCGGACCTGTCAGGCGTAAGAGTTATTCTGGAGAGCTTAATTGTCTTGTGGTTACTAATGATTACTCGAGATTCTCGTGGGTGATGTGCTTGCAACACAAAAGTGACACGTTCAATAACTTGAAGGCTCTGTTCACCCGATTGGAGAATATTTACGGATTGAAGATTAAAAGAATTCATAGTGACAAAGGGACGGAGTTTAAAAATTCTCAGATGGATGCACTCTGTGAAGACAAAGGAATTCATCATGAATATAGTGCTCCGTATACTCCACAACAGAACGGTGTTGCAGAAAGGAACAACAGGACTCTTATAGAAACGCCACGGACAATGCTTGCGGATTCAAATCTTCCAATAATGTTCTGGAATGAAGATATTTACGCAGCTTGTTACACCTTGAATCGTGTATTAACAGTGAAGAGGTTTGGCAAAACTTCTTATGAACTATTGAATAGACGAAAGCCAAATTTGGAGTATCTAGAACCGTTTGGAGCACCTTGTACGATGTTGAATCCGACTGAGAAGTTTGCACCGAAAGTTGAAGAGGGATGCTTTGCTGGATATGCAACCCCGCTCAAACGGGTATTCAACAAAAGAACTCGATAGGTAGAGGAGTGGGCTAACGTTGAAGTACAACGATATACTCAGAACGTACAAGGAAGTGGTCCTGACTGGATGTTTGATTATAAAGATTTCTTTGAATCATTCAATCTAGATAACTTGGTTGAAGAGGCTGTTCTACGACTTTATTACGAATGTGAAAATGCAGTGACATCACCGTTGGTGCGTCCGATCACCGTAACTCCTCCAACAGCTTCTAATGATACCAACGTTCCTGCTAATGAAGAAGAGTTTTTCAAGAAGCTTCGACTACTCTTAACATATCTGAATCGGAAGATGAAGATGATGTCTCCAGTGAATCTATTCTAGATCATGCTATGGAGGAACCAACAGTGAACCCAAATCCAGATGTTGCTTCATCATCAAATACGGGTAATGATCTGGATACGACAGAGAATCTAATACTCAAACTGGAGTTCAAGTTCCTAATCATCCGGAATCTCAGATTCATCAGATTCATCCACTTGAACAAGTTATTGGTGACCCCGGAAGAAGTGTCATGACTAGAGGACAACTTCGTCGAGCAACTTCACATGATAATATTGGAGCCCTGGCCCTTTATGCTAAAATTCAAAAGTTTGGTCGTCAAAATGACTAGTCCTTTGCTTGTTATGTTTCGCAGGTTGTGCTGCAAACATACAAAGATGCTTTACTAGATGATGCCTGGGTTGAAGCTATGCAAGAGGAATTATTACAGTTTCAGAAACTAGGAGTTTGGACACTTACAGATTTACCTCTAGGGAGAAAGAAGATTGGTACAAAATGGGTTTTTAAGTGTTAGAAAGATGATCGAGGGGTAATTGTACGAAATAAAGCTCCATTGGTCGTTCAGGGATTTAGTCAAACTAAAGGAATAGACTACAATGAAGTTTATGCACCCGTGGCACGAATAGAAGCTATCCAAATGTTTCTAGCGTTTGCTTCCTATGAGAAATTTAAGGTGTATCAAATGGATGTGAAGAGCGCGTTTCTGTACGGTGTTGTCGAGGAAGATGTGATACCCTGCAATTTCAGGTTCTCACTTTAACTAAACTCTAGTTACATTCCTTGCATTCTACTTAACTAGGGTTAGCTAGATAGGACACACGTTGCACAGTTATAGGTTAATAACTGCATGAAGTGGTAATTCGGGAAATTACCATACTGTATACATAATTAGTGAACCTCGGACGTTGATAAACAATGAAGTTTAATAATTGTGAGTTAATTCATTGAGATTGATTGCAATTACGTGTTTCTATGATACTCTGTGAAACTGTATGTGATTTCGTGATCTTAAACCGAATACGTTGATAAAAAATAAAATGGATGGACCATTAGGATGATTGGGATTTTAACACATGGGGTTACACTTATTATGGTCCGAAATAGTGAAAACATCGAAGGAAAACAGGTCGGGAAACGAAGCAAGGCACCCGGAGCGAGTCGGGAGCTGTGAGCGGCCGCTCACTAGCTCTGCGCGGCCGCTTGCGGGGCGCTGACGAAACATAACTGTAGATGCAAAAGTGCGACTAAAGCTTTGGATTGTACAACACATTATGTTTTGGTAATATCGAAGGTGCGAAGGAGAGTTTTAGGAGGTGCAAAGGAAGACTGAAAGGTGCGAAGGAAGCAGCTTGGTCGAATGAAGAATTAGATTATAGTAGAACTTGGTTCGACCAGTTGATTTGGGCGAACCTGCACATTCGCATGAACAGTTTGGGCGAATGTGCAGTCTATAAATAGACAAGTTTGATTTTTGAATGTAACTTTTGATCATTATTATTCCCTCCACTTTCAGAAACTCTCTCTAGTGTTTTGTTAAACCTGTTTATCGTTCATACCTTGATTGTATCTATATTTCAACGTGTAAACAAGTGTTTTATTAATGAAAACGTTTGAAAATGATGATCTGAGTGTTTTAATCTGTTTGATTATTATTTTGTGATAGTTTTAGGGTTTCCGCACCTGAAACTAACTTGTTTGATCAATCTTTGTTTGTTATCGATCCTTTCACGCACATACAAAGTGGTATCAGAGCCATTTCGGATCAAACAACCACAAATTAATAATCTCTAAGTTGATTTGGACCCAATTTTGGTCAAAAAGTTTCTGTTTTCAATGAACAAACTGATGTGATAAGATTTTGATCGATTACACCTTGATTTCGAGTTTAAATCGGATAATTTTCTTTATTAAAGTTGTTCCAAATCAAATCCGATTCAAAACCTGATTAAGATCATCAAAATCCATCAACATTTGAAAAACATGATCAAAATTAACTGATTTTCAAAGAATAACCGTTTTTGAAATCACAGGGGTCGAACGAGAGAGTTTGGTCGAAAGTGGAATTTATTTGGGTCGAAAGAGTGATTTTGTGTACGAAGGAGGTGTTTTAGTGGTCGAAGGAAGACTTTGATTGCTTATTTTTCACATTCGCCCAGTTATTTCACCTTCGTCTGATCGAACGGTCGAAGGAGCTGAAAAACGGTCGATAGAGAGTCTAAAGTGGTCGAAGGAGATTTTGTTGTTTAGTTCACATTCGTATCAGTTAAAAACGGTCGAAGGAGAACTATATTTCTCATTCGCACGTCCGTTTATACGAAGGAGCATCCTGTTTAAAACATTTTTAATCTTTTCGTGTTTAATCGTTTGCAGGACAAGATGTGGAACTTTCCAACAACGCCTAGACCTACTCAAGCACCACAACAGCACACAACACAAGATCCGTGGTCCATTGCAGCTCAGAAGACTAGTCAACCATCACAGCCGATCAATTATATAGCAATGACTAGTTCGGCACCACAACAAGTTGTTCAACCATTACCACAACCGATTGACAACTATTGGGGAGTCGCAGCAGCAGCAGTCCATTCACAGACGACCAACGCTATATCCACTCTTATTCATGATCTATCTTCCGGAAGCGGCAATCGTCCACCAAAGCTAATGGACATGAAGGAGTACAATACTTGGAAGACGAAGTTCAAGATCCATGTTGAGGGACAAGGACTTGAGGGAGCCGAGGCATGGCAAATGATTGTGAAGGGTTATGTTGCTTCTATTCTGGAGAATACTGGAGAACCGATCTCGTTGGAGAATTTGGCGGATGACGAGAAGAAAAGGTTTGCGATAGAGAAGAAGGCATTCTCTCAGCTATCCCAGGCGATCAACACTGATCTATTGCATCAGTTTGGATCTTGCACAACATCTAAACAACTATGGGATATGCTGAGAAATCGACATGATGGAAATGAAAAGACCAGGAAGCTAAGGATGGAAGAGCTTCGGAAGGAGTTTGAAAACTTCAGTTACATGGGTAATGAGACCCTAAAAGAGTTGGTTCCACGGTACTGCCATTTGCTCACTGAATTGTCAAGCTATGAGATCAGCATTCCAATGTCGGAATTAGTAGATAAATTTGCTGATGCTTTACCACCCTACTGGAACCAACACATCGAAGTGTTAAAGGAGAAGGATGCTTACCAGTATTGGACTATTAACGAGTTCATTCAAAAGCTGGAAAACAAAGAGATGGAGGAAAAGAGAAAAGCTAAGAGAGCTCAGATTCCACAGAATCCTGATTTATATGTGAGTGGTACATCTAACTCTCTTTCTGCTTCAAGCACCACTTCTAATGTTGCTCCTCACATAGCATGTGTGTCTAACGTTGTTGAACCAACAAAAGCACCCATTAACTACCTTGCTCAAACTTCTTCCTACACACCATCATACACACAACAACCTTATCAAACACCAAACTTTATTCCACCATTTTCACCTTTACAACAAGCCGCATGCTACACATCAAGTCAACCTCAACAACAACAACAATATCCTCCTCAAGTGAATCAGATGCAGATTACTCAAGCACAGTCAAGTCAAAACCCGATTGTGTTAGAGACCTCAAACCTTAACAATGTGACTGTTGAAATTGCTCAACAGCATGTTGCTCTTGTATCTGCTATGGTTGCTTCTTACAACGGTTTGGTAGCAAGTCAAATTGGTAACAACAATCTCACCAATGAGGACTATGCTCAAATCGACAAAGAGGAGATGGAGTTGATGGACATTCAGTGGGCTTTTGCAAGCATTATGAGGAGAGCCACTGACTTTATTCAGAAGACTGGCAGAACTGATCTCTCAACATCTCCCAACACCACATACGGATTCAACAAAGCAAAAGTTACATGCTTCAACTGTGGTGAGAAGGGACACTTTAAAAGGGAGTGCACACAGCCAGCACAACAAGGTAACCGAAACCCTTTCAATTCAACATACCAAAATAGACAAAACCAAAACCAAAATCAAGTGTCATACAACAGTCCAAACATCTCAAGTTTTCAACCACAAAACACTTATCAGAACCGTCAACAAAACAACAACACCAGACAATCCACAACTCAAAACCAACCTCAACAAAATCCAAACCGAACTATTGTTCCTATCACTACACCCAACACACCAAACCAAAACCAAACTGACAATCAAAACCAAGCACTTGTGATCCAAAAGGATGAAGGTTTTGATTGGACTGGTATGCAATTGGGGGTGGAGGAGATCACTGCTGGGAATGTAGCTTGTGTAGCACAGCAGATGAGTTTGGATGAGAATGAGGAGATTGAAGAAGAGGTTGTGATTGAAAAAGTGTCGGAGTTAAAGATTGAGGAAGTGAATGAGGATGTGATTGCTGAGAGTGAAGACAAGAGATCGGGGATGATTCTTGATTCTGTCACTGATGTTGGAGACCAAGACGATTCAGCTTACTCGGACATGGAGAGTGAATCTGATTCAGAGGCTAGTGTGAATTCCCTAGATGATGACATTGACCAACTGTTAGCTGAAGCTGATTTCCTGATGACTCGCAAGTCATGTATGGTGGATGATGCGTGCACCAAGATTGACTACTCCAAATTCTTCGCAGGGAAGGAAGCTCACATCGCTTTGATGGCCATGACAGAACCTCCTAAGCCGGTAAGTTCTGAAACTCAATCTCAAGCGTGTGTTAAATGTGATAAATGTGCTGATTTTGAAAAACTGACTGATGAAAATAAGCTTCTCAAGGTCCAACTTGAGAGTGCCAAAATCAACTGTCAGATTTATCAAAAGGACTTAAAAGATTTCAACAAAGTTCTTGATGGTTATAAAAAGGATGTGTCTGAACTTAAAAAGACATTATCAATCAAACAACTTGCCATTAATAATTACATCAATGAAATGGAAAACACTAAATTGGAAATGGCAATCATCAAGTGCTTTGCTGAAAAAGTTAACAAAAAGTTAGAAAGTTACAAGCACATAGCATATGTAGTCGACCATATCATTGAAGAACCCTCCCAGAAAAATAGTGCAAACTATAAGTCGGTCCCATCTCCGGTATTGTTTGAGAATCACACTTTACATGCAATTCCACCGGAGACTTTAATCAATTCTGATTCCACATCAGAAAATGAGCCTAACACTTCCAGTGTCGGGGATCCATATTCTGATGTGAGACCAGTACTGGGAAATAATGAGGGTGTGGTCGCTACTGATGATTCAGATGAAGAAGATGAACCATCTTAGACGGTTGAAAGTGATAGTGATATCCCTGATGAAAATCAGATAATCACTACTGAGCCAGTCTCACCGTCACAGATCATTCATCCAATGGCAAATGCTCATCGTAAAAATGAGGTTAAGAAAAATGAAAAGTCTGTTGGTAAGAGTTTTGACAAGAAAGAGGTAAAGAAGGTTGAGAAAAATATGAGAAAACCGGTAGAAAAGAAAGTTGAAACTAAAATTGAGAAAAATGTGGTGAAACCGGTTGAAAAGAAAAATGAGCTTAAATCTGGAAAATCTAAAGATGTGAGCAACGAATCGTGTGACAAACCTGTCAAAATCTTCTATCGGATGCAAGGCTCCGATAAGATTTTATCAGATGATGAATATCCGATTAAGTTTGTCAATTATTCAAAAATAGAAAAGATCTGGCAGGAAAGTACGATTTGGTTTCCAAAATTTGAAAGGACCAATGACATTCCTCAAGAGATTTTAGACCAAATTTATTCGGATAAAGAGGCTAAGGTCAATGTCACACAATTTGTTTTGCCTATTCATAAAGAAAACAGTTTTATTAAACCGACTTACTCGAAGGACCCAGCTCCTGAGAGTTTAAGGAAACAATGCATGGTCGATTGATATCCCATTGCTAGCTTTTCCATGTCGCCGATCAAGGAAAACTATGAGGAATACCGTGCGTGTTATAAGTGCGGGGAACGGGGACATTTACTTGCCGCCTGCCCGTACGTACGACACAAAAGGCACGAGGTGGAGATGAGGAAACATCATGATTATCCGGTTGATAACTACGGCTATCAACAGAGACGGTATTACCCTCAGCAAGAACCATATTTTAATCAAAACAATTTTTACAACAAGAGGGAAAACCGTCCGATGACGTATGATAAGTGCAACCGGATGACCACTGATAAAACTCCTAAGAAACCAATGATGAACTCAACTGCTGATAACAAAAAGGTTGTTCCTAAACCTAATGGAAAACAAGCAGTTGGACTTGTCTCTGTTAAATCAGAGAAGGTAACCAAGAAGGTTGCTTTTAATGATGAAGTAAAGAAACCGACTGAGACTTCAAAATCTCAGATTCGGATCTTGAATAGATCTGAGCAATCTTGGTCATCTAAGGAATCTGAAGGAGCCTCTACTTCACAGAATGAGAAGAGTGAGAAAAAGAAAATTGTTAGTGAGAAGAAAGGGGTTGAAGTAACCCAAGATGTTTGTGATTCAAAAGACTCTTTGAAACAACCTGTTCAAAGACCCAAGACCAAACAGGCTTGGGTCCCCCGAAAGAACTAACTGCGTTACTTTAAATGTGCAGGGAGCTCCAGCTGGCCCTGTTAGCAGCCTATGTGTTGTTGACAGTGGAGCTTCTGGTCACATGACCGGGGACCTCACGTTACTCTTTGACATCAAAAACATTAACGGAGGTTATGTGGCATTTGCTGGTAATAAGGGAGGCTACATTACTATGGAGGGTAGTGTAAGCAATGGGGTCGTAACATTTGAGCGGATTTCATACGTGAAACAGATAGACTATAATTTGCTCAGTGTTAGTCAAATTTGTGATAAACAATTTTCTGTGTATTTTCATGACAAATCCTGTTACATCTTGAAACCTGGGTTTGAGCTAGCGAAAGAGTGGGTGATGCTGAAGGCACCGAGAGTAAACAACTTGTATATTCTCGACATGTCCAAAGCAATGACCACCCATGGCCAAGTCACGTGTTTCCTCTCCAAGGCTATAGAAAAAGAATCGATTATGTGGCACAAGAGAATGGGACACATCCATTTGCGAAAAATGAATCAGCTTGTTAAGAATGAACTTGTCACGGGAGTTAATGTGAAACACTTCCATCTGAACGAAAAGTGTATCAGTTGCAAGAAGGGAAAGCAGCACAAACAATCCCATAGACCAAAGAAAGTCAATTCCGTTGAGCTGCCACTTGAACGTTTGCATATGGATTTATTCGGTCCAGTCAGACGTAAAAGTCATGCCGGGGAGTTATATTGTCTTGTGGTGACTGATGATTATTCAAGATTTTCATGGGTAATGTGTTTGCATCAGAAAAGCGACACTTTTGACAACTTGAAGGTTCTGTTTACACGTCTGGAGAATATATATGGTCTGAAGATCAAACGAATCCGGAGTGACAATGGGACGGAGTTTAAAAACGCTCAGATGGAGGAACTTTGTGCAAACAAAGGAATTCATCATGAATACAACGCTCCGTATACACCCCAGCAGAACGGTGTCGCAGAGAGAAAGAACAGGACTCTTATAGAAACGGCGAGAACTATGCTTGCGGATTCAAATCTTCTAGTCATGTTCTGGAACGAAGCTATTTACGCGGCATGTTATACTCTTAATCGTGTTTTGACAGTGAAGAAGTTTGGCAAAACTTCTTATGCGCTGTTGAACCGACGCAAGCCGAATCTGGAGTATCTAGAACCATTTGGTGCCCCATGTACAATGCTGAATCCTTCGGAGAAGTTTGCACCAAAGGCTGAAGAAGGTTATTTTGTTGGATATGCAACCCCATTAAAACGGGTATTCAACAAAAGAACTAGAAAAGTCGAGGAGTGGACTAATGTCGAAGTTCAAAGATACACACAAAATGTACAGGGTGGAGGACCAGATTGGATGTTTGATTACAAAGACTTCTTTGAATCATTCAATCTAGATAGCATGGTTGAAGAAGCTGTACTTCGCTTATACTACGAGGTCGAAAATGCCGTAACTTCACCGTTAGTGCGTCCGATCACGGTAAACCCCCAAGCAGCTTCTAATGATACCACTGCTCCTGTATTGGAAGAAGAGGTGTTCCAAGAGGCTTCTACATCGCTTAATTCATCAGAATCAGAATATGAAGACGATGATGCAACAAGTGAAGCTATTCTGGACAACGCTACAGTGACACCACCAGCGAACCCATCTAATACTGATGCTTCAACATCGAATGTGGGTAATGATCTGGTTTCTACAGAGAATTTGACAACTCAAACGGGAGTACAGGTACCTGATTATCCGAAATCTCGAATACATCGGATACACCCACTTGAACAAGTTATTGGTGATCCTGGTAGCAGTGTGATGACAAGAGGGCAGCTGAGAAATGCTCAAGCACCAGAAAACATTGGCAACCTTGCTTTATATGCCAACATACAGAAATCTGGTTTTCAAAATGACTGGTCTTTTGCTTGTTATGTTTCGCAGGTCGAGCCGCGGACATACAAGGATGCTCTTTTGGATGACGCCTGGGTGGAAGCAATGCAGGAGGAGTTATTACAATTCCAGAAACTTGGTGTATGGACCCTGACAGATTTTCCCCCTGGAAGAAAGAAAATTGGAACCAAATGGGTGTTAAAATGCAAGAAGGATGACAGAGGAGTCATAGTGCGAAACAAAGCTCGTTTGCTCGTTCAAGGTTTTCATCAGGTTGAAGGAATCGACTACAATGAAATCTATGCACCGGTTGCACGCTTGGAAGCTATCAGAATGTTCCTAGCGTTTGCATCATGGAAGAAATTTAAGGTGTATCAGATGGATGTAAAGAGCGCTTTTCTTTACGGTGTGGTCAAAGAGGAAGTTTACGTAGGTCAACCGCCGGGCTTTGAGGACCCTATTCACCGGGATAAGGTTTATGTGTTAAACAAAGCTCTCTACGGGTTGCACCAAGCTCCGAGACAATGGTATGAGGAGCTGAGCACGTATCTTCTCTCGAAAGGATTCAAACGCGAACTGGTAGACTGCACACTGTTCACGAAACGAGCAGGAGATGATTTGCTTCTTGTCCAAATTTATGTTGATGATATTATATTCGGGTCAACTAACGAACTTCTGTGCAGGGAATTTGAACAAGTTATGCAGGAAAAGTTCGAAATGAGCGCTATGGGAGAAATGCAGTTTTTTCTCGGCTTGCTGGTGGAGCAAAGACCAACGGGGATCTTTATTCATCAGACGAAATACGTTTCTGAAGTCTTGAGCCGATTCCAGATGGATGATTCGAAGCCGATGGATACCCCGATACAGCCCAATCACGGGATTGGAGTTGACCTTAAGGGGGAGCTGACTGATCCGTTTACATACAGAGCAATCGTCAGATCTCTGATGTATCTCACAGCGTCAAGACCTGATATAATGTTTGCAACATGTCTTTGTGCGCGATATCAATCGAAGCCGAAACAGAGTCATCTTGCAGCTGTCAAGCGTATCCTTAGATATCTGAAGGGTTGTCCATCGAAAGGACTTTGGTACCCTCATGATGATAATTTTGACCTAATCGCTTTTAGTGATGCAGATTGGGGCGGCTGTGACAAAGACAGCAAATCCACAACGGCTGGATGTCAGTTTATGGGGAGCAGGCTCGTGACCTGGCAATGCAAGAAACAAACCGCAGTTGCACTATCCACATGTGAAGCAGAATACGTTTCAGCATCGAGCTGCTGCTCACAGGTTCTTTGGATCCAACAGCAGATGGTGGATTACGGTTTGCAATTTCTTAAAACCCCTATTTACTGTGATAATGAGGCCGCAATCGCATTAACAAAAGACTTAGTAAATCACTCAAAGGCTAAACATATCCGGATTAAATATCATTTTATCCGTGATTGTTATGCTAAAGAGTTGATCGATATGGTCAAAATCCACACTGATTACCAACGCGCAGATCTTTTTACCAAAGCTTTTGACAAATCCACATTTGATTATCTTTTAAAAGCTAATGGTATTAAAGATAAACAGGACTGATCACCACCTCAGTCTATCACTTTTTAGTTTAAATTTTTACTGCTTTTCAGAAAACTTTCGAAAAACCAAAAACATTGAAAAATTTCAAAAAAAAAAAAAAAACCATAAAAATTAACAAATTTCTTTGTTGACTGCTATATCTTCTTTCCTTAGATTAATGCCGTCAGATTTCTGTGAACAAACGATATCTGGACAGTCACATATTTGAAATGCTCCAGCTTAACCTTGGGAACAGTAAATTCGAAAATTTATAAAAATCAGAAAATTCTAAAATGATTTCCTGGAGTATAAAGAAAAATGATAGTACATCAGTGGGGATCTGACACATTCTAAATACTGTAATGCTATATAGGGCGTGTGTCTGAGTCTGTGCGATGTGCTGATAGGCTTCGTAGACCTATTACTGCGTGCCTGATACATACATATCAAACGAATTGTTGTGTGGATGAACTCCTCATGGGCATATGGTCTTAGTACCGTAATTTCGTTTGATAGGGTATCTGTACAAAACTCGGATGTTTAGGGTCGTTATGTTATTAAGTTGTCTGGGGATAGCCTCTCTGATCTTCTGTTGTAAGTCATTACGGACCTAGATCAGACAGGGTGTCTTTATAAAAGAGCTATATGCCAAATCCTAAAGTTACCGAATTGAGGAACTTTCCATGTTATATGATGATCAATGATTATCTATTATATCGTATTGATCATTGATACAAATCATGATTAATATCAGTCCTCAACCTGGTATAGTGCATATGTTGCTTTGCTGCATTAATTTGCTGACCTGTATACCTCTATGCATTATATCTTGTACAATTACAGACAACGAAAGCATAATCACGCTTTACAATGAGTCTTTGTGCATTTACTTCTTGATACGGGAGTATGTCGTGTGTGTGGGAACCACAGACAATTGCGTTTATACTATAAATATCAGTATCAGTATAAAGCACTGCACAAAAGTCTGCATGTGAGTTTATGTGGATCACAATATCAGCAATTGCCAGATCACACATTGTCTTTAATGATAATAATTTCAAATAGATCAACGGTGTGATCAGATTTCTCAATAACTGATATGATCCCTTTATCGGAAATCCCAAAAATATTTACAGTTTTTCATTTACATTTCTGCATTTTATTTTCTCGTCAAAAATTACAAAACTCAAAAAGATTTTAGGTGTGTTTTAGCATAAACTTTAGAAAATCCAAAAAGATTTTTCTTTTTCATCTTATTTTTTATAACTGATGGTGGTTGATGTCTATTTTCTAAACCTTGATACACCATTTGAGCTTTGTAACTTTTAAAATGTGAAAACATGAATGTTGGATGCTTAAAAGTTGGAAAATAATTGGACCGGGACTCGTTTTTGAGATTTGGAAAATTTTCAAAAATCCCAATTTTCATTCGCCCATTCGGTTGGTCGAATGTGGGATTTTAATTGTTCATTCGTATGTTTTGGTTGGGCGAAGGAGAGTGTTTATGAATTTTTCTCATTCGAACCCTTTTAGCCTCATTCGTACCCTTTCAATAGGGTCGAAGGAGACAAAAGTTTCTCCTTCGTATGATCAAAACGGGCGAAGGAACAAGTCTATATATACCCATCTTCTCATTCGAACCCCATTCATCATTTTTCCAGATTTTTAACTGTAAACTCACCTTATTGCTCGTTTGTTTAAAATCATTCCATTGTGTTCGTGCATTCACACTGATCATTTTCCTATCATTCTAACAGGTTATCATCATGGAATCAGTCTCTAATCCCTGTTTTTCCATTCCGAGCCCTAAGTGTTCAAAAACGTTTTAAATCATCATAATTATCACAATTGATGCATAGGGTTTATTGTGTGTATGTTTTAGGGGGAGAAATAACCAAAAACATGGTTTAAAACTACACTGATTGATCAATCATTGTTTAAACCCTAGTTTTTGGGTGAAAACACAAACACAATAAATAATTGTTGAAATTGTTAGTTTAGAAGTGTTAATCGGCATTATTAGGCTTGAATACAATCAAATGGACATGTTCAGGATCATTAGATTTCAAAATTGAAATTTCAAAAACATGAACTGTTTCCTTCGACCAGTTCGAATGGGCGAAGAAAGAAAATGAAATGGGCGAAAGAGAATTATTTGGGCGAATGAAACATTTTATCAAAACCATTACATTCGTACCTATTATTTTCTCATTCGTACCTTTACAAAACCACCTTCGTACCCTCGTTTGGGAGAAAGAGGAGTTTTTGACCAAAAAATTTCAATTTGATATTTTGTCGATTTTTAACGTGTGTTTTTGTTTTGTTTTGCAGATTTAACGATGTTTGATCAACAGAAGACGACGGAACAAGCAGGATCCTCATCACAGCCTGCTAAGCAGCTAGATTTTGAGAATGCGCACAACTGCTGTGCATATCTTGGAGATGTGAAGAAGCACACAGAATTCGTCGGCATCATTGAGTTTTTGAAAAGAAGCAGAGTGATTGATGCCATTGCTACGCCGACAGTTATCTACAGAGATATGATTCAGGAATTCTAGACGAATGCTAAACTAGATTTCTGGAAGTGCGAATCTTGCTTGACAAGCAAAATTCAAGGACAACGAGTAATTTTGTGCGAAGAGGATTTAAGAGAAGCACTGAATCTGAATGATGATCCGAAAGATCCAAAGGAGTTTACATTCATGGATCAACGAAAGTGCTTTCTCAGGATGAAGTACAACGGACCAATCACTGACGGTTCGTTGCATAAAGGAAAACTGTGCCCACAATTCAAGTATCTGGCACATGTTTTGATTCACGTTTTCGGATCTGCAGCAGGAGGTTATGATTTAATGAGGAAGAGCATCAGTTCGATGATGGTTGCTTTAGTATTGAACAAACCGTTCAATGTCTCTGGCATGCTGATGTCTCATTTACTGGAGCCTGTAAACGGCACGAGGAATCTCAAGTTTTTACTTTATCCTCGTTTTCTCCAAATGATATTTGATCACAAGTACAAAGAGCTAAAAAGAGATCCTAAACACATTGTTGTTCAGGAACATATGTCGTTGAACACACTAGCTAGGATGAAAGCTTATAAAGGTTTGTCTGTTGAAGAACGTCCTCCTGTTAGACGTTTGTTTGGACACCTAGCTAGAGTGGATTACACAGATCCGGGTGAGGGACTTGTAAGGAATGTGAACAGTGATTCTGAGCAGGATAATCCTTTACATCATGTTGATCCTGATGCTAAGCGCAAGAGACAAGTTGTGAATGTAGGAGCGAAGAGTGGTAAGACAAAGAAACCAGAGATAAGGATTGAGGTTTCTGAACCAGAGAAGAAGAAAAGTACTCAGAGAAGAAATAATAGAATGGCGAAAAAGGGATTGAATTTAGTTGATGAAGCGTCCATTGATTCAGAAGAGACGATAGAGGAAGAACAATGGAATTCTGATGCTGAAACGGTAGAGACGACCATGCCCAGGGCCACTAAGGCTGGTGCGTCTGCTAGCCAAAATGTTGAAGATCAAGGGAACAAAAGTCCTATTCCCGTTGATGTAGAAGAGCTGGGTTTTAATGTTGAAGAGACGTTTGTTGGTTCTCCTGTGCAAGCTATTAGAAAAGAAAAGAAGAAACAGGAGAAGCCAAGTATAAAGAGGAAGAAAGAGATAGAATCTTTGATAGCTGGTAAGAAACTGCCACCAGCTACAAGTTCTAAATCACCGGTTACTGCACCAGTTCATAAGAAGCAGAAGACTGCAACAACATCTAGCACACCACAAACTGAAGAAATACCGATGGATGGTGTTAATGAAGCATTGGATAATGTGCTAAAGAAGATCAGAAAAGGTAAATTGCCTGATGTTGTTGAACCACCAAAGAAGACAAAAGTATCGGTGGACAGTGATATTATGACTGCTGTGAATCAGAGACTTTCTGAGATGATGAATCTGATTAACAAACAACAAACGGAGATTGAACAGTTAAAGTCGAATGACAAGAAGATGTTGGAAGTCGTAGTCACATCGGCAGATGATAATGAAACCTTGAAGAAGACAATCAAGAGATTGAAGAGAGAAAACAAGAAGTTGTTGAAGCATGAGCAACGAAACACCAGAAGGATTATAGTTTTGAAGGAGGAGAATAAACAGCTGAAAAAGAGTAACAAGCATATGGATGATCTGATCAAGAACTTGTACTCTCAAGCTCCTCAACTTCAAGCTGGTGAAGTAGACAAAGAAAGAGAAGAAGAGCAAGTTGACTTCGAACTATCTGATGAAGAGGAAGATGATGAACTCAATGAAGATGCTGGTAATGATACAAAGAAGAAGAAGAAGGATGATAAGGATGATGGAGGATCGGATGATGGTTCGAGTGATGGAGACGGCTCTGCATTTGATGATAGTAGTGATGACGATGATGATGACGTTGATAAGTTTACGTATGAGAAACGTGATTCAGATAAGGGTGGTGAATCGAGCTCTAAGGCTCCTGGTGAGAATGTTGACGATGATATATTCTGGAACGAGAAATTGCAGTCACTGTCTGAAGAGGATAAGAACAAGTATCGCCAGATGCTTACTGATCGGGTCTGGACGATCGACATGACTAGCAGGTTTCCAGAAATATTTGAATCTAACAATAAACTATTCGAGTTGGAGTAGGATGACCCTGATCTTGACGATGGGGAAGTCTCGGCAGCAATTTCGAAAGAGATTCTTGATGGTTTAGCAAAGCAAGTAGGAAAGACGTTGGAAGAATTACTTGCAGATAACTTTATTCCAAAGATTCCTGAGAAAGAAGCTGGAAATCATTCGGATGATTGTGATGTTCCTGCATTCGAGGAAGTTGAAATGGAAGACATTACGAGCGAGGAGTATCCACAATATTTCAGGACGAATCAAGATTGTGGATTTTCTTTCTCAGATGAACTGCTAAACCATGCCGAGAAGCTAGCAAAAGAAAAGAGCAAAGTCTTTGAAGATGAAATCTTTAAAGGGCATAACAAGCCACGGTTCGAGCAGTCAGAAAGTTTGAAAGAGTTGTTGAAGAAGTTGAAAGAAAAGGAAAACAATCGTCCAAAATCTGATATTCAAGGAAGCTTTTACAAACTTCACAATAGGATTTTCAAAGGTTGTGCATTGGCCTGGAAGTTTGTTAAAGAGTTGAGGTGTTTCGCAGTAAAGTGGGAGAAGGGGATCTTGTATTTCGACAAGTTTCATCACTTGAAGACCCTTCCTTATTGGGCAATCAGAGATATTTGTCGTCACCGTTTAACGGGAGCGTCAAATAGTCGGATTACGTACTTTGCTGAGAAAATGACTCGAGAAAGCCGAACCAAGTGGGACTTGTTTACACCACAATATCCAAAGAGAATTGTTCATAAGAAGGATATTGATTTGATAACTGGTATGCCCAAGGTGACGTTGAAATACAAACCACCGCGAGTGTTGAAAAAGATTCCTTTGATGCCTATTCCACAACACTTCGCCAAAGACTTCATCTGGTGGTATTATGATTGGAAGATTGCAGAGGCCGTGATCGTGTTGAAGGATGGAGAGACGAACTACAAGAAAGTGCATATCTTTGATCCCATGTGGTTGATAAACTGTTCACATGAGGATATTATCATGTTGTTCTATAATCCGATCTATTCAGATGCAAAAGATGCTGAGCAAGCAGGAAAGTACCAACGCGTGGTATTTCTATGCTTTGCGTTTGATATCAATGCTGGATGTGATTATGATGAGAAGTTGGGAAAGTTTGTGGAAAAGCAAAAGGTGCCAGAGCTGAAAACGAAGAAGCAAAAGCAATTTCATGAACCGGTGTTGACAAGAGAACAAAGGATTCAAAGACACATCAGACTGATGAACATAAGGATGGACGAACAACGACGAACACAATCCAAGCAATAGTCGAGGGGGAGTTTGTAGATGCAAAAGTGCGACTAAAGCTTTGGATTGTACAACACATTATGTTTTGGTAATATCGAAGGTGCGAAGGAGAGTTTTAGGAGGTGCGAAGGAAGACTGAAAGGTGCGAAGGAAGCAGCTTGGTCGAATGAAGAATTAGATTATAGTAGAACTTGGTTGGACCAGTTGATTTGGGCGAACCTGCACATTCGCATGAACAGTTTGGGCGAATGTGCAGTCTATAAATAGACAAGTTTGATTTTTGAATGTAACTTTTGATCATTATTATTCCCTCCACTTTCAGAAACTCTCTCTAGTGTTTTGTTAAACCTGTTTATCGTTCATACCTTGATTGTATCTATATTTCAACGTGTAAAAAAGTGTTTTATTAGTGAAAACGTTCGAAAATGATGATCTGTGTGTTTGAATCTGTTTGATTATTATTTTGTGATAGTTTTAGGGTTTCTGCACCTGAAACTAACTTGTTTGATCAATCTTTGTTTGTTATCGATCCTTTCACGCACATACAATAACCGACTTTAAACATATTTTAAGCAGCCTTAAGCCTCTTGTATCTCCTAAACTCAAACCCTAATCACCCCTACTGCCCTATTTACGAAATATTAACCCCAAAACACCTGCTAAGGCGCAAGAACATCGATCGGGAAGCTTCAAGAGCATTCGGTTGATTGTTTCGAAGAGCTTCCGGTATAATCCCTAATCTATTATGCTTTAATCTTCTTAATATGTTATAAAAACCTTGTAACTAAGTTTGTCCAGGTCTGAAACCCTTTTATAAAGATTAAAACTTGAAGTTTATAAAGATTTAATGGGTTAAACATGATCCTATGCGATTAGTGATATGATAGGTTACTTGTTGCGCAAGTTTGTGATGTTTTGATCTTTAGGGTTTATGATTTCACATGTGTTATGATAGGTTCTGATCCTGCTAGGTCTTATGAATGTTTTGTGATGATTATTGATTGTTGTTGATCGATTATACGCACACGTGAGTCGTTTAAATAAGAGTTTATGGATGATTAAAATCTGGACAGAATGTTTAGGTCAACTTGTAGGGCCTATTACGTAACTTAAACATGATGGTCTTGATGATTTCTTTTCATGGTTGTATTATTCCTGGTCTTATCTTTTCATAATGGGTAAAATCGAGTAATTTGGACGTTGTTTGAATAGATTTTTGAATTTTCTTTGAATAAAGGTCATATCAGAATTTCGGATTAACAAACTGAGTCAACTTTAAACCATCATAACTAGAGTTTTATAAAGAATTAAGTTATGAAATTTTTACAGTAGATTAAGATTGGAATGATTTGGCTTTTCCAAGTGGATTCATCCCGTTTGGATGAATACACAATGTTTGGAAATTTTTCTACTAACCTGACCTATTGTAGACACTTTCTGGACATACCTCTGATGTACGATTTTTCATAATTTTTGTGTTTAGTTTTTAGACAAAAAAAAAATATGGGTTAACAAACAAATTCCAAAGAGTAAAAATTTGGGAGTTTAATTCATTGGTTAAGTATTTTAAATAATTAGTTTTCGTGGTGCATAATCTGTCCTAAAAACACAGATTGTGTACTATGTGTTTATGTGACTAATTGGAGTCCTATGTGGTATTTATTTGACATGTACATGAATGGGCACTTATATGAGACGCATATGAAGTGTAGAACTAATGGTAACCAACATATTCACCAATGGGTCTGTAGGGTTTACTTATGCATGTAGAATCACTAGGTGTCACTTACACGATTTTAAACATTTAAACGTCTTAAACAAACGGGTTATATGGTGTAATGGTATTACACATATACTTACTTAGTGACACATATACTAGGGAGTCGGTAGCACACCCTACTTTGGAGTTTGGATTTATTTGCGTGCATACAAAGATGAGTTTCACTACTTTTTCTCAAAAGCACGAGTCTCGGGGTGAGACAACTTTGATAAACGTTTTCTAGTCCGGTTTGGGACTATTGGTATATCTCGGATTGAGATGTTTTGACTCCTGTGTTGGGTCAGGTTTTCGTTACGAATCCTTGGGAGGAATGCGCTTTGATTAGTTTAAAACTTATTGGTCCTTTGTGAACTAAACACTCTATCACTTGAAAATTCCTTGCATATTATTGGGTTAATCGCTGGAGGCGAACAGTGTATTAGTTGATAGCGCTATTAGGTTTTGCAGCAACCTCATGTTTGCGATGCTGGGAGCATGGGCATGAACTTCTCACCACATTTGAGAACTAGTGTTGATAGACACTAATTATTGAGGCAAACTATTATATTACTGAAGGTGTCCGAATAATACTGTATAGTTGCAATCTGTGGGTTAGCTACCCCTGACACGCTTAAACTAATAACATTTGAACATTTGGTCTGGAGGACCTACGCTTTTATTTGGTTACGTGGTTTTGGAAACCAGCGCATTTACACACTCATTTACTTTACTTTGTAAACTCACCAACTTTATGTTAACACACGCTAGCATGCTTTTGCAGGTAACTAGGTATGGAGCACGAATAGGACATGCATCATGTTATGTCATGGGATTACGAACACTTAAACTGCTTTTAAATATTTAATTATTTTCGTATGGTTTTGGGCGCGGTGTTTTGCGTAGACTTCAATTTAACTATTTTGTTATTTCGCTTCCGCTATACTTAATATGGTTTGGTTAAAACTTTTAAACTTAGTTTTACAATAACGAACTAAATGGTTTGGGCATTTAGAATCGTTCATGTGACTTATGGCTATGGGATCTTGGTTTGTCATGCATCTCGCGGTATAAACCCCGTAGTGGAAATTTGAGGGTGTGACAAATTGGTATCAGAGCCATTGGTTATAGTGAAATAGGATTTGCATCTAGTCTATAATCATCATAGCATAAGTATTAGTACACTCACTATTTTAAGCACACCATTTATTATTTCTTGGATACGTATACTGAAATAACGTATTGCAGGAAGACATGACTAACCCTGTTCATCGTAGCTATTCTTCTTATCGTCCTCTTGGGAGTTTGCAAAACTCATCTCTGAATCCGTATGAACAGACAGCTCAGGTGAGGGATCCAGATGAGGATACAAATCGCTGGTTGTGGTTCACTAGCATGCTGCACTCGTGGGTTGTGAGATACGGAGTGCCAGCTCAGGTTCCTCCCATTATTGATTCATGGGAGAGGTCTTTGGCAGGGATGGTTAGGCACGTGCATACAGAGCTGGAGAACGCCTATAATGCTGTAAAGCAATTTCACTCTTGGAGAAGAAATGTTGATAAGACTATTAAACACATGGAGAAACAAATCGACCACTTGTTTGGTGAACTGGGAAGCGCTAAAAAGGAAGCTAATGAGGCTAGACATGAGAGGTCGATTTCTAATCAGGAGACAGCACTTATTACGGAGGAGTTGACCTTGATTCGTAACAGGCTTGAGGGAGCTCTAGGTCAAAATGGTGAAGAACCAGAGGAGGATCCTGAGGAGGATCCCGAGGAAGAGCCTGCGGTAGGAGGATTTGATGCTCTCGGGGCAGCACTAGATGCGGCGCTCGAGGAGGAGCTTGAGCCTGAGGAGGAGGAAGAGCCACTGGAGATAGAGATCCAGGATGAGAGCGAGGATGAGGTCTCATGTGTCTCCAAGGACCGCGAGGACGATTGACTTCTTTTATTATCTTGTTATCTTAGTATTTCCTATACATTCTTGTTATAACTTTTGTTTTATTCGTTGTGATACTTGAGGATCGTTTATCTTATGTTTGGATTTTATTACCACTATTAATTGATTCCTTTATTCTATTCTCGCGCATGTTATTTATATTCTAGTTTACTTGTACTATGTGAACGATTGTATGTGGGACATATTATTGTTTTCTCATGAGTATAGTGTAAACGTAGAATTACTATGGCGAAAAGAGGACACGGGAGAGGAAACATTAACATGACTCAAGCGGAGTTGAACGCACTCATCAACGACGGGGTGGTGGAAGCCCTCGCAGCTTTTCAAGCTGGTAACTCTATTTCGCTCTAAAATTTCGTCTAGACTCCGACGTTACCCTCTTTTATTCATTCGTGGTTTCTTCGCTCTTTGTACTTAGGTCAACCTGTGCATCACCCTCCAGTTTGCACCTACAAGTCTTTCATGGACTTCAAGCCGCAGAACTTTGGAGGATCTGAAGGGGCTGTCGGGCTATTGGGGTGGTTCGAAAAACTGGAATCTTGCTTCGCTATGTGTAACTGTCCACCAGCTGACAGGGTGAAATATGCCACTGCTACTCTGTAAAATTTGGCATTATCCTGGTGGAACACTTAAGTGCAGATGTTAGGTGTTGATGTGGCTAGTGCAACACCTTGGGTGGATTTCAAGGAACTGATGAAGGAGGAGTACTGTCCTCGAGATGAGATTCAAAAGTTGGAAACTGAGTATCTCAATCTGAAGATGGTGGGATCGGAGATTGAGAACTATACCACTAGATCACATGAGCTGGCGGCGATGTGCCCAAATTACTCCAACCCACCCTACAAGAGGATCGAGTTATACATCAAGGGCTTGGTGCCCCAAATCAAGAGCATGGTTACTACTGCTAACCTCAACAACATCCAGCAGGTTATTCGTATGGCTCACTAGTTGACTGATCAGAAGGTGGATAGTGGATTGTTACCTCCTCGTGGCGCTTCATCTTATGGTACTAACGATAACAAGAGGAAGTGGGAGAATGCATCTGGCAAACTCCCAGTTAATGGCAGTCAGCAGCAGCAGCAAATAAGAGGCATGACAACCATGGCGGTAGTAACAACCGCAACAACTCTCAGGGAGGTTATCAAGGAAACCAACCTAAGTGCAACAAAGGCAATAGGCATCACACTGGGACATGTGGCAATGTTAAGTGTGATCGTTGTGGCAAGATGGGACATAAGCAGAAGGACTGCAGGGTGTATATCCCGGGAAATCCGCCAGCTGCACAACAAGGGCAACAATAGAGAGGTGGTAAAGGTTGTTTTCAGTGTGGAAGTGAGAATCATTTCAAGAGGGACTGTCCATAGCTGAAGGGTAATGGTAATGGCAACAACAGGGGAAAAAACAACAACGGTGGTGGTAACAAGACGGGGAACAACAACACCACCAATGCTTGCAATAACAACAACGGAAACAACAACAATGGGGCTCGTGGAAGAGCATTCGTGATTGGCTTTGGGGAGGCTTGGACTGATAAAAATGTCGTGACGGGTACATGCTCCTTGAACAACACTCTTGCTTCTATTTTATATGATACTGGTGTAGACTATAGTTTTGTGTCATCGAAACTTAGTAAACAATTAGGGATGGTTCCTACTCTTCTTGATACCCCGTACTCTATAGAATTGGCTGATGGGAAGCCTGTCGAGGTAACCCATATACATCGTGACTGTAAGCTCAAATTGGATGGGCAATTGTTTGCCATCAACCTCCTACCTATCACCCTAGGTAGCTTTGACCTCGTGGTTGGCATGGACTAGTTGTCCAAGCAACACACTGAAATTCTCTATCAGGAGAAGATTGTTCATATCCGCCTCCCAAGTGGAGAGCTTCTATCTATCCAGGGTGATCGTGGTGGTGCCATGGTGGGCATCATCTCCTTTATCAAAGCCCAGAAGTGTATTCGTAAAGGTTGTCCAGCCATTTTGGCTAACATATCAGACACTCGAGTTGAAACTGAAACTAAGATTGAGGACATCCCAGTAGTCCAAGATTTCCCAGATGTCTTCCCAGAGGAATTACCTGGACTTCCACCCGTTCATCAAGTGGAGTTCCAAATTGATCTTGCGCCTGGAGCAGCTCCAGTTGCACGCGCACCATATCGCCTAGCACTGGGCGAACTTCAAGAACTGTCTACCCAACTCCAAGAGCTATTGGATAGGGGCTTTATCAGACCTAGTTCTTCGCCATGGGGAGCTCCAGTTCTGTTTGTTAAGAAGAAATAGGGGATTTTTGTGTATTGATTATCGGGAGTTGAACAAAGTGATGGTTAAGAACCGCTACCCTTTACCTCGTATTGATGACTTGTTCGACTAGCTACAAGGGTCGAGTTTCTATTCTAAGATTGACTTGAGGTCAGGATACCATCAGCTAATAGTTCGAGAGGAGGATGTGGCAAAGACAGCCTTTCGAACTCGTTATAGGCATTATGAGTTTTTGGTGATGCCATTTGGGCTAACTAATGCACCGGCTGTGTTCATGCATCTAATGAACCGGGTGTGCAAGCCCTATTTGGACAAATTCGTCATAGTGTTCATAGATGGCATACTGATTTATTCGAAGAGCAGGGAAGAGCACGAGCAACACCTGCAGCTGATCTTGGAACTTTTGAGAAATGAGCAGTTGTATGCAAAATTCTCTAAATGTGACTTTTGGATTCGAGAAGTCCAATTTCTTGGACATGTGGTTAACGAGGTAGGAATACATGTCGATCCCGCCAAGATTGATGCTATTAAAAAGTGGGAGGCTCCTAAGACTCCCACAGAGGTGCGCCAGTTTCTTGGTCTTGTGGGATATTATCGCAGATTCATTGAGGGATTCTTCAAGATCGCTCAACCCCTCACTGCTTTGACACAGAAGGGTATTACTTACAAGTGGGGAGATACCCAAGAATATGCTTTTCAATTATTAAAGTCGAAACTTTGCAGTGCACCTATACTATCATTACCTGAGGGTACAAAGGACTTCGTAGTGTACTGTGATGCGTCTATCCAAGGGTTAGGGTGCGTGCTGATGCAGCGTGATAAGGTGATCGCGTATGCCTCACAGCAATTAAAGGTTCATGAGAAGAATTACACCACCCATGACTTGGAACTGGGAGTAGTGGTTTTTCTCTAAAGATCTGGAGGCATTATCTCTATGGGACGAAGTGTACGATCTTCACTGACCACAAGAGCCTCCAACACATATTCGATCAAAGGGAGTTGTACATGCGACGGCGTCGATGGGTCGAGCTTCTGAATGATTATGACTGTGCCATCAAGTATCATCCAGGGAAAGCTAACGTAGTAGCTGATGCACTCAGTTGTAAGGAAACGAAACCTAAACGGGTGCGAGCCTTACAACTTACCATTCATTCTAATCTTCCTGATAAGATACGTGAAGCCCAGGGCGAGGCCTTGAGAAGAAAACATCGGGCTTGAAACATTACATGGTGCTGATAAGCACTTGGAACTAAAGACAGATGGTCTTCAATACTTTATGAATCGAGTTTGGATACCACGTTTTGGGGATCTCAGAAAACTGGTGCTCGATGAAGCTCACACCTCTCGATATTCGGTACATCCTGGTTCAGACAAGATGTACCAAGATCTAAAAACTCTTTACTGGTGGCCAAACATGAAAGCTGAAATAGCCACTTATGTTAGTAAGTTCTTGACTGGCGCGAAGGTTAACATTGAATATCAGAAACCTTTAGGCCTACTCCAGCAACCAGAAATCCCTATGTGGAAATGGGACGGGATTGCTATGGATTTTATCACAAAGCTTCCTAGAACGCCAACGGGCCATAACATGATTTGGGTTATCGTGGATCGTTTAACCAAATCGGCACACTTTATGGCAATAAAGGAAACGGACTCGCTGGAGAAACTAGCAAATCTCTACGTCAAGGAGGTAGTCTCTAGGCATGGGGTGCCTACTTCTATTATATCTGATCGTGATGCGCGATTCACTTCTCATTTTGGGAACTCGCTTAGATATGAGCACAGCCTATCACCCACAGACGGATGGACAGAGTGAACGTATCATCCAAACATTGGAAGATCTGCTACGAGCGTGCGTGGTGAATTTTGACAACAATTGGGATAAGCACTTGCCTTTGATTGAATTCTCTTATAACAACAGCTACCACACTTCGAAATAGTGTGCGCCTTTTGAGGCACTTTATGGATGCAAGTGTAGGTCTCCCATCTGCTGGACTGAGGTTGGGGATAGCCAACTAACAGGTCCCGAACTCGTGCACGAAACTTCTGAGAAGATAGTGTAAATCAGAAACCGGATGGCTGCTGCTCGAGATCGACAAAAAAGTTACGCTAATAAGCGTAGGAAACCTTTGGAGTTCCAGGTTGGGGACAAGGTTCTATTGAAGGTGTCACCTTGGAAGGGGGTGATACGCTTTGGAAAACGGGGAAAATTGAACCCACGATACGTTGGACCATTCGAGATTATCGAAAGGATTGGTCCGGTAGCTTACAAGTTAAACTTGCCCGATGAACTCAGTGGAGTGCACAATGTATTCCACGTATCAAACCTAAAGAAATGCCTATCGGATATGACACTGGTAGTGCCACTGGAGGAGATTCAGGTGGGTGACCAGCTACGGTTCGTGGAAGAACCAGTGGAGATTCTTGAGCAGGGCATCAAGAAACTCAGACAAAGCACTATACCTATTGTTAAGGTACGGTGGAATTCCCGTCTGGAACCGGAATACACGTGGGAGCGCAGAGATCAAATGCGGCTCAAATATCCACACCTCTTTACTGAACCTGAACCTGTGCATAGATCGAACGCCGAACATAAAGCAGCTCGCTCAAAGTGAATTTCGGGGCAAAATTCCTTTCAACTTAGGGATGATGTGACATCCGGGAACCAAGCGCATACTTTTCTAGCTGGCTTTATCGTTTACTTATTGAATTTTGGATGAAATTCTTTTCAACTTGGGGATGATGTGATACCCCGCAATTTCAGGTTCTCAATTTAACTAAACTCTAGTTACATTCCTTGCATTCTACTTAACTAGGGTTAGCTAGATAGGATACACGTTGCACAGTTATAGGTTAATAACTGCATGAAGGGGTAATTTGGGAAATTACCACACTGTATACATGATTAGTGAACCTCGGACATTGATGAACAATGAAGTTTAATAATTGTGAGTTAATTGATTGAGATTGATTGCAATTACGTGTTTCTGTGATACTCTGTGAAACTATGTGCAAACTGTATGTAATTTCGTGAACTTAAACTGAATACGTTGATAAAAACCAAAATGGATGGACCATTAGGATGATTGGGGTTTTAACACATGGGGTTACACTTGTTATGGTCCGAAATAGCGAAAACATCAAAGGAAAACAAGTCGGGCAATGAAGCAAGGCACCCGGAGCGAGTCGGGAGCTGTGAGCGGCCGCTCATTAGCTCCGCGCGGCCGCTCGCGGGGCGCTGACGAAACATAACCGACTTAAACATGTATTTAAGCAACCTTAAGCCTCTTGTATCTCCTAAACTCAAACCCTAATCACCCCTACTGCCCTATTTATGAAATATTAACCCCAAAACACCTGCTAAGGCGCAAGAACATCAATCGGGAAGCTTCAAGAGCATTCGGTTGATTGTTTCGAAGAGCTTGCGGTATAATCCTTAATCTATTATGCTTTAATCTTCTTAATATGTTATAAAAACCTTGTAACTAAGTTTGTCCAGGTCTGAAACCTTTTTATAAAGATTAAAACTTGAAGTTTATAAAGATTTAATGGGTTAAACATGATCCTATGCGATTAGTGATATGATAGGTTACTTGTTGCGCAAGTTTGTGATGTTTTGATCGTTAGGGTTTACGATTTCGCATGTGTTATGATAGGTTCTGATCATGCTAGGTCTTGTAAATGTTTTTTAATGATTATTGATTGTTTTTGATCGATTATACGCACACGTGAGTCGCGTAAATAAGAGTGTATGCATGATTAAAATCTGGAAAGAATGTTTAGGTCAACTTGTAGGGCCTGTTACGTGACATAAACATGATGGTTTTGATGATTTCTTTGAATGGTTGTATTATACATGGTCTTATCTTTACATAATGGGTAAAATCGAGTGATTTGGACGTCGTTTGAATAGTTTTTGGAATTTTCTTTGAATAAAGGTCATATCAGAATTTCGGATTAACAAACTAAGTCCATTTTAAACCATCATAACTCGAGTTTTATAAAGAATTAAGTTATGAAATTTTTTCAGCAGATTAACATTGGAATAATTTGGCTTTTCCAAGTGGATTCATCCCGTTTGGATGAATACACAATTTTTGGGAAGTTTTCTACTAACCTGACCTGTTGTAGAAACTTTCTTGACATACCTCTGATATACGATTTTTCATAATTGTTTTGTTTAGTTTTTAGAGAAAACAAAAATATGGGTTAACAAACAAACCCAAAAGAATATTGAGTAAATATTTGGGATTTTAACTCGTTGTTTAAGTGTTTTAAATAAATTAGTTTTCGTGGTGCATAATCTGGCCAAAAAACACAGATTGTGTATTATGTGTTTATGTGACTAATTGGAGTCCTATGTGGTATGTATTTGACATGTACATGAATGGGCACTTATATGAGATGCATATGAAGTGTAGAACTAATGGTAACCAACATTTTCACCAATGGGTCCGAAGGGTTTACTTATGGTGTAATGGTATTACACATATACTTACATAGTGGCACATATACTAGGGAGTCGGTAGTACACCCTACTTTGGAGTTTAGATTTATTTGTGTGCATACTAAGATGAGTTTCACTACTTTTTCTCAAAAGCATGCGTCTCAGGGTGAGACAACTTTGATAAACGTTTTCTAGTCCGGTTTGGGACTATTGGTATATCTCGGATTGAGATGTTTTGATTCCTGTGTTGGGTCAGGTTTTCGTTACGAATCCTCGGGGAGGATTGCGCTTTGATTAGTTTAAAACTTATTGTTCCTTTGTGAACTAAACACTCTATCACCTGAAAAGTCCTTGCATATTATTTGGTCAATCGCTGGAGGCTAAAGGGGTATTAGTTGATAGTGCTATTAGGTTGTGCAACAACCTCATCTTTGCGATGCTGGGAGCATGGGCATGAACTTCTGACCACATTTGAGAACTAGTGTTGATAGACACTAGTTATTGAGGCAAACTATTATATTACTGAAGGTGTCCCAATAATATTGTTTAGTTGCAATGCGTGGGTTAGCTACCCCTGACACACTTAAACTAATAACACTTGAACATTTGGTCTGGAGGACCTACGCTTTTATTTGGTTACGTGGTTTTGGAAACCAGCGCATTTACACACTCATTTACTTTACTTTATGAACTCACCAACTCTATGTTGACACACGCTAGCATGCTTTTGCAGGTAACTAGGTATGGAGCACAAATAGGACATGCATCATGTTATGTCATGGGATTACGAACACTTAAACTGCTTTTAAATATTTAATTATTTTCATATGGTTTTGGGCACGGTGTTTTGTGTAGACTTCTATTTAACTATTTTGTTATTTCGCTTCCGCTATACTTAATTTGGTTTGGTTAAAACTTTTAAACTTGGTTTTACAATAACGAAATAAATGGTTTGGGCATTTAAAGTCGTTCATGTGACTTATGGCTATGGGATCCTGGTTTGTGTAGATACACAAGTACGACTAATGCTATTGAATTACTAATCAAATCTTGTTTTGTCACTTGCGGACGGTCGAAAGTGGAGTTAGAATGGTCGAAGGTAGAGGTTGAAGGTCGAAGGGAGAGCTCAAAGTTCGAAGGAAGTGTTTGTTATGTATTGTGCTGATTCGCCCAGTTGAACGGTCGAAGATACACATTCGACCTTACGTTTGATCGAATGTGCAGGCTTATATATAGGTTAAATCAGATTTTAAAGTTAACTTTTGGTTATTTTGTTTCCTTCCTTTGAGTGTGTTCTCTCCCTAGGGTGTTTTTGAGTCTGATCTTATTATATATCATTGTAAACATCATTTTGTAAAGATTATCAACTTGTTTATCAATGAAATGGAAACTTTGAAAGTGATTTGTGTGTTTTGCTGATTATATTATCATTTCGTAATCGATTCAGGGATTCCGCACCTGAATTGATATACTTGTTTGATCATTGTCTTTGTTTTGACAATTCGATCCTCACATACAAAGTGGTATCAGAGCCATAAGGATCAAACAACTACGATTTGATAATATCAGAGCTGATTTGGACCTAATTTTGATTAAAACTTTTCTGTTTTCAAAGAACTATTGAAATTGATGAATATTGATTGATTTGAACAAGTTTTCATGGATAAAATCTAAAATTCTCTTTATTAAACTTGTTCCAAATCTAATCCGAAGCAAAACCTACAAAATATCATCAAATTTCATCAACATTTAAAAATTTTGGATCAAAATAACTGATTTTCAAAGAATAACCGTTTTTCAAAATGAAAGGGTCGAACCTAGGGAGAAACGGTCGAAAGTGTGGTTTTTAGGTCGAATCAGGAGTTTTTAGGTCGAACGTGGATCTTATTTTGGTCGAACCTAGAGATTTTTAGTGTGTTGTTGTTCATTCGACCACTTGGTGTACATTCGACCCATCGTGAGGTCGAAAGAGGATCTTTTTGGTCGAAAGTGAGAAGAGTTTGTTATAATCTACCTTCGAGTCTTCAGAAAGGGTCGAACCTGGACATAATTCCACATTCGCCCCCATGATTACGGATAAAAGGTCGAAAGTAGAAACTGTTTGAAAATTTTTCTAATTGTTTCGTGTTTTATAATTTGCAGACGATATGTGGAACTTTCCAACAACACCACGACCTAATACAACACCATAACAGCAAGTGACAATGGATCCTTGGTCGGTAGCTGTCCAGAAGACGACTAGTCAATCATCTCAACCAATCAACTACTTGGCGATGACTAGTTCGATGCCACAACAAGTTGCACAACCACCACAACAACCCATGGCTGATTATTGGGGAGTTGCAGCAGCTGCGGTACAACAAGTTGCACAATTCATGACTTATCTTCAGGCAGTGGGAGCCGTCCACCAAAGCTGATGGAAATGGTGGGTTATAACCAATGGGAGACCAAGTTCAAGATTCATTTGGAGGAAATGGGAATGGAAGGCACTGAAGCTTGGCAAATGATTGCTAAGGGGTATGTAGCTCCAGTCTTGGAGAACACTAGTGAGCCGATTCCATTAGAGAGCTTAGCTGAGGATGAGAAGAAAAAGTTTGCGGTGGAAAGAGGCGTTCTCACAACTATCCCAGGGCATTAACACTGATCTTTTACATCAGTTCGGGTCGTGCACCACTTCGAAGCAACTATGGGATATGTTAAAGAATCGTCATGATGGGAATGAGGAAACAAGGAAGCTAAGAATGGAGGAGTTGAGAAAAGAGTTCGAGAACTTTAGTTATATGGGAAATGAGACACTGAAGGAGTTGATTCCGAGGTATTGCCATTTGTTGACTGAACTTTCAAGTTATGAGATCAACATACCTATGTCTGAGTTGGTGGATAAGTTCGCTAATGCATTACCACCATACTGGAATCAACACAATGAGGTCTTTAAGGAGAAAGATGCATACCAGTATTGGACCATCAATGAATTCATTCAGAAGCTTGAGAATAAAGAGATGGAGGAGAAGAGGAAAGCAAAAGAGCACAAGTTCCTCATAATCTAGAGTTATATCATGGTGGTACATCTTCATCTCTGACTAGTTCAAATTCTAGTAGTTCTGTTGCTTCACACATAGCCTGTGTTTCAAACATTGTTGAACCAACCAAGACCCCCATAAACTATCTTGCTCAAACTTCATCTTATACACCACCATCATACCCTACCAATTACATCTCAAGATGTTCACCTATGCAATAAGCTGCATGCTATTCAGCTAGTTTAAACCAAACCCAACAACAATCTTACATTCCTCAAATGAACCCAACTCAAATGAACCCAAGTCAACCAAATCAAAGCCCAATTGTGTTAGATACATTAAATTTGAACAATGTCACTATTGAAGTTGCACAGCAACATGTAGCTTTGGTATCTGCTATGGTCGCTTTGTATAATGGGTTGGTAGCTAGTCAAATTGGTAACAACAACTTAACCAGTGAAGACTACGCTCAAATTGACAAGGAGGAGATGGAGCTCATTGACATTCAGTGGACATTTGCTAGTGTCATGAGGCGAGTGACTGAGTTTATAGAAAAGACGGGCAGAACTGATCTTTCTACATCGCCCAACACCACATATGGCTTCAACAAGCCAAAGTCACATGTTTTAACCGTGGTAGGAAAGGTCGCTTCAAAAGAGAATGCACAAAGCCACCACAGCTGGGAACCAAGAATCCTTTCAAAACAAATTACCAGAACCGTCAGTCTCAAAATCAGGTATCTTATCAAAGCCAAAACAACTCCAACTACCAACCACAAAAATAATTACCAAAACCGTCAAAACAACTCACCAAACAATTCTGTTAGACAAACCACTACACAAAACCAGAACCAAAACCAAACACCACATAATTCAACCAGAACAATCATTCCAATTTTCACACCAAATAGCCAAACCTAACTAGATAACCAGAACCAGGCTTTAGTAATCCAGAAGGATGAAGAATTTGATTGGACTGGTATGCAACTTGGTGTTGAGGAGATCACTGTTGGTAATGTAGCGTGTGTTGCTCAGAAGATAGATTTGGAGGAGCCGGTGTTAGTTGAAGATGATTTGGAGACTGAGAAGAAATCTGAGGTGAAGATTGAGGAATTGGTTGAAGAAACTGATGTTTGTGTTAAAGAGAAGTCAGGATTGGTTCTTGACTCAGTCACTGATATTCCTGAACAGTGTGATTCTGTTTATTCTGATTCGGAGAGCGAGTCTGATTACGAAGCTAGTGCTAACTCACTAGATGATGACATTGATCAACTTCTAGCCGAAGCTGATTTTCTTATGACCCGCAAATCTTGCATAGTGGATGATGCTTTTACCAGAGTGGATTATTCTAAATTCTTTGCTTGAAAGGAAGCACACTTTGCTTTGATGGTGATGACAGAGCCTCCGAAACAGGTATGTTCTGAATCTACTTTAGACATGAACAGTGACAAGTATTGTGGTGCATGTGATAGATTGACAGAGGATAATAAGCAACTTAGGGTTCAGCTTAAGAGTGCTAGAATCAACTGTCAATCGTATCGAAAAGAAGCACATGAATTCAATAAGGTGCTTAATGGTTATAAGAAAGACATTTCTGATCTTAAGAAAACACTATCTTTAAAACAATTGGCCATTAACAATTACATCAATGAATTGGAAGAAACAAAAGTTGAAATGGCAACCATCAAGTGCTTTGCTGAGAAAGTCAACAAGAAGCTTGAAAGTTACAAACATATTGCATATGTTGTTGACCATATAATTGAGGAACCTTCACAACCAAGTAGTGCAAACTACAAGGCTGTCCCATCTCCAATGTTTTTTGAAAATCATACTTTGCATTCAATAACACCAGAGAGTTCAGTTAAGTCTGATTCTACATCGGATGATGAATCTAACACTTCCAGTGTGGGAGATCCAAATTCCAATGTTAGACCTATTTTGGGACTGAATGATGAGGGGGTGATAGCTGTAACTGATGATTCTGACTCTGAGGATGATAAAACTGAGAAAGTGAGTGATATCCCAGTTGAAAATCACATTATCACCAATGAACCGGTGTCACCTTCTCAGATTATTCATCAAGTGGCTAACGCTCATCGAGTGAATCAGTCAGTTAAGTAGATTGAAAAGAATGAACAAAGTGACAAACCCGTCAAAGTGTTTTATCGGATGGAAGGATCCGATAAGATAATTTCTGACGAGGAATATCCAATTAAGTTTGCCAATTACTCCAAGATTGAAAAAATTTGGCAGGAGAGTACCATTTGGTTCCCAAAACATGAGAGAACAAATGATGTACCTCCAGAGATTTTGAAGATAATTTATTTGGATGTTCCAAAAGAACCAAAGGTTCATGTCACCGAGTTTATTAAGCCGAAGGAGAAGGCAAATAGTTTTCTTGAGCCGACTTACTCAAAGGACCCAGCTCCTAAGTGTTTAAGAACATGGTATGTGGATGATCAATATCCTATCACTACGTATGCAAAGTCGAACGCCAAGAATAACTTTGAAGAGTACCGTGCGTGTTTTAAGTGCGGGGGGATAGGGCATTTACTTACTCACTGCCCGTACGTTAGGCCCAAGAGGCACGAGGTTGAAGTGAAGCAAACATATCAAAGTCCAGTCGATAATCATCGTTATCCACAAAGACGATTTGTCCCTCAACCAACACCTTTTTACAACCAAAGCAATTATTATCAAAAGAGGGATAATCGTCAAATGACATATGATCGTCGTAACAGGATCGCAATGGAAAAACCTTTTAAGAAGCCAGTGGTGAACACAACTGTTGAGAAGCAAAAGGTACCAATAAAACTTGCAGTTAAACCAACAGTTGGACCCGTCTCAGTTAAATAAGAGAAGGTAACCAAGAAAGTTTCCTTTAAGAATGAAGTAAAGAAACAGACTGAGAATCCAAAATCTCAGATCCGGATCTTGAAACGTTCGGAAAAATTCTGGTCACCAGTGGGATCTCAAGGTGCTTCAACTTCAAAAGTACATGAGAAGTCTGAGAATGAAAAGAATTTAATTGATCATGAGAAGTCTGAGAATGAAAAGATTGTGAAAAAGATTCTTTGAAACAAAATGTTCAAAGACCCAAGACCAAGCAGGCTTAGGTCCCCTGAAAGAACTAATCTTTTTAATTCATATATGCAGGGAGCTTCAGCTGGCCCTGTGAGCAGTCTTTGGATTGTTGACAGTGGAGCTGCTGGTCACATGACGGAGGATTTATCGCTGCTGTTCGACATTAGAAACATCAATGGCGGATATGTAGCATTTGCTGGGAACAAAGGAGGATACATTACTATGGAGGGTAGTGTGAGTAATGGTATCGTGACTTTTGAAAGGATATCGTATGTGAAGCAAATAGACTATAATCTGCTCAGTGTCAGTCAAATCCAGTAATGTTCTGGAATGAAGCCATTTACGCAGCTTGTTATACTCTGAATCGTGTGTGAACAGTGAAGAAGTTTGGCAAAACTTCTTATGAGCTGTTGAACAGACGAAAGCCAAACTTAGAGTATCTAGAACCATTTGGAGCACCATGTACAATGCTTAATCTATCTGAGAAGTTCGCACCAAAAGCTGAAGAAGGATTCTTTGTTGGATATGCAACCCCGCTCAAATGGGTATTCAACAAACGAACTCATCAAGTAGAGGAGTGGGCTAACGTTGAAGTTCAACGGTATACGCAGAATGTACAAGCTGAAGAAGAAGTGTTCCAGGAAGCTTCCACAACTCTCAATTCATCAGAATCAGAAGATGATGATGAAGTCACAAGTGAAGCTGTTCCAGATATTGCTACAGAGACACCTCCAATGAACCCAAATCCAAATGGTGCTTCATCATCCAACTTGGGTATTGATGTGGATTCGACAGAGAATTTAACTACTCAAACGGGAGTACAAGTAACCTGATTATCTAGAATCTCGGATACATCGTTTTCACCCACTCGGGCAAGTTATTGGTGATCCTGGTAGCAGTGTTATGACGAGAGGACAATTGAGGAATTCAAACTCACAAGAAAATCGTGGCGCTCTAGCCTTATATGCTAAAATTCAAAATCAGGTTGTCAGAATGACTGGTCTTTTGCTTGTTATGTTTCGCAGGTTGAGCCGTGGACATACAAGGATGCTCTTTTGGATGACGCTTGGGTAGAGGCAATGCAAGAGGAGTTATTGCAATTTCAGAAACTTGGAGTGTGGACGCTAACAGATTTACCTCCAGGAAGGAAAAAGATTGGAACCAAATGGGTGTTTAAGTGTAAAAAGGATGACAGAGGAGTGATTGTTAGAAACAAAGCTCGACTGGTTGTACAAGGATTCCATCAAGTGGAAGGAATAGACTATAATGAGATTTATGCACCGGTTGCACGTTTAGAAGCTATCTGCATGTTTCTAGCGTTTGCATCTTACAAGAAATTCAAGGTGTATCAAATGGACGTTAAAAGCGCGTTTCTTTATGGTGTGGTCAAGGAAGAAGTTTATGTAGGTCAACCACCAGGCTTTGAGGATCCTATCCACCGGGATAAGGTCTATGTTCTTAACAAAGCTCTCTATGGGTTGCACCAGGCTCCGCGGCAATGGTATGAGGAGCTGAGCACGTATCGTCTATCCAAAGGATTTAAACGAGGTTTGGTAGATTGCACACTGTTCACAAAACGAACAGAGGATTACTTGCTTCTAGTGCAGATTTATGTTGATGACATTAGTTTTGGATCTACTAATGAACTTTTATGCAGAGAATTTGAAAAGGTTATGCAGGAAAAGTTCGAAATGAGTGCGATGGGAGAGATGCAGTTTTTCCTAGGCTTGCAGGTGGACCAAAGACCAACGGGGATCTTTATTCACCAAACCAAATACGTATCTGAAGTCTTGAGCCGATTCCAGATGGAAGATTCGAAGCCAATGGATACCCCGATACAACCTAATCACGGGATTGGCGTTGACGCTAAGGGGGAGCTGACTGATCCTTTTACATATAGAGCAATCGTCGGATCTCTGATGTATCTTACCGCATCTAGACCAGACATAATGTTTGCCACATGTATTTGTGCACGTTATCAATCGAAGCCGAAACAGAGTCATTTAGCAGCTGTCAAGCGAATCCTAAGATATCTGAAGGGTTCTCCGTCGAGAGGACTATGGTACCCTAATGATGATAATTTTGACCTAATTGCTTTTAGTGATGCAGATTGGGGAGGCTGTGACAAAGACAACAAGTCCACAACGGCTGGATGTCAGTTTATGGGGAGCAGGCTCGTGACCTAACAATGCAAGAAAAAAACTGCAATCGCCTTATCAACATGTGAAGCAGAATATGTTTCAGCTTCAAGTTGCTGCTCACAAGTTCTATGGATACAACAACAGATGGTGGACTACGGTTTGCAATTTCTTAAAATCCCTATTTACTGTGATAATGAGGCCGCCATTGCATTAATAAAAGACTTAGTCAATCATTCAAAAGCTAAGCACATCCAGATTAAATACCATTTTATCCGTGATTGTTATGCAAAAGAGTTGATCGATATGGTCAAAATCCACACTGACTATCAACGTGCAGATCTTTTTACCAAAGCCTTTGATAAATCAAGATTTGAATATCTTTTAAAAGCAAATGGTATAAAAGAGAAATAAGACTGATCATCACCTCGGTTTATCGCTTTTTAGTTTTAGTCTTTACCGTTTTTCAGAAAAATTCAAAAACCCAAAAATATGTTTTTCATTTTAGGGGGAGTTTTATTTTTTAGAAAAACCAAAACCATTGAAAAAGTCAAAAAGCCATAAAAATAAGAAAACCCCAAAATGATTTCCAGGAGAAAAAGAGGAAATGATAGTACATCAGTGGGGATCTGACACATGCTAAAGAAGTGTAATGCAATATAAGGCGTGTGTTTGAGTCTGTGTGATGTGTTGATAGGCTTCGTAGACCTATTACTGCGTGCCTGATACATACATACATACATATCAAACGAATTGTTATGTGGATGAACTCCTCATGGGCATATGGTCTTAGTAGCGTAATTTCGTTTGATAGGGTTTTTGTACAAAATTCGGAGGTTTCGGGTCGTTATGTTAATAGTTATCTGGGGATAGCCTATCTGATCTTCTGTCGTAAGTCATTATGGACCTAGATCAGACAGGGTATCTTTATAAAAGAACTTTAATGCCAAATCCTAAAGTTACCGAATTGAGGAACTTTCAATGTATGACGATAATCAAAGATTATCTAATGCATCGTATCCAGTCATTGATGCAAATAATGATTAATATGAGCCCTCAAGCTGGTAGAGTGCACAAGTTACTTTGTAGCATTGAATTGCTGACCTGTACACCTATGTGCCTCATACCTTGTAAATTACAGATGACAAAAGCATAATCACGCGTTACAATGAGTCTTTGTGCAATTATTCCTTGATACGGGAGTATGTCGTGTGCGTGGGAACCACAGACAATTGAGTTTATACTATAAATAACCGTATCAGTCTAAAACACTGCACAATAGTCTGCATGTGTGCTTATGTGGACAACAATATCAGCAATTGCCGGATCACACATTGTCTTTAATGATAATATAAAAGATCAACGGTGTGTTCAGATTTCTCAATAACTGATATGATCCTCTTACCGGAAACCACAAAACATTTACTGCTTTATCTTTACATTTCTGCATTTTAAATTTTTCGTCAAAAATCACAAAAACTCAAAAAGATTTTAGGTGTGTTTTAACAAAAACTTTCAGAAAATTCAAAAGATTTTACATTTCTATATTCTTTTTGATAACCGATGGTGGTTGATGGTGATTTTCTGAAACTTGATGGACCATTTGAGTTTTGTGTTCTTAAAACGAGAAATATTGTATGTTGGATGCTTAAAAGTTAAGAAAAATATTGAACGGGATTCGATTTTGAGATTTGGTAAAAAATTCAAAAATTCCAATCTCCATTCGCCCCTTCGATGGGTCGAATGTGGAATTTTGTTTTTACATTCGAACTTTAAAAACGGTCGAATGTGAGTGCTCTTATGTCTGTTGCACATTCGAACCATATTTCCTCCTTTGAACCTTTAAATAGGGTCGAAAGTGGAAATATCTTCACATTCGCCCAACTAAAAGGGTCGAATGTGGAGCCTATATAACCTTATCTGCACCTTCGATCTTTCATTTCAAAATTTTTCAAAAACCTAAGATTACACCCCCTTGTTGCTCGTTTATTTTAAATCATATCATTGTGTTCCTTGTACTTTTCTAATCATTTCAAGCCCAAAATTGCAGGTATTCATCAAATATTCAAGTCAGAATCTGTGATTTTATGATCGAACCTTATGATTAAATCAAATCATGGATTATGCACTGTTATAGATCCAATTTTTGATAGGGATTCAATACTTAAGTGTTTAAGGGGGAGAGGATAACAAAATCAAGGGTTAAATCACATCAGATTGTTGAATTGATCATTAAAACCCTTCGAACCCTAGATTTTAGGGAAAAACTCTTAATTATTGAACAATAATAACAATTGGTTGTTGATACCTATTAGAAACTTAACAAATCAAAATGGCATGTTAAAACATTCAAAATCAAAATCTGTGATTTTTGAATATGAACAGCCTAATTCGACCATTTCAAAAAAAAGGTCGAATGTGACTTTTTGGTCGAATGTAGCTTATTCAAACGGTCGATAATGGACAAATGGTCGAATGTACAATTTTAATTCAACTTTTTCACATTCGAACCTTATTTCCACATTCGAACCTCTTATTTTCCACATTAGAACCCACGTTTGGTCGAATGTGGAATTCCAAAATCAAAAATTTCAAATTTTAAAATATTTTGTTCGTTTCTAATGAGTTTTTGTTTTTCTTTTTGTTTTTGCATATTAACAATGTCTGAACCGCAAAGTTCTGATATACCAGCAGGTTCATCAGAAAACGTTACCGGGAAGAAGCCGGAAGAAGAGCTACCATTCTAAGAAGCACATAATTGTTGCGCTTTTCTTGGCAATTTGAAGAAACATACCGAGTTCACCGGTATGGTTGACTTTCTGAATAGGAGTAGAGTCGTTGATGCTATTGCCACTCCTGCTATCATTTACAGAGACCATCAGAAGGAGTTCTGGACGAATGCACGAATCGACTTTTGGGACAATGAAACTGCTATTGTTAGTAAGATTCAGGGGGAGTTGGTTATTGTATCTAAAGATGACATCAGGAAAGCTTTGAAGTTGAATGACAAGAAGACTGATCTGAGATGCTTATCTTGGATTGAACAGAGGAAATGTTTTCTGAGGATGAAATACAACGGACTGATCACGGACGGAGCCTTACATAAAGGTAAATTGTGCCCACAGTTTAAATACCTGGCTCATGTGATGTTACATGTCTTCGGGTCTGTGAGTGGAGGATATGATGTAATGAGGAAGAGTATCAGCTCTTTAATGGTTGCCCTGATTCTGAACAAACCATTCAATGTATCGGGAATGATCTTGATCATATGCTTGAACCATTGAGAGGATTGAAGAGTAAGAAGTTTTTACTGTATCCAAGATTCCTGTAGATGACATTCAATCAGAAGTACAAGAAGTTAAGGAAAGATCCTACTCAGATTGTGGTACACGATCATATAAGTCTGAGCACATTGATGAGAATGAAAGGTTACAAAGGTGTACCTGTGAATGAAAGACCACCTTTGAAGAATCTGTTTGGTCACCTGATTAATCCAGGTTATGAAGATCCAGGAGTTGATAAAGCTAGGAATGCTAACAGTGATTCTGATGAAGATAATCCATTATGTCCTGTTGATCCTGAAGCCAAAAGAAAAAGGCAAGTTGTTAATGTTGGTGCGAAGAGTGGTAAAGGAAAGGGTAAGGAGAAAGAAACTGAAGCAGAACCGCCAAAGAAAACATCTCGGAGAAAGAAAAGTGTTGCTAAGAAAGGAATACACTTGGCTGATGAAGAGTCTATGGATTCTGAAGAGACTCAGGAAGAAGAGAGATGGGATTTCGCTGACGAGACTGTTAAGATCACCACGCCCAAGGCCACTATGGCTGGTGAATCGAGAGTCTGAATCAAACCTTGGAAGAACAAAGAATGAGGAGTCCGATTATGATGGACGATATTGATGACAGTCTTGGTATGGGTTCTGAAGATTTTGGTGGATTGCCGAAGGCTGGAACTAAACAAAAGAATCAAATTTACAAGAAGAAAGCTAAGGCTGTTGAGATTGAAAAGCCTATGAAAAGGAGAGATAAAGAAATCGAAAGTTTAATTGCAGGAAAGAAAGTTCCTGTAATGTCTAGCTCAAAGTCTCCCGTGACATCCCCAGCAGCTAAGAAACAGAAAACATATGCTGCTGAGCAATCTAATATTCCAACTGATGAATTTAATGTTGTGTTGGATAGAGTCTTGAATAAGTTTAAGAAAAAGACTCCAGTTGCTGAGGCTTCAACTCCTAAGGTTGCTGTATCAGGAGATGTGATGGATGCAGTTAATCAGAAGCTGACCAAAATGATGAAAATCATTAACCAGTAACAAGCTGAGATTGAGCAGTTAAGAAAGAATGATAGGAAGATGTTGGATGTAGTTGAATCTTCACAGGAGAGCCAGGAACAATTAGCAGCTAAGATCAAATTGCTCCAGAAAGAGAATCAAGAGTTATTGGATGAACAGAGAAATACACGAAGAATCATTACATTACGACTTGAGAACAAGAAGATGAGAACGAACAATAAGAGTATGAGAAAACTTATTGATGATTTGTATGAGAGAGCTCCACAATTGAAAGAAGGAGAAAAGGATAATGAAAGATAAGAAGAGCTTGTTGATTATGAACCGTCTGAGTCTGATGAAGAAGATGATGAAGAACTTGATCAGGATGCCGGTGATGCTCCTGAGAAGAGGAAAGATGGTGATGATAATGATGGTTCAGGTGATGATTCTGGAGATGATAATAGCTCTGCGAAAGATGATGATGATGATGACAATGATGATAACACTGAACAGTATAAGTATGAAAAGAGATAATCAGGAAAAGATGCAGGAGAGTCTAGTTCGAAAGCTCCTAGTGGTAATACTGACGATGATGATATATTCAAGAATGAGAAGACCAGATCTTTATCTGAGGAAGATAAGAAGCTATATCGTCAGATGTTAACAAACAAACTCTGGACGATTGAGATGACCGGAAGATTTCCAGAAATATTTGAGTTCAGATGACATGAGATTTGAACATGAATACAATGATCCTGATCTTGAGGATGGAGAAGTTTCTGCAGCTATTTCTAAAGAGATACTTGAGGGACTGGCTAAAGAGGTTGGGAAATCTCTTGAAGAGTTAATGAGTGAGAATTACATACCGAATATTCTTGAGAAAGAAGCAGGAAATCACTCTGATGATAGAGATACTCCAGTGTTTGAAGATGTTGAAATTGAGGATATTACAAGTGAGGAATATCCAGAATACTTCAAAAATAATAAGGATTCTGGATTTCCTGAATTTTCTGAAGAACTGTTGAGCCAGGCTGAGAAACTTGCTCGTGAGTAAAGCAAGAAGTTCGTTGATGAAGTTTTCAAGAACTCAGATTGTTAGAAACCAACTGTTGAACAATCTAACGATCTGAAGAACTTGTTAAGAAAGCTGAAAGAGAAAGAAGCCAACCGTCCAAAGACTGAAATTCAGGGTGGTTTCTACAAGTTCCATAACAAACTGTTTAAAGGTAAAGCTCTCGGGTGGAAATATTTGAGACAGCTAAGGTGTGTTGCAGTGAAGTGGGAAAAAGGAATTCTGTATTTTCACAGATTCCATGACTTAAAGACACTACCTTATTGGGCTGTACGTGATATCTGCAGACACACGATGTCAGGTGCTACAGTAAACAACGATGTTGTTGGTTACTTTGCAGATCGCATGGTGAGAGAGAGTAGAACGAAATGGGATGTGTTCACCCCGTAGTATCCTAAAAGGATAGTTCACAAAAAGAAGAAAGATCTGATTACGGGGTTGAACAAAGTTACCTTGAAATATGATCCACCGACAGTATTGAAGCATATACCTTTGATGCCTATTCCACAACACTTTTCAAAAGACTTTATGTGGCGGTATTATGATTGGAAGATGGCAGAGGCTATTATCTTGTTGAAAGATGGGAAGAATGATTTCACGAAGATACATATCTTTGATCCGATGTGGTTGATAAACTGCTCTCATGAAGATATCATCATACTGTTTTACAACCCAATATACTGTGAAGAGAAAGATAGTGAACAGGCTGCTAAATACCAACGTGTGGTATTTTTATGTTTTGCATGGGATGTTAACGCGGGTTGTGACTATGATAAAAAACTGGAGAAGTTTGTTCAAGTTCAAAAGATAGAAAAGAAGAAACCGAAGCAAACTCATGAACCAGTTATGAATAAAGAGCAGAAGAAGTTACTGCACATCAAGTTGATGAACAAGAGAATGGATGAAGATAGAAGGCTTAAGCAATTCAAGCAATAGTCGAGGGGGAGTTTGTAGATACACGAAGTGCGACTAATGCTATTGAATTGCTAATCAAATCTTGTTTTGTCACTTACGGACGGTCGAAAGTGGAGTTAGAATGGTTGAAGGTAGAGGTTGAAGGTTGAAGGGAGAGCTTAAAGGTCGAAGGAAGTGTTTGTTATGTATTGTGCTGATTCGCCCAGTTGAACGGTCAAAGGTACACATTCGACCTTACGTTTGGTCGAATGTTCAGGCTTATATATAGGTTGAATCAAATTATAAAGTTAACTTTTGGTCATTTTGTTTCCCTCCTTTGAGTGTGTTCTCTCCCTAGGGTGTTTTTGAGTCTGATCTTATTATATCATTGTAAACATCATTTTGTAAAGATTATCAACTTGTTTTTCAATGAAATGGAAACTTTGAAAGTGATTTGTGTGCTTTGCTGATTATATTATCATTTCGTAATCGATTCAGGGATTCCGCACTTGAATTGATATACTTGTTTGATCATAGTCTTTGTTTTGACAATTCAATCCTCACATCTAGTTTGTCATGCGCCTCGCGGTATAAACCCCGCAGTGGAAATTTGAGGGTGTGACAGAAGAGGTTTACGTTGGTCAACCACCAGGCTTTGAAGATCCTATCCACCGGGATAACGTTTACCTACTCAACAAAGCACTTTATGGGTTGCACCAAGCTCCACGACAATGGTATGAGGAGCTGAGCACGTACCTACTTTCAAAAGGATTCAAACGAGGTTTGGTAGACTATACCCTGTTCACAAAAAGAACAGAGGGTGACTTGCTTCTCATTCAGATTTATGTTGACGATATTATTTTTGGTTCTACTAATGAACTTTTTTGCAGAGAAATTGAAAGAGTCATGCAGGAAAAGTTTGAGACGAGCGCAATGGAAGAAATGCAGTTTTTCCTAGGCTTGCAGGTGGATCAATTGCCAACGGGCATTTTCATTCACCAGATGAAATACGTATCTGAAGTCTTGAGCCAGTTCCAGATGGAAGATTCCAAGCTTATGGATACCCCAATACAACTTAATCACGGGATTGGAGTTAACGCTAAGGGGTAGCTCATTGATCCTTTCACTTATCGAGCCATAGTCGGATCGTTGATGTACCTGACTGCATCTCGTCCAGACATTATGTTCGCAACATGTCTCTGTGCACGATTCCAATCGAAGCTGAAACAGAGTCATCTTACATCGGTCAAACGAATCCTGAGATATTTGAAGGGTTGTCCGTCGAGAGGACTTTGGTACCCTAATGATGATAATTTTGACTTTATTGCTTTCAGTGATGCAGATTTTGGTGGCTTTGACAAAAGATAGTAAATCCACAACGGCTGGATGTCAGTTCTTTGGGAGCAGGCTCGTGACATGGCAATGCAAAAAAGCAGACAGCAGTCGCTCTATCTATTTGTGAAGCAGAATATGTAGCAGCCTCTAGTTGCTGTTCACAGGTTCTGTGGAATCAACAGCAGATGCGAAATTACGGTTTGCAGTATCTTAAAACCCCAATTTATTGTGACAATGAATCTGCCATGGCAATCACGAAAGACATGACCAATAACTCTAAGGCTAAGCATATCCGGATTAAGTATCACTTTATCCGTGATTGTTATGCTAAAGGGTTGATTGACATGGTCAAAATCCACACTGATTATCAGAGGGCTGATCTTTTTACCAAAGCTTTTGACAGATCAAGATTCAAATTTTTGCTAAAAGCTAATGGTGTAAAAGAGAAACAAGACTAATCATCACCTAGATTTATCACTTTATTTTAGTGTTTATTGTTTTTCAGAAAAATCAAAAATCCAAAATATGTTTTACATTTTAGGGGGAGTCTTTAGTTTTTTTTAGAAAAACCAAAAACATTGAAAAAGCCAAAAAGCCATAAAAATCAGAAAAACTCAAAATGATTTTCCAGGAGTAAAAGAGGAAATGATAGTACATTAGTGGGGATCTGACACATGCTAAAGAATTCAAATGCTTTATAAGGCGTGTGTTGAGTCTGTGTGATGTGCTGGTAGGCTTCTTAGACCTATTACTGCGTGCCTGATACATACATAACAAACTGATTTGCTATGTGGATGAGCACCTCATGGGCATATGGTCTTGGTACCGTAATTTCGTTTGATAGGGTTTGTACAAAATTCGGAGGTTTCGGGTCGTTATGTTACTAGTTATCTGGGGATAGCCTATCTGATCTTTTGTCGTAAGTTTTACGGACCTAGATCAGACAGGGTATCTTTATAAAAGAGCTTTAATGCCAAAACCTAAAGTTACCGAATTGAGGAACTTTAAATGTATGGAGATAATCAAAGATTATCTAATGCATCATATCTAATCATTGATGCAAATCGTGATTGATATAAGACCTCAACCTGGTAGAGTGCACATGTTACTCTGTAGCAGTTGCTGACCTGTACACCTCTGTGCCTTATACCTTGTAATTACAGATAACGAAAGCATAATCACGCGTTACTATGGGTATTTGTGCAAAATTCCTTGATACGGGAGTATGTCGTGTGTGTAGGAACCACAGATGAACTAGTTTGAAATATATATAACCGTATCAGTCTAAAGCACTGCATAACAGTCTGCATGTAAATTTATGTGGATAACATTATCAGCAATTTCCGGGTCACACATTGTCTTTAATGATAATAAATAATAAAGATCAACGGTGTGATCAGATTTCTCAAAAACTGATATGATCCTCTTTCCGGAAAGCACAAAATATTTAGTGCTTTCTATTTATATTTCTGCATTTTACATTTACTGCAAAAATATAAAAAAAACTCAAAAAGATTTTTGGTGTGTTTTAACAAAAATTTCAGAAAATCCAAAAGATTTTACATTTCTGTTTTATTTTTTATAACCGATGGTGATTGATGATGATTTTCTGAAGTTTGACAAACCAGTTGAGTTTTGTGACATTTAAATGAAAAATGATGAATGTTTGAAAAAGTTTAAACGGGATTCGATTTTGAGATTTGGTAAAATTTTTAGAAATCCAAATGCTCATTCGCCCCTTCGATGGGTCAAAGGTGCATTTGAGTCTACATTCGAACCTATAATTGAGGTCGAATGAGAGTGTTTTAGTGAATATTCTTCATTCGAACCCTTCAGTCTTCATTCGAGCCTTTCATTAGGATCGAAGGAAGCCTAAAGCTTCTCATTCGAACCCCAATAAGGGTCGAATGTTGAAGCCTATATATATATCATCCCCTATTCGAACCCTCACAGAAAAAAATATCAACATTCTAAAATTGGGAGACTATTTTGATTTTGAAAATCAGACCATATTATCTTGTTCCTGACATCATACTGATCATTTTCATACCAAATACACAGGTAATGGATGGATAATCAGGTCAGAATCATTCGAATTGTACCTGGAACCCTTGACATCAAATTGGGCATTCAAATGTGTTGTTTTGATAAAATTGATGTTGGATAAACAGTTTTTGATAGTTTTAGGGGGCGATAAAGCAAAAATCTAGGTTAATAACATCATATTAGACTGATTTGATTTTTCAAAACTATAAACCCTAGATTTTTAGGAGAAAACTATCAAAAACAGTTTGATAATTAAAATTGATCATTGTGTGATGTTTATCGGCCATATTAGGATACAAACATACAATAATTTGATGTTAATCATGGTCAGAATTGATTTTGGTAGTTTTTAATCAAAAACTGACACATTCAACCATTTGAAACAGTTCGAATGTAGTCTGAAACGGTTGAAGGTGTATAATTGGGTCGAATGAACAATTTGTTTTTATAATTTTTACAATAGAACCTGATTTCCATATTTGTACCAACTATATTCCACATTCGAACTCACGAAGGGGTCGAAGGAAGGATTTTTGACCAAAAGTTAAATATTGTCCGTTTCTGATAAATTTCATGTTTTTGTTTTGCGGATTTTCAATGGCTAAGCAACAAAATCCGGAGAAACAGGTTGCTGAACAGGAGAAACCTAAGGAAAAGGAGCTGTTGTTTGAAGTAGATCACAATTGTTGTGCCTTTATCGGAGAAGTAAAGCAACATGAAGCATTTGCTGGGATTGTTGAATTTCTAAGAAGAAGCAGGGTAATCTATGTTATCTCTACTCCAGCATCTATCTATAAAGATCACCAAGTAGAGTTTTGGAAGAGTGTTGTTATTGATTTCTGGAATAACAAGGAGGCTATAAGAAGCAAGATTCCTGTAGCAAGGTTAGAAGCCATCAGACTCTTTCTAGCCTTTGCTGTCAACCACAACATCAAGGTGTATCAGATGGATATCAAATGTGCCTTCCTATATGGCAAAATTCAGGAGGAGGTCTATGTATGTCAACCACCTGGTTTTGAAGACACATTCCATCCTGATCATGTCTACAAGCTTAATAAAGCTTTGTATGGACTCAAACAAGCACCAAGGGCCTGGTATGAAACTCTTTCCACTTTTCTCTTATCCATTGGCTTCACAAGAGGTAAAATTGATAAAACCTTATTTCTGAAATGGAGAGGGAAAGACTTAATGATTGTTCAAATATATGTGGATGACATCATCTTTGGATCCACATGTAACAAAATGTGTGAAGAGTTCAGGAAAATCATAACAGCAGAGTTTGAAATGAGTGCCATGGGTGAACTTCAGTGTTTCCTTGGTCTCCAAGTGAAACAACTGCAAAATGGCACATTCATCCATCAAAATAAATATGTAAAGAATTTGCTAACTAGATTTGAGATGAATGACTGTAAGCCATGTAGTACACCCATGAGTTCAGTCAAGCTACTCACTATTGATGACAAGGATGAACTGGTTGATCAAACACATTATAGATGCATGATTGGGTCTTTATTGTACTTAATTGCATCTAGGCCAGACATTATGTTTGCCACTTGTGTTTGTGCAAGATCCCAGGCTTCACCTAGAAAGTCAAACCTTATTGCTGTGAAACGGATATTCAGATACCTAAAACGTGCTCCCACACTTGGTATCTGGTACCCTGCTAATGGAAACATTGAGCTTTCAGGTTATTCAGATAGTGATTTTGTTGGCTGTCACACCACAAGAAAATCCACATCAGGAGGGTGCCAATTTCTAGGGAATGCCTTAGTTTCTTGGCAAAGCAAAAAGCAGGCAGCTGTTTCCACCTCAACAGCTGAGGCTGAATACATTGCTGCTGCAAGCTGTACAGCCCAACTCATGTGGCTTCAAAATCAATTGCTGGATTTTGGGATAACTGCATTAGAGACTCCACTCATGTTGGATAGTCAAGCTGCTGAAAATATCATCAAAAATCCAGTCTTTCACTCCACTACCAAACACATTGACATCAGACATCATTTTGTCAAGGATAGCTATGAAAAAGGTTTGATTTCTCTGCACCATGTTCCAACAGAGGATCAGTTGGCAGATGTGTTGACAAAAGCTTTAGACACATCTACCTTTACAAATCTGATTTCTAGAATTGGTATGCTAAACATGGATTAAACAACACAAATGTTTTAAATAAAAGCATTAAAATGTTTCAGAAAATCAAAATTCATCCTTAAAAATAGCTTTTTGGTTGAAAAATCTGTTTCAAACCTCTAATCAGATAAAACAACCACTATTTCATTCATTTTATCCACTGTTGGTTGAAAAATCTGTCTCAAACCTCTGATCAGATAAAACAACTGTTTTATTATCCATATCTATATATATATATATATATATATATATATATAGGCTAAGTATCCTGTGAAAACCCTCTTGAGTTGTGAAAACCCGTGAAAACCCTATGTAACAACATTGTTTTTTTCTAATTTTTTTAGAATAGTTTGTATACTTAATTTTATGAGTTTCGGCCCAAAAAAATAAAAAAAGCGCCGAATAGATTTTTTTAAAAAAAATTATGTAACACAGATGTTACATACGTAACAATGCTGACGTATGATAAAAAAAATTACGTAACACATATGTGTAACAAATAATCTACTCGGCGCTTTTTTGATTTTTTTTGGCCAAAACTAATAAAATTGAATATAAAAGCTATTCTGAAAAAATCAGGAAAAAAAAATGTTTTTACATAGGGTTTTCACGGGTTTTCACAACTCGAGAGGGTTTTTATTTTAACCCAACCCTATATATATATATATATATATATATATATATATATATATATATATATTTACATATATCTATAATAATGATAATAAAAAAAAAGTTGTTTGCATCAGTTGTTTGCATCAGTTGTTTGCCAAAACAGCTGTCCACCACCAGATGTTTTAACCATCAGATGTTTGCCACGTCTGCTCTTACAAGCAGAGTTTTGGCCACATCAGCAGTTTCACCAAAGCCTATAAAAACCCTGTTTTATCATAACAGTCATTACACTGTCTCATTGAATTCAAAATACTGAAACCGCCTTCTTCGTTCTCAAACCCTTAATCAAATTTCACTCACTCTCACCTTCGGAATCCATTACAATGGATCTTCAAGCTAAAGCCACCCACAATTATCTTCCATATCTGGGAAAAACAGATGAAAATACTCCATTTCATTCCACCATCGACATCATCCTAAAATCCAAATACCTAACAATCCTAACCGCTGACGCCCCTATCTATCTTGATACTCTCCAAGAATTCTGGTTGAATGTTGAGTTTTTGCTTCAAGACAAAAAGCCTACTTCCATTATCTCAAAAATTGGTGAAACAAGTATCGTCATTACCCCTCAACTAATATCCACAACCTTCTCACTTAATGACCTGTCAGGTAAAGACTCTTTCCCTAAAACAGAGCTTCACACAGAGTTTCAGGAAAGGGGGTATGATGCTCAGATGACTGGGTCAACACTTTTCAAAAAGTTTTTCCCACCAGTCATGAAATTTTTCTTCCATACCCTTCTTCTCTGTGTCTCCGCTAAGTCCACATCCTTTAATGAAATCCCACTGAGGATTCAGTACTTGGGTTATGCTATGTTGTCAGATTCTGACTTCAATCTATCCCAGGGACTGTTTATGGATTTAGTGTCAAATGTGAAAGCCATAAAGTCTGGGTCAAATAATGCTTTTCTAATTTACCCAAGAATCTTAAGTGTAATCCTTCAAAAGGTTTTACCAGAAAAAGTTTTCAAAAAGGGTGAATCTATGCAAATGAAGAGTCTAACTGATGAAACTTTCACAAGAATGTTGGGTTCAAACACCTAAGAAAAAGTATCAAAAGTGTCGAAGGTTTCAAAAACACAAACAAAGAGGACCAAGACAACAACTGTTGTCCAAACCTCTGTTGTTGAGCCCACTGCTCCTGGTGATCATGGCACTACATCCAGTGCTGTGAAACCCACACCAGCCATTTCCAAAAGAAAACGTCCATCCACAAAAACCACCACTCCACCACAAAAGAGACTTCTGGAAGATGAGATACCAGAAGATAACTCTGTTGCAACACAAAAGCAACTAGAAACCACTGTTGCTACTTCCTCACAACAGTTGGAAATATCTCAACCTGACCAAACACCTCATGCATTCTCACAAAAGGATCATGTTGTAAGTCAAGGGGAACCATATCATGATACATATGAGTCACTTGGCCAATATGTTCACAAGCCCCTCTCCCAGGGCTAATTCTCTTTTTACTCCTCCACCTTCACCATCACATGTTCAACAGACCATGCAACCTCTGTTTGAGGCTATTGACAAAACTCAGGAAAATCCCAGTTCCTCTCTTTCACCTGTCAATGAGAGTATACCTCCACAAGTGACTGGGACTGAGGAAATTCAATCAGCCATCCCACAAACAGATGAGGAGGTTACACCCCTAGAGTTCAATGCAACTCTAGGTGAGTTTTCAAGTGGAGCAACCACTATTGATGTAGAGACCATTGTCTCACACCAGGACAGTGGTTACATAACTAAGACTCCCTTGAAGGCAACAACTGATGAGGCCACTATAGTGTCCCCAAAATCAGCTGGAAGTCCCTAGAACCAAGAAAAAGGGTCATCTGGTTCTCATCCTTTGGATTCACCTCCTAGGACTGAATTAGTTAAAACTACCACTGGTAGGAATTTAGATGATCCTATTAACTTAGGTGATGGGTTAAAATACCAAGAATTGACGGCCAGAGTCCAAACCATTGAAACCTCTGTAGCTGACATCAAATCTGATGTCAAGTTAATATTGGAATCCTTGGCAACTCTCTCCAAGAGTCAACCATCCACAGCTGATATTGCTAGTGAGCTATGGAAATCTGTTTCTCCCATCATCATAGCTCACAGAAAACTAGCAGATCAGAATCATGAAACCTACATGGCTGAAATCAGAAACATGGTAGATGGAAGGTACAAAGATACCCATGCAGACATTCAGGCCATCAAAGACCATTTGCTGAAGACCACTGGCTCTGTCCCTACCACCATTCTCAGGGATGAAGATGATGATGAATTCACAGCTGATGATGCTAGAAAGGGGGAGAGTGGCAGAGATAGGTTGCCAAAGCTAGATCCTTTTGGTTGTCCACCTTCACAAAAAGGGAAATCAAAGTTTTCCAACAAACTAGGGTCTACTCAAACAACACCACAACAACAACAACAACATACTCAAACAGCACCACAACAACAAAAACAAACTCAAACAACACCACAACAACAAACCAGCAAAGATAAAGCAGTGGACAACTCTGCTAATGAAGAAGCTGAAAAAGCTGCTGAAGACAAACAAAAGAGGGCTGACACCTTGGAAGTCAAAGCAGAGTTGTTGGTAAAACTGAAAAGGGAACAACAGCAGGAAGTTGAAGATGTGGGATCCTCAAAAAGGAAGAAGATGCCTGCTAAACATGTCAGACAACCACTATCTAAACTGAAAACCACTGCTGTTAAAACCTCTGCTGATAAAACCACTAACAAAACCACTACTGCTACCCAAACCACTGATAAAACCACAACACCTGAACCTACAACCACCAAACCTACATCTGAACCTACAATCACATCACCACCCAAATCCCAAACATCTGCTGGTCCTACTAAGGTGCCAACAGATGTTAACACAACCACTGCTTCCACACCACCATCACCAAAAATCATGTACAAAAGGAAGAGGAAATCAACCTTTGTTGTACAGGATGAAAACATACATACATCACCACACACCACCTCAACCACACAAGCCACACCTATATTAGCCATTCCACTCTCATCATTTTCACCACACACTTCACAATTCAAATCCCATAGACCACCACCAACCATTACACCATTGGTTGTTCAGTATCCCCTTGAACTTGATCTACTCAAGGGGGAAATGCAATCCTTCTATAATACTAAACAACCATCTGATAGATCTTTCCCTTCTCTTCCACATTTCCCTGTTCCCCTAAACATTGACACATATCTTAAATACAAGGCTGAACAGACAGATGCCATCATAAAAGAGAAATGCAAAGGGAAGGATGACAGGACTGCTCAGGGCATCTATTTAGCAGAACTTAGCAAATTGAGAAGGATTGAAGATTTGGCTTAGACCCTGAGCAATTCCATGTCTGCCATGCCTCTCAGCAGTGACATGGAAAGGGAGGTTAGGGAATCCCTTCTTGAACAAATCTTGGCAACCATGCCTTACAAAGAAAACAAGAAACAGTTTGTAGGCTGGACCACTCATGCACTCAGAGAAGAACTCTTAAGAATAGAAGAGTTGGCCAAGAATCCCCAAGCTAAAGTCTCTGCCCCTGATTTTGGTAAAGGCAGAGATCCAGCCAGAGCCCTGAAGTTTAAAAGGATGAGACAAGAAATTGTGGCTGCTGATTATGGGGAGATCCCAGCCTACCCAGAAAACATGTCTACTATGATGAACCACTGATGAAGAGACCTCAACAAGCTTTTACTCTAGACAGCTTACTGGACACTTCTGATCTATCAGCTGTTGCTAGAAGACAGTTCAAGAAACAGAAAGAAATGTCTGAAGAAGATCAGAAGAAGTTTGCTGATACTTACATAAAAGAGGGCCTCTTCAATCAAGTGCACTTTTTCTCAGATCCCACTACTGACAAGCTCAAAGAACTCATTGGGAGACCTCCATCACCAAACTCATCAAGAATAAAAGTGCATCTCAGCAAATTCACTGACTCAAAAATTCTAAAATGGAAAGTCAATAAAGACAACCATGAATTGACTCTGCTCAGGTCAGATGGAAATGTTCAAAAGCTAAGCATGGATGATGCATATAGCCTGTGTGCAGATGATCTCCAAACACTGCTGAACCTTGAGCTTGAAAGAGATGTAGAAGACCTATTTGCCTTAGACTTTGAACTTCAATTCAAAGGACAAATCAGAGAAAGTCTGATGAGAAATAAAGATCAATAATAAAGCTTAGTTTTGGCATCATCTGTTCTAGGGGGAGATTGTTGGGTCTGCTGACCTGGAGAAGAACAGATGATTGAAAAGCCAAAATATGCTAACAGTTGATTCCACAAATAAATAGTCTTTACAACATACTCTTCCCAAAAGACTGCTGACCCTAACAACTGTTCCATCCAAACAACTGTTGTGACAATTGCTGCTACAAAGGACTGCTAGAGAACAACTGATAGAGAACAACTGCTGGCCAAAGGTCTGATGAAGAAACAACTGCTGATCAAGTACTGAAGACTAAAGGTCTGTTGGAGTCAACAGCACTTAGACTCCAACAGATGTTGCAAGACCATCAGAGTTTTCCCTTAGCAGTAGTTTACTTTACAGTGTTTTGTAATATAACAGTAGTTTATATAGGGCAGATGTTTTATGTTGTTATTCTGTTAGAGGTCACTATCTTAGGTGACGTCAGCACAGGTCATCAGTGGTTTAGGTTTGTCTATAAATAGAACAGTGCTTGTACTGTTCTATTACATCACACACAAAGATTCTCTCAGACAAACAATCACTGTGTGATCAGGCTGAGGGGGAGTATTTGTACTGATTGTAATCTTTCAATTAATGAAAGCATTTGATCATTGAAAACATTTATTCCTGTTGTTTTGATTATAGTTTATCATTCTGCTGCACTTTCCATATATACTTACATCATTCATTTCTCATCTTATTCTAAATATATCAAAACAATCAAACTCAGATCCTAACAGTTGGTGAAGAAGATAAAGAACCAGAAGAGGAGCAGGTTGATTTTGAACCATCTGATTCTGAAAACGATGAAGAAGAAGAGGATGATGATTTATCAGATGATGCTGGTGATGAAAGAAAGATGATGAGGATGGCAGTTCTGATAAAGGAAATGATGATGGTAGTTCTGCCGATGACGATGATGATGCTGACAAGTATCGATATGAGAAAAGGGAATCTGATAAAAAAGGATGCAGGTGAATCAAGTTCTAAGAAAGCATCTTGGGGGAATACTGATGATGACAGTATTTTATGGAATGAGAAAATAAGAGCCTTATCAGATGAAGACAAGAATTTATATCATCAGATGTTGACTCAGAAGGTTTGGACGATTAAATTGACTGGAAAATTTCCAGAGATCTTTGAGTCTGATGATAAGAAGTTTGAGTTAGAGTATAATGATCCTGATTTAGAGGATGGAGAAGTTTCTGCAGTTGTTTCCAAAGAGATTCTGGAAGGTTTGGCAAAGCAGGTTGGTAAATCTTTTGAGGAATTGATGAATGATAATGAAATTCCAAATGTTCCTGAAAAAGAAGCTGGAAATCATTCTGATGATAGAGATACGCCTGTGTTTGAAGACATAGAGATTGAGGATATTACAAGCGAAGATTATCCTAAGTACTTTAAAGATAAACACGAAGGTGTGATTCCTGAGTTTACTGAAGAATCTCTGGAACAGGCTGAGAAACTTGCTGAAAAGAAGAGCAAAACATTTGTTGAAGAACTATTCAAGAATGTTGATAATCAGATGCCAAATGTTGAACAATCTGATGACTTGAAGAGTCTGTTGAGAAGGTTAAAGAGAAAGAGGTTAACCAACCCAAAACTAAAGTTCATGGTGGTTTCTACAAATATCACAATGAGTTGTTCAAAGGTAGAGCTCTTGGTTGGAAATACCTCAGGCAGTTATGATGCATTCCTGTGAAGTGGGAAAATTTAATTCTGTATTTTCACAGATTCCATGATATTAAGACGTTACCGTACTGGGTTGTACGTGATATTTGCAGACATACTATGACTGGTGCAACTGTTAATAATGATGCAGTTGGATACTTTGCTGATCGAATGGCTAGAGAGAGCAGAACGAAATGGGATGTGTTCAGGCCGTAGTATCCTATCAGAAAATTTCATAAAGAAATTGATCAAATTACTGGGCTGAACAAGGTTACCTTGAAGTATAAACCACCAACAGTGTTGAAGCGTATTCCGTTGATGCCTATACAACAACACTTCAGCAAAGATTTCGTGATGTGGTACTACGATTGGAGAACTGCAGAAGCCATCATCTTACTGAAGATAAAAGGGGATAGTACAAAAAGATTCACATATTTGATTGATTAACTGTTTGTATGAAGACATAATCATGCTGTATTACAATCCAATCTACTGTGAGGAGAAGGATGGTGAACAAGCGATGAAATACCATCGTGTGGTTTGTTTGTGTTTCTCTTGGGATGTGAATGCAGGTTGTGACTATGATAAGAAGTTGGGAAAGAACGTGAAGGTTAATGAAGTGAAGAAAAGACCAAAACCAAAACCTGAGCCGGAAATGACTAAAGAACAAAAGAAGATTCTTCGTATCAAGTTGATGAACAAAACACTTGATTATCAACATCAACAATCCAAGAAATAGTCGAGGGGGAGTTTGTAGATGCACATTTTGCGACTACTTGCTTTGGATTAACAATATAAGTGTTTTGTACAATATCGTAGGGTCGAAGGCAGATTATTAAGGGTCGAAGGAAGATAAAAGAGGTCGAAGGGAGAAGACTGAAGACAGAAGTTTGGTTCGAGCCTTGAAGAAGGTCGAAGGTGCACATTCGACCATGTCGACGGGTCGAATGTGCAGTACTATATAAGTTGGAAATTTTGTTTAGATTTTAACTTTTGCCATTTTAGAGTATGTGTCGAGTCTAGGTTTTCTCTCTGGGTCTAGATCATTCTGAACTTGAATTATTTCATTGTAAACCAATATTGTATGCATTATTAACAAGTTTATTAATGAAAATGGAGATTGAAAAGTTGATTGATTGTGTCTGATTCATTTCATATCATATCATAAACATTCTAGGGTTTCTGCACCTGGATTGTTAGACTTGTATGATCAAATAATTGTTTTCATCAAAACCGGTCCTCAACAGAAATAATAGTCAGACTAGATGTATCACTAGGATGCAAATATAAAGGATCACTAATGTCCAACTTGCTAACTAGAGTCCCAACAACCAATGCATCACCACCAGAGTTAGAACCTCCTCCTCCCCCTGGGTAATTACCATTATCACCCATTTCAGGTAATAATCACAAACACAATTAAGACACAAATAACCAACAAACAAGAACAGATAGTAAAGACCAAAAAACACCAACAGATAAAACCCTAAGAGAGCGAAGCTGTGTCGGGGATTTAGATCATCGGTTCATCACTCAAAAGGTTCCCACACAGATCTTTACACAGGAGCCCTTTATTAACTAGTATATACGTATATACCAAACAAAAACAATCAATCAACAAGAATCATAACACATATCAACCAACAATACCGGTCCACCCTAACCCGGTCAAGACACCTAGACACCACAACAACAGATAACACAAGAGATGAACAAACTCACCAACAGGGGGACCCAAGTTAGGGTTCTCCTAACCCACAACCAGTACCTTCACTTAGGGTACTGTGTTATGGGTGCAATTAAAGCAAATAACTCCACTTCAAAGAAACTCCAAAGCCAACAACAGTTGACAGCAGCTCAATACATGTTCTAAAGAAACACAAATATACCAATAATAGACCAGATCTACCTAATTAGGTCAGATCTATTATAACAACAAACCAAGATCAGATCTATTCTTTTAGATCAGATCTTGAGACCAAGAACAATAAAAAAAGAAAACCAAGACCAGCGGAAACCAAACAAAACCAGAATCAAGAACCTTATGGCTCTGATACCATGTAGAAAACTAGGGTTTCAACTCACAAACAATAACAAACCGTGCTAACATAAACTCAACCACAATGAACAAAGGATGTAGGTGACAAAACGGTGACAAAATCTTATTAACCCAACCCAAAACGTTGCCCACCAATTACCCAAACAATCTCCGCAAATCACTGAGACTATAAACAATACAAACCTGTCTAAGATCTGTTGATTGATAAGATCAGCAGATCAAGACGTATAAGAGAAATACAAAGAAAATAAGACAATACTTACAGACTAACAGACTAAAACCCTAGACAATTACAGAGAAACTTTGAGACGAAACGAAAAATAAAATGACGAATAATTGATCTCGGGAAGACCACTGTGCCTTTTATAATGCGGCTAGAAGCTTCGTGAGAAGATGCCAATCCAACGACCCAGATTAAGTTAAACCAACGGTTAAGATCACACCTGAACAAAATATCTCAACAACTTCAAATAACAATGAGCCAGTTAAGCTGACCCGGGCCACAAGCCAACGGGCTTATATAACCAACCAATTATAACGGGCTATAAGATGGGCTATGAGATTAGGCCCACAACCAACATCAAATAACCCAGTAAGCAATACTCAAGCCCAAGATTAAGTAAATGAATTAGAGACTAAATATTGTAAATCAATATTTCAACAGTATCTTTAATACCCAAATCATTATAAATTTCCTCTCGAGAAGGTCAACCTCAAATTTTTAGTCACTTCAAACAAAAATACCCAAGAAAAGGTTTTATGTTATCATCGTGACAATCAATTGGAGACTTTTATTAAAATCAAATACCAAAAGATATTGAGATCTAGGCATAACATACAACACCCACATAACATTCTTGAGCAACATTCGCTAGAATTTAAAATATATCCAAAGAGCAAACAGAGGGATGCAAAATCATTAAAAGAAAAAGACACTTTGGGCTCATGATCCATGAAAATGTGGTATTAGTCATATAAAGAACATAGGAAAGATAACACACTTACATGAGGTAAATCTTGAATCCTGATGAACATGAGTATATGTTAGTAAATGTATTTATATTGTCCCTAGCCTAATATAGATATTCGTACGTTGTTCTATTGTTGTTTAACTCGTTTGGTATGCCAAGGGTATTTTAGTATCAATGTTGAGGTGGATGACTTTGTTTTACACGAATGGGCCTCCCATTCATGTGTTTGTTGGGGTGAACGGATAGTTACCCATTCGCCTAACCCATTCGTGCCACCCTAACCCGTAGTGTCACCCTAACCCATTCGTGTGACACGATCAGGCGAATGGCAGCAATATATATTGATTATTGCTCTATTTTTGTAATCAATAAACATTTGATAGCAATAACTTGTGTGTTTTGGTGTGTATTTAATCTTTATATTGTTGCAAAACTTGGAGATAAGGATTCCGCACTTATGTAGGAGAGAACTGTGATATCCGGATCCGTTTAGGTAAGTCCAATGATCCTACAAGTGGTATCAGAGCATTGACTTAATTAACGGGTGTTTTTGCAGCAAAAATCTTCCCAAAACATTGAGTTTTCTCATATTTTGTTGGTTTTGAGGTTTTGAAAATACATTTTGATTTAAAAAAAGGAAAACCCAAATTTTTCAAACTTTAAATGATGTTTTGTTGTTAAAAACGTGTGTTTTATATTTTGAAATGTTACAAAACCATTTTAGAAACATTTCCAAACATCTGTCATAATAAACATCATCTGGGTGAAAGATTTGAGCCCAAATGATCATTTTCGTGAAAAACAAGTTTCTACTAGATTTGCAGGGCAAATAGCTCCAGTCACACGAATAGCTAGAGGCAAATAGGTCATTTTTAGGCAAATATGTCTCAGACGCGAATAAGTTTACCTATTCGCCCAAACCACACAAATAGCTCCAACCCATTCGCCCTAGCCACACAAACAACGATTAGCCATTCGTGCTAAGTAAGCTATTCGTCCCTTCAGAAGCCATTCATCCCAGAAACCCCATTCACCATAAGTGTCATTCGCCCCATACCCATTCGTCCCAGTGCATTCCCATTCATGTTGAAGTGATATTTTTCGAAAATTTCACCAAGGGTTAGGTTGTCGGGTGAACAAATTTGACTTTTATCATGGCTAATCCTAGGGGTATTTAAACCAACCTAGACCATCATATGATCAGCAAGTGAACATTCCGACCAACCCATAGGCATATTCAGCACAACGAAACGCGCAACGGATGCAACAACTTGTTGCCGCCGGGACAAATCCATAGGCGCTAGCTGTCGAAAAACACATGTCTAATTAGCAAATGGCTCAGCAATAGATAGTTTAGGGACAAATCCTTGGGCATTAGCTGTAGCTGCTACACAACAAAACAACAATATTCAATAAATTCTAATTAGTGACATGGAAATGAGAAGTCCAAATAGGGCACCAAAGTTACAACGTATGTCTGATTCTCATTCATGGAAAGGGAGGATCAAGACACATGTAGAGGGTATAGATGCTCAGGTTTGGACAACGATTGAAAATGGTTATGTGAGGCTGCTAGTAGAAAACCTAACAATTCTTGTTGCATTATATTACATAATTGAGGGTCAAAGGACAAAATACAATGCAAAGAAGCAGACTTTTGCAGCTCTTACTCAAGCTCTTCCCAGAGATATCCTACATTAGTTTGCTCAGTGCATGACATCACAAATGCTTTGGGGTGCTCTCGCAAAAAGATATGAGGGATAAGGATTTGAAAATTTTGAAAAGAATTTGAAAATTTTGCTTGCATTGAGAACGAGTCTTTAAGAGACTTGACCGCCTGATATATCATTTCATGTTTGAAATGTATTAATATGGTGTTGTTTATTCTTCTGCTAAACTTGTTGAATGTTTTGCAGATGTTTTACCAAGACGCTGGAGCCAATTTCTTGAAGTCTTTTTCGAAATGAACACGTTTGATAGAGTCTCCGTCAATGACTTTGCGATCAAGCTGAAGAACAAGGAATTCGACGAAAAAAGAGAAACAAAGCATGCTCTTATTCCTAAACATCCAGAGATCTATTATGGAGCCAGTTTTTCATCTTCAGATATTTCATAACTGTAAATGACGTTTATTTCCAATTTTGCTCCAGAGTTTGCATTTCCATTTGACTTTCAAGTTCCCCACCATCAGTTTCAGCCGCACAATACGGTGTTAATCCTTGGGCACATTCTACAACCACAGCATAAGCAGCACCAAGCTTTGCTGGTCTATCTTCATTAGGAACTAATTCCACACACCTGAATACTTCAGGTCTCGATAATGTCACTATAGAAGTTACTAAACAACACATGGCAATTCTGTCAGCAATGGTATCGTCTTATAGTGGATTATTTGTTGGTCAGATTGGGAATGTGAACCTCAACAATGAAGAATGTGCACAAATCGAGAAAGAAGAAATGGACCTGATGGACATTTAATGAAATTTCACAAGTGTGGTGCGAAGAGCTAAAGATTTCATGGACAGAATGGGACGAAAAGATATTCTTATCAACAAAAAAAACTAAATTTGGTTCTGTGACACCCGTCGAATTTCCATGTCAAGATCCGTACACACCTTTAAAACTATGTCGTCCCGAGTCTAGGAAAGCCCAAACAATTTCAGGAATACATTACATTTTCCAACAATGTCCCTTTACGCATGCTACACCCGATTAACTTGAAACAATTGGCAATGAACAATCAGGCTAATCACACGCTTAACGGAGAGCAACAAAATGTTCGATTATTACGCACAAAAGAAAAAAGATTACACGTGACAATACTGAATTTGGAAACTATTCAATTCCATACAAAACATGAGTATTTATAAGGCATTTTATTTGACATGTCAATATAATGAGTCTTACCATTGATCCATTTCAATTATAACATATGTAACATGAGTTTTTATACAATTACAACATATGTTTAAACATGAATTACACATGACATTCTATGGAAACAAAACCATATTATGTTTTATACATATGTTATCCAAAGACAAAACACACAACACTATATATGTATATAAACACATTCGAATCGGTTTTTATATATGTATAGACTAGATAGATTTCAAAATACATACTATATATACACATAGATACATAATCGGCCTACATATATATATATGTGTGTGTATAATCTAGACAAAACAAATATCATATGTATTCATGTACATTCATATGAAATATATATAGATATATTAGCATGTGTGTGATCAAACTACAATAGAGTACATACATACATATGCGATATATATGAGAGAGTGCACATGTGGAGGAACCAAGCACACAACTCATATATCCATACATACAATCGCACATACATATTAAAGGGTGATGGAGACTTTTCATAACAATGCATCTATACACCCACACATCACACAACATACATACACTTATACATGTAAACGCACGACACATACATATGTGTGAAATATTTGAAAGCTACATGTGCATACACAAATCTAACCTAGATGTTCACAAAACCTACATCAAGTCCAAGCCACCAAATAAAATCTATGAAAATTGACCAACCTAAAACATCTCCACTTTTCCCTAGAATCGGCTCACAAAGACCAAGGGAGGGCATGCTTGATTCAAGTCAACTATTTGTATGGGTTTGGTAACTACTTTTTGAATAACAAAGTTCCATGACCTTTGACTATCCATAACAAAATAACCATCTCCCTCTCTCCCGGCTTATATAAAGGGCCGATTGGCCATGGTTTTTGCCACACAACTCTATCAAAACCTTTAACACACACACACACATACTGTAAGACCTGTCCTGATTGGACTAATCTTACCCAAGACTAATCCATTTAATAGGTTAAGAACCACACATGAAACTTGAAAATTTTATGCTTCTATTAAAACTTAATATATTCAAACATTTGCCAAATCACATAATTGAAATCAAAAGGCGATTTTAATCTACAAGCTTGAAATCACAAAGTGATTACAAATTACGACTATTTGTGCGTTTAATAAGCGAGTAGAGATTTCATCCTAGTATATATAGAAAAACCATTACAAGATTCAAAATTTGCGGAAGCGATGATTGGAAATTGAATTCGATTCTTCAAAAGTGTGTGTTTGATCCACTCCCGAGCCATTAACAATGATACCTAGGTTCCCACATAAGGAAACACAAATTAGAAAGGTTAAAACATGTAAAAATGCCAAAAAATAAATAAATAAATAAAACAAGCTACACATGAGCCAAAAGGCTCGCCGTAGCGTACGACCCTCCAGTCGTAGGCTACGGCTGCACTTGTTGTTGTTTGTGTGCTGGTCGCCCTACCCTACGGCCAACTGGCCAGGGGTTACATCCAGCAATGTCTAGTTGATTTTGGGCTTCTGGCCATAACCTACGGCCTCTGGCTATGGGGTTATGGCTAGGAGGCTCGGATGAGGACTTTTTCCCTCCATTTGCTGAATAAAATGGGTATCTTTGGGGCCTTAAAGGGGCTAAATTCCAAGGCCATTGGCGACTCATATTCATGTTCAAACGGGGGCGCTTATACAACATCAAATACCCGAGCTCCCATAACTATTATTTGGCCCCAAAATGACAAGATTCAAATCCAGCCAAATTGACCCATTATGGGTTTTGGTTAGAACTTACCTTATTCGAGACCATTGCATTCCTTATGACAATTTTATTTATACCGAATTTAATCATCAAGTTCAAGAAAAAAATTAACTATTATCATCAATTTTAACTCCAGGAGTAACTTACCTTTACAATACGCAATCTCATGTTTAACATTCTACCTTCGGTTTTAAGCTATCACCATCTTACAACGAAATCGTCCAGCCTCCAAACCATTAATGGTTCCATATGTTTCGTATGTCCTCGGGCTTCATTTAACCCATATGGAGACGGAATATACCATACGCTAATATATAGGTAAGATACATGTACAAAGTCATAGTCATGACGTACGTTATGCGCGATCTTTTCACCGAGAGCCCTTCTCGCCCTGATTTGAAGATGACTCATTATCCTTGCCTATTGGATAATGACCCATGTAGATGTTAGAGACCACAATAGTTCCTTATGGACTCAAAGCCCCACATATAAGGTCAATCACGGTTTGCTAGCTTATCGCCCAAATTCCAATTTAGCCGTTTGATCGCATGTATCATTTTATCCAAAAATATTACATTACTATGTTTCATACATCATGTTATTTGAGCTAGTGGCTACTAACAACCATCACGGATTCTTTTATGCAAGATATAAATATTCTTGTCATGTTTATTTATTTTAGGCAATTTATCGAACACCTTATATGCGCAAGATCATATTAGTCTATTACATGACCATGCATCAAGTGTTCTTTTTCAATCAACAACTTGTCAATCAAGCATACTAACTACGACCTAGATTATCAACTTTAAAGCTAATTTACATAAAACAGCCCAGTTTACCAATTTTTGTGATTCCTTAGAGTAGCTACTAAGAAACCCATCCATCATAGCATGATTATATTACAAGTATCCCTACCATTCAGATTTATGGTGCTCTTTCACAATTATAATGTCTTTATCATCAAATATAACACACCCAGAACATAAATTTTAATTATTGAATAATTACCCTAAATTTCCCCCATCAATTTACACCTCAACATATGACAAATCTGAGATTAAAGGTTACCTTGAGGTTAAGATAGCCCTAGATGGTAGTTTTTCTTAATTGCATGCAAGATTCCCTTTATTTTTAGCTTGATTGTGCTTGTGTGTGTGATTGAAGGTGTGGTGTGTGTTTTCCACTGATGTGGGTTGATGTCGAGAGAAGAGAAGAAGAGTATTTCCTCTTTTCCTCATTTTAACTAATAATAATATTATTAGTTTGGCCTTAGGCCAGATTTGGCCCCTCAAGTCTGATTTGATAATCTAATGAGCTATTAATAGCTACCCTAGGCATTAGCAAGGCATTTAATCTAATAAGTACTCAACCCGATTGAAACACGTAATTTAACACGACTTACCAAGTATTATAACAAAGAAAATTTTTTGGGTGTTACAACTCTACCTCCCTTAAGGAGGGTTTCATCCACCAAACCAGGTATATACCGTATAGGTAGTGTTCTAACCTCCCAATTTCCATAATCGGATTCGCACCTTCTCAGGCTGTTTCTACAATATACATATAACTTATCGATCATGAATTCCCGTGAGGCATGCCTCATGGCTCACTCTTGCGTTTTACCAAAAACATCGAGTCTTTTCCGTATCTCACCTTTCTCGTCGTGTGCCATATTTTATAATGTTTTCATCTACTAACATGCTTTGTTGAACTTATGTATTTTCGTGGGTCCAAATGGTGACTATTTCACCACTGGACCCGTTTGAATCTTCCTTCGTTTGTCTAGGTATCACTAGACTACTTACAGGTTATTGTTCGATTGTCACTAACTGGTTGTTAATATCTTTTTGTGAATAGGTCATTCATAGAAGTTTTTGGTTATATGTGGACTTATGCCATAAGTTTCCTACTTAGGTTAGACCTCCAACCTAATGTATGTGACTAATTATGGGATTGTGTACTGGCTTAAACGATTGTTTCCTTACAATCCATGATTCTAATTTAGGCACCCATAGGTATCATGATTTCGTCAGGAGTCACCACCTTGACTTTTGGGCGGTTTTAGGTCTTCCTCAAGCCCTTATGGGCCTAGTGTATGTTCTTTAATTATTCGTTCTACTTAGAATCATTTCCATGTGCCGTGATGCATATCGGATTTGAGTACCTAACGACTCCCCAGAAACTGACACCCAAGCCCGATGTGGTTGGTTCCAGTTCGATTTTCAATTTCACTTTAGTTGACTATTTGACACGTAACGAATTTTACTTTCTTTAGCCTAGAATTCATATTACTAGGACAAGATCCAAGGCATTTCTACTAACAAGTCGTTAGTGCTCTGGAAATACTAGCTTATGCGCAATTTCTACGTTTGTGTAGACTATCCCATTTACCGCATGACACCAGTCCCGTGGTCTTTCTTTCTTTTCTTTTTTTTTTTTTTTGTATATGGACTTCATCAATGATTTTGATTAGGCGTCTGTACGACACCTTGTATGTATTACTTATTCAGTGTCAGAATATTCCACGGAATCCTCCACATAACACTTTGGATGACCCTTAGTCTATCTCTCGACCCGTTATAGTTTATGCCCTAGGGTGTTTCCCTATTTTGTCATTGGTTTCATACAATAGTATATAACTCTACAACATTTCGCCGCACTTTTAACAACATTTTTCGCTGTAGTTTTCTGCAGCATTTTTCTACATTTTCAGCAGCCATTTCCAACAACGTTTTAGCCATGTTTCAACAGCTTTTCGCTGCACATTTGTGTAGCTTTCAGCAGTATTTGGCTGCACTTCTGTGCAGCGTTTCAACGTCGTTTTAACAGCTTTTCACGGCACATTTGTGCAGAGTTTCAGCCTCAATTTAACAGCTTTTCGCTGTACATTTGTGCAGCGTTTCAGCCTCGTTTTAAGAGCTTTTCCCTGCACAATTGCGTAGCATTTCATCCTCATTACAACAGCTTTTTGTTGCACATTTGTGCAGCGTTTCAGCCTTGTTTTAACAGCTCTATCCGGTTTTAAAATTTCTCGTTAGATTCAAAACAGTATACAATTTAATCTCCAACGAGGCTTTAGGCGGTACACCGTTTGTTTTCTGAATGCAATTTAACTCGGTATGTGGTTTAACCTCCATACAAGATTGAGGTCAGTATAGAATTCCAACTTCAGAATGAAGATTATGTTAGCGTATGGTTCCGACTCAGAATGAGAGTTGAGATGGTGTACAATCTTGTCTCTAAATGAGACTTAGGCCAGTAGTCGGTTTAAATCTTCGAACAAGATTTTGATCAGTGTACAACATAATCTCTGAATGAGGACCCGGACAGAATACACTTAAATATCCGAATGAGTGTTTTGGACAGAGTGCAATTAATTCTCTGAATGAGAATGTATGTAGAATACGGACTATTTTCTGTATGGGAATCTAAACAGGATATGGCTTAACATCCACTAAGGGTCTGTTTGGTATGGGGTAATGGAATGCATGAGGGAATGGAATGGACGAGGTAATGAAATAGACAACGTAATGGAATGGATCATTACAATTCCATGTCTTGTTTGGTTGCCATGTAGGAATGAAACAAAACATTACTTTGTGTTGTTGGATAGGCAAGAAAAGACGAAGGAATAAAATCGGTGGTTAGTGGCGGTGGTGGGCGGTGATGGTGGGTGGTGATATGTGGCGGTTGCGACAGTGGAGGGCGGCGGCGGCGGTAGCAATGGTGGAAGGTGGAGGTGGATGGCCGTGATGGTAGGTGGGCGACGATGGTGAGTAGTGGCGGTGGTGTTTGGTGGTGGTGATGGTAGGTGATGGTGTGTGGAAGTAGCGTGGTAGTAGGGGGTGACGACGATGGTGGGTGGTGGAAACGGTGGCGATGGGTGGATGTGGATGGTGGTAATGGTGGGTGGGTGACGTGGTGAGTAGTGACGGTGGTGGGTAGAGGCGGCGACGGTGGTGGGTGGCGGCGGTAGTGGTGGGTGGCGGTGGGTGGTGTTAGGCGGCAGCGACGGTGAGTGGGTGGTGACGGTGGTGGGTGGCGGCGGCGGTGGTGGGCGGCGTTGGTGGTAGGTGGTGGGCGACGGTAGTGGGTGGTGATGCGGTTGTGGGTGGTGACGATGGTGGTAGGTGGTGGTGGTGGGTTATGAGAGATGGAATAGAAAAAAAACATGGGTGGTAGATGGAATGATTTTGAGGGAATGCAATGCCTTGTGGAATGGGTAATTCCATTCCTTTAACCAACCAAACACATTATTTTTCATTACCTCGTAATGATTCATTTCATTCCCCCCTTTCATTTCATCATACCAAGCGCGACCTTAACATCCCTTGGTAACACCTCCTAAGAAGTAAAAACTATAAACTGTAGTTTTTTGTTTGTTGATTTATTATTTTCACCAACTTTAAATAACATGTTGAACATATTTTAGCTTGGAATCATGGTATTTTACGGCGTTGATACTTTTTGCCGGATATCTAGAGAATGCTGAAATTGCCGTCGATGCACTCTCCATTTGGTTAGTATTTTTTATACTTTTTTGCATATATTTTTTATATATTAGGAGGCTAAAAATTAAAATGATAAATATTGAGATTAATAATACGATTAAAATAATGATACATACTTTTAAATACTTATCTTTTTTTTCCAGTTAAGCAAGAGATATTTCTGTAAGGATTAATAGCTAAAATGTAACATCAACCATCTTGACGCTACTAGTAACTTTCTACCTTTTAACATTATTAAAACTTAGGAATCTATTAACAAGACACCCTAAAATAATATTGAGACACTTTCTCCTTCTCCATCTCTCTATATTAACACCCAAAAACTTATTATAATAAAAATGGGTACACACTAATAGGTGGTTGTTGGTTTTCTAGATTGATAATATTGCTCGTATTTTAGTGTATTTTAGTGTTTGAACTAAATAGTTTAGCATGTATAGCACTATATATGTTATATAAGAGGGAACTTATACACCACATATAGTACTATACATGTCTTATAGTTGACAACTATACGTCACGCATAGTGTTATACGTATGTGTATATAAGGGTGAACAAATGACCAATTTGACAGCAACAACCTGTCTTGGAAATTGAGAAAGCTATACATCATATATCCCTATACAGAATAAAAGGCATATTATATGCGTCAAAATATATAAATGGGCTTTAATATGAAAAAAAAAACAAAAAAAAAAATGTAGCATCAACATTCTTGGGTGGGCAATTATGGTAGCAATTGGATTCAATGCAGCTATTAGGTAAGTTTAAATTACTTTTCTTTCTATTAAACATGAATAATAATTAGATTTACATTCTTGGATAGGCATGTTAATAGGAACAGTTGTACAAACCATTATCTTGATTTGGATTTGTGTTAGAACCAACTGGGAGAAAGAGGTACTTCTCACCCTAATCACTTATCTTGATCAAAAGCTTTTATAATCGAATCGTTCTAAATAGATTTTACTCATATATCATGTGTTTTGGGCATGATTATAGGCATCCATGGCTGAAGAGAGAATCAGAAAATGGACTGGTCAAAAGGAGGTTGTTGAGAAGCATTAAATTTTCTTTTTAACATATAATAGGTAGCAATTAATATTCCAGAATAAAACCCAAGTTACAAAAACACTACATGTTGAGTGATTTAGATATGGTTTGTCTTAATTTTTCCAAAATTGCATTTTAAGAAGTGTTAATTTATGCTTAAGGTTAAAAGATGTATTCAAACTTCATGTAGCATTCATCTATAGTTAATTGTAATATTAATTTGAGTATGTTTTGGAAAATATTCGAAACCAAAAGTTCAAGACCTTTCCTACTTAGAACATGTGATATTCCTACCGGCCAGTATCAATAGCCATTTTACCTACCGTAATTTTATGACTTTTTTTTTACTCCCTGCACAAGTACGTTTAATGCCTTTATCTATTTTGTCTAGATTTCTTAGGAACGGTAAGTCCATTTGTTTTTGGATGGACTCTTGGTTGGGTGATATGCCATTGAAAAATATATACATGAGACTTTTGCTTTAGAGGTAGATAAACAATATTAAGTTGCTCAAAGCCTGTCTCAAGGTTAGGTCTGGAGGAGACCGTTGAAGGGGGGTTGAGTCGACTTGCTTTGTTGACTTAGTATCTTTCATTTTTAGGTGTGCAGCTTGGGAAGGGTCGAAGGATGGAATTTGGTGTTTAATGGAGTTGTATGTTAGCTACGAAGAAAGAAAAAAAGTCAAGAGAAGGATTCAATCACACATAGCTGGTCTTATTGGCTGTTTAATCAGCTATTAATACACATAGTCAATAACAGTTTCCCGCCAGAACTAACGACCTATAACAGACTTCTAAACTTCTAACTTTTGACAATATTAGCACTTATACTATAGCATTTACTACAATACAACCCCTTTATTTGTAACAACTCTTCCCCCTAAAAAAATTATTGACCTCAAGAATCAAATGAAGGAAACCAAAACTTGTAAGCCATTTTCCCAACTTTAGCTGTAATTAGAAATGGTTCAAAAAATTTTTGCCCCAATTTAGAGTATTTCTATTTCCTCATAGATGTTTGCACAAATCTCCAATTTCAAATTTCGGTCACTTCTGTTCTTGTCAGCATACTATTTCATACGATTTCTTCACTGTATTAGTGCATTTTTAAGTTTGACAATCATAACTTCCCTTTCTATATGCAACTCTTCTACAGCTGCCACTTGAGTGTCATTATGTATAAATGGAATGGGAAGGGGCGGTGGAAAACCATAGAGTGCCTCAAAAGGTTTTGTCTATATAGAAGAAATGGTAGGTAGTCAATGACGTCTATCTTAGTCAATGTAGATGTTTGACCCTCTGATGTACTTGTAACTGTTTTTCTCTTTTGGCCTGACTAGATTCTTTGTTGGTTGAGGTTATCTATTTTTAATATGTTTAATCGGTCACCATTCAAAATAAAATAAAAAGTACTATGTTATGATTAACATGAGGTCATCTATAACACCTAGCCATGAATGCTGATGTAGGAGTATTGCATAAATTATCAACATATAAACATAATTTCATAAACATTTCCAAATTTTGGAAAAATAAATTGAATATCCATGAATATATACTGCCTAATAAAAACGTATTATATTTGAACTGACTGATTTACAAAGTTTATATCAAAACATAGACCAACTGAAAACGTACATAAAAATAAGAACGTAAAATTTGAGGGGTGTCAAAATTACATTTTTACAATGTTTTTAGAAAGATAAGGGATATAAGTGTCAATGCTAAAAGTTAAGAGGTTGAGGTACACAAAAAGAAAAAAAACAAAAACTATATATATATATATATATATATATATATATATAGAGAGAGAGAGAGAGAGAGAGAGAGAGAATGTATAAATTGAAAACCCCCTTTAGTTGAAAAAACATAGAAAACTTATGTAAAAACCATCTAAAAAAACTTTTTTTTTTTTTGAAAAAAAATACACAAGGTAACATACATGTATTTAAGCGTTTGGGCCAAAAAAAAAAAAAAAAAAAAAAAAAAAAAAAAAAAAAAAAAAAACTCTGATGGGATATTTAAAAAAAAATAAACAAAGTTTGTGTTGTTACATATGCTGAAAATCTGAAAACATATGTTAACAGCTCTGTTACATATGTTAAAAAGATGAAAACATATGTTAACAGTGCAAACTTTGTTTATTTTTTTTATATATCCTATCGCCATTTTTTTTTTATTTTTTTGGCTCAAAACGCTTAAAAACATGTATGTTAACTTGTTTATTTTTTCAAAACAAAAAAAAAATAGATAGTTTTTACATAGGTTTTCTAAGTTTTCTCAATTCAATGGGGATTTCAAGTTATCCTTCCCATATATATATATGTGTGTGTACCAAAACATAGTAAAAAAATAAACCAGTCAAAAACGTATTATATTACCTACATACATAGCGTAAAGTTTTTTTTTGGGGGGGGGGGGGGGGGGGGTTAAAAATGACATTTGACAAAGTTTTTACCAACGTACACAAAACTGAACACGTAAAATTTGATGGGGTAAAAATGACATTTTACAAAGTTTCTAAAAATTAAGGGGTGTATACGTCAACACTAAAAGTTAAAGAGTACCAAAAAAATATATGACATATAAACCAATGGGAGCTTAGCACGGTAGCTAACCTCCCATAAATGTTACGTTATATATATAATGGTCGGGATGGTCTCTTTGATGATTTCACGCAAGTTCTTAAGTTGGACATTTTATGTGATACTTGGTTGTTGCAAGACCTGGGGTGTTCTCAAAGATTAGTTACATTTCCATTATTTTGTTAAACTAGTGTTTAATCTGAAGATTTTAGGTGTATTATATGGAAATAAAGAATCAAAGAATGAGAATAGTGCCTAAAAATGTAAATGGTTCCTGATGAATAAACAAAACATAACCGACTCGTATATGACAGCGACACTTGATTCTTGATCCCACGGCTCTCCAAAAAAAATCTTTTACTCCAAGTCGATCCAAAATGGTTGTAGAACTCGCTAGGTGCACATCGACCAGTGAGATACTAACTAGCAATTAGTTGGGATTAATTGTGATTAATCATGACTTGTTATGCATAATTTTATTAATTTGTATACATTTAACATGAATTATATACTTTTTATGTACAAATTTACAAGCTTGGTGACCAAATGTAAACAAATAAAAATATGATGGTGTTAAATTTAAAATAACAAAACTTATTAAAACCGGATTATAGATCCGGTTTTCGGATATCCGAAAGTTTCGGATAGTGAATATTGATATTGATATCTGAATCCGTATCTGATATTTCGGATATCCAAAATTTTGGATTCAGATTTGGATTATCCAATGGATATCCGAATCTATAAAACAAAAAAAATTGATTTCCTACTTATATTAAAACCAAACCAAACCTGCTTAATTCAAAGATTCAAAATAGCATAAACATTTAAAACAATTTAAAGTTTCCAACCACAAACATTCAAAACAATTCATGAAGTATTGCAATTCAAAAAAAAAAAAAAAAAAGAAAAAAAAAAAAAAAAAAAACCTAGTATACTTAAGATAACAAACAAACATAAGAAAAAATCAGACGAAAATAGTGCTTTAATCAATGGATCCAATTCTATATGATTTTATATGTTGTACCATCAAAATTACACAAGACAATAATAACTAATACTCATAATACAGTTATGATTTTATATTCGGAAATAGAAAAGAAAAAATGAAAGGATTGGTTCATGGTTTTATATTCAGAAACAGACGAAAGTATTTGTCGATGGTTAGAAACAAACGAAAACATACTTATGATTTTATATTCTGATGGTTGATAATGAAACAGAAAAAAAAACTTACAGATCTACTAAATGGTCGGAAGTCGGGACGATAGAGGATGGAGGGTGGCTGTTGGGCTGGTCGGAGGAGAAGTCAGACAGGAATGAGATGGAGGCGCCTGGAGGAGATGATGAGTGGAAAGACAATGTTTGTTATTAGGGTTAGGGTTGAAATGGAGATAAAACTTTGTGAAACATCATTTATGCAACCCCAACTGATCCTAAGCCTCCCTCACACCTTAGAACACCTCTGGAACTCGTTTTGCTTCAAAACCCACCATTTTCAAGCTTACGCTCCTTTCTTTGACAAAATCCAATGTGTGTTCTTCATCCCAAACCTTTGTAATGTTAATGTTTTGGTTCCCAAAGGTACAGACGTAGTTTTATCAAGTTTATGTCTTTAAAAGGCTATGAAATAAGTTTCTAAAACAAGTCTAAACCTTTATACTTGCTATATGTGAAGTATTCATGCAAGAACTGATTTTTGATGGTCAAAACATGAATGTTTCCATGTAATTGATGTACTTCTGATGTGTAGGAGTTATTAGGATGTTTTCCTAAGGATTTGAGCTATTATTATTGTGTTTTGGTGAAAATATGCATTTTGACGCATTTGGATGATTCTTGAAGATTTAGGATGTTATAATATGATTTAATGATTGTTTGTTGTTAGGATTCACATTAGAAGGGTATTATAATAGAGAGATGATGATTTGCAAGGTTGTAGGTGATGAAATCTGATTATTTGCCATTTAAGGAAAGATATGCATAGTTAATGAAACCTAGTACTTTGCCATTTTTGGAAATAATTGCACAAAGGGTGTTAGATCAGGGATGAATTGGGGATTTTTGCTTGGAATGGGTTGGTTAATAGTTTAGGTTTGATGTTGGGTGTTTATACATGTTTCGGATCTGATTTAGAGGGTTAAACGCACGAAAAAGTGGAACAGACCTACAGGGGGCGATCACTACAAGAAAAGTGACCATTGGGGACTAAGGTAAGAGGGACTGATCTATCAGTCTCGAATACATAGTATCTAGGACTAATATGTCAGTTACTAATTGTATTAGTGACTGATTTTTTTGTGACTGATTTTCGTGACTAACAATCAGTCCTTAATACTCTGATTACATATTTGAGACTAAAATTTAGTCACAAATATGTCTGTCAAATATATTTTTTTTAGAGGGAATATAATTGGTTACTGAAATTCAGTCTCAAATAAGTGCCCTCACTAATGAGAAATGGCGTCATTGTATAGGTCACTAATATTCAGTCTTTGATAAAGAGGGAACATATAAAAGAGTAAAAATCAGTTCTCAATATTGTGACCATTGGGGACTAAGGTATGAGGGACTGATCTATCAATCTTGAATACACAGTATCTAGGACTAATATGTTAGTTACTAAATGTATTAGTGACTGATTTTTTTGCGACTGATGTTTGTGACTAACAATCAGTCCTTAATACTTTGATCACTCATTTAAGATTGAAGCTTTTTGTGACACCCCAGGAACACACCTCATCAGGGACGATGAGACTCTAACAGGGGGTGAATGTGACACCCTAGGAAAATCCCACATCGGCCGTGGCCAGGAGAGATCCTTGGTTCATAAGTAATGTCTTGCCTCTTAAATCACCAACGCGTTTTGGGGCTTAATGTTAGTGGATGAGAGGAGAACTCCACAGTTAAGCGTGCTCAAGTGGGAGAAATTTCAGGATGGGTGACCTCCTGGGAAGTCTCCACTTGGGCAACCAAAAACAAATCCGTGAGCTCTGGATGGGCAAAGCGGACAATATTGGTGATGAGAGGGGCGGGGTGTTACAATGACTAATTGATGTAATGGGTCACCAACCGGATGTCGGGTCGGTCTGGGATGTCCGGTTAACGTTTAAACACACTTTTTAACACACGTAGTCAAGATCTGGACAACCGGGGACTAGTTAGCCTTCGGGTTAATAGTCATCACACTTATGTAAACTCATTGATAGGTTGTCATTAGTTGGGATTATCATACACGTGTTGGAATTCTAGTTATCAGAAGACGCACTCAAAGGTGAGTTTCACGGCCCCTCTTTTATACTCTTTTCTCTCGTGGGAGAAGCATGCCACTCGTTTTAGCAATGCAACGTTTATGATTCGAAAACACAACTCTTATGAAACTTACCACTTTTGGAAACATAACGCTTTTGAAACACGACTCTTTTGAAACGCAACGCTTTTAGCAACATGACGCCTTTTGGGAATGTGACTCTTTTACGAAACGTGACACGTTTGGCACTTGGCATATTTAAACATTGGCACTTGACACTTTTAAACATTGATGTTTGGCATTTGACACTTGACGCTTGGCACTTATTTACTATACGACGAAACCTAAGTCCCTATTGAAACCATGAATGTGCGGGGCACAACGGGGGAAATGTGGATAGATCTATCGGGTGTGACGAACCCCACCTGACGGCTGGGAGCCGGGCGGGTGCATATTGTCTCTACTTGACACTTGACACTTGACACATGGGCAGCAACTTGAGCAACGTTTGTCAGTAATGGTTTTAGCAACATAGTCGTAGTAGTAAGGGAACGTTTGTTATTTACTTGGAACTTTTGCACACTTGGCACTTTATGAGGAATTGTTTTACACATGAAAACGTTTACGAACTTAAAACCTGTGAACTCACCAGCATTATATGTTGACGTCTTTTTGGCATGTTTTCTCAGGTCGCTAAGGTAGCAGCATTGAGTATAGGCGCACGAAGTCTCACGGCGTCTAGGGATCATATGCATATTTTGTTAAACATTTCAGACTTTGAGTTTTACTTTTAAGTTGTAATAATACATTTTGCTTCCGCTGTGTTAGAACGGTTTTGAAACTCAATGGTAGTTTACGTTGTTTTCTTATCATATAGATGTCGTTTATTGTGACCGTTGACTTGGATCCTGGTGTGTCACGCGCCTCGCGGTAAAACCCCGCATGTGGAAATTTGAGGGTGTGACATCTGATGTTCTATAAACCCTAGTTTGGTTTTGTCTTAGTTTGTTGGTTCCTAATTTTTGTCTTGATTTAGCTATAATTTGAAGTTTAATTGGAATACTTATTCTTCGCTTGATGGATATATCCACTTTTGAACTTGTTTAATTGTTTTCCCCTTTTAATGCCTTCTAGGATTAACATGATTTGGGTTTTAGTTACCTGAGGGATCCATGTTAACTTGATTTATATGTATGTGAAGATTTGTTTATAGTAGTAGAGTAGGGAAAATTATAACATTTTAAGCAAGAACATAGGGCCTCATTTTTTGTAACCAGCTTTTTAATTAGTATACGACCCACAAGTGTTTTTAATTAGGGTACACATAGATGATAGATGATTACAACAATAGAAATGTTTCATTTTTTTATATGTTGGTTCAAAAAACTAAACTATCTGTGTAATGTATATATCTTTTAGTAACTAACTATCGATTTCAATGTAGTACGATATGGAAGTTTATGTTTTTGGTGATGATGGTCGTTACAAGAACTATGCCTGAAGAAGATTCCAGGGGACCTACAAATCAGTCGGTGGTCATTGGAAATGCATCTGATTCAGTATCGCGCCTAGCATGTAGACGCAAGCGTAACGCCACTACAACTACCGGTAAATACCATATATATTTTATCCATCTTATAACTCACAACATATTATTTGACCCAAATAACATAATATTTGAGTCATATATTATGCTATTTAAAGTACATCTAACTGAAAGTTCACTGCTGTAAGATGTACTTTAAATAGACAATTGTGTTTTTTTTTAACGGCCAACAAAATTTTATTGATCACCCAAGGGCTAGCGGGTCACTAGCATAGACACCCATACAACACCCAACTGATATATACACAGAAAAAAGTAAACAGTCTGCAGCAACAAACAAGTTACTGCAGAAACAAACACATTACTGCAGCAACAAAATACAACAGCAAAACGTATTGAAAACCAAACTAAATTCGCTCCAAAAGAACCTCACCACCTAATGTTGGATAGATTGAACCCACGCCACTTTTCCCAATCCAAATTAGATTGCTTTGCACGTGCCTTGACCCATAATAGAGTTAGCGCTTTGAGACAGACCACATGAAAAGCCTTTTTAGTCCCCTTGGAACCAGCCACATAACAGTGTAGTTTTAGTAAATCCCTGAACTCGAACGCAAACAAGTCACCTACTTTACACCATTGTGATATAAGTTGCCACACCGCTTGAGAGAAAGCACATGAAATGAATAGACGCTCCACCGTTTACACCTGTTCGCCGCACATCGGACACAAATCTGACCCAACATTAACATTCCTTCTTCTTAGCGCCGCTTTTGTTGGAAGCCGACCCAAACCCGCCTTCCAAGCTAGAATCTCCACTTTTCGAGGCGCCCACGAATTCCACTCCATGACCCACGAATCTGTTGATTGTCTAACTGTTTGCAGCGTTCCTTTAACTCCTGAAACTTAACTACAATGTCCAAAGATAGTGACCAGTCAACAATATTTATCACTTACCAATCATATAAAAAGGTGCATTGGGGATTGGGGAGTCCTAATCGCCTGTTTGCACATGTGATTGGCCCAATCGCCTGACATTATGGGCGATTAGGCTCCCACTCGCGTGTATGACATGCATTTACAATCCTAAATGCTAGTTTGACCATCCTAATCACTAGTTGACTTTCTTAAATGCTAGTTTGACCATCCTAATCACTAGTTGACTTTCCTAAATGCTAGTTTGACCATCCTAATCACTAGTTGACTTTCCTAAATGCTAGTTTGATCATCATAATCACTAGTTGACTTTCCTAAATGCATGTGTGATAGCCTACTCGCATGTACTACTGTTTTAAGTGCATTTTGACGCCTAGGAACACGTTAGGAACCCCGTGACATGTCTAATAACTTGGTAACACGTGTTCGGAGTCGTTTATGCATTAATTGAGCGTTATGCTAGACATAGTGAACTTTTACGCATGCTAAGTGTTTAACTACATATGTTGCATGATATCTTGTATTTGGCTAACACGTGGAATGTCGGGTCACCAATGGGATGACGGGTCTTGTCTGGTACAGTCGGTTTAACAGTCAAAGGTGTTTTCAAACGTACATGGTTACGGTCTGGACATTCGGGGACTAGTTAACCTGCGGGTTATTAGTCTGGATACTTATATACATCTTATGATAGGTCGCCGCTATTTGGGGTTATCATAGCTTACTGATTTAACTGTTTTCAAGTAACGCAATCTAAGGTGAGTGTTACAGCCCCGCTTTTACTGTTTTGCTTTCGGGGGAGAAACATGCTACATACTTACTTACTTACTAAAGGTCATGTTATACTATGGTTACTTTACATTACTATATGGCGTTTTATGCAAAGTCACAGGGGGAAACCATGAATGTGAGGGTTGCACAAAGAGGGAAATGTGGATAGATCTATTGGGCCTCACAAACCCCACTCGACGGCTGGGAGCCGGGCGGGTGCATATTGTCTCTAGTTCCAGGTTTACCGAGGCATCGGTAACCCAGTCATCTGGGCACGCTTCATCTACTGGTTCATGTTCAGTAATTGGTTCCCAACTGTAGTAGTAAAAAACTTAACGTCTAGCTAACGTTCTTATAACCTAGTAGTAACGGATATGATCTTTTCAACTTGTAACAACTCTTTTGTAAAAACCTGTGAACTCACCAGCATTATATGTTGACATTTTTGGCATGTTTTCTCAGGTCGCTAAGGTAACAGTTAATGGACTAGGCGCACAGAGTCTTGCACGACGTCTAGAGTCTTGTTGCATATTAAACAATGTTTTCAAACTGTAATATGCTTTTGGTTGTAAACAAGAAATGCTTCCGCTGCTGGTTTATGGCTCAAAGCATAATGTTTTGGTCTCATTATATATATTTGGTGTTTGTTTATTTTGATCATTGACTTGGATCCTGGTATGTCACGCGCCTCGCGGTAAAACCCCGCAAGTGGAATTTGAGGGTGTGACATTAGAGATATTGCATGATGATTATTTGAGGTTCTTGGTTGATAATATACACCTAGGGTTTGAAACAGTTGAGAATATTGCATGTTTAAAATCTGGACAGAATGTGTATGTCGACTTATAGGCTCTATAACTTGACTTTAAAGTATTGGTTTTGGTCGATTCTTGTTATGTGCATGTCATACATGGTCTTAGGTTGCTGGAATGGGTAAAATAATGTGATTTGGTTATTGTTTGATATGTTTTTGGAATTTTATTCTAATAAAGGTCTAAGCTAATTTTCGGATTAGAAACTTGGGTCAATTTTAATCTGCTATAACTTGAGTTTTATAAAGAATTAAGTCGTGAAATTTGGTCAGTAAGTCGATATGGGAATAATTCGGCTTTTCCAAGTGGATTCATCCTGTTTGGATGAATAAAAGATGTTTGAGAATTTTTATCGTAAATTGACCTGATGTGAAAGTTTTCATAACCTAGTTGTTGTATTTGATTTTTCATAATTTTCCAACAAGGTTTGGGAGTCTAATTCGTTGTGTAGGTATTTTTAATAAAATCGTTTCTGCAGTGCATAATCTGTCCTGAAAACGCAGATTATAATATATGTGTATGTGTGCTTATTTGGAGTCTTGTATGACTTGAGTTTGACTTGAACTTGCATGTACACTTGTATGATATGGAAATGATGTGTATAATTGATATTAAACACCATGTTCACCAACGGGTTCGTAGGGTCTACTTGTGCATGTAGTTACTATAAGTGTCACTTAAACGTCTTCACATAAATAAATGTCTTGGACACACGAGTTATGTGGTGTATGGTATATACACACGTACTCACATGATGACACATATATAATAGGGATTCGGTAGCACATCCTTATTACTTTTGGATTGGATTTTAGCATTGTAACCTAAGGTGAGTTTCACTACTCTTTTCTCAAAAGCATGTGTCTCGGGGAGACAACTTACTTAATCTTTCTAGTCCAGATTTGGAACTACTGTTTTATCCCGGGTTTTGGGATGGGTTGATTCCAGGGAGGAATCGGGTTTTGCTAGTTTCACACTTTGTGTCCTTGATGAACTAAACTGCATACTATCACGGAAGTCCTTCACTATACCGAATGAGTTGCCGGGTTATGGCAAGCGGGTTACTAGTTGATAGCGCTATTAGGTTTGACAAACCTCACACCGTGCTGGGATCCGGGAGTGAACTATGACCTTAGACTTTATCATTGTTGATAGGCAATGATGGGAGGCAAAAACCAGCTCGCGGGGCGAGTGCATCGTTTAAATAGTATTTCGGTACTTTCATTGTTTAGTTATCATGAATGGATTAGCTACCCTTGGCATACGCTGAATTAGTGGTTATCGATTACTATTTTTGGGTTTGGGAAACCAATACTTTTATTTGCCTTACTTTGTGAACTCGCCAACTTTATGTTGACACACGATAGCATGCTTTTGCAGGTCTCTTGGTTCGGAGCACAATAGAACATGCATCATTGTGTCATGGGTTATGAACATTGTTGAACTTATATTTTGCTTTACATTCAATGGTTTTATTTTAGGCGCGTTGGTTTGCGCATGAACTTAAACGATTATGTTTGGTTTATGCTTCTGCAACTTATCTAAACTTTTTGGTTAAAAGTTAAAACTATATTTCTGAAAACAAGCTAAATGGTTTGGGCATTTATAGTCGTTCATATGACTTATGGCTATGGGGATCCTGGTATGTAACGCTTCTCGCGGTATAAACTTTGCAGTGGAATTTGAGGGTGTGACACAACCGGTCGGTTCCCAGTCCAACCTCCGGTTCGCTACACACCCGGACCAATGCCCTAACCTGAACCAGTTTGACCCCCAGTTCCCAGTTTGGTGCAAGTTTCAAGACACTGCCGATTAGGGCTGATTTTGGCCAATTTGGAGTTGAATTGACCGGCTAGGACCAATTAGCGACTGATGGAGTGATTAGTTCAAAATTAGTCAGTTACGAGTCAATTACCGATTAATCAGCGACTAGTCGACGGCTAGTCGCGATTTTTGCAACATTATTCCCTCTCAACAAAATTACTAAAGCCGTCGCTTCTCTTAATCCCCCCAAATATTGGTTTTATTTAGGTTTAAACTAGTATATTGCACCCGTGCTACGCATGGGTAGCACGGGATATGCACCGCTATTTCATCGCGCGTTGCACGGAGGTTGCTGAAAGTTGTTTGCTATTATTAAAGACTTGTATGCAATTTTCAAAAAGTTGGGTGGTCAAACTTTGAAATTCTAAAAGTTACTATTGCGATGTATGTTATGGTTTAGTATATATAATAATAAAATAATAAGGGAAAATGGATTTTAATAATCCCAACTAACGCCTATTGGCGGATATCACTTCGAACTTTCACTTTGGCCAATAGCACTCCCAACTTTCAACTTATTTTCTTCCATCAACCCCAAACTAACGGAGGTCTAACATGGTTAGTTTTTGTGGCCAAAATGTAAAAACTAAAACCTCTACGTGGCAAAAATGTAAAACCAAAACTTAAGGGGCATTTTTGAAACTTTTTATTATAAATCCCAAACCAACCCCCACCCCCCTCCCCCTTCTGCCTTCTTCTTCTTCTTCTAGTTACAGGGCCCAGACCACCCCCACAACAACCGTCACCAACAACCACTGCCTCACCGTCGTCATCCCCCATACCAGAAACGTGAACCCTAACAACTAGAAACGTGATATTGCAGAAGTAATCAACAAAAATGCGTCAATTGGTGGTCGATTGAGGGGTTATTGAGGTCGATGGTGGTGGTTGCAGGTCGGTTGCAGGTGGTGGTGGTCGATTGAAGGGTTATTGAGGGGTTATTGGCTAGTCTTTCTTTTGGATTGTTTCCAAAATCACTTGCAATTTCAAACTCCTGAAATAGAATAATATCACGGTTGCCTATATCCATGTGGGTTTAAGCTAACATTCATGAAAAAAGTAGTACCTGTCCCCCAGAAGCCAATTTATGCAAGAATGGGAGTAGGTAGGGGGGACAAGAATAACCTCTGGAATGAAGTGCTTGCAATTATTTTGGGATGGGATGTTGGACAAAGATATTAAGATGGTGGAGTTTTGACGAAGATTGATCTCATGGACAAGGGGACCGATGCAGTTGATGTAAGCTTCTAGGTTTTGATTTCAAATTTTGTCACAATTTTGCTTCTTTCTTTAATAAATGGTGCTAGTATCACTGATACACTGTCAAAGGCAATGATGCAACAAAGTGACACCTTATTGTTTTGTAATTTTTTTACAGGCATAATATGTTCACTAAGGTTACAAAGTAGCTATCACTACAATCTCTCTCTCTCTCTCTCTCTCTCTCTCTCTCTCTCTCTCTCTCTCTCTCCGTCTTCTTCTACTTCTTTTTTTAGGTCGACGGTAGAATGGGTGGTGGTGGTGGTGGTGGTTTAGAGAGACAAAGAGGGGGGAGATTTATAAAAATTTTAAAAAATAATAATTTTTTAATATGTTATAATAATAATAAGTTTCAAAATTGTCCCAAAGTTTTGGTTTTTACATTTTGTCCACGAAAACTAACCAGGTTAGACCTCAGTTAGTTGGGAGTGATAAAAGTAAACAAGTTGAAAATTTATAGTGCTAATGGCCAAAGTATAGTTGGGGGTATTATCCACCAATAGGCGATAGTTGGGAGTATTAAAATCCATTTTCTCAAATAATAATGGGCTCTAGTACATTGAATGTAGGGCTGTGCAAAGGGTCTAGAACCGACCCGACCCGACCTGGACCCACCAGAACCGTATACCCTTTTATTGTTGAAATTAGGAACCACGAACCGAACCTTAAAAGGCTACATGGTTCCGAGTCCTAAAGGTTCTGATGGGTTGGGTAAAAGGGTCTGACCCTCTAGAACCTTTTAATGTAATACCCACTTTTAGAGGATTACATATTCCTATTCGTTTACCATGCTCGAAAAAGAATTCTTCCATATGGTTCTAACAATAGCCATGAGTTTCTTTTTTAAGTCACTTTTCGTTTCTCGACTTATGTTTTCGTAACAATTTTGTCATTCTCATCTACGGCTGGCAATTTTGTACACGAACACAATTACCTAACACGAACCTGAACGATCTTAACAGGCACTTGTATGGCCTTAACACGTAACATACCTGTTTACATGCAGTTACCTGTTAATACCTACTTGAGAAGAAAGACTATGGAACTTTGAATTTGTTTTTGAATGGATGTTATTAATTATTCAAGTTTTTTTGTGATTTGGTTTTAATGATTTTTATTTAAAAGTTGTGAAGGATTATGTGGTTATGACTTTGTGTATTATCTAGGTCTTTGGGGAACTTTTGGAAATTTTTTCTCACTAAATAGGTTCGTAAACATGCGATTAGTATAATGTTTGTAAATCTCAAAGTTATACCTGATATCAAGTGATTATAATCAAAGGCGGAATCAATGATTATAATGATTCAAGAAATATGAAGAACGATTTAAGAAAATAATAATCTTCACTAGCATACGGGATGACTTACCATCTAATACTAGAGAGAATTCTTTGATTAAAACCAAACCGCTAGCTACAAATGAACCACAAAATGACCTTAAGTATGTGGAAGGTTTCTCAAATGGGCCAACATGGCCTTAGCCCTTCCACAGCCTAACCCACAAGATTAAAGCCCAAATACTAATAAACTGAGAACTAATAACTGAGAACTAGATAACTATCCGAGAACTAACACTAAACATAAACCTATAAATATATGGACCTAACAATCTCCCCCTAGGTTTATGCTTTATCTTTAACTCCAGCACCCCTTTTCTTCTTCTTTGATGGCTATAACACAACATGAGGATTTGCAACAGCATGTCCAAACAATTTAGTTTCAAGTCTGCTTTTCTGTCCTGTCCATAACTTCATATTAATTATAACTGCCACTGCACTTATGAATGCCTTTGCATATACTTCATATTCTTCAGTAGCTCTTATCTGATTCTTTGCCAGCACTTGAATATCTTTCTCAGCAAATCTCATCAAATCCGTGGGATCACAAATACGATACTCAACATCATCACATGTAATCACTGCATCACCATTAAAAGAATCATAAACCCAAAATTGAAAACCTGCAAGAGTGTTATCTGTCAAATCTCTAGCCACTGGAATAGTCGTTTCTTTCTTTGTTGCTGGCCACATCACAGTCTTCATTCTCTCCCCAGTGCAATGATCGTTCACCTTTCCATATGTCCTTACCCATGACTCTGCAGTTTTCATATCCTGAAAATCACGTTTGGCATTCTCTTCTAACCATCTTCGGAGTGCAAAACCTGTCCTTGTCTGGGAAGTCAATTCTTCACGATAAGGAGCCTTCATTAGTTCAGTGAGATCTACCTTAGTCCAAGACTCAAAATCTGATCTTTTGCCATAATACTCAACTCTCCCATTGTTTCTCTTAACCAGCCATTTACCTTTCTCTTCGCTGAACATCCAACTCTTTATCCCTGATCTATCACCATATAAGTCAAAATGATCCTTTCCCGTATCTACCATAAATCTGTCCGGTTGACGCTGATTCAGTGAGTCTGGTTTTGCTTTATTAGGAATCACAATTCTTCTTCTAGGAATCACCTTCTTCTTGCTTCGATTCGGTCTCAGTTCATCAGCAAAATACTTTCTCAAACCTTCTTCTCTTACCTTATCAGAATCTTCAAAATCACTACCAATTTCATCTTCTAGCGTAAACTCTTCATTTCTCACAGAATCTGACTCTGCATCTTCAACAACTCGATTAACGACCGGAGCACTCTTTTCTTTGAATTCTGATCCAAATCTGTTCTCCAACTTCTGAGCCAAATCTGTGACAACTGCTACCACATTTCCCATATTTGCTTGAAGCTCTTTGATCAATTTGTCCTTTTCTTTAACAGATTCTTCAAGATCAATGATTCTGATATCTTTAAGAAATTGTTCCTGTTCCAACACGATCATTCTTCTTTTCAAATCTACAACATCGACATCTTCAAATTCATCTACAAAATCATCGAGCACAGCTGACTTTCCTCTTAACTCATCACCCGAAAGACTTCCACCAGCTCCACTCGAACTTTCTGGTTCCGTATGAACAAATGAAACAAATGGTTTTTCAGATAATACACTAACATTTGTTACTTGAGGCTCAATTTCCACAAATTCCTTTGCACTTGATTTGTTTTCAGCATCAACATCAATTGTCTTCTCGGATTCAGTAGTACCATGTTCAATTGACTTGGGCACATCAACTAACACCTCTTCAATAGATTGGTTCAACATAGGTTCATTTATAAGCACACCTGGCCTTGGATCTCTTCTTCTTCGTTTCAACGGTCTTTCTAGCTCAGGATCAGTTTCTTCATCTTCAGTAGACACATTGACTGGTGTGAGAGGAGGATTCTCAACAACAGTCTTTGCCTTTTCTAACAACACACTCATCAATTCAGACGACATTACAGAAGTATCAGTAGCAAGTGTTTCTGTTGTCGTTGTTTGTTGTTCCAAAATAGGTTGATCTTGTTCCTTCTCTTCAATTACTTTCTCATTCCTACACTCTTTTGACAAATCGGCATCAAATTCATCATCCGACAAGTCAATATTTTCAATAATATTTTTCTCTCCAGAACCTGCAGATAGGTCTATTATCTGCACATCGTGATCCTCAGCAATCATCACATTCATACTTTATTCTGGTTCTGGTTCTGGTTCTGGCAAGGCAACTTCTGAAAATCTTCCAAACTTTTCAAGAGGGATAGTTTTCCTGTACAATTCTTTAGCTCCTTTTCTCTCTTGACACATTAATCCAAACACATTAGGACCCATCATCTTTGCATCAAAGCTATTGACAGTTCTTTCCAAATCCTTATACTTCGCATCTAAGATCATCTGAATGAACCTTGGATACATCATGAACAAGTTCTTCTTTACCCCTTTTAAGTTTCCCAGCATTTCTTCAAACACATATTTGGAGTAATTGTAATTCCAGTTCATAACTAGAGCTGTAACACCTGACGCTTACTTCTTATTCAAGGAGTCCCCACTACCTTTGTTCCCAGAAATACACATAAGGTATACATGCACCAAAAATCGCCAGTACGGATGCATGAGCTTCTTTTGCACTGTTGGGTAACCACCTTCATAACTCATTCTTCGCAAAACGCCTTTAACTTCTTCATCAGGATAAGAAAATGGATATTCTGGTTTGTCCACAAATAACAACACTTCTCTTATAATCTGCTCTGACACGATCATTTCCTTATTCTGGATTGTTGAAGCAATCACTTGAACGCCATCCTTCTTGATGAATCTTGCATTTCTCCAAAAATCTTCAATCCATGATTTACACACTGGTGGATTTTCTCTAACTGCATGCGCGATTCTACACAAGTTTAAACCAACGATCATAGAATAAAATAGCCTTTTGTGCTTCTCAGGAGGATCCAGCAAGTATCCAGCAACATTATGTTCATTCACAAAGCCTGTCTTTGGTTCTTTCTTTGCTTTTCCGGTTTCAACAACTGCATTATCACCACCTTCTAAATTGTCCATTACTGCACAAAACAGAGCAAGTAAACATTTGATACATGTAAAAAGAATTTAACTGTAAACTTGATCAAACAATGAACCCAGATATTATTCATTCAATCAAGAACCTTCATTTTTCAACATCCGGGAACTTTAAATTTTGTTCAAAGTAATTATTTTGGTTTCCGGAAACTTATAACCAAAGACTTGGTTCAAGTAATTATAAAGATTAAAAAAATATTTATCGGTTAAAAGACTTGGTTCTCGGATTCTTGTTGTCAAATAGTAGCCCAAATTCAGCAACTTCAATCATGTTAAATTAGTTTTTTTTTTTTTTAAACAATACGAGTTCTCGATCCTTTTGAAAGTTTTTCATCTTTAACTTAGTTAAAAGCCGAGAACCAAAATTATTATTATTATATATATTTTTTTTTCGAGAATGCTTTCTAGAAGTCTTGATGCTCGATCTGAGAACCAATGCACCCTTCTTCTTCCTAAACATTATGTTTCCTTCTCCTCTTCTAACCCTACACCCCATCATCAAAAACTGCCTTTCACCGATCATCACCAATCGAAATCACAACCATTATTCGCCGCCAGTATACACCATCATCACTCGCTTCACATCCATCAATCGCCGCTGTTATAGACCTCCGACCACTATCCACGCGCTTCAGTCAATTGAACCACCATTCACTTAAAACAAAACCACCACCCACACCGTCGTGCGTCGCTGTCACAACCTACATCACTGAGCACCATCGTAATCCTCACTCGTCACCATTAACAACCTGAAACCCCACAACCAACTACCACCTTTTTCGCCTCAGTGACAACGATAGAAACCACCAAATACTGTCGCCGTTTCAAGATCTGAACAACACCCTTCCGTTCACCTATCATCATCACCTACTCGCTACTACTGTTTCTAGATCTGGACAACACCATGTCGCCACCACCTTCAATAATAACCCTAACCAATGTCGTTTGCCACTATGTAACTCAAAACTCCATTCAGTATCTCAAATCATCAAACCTGCAAGTATTTTTGAACAATATCTCAGCAAAAAAAAAAATAGAACATTTACCTTAGATTCGAATTTGAAGAAGATATCGACGATAATTGGAGTTCGTATTAAACAAGAGTAGCAGAATTTTATATAGAAGACAAGAGGTTGAAGAAAGCTGGATTTTGAGTTTTCGATTTTTTGAAATTGATTTTAAAAGATAGTGGGTTTTTGGTTTGACTACCCCTTTTGAAGTAATCCCTAAATTAAAAGGATAGACCTTTCCTTTTGAGTTTGTATAGACCCACCATAGAGTTTATTATAAAAACAAAAACCGATAAACTTTTTTTTTTTTAATATCATATGTACATTAAAAAAATCAAAACAATTTTCATAGGAATTGCTTACGGGATCAAATCACTGTGACTCAGGCCTACTACACTTATCAGCACTGACTTAATTTAGCTGGTCCGAGCGATTGCCAATATTTGATCCACTTAAACCCTTATGCCTCCGACCTTATTGTATAACCACCCATGATATTGAAATTATCATGTTTTACTTTATTATTTATGAGCACTCAACAAATCACAATCAAGTCCTAGTGTTTTGTGTTGTACCAGCTATCAAGCAACTAGTTTCCCTACCACATATTTCACAGTGTCTGCTCTAATATCTGAGATTTGGACTGGGATTTGATTGAGAAGAGAAAAGAATAGATTGTTTATCAGAGGTGGATATAATATACAAATCTAATGATTTCTTGACGATTTCAAAAGATATCGGTTTACAGGGTTTTGGACACTAGAGGGTCTCTTTTAATGTGCACCTTGGCCTCTTTTTGGATACATATGATCTCTTTTGGTTTTTATTTCATTAAAAGCCTTTGGCCTTTTGCATGGACACATTTGGTCTCTTTTGATCTACAGCACGGTATGTACAGGTCTTTGCTTACACAAAACAGAGTAAATACCGGAGTTGTTCAGAACAGATCTCAGACCTAGAGCACAGTGTGTATCGGGACATCACACCAGCAGTCAAATAGCTAAGCACTAACTCTAAGTGATGCTCCTTACTGAGGCCATACGTTATCTTCAAGTGCATCACAGGTAAAGTCATTTTTACAGTCACGAGAACTAGGCCTATTGACATATCACTTTCAGAGCCTAACCGTTTCAGTTCTGGCCTTACATGAGTCAGCCTTACTCACTAGTGAAAATTCTTATCACTTCCCGTATGATGCAGCAATTCACAAGATAATAAACAAAAACATAAAATAATTCTCCCCCTAAATTTGTGCATTGGGAGAATCAATGTGCAAATTTATGAACAACCAGAAAAGAGTGTTTTTTTATAACCATTTTAGTCATCGAAACGAATAACTCTCAGAAGAGCCACAAGATCATTGAATCGGGCTCGGCCCACTGGCTTTGTGAACGAATCCGCCACATTGTTATCTGTGTGGATTTGCTCCATGGTGATTAGTTGTTGATTGTAGGAATCCCTGATAAAATGAATTTTAATAGGGATATGTTTGGTTTTTGAAAAATAGACATGATTTTTGACAATTTGAATTGCAGCATCATTTTCACAATAAATAGGAGTTTCAAGAAATTCCAAACCGTAATCCAGCAATTGATGTTGCATCCAGATGAACTGAGAGCAGCATGCAGAAGCAGCAACATATTCCGCCTCAGCAGTGGACATAGAAACCGTCTGTTGCTTTTTGCATTGCCAAGAGATAAGCCTGTCTCCAAGATACTGACATCCAACAGTGGTGGATTTCCTGTCAATATCACAACCTCCAAAATTGCTGTCAGAAAACGCATATAATTCAAAAGGATAATCTCTAGGATACCAACGGCCAAGCCTAGGTTTCCCTTTAAGATACCTAAAGATTCTTTTAACAGCAATAAGATGAGAAAGTTTAGGATTAGCCTGATATCGAGCGCATTGACACACAGCAAACATGATGTTAGGTCTACTGGCGGTTAAGTACATCAGAGATCCGATCATGGATCGATAAAAAGTCTGGTCAACAACTTCCCCTTCAGAATCAGAGGACAATACCGGACGTTCAGCCATAGGCGTATCAACAATTCGACATTCTGTAAACTAAAACTTAGTTAACACATCATCCACGTATTTCCCTTTGATGAATGAGAATTCCCGTGGAGTCCTGTTTAACTTGCAACCCTAAAAAGAACGTCATTTCCCCTAAAGAACTCATTTCAAACTTCTTTCGCATCACTTCTTCAAACTCCTTACACAACTCCTCACTTGTGGATCCGAAAATAATATCATCCACATAAATTTGAACCAGAATCTGATGCTCCCCCACTCTTGTCAGAAATAGTGTCTGATCAATGACACCACGAACGTAATCATGAGCCAGAAGATGTTCAATCAAAGTGGCATACCAAGCTCGAGGTGCCTGATGTAGTCCATACAAAGCCTTGTCCAGCTTATAAACATGATCTGGGTACTTGGAATCCACAAACCCAGGAGGCTGACTGACATAGATCTCCTGTTTGATCTCCCTATATAGAAAAGCAGTCTTCACGTCCATTTGATAGACGGTGAAACCCTTAAAGGAAGCGTATGCCAAGAAAAGTCTAATTGCTTCTAGTCTCGCAACTGGAGCATACACCTCATCATAATCTAGCCCCTCTATCTGTCTAAATCCCTGTACTACCAACCGAGCTTTGTTTTGAACAATAACCCTACTATCATCCTTTCTGTTTCTAAATACCCATCTTGTACCTAGTGCTTTCTTTCCTGGAGGAAGTTCTACTAGCTCCCAGACTTTTAATTTTGTGAACTGGTTTAACTCCTCTTGCATTGCATCCACCCAACTTGATTCTCTTAAAGCCATCGTAATGTGCTTTAGCTCAATTTGAGAAATGAAGCATGAATACAAGCATCTGTTAATATCACCTGTTCGACTTTTTGTCATAATTCCTGAATTGATTGGTCCAATTACTTGGTCAACAGGATGGTTTCTTTGAACAGGTGCTGGTATAGGAGTATCGGGAACGATCTCTGCAGGGGATAAATTTGTCAAATTTTCCTGGTTTTCATCTGCAGTACTCTCGTGATCTATAGCTTCATGCACAATCTCTTTCGTTGTGCCATCGGGAACGGTAGTTGGAGTGACAATACTTTCTTCAGGAATCGGATCTTAAAGAGATGATCCAAGCAGATCTGGAGTAGATACGCCTGCATCTGATGGTTGAGTATGATTGTCAGCAATGGAATTTGACGACACATGTGTGGTATCATCTGAAGCTGTGACTGGGGTGATTGGGTTGGAACCCTGAGATGGTAGTATTTCTTCATCAACATTCACTGGAGATACTGCCACCTATGTAGAGATTGAAGATGAACTAGATACTAGGGGATCTTGTGACAATTGATCTGCACAATCAGAAAACAGATTAAAAGATTTGAACAAAGTAGCATAATCATAAACCCAGTTTGGTCCTTGGCCTGCATCAGTTGGATTCTTTTCGAGCCACTCCACATCATATGATTCAATGACTTTTTTCGTACTCTTTCTATAAACTCTGTAAGCTGTCTTCTTAGCATACCCAACAAAATAGCATTCATCTCCCTTGGCATTAAACTTGGAAGTAGATTCTTGATGCAACAGAGTGCAAGGACAACCAAAGGTTCTGAAATGTTTTACTGTAGGCCGTACTCCATATAGAATCTCGTATGGAGTTTTCATCTGAGCTTTGTTGAGCAACACCCGATTTTGGACGTAACATGCGGTATTCACGGCTTCAGCCCAGAAAAATGTTGGTAACTGGGAATCAACTAGCATTGTACGTGCAGCCTCAATCAGTGTGCGATTTCTTCTTTCAGCAACTCCATTTTGTTATGGAGTTCGAGAGGCACTATACTGTCTATCAATCCCCTTTTCATCACAGAAAAATCCATGACTGAATTCTTAAATTCAGTTCCATTGTCACTACAAATCCCTTTCACTTTCTTGTTCGTTTGATTTTCAATGAGAACAATAAACCTTTTAATCAATTCTGCAGTCTCACTTTTGTTAGATAAGAAAAATACCCAAGTGAAGCGTGAGAAGTCATCAGTAATAACCAAGCAATATGATTTTCTAGAAATACCGAGAACATTCACAGGACCAAAGAGATCCATGTGTAGCACTTCAATGGAGTTTACTGTTTTTGAGAAATGAGGTTTTCTATGTTGTTTTCCTCATGCACAAGAAACACATTTTTCAATGGTGATGAAATCTTTCACAGGTAAATGTTGGACTAAACCACCCTTAGCAATACGGTTTAAATTTTTCATGTTACAGTGACCAAGACGACGATGCCACAACATAGCATCATGTTCAGTGGTTTTAGAGAAAAGACATAGTAACTTTTCAGATGATTTCTTATTCATATCAATGACATAAGCATTACCCCTTCGTTCAGATTTTAACAAAATCCAGTTTTCAGGTATAACAATACCTGGCTTTAGAACAAAACAACCTTTATCTGTAAAGTGAGTTGAAAAACCATTGTCACAAATTTGAGATACGCTGAGTAAGCTATGTTGTAGTTCAGGAACATAGTTAACATCTTTAAAACTTAAAGCACCATTTGTAACAGTACCTTTCTGGGTAATCTTACCCGACTCTCCTCCTGCAAAGGAGACATATCCACCATCGAAATTCTCTATGTTGGTCAATTGGGATAAATCTCCTGTCATGTGTCTGGAACAGCCACTATCAACATACCAAAGTCTGATGATATTCCTCCATAGCCATTCCTACACATGTTGTAGGATCAGTTAGATTTAGGAACCCAGGCCTTAGAAGAACTGGGTTTCTTATTGTTAGCAAAAGTGAATACAGTTTCAACATTAATGGTTGAGCATGATGAAGAGTGTGACTTGGATTCAGTCTTTTGCTTTGGCTTCCAATTTAAACATTTTCCTTTTGTGGACTGAGAATTATGTCTAATTTGTGATCTTGATTGAAACTTGTGTTGATTTATTTGAAATTCATTGCGAAGTTTCTTATCTCGAATCTAGTCTCCATCAGAGGGCTTTGCCTTGGATTTTACATTTTGAGCATTATTAGAAATTTTAAAGCCTGAATTATAGTTAGTGAAACTCCTAGGCATAGCTCTCTGATCTTTCTGATGATTTTGTCCCTTGTTTGTGTGGACACAGTTTCTTGCTATATGACCAGGTATCCCACAAGTGTAACATGTTTGTCTTTTGAAGTAGTGGGTATCCTGGAATCTGTCAACACAAGCTGATCTATGTGAGCTTGACATCCCTTGTGCTACTGGTTGGTAAGTTTTCTTACCTGTTATAACACTTCCCTATTTACAACAATTAGCACATTTGGCATATTTTGAAGTTTCAGATTTTGAATTTTTGTTTGAGTTAGCTAAAACCTCTTGATATGCATGTTTTGGTGGCATGTATTTGTCACCTGTAGTTTTTGCCGCTAAATTCTCTTTCTCATAAGGACAAGCATTAGGAGATAAAGCAGTTTTCTTAATAGGAAATAAAGAAGTTTTCATGCAATCAGAAACACAAGGTTCAATGCTCTTAACAACAGAGCTCACACAAAAGTTTGACTTAGCAAAAACATTTAAATTGTCTTTTAAAGAAGTATTATTCAAATCATCAGAAAAACGATCTTCATCAGCTTCAGTCCAATCTTCAACTAAAATTTCTTCTGCACGGGAAGAAGAAGCATTAGAGTTATTCACACAATTAAAATCAGCATTAACTTCTGTTACTAAGCCTGTTCCAACTGTTGATGATTCAACTGTGTTCTCTGAGTCAGATTCATCTGAAGTTTCTGACCGACAAGATGAGTTGGAACAGCTGCTTGAGTTAATAGATCTTGCAATACATTTAAACAACATCGATTCAATTGATCCTAATGAACAATTTGATTTAATTGAAGATGTATTCTTGTAACACCCCAAAAACGTTAAAGCAATGATAATAATGAGTATGTGTGTATGTATGCGTGTATATGTATGTATGTGTATATGTTGTACCCCTAGTTGTAAGTAATGCATTAGTAGTTGTACATGTAACAAAAAAATAAAAATTTACCAAGTTAGCTACTTGGTTAATTGGTAGAAACTTAGTTGGTAAAACGGGAGGGGTTAAACATGACCCAACATCTATCTTGAGGGGTGGGTCTTGGAAGGAATTAAACAACTAACTAAATAGAGGGGGTTAGAAGGAAATTGGGGATTTTTGGGAAAAAGAAAAGAGAGAGTACGCAGAGAGAGAGAGGGAGGCGACAAGGAGGTCTCAAAATCAGCCATCCATAGCTGAAAATTTGAGAAGGAAATCATCCCCCAAATCCCTGCATGTCTAGGAATTCATAACCATCTAGTGGCCCTAATACTATTGGTGTGAAGGTGGAAGGTACAAGCGGTTACAAGGAGCAAGGTGCGCACGATAAAGGTAAGTTGGTTACTACCAACTACGTAGTCTAATGAGTATGTTAGTCGTAGTTGTATGTATGCATTTTGTGATTGAAATTGGTAGAACGGAAGTAACATGAAGTATCCTTGTGGCTACAAAAGGGTATTAATTGGTAGAATGGTTTAAATGGTGGAAGCACCCTTAATGGGTCAAAATAGTAGGGACACCCTCGATGGGTCAATATGATGGAAGTACCCATAACGGGTCAAAATAGTAGTAACACCCTTAACGGGTCAAAATGGTGGGAATACCCTTAACGGGTCAAAATGGTAGGAATACCCTTAACGGGTCAAAATGGTAGAAGTAAGGATTTTATTATGGATCCATGGACTTCTTGGATCCCTTGGACAAGACGTTCATATGGTTTATAACCTACTAAACGTTTGCCTTGTTGATTTGTAATAGGTAAAGCACATGAATGAAGATCAAGTCTCAAGCAAGGATGGGTTATGCACGCTCGCGTTCTTTTGGGTTGGGTACCATGGTTATATTAGGATCTTTGAGTCTTTTAAATAAGTTGTTAATGTTTTGTAGATGGTTTTGGATATGGGTCAAAGATTCGCATGGTAGCCAACTTAGGCTTGTCTTTTGTAAACTTAACTATTGTCGCCAAGGTTGTTGGCACGTTGTTGGACATGACGTTTTGGATATATAAATATGTATATAATGGATGTTTAAATATTGTCTATATGTTTAAAAAAAATCGAGTCTTTACAAGTTGGTATCAGAGCCAAGGTTTGAGCGAATCAAGTATATTAGGTACTTGAACTCAAACCGGAAGCTCGTAGGGGCGTGCATTCGATCCGAGACTTGATCAAGGTATGTCCGGGATAATGGGTGGGAGAGTTACCAAATGAGAAGCGGGAATGTCGGGAATTGCGGGTAAGAATGGCAGGGAGGATATGGCGTTGAAACGGGAAAAACGTGGAGCAAACCTGCAGTTGGCGTACCCTACGCCAGTTTTGGCGTAGGATACGCCAGACCCTGTTTGCCTACGCCACTCTGTCCTGTCCTACGCCAAACTGCCCCCTTTTGCCTACGCTAGTGGCGTAGGCTACGCCATTTTTGGCGTACCCTACGCCAAACTCGCTGCCAGCCTTGGAAGCTGATTTTTCAGCTTGTTACGCTTCCGTACCTTGCCCGAGCAACTCCAAAACTTGTTTATAGGCACAATAGTACACATGGGATTGCGAATCCGTGTATACGTGTACTAAGGAATGTGGAAGCCCAAATATTGGGAGTAGAAAAATTTACTTTCGTAGAAAGAATGAATGATGACTGAGATACCGTGATATGGTATACATGTTAAATGGTTGTTAATGTTTCAGAAACATGGAGGACGAAGGTGATAACGTGGTGGGGGAGTGTACCCAACATGGTGAGGTGAAGGAGATGGTAGCAACCGAAGTGGGGGAGGCTATAAAAGTAAACCTCCCCAAGATAATAGAAGAGGTGGAGAGTAACATCATGGGGATAGTGGAAGGTATGATGACAAGCAAGTTCGATGAATTGAAGAAATTGATTGAAGAGGGGTCGTCCGGCTCCAAGAATGTTAAGAGATGTACGTACCGAAACTTCATGTCATGCAACCCCACCGTGTTTAAGGGAGAAATAGATCCACTCGAATGTCTAAGGTGGATCTCGGATATGGAGGGGGTGTTTGCACGAAGTCATTGTGAAGGCGAAGATGAAGTAATGTTTGCCACGGGGCAATTGCGACTCCGCGCGAAGGATTGGTGGGATAGTTATAGTAAGGAAGTGGGGCAAGAACGAGTAAGAACCATGACGTGGGCTGAGTTTAAAGAGCCCTTCCTGAAGCATCATTGTCCTCAAACTGCAATCGATCGCATTCAGGAAGAGTTTCTACACCTCCGCCAGAAGAACGAAACCATTGATGAGATCACGAACATATTTCTCGACAAAATGAAGTTTTGTCCAGAATTGGTGCGAACGGAACGAATGAAGATTAACAGGTATCATGCCATGTTAAGGGCAGAATACCGGGAGTTTATCACTGCATCAAAATGCAACACGTTGGGTGAACTCATCGATTGGGCTCGTGAACGAGAAACGGAATTAAAACGATAAGAACAACGGGGTGAGAAGAGGAAGGCCGAAAAGACTTGGGAGTCGCCAAAGAAGGCTAAGGGGCACGAACAAGGCAAGAAGGATCCTAAGAAGGGAGAAACACCGAGTTGTAAAACGTGTGGAAAACCGCATACGGGGGAATGCCGCTTGGGGAAAAAGACGTGCTACAATTGTGGGAAGACGGGACATCCGTTTTACAAATGCCCTAGTCCGGTTCAGTTATGTTATCATTGTTATGAACCCGGGCACTTCAAGGCGGACTGTCCCAAGCTCAAGAAGGAGGCGCCGAAAGAAGGAAAGAAGAATGAAGCTTCGAAGGCTCGTGGAAGGATGTTCCAAATCACCGCCGAAGAAGCAAAGAACCACCCCGAGGTGGTGTCGGGTATGTTACTAGTCAACAACACTCCTATGTATGCGTTGTTTGATACAGGGGCAAGTAGGTCTTTTGTGTCTACCAAAGTGATTTACCACCCCTCCTTTACCATAGAAACGTTGGCAAGCCCATTAGAAGTAGAAATTGCGGATAGTAAAAACTATTTATTACACAACGTATGTAGAGATTGTACTCTCACGGTAGAAGGGGAGGATTTTAGGGTAGACTTGGTACCCATGACAATGGGGGAATTCCAAGTGGTGATAGGCATGGATTGGTTGGCCAAACACCACGCGGAATTCCAATGTAAGAATAAAACCATATACGTTACCTCACCTAGTGGGCGGCGGGTAAGTTTTATAGGGGATAGAAAGGTCGAAGCCAAGTTATGCACCTTGGTGGAGACCACGAAACATGTGCGTAATGGGGGAAGGGCATTCATGGCCTATGTGGTTGATACCACTATCACCACCCCCAAGGTTGAAGAAGTACCGATTGTTAGGGAGTTTCGGGATGTATTTCCGGATGATCTTCCGGGGCTTCCTCCCGAACGCGAAGTGGAGTTTAAAATTGAATTGGTACCCGGGGCTCAACCCGTTGCAAAAACACCATATAGGTTGGCACCGAACTCCGAGAGTTGATGACACAACTTCAAGAGTTACTCGATAAGGGCTTCATTCGCCCGAGTGTGTCCCCGTGGGGGGCCCCTATATTGTTTGTGAAAAAGAAGGATGGGTCTATGCGAATGTGCATAGACTACCGGGAGTTGAATAAATTAACAATAAAGAACCGCTACCCCTTACCCCGTATTGATGATTTATTCGATCAACTTCAAGGGGCGAGTTGGTTCTCAAAGATTGACCTTCGTTCCGGGTACCATCAATTGAAGGTAAGGGAAGAAGATGTGGCCAAAACGGCGTTTAGGACCCGGTATGGGCATCACGAGTTCCTAGTAATGTCCTTCGGATTGACAAATGCTCCGGCCGCATTCATGGATTTAATGAATCGGGTATGTCGTTCGATGTTGGATCGTTTTGTGATAGTGTTTATAGACGACATTTTGATTTACTCCCGAAGTGAATCACATCACGCAGACCACTTACGGGAAGTCCTCGAGACGCTTAGAAAGGAAAGGCTTTATGCTAAATTTTCTAAGTGTGCCTTTTGGTTGAGGGAAGTCCAGTTTTTGGGGCACGTAGTGAATGAGAAGGGCATTTCTGTAGACCCTTCGAAAGTGAAGGCGGTGGTGGAATGGGTTTCTCCTAAGAACCCGAGCGAAATTCGAAGTTTTCTGGGCCTAGCCGGTTATTACAGAAGATTTATCCAAGATTTTTCAAAGGTGGCACTACCTTTGACCCGGATGACAAAGAAGAGTGAAAACTTTATGTGGGGCGAAGACCAAGAAAGAGCCTTTCGAATGCTAAAAGAGAAGTTGACCAGTTCGCCTGTTCTGACCTTGCCTGAAGGGTCGGATGATTTTGTGGTTTATACAGATGCCTCGCATCAAGGGTTGGGGTGTGTTCTGATGCAACGGGGGAAAGTCATCGCCTACGCATCGAGACAACTCAAACCCCATGAATGTAATTACCCAACCCATGATTTGGAATTGGGGGCCGTAGTGTTTGCGTTGAAAATCTGGAGGCATTACCTGTATGGGACAAAATGTACCATATATTCCGATCACAAAAGCCTCAAGTATTTCTTCGAACAGAAAGATCTCAACATAAGGCAACGGAGATGGCTAGAGTTGATCAAGGATTATGATTGTGACATCGTGTACCACCCGGACAAGGCTAATGTGGTGGCCGATGCTCTAAGTCGGAAGGAATACCCACCCCCGATTCAAGTTAAGGCCTTGGGTGTTGTAATTACACATACCCTTTTGGGTGAGATACGAAAGGCCCAAGTCGAGGCTTTGCAAGCCAATGACCCAAAGAAGATAAGAATGAAAGGGATGATAGACAAGTTGGAAGAGAATGCGGATGGGATGAAGACCCGATATGGGCGGGTATGGGTCCCTTGGACATGTGAAGTCAAGACTTCACTACTTGACAAAGCCCACAAGTCCCGGTTCTCAATCCACCCGGGGGCGACCAAGATGTATCGGGATTTAAAGAAAGACTATTTGTGGCCGGGAATGAAGCGCGACATCGCTAAGTATGTGGAGAAATGTTTGACCTGCTCTCAAGTCAAAGCCGAACACCAAAAGCCTTACGGGAAATTACAATCACTTGAGGTCCCGGTGTGGAAGTGGGAGGAGATCACTATGGATCTCGTGACAAAATTACCAAAGACAAGGAAGGGTTATGATGCGATTTGGGTAGTGGTGGACCGACTCACTAAAAGCGCTCACTTTTTGGCTATCCGGGAGGCCTACACCTCCGAACGGATGGCAGGAATTTATGTGAATGAGATTGTATCCCGGCATGGTGTACCCGTGTTTATTGTGTCGGATCGGGACACTCGATTCACATCCCGGTATTGGAGGAGGTTCCAAGAAGAAATGGGTACGAAGTTGTTGGTTAGTACCGCCTACCACCCCCAAACTGACGGACAAACCGAAAGAACCATTCAAACCCTCATAGATATGTTGAGGGCATGTGTCCTAGATTTTAGGGGAAGTTGGGATGAACACTTACCATTAGTGGAATTCTCGTATAATAATAGCTATCACAGTAGCATCCAAATGGCACCATTTGAAATGTTATACGGGAGAAAATGTAGAACCCCGGTGTGTTGGGGAGAAGTGGGTCAGCGGGAGTTAGCTCCGAGTGATTTGGTAGCTCTCACTAACGAAAAAATTAGCCTAATACGGGCTAGAATACAAGCCGCTCAAGACCGACAAAAGGCGTATGCGGATCGTAGAAGACGCCCGATCGAATTTCAAGTGGGAGATTTTGTGTTATTAAAAGTCTCCCCTTGGAAGGGCATCATCAGATTTCGTAAGCGCGGGAAGTTAGGCCCGCGTTATATAGGACCCTTCAAAATTTTGGCACGGGTCGGGCAAGTGGCTTACCGGTTGGAGCTACCGCCATCTTTGAGTGGGATCCATGACACCTTTCATGTGTTCCAGTTACGAAAATGTCTCGCAGATGAAACCGCGTACGTGCCTCTTGAAGACATAGAGGTAGACGACAAGTTGAACTATGTAGAAAAACCGGTGGCTATAAAAGATTTCAAGGTGAAGCGGTTGCGAAATAAGACCATAAACCAAGTTTTGGTCCAATGGCAACATCGGAAGGGTTCGGATCTTACGTGGGAATCCGAGGAAGAAATGCGGAAACACTACCCTGCTCTTTTCGGTACGTATCTAGGTTTCGGGGTCGAAACCTCTTTTAAGGGGGGTAGACTTATAACACCCCAAAAACGTTAAAGCAATGATAATAATGAGTATGTGTGTATGTATGCGTGTATATGTATGTATGTGTATATGTTGTACCCCTAGTTGTAAGTAATGCATTGGTAGTTGTACATGTAACAAAAAAATAAAAATTTACCAAGTTAGCTACTTGGTTAATTGGTAGAAACTTAGTTGGTAAAAGGGGAGGGGTTAAACATGACCCAACATCTATCTTGAGGGGTGGGTCTTGGAAGGAATTAAACAACTAACTAAATAGAGGGGGTTAGAAGGAAATTGGGGATTTTTGGGAAAAAGAAAAGAGAGAGTACGCAGAGAGAGAGAGGGAGGCGACAAGGAGGTCTCAAAATCAGCCATCCATAGCTGAAAATTTGAGAAGGAAATCATCCCCCAAATCCCTGCATGTCTAGGAATTCATAACCATCTAGTGGCCCTAATACTATTGGTGTGAAGGTGGAAGGTACAAGCGGTTACAAGGAGCAAGGTGCGCACGATAAAGGTAAGTTGGTTACTACCAACTACGTAGTCTAATGAGTATGTTAGTCGTAGTTGTATGTATGCATTTTGTGATTGAAATTGGTAGAACGGAAGTAACATGAAGTATCCTTGTGGCTACACAAGGGTATTAATTGGTAGAATGGTTTAAATGGTGGAAGCACCCTTAACGGGTCAAAATAGTAGGGACACCCTCGATGGGTCAATATGGTGGAAGTACCCATAACGGGTCAAAATAGTAGTAACACCCTTAACGGGTCAAAATGGTGGGAATACCCTTAACGGGTCAAAATGGTAGGAATACCCTTAACGGGTCAAAATGGTAGAAGTAAGGATTTTATTATGGATCCATGGACTTCTTGGATCCCTTGGACAAGACGTTCATATGGTTTATAACCTACTAAACGTTTGCCTTGTTGATTTGTAATAGGTAAAGCACATGAATGAAGATCAAGTCTCAAGCAAGGATGGGTTATGCACGCTCGCGTTCTTTTGGGTTGGGTACCATGGTTATATTAGGATCTTTGAGTCTTTTAAATAAGTTGTTAATGTTTTGTAGATGGTTTTGGATATGGGTCAAAGATTCGCATGGTAGCCAACTTAGGCTTGTCTTTTGTAAACTTAACTATTGTCGCCAAGGTTGTTGGCACGTTGTTGGACATGACGTTTTGGATATATAAATATGTATATAATGGATGTTTAAATATTGTCTATATGTTTAAAAAAAATCGAGTCTTTACAATTCTCACTCACATTTTCGGTGCTGTTAATTTAGATTTTTCACGACTTCTCATTTCATTGCTTGCAGATTTAACAAACTTAGTGGTGGGAACATTCCTAAGTGAAACATCATACTTAGGTTGTTTCATGTGTCCTTCTGGTGCAGAAATTTTTATTGGCACCGACTTAACTGGTTCTACCTCAATTCTTTTTCCATACACCATATTTCCCTTATTTTCTATTTCCTCATCTGTGAGAGGAAGTCCTGTATAATTGTGGTTGTAAGGAGGTGCAATTTCCACAAAACCTATACCAGCTCCGTTGATATCTCTGTACTTAGTTTTGAACTTATCATTTTCTCAACACGCTCACTAGAACAGTCAAATTTTCTAAAGTGAAAATCAGCATTTTCGAATTTTGATTTTAACGACTCTAGTTCAGCACTAAGTTCATCTATAACTTTCTTCTGGTGTAGGACAAGACAAGACTTATTGCTTAGGTCATTATCATATTGAATTGCATCCTTTTCCAAGGCTTCTAACCTAAGTTTATAAGTCGCGGTTCGACTATTCAAGCATGATATCTTTCCTTTAAGCTCATCATTTTCTCTAACCAACTGAGAATTATAATCTATGTAATACCTAGCCTTTTCTGCACAAGCATTTGAACATAAATTAGAAAATACCTCAGGTGAAGCTGGAATTGGATTTTGATTGATGTACGCCATGAATGCGTGAAGATCATCAGTTGTTACATTGCATGCTTCCATTGCTTCCTTAGTTGTCATCTTTGAGTCTTCTCCAGATTGAGCCAACATAGCAACATTATTCACAACTTCAGATATGTTTAAAGCACTTATCTGATCACTCCAATCAAAATCTCCTCCCTGCTGAGCTACCAACGTTTTGCTTGAGTTAGCACTGGCAGTTGATGAACTCTGTCCCCCAGCAACAACCACACTTCCTTCACTGCTATCATTTTCCACTTTAGGCTCCTTGCATTCTCGAGCAAAGTGTCCAGGCTTGTGACAATGTAGCATCTCATCTGTGCTTTATTGAATCCTACACTTTTGTCCTCCATGTTGTTCCACCTGTTTCTTCCAGTCCTTTTAATGAAGTTTTTAGCTCTAAACACTGCCATTGCCATTTGCCAAGTAATATCCAACTCTTCTATGTCTTCAGGATGAATTTGCTCGAATTCAAATGTCATAACACTAGGTGGTACCAATGTTCCATGCTGATATGCTTTATAGCAGTTCATGAATCCAGCAATCAAAGCTATATTCTCCTGAGTTTCTTTTGAAATTTGAGCAGCTTGTACAACACCCTTTTGATCTTGAGGTTTGGGAACAATAGAACTTGAAGCAGTTTGAGTGTTTGAACCAGTTGAACCTGCATTCTGATAAGCTGATGATAGAGGATAAGCCGAAACCTGAGATCCTGATTAAGATATCAAAGCAGTGTTGGAGCTACTTGATCCAGCCACACTGTAGCTACTTGAGTGATTTAAAGCTCTCTATTGATCATCCATTTCACATGACCTAATGGTTGCAATTAACTCTTGTAGTGGCATTCTGCTCAAGTCTCTGGTTCTTTTGATTAAGGCCACATTCATGTCCCAGTTTCTTAGGAGAGCATTCAGTAGTTTCTTGTTGACTTCAGAATTTCCTAGAAAAATGTCATTTGCCCTCATCTGAGTGTTTAATGCTATGAATCTAGCAATCTGATTCTCAAGTGTTTCATTCAAAACATAGTTGAACAAGTTGAATTTCTGACGCAGCATGTCCTTTCTGCTTTCCTTGATGTCATCATTCCCTTCATAGGCTTGAATCAATGCTTCCCACAGTTCTTTGGCATTAGTGTAATCACGATAACCAATAGCAATCTCAGGAGACAACCCTTGAGTCAGAATAGAAAGTGCTCGTGTGTCCACATCAGCTTTTGCATAGTCCTCCTCATTCCATGCTGATTCTGGCTTAACTTCAGTAATTCCCTTTGCTTCATCAGTCACATAAGTGATCTGAACTGGTCCTCTCAAAATGGCTCTCCACAGTTTTGGCTCCTTCCCCTTAACGTGTTGAATGAACCTGAATTTCCATTCTGAGAATGAATCCCCTTCCATGAGTCTGGGAACCCGAGTACTAGTACCAATCACGTTGTCCAGTTCCATTTGTTTAGCATTTGCAGCGAGTTGACTTTGTTAATCCATTGCACGTACACTGTAAGCCTGTTCACATCAAAACAAACCAACAAGTGATACTGTGTTTTAAAAGATAATGCTATTTTCTGAAAACTAAGTTCTATGAAACAATTTCGAGAACCAAGTTAATTTCTGAAAACTAATTTCGAGAACGAATCAACAATCCGAGAACCACCCATTAGAGAACAAGGAAGATCAAGAACAATAGAGAACTCCAACACAAATCTGAAAACGCCAATTTTAAAACATCTCCGAGAACCACAATTCCGAGATCCTATTCATAAACCAAAATATCGAGATCACTACACTTTCGAGAACAAAAAAAATCGAGAACACATTCGAGAACCCCCAATCTAAGAACTAAAATGTCGAGAACAAGTAAATCCGAGAACAAGAGAATCCGAGAACAAAGTGAATCCGATAACACTTTCGAAAACCTGCACAGTTTAAAACATGAATTCTGAAACAATCTTATGAAACCTGTGAGCAATAGAGAACTAATCTAAGAACCGAGAACCTATGATGAGTTCGAATACAATCCGAGAACCAAACTTTAAAACCAATCAAATTTGAGAACACCACAAATAAACCGAGAACGATAAAACTCCGAGAACATAATTTTCGAAATCAATTTTTTTAAGAACTCTTAAGACCGAAAACCATTTCGAAAACCTGCACAAGTTAGAGATTAAAAAATTGACTACTTCTTTCCGGAAACTTGTAAAGATAATATTAAATCCTTTTTAAAAAATTCATGACATATCCAAAATACAAATTCTTCATAAATTTCGGAATGTTCAACAGATAATCAAAATTTTTAAATAAGTGATAAGATTTGATATTTTCCTAAAATTATGCAAACAACCTCCAAATCTCTAAATCGGATCAAACATTGAAATTTAAGAAAAATAAACAAATCTTAACCAAATAGTTTTCTAATTTTTTTTTTTTTTTTTAACTCAGAAACATAAAATTTTTCCAATCAATCAACCAACATTGTGCATTATTTAAAAATTCTCAAATGATTTTGCCAATATTAAAATCCACGTGACAAAACAATGATGGACCCAACCACAATACTTATGAACCAAAATTATGAATCCACTTGTTCATTAATATCGAATACGAACAAAATAGAACAAGTGATTCAAATGACCAGAAAAACTTTATGATTCAAATGGACATTAATATTGAATAGGAACAAAACATTAATATCAATTTTTTTTTAAATCCCGAATGCAAGTGATTCGAATGACCAAACAAAAAAAATTCTTTCAATAAAAAACCCCTTAATCCCTTGATATTAAAACCGAGCCTTGAGCAAGCTTCAATGGCTCTGATACCAATTGTAAATCCCAAAATTATACCCGATATCAAGTGATTATAATCAAAGGCGGAATCAATGATTATAATGATTCAAGAAATATGAAGAACGATTTAAGAAAATAATAATCTTCACTAGCATACGGGATGACTCACCGTCTAATACTATAGAGAATTCTTTGATTAAAACCAAACCGCTAGCTACAAATGAACCACAAAATGACCATAAGTATGTGGAAGGTTTCTCAAATAGGCCAACATGGCCTTAGCCCTTCCACAGCCCAACCCACAAGATTAAAGCCCAAATACTAATAAACTGAGAACTAATAATTGAGAACTAGATAACTATCCGAGAACTAACACTAAACATAAACCTATAAATGTATGGACCTAACAATGTTCGTAAACAGGTATTAACATGTACTTTTCGTGTATACCTGTTAAAAAAATTATCAGGTTCGTGTATCAAAAAATAGACACGAAAATTTTTCGTGTCGTATACAAGTTATTATTATAAATAATAATTTTAGTATTTCATTAACATTACATGAAATCGATTACAATAAAACGGAAAAACGAATAGTGAAAAGACCAAAAAAAGATTACTTTTTTATTTTGTAATTAAAATACAAACGGTTCTTGTGGTTCTTATATTAGAACCGTGGGTTTGGAACCGAACCGACCCGGAACAGAGTAATTCATATAAATCTAAAACCGAAAACCGACCCATATATTTAAAAAGGTTCGGGTCCAAGGTTCTCGTGGGTCGGGTCCAAAATTCCTGTGGGTCCAAACCACTCCTAATTGAATGTGCTGCAAACACAATTTTCACGAACCGGGCCCTCTTAGCATTTTGGGCCTACTCTTTATACCTCTCTTAGCTGGGCTTGGCAGCTTTTTCTTTTTTTTAACGGAAAATTTTTATTACACCTTTATTTCATATCACCTTGTATTTACAAGAATTTAAACTCATAATCTTATATTTGTAAAGAGAAACATCATACCACTAAATCAAGAGAGGATAGCTTCTTTTTTTATTTGTTGCTTTGTGCTACATCAACTAATTACTCCACCAAATTTAAATTTCTTTAGTCCATTTATTCCTTGGTGTTGATTACATGTGGAATGTGGTGCAAATAGAAACATAATAAAACTTAAATTTATCATCATGAAATTAATAAATCCTTTAAGATTCATTTAATTACAAATTTGATGCTCTTCTCGTTGGAATCTTACGACACTTAAAAAATGACGGAATTAATTAATTTAGTGCTTATCAAATTAGTAATCAATGTTTTTTTATCGGTGAATAACTGTGTGGCAACCACTCTTACGGAACGTCATGCCCAAGAATCGACTACTCGACCTTCAGCAGCCACCGCCTTCTCCCGATTCGCGGAAACTCGAGCCCAATGTTGATTCATTTAACTCAATTTAGCTTCTTTGGGAGGAAGGGGCACAAACCCCATGTAGCATAAAGTGCACCAATTTCATCACGTCACGTCATTTTAACCTCAAACTCGCTAAAGTAACCTAAACACCGGAAAACACCTAGCCTAAACTAGCCTAAAGATTTTTTTTAAAAATGGAAGAGAGAGAGGTGGGAGAGAGAGAGAGAGTGAGAGAGGTGGAAGAGAGAACAAAGTCAAGCCTCGTCAGCTTCTACAAGCCCCATTTCCTAGCCGATTTCACAAGCCCCAACACCCGGGACCGTGTAGCCTCTCGGCTACTTAAGCCCCATGGCCTTAGTCGCTGGTGTCCCGTCATACCTTATAATCCTAAAAGCCAAAAAATAATAAATACAAAACCATTACGAGTAGAAATTAATAAAACAACTCGAAAACTACTCAAAAGTGTTGGAAATAATTATGTAAAAACATGTATAAATTAGACCACATCAACACTAAAGTGGAATTAGGTCTTGATGAAACCTTATGAAACTAAAAAATAAGATACATGCAGCTTATTTGCAATAATGATGACACATGAACATAGGTACACAAATGACACCATGCAGAATTACTATGTACAAGTCATGTATTTATGAATAGGTTATTGTTATTCTCAAACATATCATTTGTTCTAACAACCGTGTATGAACAAATATGAATTAAAGAAACATATTTAAACAACAAGAACAGTTGATTGGAAACTATTTATTGTTGAAGGAGAATGGCATAAAGGGAAATTATTTTATGTTGGAGATAAATTTTAACTAATACGCTTTATATGTCATCTTAATTTCTGTGTAGACTACTAAACTATCCATCTAGTTTACTTAATAACGTGTTATTGTAGATATGTTTTAGTAATTATAGAGTATAAGATTTTTTTTCTAAAGATGCAGCTTGTTTCTAGTTCACGGTTAATTGACCTATAACTGACCCACTATAACCTTCAAACCGATTAACCAAAACCGTGAAAACCGATCGATTATGATTAAGGTTATCCATTAACCAACATCCTAGTTATGGTTACGATTTGGGCCAAAACCGACTTATACACATCCATACTTTTGGTCATGGAGTTTGTGAAGTTTGAATCCACCAACACAAACACCAAGCAAAGTTGTTTGAGTGTTCCACAGCTTAAATGTTAGGGAAAGAAAAAATCTAAATCACTGGTATGGAGAGAAAGAAAAAATGTAAACCACATGGACAGAGGGAAAGAAAAATTGTGAACCACAAGGATACCTAATGCAAGGTCATATTAGTTCTTTCGTTGCATTAAGCTGACTGTGTGAATAGGAAGGGTTTAGGGTATAAAATATGTAATCCACCGTGCCCGGGATGCGAGATATAGGAATGAGGGACTTATGTTGATATCTTCATCAAACCACAGGAACGCAAATTGCACTTTACTCTATAAAAAATAAACTTTTCATAAAGATACCAACTAATTATATTATCAAGCCCGCTTCGCTTTGTTATCTGTTGGACTATGTATTAAACTCAATCGAATTTCTTGACTAACCTAAGCTTGGGAATTTCTGACATACCACAAAAACAAGACAAAGTCTTAACATGAAATTTGCAAGTTTGGGTTTAGTCTAAACAAGCTCCGGTCAGTTTTATGATAACTCGCGGGCCTTTTAGCTAAATGGGTTAGGTTCGTTTCAACCCAATGGGTTAACGGGTTGAAGTGTTATAACCATGTATATTTTGTATTTATTTTTATTTTTAAATGTATTTATGCATAGTTATTAAAAGCGCTCGTTTTTTGCTAGGTGCAATTTGTAGGCGCACCAAAATCACCTTACACATGCTCCGATGACACTCTAATGAATTTCCGATTAGATTCTGGCAAGGAATCTGTACGACTTTTGAGAATTTTGCCTTAAATTTCATCCAAAAACACTCAGGTGTAGTTAACCAGCCAAAAATGGGTCTGAACTCACAGGAACAGCTAGAAATGTGTTAGAAAGATGTAAAAATAAGAAAAGGCTTGATTTTATGCTCCTAACACTGGCCAAAATTTAAAATGTGTTGTTTGAACAAAGTATTGCTTATCTAGAGATTATTAATTTCTGGAGTTATTTTTTATTTTTTTTAAATAAAATAGAAAGTTTTTATTAACACATAATCGTGAAAATTACTTCAAAATAGCGGGTAGGCGAGCAACAAGCTACGCTGCCACCCCTTTCTAGACCTCAAACCCTAACCTACTAAAAATGAACTCATGCCCCCTGGAGTCGAGACACTGCTATGAATAACCTGTTGGACTCGAGTCAGGAAACGGATGGCTTCCGGTGCCAAGGAGCCAAAGGTATCAAATGTCAGGGGAACAAAAACGTGTTGGTTCTCCTCGCAAGCTTTAGCATGCTTCTCAACTTTCTTCGTCTCTGCTTTCCGCACCGCTTGCTCTGCTACAAAACCACTATCCCTCAAACCAACCATGGGAGATACACCTGTTAGGTCAACGCAAGCGTGTTTCCCCCCGGCCCACCCAAAGACAAGCAGGTCTGCTGGACGTAGGGTGGATCTCCCGTTTGAGGGTCCGAGAGGAAATCCACAGGAGCCTCCTTCTTGGCTGAGATCCCAGCCCTTCTTAAAATGTCCCAAAGAACGTCCTGGACCCAGTCATGCCTATATTTGAAACCAGGAAACTCCTTACAGTGAACCGCATGTTCCCCGTATTTGTCCAAGCATGCCTTATGGCAAATCGGACAGACTTCATCTTCATGGTACATGGGGATCACCAAACGATATTTATGAATTGCCATGTATTCAACCCTAGACATGGTTTGGCCCAAACCTTCGATTGGGATAACATTCAGGAAATCTTGAGCATGGGGGCTTTGCAAGCATTCAATAACTGCCTGTTGGCGGGGGACAGATCAAAAGTTTCACCCAGGCTCTGTGCGATTTTGCTAAAAAGGGCATTCGCCAAAGTTTTCTAAGGCTTGGGGGGTGTCCTTGTTAGAAAAACCGCCAATATCAAAACCTGAGAGATAGTAATTTATCCTTTCGAGGGCCTGTACGTAGTCCAAGTCCATGTCGACAACCCCGTTATTCCTTAAGATGTGGTCTTGGAGATTCCAAGACTGAGCTCGCGATGCCACAAAAGCATACACCCCAACATCTTTTGCTGAGAGAAGCCCTAATCCTCCCAAACGCATTGGCAAGGATGCAAGTCGCCACTGTAGGTCACCAAAGAACGGACCCTCACATACCACTATGTCTTCAATTGCTTCCCGCAGACCTTTGTCAAAACATGATACCACTTCATCCATCATGGCGGGTTAGCGGGTCCGCAAACCAAAAGGCAACATAGCGACCCCCATACAAGATCTGAGCAAGAGGAGTTCACTCTAGGGATCCCTAAGGCAGGGCAAAAGTTTCATAAGATCAACCGTGCGTGAGGCTCTCCGCCCTGCCAATTCCCGTATAAAGTAAGAGTCCCGACTAACAGCCCCTCCAAGAAGCTTCACCCCCTTTTCATATCTGAACATAGAGTTATTTGAAAATATTATCTGAACATAGAGTTATTTGAAAATATTATCACACATAGTTATTCAACACATAGTACATTTTATTTTATTTTTGTTTAAATGCCTTTTTCTTCTTTAATCACTACCTTATTTATACGGTTTAACGCCTTTGATAACTATGGTTTATGTCATAAATTAAATTTGTTGGACATAAATTTAAAGAGAAAATGAGAAATTGATGTACATAATTTATAATTAAAATGTAAATGTTTTATATACATTTATTCTTTTGTAAAATTATAATTAATAAAATTTAATCTACAAAAAAATAAATAATTGAAATTAAAAAAAATAAGGTAAAACGAGTCATGTTTAGGTTAACACCGCGAATAGTCATATCGTCTATGTTGAAACCTGCCAACCTATGAACACATCTTTACGCCTTTCGTGCTGATCGGAACTTAGCCGACAAGGAATTTCGCTACCTTAGGAACGTTATAGTTACGGCCGTCGTTCACCGGGGATTCGGTCACCGGCTACCTTTTCATCAGGTCACCAACTTCCTTCACCTTCCGGCACTGGGTAGAAGTCGGCCCTCATACATGATCTTACGAATTTGTAGAGCGCTTTGTTTTTGGTAAAGAGTCGCCTGAGCCTGGTAACGAGGCAATCTTAAACCTTTCTTTTAAGTTACGAGGGTCATTTAACACCCCATTGTCAATTGTCATCAAAACTCAAAACTAAACATTGAAAAGTATCATCCTAGAAATGAACGATAAGGAAGAAATCTAAATCACAAACAAATTTATTGCTTCATCATGATTTATTTATTTATTTATCAATAACACCACATTTATTACATTTTATTCTTCACAAAAAACAATCTAAAACACATAATACCAGACAAATAAAACGTTCATCACCCTCTACAAATTCAACAAACCTTTTATACGTTTTTCAATAATCCAACTTCAGCCAATGTGAGCTCAAGTTTGTTCATCCTTTTTTATCCCACCAATTTTATAATTAATTTTCATATTAATCCTACAATTAAAATAATCACCAATTAATATGAAAACTCATACCATATAAATAAAAATGTCCAAGATTGAAACAATTTTTATATTAATAGTCATAGACTGTACGCCTGAGCTTCGGCCAAGCTCAGGCACTTCATTAGAGTTTTGCCCAGTCCTCCCTGTGTGACGAGACTTAATAGGAGAAAAGGGATCCCAAATGTGATGTGGTCAAGTCTAGTTACATAGAGGAGGACTGGGTCAAAACCTTAATGGGCCAGTATAGGCCGGTATGAGGTGGGTAGCAGAATGAGGTACAGTCTACACTAACATATACATACAGATCAAGGTAAAAGCACACCAAACCTTGGCAGCAGAAGCGAAAGCAGATCCAAGCAGTAACAGCTGTTCTCGAGCTCCAACTCGAATCTTAACCAATATTAAGCAGAATAACAAATCAGAATTATCAAGTGGACAAAAAAAACAAAGTCGAAAAATGAATCTCTTACTTTGTTGTTTTCTCTGATGACTTCAATGTTCGGTCATTGGCAAGGATATTTTTCCTTTTGGTCTTTTGTTTATTGCTATAACTGACAAAGTGTTTGTACCATATTGCTGAATTTTTCGGGTACCTTGTGTACTTTCCGCCCTTAAAATCTATATAAATTAGACCGAAACGAGCAGAATAACCTTCTTCCCATTCAAAATTATCCGTCAATGACCAAGCAAAATATCCCTTCACTCTAACACCATCACTGCAAAAATATAAAATATTTCTAATTTATCAAAAAAAATAAAAAAATACCTATGATGTAATGCTCATCCCCTCATACCAACTAATATCGTCTGTTTTGCCTACAATGAGCTCATGGCTTTGTTTTTTTATTGCCCGAGTGGAAACGTCTTTACCATTTGACTAGGGTGTTACATACATAAAACACTTTATTTTAAAAAAGTTATAGGTGGATTGACATGCCTGATTGCATATCGGAGATTTTGAAGATGCTTATTGTGATAATCTATACGTTCAAGATCAACACGAGCTTCTTCAATTGTTTTTGTATTATCGGTTTTATCACCCCATCCTATGAGAAATACAGTACTCATCCTGTTAGCATTTAAAACGCACAAATGCTTAAAAAAAAAAAAAGAAGTAATGTATCAAGGGAGGAATATTTTTACCATTTTCGGTTATGTAGATTAATGGATCTCCATAAGTATTTTTAATATACACAAGCAGTTTGTAAAATCCAGGTGGATATGAATAAAGCCAGTCGAGACCAGCCTACATCAACCGAGAAAATAAGCAATCAAGAATTACACAATGCGGCACATTATATTAACTACATAAATCTTACTTGTATTCCAATAGGTATTCCATTCATATTGTCTGCAAAAAATAAATAAAAATTAAAACTTTGTATGGAACTTATTTAATAATTTTGCATGAAATTTCAAAACTTTGATGGAACTTAAGATACCTGGTTGCTCAAGAACCTTGCTGTCTGTGAGGAGTGAAACAACATTTGTTTCTGGTGCAGTGGTGGCATATTGAGAAACGTAATAATTTAACCCGAGAAAATCATATGATCCCTGCACCAACTCTGATTGCTCTTTTGTAAATTTAGGTAAACGGCCATCAGTGACATTCTCGATCATGGTATTCGGGTATTTACCGCTAAACAATGGTTCCATGAACCTGCAAATAATCGGTCATATATGTTTGCTTAAACTTAAAAACAGCATAAATGAGTATTTTTCTTAAATCATAACAAGTTTCTATAATTCAAGTTTTTTTTTTTTTTAATTATAATTATTTATGACTATGATGCTCACTTTCATTGCACAGGAACTCACCATCCAAACATGAAGTCTATGCCTCTAAGGGCTGCATCTATGTCATCTTGGAGTTCTGAATTAAGTGGCTCGTAAAACTTTGAATTGAGTGTAATTCCAATTGTACCCCCTTGACTTGCCTGACATATCGAGTGCCAGCTGGTTAAAAAGAAACGAAAATGTGTTTGGTGTGTGGGTTTTCATTTTGATTAATAAGCATCTAGAGCTAACAAAACGTGTCGTGTTTACAACGACACATTTACCACGACTAATCAACCTGAACACAACATGTTTAACCAAACATGTGATCATTGACGAAGAAACCTAACACTGGCCTGCTTAATAAGTGGGTTACATGACACAACACGCTTAAATATAAATAGTTCAATGACGCGAATGACACAACACGTTTAACATGATTATTGGCAAGACTCACTTAACACAGTTAATATAAAAACAGATACAAATGACCAAAAGTTAAATCCACGAAATCCTTAACAAACTATGTCAGCCGGTTCGTGGAGAGAACTTAACTATGATTTATTTAATTATTTATAAAAGTATAAATCTATGTCAGTTTAATAAACGTGTCAAGGCAACATGTTAACCTATTTAACACAAATAGTTAGATACTTAGATGTGTTATTCGTGTCATAACAGGTTAGGCAGATTGACCGATTTAGACACATTTTAAATCTTGTTGACCTATTTATGACCCGAACATGTTTAACTTCATGCCTTGTAATGAGTAAGGTCGTAAGCACTATAAGCATCCATAAAAATAGATATGAACAGAATACATTACTTGAAATCGTTGGCGGTATAACTCAACAGCCTTTGCATGTGAAAGAAGTAGGTAGTGTCCCGCAATATAAGGCTCAGTGGCAGGATTCCCAGGCATACCTTCACCTCCCCTGCCAGGCGGATAAGTGCCCATAGCGTATCCTTTCAGAACATACGAATGTGGTTCGTTCAACGTGGTCCAGTATTTGACCCGATCACCAAACTCCCAGAAACAAAATTCAGCATAATTTACAAAATCATTTCTGTTAGCGTCACAAACGCAAATATAAGTTATAAGATAATAGCATCTCAAACAGACACAAAGTCACTTATTTTCTACTTACACAATTTTGTCGCATAAGAAACCGCCGTATTCACCTTCCAAGACATTGGGAGTGTCCCAATGCCACAGGGTGACATACGGCTCAATGTCATTGGCTAGAAGCTCGTTGATTAGGTTATTGTAGTAGTCAACCCCTTCTTGGTTGATGCCCAATTTCAGTTTTCCTCCTAAACGATAAAAACATTATGTATCAGTTTTTGCATATTTATCAAAATTTATAAGAAGTATAAGCGCTTCACCTGGTAATATTCTACTCCATGAAAATGAGAACCGATAGGCTTGTAAACCCATTTTTTTCATAGTCTGTACATCTTCCTATTATGGTTGTTAAAGAAGATTAACACGATTACACGAGATACGTTGAATTAATGTAAACCCACAAATAATAGCATGCAAAGATTAGGCAGGTTTACCTTTGTTTTATAGTAAGCATAAACAGCATTGTTTCCATTATCGCCACCAACAATGCGGCCTGCAATACAGTTAAAGAAACATATTCAAGAATTAGGTGAAGTAGGCTCCGGATATGATTTGTTTTTGTTTGAATTCCTCCCCCTATAGATAAGGGTGTGAATTTATGACACTATGCTAAAGCAAGATATGAACCAAACACGAAATCTTTTTGTGTCAAACTTGTAAACCGTTCGTATATAGCTAAAAGGGCCATGTTCAGGTCAACCTGGTGGGTTCGCAGGTTGACCTGTTTATTTATTTCTAGTTCTTAAAAAACCGGTTTTTATGTCATTGTTAAGGTAATAAAATGCAAAAAAAAAATAAAAATATAAAAAAATAAAAAATCGTTAGACAGGTCTGTCAACCTGCAAATACACATGTCGTGTTCAGTACATGTGTCTAAAAATTCTCGGTTTCATGTCGTGTTCAGGTTAGTGCCAGGTTGGACAAGTCAACCCACAAACACTACCCGTTTAACATCCATACTGTAAATATCCAAACCTGGATCTGTGAGGCAGAAAACATCCCAAACGCTCGGGCCCTTACCACCTTCAGAAGCAGCACCTTCAATCTGCGAAAAAGAAAGAACACGTTAGAAGATGGTGAATCGTTTTTTGGGGCATGAGCAGATTCTAAAATCAGGACCTTTTCGTTAAAAAAAAAACAAATATACAATTTTTTGCTTATGATTTTTTTTTTTTTTTTACATTTCTAACACATTTTTTTTTTCCCGGAGAAAGAAAATTACATTAAGATAGCAGGCAGGCGGGCAACAAGCTGCGCCGCCACCCCTTTCTGGATAGCAAATCCTAATCTACTAAAAACATAACCATATCCACCCGGAGCCGAGACACTACTGTGAATAACCCGCTGGACCCTGGTCAGGAAACGGGTAGCCTCCGGTGCTTATGATCCTAACAAAAAAATCACAAAATGAACAGAATCCTAACATTTTCACATACGATTTCTAAAAGGCACAAAATCACACAATTCCAACCAAAAAGTGATAGAGCATTTGGAAACCCGAGCCAATATTGTGATATTTTCCTTTATCGTGGAGAACCGAGCCAATAGTGTCTTAATATTTTCCGAATAAACAATCAATACCCAAAAATCAACAACCTAAAATTTCTCAACATAGAAACACAGAATCTGTAAAACTCAATCAACAATTATAAACATGAACTCCATTGGTTATCTAATTTCAGTATTACATCCAAAATTAAAATTATGTTCTAAAGTCAAACAGTTGATCATTTTAAAGTCAAAAAGTGAACTAACTAACAGTCAAAAACAGTCGGTGAGCAGCATTTTATTAGGAAGATAATAATAATACTGAAGAGAAACATAAACCTGATAGGCAGAAGATGCAGCGCCCCATAGGAAATCAGAGTCGAAATCGGCACTGTTAATGTCATCAGGGAATGGAGCAATCTGATCTGTCAAGTCAAAGCTCGCCATTGGCAATTTGATAATAATACAAACAAATCTCTAGAAAGAGATATTATGATTTGTCTACCACACAAACAACTTTTAGTTTAAAACTTCAATAGCCGAAGACACCTAGCTCAATTAGTTAAAGTTGGGAGGGCTAGAGTGAAGGTTATGCGGAGGTTGAGGGTTCGATTCTTGTCGTAACTATATTTATCACATGTGAGGGTTTTACCAGATGAAATGGGTAATCACCGGTTGCACCACTTGACGACGTTAAAAAAAAAAGTTTAAAACTTGAATAGATATGTGCATCTATATCTATTATACATAGATAGATTAAAATTCAATATAATAAAGGGGAACTAAAATTAAATAATCTTATATTTGTTGGGTTAAAACTTGAAATTCAATCATCCCAACTTGAAAACTAAGATCTAACAGGCTTAATTTGTATTCGTTTTTATTTCACTGGACCAAAATTAACTGGGTTCAACTAAGTTAGTTTTCTGCCTACGTAGAAAGCCATGAAATGTAAATGGGTCAATAGAATGCATAAAGTGGCATGTCACGTAGGCTTAAAACTAATTGGGTCCAATGAAATAAAAACCAAGACAAGTTAGTCTTGTTATATTTCAATTTTCAAGTTGAGATTATTGCCTTCCAACTTGACAAAGTTAAGATTATATAATTCCAATCTATACTTTCCATAATAGGAGAAGCGTGAGTGATGTCAAAAAGCTGATGTGTCAGCCGGAGAGACTGGCCACCAATGCATGTATGATGCAAAAACTGACGTCATTAATCGCATTAAAATATTCAAAAAAAAGGCGTGGGCCACGTGAGACCACCGCTATTGCTCTCAGCAGCAGTTCTTAATCCTTGGGTCTGCCAACCAACAGTAAATGTTATGCACATATCCTCTCAGCTGTTATCTATAAGCAGTTTTTTTGAACAGCTGTTTAGTACATATTCAGCCCTTAACTTTTTGAAATTTTAAGAGGGAAATTTTGAATTAACATAGGGAAGTGTGATTTTTGCAGGTATATAATCATCATTTTCGCAGATGCTTTTCTCATACACAACATTTTTCTCTCACAAATTAATTTATAAAATCTCCTTTCGAATTTTTTGTTGAAATATTTCTCAATGGATCTTCATAAGAAAATTGAGAGTTTTGTTTGTGATCTCAACCCATCCAAAGATATATGGTTTCTTAATGTTCGTATCATACGAAAGTGGAAAGAAAGTTTTAAGATAGAAATGATATTGATTGATGAGCAGGTAATGTAATTTTTCTCTTAGGTTATTTTGTATGTTATTATTCATGTTATTAATATAATATTGTTTCTGTCATATTTTTCGTTTAATTTATGTTATGTTATTTAAGTTCTTTCGTTAATGTTTAGTGGAAAGAAAGTTTTAAGATCGAAATGGTATTGTTTGATGAGCAGGTAATGTAATTTTTCTCTAAGTTTATTTTATGTTGTTATTGATGATATAAATATAAGTTTTGTTTGTGTCATGATTTTGCTTTACCTTATTTTTTTAAGCTGTTGTTTTTTATCTTTATATTTTCTTTTATATTTATTTTTAGAGTGATAAGATTCAGGCTTTCATAAAGAGTCCTTTGATCCACCTTTTTGACCATCAACTTGAAGAGGATGATGTCGTTATTTTATCTAAGTTTGGTGTTGGTGAAAACAAGGATCCATTCAAAGTTGTTGCACATGATTATAACATCAAATTCTATTGTTGGACTACTTGTTGGTTGGCAAGGTGTTGAGTATGGATTTAATTTAATTGCTTTTAAAGATTCTTAAAGGCGAAGCCAAAGAACTTTTTTCTGTTGGTTTGTTTCTTAATTTAAATTTAATATTTAGTATATTAAAAGTTTTGGTTTCATATTTTGAATTATATCACGTTTTATTGATGTTGCCGGTGGTCTCATTTGGCATGGAGGTCTGGATGTGTTTGGACGACCTCCAAAAGAAACTAAGAGCACCTGTAGTGGCCTCGTTATGAGGCGTTTTGGGCCACCATAGCGCCGGGAACACCGCCCCCCCAGGCGCTATGGTGGCGTTATGGTGGAGGTCCGGCAGCAGCATAGCGAGCGTTTTAGTTGGGGACTCGTGCATATGACCGTTGAACGGTCCAAAAATTAAAAAAAAAAAAACTGATTTATTTAATTATTATCTATATATATATATACTTCATCTTCTACAACATAAACACACACATATACAATTCACACACACAAACAATTCATACATACACACACTCTTTACAAACCAAAAACCAAAAACCAAACCTATGGCAGCCTGGACGAATACAGAGCAACTCGAGTTAGTGCGGGCGTGGGTAAACGTTAAGGAGCTTCCGTCAACCAATAGGCGGGCTTTTTGGCAGGATGTGTTGGCTGAGTTCAACCAAATCACGGGAACGAACCACCGTAACGTTGACCAGATCTACAGTAAGTGGCATTCTATACGAACTAACGTTGATAGGTGGCATGTAGTCTATTCAGCGGCGATGCAGGCGCACCCAGGGGTTAGTGAACAGATGGCAATTCAGTTGACACACGACGCCTATCGTCAACAATACCAAACAGACTTCTCAATCACCAATCTTTTGTCGTGGTCTCTGATGCGTTTTCACTATGTTTAATTTTTAATGTTTAGGCTTTATGTTTAATGTTACGTTTTATGTTTTGTGTTCTATTTGTAATGTTTAATGTTTTAGGCTTTATGTTTAATGCGTTTTCACCAATCTTTTGTGTTTAATGTTAGTTTATTTTAAAAGATTACATAATATTTTAAATTTAAACCACATAAACACATAAAATTACAATCCTAAATTACTTATTACAAACAGAGTTCCTAATCCTAAACTACTTATTAAAACGTTACATAAACACATTACATAAAGACATAATATAAACCTAAATTACTTATTAAAACCTAAACCTCCCACTACGGAGAGTAGTTGTCCCACTCGAATGTGTAGTACTCGGGGGATAGGGAACGTGAGCTGTCCCTCCCATCGGACCTTGCATCCGAGGGGAAGTAGTAGTTCTCCCCACGAGGGGAAGGCATGCTCCAAAGGCGCTCCTCCTCCTCAAGTTCCCTGAGGGCTTCCAAGTCCTCAGGAGTTGGGTCCCCATATTCACGGGGTGGGGTGGGGATAGGTTGGTGGTGGTGGAGTGGGCAAGTATTATGGGGGGTGGGGATAGGTTGGTGGTGGTGGGTGGGGGTATTCTGGGGGGTGGGGATAGGTTGGTGGTGGGGGGAGGGGATAGGTTGGTGGTGGGGGGAGGGGATAGCAGCAGCAATTCGGGGGGTGGGGGCCGACACTCTCAGGGTGATAAATCCAATGTTGTGGAGGAGGAGGAGGAGGAAGAGGAGGCTGTGGAGGAGGAGGAGAGGAGGTGAATGGTAGTCTCCGGGGCCGGCCCCGTCCCCGGACCCGGCGAGCATACTGCCGGACATTAGAAGGTCCGGCAGCTCCTGCTTGAAAACTGCCCATATTATTCATTGTGTTTAGGATGAGGAAAGGATGAGGAAGAGGGAAGAGGTGTGACTGAGATTTGGGAGGAGGGGGGTATTTATAGGTGTGACTGAGATTTGGTGGAGGGGGGGAAAGTTTGAAATTCAAACTTTGAAATTTAAACGTTTGGGGGGGCAAAGTTTGAAATTCAAACTTTGAAGTAGGAGGGAAACTGTTTGAAATTCAAACGGTTTGGAACAGTAACCGTTTGAAATTCAAAATTTTTTTTTTAATTTTATTTTTTAATACTAAATAATTTTTTTATTATTTTATTAATTTAATAAACTTTCAGTCTAAATTTTTATTTTTATTATTATTTTTATTTTTAATGAAATATTATTAAGTATTAAATATTCTTATTTAAATAAAAAATAATAATTAACCAATCATTACCAATCATTACCAATCATTTATAACCCCAACATAACCCTCCTTCCCACTACACCCTCTTTTTCCATAACCCCAACATAACACCTTTTCTATTACTTTTTAATATTTTAATCCTATAACCCCAACATAACTATCCACCACTACACATACCCTAAGAGGATGAATTTTGATATTCAAGACTTGAAATAAGCGTTTCCCATTTTGTTGTTTGTAAATTATTTTTTGTTACGTTCATTCTTGCCTTTAAATTATTGTTGTATACTTTCATTGTTTAATTTCTATATTTTTTTTATAATATACTTATCTATGTTTGTGTATTGATTTTATGTAGTGATACGATATTGCGATGTACTATGTGGAATTTTTATGCAGAATAGTTTAACAAATTCATCTCTGAAAACGTTGGTAATAACCATATAACGGTTGTTATACAGCATGGCAAGGTTAAGGAGTCCAAAGGTAATTTATTTTAAACTGCTGTTATTAATACTTTGTCACTTCATTGTGGTTTAATATATGTATATGTATATGTATATATTTAGATCAATTTATAGTTGAAAGTGACAACTTTGGAACTTGGATGTTTCTGAATGTAGATTTAACTGAGGTGAAGGAGTTAAGAAGGAGGTACGGTGTCGTTTTTTTATTTATTTATAATTAAATTAGAAAATTTTGAATTCTTTTATTAACTCGAGCTGTTTTTTTAGTCTTATATTGAAGCATGGACAAGATGTTGCTTCTACTTCTTAAGCATTACCTTCCGAACACTCTGTTTACCCGTTGCTTCAGGAATTCATTGTTGGTTGTGAGTATAAACATGTTGACGAGCTTATGGAGATTGATATGGTTATATTATTTTTTAGTTATGATTAATATTTGTTCTTCATATTACAACTTTTTTTTCTTAAGTAATAACTTATATATTTTAATTTTTTTTCCAGTCAATGTCTTGTGTTGTAGTTGCGACAATAAAAATTGTGCAAGAAGGCTATGGTTGGTTTTATGATGCATGTTGCAGATGTTTAGGTAATGTGATTAGTAAACCAAAATTGTTACAGCTTCATGAAAGTGTTACTGAAGAAACTCTCAAACTGCCTGCTTCTGCGTTGTTTTGTTCGAAGTGTGAATGTCTTTGTACCTCCACTGCTACAATGTAATTAGATCTAATTAATTACATTTTTTTTACATAAGATGATTGCTTTTAATTATTAGTATATATGTTTTTAGATAACTGTTTCGTCTATCTGTTTTAGGTTCAAGGTGCATGTTAGGGTTCAAGATGAGACTGGTAGTGTATCCTTTGTGATGTTTGACCGAGATGTTATGAGAGTTGTCGGATCTTCTACAAGTCGTATAAGAGAAAGGCAGTTGAAACTTGGTGATAGTGAAAGTTTGCCTCAAGAATTGTTTCACTTGCTTGATAAGATGCTGCTTTTTAAAATTGATGTTTCTGAATACAATCTTACAAACGACTCCCATGTTTACACAGTATTGAAAATATGTGATAATCGAGTCGTAATTTCTGAGTTAATTGCCGTTAATAGTAATTCATATTGTAATGTGGATGAGGTATTAAGTTAAAACCATATTTAAGAATTGCTTATTCTCTTTTAGCTTTGAATGCTGTCTCAGCAGTTAAATTTTGTATTTTTGTTTTGTATGTACAATCTTTAGGCCAGTCAAGCAGATTTCGAATTCAAGTCTTTTATCCAATCAGAATCTGAGCAGGGTGGTAGTCAACTGATGTTAAAGGTGAGTATGTTTTTGTGTAAGTTTATTAAATTGTTTGTCAAGCTTTTGTTTCTATTTAACAGATAATTATTTGTTTTTGTCAATTATTTGAAGGATGTTGTATCTGTTACCGATGACTCGTCTGCTGTCGATGCTGTAATGGATTGTACTATAACTCCCAATGGAAAAAGAGGTTTTGAAGATTTTGATAAACTAAACGTTGGTGACCTATCCTCTACATGCAAAGTACCCCGGAAGAAGCGATGTAAACCTAAGAGTTATCAACTTTTTGAGTAAATGTGTATTTAGTAGACAATAATTTATTTTTTATATTATTATTGTATTAAGCTTTTTTGTATATCAGTTGGAATTGAACTATATTATGCTGATTTTACATACTTTTTAGAAACATTACTTTTCAGTATAGATAGTCTGTTAAGTAATATCTGTTTTGATGAATTTCCTATTATTCAAAGACTGTTGTACCATAATGCGAAATTATCAAATATAAGTGCTACTCAGTATCATCAGAAATATACCATATTGTATTTAAACAGATCTTATATTCATTATCAGTCAATATTACCAGAAATATAACATATGCTATTTAAACAGATGTTATCTAAATTGTCATTGTTTACCATCTGTTGGGCTATCAACTGTTAAGTATTCAACAAATTGTTGTTATCAGCCTCTTCCTTTTCTTTTGATGATTCTGATGGATTACTTTGCCCAATCATTTCCCCCAATTCGTCTGTCATAAGATCATCTATTGAGAACAAAGTTTTTTTGTTTTTTGTTGTTTTGAGCTGGTTGGTCTTCATCATCATAATTTGGCTTTGGTGGCAGAGTTGGATCACCTTTCCTTCGTTCCTCAAGCTGTTTGTAATAATGCATCAGTGTTGATTCCTTCCAGTGAAAAACTTGTGACATCTCTCCATAACCAGCATCCACCAACTCCTGTCTTTTTCTTTTTAACTTTAAAAGTCTTTTAGGGTCACTTTGTTTTCCCTTCTTCCAATTTGGTGGAGTTTGTTTCCGGTTAGGTTTTTTAGCCTATTAAGTTCATTCTTCAATGACTTAGAATCTCAACCGGCAAATTGAGTTTTTGTGGCTTTGTAAGTTTTGGCTTTCATTATTTCCTCAGGATATCCTTCTCTTAAAATGTTTTCTATATCAGAATCAGGTTCCCTGTTAGACACTTTCTTCGACAGCTTGCTTGAGTATTCTTCTAAAATTGCTAATTTACTTAGTAAATCCTGCCATATTAGTTGTGTTTCCCTGTCATCTTTTCCTACACTTTTCTGCTTTAAAAGGATGTCAACCTGTTTGTCTTTCAACTCCATATACTTGTTAAAATTCAAAGGCTTTTCAAAATCTTCAAGAGACTTGAAAGACCGTGACAATGGATCATCTGTTGAGTAAAAAGAGTCTATCTCAGGTTTGACTGATTCTAAGTCAATGACACGTTCTGAAAGGCCTTCTGGTACTCTGAAGATACATGCTTGATCTGTGGTTGGCACATTACTTTGCACATTTTCAATTGGAACAGATGTTGTTTCGATTGGTGTTTGGGCTGGTAATTTTGTTGTTTCTTGGTTATCAGTGTTTACAGGGAATGTTAGGTTTTCTTTTACATGTCTTCTATGTACTTTTCTTCTTTTTGAGCAGCCTATATCATCCTCTTTCATTTGTAGCTCTTTTCTTTGTTTAATCAATGCGGCAGCTTTGGCTTCTCGCTCCTTTTTCGCTTTCAAGTTATTTAACAGCTCTTTATCTGCCTTTTGGTTTGCACTTTCATCAACTCTCTTCTCTAAAGCCACTGTAGATTGATGCTCAACAGTGCTTATGACTGGAAGCGATCCTTGATTATCAGCTGTTTGCACATTAGCAGGGTTTGATGTCTTTGTTTGTGCTCTCTTGTCAGGTGGCAGGTTTATTAATTTCTCCTGGCCTTTCTTCTTCTTTTCGGCATCATTGTTATTTTCTAAATCTTCTTCATAAATTGTTGTTGGGGCAGAGCCAGTGGTCTGGAGAAGATGGTTTTTGATGGCCTTGATGTCAGCTTGAGTATCTTTGTATCTAGCATCCACCATATTTCTTATCAATGCCATGTGAGAATTATGATTAAGGTCTGCCATTTCTCTGTGAGTTTGGATAATTGGGACAACGAATTCCCATATCTTACTGGCAATAGATGTTAGTGTGCCATTGTAGAAGTCAATCATTGCTTGCATTGAAGATTCAAGTTTGTTGACTCTTTCCGTCAATTCTTGATCTTCGAAGTCATCAGATTCATTAATAGGATTATCAGAAAATCCTAGCAGATGTGTTTGTGGTATTTGTTTCAATGATGATAGTTAAGTCACTGTCAAAAGATGTGGATGATCCTTTTTGTTGCTTCTTCGGACTTCCAACCGGTACAGAGTCGTCAGGTATAGTGTCAACAATTGTTACCTTCTCAGTTTCAGTTTTATTTGATTGTGCCTTCTCAGTTGTAGGAGGTATAGAGGAAATGGTATCTGCCTGAGTTTGTGTTTTCATTCTTTTGGTCTTTTTGTATTTAGCATTATTTGTTGACTTTCCTCTTGTGTTTTCTATGGCAGTTTTTGTAGTATCTTGGACAGCAGTAGTAGCAGTTGTTTCAGAAACAGGTGTTGCAATGATCGATGTTGAAAGTGCACTTTTGTGACATCTGTCACCCTCGTCTTTCATCTAATTGACAAAAATAACCCTTCAAATATTTCCATTATAGTCCCTGTAAGTTTCGTTATTTTCAAATTAAATTTTAGAGCGAACTAAAAATTTATCATTTATATTTATTATGGTTCGGGTATAAGTTTTAATCAAATACGTATCTTGAAACGTGTACGCAATGGATTTTATGAAAATTTCAAGTTTTATAAAGATTTGGAAACTTTTAAGTTAATTTAAGTTAACTTAGTTAATTTTTTTAAAAAAGAAAAACTTAACCAAAATCATGGTTTACCTAACTAAGTTATAGTGGAGGGTCTAAAAGTGTTATTTTTGTAAAGTTAAGAGTTTGAACTCATGTTTTCCCTCAATAATTAATTTCCGTCCACTGTTCTTGCCGGATCCGGCCAAGGAAATCCGGCGACAGTTACAACAATGTTTTCAATGTTTGTTTTTCGACTATAATCACACCAAGATGTTACTCCATTAATGTATAACCGTAACTACCCAATAATTGCGCGTTTAAGCAGGTCTAACCATGTATAAACGGACCTTAAAGATGGAACCGATCGGATTCTTAAATCGGTTCTTTTTTTAACGTTTTATACGGAATCAATATAAGATGTTTATGCCATTTTGTTGCTGCACTTATACTTATTCAAAACCCACCAAAAACGTAGTTAATCACGACCTGGAAGCTCCCTAATCGTCTAATAAACGAGCGGCCTGTTCTTCTTCTTTTCGAGCCGAATTCCACATCTCAAGGATCTATTTCTACATCTCGTTTTTAATATCACTAAAGTTTTGGAATTTACTAGTGATGGGGCATGTGCAATCTGGAAGGGTGATCACCTGTATCCTGAATTTTCTGTCTAGGCCTGGCATTTCGCATAAATCCCAATCAGACGAGGGACCCGTATGCCGACCTGGGAACTCTCGGAATGATCATTCACTTATAAGCTAAAGTACGCCCCCACAAGTTACTAATAACATTTCAATTACTTTTGTCACTCAAAAGTTTCCTATGGAAACAATCTCAATGTTTTATGATATTGATATTTATGTTTTGTTCATCATTTGAAGACTCCAATGATAAATTATGAATTTTCTTAAATATTGGTAATCTATTACATACGTTAATCTTATCATTCACGTCATTTTAAATCTTGGTCTTTTAAAATACATTAGATTTACACATACTTCATGAAATGGTTTCATTTTGCATTTTTATAAACTTGCATTGTATATTCTACGAGTCAAATGTAAATCTGTTTGTTTTCATATAACGGTTCCAATATATGTTTTCAGGAGAAACTTACAACTAATAATACGCCTAATAACACTTTTCAAACTTAACATCTCGTAAACACATGAAAATGTGTATTTACGAAGATTTTTCAAATGAACCGGTTTTGAATCTAAAACACACATCGATTTCTAAAAAGTTATTCTCATGCATTATTACTATTCTTTCAACTATATCACAAAGATTGAGCAAACTACGTTTTGAAAAACGAAAATTTATCTTATTACACTTGCACACTTTCAGTCGCAAAACTTTTGGTTTAAACAATGGACGTACCCTCTTAACCGAATGTTGCTAAATGTCCTTTATAGTATAACGCATATATGTAAAATTACTAGATTTTAACTCGCATGCCAGTAGGCTATACACCTGTTCCGTGCACACTCATTTGCAGTAAATTTCATTATTTTATTCTTGCGCCATTTTTAGTGATTTCTAACACATTATTTGTGATTATTTTCACACTGCTTATTTTCAAGAGTCTAACTCGTTTACTTTCATTTTGAACGATTTACTCTATTTATATTATACTATTCTTTCAGTCGAAATTTTAAGCTGTATTTATATACTTACATGAACGCATATTTGGTATGCATATATATATATATATATATATATATATATATATATATATATATATATATATATATATATATCTTTTTATTGTGAGCAGAACCCTGTCATACTTTACATTATTTTGTTCATCATCATGGCCAATGAACACACTAGTTGATAACTCGTGTGAGATTTAAGCCAGTGTCCACGTACGACTCAGATTAGAGTATTTCTTTAATCCGAGGGGAACGGTGTAAATCTTGGAGTTTATCAATATGGGTGTTTAGAGCCCAACGATGTGAACAGAAATTTACCGGTTAAAGGTGAACCCGAAAGGGAAGAACTTCTAACCATGTCTATTACTTACCTGTTACTCTCATTACGGTTAAAGGGTAAACCCGAAAGGGAAGGAACTCTAACCATGTCATTGTTTCATTGCAGTATCAATTACTTAGCATATCCTGATTGCACGCATTTGTTTCTAGTATTACTTAGGATAAGGTTATGGAAAAGCATAACACCCTAGTGTAAGGTAAATCGATGATTACGGTCCGGAACGCAATCATGGGTTGACAGGTACATAAGGGTGGTGTGTAATTCTATTTAGGCTATTGGTAGACAATCAGTACGAGTCCAAAGTATCGGGAGTGTGGTGGGTTAGCTGCGGTACACCCTATATATAAGCATAAACGATACTGCGGGAACGGACTAGGAGTCTGACCAAGAACCTACCCATTACTTTATAATTACCTCTTCATTAGATCGTTGACTAATAACTAGCCTTTTGATAAGAACATCATAAGCTTCAATTAGTTTTGTTGGAGCCTTCCGTTTTAACCACATCTACTGAAAACCTTAAACCTTGTATACTCTTACACTTTCGGTTAGTCGAAACCTTGTTGCCTGTCTTTAATAAAGTTCGGGCAGAAACCTTTCTAAAGTAGGGGAGACTGCTTCATTAGTACCCCTACCCTCACCAGCTACACATTCCCGAAATCGTTCTCATTTAAACTCTCAACTTTCTAACTTTAAGTTAACTGTCAAAGATTTTGAAGCTTTTGCTTTAAATATTAAACCACTAATTTAAATTTTGTCAAATCATAAATGATGAAATTTTCTTTCAAAAATCTAGTTGACTTTTACAACGCCTTTGGTTTCATAGTAGCCTCCACTTGAAAGGAATTTCGAGACGAAATTTTCTAAAGTAGGGGAGACTGTGACATCCGTCACCCTCGTCTTTCATCTAATTGACAAAAATAACCCTTCAAATATTTCCGTTATAGTCCCTGTAAGTTTCGTTATTTTCAAATTAAATTTTAGAGCGAACTAAAAATTTATCATTTATATTTATTATGGTTCGGGTATAAGTTTTAATCAAATACGTATCTTGAAACGTCTACGCAATGGATTTTATGAAAATTTCAAGTTTTATAAAGATTTGGAAACTTTTAAGTTAAGTTAACTTAGTTATTTTTTTTTTAAAAAAAGAAAAACTTAACCAAAATCATGGTTTACCTAACTAAGTTATAGTGGAGGGTCTAAAAGTGTCATTTTTGTAAAGTTAAGAGTTTGAACTCATGTTTTCCCTCAATAATTAATTTCCAGCCACTGTTCTTGCCGGATCCGGTCAAGGAACTCCGGCGACAGTTACAACATTGTTTTCAATGTTTGTTTTTCGACTATAATCACACCAAGATGTTACTCCATTAATGTATAACCGTAACTACCCAATAATTGCGCGTTTAAGCAGGTCTAACCATGTATAAACGGACCTTAAAGATGTAACCGATCGGATTCTTAAATCGGTTCTTTTTTTAACGTTTTATACGGAATCAATATAAGATGTTTATGCCATTTTGTTGCTGCACTTATACTTATTCAAAACCCACCAAAAAACGTAGTTAATCACGACCTGGAAGCTCCCTAATCGTCTAATAAACGAGCGGCATGTTCTTCTTCTTTTCGAGCCGAATTCGATGTTGTAAGTTCTTGTTTTTATTGCCGTTTTGTTATTCGTGGATTGCTGATTAATAGTCCCATAAATCTGATTGTCACACCCTCAAATTTCCACATGCGGGGTTTTACTGCGAGGCGCGTGACCACACCAGGATCCAAGTCAACGGTCACAATAAACGACATCTATATGATAAGAAAACAACGTAAACTACCATTGCGTTTCGAAACCGTTCTAACACAGCGGAAGCAAAATGTATTATTACAACTTAAAAATAAAACTCAAAGTCTGAAATGTTTAACAAAACATGCATATGATCCCTAGACGCCGTGAGACTCCGTGCGCCTATACTCATTGCTGCTACCTTAGCGACCTGAGAAAACATGCCAAAAAGATGTCAACATATAATGCTGGTGAGTTCACAGGTTTTAAGTTCGTAAACGTTTTCATGTGTAAAGCGATTTCTCATAAAGTGCCAAGTGTGCAAAAGTTCCAAGTAAATAACAAACGTTCCCTTACTACTACGACTGTGTTGCTAAAACCATTACTGACAAACGTTGCTCAAGTTGCTGCCCATGTGCCAAGTGTCAAGTGTCAAGTAGAGACAATATGCACCCGCCCGGCTCCCAGCCGTCAGGTGGGGTTCGTCACGCCCGATAGATCTATCCACATTTCCCCCGTTGTGCCCCGCGCATTCATGGTTTCAATAGGGACTTAGGTTTCGTCGTATAGTAAATAAGTGCCAAGCGCCAAGTGCCAAATGCCAAGTGTCAATGTTTAAAAGTGTCAAGTACCAATGTTTAAATATGCCAAATGCCAATGTTTAAAAGTGTCAAATGCCAATGTTAAATATGCCAAGTGCCAAACGTGTCACGTTTCTTAAAAGAGTCGCATTCCCAAAGGCGTCATGTTTCTAAAAGCGTTGTGTTTCAAAAGCGTTGTGTTTCATAAGTGTTGTGTTTCAAAAGCGTTGTGTTTCAAAACATAAACGTTGTATTTGTTAAAACGTGTGGCATGCTTCTCCCCCGAGAGAAAAGTGTATAAAAGAGGGGCCGTGAAACTCACCTTAGAGTGCGTCTTCTGATAATTAGAAATCCAACAAGTGTATGATAATCCCAACTAGTGACAACCTATCAATGAGTTTACATAAGTGTGATGACTACTAACCCGAAGGCTAACTAGTCCCCGATTGTCCAGATCTTGACTACGTGTGTTAAAAAGTGTGTTTAAACGTTAACCGGACATCCCAGACCGACCCGACATCCCGTTGGTGACCCATTACATCAATTAGTCATGCACATAAGTTTAACACATAAGTTTCAAGCATAAAACACTTAGTTTGCATCAAAAATCTCATTCCGGACATCAGATGGTCGAATGTGGTTTTCCCATTTCCACGTTCGCCCGTTTGAGCCACGTTCGCCCGTTTTTCCCACATTTTGTTCCACGTTCGCCCGTTTGAGCCACGTTCGCCCGTTTTTCCCACGTTCGCCCGTTTTTCCCACGTTCGCCCGTTTTTCCACGTTTGCCCGTTTTTCCACGTTCGCCTGTTTTTCCCATATTTTATTCCACGTTCGCCCATTCGAACCAATTTTATTCCACGTTCGCCCGTTTTCATCAGCATTTTATAAAACGCACCAAAACGCATCTAAACGGTCCGAAAACATCACGAAACATTACCAATCACAGCAGTCAACTATCATTAACATATTCCTACATAACCCTACCAATTTTATCCCGAAATCCGTCCGTTTTACAAGTTACCCGAAATAGCAAATTATGGAGATGTCACATCAAACGCATGCAATCTTTACCCAATTAGGAAACTTTATGAAATCAATCAATAATCAACTTAATATACTCAGATTATCATGAACAATAAACCCCCCAATCATATCCTTATCACTATCATCATGAACAAGCCCTAGATTTAACCCAAAATCCCCAAAATGTACATAACATCATCAATAATCAATTGTAACCTATCTCAATCATAAATCATCATCAATAACAGTCCTAGATCATTGTCATAACATCTATACAACAATCAATCATCAAACAATGCATAACATCACATAAAACACCATTAACACATGTTATTTTGTATGAAAACTCATTGTTTATGAATAGGTTTTGTTTAGAAAGATATTAGGAAGGTTTTTATTCATGAAAACATGTTTGAATCAGATCTGGACTCTTGGGGTTTAATGAAAACGAATTGAAATGCTTTAAAATTGATTTAGAATGAAGAACACACCTTAGATCTTTGTGTAGAAGATGTTTGTAGGTTAGATTATAGAAAACAAGGGCAAAAACTCCTTCCCCAATGTTTAAAGTTGCTAGAGAGTGTTTTGAGGCGTTTAGGGTTTGTGAAATGGTGAAAAATGACAAAGTGTGGTATTTATACTATGTCCACATTCGCCCCTTTTACCTGGGCGAATGTACCCTCCTTCGACCCTTTCACAGGGTCGAACGTACCCTGACTTGGTCGAATGAAATTCTTTCAATTCCATATCCCAGGTTCGCCCCTTTTACAAGGGTCGAACCAGAAGTATTGTCCAGGTTCGCCCATTCGATTGGTCGAACCAGGACTCACGTTTTTCTAGTTTTTCCAATTTGTCATGTTTAACGCATTTTAACGCACCCTACCATACGAGCATGCAACCTTAGTCTATGTTTAACATATTTAAGCACGAATGACTATCTACACATCATTTAAACACATCTAAGCATATAATCCACCATACGACAATTAGTCTACACATACACTTAACTAGTTTATGTAATTCACCAACAATGGTTTCGTATCGTGTGTGTGTGTGTGTGTATGTGTGTGACTAACCCAATGATCTCCCGAATCATTGAACCCTGGACAATACGGACTGTGTTTCGACTCTACTGACCCCGTCAAGTATGTTTAATAAACGTTTTTCGCTAAGGTAGACTTATGTGTTTATAAAATGTTGACCCAAGCATGCCGGGTGTCACACTGATGCTTAAACATCTCTTAATCAGGTTATTAGAAATGGGGTTAGGGTTAGGGTTTATGTGTTGAAATGGGGAAGAAGATGACACTTAGGAGATGGATTAAAACTATAACTGTCAAATAATAACCAAGTTAATGGGTTGGTCTAATGGTTGGGTCTGCTGAATGTTATTGAAGGTGCTCGGGCTCGAACCCAAGCACCACCATTTTCCTTTATTTTTTTCAGCATTTCTTTCTTAATTTCCAATTGTTTGATTATTTATTATATATATAATACATGTAAACTTAGAATATTCATATTAAATTCATTTTTGCTCCAAAAAATATAAAAATTTAGGTGTAGCATCTTGGCACCCTAAAGAAAATTACCACACTTTTATTTTCTGGAAAATGTCTTATTTTTATATTTTTATTGATTTAATTTTTTAACCATATTTAATTGATTAAAAATTCATTTTTAATGATTTTAATCTCAAATTTTTTGGGAAATTATTTCTAATCATTAAGAACTTAAATAAAAATTATTGGTTTAGAAAACATCTATTTTTATTGATATTCTTATTTTTAATCATTTAAACATGATTTAATCTCATTAAATCAGTTTTAAATATGATTAAGTTTATAAAAATTATGGGAAAATTATTTTCATTAATTTACATCAGGAAGCATCTATTTTCTATAAAAATACCATTTATGGATCATGTCTTGTATTTTTAATCTTATTTATGTTTAATTAGACATAATTAAACATTTATTTATTTACACTATTTAAACATCTATTTTATAAATACTTTTCTTATAAAATAGAAATATTTTTATATATTTGAAAATCTTAATTACCATTTTTTAGATTATGGTGTAACTCATAATCATTTATTTATACATGTATAATTATTGTATTTATTTACAATAATTAGTGAAAGTAATTAACTACATTATATTGTTTTAATTATTCAAACATAATATGTATCTAAATATTCAATTGGTAATATTTACCTAAATCATATTTACAAACTTTGGTATGTTATTATACAACTTTTACATTAACACGGTTTATCATAAGAACTCTAATTCCCCAAATCGACTTAGCAAACCCTAATGCCTTAGGCCCTAGTTACCTTATACTTCTTAGACACTTCCTTATTAGTATTCTTACACATTATAGGTTGAATTCCTTGGAATTCCCATTACTTAGCTCACGACCGCTTAAGTTGGATTAACATCGCTTTCGCAAACTGTGAGTATATCTTTCCCCTTTTTCATGTTTTACTCTTTTGGGGCTGTTCATGTACACTATGACTAAATGTTATTCTTTCACTAAATGCAATTCTCATGTGTGTTTGCGTTGTGTTATTTTGTGTCTCTATGACTTGTCAAAATCATTAACCTTTGAGGGCCTGGCATTTCAATGAATAGTACTATGGTATATACCCTTGTGACTCTGTTGAGAGTCCTTGTCATTGCTATGTATTACATTACTACTAGCGCATACTATATATATATATATATATATATATATATATATCTGCTTTTCTTTACATAGGGTTGATTTTGAACGGATATTACTTATTACATAATTGCAAATGGTACCGCACATGAATTGCTAAACACTTTTCCTACTATATTTATTCAAACAGGGTATGCTCACCAATACATTTTGTATTGACCAAATCATTTTCGTACATGTTTCAGGTTCTTATGAGATTACTTCCAAGTGTTTGGAACTTAGACTTAGATTGAGATTACTGTATGTTAGTTTAGATTGCTAGTCGTAATTGTTGTATTTCTTTCAATGTAATAAATTATTAAATTCAATGTATTCAAATTTACATTTCTAGTCCAGGAGCTATTGAACAATCGTCACTACGTGACACCTCGATGTTTCCGCCATCGGTTGGGGTGTTAATATAAAATAGTACCGTACTTGCTTGGGAGTAATCTGGTTACAAGCAAGTGTGATGTTGCTAATAATTATGTACAGTTCCGATTCTAACAAAATCTCCATTAATGATTTAGCCCCTCAATTGTGTAATTAATAATAATATTTACTTTTTTAAATTATTTAAAATATTATTTTATTATAGTCCTTTTTTTTTAAAAAAGAAGAAGTTTACGCTATAAGTTTCCCTTCAAGCGTTCATTATAAGCTTCCTTTTATTTATATTGGACTGTATAATCTATTTGTTTAATGAAGGTTTGTAAGTAACTTCATTGGAGCTCCTACTTTCAATAGTTATCAAGGTTTCTTCTACAATACTATTTTTTATTTATAATTTTTATAATTATGTTTGATTTCCTAATCGCGTATACTACTACCATATGTATATTTTATCAACCCAAAACACGGATTGACGCCTAGGAACATGTTAGGAACCCCGTGACATGTCCAATGACTTGGTAACACGTGTTCGGACTTATTTATGTGTTAATTGAGCGTTATGCTAGACTAGGTGAACTCTTGCGCGTATTAAGTGTTTAATTGCATATGTTACATGATATCTTGCTTTCGGCTAACACGTGGGATGTCGGGTCACCAATGGGATGTCGGGTCTTGTCTGGTGTGGTCGGTTAAACGTTTAAACATCATTTCATATGTACACGGTTATGGTCTGGACTGTTAGGGACTAATCAACCTACGGGTTGTTAGTCTAACACCTTATACGCTCGTCATGATAGGTCACCGGTATTTGGTGCCGTCTATTGAGCAGGTTTACTTGTTTTAGAGTGGGAAGCAGCATCAGGTGAGTTTCACAGCCCCACTTTACGTTTTTACATTTCGGGGGAGACACATGCTTATACATATTTCATAAATTATCATGTTATACTAGTGTTAAATTCATTTGTGCTATACGATACGTAAAGTCCCAGGGAAACCATGAATATGCTGGATAACATAACGGGGGAAATGTGGATAGATCTATTGGGACTGACAGACCCCACCAGTCGGCTGGGAGCCGGGCGGGTGCATATTCTCTCGGTCATAAGCATAATCGTTTCGGGCAAAATCATATATCGTTGTCTTTAATGGTTTCCGGTCGTAGTAGTATTACTCATGCGTCTAGCTAACACTATCATTTCTAACATAGTGATAACATGATGGCTTTTATTACTTAAACGTTTAATGTAAAACCTGTGAACTCACCGGCATTATTTGCTGACGTTTTTAGCATGTTTGTCTCAGGTCGTTGAGGTAGCAGCATATCATAGACGCACGGAGTCTCACGGCGTCTAGGATTCATATGCATCATATTTAGCTTTTTCAGACTTACGTACTTATGCTTTCGTGTTGTAATAAAGTTTTACGCTTCCGTAGCGATGGATCATTTATGAAAACTTAATGGTTTGCTTATGTCATTTTTACGTATCATATAGTGTCGTTTATTGTGACCGTTAACTTAGATCCTGGTTTGTCACGCGCCTCACGATAAAACCCCGCACGTGGAATTTGAGGGTGTGACACAAAGAGATGATCCCTTTAGTCGTTAAGGCTTTTAGAATTGGATGACATTTAAATATATTCCGATGATGCTGGCAAGAAGTAACATTCTCTATGATTTTGTTGTTAGAAATATTTTTTTTTTATGTTTCTTTGGATTTTTATGTAGTTTGTAAAGTCACATATTGTAATTCTATTGTCATTAAAGTAGTGTTTTAAATAAATTTGTATTTCTTTTATTATAAGTCTTCCATTTTGTATTTATTTTTCTTAAATTAAATATTTAACTCAAATTATGAATTATAATAATATGGTTGAATCGTATAACAGCTGTTTGACAGAGACTTTGTTAAAGAGAAGAAAAAAGATTTCACCAATTGTGAATCACAGATTAATTATTGAAATGTGTTTGATATTATTATTGCTCTAAATACAAATTTGTGTATAATAAAACAGTCTGCTGTTAAAATGAACAGATGATTGATCTTTATTAAACAAACATTAAAAATTTAAATGTGTTATAGTTGTTAGTAGCAACTGTTTAAGCCAACAATTGTTTGAACCAAACACTTAAATTTACATCTGTTGTAATTGTTGGTGGTGAAATCTTCAGGATAGCACTAGCCTATATTTTCTGTAGCATCCTCAGGATACTGAAGGACTGGTCAGGCTTCAGGATCTAACAGCATTCTGACCTATGTGCACCCTGAGGATAGACTAACAAACTATCTTATTGTTATATGAATGCAGGATGATTTTACCTCATATTCTCTGAGTAACATCCCCAGGATGCTAAAGGACTAAGCAGGGTTCAGGATGTAACAGTGTTCTCACCTCTGTGTGTGACACCCGGCATGTTCGGCTTAAACATATTAGTAACATCTAAGTCTACCTTAGCGAGAAACGTTTATAAACAAACTTAACTGGGTTAGTTGAGTCGGGTCAAGTTAGGATTGTCCAGGGTACAATGATCTGGAGGATCATTGGGAGTCGTTTTGGTAATACACTAGTACCGGGTTCCGTTGTTGGTGACGTTACATGAACTAACTAAGTATATGTGTAGATTATGGGTTGTGTGGTGGATTATATACTTAGATGTGTTTAAATGATATGTAAATGATTATCTGTGCCTAAATGTGTTAAATATAGACTAAGGATGCATGCTTATGTGTTAGGATGTGTTAGAATGCGTTAAACACGACAAACTGGAAAACTAGTTTAAAAGAAGTCTTGGTTCGACCACTTCGAGTGGTCGAAGGAGAATAAAAATGTCTGGTTCGACCTATGCAAGTGGGCGAACCAGGGAAGTGGAAATTGGGAAATTCCCTTCGACCAAACAGGGCTCATTCGACCCTGTGAAAGGGGCGAAGGAGCCTACATTCGACCAATAAGTTGGTGCGAAGGAAGACTAGTATAAATACCAACCTTTGTCATTTTTCATCATTTCACAAACCCTAACCGTCCCAAAACGCTCTCAAACGATCTTAAACACTAAGGAAGGAGTTTTTGCTCTTCTTTTTCATAATCTAACCCATCTACAACATCTAAACAAGAATCCAAGGTGTGTTCATAATCCTAAATCTTTTAAAAGCATTTTAATTCGTTTTCATCTAACCCTAATTGTCCAGATCTGTTCTAAGGGTGTTTTTATGATTAAAAACCTTTTAAACATCTTTCTAAATCAAAACATGATCATTTAACATAGGTTTCCATAATGAATAATATGTGTTAGTTGTGTGTTATGTGGTGTTATGTGTTGTTCACTGATTTGCTGCTATATCTATGATAGAAACATGATATAGGATTGTTGTTAATGATTGGATTATGGTTGTCTAGGGTTAGGATTGGGTATGTTGATATTTGGGGGTTTTTATGGTATTAATACTTGATGCATGAATATTTATGATCAATAGAATGAATAAGAAAGATCGGATAACCGACAAACTGAGTATTTTAAGCTAAACATAAATCGATTTCAAAAGTTTCCAAATTGGGTAAATAATCCATGCATGAAAGTGATGTTTCCATAATCTTTACCATTTTGGGAAAGGGCTGAAACGAACGTATTATCGGGGGAAATCGATGGGGTTTTGTAGGGATAAGTTATTCATGCTTGACTGCTGTGTTTGATGATGTTTCGGGTCGTTTTGAATGTGTTTGAAGCGTTTTTAGGAAAAATCATACAACAGGGGCGATCCTGGCCTCCTTCGACCAGTCGATGGTGCGAAGGAGGGATCCAGGGTCGAACCTGGCTTTTGATTGGACGAATGTGATAAAACGGGCGAAGGAGGCATCAAACGGTCGAACGAGATGTAAAAGGGTGCGAAGGAGATAAAAAGGTGCAAAGGAGACTTAAAACTGACTGGTTCGACCGTTCTGATGCAGAAATGAGATTTTTGATACAAACTAAGTGTTTTATACTTGAACCTTGTATGTAATCTATGTGTACTTGATTAGTTAGGGTAACGGGTCACCAACGGGATGTCGGGTCGGTCTAGTGTGTCAGTTAAACATTTAAATACGTTTTAAAACATACTTGGTTACGATCTGGACAATCGGGGACTAGATAACCTTATGGTTATTAGTCGGAACACTTATGTGAACATTTTGATAGATCTCCGGTAGAGGGATTATCAAGGGCTAAACATCTTTACGTATATTTGAAGAACGCAACTTAAGGTGAGTTCACGGCCCCACTTTTACTGCTTTAACTTTTGGGGGAGAAAACATGCGCTAAACTGTTTTGGTAACATATGTCATACTATGGTTTTAACTTATTATTGCTATACGATCTTTTGGAAAGTCCCGGGGGGAAACCATGAATGTGCGGGTTTGCACAACGGGGGAAATGTGGATAGATCTATTGGGCGTGACCTGCCCCACTCATCGGCTTGGAGGGCCGGGCGGGTGCATATTGTCTCGAACAGGTACATTGGTATCATGCTGAACATACGGGCTGCTTAAACATGCTGAACATTGCTAAACGTGTCTAGTAATGGTTTCCAATCGTAGTAGTAATGAAACATACGCCTAGCTAGCGTACGTGGTAACATTGATATAGTATGGACATGGTAACACTTTGGTAACATTTTTGAACAAACCTGTGAACTCACCAGCATTATATGTTGACATCTTTTTGGCATGTTTTCTCAGGTCGCTAAGGTAGCAATGAACGGAACTAGGCGCACGGGTCTGCATTGGCGTCTAGATTTTAGTGCACGTTTTGTGATAAGTGTCTTGGATGCTTGGGAACACTGTTTTGTAGAGATTAAATTCTTTAAATGTTTCCGCTTATGAAATTTATGTTTTTGGGTTTACGTACTTCATATAGTGTCATTTATTGTAATCGTTGACTTGGATCCTGGTTTGTCATGCGCCTCGCGGTAAAACCCCGCAAGTGGTAATTTGAGGGTGTGACACTGTGCATCCTGAGGATGGACTAATGAATTATCTTATTATGATATTATTGCAGGTATACTTAATCAATATTAAGGCTTGTAACTCCTCCCTAACGGCTATATTAACTCATTTAAGTCAGAGGAGCTGGTCATTGAAGAGCTATGCGTGTGGAACAAGTCCAAGCTCAAAGAAGAAGTCAAACTTGTAACCGACAAGCATTAAATATAGGAGAAAAAGGATGAAATGGCCATACAACAACTATATTCAGTTGAAACAACTGCTACAACGGTCATATTCAGCTGAAACAACACAACGGTCACCTGAAATAGTCCACAAGATCATTAAACATGGCGGATATCATGGGATTCATTATTTACTTTCGTGTAACTATAAATAGGGGGTGATCAAACGAGTCTAGGACATTACTTCTCACTTGCTTAACACTTCATAGAACACCTGATACTCTATACACACACACAACACTCATATTGTAATCTTAGATACTCGTTCATCACCTATCCAAAGTTGTACTATTTTTACGTTATTAATATTAACAAACAAGGCAGGTACTATTTTTACCTTATTAATATTAACAAACAAGGCAGGGGCTTAGACTCCTCCTGAGGTTTTGTGCCGGCGATCTACATTGATCAAGGGCTTTCCTCGTACATCGAGTGTCTTTCCTTTATTGCATTACATTCACATTCATTGATTTTTGCTTATTTCATCATTCTGTCAGACAGTTACATCCTCAGGATATAACTGTGCATCCTGGCCAATTTCTTTGCCATCCCGAGCATAGTTGTCATATTGTTATTTCTCGCCCATCTTCAGAATACAACTGAGTTTTTAACATATTTCACACATTTAGCACTCTACCTCACTTTTACTAATTTGGAATACAAAATTATTTCTACTAGGTATTTTTTTACCAAAACAATTTAGCGCCCACCGTGGGGCAAGTGGTGCTATTTTAACAAAAAAACTTTGTTAAAACTTTTTCTCAATTAACTCATTTTACAAATCTTGACAACTATGTCTTCGTCCCAGAAATTTGTGTCTTCTTCCATACCATCCACAACCTCTGCCAAAAATGAGACTCTACCACCTCCTCTTACCTTTCCCAAGAGTTCTGCACAAATTACCAGGATTGTTGCTCCTAATACTGCTAGATCTGGGATGACAACATATGGATCCACTCCTCCTGTTTTCGTGTCAAATGATGAGTTCCTTTCCATGTTTGAAATGGTGAAGGATCAAATAAAGCAACAACAGGATACCAACTAGATGTTGATGAGAGAAATTCAATCTCTCAAAACATCCTCAAAGAGACCGGCTGAAGACATGGGGACACCATTGTGGCCTAGAGTATTGGATTTCAATTCTGGCATCTCTAGGGGCATTCATCAAGGAGATTTCATCCCTATGAGCATTGGACTCTTTGCACCAGAAACTGTTTCAGCACCCAGGATGGCAACAACTAGAGATGCAGGATACACTGCCGAGCCATCTCGAGGATATGCTGTGGAGCCATCTCGAGGATATACCATCGAACCATCCCGAGGATACAACAATGGTAACAATTTAAGTTCCAGTACTTTTGCTACTAACAATGTTGCTTCTTTGCAGGATATAGGTATAAGTCCACAGTTGGCAAGAGAGCTTCAGAAAATCAAGGATTTGGTGTCTAGTGTGCCAGGGATAATACAGCCCATCCTTGAGGTATCTTCAGCATGTCATAGGGTGTCTCGCTTTGCACCTCCAATATGTGATGCTGAGATTCCAAAGAGATTCCAGACTCCAAGCATGAAGCTTTATGGTGGATCTACTGATCCTGAAGAGCATGTAGCACAATACAGGGAAAGGATGGAAATAAACCCCATTCCAGCAACACCAAGATAAGATAAACCAACCATCAGAGGAATAACAACATTAATCGAAGGGCCGAGATGATCAACCATCTCAACATGGTAGGGTGGCACCCTTATAGAGTAGACAATGCTACACGCCCTTCTGGATTCAGGGTTTCATAAGACCTCTGAATCATGTACGAGGGACTCCACCAATGCACACGCCTTGGGTGGGTCCACAATGGTATTTCCATAATCTTCAGTATGATACGTTGGCATGTATGACATCAAACGAATCCACTAGGATGAGCAATAATGAATCGAGTCTTTCAACTCTTACTAGTCCCAAAGGTATGGGTCATAATATTGGTCACAATTACTCGATACCTTCGGGTTCGAGACGTATACGAAATCCCTTATCACAAAGACGAGCCACGCCCCGTCATGTGTGGATCATGGGATTTCTTTCCGACATGATTGAGTGTGGTTAGTCGACCAAATGCGCGTTAAAGGTTAAGGCTGGACACGGCGTCACTGATGCCTTAGATTCTGAAGATGTAACACTCACGAAATGCGCGAGCATATAAAGAGGTTGACACATGATTCGGTCAATTACTCAAAAAACCACGAGATTCGGACTTTAGGGGGATACACGTGCAAACATTAAGACTATAGTGTCTTAGTATGACTCCCAGGAAGTTCGTTAGACACCCAAAATCTCACATTATTGATGTCGGCACTACACAATCAAACAAATTGAGCAATGACAGCAACGAGGGGTTTAGGTGATGTCTCCATCCCGAGGGAACCAAGAGCAAAGCAAACGACAAGTAATCACATCATCAAGGAAATCCTACAGCTGTAGCAATACACCCACAGAGCAACACGCCAGTAGAAACAACAAGGTAATGACAGCAATACATCCACGATGCACATCAACTAGGGAACACCGCACAGGAGTGACACGACCACAGAGAAGCATGACGACAAGGCAACACCGCAACGGGAACAACTTGACTACAAAGAAGCATGTCAACCAGGTAACACCGCAACAGGAACCACATGACACAGAGAAACACGACAGCAAGGCTACACTACTACAGGAGCAGTACCACAACAGGAATGCATCGTCGACAATGCAGCGCAACCACATAGGTACGCAATCAGCAAAAATAATGCAACTGCAAGCATGCACAATGGCTGGGGGTAACACAGCAGCATGAATGCACACGACAATATGACACTCAATATGGAAAATCCACAGTGCACATCAACAGAAAGCTCCGTTATGGTGAGCACGCATCCCCGTGCATCTCAGATCACTTGTGGGGGCCGGATTTGTATTCATGCCTTCGACCTCAAACCTATCCTCTATAGGCTCAATGGTAGGAACGATTGGGTCAACAAAGGTATCCGTAATCATAGCAGAAATGGGAACGATGGGTTCCACATAATTTAGCAGACTTATCAGGCCAATATTGTTCTTAGGGAGGACGATCGTAGGCTTAATATAAGTCATTCGAATAATGGCAACTGCAGCATTGACAGACTCAACCCAATCCTGAGAACCATCGTCAATATTAGTCTTGGCAGGAGCCCAAGGAAAGATAACGAGGGAGCCAATGAAAGCCTCGAAGAAAATGGAATTAACAACAACGAATTTAACAGAGACACAGACATGGTCATAGCGGCTTGGCATGGGTCATAGAGACGTCTTCGTTAACGACATTCACCTCTGCAGGAGCCTCAAATGCATCAACAACATCAAACTCGAGAAGAGCCATAGAAACAACAACAACAAGAAGCGTGACATGAGTCACAGAAACAATTGTGACAAATCTAGCGGAGATTTAGGGAACAACAACAACAACAAACTCGACAAGAGTTACACACTTAGTAATGACAACAGGATTCGCTTGAGCCGTAGGACAATGATAGCAGCAACAACAGCAGGCTCGGCGGAAACCTTAGACTCGTTGTAGTCATTAGATGTGTGGTGAATAGTATCCATCGGACCTAGAAACCAACCTACATCTTTCTCAGTGTCAAAGATAGTGGTCACAACGCGAATAGCAAGTAGAGGTAAAAGGATCATGATTTATCGAGACACCTCGATACAATGAAAACGATACAGACTCTGGCAAATCAGCCGAGTCATCCTTCTCATTAGGGTCTTCTTGCATGACATTTTGGCCCTAGCACCGATAGTCATCAACTGTAATGCCTTTCTGCCACCTAAGCGAGGCCAGTGAACTTTCTTCATGACAGGCCACACTGGGAGAGTATCGAAATACGACAAGAGATTAGACAGGTCACCTGGTCTATAACGAATGGATCTCGCAACCTTAGTTTATAAACCACCGTGACGAGGGGACGCAACGTCTCAATATCTATGGGGATTGATGGAAAACACTTGACCTCAATTGTCACCCCACAGAGATAACTAGTCTCGTCGTCGTGACGAGGGTGACGAACGTTATTGCAACAAGAGTAATGGAATTGTCGTCCCATGGGTATGTTTAATTTAACAGACTAACGTGGCTGCTTCCAGTAGTCCGTCATTTGATTTTCGAGGGGGGATTTCAATCTCAGCAAAAGCGTCTTACGACATTTGACAATTTCGGAACACACCTTTATGATTACGATTCCCGAAGTGTGGTTTCACTCCCTAGGATTTATGACAGATTCAGACGCAACACGCACGTCGAACATACTCGGGCGTTCACCGAGTGAAAAGAGACTACCAATAATCCTTGAAAAAAACAAACAGGAGGTAGATAGAGGAGTCTTATGATGACTTTTGCATCCCAAGAAAGTAATATGATATAAGCACCAATATGCTAAGCCCATCGCAAATCATCTTCCGGAATTCGATCCAGCGCTATTGCAAAGGGGGTTGAACCACACTTGAACACTCAATACATCGAGAAGTGGCTTCCCATTAGTTAATCGTATGCATTCCCGAGTGAGTCCATAGCCAAACGCCGACCGGGGCTTGCTGTTCCACTACACGCAGTCATCATAACACTGGCAAACGATGCTGCGGTCGTGATTAGTGGCTAAAATTTTTGACATCATCGAAGTTTAGCAACGCCCTATACTGTCAATTCAGACGATGCTGCGGATGTGCAATACGACATGCTGATTTCGCAATCAGTCCACGGCTGCATGGGAACAACCAATACTGTCAATTCAGACGAGGGCTATCGAGCCTTCCAGATAACAATGATTAAGCTTCCTAACATAGCAACTTCGATTCTGTCCTCCAAAAGAGAAGAAAACACTCGACTCTTGAAGACAACTTGGGCATGAGTTAGATCGAGAATGACGTACTCACAGTGTTAACACAGTAGCACACAGGCCACGAGTCTCAATCTGATCCATACAGGTTCCTGTGCTCATAACGCACTAGTTTTACAGGGACACACCCTAAGTCTTCACTAGGTTCCAAGTTTAGCATTCCACGCATCGTACCAGACATTCATCTCTTCGGTAGGCAGTGCATACTCGTACGCCTGCTCCTTTGGAAGAACTTTGTGGCGGAGGCATTCAACTCCTATACAAGGAAGCTTTCGTCTCCCGTTCCTATCTGGAGCGAGGGTTTGTGTCAGATTACTCATATGAATAGACGTTCGAGCTCTTCCGTGTTCGTACCTTAAAGGTAATGTCGAAGAAAGCTCATTAGGTTAGCTAGGATCAAAATCAAGGGACATCGATGAGGCCTCCCTTTTAACCCGTTGGCCAACCAGAAGATAAGAGTGAACCTAAAGAATAAGAACAAACAAGACACAGAGTGATCTCCAACCCCGGCCCTAGAGCCCACCAAGGTTACCGTGCACTACAAGTTATTATTACGTGTGCACCCGTAATGATAATCTGTGTTGCCAGGTAATTTTGGTGCCCGCTAGTTCCGAGCTTCCTGATCCAAAACAAGGATTTCATACCACAAAAGACCTAGACTAGCTTCGCCTTCACAGCATTAATCAACACGACAACGTCCATTAGTGCGATAGAGGTTAGTCCTTCCGATCATCCTGTCCGCACGTGAGCGGGTGAGTAAATCGTAGACTGCAACGTCCTTCCCACTTGCTGGTATCGGCTATCGATGCAAGAGTGCGGACCAAGGTGAAGCGTGACACGACATCCTTACTGGAAAAATATCCGTACTACGTATATGTAATAACTAATCTTAGAAAATCGGATTCCTTCAGAACATAAACATTCCGATCCGTATTTTCTAATGCTTCATATATTGACACACAAGGCTAGTCGGTCGGAATTTCCCATTGTACATCCCATGTACAAATTTCTTTCTTTTCTAAAAATATTTTGTTGTGTTTTAGTTTTGAAAACCTCGTTTTCAAGCCGAAACCGGTTATAGTCTAGATTTTTCAAAAATGCTAGTTCGCTATAACCTTGGCTCTGATACCACTTCTGTCACACCACACCAATGGCGGAAACACGTGGCGCAATGCTCGAAAGCATATCAAAGTCAAGATTAACACAAACTATATTTAATTAGAAAAGATCAATTTTTTAATATGTCGAAAATGAGTATCTTGTTACAATATTGCACAAAACAACAAACAAGAAGTTCATAAATGGGGTTTTCCATCCAATTTCCAACCCATTGGGAAATATTGATGAAACCCGGACATGCATCCGACATCCCATATTCCACCGCACTAGCCTCATATCTAATCAGCACTTAGTTACCTGAAAGATATGTTTAAAAAGACGTCAATATATAAAATATTGGTGAGTTCACAGGTTTTAGTTTCATAACATCAACATTTTTACAATATGTGCGAAACCTGCACATTTTGTGGCCTTTGCAAGGACTAGCTAGCTCCTACAAAACTATGATGATGAGCAATCCCTTGAGCCCATAACCAAACCAAGACTAATAAATATGCCCCGCGATCACAAGTTGTTTCTCGACAAATAACAACTTAGTTCAGAATACGTGCACCCCAGGCATACGCCGATGCATAATCGACGCTATCGATTAGGGGTGGGCCTTGTCAGGCACCAATAGTACTATCCAAATATTCCTTCGGTTTCATGCCCCTGAATTAATGGTTACAGCCGCGAGGACTCAACCCCGAGTGGCGAATACACAACAAAACTCAAGTACTCATCATGCCACTCATCACATTTTAACCTTTGAAAACATTTCAACACGTGACAACATTTGACAAACATATCTTTCCCCCAAGTAAAACAGTAAAGAGGGGCCGTGAAACTCACCTGAAGTACTGTGTACAATCAAATAGCAGAGAATAGCAAGTCCATGGTCAAGCACCTACGAACGTCCTAGTGCGTGTAAGTCACTAAGTCTATAGCGTGTGTTTTTCGGCAAGTTGTACACCCAACTCCCAAGACCACCATATAATTCCCCGTTTAAATTAAACATATGTCTTAGGTCCGTTGGTGATGGATTACCCTCGTTACAAGTTACACTTATACTTCCATGAATATTAATTAACTTGTATAATATTGTTCTCGACTCGACTCACTTGACGTATAATTATTTTCCCATTAAATAATTATACTAAAATCTTGTCGATCGATATAATATTTTTCAACACTCGACTCGACTCACTTTACCGTATATTTATTTTCCCATTAAATAAATATACTAAGATTTTGTCAATTCGATATAACATTTTTATTACTCAATTCGACTCACTTTACCGTATATTTACTTTCCCATTAAATAAATATATTAGGATCTTGTCGATTTGATAATATATTTTCATTGTCAAGTCCATATGCTAGTTTTAAACGTTAAATCGTTAGATTATTTACGTTATTTTCCCCCACGTATATGTTTCCAACACTTAGGAAAGTGTTATGTATTTTTACCCAAATTATATATTTTAAGTCCTTTAAAATATATGTTCTCATTAGACGTAATAATACAAATACTTATTCGTTCGTTTTTACGTGTTAGTCCGTTAACATGTCGTAACACATCCATATCCGATTCGCTTAATCTTGTATATATTTTGTTAATTTTTTTTTCCAAGTTTCCAACAATATGTATTCTTGAAATTGTTCATCCTTTAATTTCTACATATTTTTACTTGGAAGTTTATAAATACATTTGTATTTTTAATACAAAGACTTGGTTACTTACACATAAAACTGCTCCAACACTTTTTGTATTCCTATTTATATTAAAGTGTCCATTTTTATACAAGTTTTCACCAAGTTTTAATTTATCTAACATTATTATAAAACCTTTGTTTTTATATATTTCCAACATGTTAGAAAATCTATATTTTTATAAAAATTCATTTTATAAAAATAAATTTATATAAGATATATATATTTGTAAATTTGCTATTATTTACAAAATCAACCTTGGAAAGTCAACAACTTACACTTTTGACACCAAACTTTCCAAAGTTACATTTTTAGATGCAAGTTTCTAAAAATGACATTTTATGTCCCTTAACTTCTAAAGTCACCAAGATAGTCCTTTAACTTCCAAAAGTTACATTTTCTTCTCAATCTTTCAAAAATGACAATTTTCTACTAAACTAGTAAACTTTATTTTGTCATCTTTGTCATGATAGATTATTTTTATGATTCTTCAATCATCTATAGTCCATAATCATCTTATATTATATGTATTTGAGTGTAATAAGTCCAATGTGTCCAACATTACATCTTTCAAGTGTGTAACTTTGAATATGTAAACTTTATGTAATTTATTTTCTTACAAGATCAACACTAGATCAAGTTTTAGATGATTGTTTTATGATGATTTAAACCACATTCAAGGTTATTCAAGTTTCATTAACAAACCATGTTTAGATCATCATCTTATTTAAGTTTTTGTGAACTTTATGAAACTACAAGAACACTACATACATCCATCACCATTTTCGGCCCATATAACACAAACACATCACCATTTTAGTCCTAAAAAGTATATGTTTTATCATGTAAAGTTCCATCAAGTTAACCCATTGTACAACTTCCTTTTTAGATAACAAACATAAACTTTTAAAGACAAGAACAAGATCAAGAATACTTACAACTAGCACAAGGCTCGGAAAGCTAAAAATGCTTGATTTTGAAGGGGTTTAGTGTGTTTTTCCAAGGTGGTTAAGCTCCAAGTTTGAAACACACAATTGGGGTTTGGAAAATAGGTGTTTATGGATGAATTTGGAGTGTTAAAACTTGAAAGTGGATGTGTGTGGGGGTGTGCAAACTAACGGCTCCAAGAAGAAGCAAGAAAGAGGTTTTTCTTTTGATGTATGCAATGGTTGTATCTTATGATCTTTTATAATTTCATCATATCTTCATGTAATCTTCCAAGATCACCAAGATCTAATATTAGATTGTAAATCTCTTATAATATGAAAATATGTACTAGGATGATCTTTGCTAGATTTCAAGAGGGTGTTTGGGCGAAACTTATCAAGAAAAATGAAGGATTTTAGTAAATCTTACAAGTACTCACAATCTTATATAAGATATCATCAAATCCATCCCATATCTCCTATGATACTCTTTAGATCTTTATGGATTATTTGTACAAAGAAGGTTTTGTACATGGTCATGGGGTGGGGGACGGTTGGGTTGGGATTTTTGTGGGGTCCATTCACCAAAAATATCTACTAACTAGTGTGTTAAGATTTAAACGTAAAGTTCGTGTTTCATTCGGGTTTTATTCGGCTTTTAATTATGAGTTATCCGGACATCATAATAGCCTTTAATAACCCTTAAACATAGCCTAGTTTAAGTGTTGGTTGATTAGTTAGGCTTTCGTTGGGTGAAATTATAAGTTATACGCGTATCGGGTGCGATACGCGCACTTTATTCGTTACCGGGAGATTTGTATGTAAAGTTTTCACTTATGGTTTTGGAGTTCCAAAACACATTATATTTTGTGAAAATACCCTTTATTTTATATCCTGGGTATCCAGGATCCTTTTCGTTTATTAAATTTTTACCGGGTAATCACCAACGTCCGTTCCGGACAAGTTTATTCGCACGCGATTTCGTCGTGCTTCTACATTAAACATGTGCATCCCTATGCATCTTATGGGGAATTTTCTATTCTCTAAGGGCTAAATTAATCCAATTAATTTAAATATGTACTTAAACCGTTAATTACATATCGATTTTTGCCGGATGTTATAAGGATTATGTTCCACCTTTATCAAGGGTTTCATTCAGCTCGGGAGGTTATAGGTTGGGTTTATTAAGTCATCATTCATTAAACCAACTTTATATTTAATTGATCACTATTAAGTGACACTTAAAGATAAATAAACTAAGAATTTTATTTCTAGTTCTCATAAGTACAAAGCCGTTAACCAATGGGGATACGAGTCGCCTGAGTTGACTGTAAGAGAGATCCTTCGATCTTCATGATCGTTAACCTACTTAGGGGATACGAGGTTGTCGGGATTGACCCTAAAGAGAGATCCTTTGGTACGAAACGCGAGAGCTAAGGGAGGTGTACGGTGTTTCTGGACGGAAGTTAAGCCTTCAATTCAAGAAGAAGATAAGTCTGAGGACCAGAGACTTAACCGCGGTTTGAGGAGCCCGCTATATGCGAGGCTCTTGCGGAGTACCTTCATGCGGACGCGCATCGGGAGGTTGTGCATTCTACTCAGTAGTGGCCCCGCTTCTCTATCAAGGAGTCAACACTTTAAGACCACTCTCGTCTTCCTCACATTTAATTTGTTTAAATTATTAATTTTAATAATAAACTTAACTACTCATGCGGAGGGCCCCAAGATGTGCATATTAGTTTACTCTACTATTTATCTTTTATTTTATAAAACCCAAAACCTTTTTAAAACTATTTTTATTAAGAACTCCTTCGTTTTATTTTCTCTTTTAATAACCCGATTAGTTATCTGATGAAGGGTTGAGTAAGGGAAAGTGTGTTCTCTTGGAATACGATACTTAGTATTTACCCTAGAAAGCTATACTATACACGTCAGGTTCTCTGCCTATGTGTTGGTTTTAGTTTCTAAAGTAATTATCATTTACTTTATAAATTTAAAACTTTGTAAAAAGGTTTAGTAAAAAATTGGTCGTTTTCCCTAAACCAATGTTTTGGGATTGACACATCAAGTTTTTGGCACCGGGGAAATTGACATCTTTTTAATTTGCTAAAACCAAACGCATCAATAGTTATGTACTATCTGTTGGTACTGGAAGTCCTTTTGATCAGTTTTGCCTCATGCATGCCCGTGCCAGAGGTTTGGCACGCCCGTGCACCCCAATACGTTTGCCGATCTTGGTCGGTTGAAGCCTTGGGGAGCATGTATCAGGCTGCACGACCGTGCACAAGGATGTGCACGCCCGTGCACGTTGACTTCCTCAATTGATGCTGAAAATGTTGACTGTTTTGACTTTTGTCGTGTCACGCTCGTGCATGTTCTGCTGCAATCTTCAAATTCTTCAATTTCTTTCCCATTTGTGCCTGTTTTCGCTTCTTTTGCATACTTACCCCCAAATACCTGCAATTAATTCAAAGGAACGATTTAGCTCTGTTTTTGCAAGGAATATGGCATAAATACGTATAAAAGAGGGGGTAACTACATGTGTAAAACATGTTAAAATGATGGCACATCAAGCTCTTCTTGGTATAGACTTGGCCCACCACTTCTAATATCTTCTAAGGTCTGTAGAGGGTTAAACACCACCGCCCACTGTCCACTGCCACCACGGTCCACCACGGTCCACCTCCACCACCACAAGTTTATTTAACAGTCTACATACGTTAAACAACAAATAGTCTTCTTCTTGCAGACTGGAGGCATTTTACCCCCGAAAAACAAACATCACCATAATGTTTTCAGATACCAAAAACTCTACCAAATTGCAATAATTAATAAATACATTTTTTTGTTTCGGATTTCGGGTTTATCGAATCAGGTTGTTTAGGTTTTTGGATCGGAAAAATGACCAGATAACTGAACCATTTAAAGTTCAGTTGGTCGGGTTCGGGTCGGGTCGGATTTAGATGTAATATAAATAAAATGTGCTACTTAAAAATATTATCAAAATTCAAACATTAATTGACAATATGTTATGATAATGCTCAAAATTTCTAAAACTTGATGTTTTAGATACCAAACACTGTTAACCAAAACACAGTAATTATAGAAAAATAATACATTTTTTATTCAGATGTCGGAATTCGGGTTGGGTTTTTCAGCTTTTCGGCTGGGAAACTTGTGACACCCGGCAAATTCTGGTTAACAACGTTGTCTAGATGGAAGTCTACCTTAGCGAGTCACGCGTATAGTGTACTTAACTGGGTTAGTTAAGTCGGGTTATGGTTCGGGAACTATTGGTTTAGTCTAGAGGATCATTGGATGTTGGTCTAGAGGTTCATTAGATGTCGGTCCTTAACCAAGTGTACAAACGGTGACGATCGGTAGGATCGTCAGGGCATACGGAACATACGAGTCTCGAGTCCCGGGAATTGGTGAACGAGGGTGAATATGTGTATTTACTTGTGTTATGTGTTTATAATCATTATGTGACTTGTCGGTACGTTAAAATGTGTTAACATATGTTAAAACGGGGTTTAACGCGCAAAACACACGAAACAGGCCCATATAGGCGATCAGGATAGCCCAATCGCCTATATGTGGTGCGACTGGGGATCATGTGGTGCGACTGGGGACTGATCGCATGACTGTTCATGCGATTAGGCCCCGATCGCATGAACTTATACGCGATTAGGCTTCCTGATCGCGTGTAAAGCTGCATAATCGCATGTTACGTGCTGGACGACTAAAAACGACTATAAATACCATACTTGACCCCATAAACTTCATTATACAAACCCTAGTCGTCCCATAACCCGCCCCAACACATAAACAACCTCTGGAAGGCGATTTTTGATCAAAACACAAGGTTTCAAGCTTGAATCATCATTCTTTCATAATCCTAAGGTTTGGTTTTCATCCATAAATCTTTATAAACGTTTTTAATCAATCCCTAATGGTCCAGACCTGTTCTTAAACGAAAAAGCTTTCTGAAAATCGTTAATAAGGGTTGTTAATCGGATTATAATTAATATACATGCGTTATGGGTGTGTATGATTAGAAAGCTAGGATTTTTATGATTCATGATGATGGATTGATATATTATTATGTTAGATCAGAATTGATATTGATAGTATGATGATAGAAATCTGAGCAAATGATTATTAGGGTTATTGTTATGCATGCTAGTATGATGATTGCATGCTATGTGTATGGTGTTTGGATTACTTGGTTGCATGCAGGACTGATTATACGAGGTTAAACGAAGGATTTTGGTTGAAACATGTTTAGGATAGTGTTTGGGATGTTATTGGGTAGTTACACACGTTCTGGATCTGATTTGGAGCGTTAAACGCGCGAAAAACTGGAACAGCAAGGTTACAGGCGATTAGGGTTGCTAATCGCCAGTTTTACATGCAATCAGGGCCAAATCGCATGAGTTTTCATGCGATCAGCCCCAAATCGCATGAGTTTTCATGTGATCAGCCCTGATCACGTGAACTTACATGCAATCAGCCCTGATCACGTGAACTTACATGAAATCAGCCCTGATCACGTGAACTTACATGCAATCAGCCCTAATCACATGAACTTATATGCAATCAGCCCTAATCACATGAACTTATATGCAATCAGTCCTAATTACTAGTTTACGTTTCCTAATCACGTGTACTACTGTTGTAAGTGTAGATTAGCATTCCGAGACCCGATTTGACATGTAGTAACATGCTAGGAACCTCGTAACATATATGATGACTTGGTAACATATGTTTGGATGTAATTCGGTGATACGTGAACTGTGTGCTATAACTTGTTGTGCGTTAACGTATGTTAAGTGTAATTGCGTTATTGTATGTTTTGGAGCGTAAACATAACACGGGGAGTCTCGGGTCACCAATGGGATGTCGAGTCTTGTACTTTGGGTCAGTTAAACAGTCACGGTGTTTTCAAACAAACTTGGTTATGGTCTGGACATCTAGGGACTAATTAACCTGCGGGTTATTAGTCTAAGTACTTGTAACTGTCATATGTTAGGTCGCCGCTTACGGGACTAGCATAGCAGCTGGGTTTACTCGGGTTAAGGAGTAACGCAACTTAAGGTGAGTTTACGGCCCCTCTTTTAAACTGGTTTCATATTTCGGGGGAGAAAACATGTGTTAAAACGATTATTTGGTAACTACTGTCATACTATGGGTTTCTATTGTGTACTACACGATCTTTGGAAGTCCCGGGGGGAACCATGAATGTGCGGGTTTGCACAACGGGGAAATGTGAATAGCGCTATTGGGAGTGACCAACCCCGCTCGTCGGCTTGGAGGGCCGGGCGAGTGCATATTGTCTCAAACAGGAACAACAGGAACAATTGGTACTTTTCGGGCACAACATCTGGTATTCGAGTTAGTAATGGTTTTCCAATCGTGGTAGTAACAAAACGTACGCCTAGCTAGCGTATACTGGTTTTCGATTTATTATAGTATGGACAGGTGGACTTGGTACTTGGATACAAAACCTGTAAACTCACCAGCATTTTTGTGCTGACGTAAACTTTTACATGTTTTCTCAGGTCGCTAAGGTAGCACGACTGGACTAGGGCGCACGCGTCTGCACGGCGTCTAACTAGGGTTGCATGGTCTTTTGAACGTTGAACTATTATTTCATTGTTGAGATACTGTTTTTGAATAAGCTTCCGCTGTGAACGGGATTTAAAAATATGTTTTGAAATTGCATTTATATTCATTTAGACTTGTTTATTGTGATCGTTGGTTTGGATCCTGGTTTGTCATGCGCCTCGCGGTAACACTCCGCAAGTGGATTTTGAGGGTGTGACAAAACTGACCGATAACCAACCCATTTAAGGTTCAGGTTGGTTGAGTTCGGATATTCAGTTTTGGGGTGTTCGTTATTCCCTGTTACGGGTTTGGATGGCTTTGGATTCGGGTTACATTTTGGATTTCGAGTAAAAATGAACAGGCCTAATTATGATCCACAGTGTAAAATACATATTTTGTCACACTAGTGGTTTTTGTTTTATCATTGTATGTTTATTACTACCTTTCAATGAAGCTATTTGAATGCATTTTATACTTTTGTCTATGGTGTTATACATGTTATTATCACATTAGGAAACTTTCTAGTAGAATTTAACTTAAGTTTTAATAAATAAATAAGAAACAAAGTTTTAAAGGATAACCATGAAGCCTACAAGTTAGATTACAAAACCTCATTTCCCCTTTCTATTTAATCAACCTCAAAAACCATCCTCCCTCTAACCAAACCAGCTGAAATTCACCCCTCTCCATACTCTTCTTGTTTTCATCAACCACCTGCATCGGCATCATAAAAGTCAGTTTCAATTCCAAGAACAAGCTAAAGCATAAGGTATATCTAAACCCTAATCAAATCTCTAAGATTTAATATTCTAATTACAATAATTAAATAATCCTAAACCTTCTTAAACTTCTGAAAATTTAATTATGAAGGTGTTCTAGTTCGTGGATAACAAGCGGATCACCAAAGCATCAACAATCACCTCATAAATTTTATTCGGTATAACCTTGCCCCTTCTTTATGTTTTGTTCTAGATTTCTAATCCAATCAAAACCCTAAAATCTTGATGATCTTATGATATAAGGATAATAAGATGTGTTTTGCATGTTAATTAATCAGTTATAAGTATGAAACATGATACCTATCGTAAAAACTCATAAAACGTATAAACTAATCACATCAAAATTGTATTAGCAGAAAAATATGATTTTTAGTATAACTTGTTCATGTGAACACTAAATCACTTGGGTTTTTTTTTTTTTTTTGTCTGAATCGATATACTGGAGGTGTAGATCATGTACAAAAAGTAATAAATGGTTAAACTGGGTTTTTAAACAGTAAATTGGGGTCCATGACGGGGGTCATAACTTGATCAATTTTAATCAAAAGTTTTGAATCTTTATGCCTTGATTTTTGCTATCAATTAAGAGGTCATCACTGTGGTTTTCGCATGCGATGAAAGTGTAACAAATTTGATTATAGCCATTAGATTCAATATAACTAATGGATTAAATGTAAGTAGCGATTTAATTATAACCATTTGATTAAATATAACCACTATGTTCATCCAATGAAAATACAATATAATATTATATGAAATGAGATAGTGATGATACGATATAATACAATATAATATGATACAATACGGTGACATGTGATATGATACAATTTGATATAATATGATATGATTATGATACAATACGATATTATGTATTTACATAATAAATATTGTAATTATATATATGCAATTATGATAAAAAAAAAAAAAGCAAAATAATATGTATATATATAATAGTGGAGAGTTTAAATGAGAAAAAAATGTCTTGTATAAAGAAAAAGAACAAGTTTAAACCAATATGAATTTTCCATTTAATAATTGTATTTAATGTTAAATAACTTATTAATTATTGTAACCCATAAACTAGTTAATTAAATGAAACTCATAATTTCTTTCTAAAATATATTTTTTCAAAGCAAACCTAATTTTCAGTGAATGATACTTTCGATATTTGTATGATATATGTAGGATGGATTTCTATACGTGTAGGATTAACGTATGATAATCTCAATATGTGTAGGATACACACATGATAATTTCAAAAAAAAAATAAGATGAATTTTGATATGTGTAGGGCAAATTTTGATAATGTGTAGGATAAAGTGTTAATGGCTAGTTAATTAGAAAGATAATAATTGATGTAATAAGAGTAAAAATATTTTTATGTTTTCCATTATGTCTTTCTTCATTTTATTCTCACGTGAACTTTCTTCTCATTCGATCCTCCCTATATATATATATATATATATATATATATATATATATATATGTTAAAGTAAAGATAATGTACAAAGGACCTTAACATACAAAGGATAAAAAGGATTCGGAGAGCGACACGTGACAATAGTCAAAAGGGTATTATTGTCCACCACCAAATAATCACGCAAGTAATACATAAAACAAATAATTATGCAAGTTATACCTGATAATCACACAAGTTATCAACCCAACAACTAAAAAAAACTATAGCAATATGGTAAGCAAATGAAAGAGGATAAAATGATTGTTTTTATGGTTTATTTAAAAATTAATAATGTAGTATGAAAAAGTTATGGACATTTAAAAAAATGGGATGGAAATTGAAAAAATCAACAATTGTAAGCTATATCTATTTTACCCTTCCCCACTTCTAATTCTTCAAAGTTTTATCTTTTAATCTCATCCATTGATTCATTAGATCAAAGGCTCAAAATCCTTCTTATCATTTTTATGTTAAAATAGTTTTTTTTTTTTTTTTTTTTTTTTTTTTTTTTACAAAATACTCTCTATATATTATGTTATATATAACCATAAGTAGGGCTGCAAACGAACTGAACTTTCAGTGAACGGTTCATGAATCGTTCGGTGAGAATTTTGTTTGTGTTCGTTCGTTTAATAAATGAACGAACACGAACAAAAAATATGTTCGTTTAGTTAAACGAACGGACATGAACAGAGGCCGCATTTGTTTGTTTATGTTTGTGAACGTTCGGTAACGTGTTCGTTTATGTTCGTTTGTGTTTAATAGTTTAATAGGGTTTACAATTTTTTATTTTCTTTTATTTATATTTATTTTACCCAAATAAATAAATAATATGTGTGAGGTAAATATATGACAATATGATATCAATAAACCTACTTCTAATATCCACGCTTATTATATGTTTTTACTTTCAGCATTGACGCCCTCCGCCATGCACTCCAACGCCCTCCTCCATGTACCTTCGATGCGAATGTTCGTTAGTGTTCATGAACACTTGTTTCTATTTATTAATTTTCGTTTGTGTTCATGTTCGTTAATGAACAAAATTAACAAACGAACACGAACACAAGTGTTTTCTTAACGAACGAACACGAACATAAAATCTCATTCGGCAAATGTTCATGAACTGTTCGTGAACACGTGATTTCCTTAGCAAACGAACACGAACAAGACATTGTTCGCGTTCGTTCGGTTCATTTGTAGCCCTAACCATAAGTATAGATATAAAATGAAATTAGAAATAAAACCTGAATTGAACCAAGTTTATAAAATTACTAGATTATATCCCGGAAGCTTTTCGGGATAGACAAATCTAATATGAAGTGATAAAATACGTGTTATGCTGTAACATAGAAATTAATGTACTACAATATGAGAAAACAACAGTTTAAATTATGTGAATAAGAATGAAAATGTATATTAAAAAGAAGATATACGTTTAGATAAGTATCAGAGCAAAAAACAACCATTGTAGGGTGTGATTGAGGCGACAGTCTTTAAGGTGTGACTTTTGTTGGAAATGAGTGAATGTAATATATTCGGCTCTGGATGAAAATAGAATTTCGATTTACTGGTTTGATCATGATTAGTGTTTTTTTTTTCTGTATGAACAAAAACTCACCAAAAAAATCGTTTTTTCCCGTTTTTTTTGTATAGCACTATAGTACTCGTTAGAAAGATAATAAAACGCATGTTAATTTGGTGTATTTTAAAAAAAATCACGTATATAAAAGTTATTAATGTTTAAAAATTGTCGAGGGAAACATAAGAGAAAAATATTTTTTTAAGGGAAATAAGGGAGATGATACCACGTGACACACTCAAAAAGAAGAATGACCTCATCAAGCATTGTGTTAGCTTTAGTACTTTATTTTATTAATATATATAGATATAGATATATAGATTCATAAGCAGAACTCGAGCCTTAATAACAAAGCTCAAAACAAACATAACATAACCTCTATTTTTTAAAAAAATAAATGAGCCAATTTCAAACATATGCTCTGTTATCCTTAGAGCACCCGTAATGGTGCTTGTGTGGCATGGTCCGGAATTCCAAACTTCTCAAACCGGACTAATCATCATTAGAGGCGTGGTTTGGAATTGATTTTGGTAGGGCGAGGTCCGTTTAAGCAGACTAGTCCAAAACATGTCGCATGAGACCCACCATATACACACATTTGATTACTTTTGGTTTTTTTATACAAAAGTGAGGTGTGAGGTGAATGATTGAAATGTTTATGGTTGTAAAAAAAGTAGGTTAGGTATAATTGTGATTTAAAATGATATGACATGGTGATGTAGTGGTTTAAAATTTCAAACCATTATAGATGCTCTTAGCTTGACGCGTTTACACGTTGATGTATCTTGCCACTCATAAAAAGACAAAAAACATGTGTTATAACCTTTGGTTCACAAAAGTGAAAAGGTCAAATCACAAGGTGGCAAATATGAAACAAGAAGAAAACTAAAAGGTTAATCTTAACAATCCGAAGGTAGCAATATGAAAAAACAAGTAATAATAATATTTAATAATAATTAATAAATCCAATTCCCCCGCCCAATTAAGAACACATGTTATGTTACATCCATTCTTCTTCACACTCTTCCAACTTCTGATCCCCACAAATTATTATTATTATTATTATTCCAACAAGCAGGTTGTTGCAATCACGACGGTCAAAAAGTCAACCCACCGTCTCCTACCATCGTACCAACCGTCCACGTCACCACCACAATATCCACGTGTTACTAACCGCCATTTTCATTAAAACCCCCTCATTTTCATTGAATTGAATCGTGATTACGAATCATGCAATTCATTTCTGAATTGTTCATCTGATCTGATGTATGTAACCACATTTTGATGACCTCTACATAATATTATTATTATTACCATCAGATTATACGAATCAACACAACAACGCTCAAAATTGGATTCCTGTTGTCACATGATGATGCTTTTATTATTATTATTATTATTAGACAAGTCATGAGATTAGATGCCGTACTGCAAATCACTCACATATTTTCTATAATTAGCCTTCAAATTTGCCCAAATTTAATCTTCTATCACTGATTTAGGTTTTTCTCTTCTCATTTCAACGATTCTCTCAAGGTTTGCTTCATAATTTAGTTTTTATTTTTTTAATTTTTTGCAATTTGTTCGTTTTTTCGGTTCAGTAATGAATTTTGATCTGCATGCAAGTGTTTTTGGTGCTAATCGGTCACATTATTCGAGGTTTTTGTGGTTATTTTAGTGACATTGCTCGAATTGTATTGTTTTTGTGTTGATCGGCCTCATAACTCGAGATTTTGTGATTATTTTGGTGACATTGATCGAATTTTTTTGTTTCTCTGTTGATAGGTCACATAATTTGAGGTTTTGTGGTTGTTATAGTGACATTACTCAAATAGTATTGTTTTTGTGATATAGAATCCATAAACAGTAGTTTTATGTAATGGACTTGGATCCTCTTTAGTTTTTTCTGGCTTCTTGTAAGTTGTTCGTATCATCGATTCTCTCAAGGTTTGCTTCATCATTGTTGCTTGTTTACTTTTTTTTATTTTATTATTATTATTATTATTATTATTATTATTATTATTTTTGCAATTTGTTAGTTTTTGTATGGTTTTGGTGTTGAATTTTGATCTGCATGCAAACGTTTTTGGTCTTGATCGGCAACGTAATTTGAATGGTACTGTTTTCGCTTTTGTGTTAGTTGAGGTGAATGGACTTTTAAGGTTGCTGAACTGTTATATGTTTCAAGGATTAGAATATGATATAAAATTTTGATCTGTGAGCTAATGGATTTTAGATTTTGGTTTTCATGCTTCACGATTTTGTTTTTATTTACAGACTTGCATGTATATAGTGTTAAATCGTTTGAAGGTTGTAATCATTTACTTGAATGTTTATTTGACTGTTAATCGAATTTTATTTTATTCTGTCTGAGCAGATTTTGAATCCATCCTTATATTCTCTTCTTTTAAGTGTCACTTAATTCCCTTTTTAATGTTTATGTTTACTTAATTTTACAAAATTGTATTCGTTGCCCGCATTAAGTATCAGAGAGATGATTTACTGTTTTTTTTATTATTTTATTATAAATGTTCTTTGTTAGTTATCAAGCTACAACATGGATGGAGTTATTGGCTTTGAAGATGGTGAAGTTGCGAGTTTATTGTCATCTACTGAAGGAAATCCAAACATTGATATAGGAAAAAGGATTTTCTGTAACAGTGCAGTCAATATGAAGAATATAGTCGCCGTCGGTTTTGACATGGACTATACATTAGCTCAGTATAAACCTGACACATTTGAGTCCCTTGCGTATGATGGGACGGTTGAGAAGCTAGTTACCAACCTCGGATATCCTAAAGAGGTTAGTTTGTATAAATGTGCTTATCACAAAATACTTTTACTTTTGGTATTATTTGTCAACTTTTAAATTTAAATACAAAGCGTACCAATCAGCTTATTTGATTTTGGTTTTATAATTTCTAGAGAAGTCTTATCTATCATTTTCGTTATCATTTATCATGTTAAAATGTGATAGTTAAACCATGTGATCTCAGTTCTTATCTGCTAATAATTAATAGCATTTTAGATATGATTTTTATATCTATAGATGTAAATCACACAATCTCTACTTTTGTGTCTATTTTGCTTCGGTGCAGCTACTGGAATGGTCTTTTGACTGGACGTATATGGTCCGGGGACTTGTGCTTGACAAAAAAAGAGGAAATATACTGAAGGTTTGCGTTTGTCAAATAATGAATTGAACTGCTTATGGTAGCATATATTCAGCTTATTATTGTTTTCCATTTATTTTTCTTTTCTAATTTTGTTTGAGTCTTTCTCTCTTTTAGATGGACAGGCATAAATATGTGAAAGTAGCATATCATGGATTTAGATTGATGTCAAAGAGTGAAAAGGTTGCAACGTACGGGAATACTTTTACCAGAGATGCATTTGACGGTCCCGATTATGCACATATTGACACCCTTTTTTCGCTAGCCGAGGCTTATTTATTTGCTCAGTTGGTGGACTTTAAGGACAACAACCCAGATAAAATTTCTGAAGTAAAAGAGTAAGGGGGACAGCTGACTTAAACCTTTTAAATTTCTCTTTCTTATTGATGCTGTCGTTGTAATCAGCTTCATTAATTGGAAATTAATGACTTAACTGATTTCTGTTATTTATTTAATTAATTTACGTGTATCTGTCTATGGAATATGAGTCTGAATTTGTTTATAGACCGAACAATCATTCAACATGTTGGGAGATCACTTGATTGCTATCAACTTCTTGACATCTTAGTATTAGTGGGTGTTTGTCAAAGGAACAGCATGAATGATTTATTTGTAAATACTAAAGTATGTAGCAAAGGATGGTATAAAAGTAAGATTCAGTTGATCGTTTTGTAGACGAAAGTAAGTGTTTTGAGTATATTCTTACATGGTATTTTTTTTTCTTATTATTCATCCTGTTTATGTAAAATCGGTCTTATTTTTCTATGTTGTTGTTCAACTTTGGACTAACACAGTAAGATTTGAGTTTGGTAGATTATTATGGCCCCTAATGGGTGTCTTAAGCAATTTAGGCACATTTGCATATGAATTGGCCCATTTGGGTTGTGATTTGTTTCAAAAAGGTACAAATAAAAAATTGCTAAAGAGGCAACGTGTCAAATGCGCTTATTGGGCCAAACGGGTAAAAGTCGCCCAAAGTCTACTTTTAGTGCACACAACTCTCCTGAATCACTGTATTCTAAGATTTAGACTTTTACTGCAATAATCTTGTTCTTGTGATCATGTATTATGCGTTAGTTAGTTAGTTATATTCTTTTGAAAGCAAAATAATGTGCGTCAGCCCAACTTGACCCAGCCCGTTGTGACCCGTCTTAAAGCATTTTGACCCGTTACCCAACTCGCCCATCTACCTTTCTTGATAATAGATTGGTTCTGATTCAATGCTGATCCAAGTGATATCCACTTGTGCTCGAAATTTTGATGATCTAGCCATGGACAATTGTCATATATTTGTAAATTTTGGAGTTATGGATATTGTTTGCTGAATAGCAGCTTTCCTTATTTTGCCTTCAATTCTAGAAGGATTGTGTTAGGGGTTTGATTCTTTAGATATACAGATGGATTCACTTTTTAAACATTGCCTTGCCTATACTTTTTGTTATACGATATTGTCTTTCTCACTAATTATTAATGTTAGAAACAATTTCTTGCAGCTACTCTCGTATCTATACCGATGTCCGCTCTGCTGTTGATATGTGTCATCGTGACGGAACTTTGAAGGAAATGGTTGCAAAAGATCCAAAAAAGTACGTCCTTTTTATTATTAACATATGTTTTCTCTTATTGTGAAAAGTAACATTTGGCTTACATTATGCAAGTGTATGACATGTAATTTGACAAATTATTATGATATAAAGCTTTTTTCATATATTATTTCTAAATAAATGAAACTCTTAATCTGTTTGTGGTAACTTTTTCCTGTTGATACGTTGCTACTTTTAAATTATGAAGTAAAAAAATAATTTCATGAAATTCTAGGATAAGGTCGAAATAATTGCACTTCATTTTCAATTTTAAATAATTAAATGCAACAAAGCATGTCAAGTGACTATTTTAGAAATTCTTTTTGTGGGATTAATGAAAATTTTCACCTGCACAATGATAATTTAAGTTCTACAATGAATATTTGTAGCGTGTGAAAGTTTTAAAACGTGCACATCAAGTGTTTTCAACTGAAAATTTATTCAAGGAATATTTACCCATATTTCCATTTTTTTTTCTAATTTATGGTGAAAATACATATTTTCTTTATCCTCAATGCATTTTTAAAAATATATTATTATTATTATTATTGAAATCACCCACAAGAATCATTGTTCCATTCATACTTTTGAGCACTTTTTAAAAATTTGTACTCATTTCTGATTGTTTTCAGTTTATTACTGTAGTTTGTTTATGTGTGGGTTGGGGAGGGGGGTTTCTGGTAAGGGGTGATACATCAATACAAAATAATTTACAAACTGCATCTAATCAACATTACTAATCAAACAAACCAAAATCATAGAATATTTTTACCTGAGACATACTGAAACAGCGGTGAAGATGTTCCAGTGTAGAGTCGCAAGAAATCTGCGAAGATCATTTTAATTATACCGTATAATTTATACGCGATATGCTTAATCAGATATAACCACATTATTATCACTTGATCTTACCTAAGTATTAGAACTTTCAGCCTTAGGGATGCGCACCAGCTATTCTTAAATATAATTTAGCTTACATCTGACCTTGGATCTTGGTTTTAGAAAGTGATGCAGATGAATTTTTGCGTGTTTGTTTGGGGAGAAGAGAGGTTGAGGGATTGAAACATTTTTTGAGTGAATAAGCTGAATTCATTCGCTGCCTTATGAGCCTTGGAGGTATCCAGCTGGCAATATCGACCGCTTATAACTTACGCGTGGCAACTAGTACTACTTGGTTACTTACTACTTAAGGCGAGTCGCGTCACAACAATAAATCGTGAAAGTAGAGAACTAAGCCATCATTTTTGTCCACAAAAATACATATAATTAAAATTTTACAAGACAGTACTACTTAGATGGATTTTCACTTTCCCTTTTAATTTGCAAAACCAGACTTAAGTTTGAATTGAACTTGATGGATGTCCAGATTTGAAAATCTCAATTCAAGTTTTTTGGATGTTATCCAAATCTAAGGTTGGAATTCAGTTAAACCAAAACTATTAATAGATGAATATGGAAATTTATCTCCACCTAAATATAGTTATAGTTCTGAAAAATTAATAAAATTTGAATTTAAAGAAAAGAGCAAAAATAAAAATGATAAAACCGTGAAGTTACATAATGAATCAATTGATAAATCATGGACTGCAGTAATAAAGTTTGATGAGAGTTTGAAATAAAAAGTATAGGACATATGGTTTAAAGGTTGCAGATTAAAGTACTATGTGAAAAGGATTTACATATATATGTTGGGGATTAATTAGGAATGATTACAAAAGGAAAATATATATGTGTGATTGTGTGTGTTTATATCCTACAAAAATGTATGCTTTCTTAGCAGTTTAGTGGCTTCTTTTGTATTTTCTTTTTGCTTAACATGTTTAATTATCAGGTATATCAATGAGGACAATTCTATAGTCCCAATGCTTCAAATGCTGAAAACTTCTGGCCGCGCGGTATTCATAGTGACAAATAGGTACTTCTATATTCTTAATTTTTTTTATGTAACACGCAACCCATTTGATTAAGATTGATTTTTTTGACCTTTTAGTTATATAAGACGGGTTTTGGATGGGTATACACGATAAACAAGGGTCAAATGATTAAGACTATGGGGAACATTTGTGCTATACAAATATTCTAACTATCATGTGACTACCAAGGACATGTACCCTAGCGGTATCAAGGTGTTGAAAATTGAAATAGTGTATTGCTAATGCACTTCTATTTGTTATCCGTGAAAGTTCATCTATTATTTCAACACCTTTATTTTAATTTATAGTTATATTTTCTCCTGTACTATTAGCTATGTATTTATTCATGTTAATCTCTTGAATTGAAAAGGTTAAGAAAAAAAATGAACATGACCAAATGATACATGTACGTAAAACATTAAACAATATCATATATTTATTTGATGTTCAACATATTACAATGCTACCTAAGATGTGTTATTATAATGCAGCCTTTGGGATTATACAAACGTTGTGATGAATTTTGTGTTCGGGGCACGGACAATGGATGGTAGTTCCTCTTTGAGCCTCGATTGGCTCCAACACTTTGATTTTGTCATTACTGGCAGGTTATGTTTTTTACTTTGTTCAAGGATCTTCTACATGGTTTATCTGTAATAAAACCATACCTTAAGGGAAGAAGTTTGTTTATGTAGTGCGAAGCCTGGATTTTTCCATGATGAAAATCGTGCTAATATTTTTATGGTTGAGACGAACTCAGGGAAGCTTGTTAATACTGACAACGGTACTCCACTTGCTCAGGTTTGTTAGTAGATTTCTTCCATTCTTCTTGTATCTCCTATACACATTATATTATTTATAACATTTTATTATTTATCACTAGGTGGGCAGCCCCTCTATAGAATTGCCTGATCGTATCCCAAATAAGCATTGCAAAGTGTTTCAGGTACTGTATAAACTATATACCAGAATACATATGTTTGTGAAAATATTGGTGTCATATATCAAAATACATTGGTTGGTGAAATATTAGTGTCTTACATTTGGGATTCCATATATCCCCTTAAAGTTGATATAATAATAATAATAATAATAATAATAATAATAATAATAATAATAATAATAATAATAATATCATGTTTACCAAACCAAAAATCATAGAATGGTATTGGCGTTAAAAAAAAAAAAAAATCATAATATCATATATACCCATTTTGTAAATTTATGACCCTTTTACCACTCTCTTTGAACTTGCATTAGTGTATGAGTTTGGACAAGGGTATAATTGTGTCATAATATAAGTCATAACTATTATTTAATAAAACGGGTAAATATGAATTTTAAGTCTTTTCAATGGGTATACTTGATATTATTTTTTTTTTTTTCATTGGGTAAATATGATATTATGTAAGTTTCCCCTTAAACTTCAAAGATATGACTTTTCTTAGTTATTTCAGGGAGGTAATGTAGGCCATCTGCATAAACTACTTAATGTGGGATCTAGTTCACAGGTATTTTTATTCATTAATTTAGTTAGTCTACAATAATTTGCTCAGTTGATCGTTTTTGCTTTAATTTATTGCACTTTAGCACTTATTTTATAAAACTAATGTCTACTATTAAATTTATTCTAGGTTCTATATGTCGGAGATCATATATACGGAGATATCTTACGCAGCAAAAAAGTTTTGGGTATGAATTTTGTTATTCATCCATAATTTCATTGTGCTCTTTTAGAAGTGTCAATCTTATAAGAGGCATTATATGGTGTGTAAGTTCACAAAAAGGCAGGTCAGGCCAGCTAACGGTCATTAACAAAAAGTATCAATTGGAATCTGGTCACAACGTGCTCTAAATGCGCTCGGATTAAAACGGGTCGTTTTAGAAAGAAAAAAAAAATATTATATTGTGTTCACCCACTTTATGGGTATACTTATCTATATGTGTTAAGATGACATTATTTGTATTTTATTCTCAATCTCATTATAATACAATAAAATATAATAGGCTGGAGGACAATGCTTATTGTTCCTGAACTTGAAAAGGAGGCTAGAGTTCTCTCATCCTCGCAGGAGACTCGAAAGGTAATATTTCGTTTGTGATATCAAAGATCGATGAACAAAGAGTTAAAGTTATGATTCGGATAATGAACTCTTAAAGATATATGGTGAGACGTTATGTTGTGATGTTACAGGTGGAAATTTTGACCATTTATTGTTGTAAGCTTCTACTTTTCTTTGCCGTAGAATTAAGTGAAACGTATATTTTGTGCAGAGACTACAACTGCTAAGGATTGAGCGGGATCATATTGAAGATCAAACTCATCATTTGAAGTGGTCCCTTGAGTATGTATTTCCTAGAGCAGGAAAAATGGGTGGCCGGGTAACGGATGAAAGGGTAAATTTTTGTGCGTCGGAACACGTCGGGTCGTTTTGATCCGAAACACTTTCTAAATTTTCAGATTGGTAATTAATGTGTCAAATATGATTACACTAACTTATATCATTTAAGTAATAATCTATTCTTCGTGAATAAAATGATTTAGGAGGTTTTATGCATCAAAAATTATCTTTTTGTCTATCTTAAGCATGTATGACGCATCACCTTTTTAGATAATCTTTTAGATTTTATCTATCTGACCCGTTAGAGACAAAACACTGCCATATTGACATGTTAGTATTTCCTGCTAAACCTACATTAAATGCCTTTCATGCAGCTTTTAAATCTTATGCATAATTATGGTTTATTGAATGAAGTTTTTGCTTTCAGGCATGGAAATCTGGATACAAGTGAAAAAGAAAATCTCGCTGCAAAGCTTGACATACTTCAGGTTAGTGTGAATGATAAATACCAAATGCTTTTAAAAATTAAAAAAAAAAAAAAAAGTGTTTTTGTTGAAAATAAAATCTATTGGGATACCCACAAGAATGTAAGAGCACATCACAAAAACTTGTATTCATATTGGCAATGTTTTCTTACCAAGGGATGGAGTTGTAGACTTGTAGTATGGTCCCTCCGTGTTGGACCACCATCTAAGCGCGCTGCGTGGCGAGCTTGATTTGTCTCTCACGTATTGGGCCTAAGGTGGTTTGGTTTGGGGTCGGTTGGGGCTTATGGGGTTCAACCTTTTGAGAGAGTTGTAGTACGGTTTATTGTCTTGAAAACAAAAAGTGGAAAATTTGAACCAATTGTTTGGAAAATAAAAAAGATCTCCAGTTTTAGCTTCAATTTTAAAAGCCAATGGTTCCGTATACATGAGCCAATTTTGATCCATTTACTTATGAATGGATCGAATCAAGTTCTGTTTTATCTCAAACATGTAAAACTGATTTAGAAAGAATTTGCTTAAAACAGGTCAATAGTAAACCCAAACTGCAATTTAATGCATTAATATTTACAGAAATAATATAATTTTCACAACCATACAGAGTAGATATCTGTAGAGAGATTAAAAAGATTTGGATAAGCTTTTCCAATCAACCCAACCTGATCCGATCCCGCCCCACCATGACTCGTACCAAAAAATTACATATATGACCCCTTATTCAACCCACCTAACGCACCCATTTTGCCACGTCTGGTTAAATACACTATAAAATATGTTGTGCAAAAAAAAAAATTACTTCTTGAATATCCTTTTTATACCATGATCCACTCGGTTTATTATTATATGCATAGGTTCAGCGCGCCCGTGTTCGTGCATCGCATCAAGAGTCTCAGAGAAATTTCCATCAGAAGGTAATTAGTCCTATAAGGATATCAATGTTACATGGGTATGTGTTTGTGTTTCTATTTATTTTTTGAAATAAAAAAAAAAAAAAATCCCTTCTGTTGTCAACAGTTCCATCCTGTGTGGGGCCAACTTATGAAAACGGGTTATCAAAACTCCCGCTTCGCACACCAGGTATTTACGGTTTCCCTTTATCCTTACAAGTAGCAGTGACAATTTCAACACATTTGTTCAAAAACAGATAAATAAACGGGTCAAATGGGCGAATAGATCAAATGAGCAAAGATGCATAGTTTGTTTTCTCTGTCCTAAATCATTTCTAAGAAATAAATAATATAATTAGTTTAATGATACAGTTTTTTAATCATATGATACGATGTTAAAAACAAGGACAAGATGTGTTGATGGGTCAGAACAAACCCAACAAGGGGTGTAATCGAGCTGAATTGCACATGCACTACTCGAGAATGGCTTGCTAAAAGCTAAAACCGAGCGGAACTTTGTATACTGACCTTGACTTTTTTTTTAATGGTATAATTCAGTGGTTAACCTTTCTTACGGCCTCTACTAAAGTTCGGTGACCACCCGAGTTCGAATCCTTTTGGCCTGCTTTTTTTACAGTTTCTCCCTCCATGACTCAAACCCGGTTCCCCTCGAGAAGGAAACCCCTTTGGGGAAAACCTCCTGACCACTCTGCTATAAGCTCGGTGGCCATACTGACCTTGACTAGGTTCACTAGCTTGAAAATACCTATGATATATAAATACTAATTTTTGTATGTAGTATAATGAATATTTAATTACATGATAATATTATTATTATATATAACTACGAAAATTTGTAAAAAAAAATAACGAAAGTATATATGTTATACAAAAATCATTAAAATTGTGTATAAGTAAATTAACAATAGTTAATAAACGAGCCGCACCCGAGCTTGAAAACTTATTGCTTGAGCCAGGCTCAAGTTCTAGACAGAGAATTTGAAATGAGCCTAGCTCGAACTCTCGAACTATCTTAGCCCTGCCCGTTTTGAAGATACTGAAAGCTTTGAATGATGTAGGTGGAGAGATTTGCTTGTCTGTACACAAGTCAAGTTGGCAACTTGGGATTATACTCTCCGGCGAAATACTACAGGCCCGGTGAGGACTTCATGGCTCACGAGTCGGATGTTCTCACAAAGTAAAAAAGCAAAGTATGTTGTTTGTTGTTTTGATACTTTCTCAGTTCCAAATGCATGCTGAGTTAAACCCGACCCAACCCGTTGGTGTCACTCAGCCTACTAGTTGTTTGTTGTGTGCTACATATCTTTATGAACTCCATGCTTGTTAGTTAATAAGTAGGACTATAGACTTAACGGGTCAACTCGTCTTGTTTTGACCCTAATCTCACCTTTTAATTGGTGGGTTGTGTGTGAGAAAGAGGTCTTTGAGATATGCAACAATCAAGGGATCTTATGATCAATAACATGGCCTGGTTGATACGATTTTCATTTTCGGTTACTCTGTTAGTTTATGTTTTATTTCTAACGGGTTTAGAAGGAAACAAATCAAATGAGTTAAATGGTTAAATTATCTTTATTGAAAAAGTAATTTATTATGGCTTTGGGCCAATTTGACGATACTAAAACAATATTTTGGAATTACATGAATTTTGGAACCTATTTTACCTTTAATTTAACATAACTAGTTGTATAAAATCACACGCGTTGCTCCTTTTACAATCGAGATTTAGTCGGAGTAGAGGCATGGCGTGCTTACCTTAATCGGCTTCCTACATTGGACGCTTTGGTTCGGCGTAATATTCAGGTGGAGTCTCAGGTGTGCAAGGTTTGTGACCTTTGTGTGGAATCGGTGGAACATCTTTTCACAGGTTGTCCGGTTTTTCTGGAGGTTTGGCAACTCGTCTTTGCATGGTGTAATGTCCCAAGGTTTTTTGCCTTCCATGTGAGGGATATTTTGTCTTATCATCTGACAGCAAAACAAGGTTATCAGGTTAGGAAAGCGTTTTATGGCGGGCACGGAATGACTTGTTCTTTAATCAAAAAAAAGTTTCGGTTCGGAAGATGATGGATGAGATAAAGATGATGAGTTTCTTGTGGATTACTAATCGCGCAAAAATGTCGGACATGTCGTGGGACACTTGGGGAAGATTTGATGCGAGTAGAATGCGATAGGTTTTTTGGACGGCTTTGTTATTTGTTTCCGGATTTTTTTGTTTTTTGTTGGGTTGTTTCCCGGATTGTCTTTTTGCTAGTTCCTTGCTAGCTTGTTTATAAATAAAGTTTGTTTGGCCGTTCAAAAAAAAAAAAGATAGGTGTTAATCAATCAATGAATTATACAATCGAGATTCCATTTTGGTTGTAAACGTTAAAAAAATAAAGAAATCTACACATGAAACTTGTAACGAAATTACATAAGATTATGTTATTTATATTAATAGTATATAATATAATAATTTTTTTTAATAAAATAATATGAATAAAATAATAGTATATAATATATTAATTAGGGATGAGCATACAAGGCCGAATACCGATCCCGTCCCGTCCCAATCCCATACCGAACCGATACCGAACCGAGTGGTTTCTGGATCGGTATCGGTACCCATATTTATGGATTTTCGGTTTTGGTATTATCGGTATCGGCACGGAATCGGTATGGTATCGGTATTTTAAGGTAAAATACCGATACCATACCGGTACCGTACCGATACCGAACCATGGTATTGGTATTGTCGAGATCGGTATAATATATTAATAGTATATAATATAATAAAGTTTTGAAATAAAATAATAATATAAATAAAATAAAAATATTTTACTATTCATTTGCAACTGTAGTTTCCAAATTAATATATAGTAATTTAATAAGCATCTCTTTCACCTGGTGTCCAACTTCATGGCACAGGCAACACACTAGTGGATATCATAGAAAACCGGCTATGATGCTTGAAGCGGTTGCATCGCAATATTTTTGGATTTGGCATGCAATTTTTGATATGCCTTGTTCAAATAACGATCTAAATATATTTAATCAATCGCCCATTTTCAACGACTACATAAATGGTATTGGACCAAAGGCCTCTTTTTTTTCTTTTTTTTTCTTTTTTTTTTTTGGTATTTTTTTGGTAAATAGGGTGGAGTACAAACATGAATATTATCCAACGTGTGGAATTTAGCTTGAATATGTTGTGTTTGTTAAATCAGTTACAAACAAAACACGTTAGATGATAAGAGAACAAAGTTTAAAAAAGCTCAAATGGCGGCAAGAAATGACATTGAGCGAGTGTCACACCACGCCAATGGCAGAAACACGTGGTGCGACGTTCGAAGAGCATCAAGTCAAGATTAACAAAAACTATAAGTAATTAAGAAAATGATCATTTATTCATACGTCGAAAATAGTTTCATGTTTCACACACATTACTTAACAAACATAGTTTTTAAATAACAGTAGAGGTTTCTCAACTATATCCCAACCCAGGAAAAATAAGAGCGAACCCCCTCCCCCCACTAAATATTCCGACGCTGGTATGATCCCTGCTGCACTAGCCACGCATCCTTTCAGCACTTAGTTACCTGAACGATATGTTTAAAAGACGTCAATATATACATATTGGTGAGTTCATAGGTTTTAGTTTTATAAAACATTTTTACAACAATTGGGAAATAAACACAAGTGACCATTGTAAGAGTTGCAAGTTCTTACAATCTACTTGAGCCCATAACCAAACCAAGACAAGCAATGTCCCACTCGTAGTTGTTTCTTAGAAAATAACAACTTAGTTAAAAATACGTGCACTCCTAGTATACACAGTTACAGACTCGACGCTATCGATTAGGGGTGGGCCTTGTTAGGCACCAATAGTACTATCCAAATATTCCTTCGGTTTTCGATTTCACACAAATACATATGAATGAATGGTTACAGTTGTGAGGACTCACCCAAAGTGGTGTACAACAAACCCAAGTACCCAACATGTCACTTAACATATTTACACAACATAACATATCTTTCCCCCAAACACAAAACCATAGTCACATGAATCGCGGTACGCTCCGGTTCACGATACGGAAACAGGTACGCGGTTCATGCATTTCTAAAATTCGGTACGAAGGGGGGTAGGTTCATTCGGTTCGCTAATTCGGTACGCGGTACGACGTACCCTATAAGTTGGTACGTCTATCGTATATATATATATATATATATATATATATATATATATAGGAAAAAGATCAAATAGGAACCAATACCCTAGTTAGGAACATAGGAACCAATCTGAGCCATTCATCTTTGATCTTTATCTAAGGGGTAGTTATGTAATTAGACAATTAAATATTATCTTTTAATTTAATTAAAATTGTTATATATGGCAGTTATTTGACTTCATTAAAATTGTTATATATGGCAGGTATTTGACTTCATAATATATATATATATATATATATATATATATATATATATATGGAAAGAGAGAGAGAGAGAGAGAGAGGAGGGCAGAGCTCAGTAGACAGCGGCGGAGTATGGTGGTTTACAGCGGAGCTTCGGCGGACCATCCTCAAACCCATCAATTACCACCCCTCCCCCCTTCTACACCGATTACACTCCAACCCCCTGTTATACACCTAGACTGATTCGAAAGAGGGAAAGAAACCTATATAAGGAAAGAGAAAGAATAACTTCCTTTGTATCCGCAACCTTAGCTTTCTCCACTGGTTCTTCCTTTTTCCAGAATAGAACACCGGCGACACTTACAGAACGACGTCGTCATCGTCGTCGTCCGTATGGTTCTCAATCGATAACCGCCCAATCTCTCCGAGCAGATCGATATCCTCTCCGTCAAGGATTAATAACAATCAAGCGGTTAAGAAGACGTGTATGTGTTCACCTATCTGACGGCGACTTTGGTAATTTGTGTTTGTTTGTTTTGAGGTTTTGTTTAAGTAGATGATGATAAAAAAAAACTAATATACACCAATGTATATTTTGTGTTGGTGATGATGAATGAAAAAACAAATATACACCAATGTATATCTGTATTGATGATGTTGAATGAAAAGAAAAAAAGTGATATACATCAATGTATAACTGATGTATACCGTTGTATATATGTGTTGATGATGATGATGAATGAACAAAAAAACTGATATACACCAATGTACACTTTAAAAACGAATATACACCAATGTATATCTGTGTACATCAATGTATATCTGTGTTGATGATGAATGAAAAAACGAATATACACCAATGTATATCTGTGTTGATGATGTTAAATGAAAAGAAAAAAAGTGATACATCAATTTATAACTGATGTACACCGTTGTATATATGTGTTGATGATGATGATGACGAATGAACAAAAAAAAACTGATATACCCCAATGTACACTGGTGTATATATACCGAGATATAATTTTAATATTATATATTCAATAAATACGTTTGGGTATACCATAAACACTAATTTGCTGTTTCCAAATATAAAGGGGTTTCTTATTAATTACCTAATAACTATGATACTGAACAAAAGACATTAATACCCCTTTATTAAAATAACAATTAATTAAAGTTTTACTTATTTACAATCATGCCATTGAAGATGGATGGCTCAGATTGGTTACTATAGTTCCTATTTAAGGGTTGGTTCTTATTTGAACCCTACCCTATATATATATATATATATATATATATATATATATATATATATATATATCTCTACTACCTTATTAAGGAGGAGTGATAGGTAAGAAAGTAATTTTACACAATTTTTAAGATGGGAGTTGAAGAGTCCCTTCACAAATTTCCAATATTTGGTCATTTTGTTCCCTTTATGCCCTTATGTACAACCTATAATGCTCATTGTATATATGTGCAATGCATACTTCATATCCATTTCAACATGTAACCCCAACACCTAATTAAACCCCAATTCAATTTCAATAAAACTCAAGCTTTTTATTAAATCCTTCTACACATCTATTTAATAATAACAAGCAATGTTTGTGATGGTTCTATTAGGCTTTGTTGGAGCTTATAAACATTGTAGTAATTGGACATTTTTGTCTTTTTTTTTTTTTTTTTGTTGAATTATGTCTAACCTCATATAATATATGTATTTTTTGCTAATAATTCTATCTCCTTCTCTCTGTATATTACAACTAACTAAAAGAAAACTTAATATCCTGATTTATATATATCAAATACTTTTAATTTAAAATTACCATTTTGGTAAAAAAATTTATTTTTTAACTTGAGTTACCTTTACGTACTTAGTCAGGTTTAAAAACCGCCGCAACGCGCGGGGTAATTTACTAGTATATATATATGTTTCAAATAACTACAATAAACATTATTAATCCTATAATTAGTAAAATAGGATGTGAGTCTTTTATGCATATTTGTTTTGGGTACAAGACTTTTAAGCATTCCATCATTCCACGTTTCCTACCGGCTATCACATGCTTTCCTTTGCTTGACACATTTTTTATTTATTATTATTATCCAAGATTCTTCTAAAAATATTACCTACCAATTGAGGCGGAGATCCAACACCGACTTTCTGTTACCACTTTTTAAGAGAACCACAGGAACATAAACTTCTTCTTCAACCTACTTGGATAAATCGCCAACTTCAAAATTTCATAATCATAATCCAAAACAAAGCAGCCTTCAAGAAATAGCTTTTTAATTCCGACTCTCGAGTCGTAGTGAAACTAGACAACAAATTCGACAATCCGGTACGCGAATCTGTGATATTTGGTTCGAAATTCTACACAATCAGGTACGCTCAATTCTACGAATCAGATCGCGAACCCTAGGCGAATGGTACGCGAATGTACCCGATTCAGGTACGGGCGATTTGGTTCGCGGTACATAGCATATCCAGCGAATCTTGTGACTATGCACAAAACAGTAAAATGGGGCCGTGAAAGTCACCTCAAGCAAGTGTGCAAAGCCAAATAACTGAGAATAGCTTATCCAAGGTCAACCACCTACAAATGCCCTAGACGTATAAATCACTAAGTCTATAGCGCGTGTTTTTTGGCAAGTTGTACGCCCAACTCCCAACACCACTATTTAGTTCAATTCCCCGTTTAATTAAACTTGTATCTTAGGTCCGTTGGTGATAGATTGCCCTTGTTATAAGTTACACTTATATTTCCATATTAATTAACTCATTTTACATCCTTATCGACTCGACTCACTTTACCGTATAATTATTTTCCCATTAAATAGTTATGCTAGGATCTTGTCGATCGATATTACATTTTCAACATTCGACTCGATTCACTTTACCATATATTTACTTTCCCATTAAATAAATATACTAGGATCTTGTCGATTCGATTACATGTTTTACGTTGTCAAGTTCGTATACTTGTTTTAAACGTGTAATTGTTATAGATTATTTACGTTAATTCTCCCACGAATAAGTTTTCAACACTTAGGAAAGTATTATGTATTTTTCATCCGTCTTATATATTTTAGTCCATAAAATATATGTTTTCAATATCCACATTAGACGCAATAACATATGGAAGTTATACCGTATATACTTATTCGTCCGTTTTACATTTTGTCCGTTAACACGCCATGATATAAATACGTTTACATTCGATTTAAGTGTATGTATATATTTCCACATCCCGAATAATACAAGTTGTTTATATATATTTTTTGTAGAAATAATTACTTGTCGTCGTAGTATTATTTTTCCTACATTCAAATATATATATATATATATATATATATATATATATATATATATATTGTTATTTTTCTTAAATTTCCCAAATGATTTTCTTAAAATTAATTATCTTTTAATTTCCACATATTTTACTTGGAAATTTATAAAATAACATTTGTATTTTTCAAATCATGACTTGATTATTTACAACAAAATGCTCCAACACTTTTATATTCCCATAGTATAAAAGTGTTCATTTTTATACAATTTTTTACCAAGTCTTTAAATTACCAATTTATTATAAAAACCTTTGTTTTTATATTTTCCAACATGTTTGGTAATTTATATTTTTATAAAATCTTATTTAAAAAAAACACATTTTTATACAAAAATACATCTTTGTAAGTTTACAAACATTCCACTTAACAACATTGGAAAGTTAAAATCTTTCATTTTTTAGCACCTAACTTTCCAAAGTCATATTTTTAGATTCAAGTTTCTAAATTGACATTTTATACCCCTTAACTTTTAAATTTACTTGATTCAGTCCATGATGTTCGTCCCTGTGTTTCACACCCACATCTGCAAATTGGAGGAACATCACTCCATGTTTCATTTCGTAGATGATAATTGGAGCTCGAATTGGACATTGCTGATCTTCTAGGGCTAGGGCTCGAAGAAGACATTGGGTTTAACATTAGGGTTTTGAAATGGAATTGGGGAAGAAGAAGATAACTGCTTATTAATATTATAACGTTATAATACGAGTTAAAATGACCAAAATACCCCTTACGTGAGGTGCACGTGGGGGTAATGTAACGACAGTATGGACGGTCAGGAGGGACGTAAAGTGTTAGAAAAACAAACCACATGTACTCAGGGTGTTATACGCATGCTGAACCTGTTAGTTTAGGCAAATCACAAGGACGGAAGTTGCAAGTAACTCAAACGTAATTTAAAACAGTAGCTGCAATCTGTCCAAAACAGGAATTCAACAAAACTAACTAAACCGACACTATATTTTTCATCCACTCGATCATCTTAGTTGTTTAACATCTCTTAGATCAACTTATGATAGTAAACCAATTATTTATTATTACTTTAGGGCTTTACCTTTAGTCGTTTACACGTTCAAGATGAATGCACAACCACATCAATCAAACTGTGAATATTACTTATCCCCTTTTTCGTTTTCACACTTTTGGGATGATTCATGGACACTTATTTAAACTTGCACATTCACATACACATACACATACACATACATTTGATCAATTACAATTCATATACGTGTCTTATTTATCTTCATGCTTGTGTTTGAACGTGAACGTAACTTGCATGCTTATACTTAAACTCAGACATAACTTCGGTTATGGTGCTCTATCGGACATAACTTTGGTTATGGTGCTCTATCAGACATAACTTCGGTTATGGTGATCTATTAGACTTTGCACGTGTTGAGGTGCACGCTATACTTTTGTGAAGTATATTCTTGAATTCTTATTCGTTTCTTACATGTTTACATAGCGCATTGATATCACACGACACATGAATTGTACAACTTTTTAAAACTTATACTATATGTACTAAACTAAGTCATGCTTACCAACATTACTGTTGACAAAATTATTTTTGTGCATGTTTGAGGAGAAGCTTGCTTGATGATCACATAGGGCTTTGGACTTAGTTAATAAAATTAGAATCTTGTATTGTTTGATTTCATTTATAACTTTGTTTGAAACTTTAATTTAATATAGTAATATTTCAACTTTAGTAGTGTCATGAGCTTATGAACAATCGTCGATACGTGGCACTCCAATGTTTTCGCCGTCGGTTTGGGTGTTACATTTATACAATTTACTTTACTTTTGATCCAACCGTAATCTTATATATGTTACATTGAGTTATATCGAATATGTCAAAACACGTGTTTTTACATAGGTGACGCATTACATATTACTTTGACTAATCCATTCGACGTATGCGATGTACCCACGCCGCAACGCGCACGGTTCTTATTGCTAGTTGATCATTAAAGTTGTTTAAGGGTGAAGGGGGTTCCTCCAGGATTTGGATTCATTGACATGAACACTGCCAAAATTGGGTCGTGGTGAGGGTTCAGGTTCATTTGGTTGGACCGGAACACTGCCGCAAATTGCTCAGGATGGGATGCTGGTTAGGAATTCTTGCTGGTGAAAATGATGTTCAAGCCGAAGAGATGACCATTAATATTTTGGGGAAAATGGAACTTGGGTGTTCATTTTTGGAGTGCCCATTACAATTTAGGCTTATCTGAGGTAAAAATGAGCTAACACTTTATCATTGATAGAATCATTAAAATTCATTTAGGTCCGTTTAGAAGTGGCCCCTACACCCTTATGCAGTAATATTGGGCTATAAGTTAACGCAAAACCCATTAGTCAGAAGTTTTAAGAGGTAAAATGTCAAAACTATGAGTCAAGAAAACATGTACATCAAGAAAACATGTACATCTTTATATTGGCTATGGAAGCTTTATCTTGCCTTATGTTAAAAGCTGAAGAGTTGGGAGCCATTCAAGGTATTCGGCTACCCAATAACGGCCCGGTTCTAAATCATCTAATGTTTGCGGATGATGTGGCGATCATGGGCGAGTGGCAAGTACAAAATTTAGTTCATGTTACACGGCTCTTGAGGTGTTTTCATTTAATTTCCGATTTGAAAGTCAATCAACGAAAAACTAATCTGTATGGCATTGGGGTGGGGACAGAATCTGTTCAATCAGCTGCTAATATCATTTCTGTCCAAGGGGGTTCTTTTCCTTGCAAATATTTGGGTGTTGTAATCGGGGCAAACATGAACCAAATAAGGAATTGGAAAGGGGTAGTGGATGTTTGTAAAGCAAGATTATCAAGATGGAAAGCTAAGCACTTATCTATCGGGGGTCGTCAAGTACTTCTCAAGTCGGTACTAGATAGCCTTCCATTGTATCATTTCTCAATTTTCTTGGCCCCGAAAGGAGTTTTGGATCAGCTCGAAAGCTTACGAAGACGTTTTTTCTGGGGCGGTAATGAAGATAAAAAAAAGGGACAACTTGGGTTTGTTGGGATAGAGTTGTTGGTCTAAAAGAAAAAAGTGGAGTAGGCTTGGGTACCCTAAAGCATATGAACCTTAGCCTACTTTTAAGGTGGTGGTGGCGTTTCAAAACGGAGCCAAATAGTCTGTGGAGGAAAATAATTGCAGCAATTCATTCGAACAGTCGCTCTTGGTCATATCTGCCGGTCAAATAAGCCATACCCGGGGTTTGGGGTTCGGTTGTTAAAGTGGCAAAAGAATTTGATAATCTAAACATCCAGCCGGGCGAACTGATACAGGGCAAATTAGGTAATGGTTGCTCTATCCGTTTCTGGACTGACTGTTGGTGCTCGGATGTGCCGCTTATGAGGTTATGTCCCTCATTATTCGTCCTTGAGAAAGACAAATCCTGCACTGTCGCGCAGCGTACCAATGTCGTTAATGGGTAGCTCGAAGGGGTTTGGGATTGGAGAAGAGAGCCTTTGCTGGAAGTGGAGATGCGGGATCTGCAGGTGGTTTCTGATCTAATTCGGGGCTGTACAACCACTCGTCTGCGGGACGAATGGAGCTGGTCGCTGGAACAGAACGCTGGGTTCTCTGTGGCGTCTGTTCGGAAGCTGCTTTTAGCCCATAGTGTCCCTTATTATCCTTTTAGTTGGAGTAAGTGGGTGCCTAAGAAGATCAATCTCTTTGCGTGGCGAGCTGAACAGGAAAGGTTGCCAACTAAACCGGAGCTTATCAAGAGAAATATCATCACCGGCTCACCCATTTGTGCGCTTTGTGGAGATGCATTGGAATCAGCCGACCATCATTTCAATACGTGCTTCATCGCGGCAAACTTGTGGAATAAGATCAGTGGATGGTGTAAAATCCAGCCCATATTTGCGTTTTCCTTCAAGGATCTATTGGGAGTTCTCAAAGTCAACGGGTTGAGTAGGGTGAAGAAAAAAGCGTTGCAAGTGGTCGTTCTAGCTACATGTTGGACGATTTGGAAAGGAAGAAACGACAAGATCTTCAACGGTGCTAGAGTCAATCTCGAACGACTATTGGGCGATATTAAGTCATTAGCTTTCATATGGTTAAAGGCGTGGGTGAAAAATTATGTTTGGGATTGTGAAAAATGGAAAGTTTTTGATGTGTAATTGTTAAAGGGTTGATAGGTTATGTTGTTCTATTGAGCGTCTTACTTATAGAATGATTGTAAATATTTGGGCGTTTTTATGAAATGAAGTTTGCCGTTCAAAAAAAAAAAAAAAGTAATATTTATTCACCAATGGGGTGGTGGTCGATTGACAAAGGCAAAACCTTTAAATACTTAGGTTATTGGAGGTATTGAGTTCAAGTCCCAATGATCACATGATTAAAAAAAGAAATTAACCTTTAAAACAAAGTAATATTTATTCCTAAAATTTACTCCCTCATATCCAATTACAAGTAGTAATATTTTGGCTTTGTCTATGGAATGAGCCGTTCATAAAAACAGACAACGAATAATGTCTAGACATACCCAAAAAAATATTATTCCCAAAACTTTTAAACAGCCTTGATTCTTCAGTCCTCTCTCTTTCCATAGAAGATTATTACAACAAATAATTTACTTTTTCAAATTCATAAACGTCAATTGTAAATTCCACATAAGTTACAAAGCCCCAAAAACAAAAATACAAATTTCAAAAAAAAAAAAAAAAAAAGATTTTTTTCACAGCAATTGCAGAAAACAATGATGAAGAAGCAGAGCACATGCATCTTATCTTAGGGAAAATTGGATCTCTTCCAATGTCTTTCCCTTTGTTTCTGGTACCAAAATGGTAGTAAACACAACTGTAGCAGCACACATGAGCATGTACAAAGTGAATGTTCCTGTCATATTAATAAATAACATCAATAATAAGCTACATGTACCATAAGAAATCTTTTGATTTTGATAATGTGGTCGTGTACAGAAAGAGAGAGAACGAACCTCCACCGCTCCAGTCTAAAAGCAACGGTGCGGTCATTGTAATTAACCATGCAATAAACCAATTGAGTAATGTTGCTATACTCCCAGCTAGTCCTTTTATGTTCACAGGAAGAATCTGCAACACAATGATGATTAATTACTAAATGTAGTATAATTATTATTTATTATGTATAACTAGCCAAGTGAAAATCAATCTTTAGCCATGATATAATTTTACTCATGTATTAGGCTTTTTCTCATCAATAATGACCATATAACGTATGCATTATTATTCGTGTAAAATTTTAGAGAAAAATTAGACCGTGGACCATAGAGGTAATGACAGCCGCTTTTGTGATTTACCTCAGACATTATAACCCATGGGATGGGACCCATTCCAAGAGAAAACGCGATTACCATACCCTGTTTAGCAAGTTAGATAAACAAGATAAGAACTTCAGTCACAACACAGAGATAAATAACATGCTAATTTATGAAAAACTAAAAGTAACATGATGACATACCACAACTCCGACCACCGACAAGATACCCATCGCAGCATACATTGAAGAACTTTCTTCCACGAAACTCTGAGATGGTTTTTTTTTTTTTTTTTTCACAAATTTTACAATGAAATTGATGAATAAAAAGAACATAATAATTGTCCAAACTAATGTAGGTTTATCCAAATTGTAAAGAGAAAGAAAAGAAATGATTACCTTAACGAAGAAGGAAGCTGCGACAACTACAAGACTGAAGGTCATTCCACAAGAAGAAACCTAAAGCAAAAAATAAAACGAGTCAAAAGGTGCCGTAAGTGTATTTTATTGGTTAAAACCTCCTAGAGGACCGAGACCAGTTACTTATATCAAATAATAGATCATTACTGAAATACTATAATTGTTTTAGACCATTTTTGGGGACAAAATGATTCAGTTAAACCGACAAGATCCAACCCATACCACAGTAAAAGGTTACCCTTTTACCCGAAACCCTCTTGACCCGTTACCCAACCCACCCATATTTCCACCACAAAAAGAAATGATGATGATAGCTAATAACATTGGTCCCCTTACAGTGAGCAGAATCCTCCGGCCTGTTTTGTCAACCAACCATGTAGCAACTGCAGTTGCAATAACCTAATTGGTGCAGTATATTCTTCATGAGAACGTCGTTTAAATGACGAAATGAAGTTGGAGGGAGTAATAATATCATAATTAAGTAGTTGTTGAGGCTTACTTGGATAGCACCAAGTCCACATGTAGCAGCATCACTGCTAGAAATTCCTGCCAAGTTAAAATATATCATATTAAATACAAGTTTGTTTGCTTTTTTTTTTTTCTATGATAAATGAGAATACAAAATTACAAACACACGCACGCACAGGATATTCTACGCGCTACATGTGGTTTTATTTAAATAGACTATAATACTAACCTGCAGTCTGAAAAATGTTACTAGAATAGAAGAGGACACCGTTGATTCCACTACTCTGTTGAAGAACAAGTAATCCGATTCCTATCTACAGAATTTGGAGTTTCATAAAGAACATTTTAAATACTGTAAGAAGACAGAAAATTAATTAAAAAAAGATAAATTATACAATTAAATACCATCAAAGGGAACCAATATCTTCTTTGTTTAAGGTCTGAGAAACGAATTGCAGTTCTTCTGTTTGATGACGCTACAGACCTCTGAAAAATGTAAAGTATTTCCCTATCATTGCAAGATCAGTCTTCAAAAAGATAAAAAGAACGTCCACCATCGAATGGTGCAATTAATGAGGATTTACCTTGATTTCATTTACTTCAACGGTAATATCAGTATCAAACCCACGAAGAACTTGTAAAGAAGCTTCAAAATCATCGGTCATACCCATCTTCGCCTACAAGATTTGGCAGGAGAATGTTGCTCGAAAGTTGGTACAAACTCCAACGACAACAAAAAAGTAAGAAAATAACATTTTGTTAATCTTACCAGCCACCGAGGAGATTCAGGAATAAAAAAGAGACCCGGAATCAAAACTAAGCACGGCAAAGTTCCTGCAAAAGTAATTATGTAAATTGTTGTGCCTTTTTATTCCGATTTTGTGTTGACTGTAGAGCTCACAAATCACTCACAATTTTTACTATTCAAGCAAAAAATGAAAGGTGCCCAAAGTTTATTTTCAATGCATATAACCTCAAAATCATTATATCTAAATATTTTGATTATTATTAATGGTCTAACTTTTTATAAATGGATATAAAAAATCAACAAGAAGTGCTTGCGGGTCAACCAAACCCGGCCCAGCCTGTCTCTAACTACACTAAAGAGGACCAAATTCAACAAGAATCAGCTGCCAACTCTTGTTAACTAAATTTGGATAATAAGCTTGCTTGATTTGTGCAACGGTCGGCAATTTGGACCTAAAACATGCACCTTAACTATTTTACAACGACTACAGTCTAGATTTTAAAAGTAACTCATGAAGATCATATATAGCAATAAAAGCTCATCAGCACGTGAAGATGAATGTGTTTTTGGTAATGGAATAGGAAAGGAGTATTGTTGACAATTACCCATAATCGCAAGTATTCTCCAGTTAGCAAAAAGTCCCAGCAAATAAGCAAGCATTATACCGATCGTCACAGATAGCTACAAACAAAAGTAAATCGCAAATATATCACAAATACGAAAATGTACATCTTGACTCATAGCACCACAATTTCACATACTGAATTTATGAATAAAATTACCTGATTGACAGAACCTAGTCCCCCTCTCATGTTTTGCGGTGCTATTTCGGCTATATAGACAGGAACCTTTGATAAAAATACAGAAACAGATATCATATCATGATGCATTTCACAATTAATCTATTTTCAAAACAAAATTCAAATGAGTAAGTTACCGTGTATGATATAATCCCAACACCGAATCCTTCTAACAATCTTCCCATGTACAGAAACGATGTATCCTACGAAAATGACAACCGCCGTGACTACAAGGTTAGGATTCTAGCAAACTATAGATGAAAAAGAGCAGTTATAAAACGGTTGTTTAAAGCTTACTGTAGCGAATGAAATACAAAGCCATCCAATAATATTAGGGATAGCTGCAATCATCAACGACTGCAATTTTGACCACAGAAATCAAAACCGACATTTATGCATATAATTATAACTTGCATTATATTATTATTATTATTATTGCAGATTAATAAATGAAATGAAAAGGCATACCCCTTTTCGGCCAATATACTCTGCAATTTGTCCGCTGGCTATTGCACCAACCATGGCGCCCACATTTGATAAGGAACCGAACAAAGAGTACTGAAAATACATCAAACCAGTTAATGTTCACAGTCCATATGATTTACGGAAATGGGTTACGCTACGCTAGCAAGCATACCTCGGATACAGTGAGTTTAAGATCTCGAGTAATGGCAGCTTGTGTAGGTGATGAATAACCACCCTGAAACAACAAGATTCATCAAACAAAACAGAAACATATCACGGTTATCACCGTTCTTATTTTACTCGTAATCCCTTAAATGATTTGCTCTATCTCTCTAGATAAGGCGTGTTCAAAGGATCAACTTTCGAGTTGTTCAAGTTAATCGAATCCAAGAATTTTAAAACCGAATTCAAATTAGATTCGAAATACATAATGCTAATTCAAATTTCAAATCGAAAATAAAAATACTCAATTCGAATCAAATGCAAATTATATCCGAAAGACTACAAAACCTAATTCGAATCCAAATTGAATTTTGATTTTTTTTTTAAGTCAGATTGCAAAACACCCAATCTATAGATGTGAAATTGAAGTCAATAATCATCCAATCCATCTTTTAAATGAACAAAAACTATGTAATATAATTATAATTCCAATTCACATTTCAAATCAAAAAATCACAAATCAAATGCAAAGTCTATTAAAAAACTACAGAACACAATTCTAATATCGAATTTCGAGTTTTTCGAGTCAGATTCGAATACCAAACACTCTCTAAATACAAAACTGAAATCAATAATTGTAATTCACATTTCAAACTGAAATCACAAATCCCAATCCGAATCAAATTCAAAAACTAAAAAACCAAACTGAAGTCAATAATCATCAAACTGATCCCAATCTAATCATAACAAACTAAAGTCAACAAAAGTCAATCCCATAACAAACAAACAAACAGAGAACTAACAAATTACTTACAGTAAAACCAAACTGAATAGGACCAAGAGCAACAATAAGAACACAAGCAAGAACAGAAACAGATCGATCTCTTATCATCTGTGATGACGTCATCATGCTTGATTGTCTGGACCCCATACGGTACCAGCTTCCGGTATGAAGAAAGGGTTTTCTTAGATCCCTGTCAGACCTGCCGTCTTCATTGTCATCCCTGAAACTCATTGTAGTTGGTTTGTAGATTAATAATACAGTAGTTTGTAACAGTACTACTACTACATGTATTGGTTGAACTGGGTTTGTGTGACAGGGGAATACGGAAATGTAGATGATATGGTGGTGGTGGTGATGACGATGATGATTGGGTGTTGATTAAATATATAGTTATGAGGTTATGTTGTTTATAATTTTTTTTTTTTTTTTTATTATTTTGAAAGAAAGCTATTGGATAAGTTTGAAATACTAGTATTATGTGGTGTGCTTGGTTTCGGTAGGGTTGTTAATGAGCCGAATCGAGTTGAGTCAGGTTAAGCTTGTGCTCGGTTTGGTTATAAACTGAGCCGGCTTGACTCGGTTTGGATTTGAAACCGAGCTGAAAATCAAAGCTTGAGCCCGGCTTGGTTTAGCTCGAATTTAAAAAGAAAAAAGAAAAATGGCTTTCAATATTTAATAGTTAAAAATAACATTTTTAAAATAAGTTCAACCTAATACATTACAAGCTAAAATTAAGTTCAACCAAATATAAAATCAGTCTCAAATTTCAACGGAATACAATATAAGTTGAGAAAGTATACGGACTAACTTGAGTACTTGGATAAAAAACAGTATTGAGCTTATTTAAATAACTTGATTAGCTGTAACTTCAATCCCAAACACAGAATCTTCATGTTACTATTACCAAATATTAAATATGTAACATGTTCCCTATTTTTTAAAAACATTTTTATAGTATATTATATGTTTTTAAAAAATATATATTAAAAACTAGAATTATTCGAACCAAACCGAGCCAACTTGGCTCGTTACGAATCGAGCCGAGCTAGGCTCACTTTCTAACCGATCCGAGTCGGCTCGGCTCAGTTTCAAACCGAGCCATATCGAGCGAGCTTTTTTCGAGCTAAGTCCGAGCAAGCTTCGAGCGAGCTCCGAACCACGAGCTTTTTGGACAGCCCTAGGTTTCGGATCGTGTTAGTTTGGTTTATTACGGTATCGTTAATAATAAACTGGTATTTGTTATAATAATCGAAAGAGGTATGTATCGATTTGAAAATTGTAAGAATGAATACAGGTACTGGTAGTAATGATGTTTGTTAGGTATCGGTTCAATTTATTACGGTACTGTTACAGTTCGATTATCATACCAATGTTGTTTGACATGTTATGAAACCATTGAAAAGGAATAATGTAACAGTACCAATGTTATTCAGATCGTATAAATTCAGTTTTCACCCAAAGAACAAAAAGATATCTATATTTGACCAGTTCAAAATTTAGAAAACATTATATTATCTATCTATCTATCTATCTATATAATAAACCAAAGCCATTTTAATGACATGGCTTTCAAAGAGGGTATTCTCTTCATTGAGTGTGTCATGTGTCATCCCATGTGGCAAGGGCTTTATTTTAGGAAAATAATAATTTAAAATTTAAAAACAAAATTAGATTTTTATCTCTAATCTTTTCTCCCATAACTTTTAAACGTTAATTTCTTTTATATACGAGATTTTTTAAAGAAAAAAATTACACCAAATTAACGAGCGTTTTATTATCTTTCCAACGTGTACCATAGTGCTATATAAAAAACGGAGAAAAAACGACTATTTTTTGTGTGGTTTTGTTCGTACACGAGAAAAACACAAAATGTTCAAGTTATTCATTAATCATGTATAGGCAAGTCATTAGTTATGTTCAAACTAGTAAATATGAATTTTATTTACAACATGTGTTAGCATTGGAGTTGTACATTGTTTTAGGTTAGGTTTTAATATTAGAGTTATACATTGTTTAAGGTTATGCACTAACATTAGAGATACATTGTTAATTGTTTTAGGCTAAGTGCTACCCGAAGCTTTCCTGCATGTAACTGTAAAACGCATCAGTCTATTTCAGATGTAAAATTTTATTATTTTCTCTCTCATGTTTCATCTCATATCTTTTATATACGAGATTTTTTAAAGAAAAAAATTACACCAAATTAACGAGCGTTTTATTATCTTTCCAACGAGTACTATAGTGCTATATAAAAAACGGAGAAAAAAAACGACTATTTTTTGTAACCCGACAGATATTGTGTCAGGTTTGGAATTAGTTTAAAAAAATTTTGTAGGTTTGGGTCGGGCCTGGGATTAGGTGATACCCGACCCAATTATCCTTTTTTAATATTAGAATATGATAACTTATGGCAAAGATTTGTTTAAAATAATAATAATAATAATAATATTCATTAATCATATATTGGCAAGTTGATACATAGATGTCATTTTTATAGTTTAGATATTTCTAATTTTATTCACTTTACTTAGATTTTTCAACCCGGGACGCTCCCGGGGTATAAGCTAGTATTTGATAAAATAACAAAAAGGGTAAACTCGCCACCTTAAAAAAAAAAAAAAAAAAAAAAAAAAACCCCTTAAAACACGATGTAAGTTTGATGACATGTACATATGTGTTTTGGTCACTTTTATATTAGTACTTGCAACTTGATTTTAGGTTAAATTATATATATACTTAAAATGCATGGTGGGTGGCCCATGCATTTTAAGATACAACCCATAACTTTTGTAACTTTACAATTCTCACCTTAAGTTTCTAACTTAACATAAACTAAGTTTCTAACTTTTATAAATTGACAAATCTCACCCTTAAATTTCAAAGGTAACCCTTTAACTTTGTAAATGTCACTTCGTAGAACTATTTTCTTATGTTATTATTTTTATGGACATGTCGGTATAAATTCGAGTTCGTCTACGCTTTACCTTTTTTTTAAACGAGCTAGGTCAATTATAAAATGTTACGTTTTGATGTAAATTTTGTTTGGAAACAAATCAGGTGAAACGTAATACGTTTTGATTCGACGGTATATATTTGAGTTATAAGTATAACCAAACATTCCGAACTAAATTTAATTCCGAAACGAGTCTGGTTGACTGTAGTCTATATGTTATAATTTCACATACAACGCCGTCGCAACCCGCGACGGGTAAAATAAGTAGTGTATACCTAAATCTAAACGTCGATGTCATATGCCACCGACAAAAAGACAAAATCCACAACAAAACAAAAACAACGAAAAGACATAAATAACCCTTCAACATTTTGAAAGACATTTAAACCCCTAGACTTTCTAAAACCTTTATAAACAGTCTAGTCAAACATAATGCGTTTTCATGCTTATTTTTATTTACGTTTTCAGTTGTTTTACGTTTGGCTATACGTATTGTTATAAATTCATGTTTCGACGTAAACGATATAAATTCACGTTTCAACCTAAGTTTTTTTTGGAAACGAGACTGGTCAAATATAATACGTTTTCATAATTATTTTTAGTGCGATTTCGGTTGGTCTACGTCTTTGACATAAAATGTGTTTTTGACATAAAATGTGTTCGGAAATGAGTCAACTCAAATATAAAACATTTTCATTCGACGGTGTAAATTCGTGTTACCTACGTTTCTGACATAATTCAACGGCATAAATTCGAGTTATTGTACATTTTGATCCCGCTAAGTTTTGATGCAAAAGTATGGGTGGTGTAGTGTTAGGTGGACCCATCACTAAACGGACCAACCCGAATTCGATTCCATTTCTTCGGTAACCGCAATCTTTAAATCAGATAACACGTGTTTTCGTATGGTTAACGCATCACATAACGTGACAATGTTTAAAGCGTCGCCGCCGCAACGCACGGCCTACGGCCATAATCTAGTTAATATCTACATATAGATAAAAGTAAGACATCATATCTTATATGTTTAAAAGTAACTTAGCAATAAAATGGCCCACCCTTGTGGTGGAGTGGCATTAGAAATGAGGGTTAAAACTTGAGGCTGAAAAATCTCAAGTAGGGATGGCAAAAAAATCCAAGCCCGATAAGCATACCTGATACCCGACGGCAGGGACGAAGGATTTCAAGGGCCAGGGGTGGCCCTGCCCCCCCCCCCCCACTGTTTTTTGGGGCAGTAGTGGAAATTTGTGATTTTGATACGTAAATTGAGTCTGGGTTGAGTCTGGCCCCCGTCGATTTGCCACTACCGATCGAAAAAAATTAAGTCCGGCCCCCTCCGATTCGAGAACCAAGCTTCGCCCATGCCCGACGGGTATAGGGCAGGTTTAGGATTGGAAGAAAAACTATTTTTGCGGGCATGGTATTAGGTGATACCCAACCCGATTACTCGAAACTAAATACCTATTTACCCAAAACATATGCCCACAAAATTTTAAGTTTTCTATCTATTCTTTCTTAATATTTTTTCTAGTAATTTTTCATTTTAATAAATTCGTTATTTGAAAAAATAGACTTTTCTTTTAAAATTTATGTTTAAATGATATTATTATTTATGCTACAAAATATAAAAATATTTTTCAGATACAATATATATTATAATATATATTTACCTATTAAATATTTTAAAGATTAGTATGGTGATAATGATACGAATGATATTTATTATAATTTAATATATTGTAAATTTCTAAAATATAAACTATAAAAGAAATTAAATATATATATATATATATGTAAATTCCAACGGGTATACCCGATACCTGCGGGTATGCTCTATACCCGATGCGTAATACCAGACAAATACCTAACGTGTAATGGGCCGGGTATGGGATGAGATTTTATAACCGGGTATGGTATTAGCCAAACCACCCCATACCCGACCTGCCACCATCTCTACTCTCAAGCTCGAATTTGATCTCACCTCGGTTTTACCACGACGGGCCTTTTAGCAGGCGGGTTTTCCCCGGTTCAGGAACTTGCGGGCTTAGGCTACCCAACGTTATTGGTAAACCTGAGCGTGTGGAGAGCTTTCACCCAAAGAACGGGCGTCCCTATATAGTCGGTCATTAGTTTAGTTGTCCGTTAAAATATAACTTAACAATAAAATATTATAATAATAAAATTTAAAAAAAAAAAACATTACCAGCATAACCTATTAATTAATGTTTTCTATATTTGTTACTTAAAATAGAATTATCAAATCGCAATCAAGTTTTGAGATTTTTATGTAAAGTTATTATCAATTTTTTTTAACGACCAACGAATCTTTTTTATACGCTAAATACTTTATTTATTGTTTTATCATCGCTTTATTGAAACTCAAAAAACTAGTCATTACTCATTTGTCATGTTCATATGTTTATCTGTTTATACGCTAAATACTTTATTTTATGTTGGAATAATAATAACAGTGACAAGCTTTAAAAAATAATTTAAAGGCAAATGTTCTCGGACGTTTGAAACTGTGGAGACCAAACTCAATACGTATAAAATTTTTTAAAGAAAAAATGTAAAATTACACTACGAAGTAAAAAATGACGGGTTAGGCCACCCCGGCCCCAACTATCCTCCGCACCTCAATGATACATATTTGAATAATGATACATACTTGGAACTATGCGCGATATAGTGTTAGGCATCATATTAGTTTCAATCATTAGTTATTGGAAAAGTTTGAAATGAGAGTAAAAATATGTACGTAACTCACGGTTATGATATGTTTTTTGATATGACTATACAGGTAGAGTGGTGTAGTGGTTGGGAAAAGACTTGGTGTTCTTTATGACCCATGTTCGATTCCCACTGTACTCATTATTTTTTGCGGCATTCAGGTGAAGAGTGAATACGGGTGGAGCCGGTTTGACTCGGATGGGAGTCGAGGTTTTACCGATTATTTCACTATCATGCCTTCGGGCGGGTGGAGGTCTGGTTTCCACGCATCTAAGAGAGCCAAGGGACTGGCGGCGGTTGAGTAGCCGACCTTGGCCATAAAGTCCGGTGACACGATAGTTTACACATCGTTCCTTGCCGTTAAAAATATTAAAAATAGTTCTATGAATACACCAAAACTCATTGGCAATGGATGTCTCTTACCTCCTCAATCCTACAAGTGATCTTTAATGCGTGGCCTATCTACATCCGTTCAAATTTGATTTTTACATGCTTTAATGATCATGTGTTCATGTGACATACACATGAAATATATGTGATTGAATTTATTAATTGTTTGGTTTTTGAAGCTAAAATTCCAGCCAAACAAGTGTGATTTTATTCAACAATTCGAATAATTTCTTTCCACTAGATTTGAAAAAACGACAAGCCCAAGCCAACATTTTCAGATAAAAGGACAAAGGAGCTAAAGTGGTCCTAAGTGTTACGGATCATATATTTCTATGTTATTGGTTGAGATCTATCTCATTGGTTGAGATTTAAGTATTAGTAGGACAACATCTTGTATTTTTAGCTTATATTTATATGTTTTTATATGGTATACTATCTGTATAGAGGTGAGTGATGGGCGGATGCCTTTATCCTTTAATATTAAGCCACGTAAGTGCTGACATAACAGGGTGATAAATTTGCAGCTCACTAGCTTGATCCTGTTGTGGGTAGATGTGAGCAACAGCTATATTTTTTTTTTTAAATTATTATTTTTTAAACTTTGTTATTTTAAATTTATATAATATTTAAATTTGTAACACAAATTAAATAATAAACATAAAATATTCATTAATAAAAAAAATTAAAAAGACATAATTAATAAAAAAAACATAAAAAACTAGTAAACTACTCCTCTTCGTCGTTGAGCTCTTATTCGAATTCCTTCACGAGACGGTCCTGTTCTCGTTGAAGTATCGCCCGACGAGGTATTGGGAGGTTGCTAAAGTCTCGCGTTAAAAAGTCCATGTTCCTCAATCTTACCTTATCGACTTTAGCTTTCGCCGTCATTTCCATTGTAGTCCTTATTTTGCTAATTTCCCCCGAGAATTCGTTATCGGCTTCGTTAGCAGTTTGTTTAGCTTTCGTCTTATCCTTTCCGGCTGGTCGACCTAGGGGACGGGGGAAGACCCTCATCTAGGGGTGTACAAAAAGCTCGCAACTCGAAGCTCGCTCGGAAAAATCTCGGCTCGAAAAAAGCTCGAAATAAAACGAACCAGCTCGGCTCGGCTCGATTGTAAACGAGCTTGAGCTCGAGCTAGGCCTGTCTCGGCTCGTGAGCTGGCTCGAATTATTTTATTTATATGTATTAATTTCATTTTTAAATATTTAAATTAAAAAATATGTGAGAGGAAGTTGAAGTGTTAACATTTCAAGTTTAATTAATCAATAAAATAGGAAAATTAATAGAAATAAACACAAATTATATATGTATTATTGGAAACAAAAGGGGAATAGTGATTTGGTGGTGAATAGTGAATCTGCAGTGATAGCATATATACCTAGTGTTTCCATGTTTATTCACGAGTTTGGTTGTTGGTGCAGTGGTTTGATGTGTGCTTTCTTACCCGTACCACCCAGGTTCGAGTCTGTTTGGGTTGTTTTTTTTTTCTTTTTTGTTCATGGCACTGTCGTAATTTATCAGGTTTTGTAGGGGTATATGTGTCATTTTCTCCCATATGTATACATAAATTAGGGGTGCTTAACACTTACCAGTGTACGTGTCGTATTCTCGGTTGTTTCGCCTGGTGCGTTTTGCATTCCAGTATCTTAACTATGTATTATTGTTTTCTGTTTAAGATACCGTCTCCGATTGAAACGGTATCCATTCTTTCTACTATGATGGTCGTGGTTATAAGGTTTCGTCTGGCTATTCGTTTTCGGTGGTGTGTTTGGTGGTTATGGTGGTGGTGGCAGCGTCCGGTGGTGTTTGGATCTGTGATTTAGTTGTCGGTTGCCACAATCTATCATCATCCATCTCCATTTGCCAGCATGCATGGGTAATATCTGTAATCCATTGCTCATTGTTTCTACTTTGATGGTCGTGTATGGTGGTGGTGATAGTGGTGGTGTCGTCTGGTTGATATCGGTGGTGTTTAGATATGTGGTTCTGGACAACAGTTGTCGGTTGCCACGGTTAATCAATCACTCGGATTACCAGCGCCGGCGCTAACTGCCATTATCACTGGTCACCGTGTCTGTTCATCGACGGAGTTAATCGGTGATCCGCCACCGTCTTAGGACTGTTGTTTGGTGGTGACCGGTAACCCTTAACTGTTCATCTTTTGTTTTTAATAATGCATTATCATTAGTGTATAGTATTATCAAATGCAAGAGGAAATTATCTTTTAAACTCAGATTAATTGCTGCCTATGGTTTATACGTGGGCTATTAAACTGTGCATGTAAGGTGTTCGATGAAACACTTTGAGAGGCTATCCTAAGTTGGTTGTTGCTTTACGAATCCTCCTGAGGTTGTGATAAATATGTATTACCTAAAAAACTTTGGAGGTCTGTGGCAGTGATGATGAGTTTGCACTCATCTAAGCTTCATCTAATGATCGTTTGGTTGTTAACATGATGTCAAAAGGTTAGATTGGTTCTATAACATGAGGCTATGATGAGTGTATGGATTTGGTTTAAATATCAGGTCATGATATCATCTTGGCCATGCAAACTGAAAGGTTGCCAGCTATTCAGCAGCAACATCTTTTGCAGCCAACTTGGTCGGATCCTTTTATAGCTTCTGAGACGGTGGCAGTGATTATGAGTTTGTACTCATCTGAGCTTCATCTAATGATCGGGTCATAATATCATATTGGCGAGGCAAATTGAGAGGCTGGCAGCTGTTCAGCAGCAACATCTTTTGCAGCCAACTTGGTCTGATCCTTTTATAGCTTATGAGGCTCATGAAGCTGGATTTTGACATTATATTAAGTATCATTCAAAACCAAAAATGAACACTTTCATGTTGGAATCATTTGGATCTGGGCGGGTCTGTATTGATCTGTGAAGTTGCTGTTTGCTGTTTGGATTGGAGTATAATTTTTAGCTTCAATTGTCTCACATCTGTGTAACCATAAGTGAAGGTTATACAGGTGTGAGTAGGAGAACCCTAACTTGGGTCTTTCCCGGTGAGATATTTCCTTTTTACTGGTTTTTTAGAGTTTGTCTTTAAGGAGTCGATTGTCAGGGCTGAGTTCCTGTTTAGCGTCAGGATCTGTCATGGTTTAGGAGGCTCTTTCGTGAGGACCTGGGTCGGTACCCTTGAGGAATTGGTTATTTGGATCACCGGCGAATAGACATTTGCTTTGTTATAATCTGTGATATGTGATATGTAATTGTGATAATATAGGATGTTTGTAACTGTATTAATTGTGATTAGTGAAGAGTAGGTTGTAAGTGTTTATGACCATTTCAATTCCAGAAACATGTTGTTTTACTAAGGGGCTGTTTAGCAAGTGCTGAACCAATAAGTGCTGAACCAGTAAGTGGTCTGAATGTATAAGCGGCTCTGAACCAGTAAGTGCTGAACCAGTAATGGTTGTTTGGTTGTATGTCTGAATGAGGGTGCAAAATGACTATTTTATCCCTAGTATTATTATTATTATTAATATAAACCCCACTTTATTATTATTATTATTAAAATCAACACACACACAAAAGTACAAAACACAAGAAAAAATCTCTTTATCACACTCTCTGATTGTTTCTTTTCTTCACTCTTTCTTTCTTTTCTTAAGATTATCTTTCTTTTCTTCACTCTTTCTTTTCTTCATTGATTCATTCTTCTTTTTCTCACACACAAACACACACTTTTAATACCACAAATACATACTTAGAATAACCACAGAAGAAGTAGATGGTGGTCGGATGGTGGTTGGAGATCAGAGGAGGAGAGGCGGAAGGGTGGGGGGGCCGAACGGTGGTCGGACCAGAGGAGGAAGGTGACGAGGGTTGAGGAAGGAGGGTGGGTAGGAGAGACGGCGGGTGGAGGAGCGGCGGCGGCGTTGGGAGGAGGAGAGGGAGGCGGCGGCATTGGGTGGTGGCTGCAGGGAGGGTGAAGGTGAAAGTGAAGATGAAGGTTTGTTCAGAGGTGAGGGCAAATCTTGTACACAAGGTTCGTGTTTTCTGTGTGGGTGGTCAAGAGAAAGACTCTAGGAAAACGAACTAAAGCTCGTGTAAGAACGTTCTTATCGAAAATAATAGCTATTAGTCAACTATCTAATAAAGAGGTAGTAATGGGTAATGGGTAGGTTCTTGGTCAAACTCCTAGTCCGTTTCCGCAGTATCGTTTATGCTTATATATAGGGTGTACCGCAGCTGACCCACCACACTCCTGATACTTTGGACTCGTACTGATTGTCTACCAACAGCCTAATTAGAATTACACACCACCCTTATGTACCTGTAAACCCATGATTGCGTTTCGAACCGTAATTATCGATTTACCTTACATTAGGGTGTTATGCTTTTCCATAACCCTATCCTAAGTAATACCAGAAACAAATGCGTGCAATCAGGATATGCTAAGTAATTGATACTGCAATGAAACAATGACATGGTTAGATGTCCTTCCCTTTCGAGTTTACCCTTTAACCATAATGAAAGTAACATGTAAGTAATAGACATGGTTAGAGGTTCTTCCCTTCCGGGTTCACCCTTAACCGGTAACTTCTGTTCACATCGTTGGCTCTAAACACTCATATTGATAGACTCTGAGGTTTACACCGTTCCCCTCGGATTGAAGAAATTTTCTAATCCGAGTCGTACGTGGGCACTGGCTTAGATCTCATACGAGTTATCAACTAGTATTTTCGTTGGCCATGATGATGAACAAAATAATGTAGAGTATAACACGGTTTTGCTCACAACAGAAGAAAAAATATATATATATATATATATATATACATACACATACCAGATATGCGTTCATGTAAGTATATAAGCATAGCATAAAATTTCGATTGAAAAAATAGTATAACGTAAATCGAGTAAATCACACAATTTGCACAAAATGAAAGTAAACGAGTTAAATTAATGCTCAAAACCAGTGTTGTAAGAATAACTACTAATAACTAGTGCGAGAATAGTTGCGAATAACGCGTGAAAATAACCACCAATAAAAGAATAATACAAGAATAATAAGATAATGTGCGAACGTAACTATAAATAGAATGGTGTAAAAATAATGAAATTTACTGTAAATGAAAGTGCGCAGAACAGACGTATAGTCTACTAGTATGAGGATAACTTTTTAGAAACTAAAGAATGTTTTAAGTTCAAAACAGCTTCACTTGAAAAGATTTCGTAGGTACACATTTTCATGTGTTTACGAGAAGTCGAGTTTGAAAAATGTTATAAGGCTCATTATTAGTTGCAAGTTTCTCCCGAAAAACATATATTGGATACGTCATATGAAAACAAAAGGTTTACATTTGCCTTATAAAATATGCAATACAAGTTTATAAAATGCAAGGTGAAACCATTTCATGAAGTATGTGTAAATCTAATGTGTTTCAAAAGACCAAGATTTAAAATGGCGTGAAGGTTGTGAATGATCCCAGATTCCTTGACGTATTTTGGAAAATAGAATTTTCTGTATTTAAACATTTCTTTAACTTGTGGGTTGAAAAGTCAAAAATTTTTAATTGTTATGAAATGTTTGAGAAAATCTAAGTGTTACTCGTTAGGACTGGGTAAACTTAAAACCTTTTAATTATCAAACTTTTACGAATTTTATACATTGAAAGATCATTAAGGAATCTCTTTGGGCTCATAGCGTGCTATTTGTTTCAGGACATGTGGTGTATGTAGGGTGTGTATTAATCTAGTGAATAGGCTTCCCTAAACTGGGTGTAAATTAGTATTGTGTAAATGAGGATATTTTGTGTTGGGAGTATTGTGGATGCACAAGCGGATATAAAAGGTCATAATTTAAGGATATACTGTGACATCTATCAAATGAGTTTATAAATATTAAAATATAAACAAGTTGATTAATAAATTTTGAAACCATGTTTATTTTAACTGTGTGTTAAGACTTAACGTACCAAAATTAGGATGCGATCAAAGTTAAACATGAAGTTTAAAATCTGAATAATGAGAAAAATGTTTTAGCAAAAGAGAAGTGATGCTTTATAGTGTAAAAGTCACAAAGCATAAGTGAAATAGTGTAAGCTTTAATGCGATAATATATCGAACAAAAAGTTTTAATAACGATGATAAGGAATTCAAAAGTGAATGATCAATGAATAATGACATATGAAACATCAAGTGATTAAATTGAGTCTTCAAATGATAAACGAATATAAACATCGATGATATAAAATATTGGAATTGTTTCCATAGGAAACTTTGACTAACTCAAGTATTTGAATTTTCCTAGTGACTTATGGGGCGTACTTTAGCCTATAAGTGAATGCTCATCCCAAGAGTTCCCAGGTAGGTATACGGGTCCCGCGTCTGATTGGGATTTATACGAAATACCAGGTCTAGACAGACAACTCAGGATACATGCGCTCACCCTTCCAGATTGCACGTGCCTCATCACTAGTGAATTCCAAAACTTTAGCGAGATTAAAAGCGAGATGCATAAATAGATCCTTGAGATGTGGATTTCACTCCTAACTCAAAGTTGTATTTCAAAATTGAAAACTATTGTGAAAACTAAGTTAAGGATATCACTCCCAGCTTAGTGGTTAAGTTTCTTTTTGAAGGAACTACTCTTTGAGGTGTGGATGTCACTCCTATCTCAAAGATATATTCCTAAGATAAATAACATATAGAGGAGTGAAACTAATCACCAAGGTATGGATACCACTCCTAACTTGGTGATATCGTTTCGTTTGTGAAATACGAATGTCTTCTTTTCTAAGCAAAATACCGAAGGAATATCGAGAGAGAATCATAGCGAAAATATCTCAAGAGAAAATAAAGATAAAGAGAAATATATATGAGAGGACTCGTGAAAGTAAACATAGTTATAGACTAGGCTAAAAGGCATTCTAATAACCTAATTCCCTATAACCATGGCTCTGATACCAATCTGTAACACCCCAACCGATGGCGGAAACATCGAGGTGTCACGTAGTGACGATTGTTCAATAGCTCATGGATTAGAAATGTAAATTTTGATACATTGAATTGAATAATTTATTACATTGAAAGAAATACAACAATTAAAACTACAATCTAAACTAAAATACAGTAAATCTTAATCTAAGCCTAAGTTCCAAAAGCTTAGAAGTGATCTCATAAGAACCTGAAACATGTACGAAAATTATGTAGTCAATACAAAAATGTATTGGTGAGCATACCCGTTTGATACATATAGTAAGGAAAATTTAGCAATTCATGTGTTATTTTGCAAAATGTAATAAGTGATATCCGAGTCAAATCAACCCTGTGAAAGGAAAGGAAATATATATAGTATGCGCTAGTAGTAATGCAATATATAGCAATGACAAGGACTCTGAACAGAGTCACAAGGGTATATACCATAGATCTATTCATTGAAATGCTAGGCCGCAACGGTTAATGATTTGACAAGTCATAGATACACGAAATGACTCAAGCAAACACACATAACTTATAGTCTTGAGAGTTGACAAAAAGGCACGAACGACTTGCCAGTCAATAACACGTTAGTACAACTGATCTCAATTTCAAAATTATCAGTAGTGACTTGACGAAGTCAAAGATAATGCTTTGGATCCAACAACATGTGACACTCGCCGAAATCACAAGTCTTGTCCGTACACTTAACTACACATATTCATGGTGCATGGCATCACATTTCGCATATTACATCACAATTGGACTATGCAGGGTTCCAACAAGTCAATCCCGATGCATACAGCTTAGCATTAGACACCCTAGTCGATACAATTTCATAACTAGCCGAATAGTTTATCCGGAACTATAGGAAGATCCATACAAACCCCTAGTTTTGGGAATCAATAAAATCGAACATAAGGTCCCAATTGTGAACCAAACAAGAACAAAAACAATGTCCATATACAATCATTGACCGAACACAATGTCCATAAATGACTAGTAATACAACTAGTTAAAAAGCAAACAATGTGCACATAATTACACATTATTTTGGCTAACATAGACATGTATAAGAACCTCCCAAAACATCTAGATACAATATGTAAGAAAGGGGTTTCACAAGACAAGTAATAATATGTTAAAAACAGATACAATCTTATATATATATATATACACACACACACACGCACGACATACATATATGTATGTGTGTGTGCCATGTTAATTTACTAGCAAGATAAACCTTCTAGAAACCTTAATCACCTACCAACAACTAAATTCAAGCCTTACACCAACATGGAAACACATGAACATCAACCTATGCTCCTTTGACTTCTCATTTTGTCAACACCAAATCTTAGATGACCATGCACCCATCACCATTCTCATTTTCATCTTCCAACATCTTGCACCAAAGGGGAAAAGGTCACCATCACCACTCCAAACTACAATGTTGACTTTGCCATCCCTCTTAGTATAAATATAAGGCCAAGGATTGAGAACCATTTGCACCATAGTCACTCACTCTCTCCTTCACTCTCTCCCTCACTCTCTCTCGGCTCCCTCTCTCGCCGTCCACACCACCACCACTCGACACCACCACTACTCGGCCCCTAACACCCAACCGAAACCACCATTATTCCAAGAGATTTTAGGGGTAACAAGGAGCTAAACTAGGAGTTACAAGGTCCCCTACATTTCTCATATCTTAGCTCACTGGGAGGTATAAAAACTAACCTTAAACTTATGTTTTTATTTTTATACTTTCATTTACATACAAGGTTGTTCCTTAATATGTTAAAACTTGTAACTAAAACCAAGTAAAACAAGTGGGTATGTGACTTAAAATACACAATGATAGTTGAAAAATGTATGAATATACACACACATAAGGACCGAAACTTAATAAAGAATATAGTTTGGTTACTAAACACAATAACATGTAACATGGTTCTTAGAAACTTGTTAACCATATGGAAAGTGTATGACCCTATAACAAGGCTTGCAAAAGAATACGTGTTTTACAAATAAAAGTTATGTTTTCACAAGAAATGATGCTCCTTTTTCACAAAGATCTCTAGATATATGAAAATGGTCTTTTCAACCAAGGATGATATATTTTCACTATATTTATGAAGCTAGTAAACTAAATTACATGTATTTGGTAGACACACACACAAGTTGAGTTAAAAGTGTTAAAAGCCTACAACATATGAGTACCCATACTCACCAAAGTGTATAAAAATACATGAATATGGTATAAATCTAATAACACAAAGCATGAGGTTAATATTAAGGGAAATTACATCTAGAAACCCTAATATTGTACATTTAAAAGGTAAGCATTGTATCTTTTGGGGAAAACAAGACGTTAAATACACAAATCCCTACATCAAGGACACACATAACTTAAAGGGTTAAGTTACAAGGACAAACATAACAAGTGAACAACTTGTAGGCAATACAAGTAACATAGACCTAAAATGTCCCTTCTTACATAGGACAGGTAGGTTGGATACTCTAGCTCCAGGCTCAGTATTTCATTTCCAGACACACACAAGGTGAGTTTTTCACGACCCCTTTTCATTGTTTTACATTTTTCTGGGGAAAAACATGCATACAGTTTTCAGTTACAATTGTGACTATTATGTGAACATGAGACAACAAGGTTCAGGATCCATAAAGTCCTTGTGTCATACATCACACCATAACCATTAGCTATGGACTTAGCCACGAAACACCAGAATAGATCTATTGGGTTGACACCCCCACTCTTGGTCAGTCGCTCTGACTGGATGACAGATATCAAGAGAGTGCTTGTATTTCACATTTATTCATTGTCTTTAGTGTATAAAGGGCGAGGTACAACACGTCAATGTTTGGTTACAGGCTCAGGTCAGATCACTTATTGTACATTGCCCTAGCTAGGCAGTGGTTTAGTTGGTTTTGGATTACAAGTCCATTCATTTAAAATCCGTGAACTCATCAACTTTATGTTGACCCATATTTTTACATGCATGTTTTTCAGGTAATTAGCATGGGACGTGGAACTTGAGGGCCGCAAGAGAGCATCTTGGGATACTATTTCGTGAGCTGTTGTTGTATTGATTTTGATTAATGACAATTTCAAACAATGGTTTTATTTAAGACAATTTAATTCTATGTTTTGTAAAACAATGTTGTCAAATGGATATCCTTACTTTTAATTTAATTGATGCTTTGCGTGACCTTTGTGATTGGAAATCATTCGAAGTCGCATCCCATGTTTCTGCCTAGGCGGGGTGTGACACAACATGAGGGTTGATAAGAGATTAAGTTGTGGAATGAGACTAAAGCCCATTGAAGAAAGTGTGTGAAGGAAACCTAACTTAGATGACTGTAGATCCCAAGATCTAAGTTCAATAGGACAACTAATTTACTTGCCTAAGTGTGGTCACTGTGGGGGCATGGCTAATATGTGTAAGCTAGTATATATGGTTATATATACCCCCTTAAACTATAAAAAAGTGTTTAAATATGTCCCTGTCCATTCCTTTGATATTCAGTGACGTTGTGAGGCTAACCATAATATATGGTAAATGATGTGGGTAAATCACGGTAACCATAATGCTTTTAATGGTTTGACGAAAATCACCTATCTTAGAGAGAAGTGGGGTCACTTCAAATGGAATTGGGGGCACAATTCCTAGAGCTCTCGCAGAACCAGAAAAGTGTTCCAGGAACATTATTGGACACGAAAGTGAGGGGATGGCCCGGCTAAGGAGAGTATTGTGTGAAGTGTGTTGTCGTCTACACAAATGGGGGTTTGTTCAAGGATATCGTGTCCACAAACTGCTAGGAGACTAAGTATGTTTCACAAAGGAAGGTTCAAAGCTAATACCTACCTATCCTGCAATACTCAACTGTCGAGGTTGCATTGAAAATTTTGTGTGTTTTAGACGATCTCCATTCACGTGGGGGATTGTTGAAATTTTTAATATTGTAAATGGATATTTAATTAACAAAATTTATTAATTAATTTATTTATATGGTGAATTCAAGAAAAACTCTTGTGTAGAGTTTTTTTTTTTTTTTTTTTTTTTTTTTTTTTTTTTTATTATTTCACTTGATTAGGTTTTATTAGAGTGTTAAGTCTCTATTTAAAGAGAAAGACTTTTCACTCAACCAAACACTCTTGTCTAATTAGTATGTTATGTGTCTCATTTGATAATATAAGAGATATACATGAAAAAGACATGGATATACATTTTAGAATACATATAGAAGAGTTTTTGGAGAAGAAAAGTTCCATAAAAATGTCCCATAGGGTACTATAGAGAGGTGTACTCTCTACTAGATTCAACAAGTTCTAACATTGCAATTTTACTTGGTGTAATCTCAGGCGCGCTTCTTTCTCTGGAAGTATAGATTGATTTGACAGTTGTACCATGGGAAACAGACGCGTTATCGTATGGGCGTGAAATCTGTTTTAAGGGAAACGTGTTGAACACGTGCCTCAGCCACAACCGTCAACGTTAGTTTGTTCATTATTGCAGCAATGGAGGACTATAAGAAGACCTTGTTGAAAACTTGACTTTTTATAGATCTTGGTTGAATCATTTTAGATAGGCTTAAGGAGATTGCTAGAAGACGTGATTCATGATGTTGTTGAAGACTTGGTTTGAATCAATTTACTTACATTTTTTGTATTTATTTTTAATTTTTATACACGGTTTGTGTACTACAATTTCCCAAATGTATATAGAGTGTGTCTTTATTACTTTTATTAATATTTTTTTTTCATGAAATCGTGTCCCACCGCCTACAAGAATGAGCATTATTATTTATATTTACACGTAGTTGAATTCATATATATGTAGTTGTTTCATAAATTTGTAATTTTAGAGTAATAATACATAGTTTCTTTTTTAATTAAACTAGGTTTATAACCGCCGCGCGTTGTCGTGGTGGGGGCGAACGGGTTACTGCGTCCTATATGGCTATCGTGCGTGATGCACATGTTCAATTATATATATTTACCTTACTTGCTACTCACAATGTCTCAGCACCTGCCGTGCATTGCAGCGGCACGCAGTGAAATCAAAACGTAGACTAATTATATTTATACCGTCAAATAAAAACAACAAATTTAAGTTGAACACATAGACAGGGTCGAATGTATATGAAAAAGTATATGAAAGTTACATTGAAATGTAGAACTCGAATTTGTATCGATCTGCACCATGATTATGAATAGATTATTATTGACAATTGACATCAAAACGTTAATTAATTAGTAATGTCGTTTAGTTAAATTTAGATTAAACATTAAAAGGAAAGTCCAACACATGTAGCCCAGTTGGTTGAGGGCCTAAAGTTTCTTATGGGAGGCTTGGGTTCAATTCCCACTAGCTACATTTAGAGGACATTGGTGGAGGGGAAATGAGGGATGACCTAGCCATTGGCTTGGGTTCAAGTCCTGATCCTGACCGGTTTTACCGATTATTTCACTGTTGTGCCTTCGAGCGGGTGAGTGGTCGGGTTTTCCTGGGAATTGGTGGCAATTGGTGGCCCGGGTACTCTCGAGTACCTGATTCGCCAAAAGGGTGCCCGAGAGTGCTCGGAAATTGATTTATTGGCCGTTAAAAAAAAAAGGAAAGAAAAGTTAAAAACCATCTAAATCGTTTAAAACTTGCAATAGATGGGGTAACTGGAATATATATTGTAACCAAATCTTCTGTCCAACACAAGAATTTAGAATAAAATACATCCATATATAAATAATTTAATTATTTTGTGCAAAACTCATTAATTTACTCGATTTATCTGCTAATCTCAATTTCTTTCACACTTTACTTCATGTAGTTGGTGTACAAAAGATCCAACTCTTGCCATAAAACAAAAATTAAAGAGTATCAAACTTGCAGACATCCACCAAGACATCACCAACAATTCCGCTGCCTACCACCGGAAACCCGCGCACTGTTGTCTCAGCATTATTAGAAGTTTGTAACCATTAAACTATTATTAGAAGTTTAAGTCATGTTTTAATCCTTCTTTTATATGTAAATACAGCTAAAACCATTCAGATTAAACATCTTAAAACCGATTGAGCCACCACCGCAGCGCAATCGAAGAAACGAACACCAACGCTATTCTCACCAACATCTTCGTTCAATCAAAACACCGTTCGACTGTTTACTTCTCTTCCTCACATGAAATTAGGGTGGTTGTACCCCCACGATCGGAGAATCGATGACCTCCCATATGGTTCACCATGCTTTATACCTTGGGTTGGTACCACCCACGCGTCGCCGGAGAAGTAGCCAGATTCCTTTCTTCGCCGCCTCTGTTTCTCTGCTGGTTGTCTCTGTTACCAATGTATTGGGGTGTGTGAAATAGTCGATGTGTGTTGGTTGTTATAAGACCCTCCGTAGTGGAGGGCGTAATATTGAAAAAAAAAAATAGTGCCCCCCAACACCGCTAGGGGGGGGGGGGGGCTTTATTTTTCAAAAACTGCTTTTGGCGCTATCCGAATAACGCCGGACCATATATACCCCCACCCAATCACATCATGCCACATGAGACTCTCTCTTATTATTTTATTATTTTTTTTATTTAAAAGATAAAATAAAATATTAATAGGGGCTTTATAAATAAAGCCCCTACCACTACACGTCTACACCTCTTTTTTAGTTTCCCTCTCCATGCTGACTTAGCAGCCACATGAACCAATCAGGAAGGGGGACTTTATAAATAAAGCCCCCCACTACGCATGGTCTAAGGTGTGGCCAAAGCAAAAAGTAAGAAAGTAGTGTGTCGAAACCAAAAAGGCAGAATTTTATCCTAGCGCAAATACATGATTCAAATTGATATATATATATATATATATATATATATATATATATATATATATATATAATGGACTCTTTCTGTGTCAACCGGTGTATAGTCGTATATGGCTACACACGTTTAAGGTTTGGATAATTGAAAATGATTTTGTGGTTTGTATCATGTTTAAATTCATGTATATATATGAATTCTTGTAAAAAGAAAATCTATAAGAGTGGAGGGAGTGGGGCGGGAGAGGAGGGTGGGAAGGTGAGGTGGCGGCGGGAACACCGCCCCTAGGGGGCGTGGAGGAGGGGGTGGGAGGGTGAGGCGGGGAGCAGGCCAAGGGCGTGGGGGGAGTTATGGGGGCACGTGGAGGCTTCTAGTTGGTTGATTTTTTTTTTTTTTTTTTTACTTTAACACAATATAATATTATTCCTTTCATCCATTTTCCCCCTTCCACTCCCCACAATCTCCCTTATATAAGTCCCATAAGTACTACCTGATGCTTCACCCCTCTCTTTCCCTCCTTCCACTCCCTATAGTCTACACCAACCCCCCTACACGACACATGTTGCACCTTAATTTGTTCCATCTTCCGGTTGGCATCTTCATAAACAATGTCAATTAATTATTCAGAAGCAACCTAAACGTGTTTACCAATTTCCAAAGATTAATTGTTTAAAGCATATAATTTAAATTATTATTTTTTTTTTCAAAATGGTATGGTTTTTATTTTCAGATTTCAAATTTAACTGTTTAAAATATGTAACAATTTTTTTTTCCATAAATGTTTTATATCTATTCTATCTATATAATAAATAAAAACACTAGGGTTGAATCCTAGCTTTTGAGAGGGTCTTCTAGGATCCAAATGTTAAATGGAGCTCCATGTGTTGGACCATGGTGATCAGAATGTTACTTGTGAAGATTGTAATGCAAGACTGTAGAGATGTGAATCTACTAGAGGGCTTAATAGAAGTAATACTAAAAAAAATTTCTCTCTGTGTTGTGGTTATGGAAAAGTTATGTTTCCTCCTTTTAAGGAGGCCCCACACAGTTATAAAGAGTATTTTAATGGAGTTGATTCTAAAAGCAAATTCTTTTTAAAGAACATAAGACGATTCAACTCTATGTTTGCATTTATGTCCATGGGTGGAAAAATTGATAGGTCTATAAATCATGGTAATGCTCCATTCATCTATCGTATAAGTGGTGAGAACTACCATGCTTTGGGAAATCTTTTATCATCACGTGGACAAAATCCAGTATTCTCTCAGCTATACATATATGATATTGAAAATGAAGTTTCAAATAGAATCAATGTCGTTGGGTATGTTATTTTTTTATTGTCTTTTGTAGAAAACTCTAAGGATTTTTAAATACTTTCGATTCTAATGTATTCATTTTATTTATAGTGATGCAGACGAGGAATACTCATCAGAAAAGGCGCTTGAATTTCAAATTGTAAAGGAATTGAAAAAAATGTTGGATGCTAAAAACTCCTTGGTGAAATCTTATAGAATGGCGAGAGATTGTTTTCAGAAGAATCCTGATGCACAAGTCAAGCTTCGATTAAACGGAATGAGGAAAGGAGATGGTAGAACCTACAACCTACCCACGGTTTCTGAAGTTGCTGGATTGATAATTGGTGACCTTAATGAAGAAACAGATAAACGTGATATTATTGTGCAGACCATTGATGGAAAGCTAAAAAGAGTTAGTGAGTTACATCCTTCGTATCTTGCTCTTCAGTATCCATTGTTGCTTCCTTATGGTGACGATGGATATAGAATTGACATCCTTCACAAAGATGTTCCCTTACCAAATGAAAGCTCGTCTTCAAGTTCAAAAAAAAAAAAAAAAAAAGATGACCGTCAAAAAAATGTTGCCTTACCAGATGGGGGCTCATCTTTAAATACAAAAAACAAAAAACGTGAAAGTGTAACAATGAGGGATTTTTTTGCTTATAGACTTCAAGATAGGAGTAATGAATTCTCGCTAAATCTTAATGCACGAAGGCTTTTGCAGCAATTTATAGTTGATTCGTATACAATGATTGAGATGGAAAGACTAAATTACATTAGGGGTAAGCAAACCGTTCTTAGGAGTGAGAAGCATAATGTCCTAAGCAAACAAAGACAAGAAGGACAAACAGAAACATCAACCATGGGTCAACGAGTTATTATTCCATCTTCCTTCACAGGTGGCGCTAGATATATGATGCAAAATTATCTAGACGCAATGGCAATATGTAAGTGGTACGGATACCCTGACTATTTTATTACAATCACTTGTAATCCTAAATGGCCAGAGATGAGAAGATATCTTCAAGATACCACTCTTAGACCCGAAGATAGGCCAGACATTTTATGCAGGTTGTTTAAGATTAAACTTGATTCCATCATTAAAGACCTGAAAGATAAACACTTATTTGGGACTGTTGAAGCTGGTGCGAACACATGAAGTTAATTTTTATTACAACAATATTTTTTTTATAACCTTTCTAACTTATTTTCTTTTGTTTGGTCTCAATACTTTGCAGCTGTATACACGGTTGAGTTTCAAAAACGTGGATTACCACACGCACACATTTGTTTGTTTATGGCTGCTGGTTATAAGCTTCCTACAGTTGACCATATTGACAAGTTCATTTCAGTAGAGATACCGAATAAAGATGAAGAGCCAGAATTGTATGAACTTGTACGTGAATTTATGATTCACGGTCCTTGTGGTCCTTTGAACATGAGTTGTCCGTGTATGGTCAATGACAAATGTTCAAAAAACTTCCCAAAAAATTTCCAGAATGAGACTTCTATTGATACTGAAGGTTATGCAGTGTATAGACGCAGAGATAATGGTTCGTTTGTAGAAAAGTCTGGTGAGCAATTAGATAACAGATATGTTGTTCCATATAACAAGACACTTCTTAAAAGATACCAGGCTCATATCAACGTTGAATGGTGTAACCAAGTTGGATCCATTAAGTATTTATTTAAATACATTAACAAGGGTCCAGATAGAGTTACTCTTAATTTTGTGGAAAGCAAGAAAGTACCCGGTGAAGACAAAGTTGTTGATGAAGTCAAAGGATTTTATGATTGTCGTTATATTTCTGCGTGTGAGGCTTCATGGAGAATATTCTCATATGATATTCATTACAGGTCACCTCCTGTAATGAGACTACCTTTTCATCTACCCGGTGAACAAAGAATTGTTTTCGATCCTACGCAGGACATTGACGACGTTCTCAATAAACCCTCTTGTGTTTCCTCTATGTTTTTGGGTTGGATGGAACACAACAAAATTGATGCCAATGCAAGGCAACCAACTTACATCCAATTCCCTTCACAATATGTTTGGAAAGCACAAGAACGAAAATGGGAGGTTAGGCAAAGAATAAAGTCAATTGGTCGAATTCATTCAGTTCCTGCTTCTGTTGGCGAAGCTTATTTTTTGAGAATGCTTTTGAATAAGGTTAAAGGACCAACATCATTTCAAGATATTCTTAAAGTTGATGGGAAAGTACAATCATCTTTTAGGGATGCATGCTACGCAATGGGACTCCTGGATGATGATACAGAATATGTTGAAGCAATAAAGGAAGAAGCTTTTGCAGGTTCTGGCCCTTATCTAAGGAACTTATTTGCAACTCTTTTAGCGTCCAACAGTTTGTCAAGACCTGACATTGTGTGGGAGGAAACATGGAATTATTTGTCTGATGACATTTTACGCAAGAGAAGAATAGATTCAAACTGTCCAGGTTTTTAACTTTTTTTAATATATTATTACTTTAAAATAGATTTTCTAGAATTTTTTGGACATATACTAATTGTAATGATTCATAATTATTAGGAATGTAAATTATACTATTTTTAATGGTTCCACATATTCAATTATTCATTTTATATGTTAATTTTATTCTATATATTCCATTCTAACACATTTTTTCCCAGATTTGATACTTTCAGACGACGAACTTAAGAATTTAGCTTTGCTTGATATTGAGAAGTTCTTATTGCGTAATAGTTGCAGTCTACGACATTTCGTAGGTATGCCATATCTTGAGAATGAGTTTCTATCATTATTAGACAATCGTCTTATTTGTGAGGAGTTGGGCTATGACTCAAATAGTTTGGTTGAAGAATTTGATTCTCAGTTCTCTTCTTTAATAGATGAACAAAAAAATATTTATAACTGTGTAATTAAATCTGTTGAGGAGAAGAAAGGAGGGGTTTTTTTTTTTTTTTTTTTTTTTTTTTTTGTTTATGGTTACGGTGGTACGGGTAAAACGTTCCTATGGAAGACTCTATCTTCATCCATAAGATGTAAAAGAAATATTGTTTTGAATGTTGCTTCGAGTGGTATCACATCTTTGCTATTGGCCGGTGGTAGGACAACACATTCCAGGTTTCGTATTCCTATAAACCTAACTGAAGATTCTATGTGCTACATACCACCTAATAGTGATGTTGCACAGCTGATTAAACAAACTGACTTGATTATATGGGATGAAGCACCCATGACTCATAAACATGCTTTTGAAGCACTAGATCGAAGTTTAAAAGATGTATTTGGTGTACATGCTGATGAGTCGTCTGATTTGTTATTTGGTGGAAAGGTTGTTGTGTTTGGGGGTGACTTTAGGCAAATTCTACCAGTTGTACCAAATGGAACTAGGCATGACATTGTTAATGCCTCTTTAAGTTCATCATACATTTGGCACAAATGCACTGTTTTAGAATTAACAAAAAATATGAGGTTGCTTTCAGGAAGCTGCAGTTCTGATATTGAGGAAACTAAAAAGTTTGCATCTTGGCTTCTGGATATAGGAGAAGGAAAGGTTGATACAATAAACGATGATCAGGATGTTATTTTGATACCTGATGACTTACTTATTTCTCAATCTTCGGATCCTGTTTCTGATTTGATAGCCTTTGTTTATCCGTCACTTTTGGATAACATCCACATTCCGACTTATTTTCAAGATCGAGCTATATTGGCACCGAAGAATGAAGTTGTTCATGAAATTAATGATATATTACTTTCAATGTTTCCCGGTGACGAAGTTGAGTATCTAAGTTCGGATAGTGTTTGCCAGTCCGAAGATATTAACAAACAGGTTGATGAAAGATTAGTTTCTCCTGATGTCCTGAATGGTCTTAAGTTTTCTGGAATAACAAACCATCGTTTGGTTTTGAAAGTTGGCGTTCCCGTAATGTTACTTAGAAACATTGATTAGAAAAGCGGTTTGTGCAATGGGACAAGGTTACAAGTTGTTAAAATGAGAAAATGTGTCATTGAAGCGAAAATCATATCAGGAAGTAACATTGGAATGCGAACTTTTATTCCAAGAATTACTTTATCCCCCTCGGATAAAAAAATTCCTTTTAAATTTAACAGAAGGCAATTTCCACTTGCTGTTTCTTTCGCAATGACAGTAAACAAAAGTCAAGGACAATCCTTATCCAGAGTTGGGTTGTATTTGAAGGATCCAGTTTTTTCACACGGGCAGTTGTATGTTGCGCTATCAAGAGTCAGAAGTCGAGATGGACTGAAGATAGTTATAGTAGATGAAAATGGTGAATTGACGAACAAAACATCAAACGTTGTGTACAAAGAAGTCTTTCAGGATTTATGAATAATGTGAGTAATTTTGATGCAATTTTTTACTTATCTTTATTGACGTTATGTATATACAACTTCAATAATAAAGTATTATTTTAAACTTTTTTTTTGTGCTTTGAACAGTGCGTTGCCATTGGTCAATAAAACAAGTTATGTCCTAATTACAATTACATTAAAAAAATATGATAAAAAGTAATTTACAAAAACACAATGTATTCATACCTTTTTTTATTTTTTTTTAAAGTTTACACTTTGGTTGAGTACTGATCATAATAGGTAATCGGTTTTCATTATTAACGTTACTTATAACTTACAAAAAATATCCACTTTGACATGAAAACCATAGTTATATATTAGTTTTAATTTTAATACCCATTTCATATCAACGCAACATTGAAACATGACGTTTATATAAGAAAAAAAATATCAGGCTAACCGTTATTCTTAAGACTTTACGTTGTAGCCACTAAACTTGAATAATGCAACTCTTAGTTTAATATATTTTTTTTTCATTTACTATGGTTTGCACCATGGGTCCCCACGGGTCTCAAACCTAATAGACTTTACACAAAATCAACATGATATTAAAATGTATATGCATACTATATTTTAAAGCTTAAATTGTTTTTTTTTAGATAAAGTAACTTTGATTATGTATCTTTAGAGCTTTTTAGTGTACCCGGAGTGAGGCGGGAAGGAGGGGCTTGAAGCCCTTTCCAAGCCCTCTACACCACCGCCAATGGGCATGAAGATGGGCGTGGCCCTTTTGGCGTGGAAGACTTTATGGGCGGGGGCGGGGCTTGAAGCGAGGTGGAGCCTTTTGATTGGTCATATTTTTTTTATTTTTTTTTAATTTTTTAACTTTAACACAATACAATATAATATTTTTAGATAAAGTAACTTTGATTATGTATCTTTAGAGCTTTTTAGTCTACCCGGAGTGGGGCGGGAAGGAGGGGCTTGAAGCCCTCTCCAAGCCCTCTACACCACCGCCAATGGGCATGAAGATGGGCGTGACCCCTTTGGCGTGGAAGACTTCATGAGCGGGGGCAGGGCTTGAAGCGAGGTGGAGCCTTTTGATTGGTCAGTTTTTTTTTTTTTTTTTTTTTTTTTTTTTTTTTTTTTTTTTAAACTTTAACACAATATAATATTATTTCCTTCCACCTCTTTCCCTCCCCTTCCATTCTCCACAATTTTCACCCTTCACACATGGGTCCCACAAGTGCCGCATGACGCATCACGCCCCTCTTTCCCCCCTCCACTCCGGGTAGTCTTATAATGTCTATTTCAACCTGATAACTATTTTTATTTTCTTTGGCCATCAATGTTTGGATTCGACCCTTTCATTTAGATAGTGTTTGGTGTGTTATAATGGAAGTTAGAACGAAATGGACCATTACGAGGTAATGAAAGATTGTGTGTTTAGATGGTCAATTGAATGGAATCATCCATTCCACAAGGTATTCCACCCTTTCAAAACCATTTCATCCATCCCATGTTTTTTCATTCCATCTTCTCTTTCACCCTTTATTAACAACGCCGAAACCCACCACTATCGTCACCACCCACCGTCGCCGTCACCAACCAACGCCATCCACTACCTTTACCCACTCTCCACCGTTGCCATCCACCACCACCTATCATAGGCCCCAGTAACAAAGTTTGACCCGAAGGTTCGGGGGGTCAAAAGTCATCGGGGGGTCAGAAGTCACTAGTTTCGGGGGGTCGAAAACCAGTTTCGGGGGTCCAAACCCTATATTTCCAAAATTTTCTATACAAATACTATATAATCGGAACTACTACGCGAAAATTCGGGGGGTCAACCGCCCCCGCCCGCCCCAACTAAGCTGCGCCACTGATAAGCCCCAAATGATAGTGGATTGCATTCTCCCTAAAGTCCCGAGGGTCCTCAATTGTCAAGTCGGCATCACATATGAAATTTCCAAACTCTTCAAACTCCCCATATGTATGGAAACACTTCCGTAACTCCCCAATTCGCATATCCATTACCCCACACATAGCAAAGTTTCAAATGCTCATCGAGATGGAGATTGAGGACTACCCCCATTTTGCTTTGCTGAAAAATTGGGTTAAAAGGGAGGAGTGTTTTCGATTGGGGCTAAACTCCTCCCCGAACACATATCGTCCCCCTAATACATGAAATAATTTATATATTAATTGCATATAAAAGTAAAAATAGTTACACTTAGATTACATGCAAAGCTTTTGATGTGTCTCGATTTTGGTTGAGTAAAAGTCACAAGTATCTTGTACGCAAGTATCATGTAGTATGGCGGTTGACTGGTGATTAGGTATTGATGACGTGGGTAGCCCAAGGCAAAAAGGTTAACAACCATCACAAACATATGCTTGAAGTGTTGAAACCTACAAAGGTTCAAATGACAAAGAAGCACAGATCAAAAGATGACCTGTCTTGTCACCTTTTCCTCGGCCAGCTCAAAGCAACTGTCGTGTAGACATTGCACAGCTCGAACCGCAGGTCCAAAGCCATCACCGGCTTAAAGTGGCTTGTCCTCTTGTTGCATCATGGTCCAAGAAAACATGCCTTCCTAAATTAGAAGATACCTCCTCTATATAATCAGGATCAATCCCACAGATCTGATCCATCCCTGATTATTCTCTCTTACACTCAATCTTCTATTCTTTTGGTCCACACACACGTGAGGAGTCTATCTCCATCACACGAACACATTACTCAAGTCTTAGAATATCAGTTCTGGTATTGAGTAACACTCAGACCATAATTCTAACACTCTGAAACAATATTATCTTGAACCTCCTTCTACGTTTTGCAATGTAGGAGGACACCACGACATGCGTTAGGCAGATTGAAACCCTTGAACCCTTGAACCCTTCCTGTGACTCAGAAATAACGTTAGGCTATTATTTGTTGTAGCAACAAGTTGGCGCCCACCGTGGGGCTACGCCATTGTTTCCTTAAAATATCAATCGTGTAGCTCCAACTTCCTAGCATGTCTGACCCTGAGTCTCAAGAAGAGGTGAACCAGATCTCACCAGGCACAGATCAAGCTTCTCCCAACAGATCTATGTCATTTTCCACTCTAGGAAGTACCCCTGCTGGTACCCAAACTCCGCCAACTCACCCTGAGTTTACAATCTTCCAAACTACACCCCCACACATTCAGGGGTGATGTCTCCTCTCCCTAATGATGTACAAGGTCCCCAACGTATAGATCTGACTCCAGAAGGAATCGCAAGCAACTTCCTACAACTCAGATATCTCCTAAACCAGCATGTCATGAGGGAAAGAGAGAAAGGGGTCCGCATCCGGCTAGATTACAACGAGGAGGAAGTGTCACTTTCTCCTGGACCACCTCTTCCTCTCACTAGTCAGCCTGGTCAACAAACCGCTTTTTGAAGCTATGAAGCAGGTCCAAGCAACAGGCTTCCTGCCCATCAAGCAACCAGACCCAGTCCTACCGCCTTTCCTCTGTTCACTACCCAAGCCACCACCACTGGTGCACCCATTGGGTATGAACTCACTCTGGATCAACTCCTACAATCACCCATTGCTAGTGTTCCACCACGAGCTGCCACCTCATGGGCTCAGGCCATGGCTACTCTACCTATGGCTCGTAGTGCCTCCATGAGTGTCCCCATGGTAGCAAGCAACGTAGCGGCAACTGAGAGCCTTCAAGGCTTTAACCTTATGCCCTACATGATGTCTCAAATGATGGCTCACTTCCCTTGGCAACAACTCATCAGTCAAGCTATTGCTGCTCAACAAGGGAACTCTAACGGAAACAACAACAACAGGGTGGAAAACATCACCCATCAACCATATAAACCTAACAACCCGTCCTGCTTCTCTCGAGAGATAGCAGATTATGAGTTCCCAAACAAGTTGAAAATGCCAGCCCACATCAGAACCTATGATGGCACTGATGACCCTGAAGACCATATGCAGATCTTCTCCGGGGCTGCTCGCATCGAAAAATGGGGCGACCCTGAATGTTGTCTCATGTTCATGAAAACTCTGGTCGGATCTGCCCGAATATGGTTCAATGATTTACCTGTGGAAAGCATCAAAACTTTCAACGACCTAGGAAAAGGGTTCCTGGCCAATTTCTCACAACAAAGACGCTGTGTCAAGGATGCAACAGTCATCTTTCAGATCAAACAGAGAGATGATGAAAGCCTGAGAAATTTCATTGAAAGATACAAGAAAGAAGGCCTCACCTATGTCGGTGCAGATGAAAAAAATGAAGGTTGAAGGGTTCATGAACGCCATCAACTCAAAATACCTTACAAGAGACTTTAACAAGAGTCTCCCACGGACTCTTGAAGAGGCCCTAGAAAGGGCTGAAGCCCATATCCGAGGAGAAGAGGCTGTAGACATCAATGAGCAAAGAAAGAGAAGCTCCACCTGGTGAAGCAACAGCCCTAGCAGAAAGATGGGCAACTATGGGACTCATGACAGAAGACCTAGGGGGTCTGAGTCTCGAAGGCCGGAAAGCAGGAACCCTCCAAGCAGGGACAGAAATGTCAACTTCACAGTCCTCACCAAAACTCCTCAAGAGATTCTGGCAACAGAAGAAGTCAAGCACACCTTTCGACCTCCCCGTCCCTTGCCAAAAAGCAAAAGAAACGAAAACTCCAACCAATATTGTGAGTTCCATGAAGAAAAGGGACATCACACCAACGACTGTTTCCAACTTAAGAAAAGAATCGAAGAAGCCGTTAAATCCGGGGAGCTGGCCCACTTGGTGAAAGGTGTAAAAAAAACATGACCGACAACAAGAAGAAAGAAGTTGCTATGGTCTCGTTCGAACAAGAAACACCAAGCAAGCGTCAGAGGTTGGAAGCTTGGGAACATCAAGGCGCCTGTTTTCCTCATACCAAAGAGGACAAACATTGCGATCCCCTTCTCCTTGAAGCCTTCGTTGGTTTAGTAAAAACACAAAAGGCTTACATAGATACAAGAGCAGCTACCGAAATTATGTTTGAAAACTACTTCAAACTCCTAAGCCCGGAAGAACGCTCCAAGCTCCAACCCACAGAAGTCTCCATCAAAGGCATTGCAGACGTACCCATCAAGCCCTTGGAAGAAATAACACTTGATGTGAATTTCTCCGATGGGAGGATGCAAAGAACTGAACCACTAAGCTTTATCGTCCTGCACCTACCGTCCAATTATGATGTTATCATTGGCAGACCCAGAGTAGTGGTTTTTGACATGACCATCTCCATTAGTCGGAAGAATGCAAAGATCCCCACAAAAGATGGGATCGCAACCCTTCAAGCGTCAACCACAGTAATAATGGTGAACGAAGGCAATAGTGACCGAAGTAGACTCGGCGTCAGCATCAACCCAAAATACCCAGAACAGAGAATACGGATCAACACAGATCTCCCCACAGAAACACTTTCAAAACTTGAAGGGTTACTACGAGACAATGTTGATATTTTTGCCTCGTGTTCTAGTGACATGACTGGCATCCCTCGAAGCATTGCTAAACATGGGCTCAAGATTCCTCCACATGTCAAACTGGTTATCCAAAAGAAAAGGAGCCTTGCCCCCGAACGAAGCAAGGCTGCATGCCAAGAGGTTGACAAGTTAGTCGAAGCAGGAATCCTCCGCGAAATCAAATACCAGCCGTGAGTTGCAAACCCGGTGATGGTCAGAAAGCCCGATGATTCATGGAGAATGTGCATAGACTTCAAGGACCTCAACAAGGCTTGCCCCAAGGATTGTTATCCTTTGCCTGAAGTTGACTTAAAAGTTGACTCATTGACAGGTTTCCCATTTGCCTAAAGTTGACTTAAAAGTTAATTCACTACCTCAAGGATTGTTATCCTTTGCACGAAGCATACTTAAAAGTCGATTCATTGACAGGTTTCCCCTTCAAGTGTTTCCTGGATGCCTATAAAGGTTACCACCAGATACAGATGAAGGCGGAAGACGAAAAAAAAAAACAGCCTTTCACACTGACAAGGGCATCTTTTGGTAAGGCATCTTTTGTTACCAAAAGATGCCTTTTGGCTTAAAAAATGCAGGTGCCACATACCAAAGGTTGGTCGATAAAGCGTTCGCCGGACAAATTGGCAAGAACATGGAAGCTTACGTGGATGATCTAGTCATCAAAAGCAAGACGGAGGAACAAATGCTTCAAGATATACAAGAAACGTTTAGCAACCTCAGAAAGATCAACATGAAACTCAACCCTGTAAAGTGTTCGTTCGGGTTCGAAGAAGGAAAGTTTTTGGGACATATCGTGGGAAAGCAAAGCATAAAGGCGAACCCCAACAAGGTTCGAGCCGTCCTGAGCATGAAGTCACCACAAACCAAGAAAGAAGTGGAAAGCTTGAACGACAAACTCGCTGCTTTAAAACGCTTCATGTCAAAGCTAGCTGAAAGGTCCCTACCCTTCTTCAAAACTCTCAAGGGCTGCACAGACAAGAAAAAATTCAGATGATCAGAAGAAGCCGAGGAAGCCTTCAACCAAATGAAACAATATATGGCTTCCCTTCCAACCATTGCAGCCCCTGAAGCAGGAGAAACTATCTCTGTCTATCTTTGTGTTACTGAAGAAGCCCTCAGTGCTGTTCTCACCATTGAAAAAGATAAAGCCCAGGTACCTGTTTACTTCTTCAGTAAAACTTTAAAGCTGGCAGAGGTCAAGTACCCTCCTCTGGAAAAACTAGCCTTGGCCTTAGTACAAACAGCCAGAAGGCTCAGAAGGTACATTCAAGCACACCCCATACAAGTGGTCACCGACCAACTCATCAAGAGTGTGCTTGAAAAGCCTGAAACTTCGGGACGACTGGCCAAATGGGCCGTCGAGCTAGGTGAACATAAAATCACCTACGTCCCGAGGAAGGCAGTAAAGGCACAAATACTGGCTGATTTTATAGTTGAAGTTCCAAAGGTGGAAACCACCAAAGTTAACATTGCAACAGACGAACCCCCTGATCCGGAAGCCTGGAAGCTTTACACTGACGGAGCTTCCAGCGTTGAAGGATCCAGAGCAGGTCTTATTCTAATCAATCCTGAAGGATTAGAATTTACATATGCTCTTTGCTTGGAATTTTAGGCCACCAACAATGAAGCGGAATATGAGGCTCTGATTGCAGGATTGAAGCTTGCAAAAAAGATGGTTGTTCAAAAGCTTCAAGGGTTCACTGATTCACTCCTGGTTTCCAACCAAGTGAATGATAGCTACATAGCGAAAGAACCAAACATGAAAAAATACAGAGAAAAGGCAAAAGAAATCATGAACAACTTCCAGTCCTGCAAAATCAAACAAGTTCCAAGATCACACAACAAGAAAGCTAACGCTCTCAGCAAGCCTGCCACATTAAATTTTGCCCATCTCACTAAAAAAGTGTTGGTTGAAGTAATCCAACATCCCTCTATATCCGAACTCGAAGTACAAGATGTAATCACTGAAAATGAACCAAATTTGATGACTCCATTCATAACGTTCCTGAAAAAAGGTGAACTACCTCAAGATCATGTTGAAGCTAAAAGGGTCCGGATCAAGTCAAGGCAATACATCAAACAAGAAGACATACTCTATAAAAAAGGGTATTTGGCTCCATTGCTTCGATGTGTTGGCCCGGAACAAAGCAGATATTTAATTAAGGAGGTTCACGAAGGCATATGTGGAGCTCATTGTGGTCCACGATCAGTGGTTGCGAAGCTCATGAAGCTCGGCTACTTCTGGCCCTCCATGCACAGAGATGCATCAGAACAATTGAAAAAATGTGAAGCCTGTCAAATACACGCCCCAGTCCCAAAAAGTCCCAAGCATGACTTGATCCCAATCAACTCAGCTTGGCCATTTTACAAATGGGGGATGGATATCGTTGGACCCTTCCCACCAGCAAAAGGAGGGGTCAAGTTCTTGTTGGTTGCCGTTGATTACTTCACAAAGTGGCCAGAGGTGAGGCCTTTAGGGAAAATATCCGGAAAAAAGATCATCGACTTCGTTTGGGAAAGCATCATCTGTCAGTACGGCTTACCCGGAGTACTTGTCACAGATAATGGGAAGCAGTTTGCAGAGAAACCCTTCAACACTTGGTGCAAGGAATACCGAATAACTCAAGTTTTCAGTTCTGTGGCATACCCACAATCAAACGGCCAGGTTGAAAGAATGAACCGCAATGTGGTTGAAGGGATCAAGGCTAGACTCGGCAGGAAAGGAGGAAGGTGGTTGGATGAGCTCTCAAGCGTCTTATGGGCCATCCGAACCACCGAAAAAACAAGTAACAAGAAAACGCCATACAGTCTTATTTTTGGATCCGAAGCAGTTATCCCGGCCGAGATTGGGGTTACCACACCCCGAACACTTCATGTTGACGTTAAGACCAATGAAGAAGAAGCTCTGCTCAACCTAGACCTCTTAGAAGAAGCAAGGGAATCAACAGCAATTCGAGAAGCTCAATACAAACAAAAGATGGAGTCTTACTACAATGCTAAGGTAAAGCACGAACGCTTCAAGCCAGGAGATCTGGTCTTAAGGAACAACGAAGCAAGCAAGAAAGAAAATCAAGGGAAGCTATGTCACACCACGCCAATGGCGGAAACACGTGGCGCAACGCTCGAAGCATATCAAAGTCAAGATTAACACAAACTATATTTAATTAGAAAAGATCAATTTATTAGAATGTCGAAAATGAGCATCTCGTTACAATATTGCGCAAAGCATTACATAAAACGATGGACATTAAGTTTCAATGTAGGGGTATTTCCATTTAGGTTCCAACCCGATGGTAACAATGAATGAAACCCCGACCAGTATCCGACATCCCGAATTCCACCGCACTAGCCCCATATCTATTCAGCACTTAGTTACCTGAAAGATATGTTTAAAAAGACGTCAATATATAAAATATTGGTGAGTTCACAGGTTTTAGTTTCAGAACAACATCATTTTCACAACTATCGACTCGACTCACATTACCGCATAATTATTTTCCCATTAAATAATTATACTAGGATCTTGTCGATCGATATTTCCCTTTCTTTTACAACATGTGCGAAACCTGCACAACTTGTGGCATTTGTAAGGAGTAGCTAGCTCCTGCAAACTATAATGATGAGCAATCCCTTGAGCCCCATAACCAAACCAAGACTAATGATAATGCCCCGCTCCCAGTCGTTCCTCGGAACCCAACGACTTAATTTCAGAATACGTGCACCCCAGGCATACGCCGATGCATAATCGACGCTATCGATTAGGGGTGGGCCTTGTCAGGCACCAATAGTACTATCCAAATATTCCTTCGGTTTCATTTCTCTGAATTAATGATTACAGAAGAGAGGACTCAACCCCGAGTGGCGATCACTGCTCAAGTACTCATCATACCACTTATCACATTTTAACCTTTGAAAACATTTCAACATGTGACAACGTTTGACAAACATATCTTTCCCCCAGTTAAAACAGTAAAATGGGGCCGTGAAACTCACCTGGAACTGTGCTTGGCTTAAAGAAGAAAATAGCAAGTTTTGTGGTCTCGCACCTACAAATATCCTAGGCGTATAAGTCACTACACCTATAGTGCATGTGCCTTGGCAAGTTGTACACCCAACTCCCTGACCACGCGTTATCCCAATTTCCGTTTAATTAGTCTCGTATCCTAGGTTCATTGGCGATGGATTACCCTTTTCTTACAAGTTATATATTAATCTTGTTAATACTATTTGTAACTTGTATGTTATTATTCTCGACACGACTCCACCCAACGTATAATTATTTTCCATTTAAATAATTATACTTAGGAACGTTTTGCTCGATATAATGTATTCTTATTACCCGTCCCGACTCACTTTGCCACATATTTACTTTCCCATTCAAGTAAACATGCTAAGGTCTTGTCGTTCGGTTGTATATTCTTAACGTCCGACTTGACGTACCATGCCGTATATTTATTTTCCCATTTGAATAAATATACTAGGATCTCGCCGGTATTCACATGTATATAGGTACATTTTGCCTACTCGTCTCGGTTCTCCTTCTCGCATATCTACTTTCCCATTCAAATAGATATCCTAGAATTCCGTCGAGACGAGCATGTGTTCATGTACCAATGCGTGAATTTTCCTTGTTAAGTCCATACGTTGTTTTAGCGTTTTTAATTCTTTACGTTATGCTTTCTCCCACGAATATTCTTTCTAACACTTAGGAAAGTGTTACATAAGTTTCACCCTTGTTATATATATTTTATTTCTTAAAATATATATATATTTTCATCTTGCCGCAATGGCATTCTTTTCTCATTTGTCCGTTTATCCGTTATCGTTAGTTCATGTTACTAAGTCCGTTAGTTAGCTTTTTCCACATTTTCTTCCCATATGCGTTCTATGGAAATATTGTTCGTACTTCCAATTCCGAACACATATTACTTGGAAAAATATACTTTTGTATTTTTAGTTCAATTTGTTAACTTGTATCCCAAAAATGTTCTCCGATACTTTTATATTCCCATTTATATAAAAGTATCCATTTTTGTACAAGTTTTCCCAAGTCTTTACTTTTGTCCAATATTTTATAACACCTTTATTATTTTATAAAATCCTTATGTTAACTTAATCTCTTATTTTTATAAAACTTCTATTTTTATAAAAGTACATCTTTCAAAATATGCATGAGTAGGTTTCTCACGTTTACCAAAACTATACTTGTTACATTTTCCATCCTAACTTTCAAAGTTAGCATTTTTCTCCCAACTTAGTGGACTTTGAAGAACCATTTTCTTAATGTTTGGTTATTTTTACACCATTCCACTTCTAATGATCTTATAATCCATCCTAGATGCTATTAACATGTGCGTTTCATGTTTTTATCCAAAATATCAATTTTTCACTCATCCAAGTGAGTAGACTTTGAACATGGAACTTTTTCATCCATGATCATCTAACCCATTTCAACATATTTTTGACATTAACTAGTCATCTCATGACGATTAAAATCATCTTTTATCCTATTCAAGTCCTTTTCAAAAATCATGTTCCCATCATCATCCAACTCAAGTGTATGTTCATATTTTTACATTTTCTTGAAATATCACATTATTAATATCAAATCCATGTTTTATCCATATTATTATTCTTCCATTTTTATTCTAACAAAACTTAATAAAACCCATTTTATTACCCATTAATGTACAACTTGCTCTCCATAGCACAAAACATGAACATTTAAGAAATAAAACAATGTAATACTTACTACTAGCTCAAGGCTAGGGAAGACAAATATCTTGGATTTGGGTGAGGTTTAATGTGTTCTTCCAAGTGGGTTAAGCTCCAAGCTCTTGAAACACACAATGGGGTTTTGAAGGATAATGATCTAGAGGTGATTTGGAAATGTAAAAATTGCAAGAATGATGTTGGTGTGGGGGTGTAATGCCACGGCCACAAGAAGAAGGAGGAGGAGTGTTTTTGATTTTTCTTGACTCAAGTATGCTTGTGTATGTATATAATATCTCTTCAAATCTTCAAAGATTACCTAATATCTTTGTCTTGGATTATGGGAGATTGCAAGGATCATGTAAGATCACAAACAAAATCTTGGAAGATTTAGAGGGTGTCTTGGCCGTGAGTTTTAGAGAGAGAAATGGAGAGATTTGTTAATTTTCACCCAATACACACTCATGCATCCTCATGATTACTATTAATTCTAATGGTTTATGGAGATAACACAAGATATCTTCCACTTGGGTGGGCCATAGGCCGGCCCCAAGGGGTGTTTTGGTGGGGTCCACTTTGCTAAATAATCCCCATTATTAGTTATGTTTAATCCCCTTTCGTTCGGGTACCGTCCGGGTATTTTTTGAGTTTTTAATCGCGTTTCATCCGAATATTAAAATACCCTTAATATTCCTTAAACATAGTCCAGTTTAAGCGTTGATAAGTTGTTTTGGCTTTTGCCAGGTGAAATTGTATGTTACGCGCGTATCGGGTGCGGTACGCGCACTTTATTCGTTACCGGGAGATTTGTATGACAAGTTTTCACGTATGGCTTTGGGGTTCCAAAACTCATTATATTTTGTGAAATTATCTTTTATTTTATATCCCGGGTGTCCGGGATCCGTTTCGCTTATTTAATTTTTGCCGGGTAATCGCCAGTGTCCATACCGGATAGATTTGCTTGCACATGATCCTATCATGTTTTGTCATTAAACTTATGCATTCCTATGCATTATTTGGGAATTGCTACTTTTCTAAGGCCTCAGTTAAATAATCAACACATAATTACGTTTAATTACGTTAATCGCGTATAGTTAATTAGTACAGGATTACCTTAATTTTGCCGGTTGTTACATTCTCCCCCCGTTAGGAGAATTCCGTCCCGGAATTCAGTCCAAGTTGTCCCTGACAATAGTATCCTTGAACAGGGCGGGTTGTTTGCGCTTCCCGAGATCTCCTCTTTCCTAAGTGAACCCAAGTTTATGCTAGGTTTCCGCGTAGTGCTCTAACGAGCACAGTATCACAGTCCAACTGTGACTAAGCTCTTGGGTATCCCACTTTGATACCTCTATTGGTTTCCCGGAATAGTAGAGCTTATCGTCAACTGGACCTCCGTCGAGCGCGAAATTGACAACACTTCCTTGGTCTTGACTTGCAGAATTCATCATGAGTCCCACTGAGCTCTTGCGATAGTTCGAGCTTAATCCTCATGAGACCAAATTTGATCGATATCACCGTGCCTACTATAATTTTTATGCTTACCAATACTCTCCCAGAGCATGACTCTCAGTGTAAACCTATTACTAGTTCGAAGTCCTTAAGGCCTACGCCCTGTTCGTATGACTTCTTAATAGGTTAGCATCTCATCCAAACAGTCTCTAAACTGCAAGATTTACTGGCCATCTCTCGAATAACTCAAACCCGGTTTTGTATCTATCTCCGTCTGTCATTCGACGTACTGGAGATGTACACGTATGTCCTCCAAGGGCTTTGAGCAGTACACCCCGAACGCTGGGATAATAATTCCTATCACATAGGAAATTTTTGGTGACGAAACTCGTGGATTCGATGTGCCACGGACATCAATCGTGTCAGCGTGGAACGGTTCCGTCTAGTATATTCAATTAGTCCGAGAGTGACAAGCCGTACTCGTCTCAAATCGAGTATCCCAGGCTAGTGTACATAATTTGTCGAACTTGAGGTAGAGTGACTACTACAATCTGATATAATGTAAGTCGTCAATCCAATGTCTAGCCACGACTCTCCAAGAATATAGGTAGCTATCCATATGCCTCATCTCGAAGCTATAGGTGAGTAAGGAATGAGAGGGTTCCAAACAACAACCAATCATCACTTGGGTCACATCCGACCTCGGGGCACCTTGGGTGTCATGGTGATGTCAAACAGGTGATCTTACTGTACCACATAAAAGCTCCCTTGGGAACCTCGTCGGGTATTCCATTTTGTTTACCCTTCGGCTCGACTCACTTTACCATATATTTACCTCCCCATTAAGATAAATATACTAGGTTCTTGTCGACCGAACAACTACATTTAAAATGGGACTTTATTTCCGTAGAACCTTTTGGGTACTGAATTTCTACCTTCCGCCTGAGCGATTGTGGCAAATGGTACTAGGGCGTCTAGTAGGGACTGATGGTGGTTGAAAGTTTTTGCGTCGCTTTCACCCTTCAGCTCCCTGACAGTAAGTAGTGTATATACGACACCCGGGCCATACTATTCCACAATCCTCGAGAATTACCAGTCGACTCAAACACCAACGACCAGATGCTTCCAACACATAGGTCAATACCGGAAAGTGATATATGAAACATCATAAGTTGTTTTCGCAATGAACAGAGTATAAGGTTTCTTAAGATATATCAACACGTTGGCCCCTATTGCGACAAGTATACAGAACACCAGTAGCTACCCAACCATGGGTATCCAGTACCAGTCCTGTTATATGTGCTTCATGGGCACTAGTGTTCTATCGTCATTAGCAACCTAGTAAGTCAATTCTGAATAATACAGGCCACATGCCCTTAAATTGACTTTCAGATCTTATGCAGAGATCTGAGTGAAAGGAGTCCCGAAATTGAAACCCTCACTCATCAAAGGTTCCATCCTTTCGGAATCATTCTAGGTAAATGGTGAGATCGGGTCATAGATGCATGCATTTGACATAGATTTCACATTTGGTTTGATGGCTTCATGCGCTCAAGTCGTTACTTAAACAAGCGAGCGACTGATATCGCACCACAAGTAATGGTCCTGAGCCTTCCCATAAGGCACCCCATTCAATGACTCAGTGGTCACACATATGGGCGGAATATGTAAGCCTTCAAGCTCGTCCTGATTAGTCAGGTGCCATACGCCCTGACCTGGCAGCTCATATTACTATGGTGTCTCCAACAGTGTCCGTTGAGGACCGAGGATTTTACTCTAGCGCGAGTAATGCTAGTTAAAGTATAACTGGGAACACCACTATCAACCCCAGCTCGAAAGAGTTCGACTATTCCAAGAATATACTCAATGACACAAAGGCAAGATAAACCTACCATCAGATGAATAACCACATTAATCGAAGGGCCGAGCTGATCGACCATCTCATAATGATAGGGTAGTACCTTTATAGAGTAGATAATGCTACACGCCCTTCTAGATTCAGGGTTCATAAAACCTCCGAATCATATACCATGGACTTCACCAATGCACGCCCATGGGTGGGTCCACAATGGTATTTCCATAATCATCCGTATGACACGTCGTCATGTATGACGTCAAATGAATCCACTGGGATGAGCAATAAATTAATTGAATCTTTCAACTTTTGCTAGTCCCCAAGGTATGGGTCATAATATCGCTCATAATTACTCGATACCTTCAGGTTCGAGACGTATTCGAAATTCTTTATCACAAAGATGAGCCTTGCCTCGGCATGTGTGGATCATGGGATTTCTTCTCGACATGGGTTTGCATAGCCGATCGTTAGTCGACCAAATTGCGCGTAAAAGTTAAGGCCGGACACAGCGTCACCGATGCCTCAGATTCTGAAGATGTAACGCTCACGGAATGCGTGGGCATATACAGGGGTCGACACATGATTCGGTCAATTACTCAGACGACCACGAGATTCAGACTTTAGGGGAATACACACGCAATCACTAAGGCTAGAGTGTCTAAGCATGACTTTTAGAAAGTCCGTTGGACACCTGAAATCCTACATAATCAATGTCGGCACTACAAATAGAACAATGACAACAACGAGGGGTTTAGGTGATGTCTCCATCCTGAGGGAACCAAGAGTGAAGCAACGACAAATCATCACGTCATCAAGGTAATCCAACAGCCACAGCAATACATCCACAAAACACATCAATAAGGGAACACCGCACAGGAGCAACACGACAACAGAGAAATACGACAACAAGGCTACACTACTACAGGAGCAGTAAACAACAGGACTGCATCATCAGCAATGTAGCACAACCACATGGAGACGCAATCAGCAATTATAATGCAACAGCGACCATGCACTATGGCTGGGGGTAACACAGCAGCATGAATGCGAGCGACAATGTGACGCTCAATATGGAAAATCCACGGTCCACATTAACAGAAAGCTCTGTTATGGTGAGCTCGCATCCCCGTGCGTCTCAGATCACTTGTGGAGGTGGGATTTGTATTCATGCCTTCGACCTCGAGCCTATCCTTCATAGGCTCAATGGTAGGAATTGGTTAGATTGGCTGGCGCATCAGTCGTCATAACATAAATGGGAACGACGGGTTCCACATAATTTAGCTGACTTCTCAAGTCGATATTGTTCATAGGGAGAACGACCGTAGGCCTGGTATGAGTCACTTAGACGATAGCAACAATTACATCGACAGTCTCAACCGAGGCCTGAGAACCATCGACAATGTTAGGTTTGCTAAGAGCCCAAGGAACGATAACAAGGGAGTCAATGAAAGCCTCAAAGAAAATGGAATTAACAACAACGAACTCCACAACGATACAGACATGGTCATAGCAGCTTGGCATGGGTCATAGAGACGTCTTCGTTAACGACATTCACCTCCGCAGGAGCCTTAAATACATCAACAACATCAGCTCGAGAAGATCCATAGAAACAACATCAAGCCCAACATGGACTATAGAGACAACGACAACAATAAGCTCAGCAACAGACATGGAAACCATGACATCAAGCCCGATAAGTGCTATAGAATCACTGACAACAACAAACTCAGTAAGAGCTACACACTTAACAGCGTCAACAGGACTTGCTTGAGCCATAGAACAATAACAGGAGCAACAACGTCAGGTTCGACCAGAGCCTTAGACTCGTCATAGTTATTATATGTGTGATAACTAGTTTCCATAGGACCTAGAAACCAACCACCGCCTACCCCAATATCATAAAAATAGCAAGTAGAAGTAGAAAGATCACAATTTATCGAGACACCTTGATAGAATGAAAACGATGCCGACTCTGGCAACCCAGTCGAGTCATCCTTCTCATTAGAGTCTTCTTGCATATTATCTTGCCTTAGCACCGATAGACATCAACTGAAATGCCTCTCTGTCACCTAAGCGAGACTGGTGAACTTTCTTCCCGATAGGCCACGCAGTGAGAGTATCATACTACGGCAAGAGATTAGATAGGTCACCGTGTCCATAACGAATGGATCTCGCGACCTTAGTTTTCAACTACCGTGGCGAGGGAACGCATCGTCTCAGTATCTATGGGGATTGATGGAAAATACTTCGCATCAATTTTCACCCCACAATTATAACTAGTCTCGTCGTTGTGACGAGGGTGACGAATGTTATTGCAACAAGAGCAATGGAATTGCCGTCCCATGGGTGTGTTTAATTTAACAGAATAACGTGACCACTCCCAGTAGTCCGTCATTTGATTTTCGAGGGGGATTTTAATGTCAGCAAAAGTGCCTTGCGACATTTGATAATTACGGAACACCCTTACGATTACGATTCCCAGAGTGAGGTTCCACTTTCTAGGATTCATGACGGATTCAGGCACAGTACACGCATCGAACCTACTCTGGCGTTCATCGACTGAAGCGAGGCTACCAATAATCCTTGAAAAACAAACATGAGGTAGATAGAGGAGTCTTATGATAACCTTTGCACCTCAGTAAGGTAGTATGACATAAGGACCAATATGCTAAGCCCATCACAAATCATTTTTCGGAATACGATCCAGCGCTATTGCAAAGGGTGTTAATCCATACTTGAACACTCAACACATCGAGCAGTGGCTTCCCATGAGTTAATCGCATGCACTTCCAAGTGAGTCCATAGCCAAACGCCGACTGGGGCTTGCTGTTCCACTATACGCCGTCATCATAGCCCTGGCAACAATTGTCGCGGTCATGATTAGTGCCCGAAATTTTCGACATCATCGAAGTTTATCCCAGCCCTATGACTCGCGGATGTGCAATATGACATGCTACTTTCACCATCAGCCTATGACTGCATGGGGACAACCAATACTGTCGATTCCGACGAGCGCTATCGAGCCTTCAAGATAACCCTGATCAAGCTTCCTAATTCAGCAACTTCGATTTTGTCTTCCTATAGAAGAGGAAAAATACTCGACCCTTGAGGACGACTTGGGCATACGTTTGATCGAACATGACTTATTCACCATGATGACACAGCAGCACACGGCCACGAGTCTCATGGGTCTCATATCTGATCCACGCAGGGTCCCTGTTCTCAAAACGCACTGGTCTAGCAGGGACGCACCCCCGGTCTTCACTGGGTTCCGGGTATAACCTTCCACGCCCCGTACTTGACATTTCTTGCTTCGGTAGGCCGTGTATTCTTGTACGTCCGCTCCTTTGGAAGAACTTTGCGGCGGAGGCATTCACTCCTATACAAGGAAGCTTTCGTCTCCTGCCCCTTCCCGATGGGAGGGTTTGCGTCAGATTACTCACACGAATAGGCGTTCGAGCTCTTCCTGATCCAAAACAGAGATTTCGTACAACAAATGACTTGGTCTAGTTTTGCTTCCAAATCATAATCAACGCGGGGACATCCATTCGCGCGTTAGAGATTAGTCCTTCCGATCATCCCGTCTACAGGTAAGCGAGTGAGCTCCTCGTAGACCATAGCATCCTTCCTTCTTGCTGGTACCGGTGATCGATGCAGGAGTGTGGACTAATGTGAAGCGTGACACAACATCCTTACTGGCAAAATATCCGTACTACGTATATGTATTAACTAATCTTAGAGAATCGGATTCCTATGCAACATAACCTTCTTATCCGTATTTTCTAATACTTCATATATTGACACACATGGCTAGTCGGTCGGAATTTCCCCTTGTACATCCCATGTACAAATTTCTTTCTTTTCTAAAATATTTTGTTGTGTTTTAGTTTTGAAAACTTTGTCTTCGAGCCGAAACCGGTTATAGTCTAGATTTTTCAAAAATGCTAGTTCGCTATAACCTTGGCTCTGATACCACTTCTGTCACACCACGCCAATGGCGGAAACACGTGGCGCAACGCTCGAAGCATATAAAAGTCAAGATTAACACAAACTATATTTAATTAGAAAAGATCAATTTATTAGAATGTCGAAAATGAGTATCTCGTTACAATATTGCGCAAAGCATTACATAAAACGATGGACATTAAGTTTCAATGTAGGGGTATTTCCATTTAGGTTCCAACCCGATGGTAACAATGAATGAAACCCCGACCAGTATCCGACATCCCGAATTCCACCGCACTAGCCCCATATCTATTCAGCACTTAGTTACCTGAAAGATATGTTTAAAAAGACGTCAATATATAAAATATTGGTGAGTTCACAGGTTTTAGTTTCAGAACAACATCATTTTCACAACTATCGACTCGACTCACTTTACCGCATAATTATTTTCCCATTAAATAATTATACTAGGATCTTGTCGATCGATATTTCCCTTTCTTTTACAACATGTGCGAAACCTGCACAACTTGTGGCATTTGTAAGGAGTAGCTAGCTCCTGCAAACTATAATGATGAGCAATCCCTTGAGCCCCATAACCAAACCAAGACTAATGATAATGCCCCGCTCCCAGTCGTTCCTCGGAACCCAACGACTTAATTTCAGAATACGTGCACCCCAGGCATACGCCGATGCATAATCGACGCTATCGATTAGGGGTGGGCCTTGTCAGGCACCAATAGTACTATCCAAATATTCCTTCGGTTTCATTTCTCTGAATTAATGATTACAGAAGAGAGGACTCAACCCCGAGTGGCGATCACTGCTCAAGTACTCATCATACCACTTATCACATTTTAACCTTTGAAAACATTTCAACATGTGACAACGTTTGACAAACATATCTTTCCCCCAGTTAAAACAGTAAAATGGGGCCGTGAAACTCACCTGGAACTGTGCTTGGCTTAAAGAAGAAAATAGCAAGTTTTGTGGTCTCGCACCTACAAATATCCTAGGCGTATAAGTCACTACACCTATAGTGCATGTGCCTTGGCAAGTTGTACACCCAACTCCCTGACCACGCGTTATCCCAATTTCCGTTTAATTAGTCTCGTATCCTAGGTTCATTGGCGATGGATTACCCTTTTCTTACAAGTTATATATTAATCTTGTTAATACTATTTGTAACTTGTATGTTATTATTCTCGACACGACTCCACCCAACGTATAATTATTTTCCATTTAAATAATTATACTTAGGAACGTTTTGCTCGATATAATGTATTCTTATTACCCGTCCCGACTCACTTTGCCACATATTTACTTTCCCATTCAAGTAAACATGCTAAGGTCTTGTCGTTCGGTTGTATATTCTTAACGTCCGACTTGACGTACCATGCCGTATATTTATTTTCCCATTTGAATAAATATACTAGGATCTCGCCGGTATTCACATGTATATAGGTACATTTTGCCTACTCGTCTCGGTTCTCCTTCTCGCATATCTACTTTCCCATTCAAATAGATATCCTAGAATTCCGTCGAGACGAGCATGTGTTCATGTACCAATGCGTGAATTTTCCTTGTTAAGTCCATACGTTGTTTTAGCGTTTTTAATTCTTTACGTTATGCTTTCTCCCACGAATATTCTTTCTAACACTTAGGAAAGTGTTACATAAGTTTCACCCTTGTTATATATATTTTATTTCTTAAAATATATATATATTTTCATCTTGCCGCAATGGCATTCTTTTCTCATTTGTCCGTTTATCCGTTATCGTTAGTTCATGTTACTAAGTCCGTTAGTTAGCTTTTTCCACATTTTCTTCCCATATGCGTTCTATGGAAATATTGTTCGTACTTCCAATTCCGAACACATATTACTTGGAAAAATATACTTTTGTATTTTTAGTTCAATTTGTTAACTTGTATCCCAAAAATGTTCTCCGATACTTTTATATTCCCATTTATATAAAAGTATCCATTTTTGTACAAGTTTTCCCAAGTCTTTACTTTTGTCCAATATTTTATAACACCTTTATCATTTTATAAAATCCTTATGTTAACTTAATCTCTTATTTTTATAAAACTTCTATTTTTATAAAAGTACATCTTTCAAAATATGCATGAGTAGGTTTCTCACGTTTACCAAAACTATACTTGTTGCATTTTCCATCCTAACTTTCAAAGTTAGCATTTTTCTCCCAACTTAGTGGACTTTGAAGAACCATTTTCTTAATGTTTGGTTATTTTTACACCATTCCACTTCTAATGATCTTATAATCCATCCTAGATGCTATTAACATGTGCGTTTCATGTTTTTATCCAAAATATCAATTTTTCACTCATCCAAGTGAGTAGACTTTGAACATGGAACTTTTTCATCCATGATCATCTAACCCATTTCAACATATTTTTGACATTAACTAGTCATCTCATGACGATTAAAATCATCTTTTATCCTATTCAAGTCCTTTTCAAAAATCATGTTCCCATCATCATCCAACTCAAGTGTATGTTCATATTTTTACATTTTCTTGAAATATCACATTATTAATATCAAATCCATGTTTTATCCATATTATTATTCTTCCATTTTTATTCTAACAAAACTTAATAAAACCCATTTTATTACCCATTAATGTACAACTTGCTCTCCATAGCACAAAACATGAACATTTAAGAAATAAAACAATGTAATACTTACTACTAGCTCAAGGCTAGGGAAGACAAATATCTTGGATTTGGGTGAGGTTTAATGTGTTCTTCCAAGTGGGTTAAGCTCCAAGCTCTTGAAACACACAATGGGGTTTTGAAGGATAATGATCTAGAGGTGATTTGGAAATGTAAAAATTGCAAGAATGATGTTGGTGTGGGGGTGTAATGCCACGGCCACAAGAAGAAGGAGGAGGAGTGTTTTTGATTTTTCTTGACTCAAGTATGCTTGTGTATGTATATAATATCTCTTCAAATCTTCAAAGATTACCTAATATCTTTGTCTTGGATTATGGGAGATTGCAAGGATCATGTAAGATCACAAACAAAATCTTGGAAGATTTAGAGGGTGTCTTGGCCGTGAGTTTTAGAGAGAGAAATGGAGAGATTTGTTAATTTTCACCCAATACACACTCATGCATCCTCATGATTACTATTAATTCTAATGGTTTATGGAGATAACACAAGATATCTTCCACTTGGGTGGGCCATAGGCCGGCCCCAAGGGGTGTTTTGGTGGGGTCCACTTTGCTAAATAATCCCCATTATTAGTTATGTTTAATCCCCTTTCGTTCGGGTACCGTCCGGGTATTTTTCGAGTTTTTAATCGCGTTTCATCCGAATATTAAAATACCCTTAATATTCCTTAAACATAGTCCAGTTTAAGCGTTGATAAGTTGTTTTGGCTTTTGCCAGGTGAAATTGTATGTTACGCGCGTATCGGGTGCGGTACGCGCACTTTATTCGTTACCGGGAGATTTGTATGACAAGTTTTCACGTATGGCTTTGGGGTTCCAAAACTCATTATATTTTGTGAAATTATCTTTTATTTTATATCCCGGGTGTCCGGGATCCGTTTCGCTTATTTAATTTTTGCCGGGTAATCGCCAGTGTCCATACCGGATAGATTTGCTTGCACATGATCCTATCATGTTTTGTCATTAAACTTATGCATTCCTATGCATTATTTGGGAATTGCTACTTTTCTAAGGCCTCAGTTAAATAATCAACACATAATTACGTTTAATTACGTTAATCGCGTATAGTTAATTAGTACAGGATTACCTTAATTTTGCCGGTTGTTACAAGCTAGGACCAAAATGGGAAGGTCCCTACACCATCCTAGAATCCCACAAAGGAGGATCCTATAAACTTGCCAATATGGAAGGCAAGAAGCAAGCTACCACGCCACTGGAACGGCAATAACCTTAAAAAGTTCTTAGTTTAGGCTTTCAAGAAATGTAGTCTCCCTCCTATTGAATGATGTAACATTGACATGTTAAATCAATGTAAGGATCAGTAGATCCTCTTTTGAAACTCCGTCTTTCTATCCTACTTTCAGGTTGAGAACCTTGCAAGAAACTCCATGGCAAGGGCCATGTAAGGGGATGAGCTCCCAGGCCACATCACTCAATAGGTTCAAGGGTTGAATGAACCTATATAAGGGGTGAGTTCCTAGGTCAATCCAACTCCATGAGACTTACAAACTTTCTCTTTACATGTCTCATTTACGGGTCTGAGCAGCCTACATCAATTGTTCCTAAAGTTTTTGAACAAACTTACGAAAAACCAAAAAACAATAAGTAATGTATAGGATAGATGGTGACTTGTTTACCTAGACTACCTTTAGGATTAATGACTGCAGCATTCAACCTTATAAGGTGCTACCGGTTAAACATTTCCAAACATAACAAAGACAAATACCATTGAACAAACACAGTTAAAAAGCCAATAAAGAAAGTAAATCTAACATAACCTTAAGGGCTTAAAACATTATAGGCCTTAACAAGCCAAGTACTACAAATTGTTCAAAGGGCTATCAAAGCCCACCACCATAAGGGAGTCCACTAGACTCCAACAAAAGACAAATTGTTCAAACACCAGTTAATTGTTTACAGACTGATTACTAAGAAAGCTATGAATAAAGGACATCAAAGAAGCTAAGCAACATCATCAGACCCTGAAGGCTTCGAGGCTTCATCCTCTCCATGCACCTTCGCCACCTTTGTTTTCTTAGTCTTCTTTCCTTTCTTCAACGGCTTCTCGCTAACAATCCCAGCCTCAGAAGCTTCAACACTAGCATCCTTGGACGGTAACTCTTCAACGTCTAAAGTCTCCTCGCTATCACCAGAACGAGCCCTTTTCTTGGAAACTGATTCAAGTACTTGAGCAGAAACAACTTCATTCAAACCTACGGGCTTCATCTGTTTCAGCACCTGCAAAGGTTTTCCATATCAAGAAGACACCCGGGAAACATAAAGATAGGATTTTTGCTCCATCTTCAACACCGTCTCTTTGAAAACATCCATGGGCTTAGGCTGATATAAAGGAGACTCTTCCATAACTTCACCCGCTTCGTGAGCTTTAAAACCAGCAACAAAACCTGCATGTTTACCATGAATGAGGAGTTTGGTGTAAACCTTCCCAAGAGTAGAGTTGAATTCGGCAGAATGAAGCAGATAAGTAACAACTTGCTGGAAGCCCTCCTCAATCAGCCACTAATTGTCATCCAAGGCACCAGCAAGGGGAGTCTCCAACCCAACCCTCTCTTGATCAAACACCTTCCTCTCCGCTTCAAGAGTTAACCTATCAACCTCAAGCTTCACACGAGCAGCCTCATGTTTAGCAACCTCAGCTTCATGACCTCCTTTCAGCTCATCTATCAAACCAACAAGGGTCTTTTCTTTTTCAGCCCATTCCAAAGCATCATTCTTCAAAAAAGACAAAGCTTACTTCATCTCTCTTCTCTTCTTGGAAAATTACTATACTCTCCCATCATCTTCCTAAACCTACTCACACCTTCAGGAAGCATTGCAGCCAGATTGCAAGTCCCAACCATCATCTTAGTCAAAAGAGCATCATCATCCAACCCATCCAAGCAGGCCTTGGCACCCGGGGTAGCATGATGTGCAAGTACATCCTCACAAACACAGGATGATTTGAAGGTATCAGAGGGTTTCACATTCCAACCAGGGGTACACACCCCTTCACCATCAACACTTGTGGAACCCTCAGCATGCTTCATCATCACAACCTTTGCAGCCACCTTCTTACCCTTGCCTTTCTTACCAACAACTTCAGCAATAACATCTTCAACCTTCTGATCTTTCTCCTCCTCTGAGTTCTCTATGTCATCACTCACATCCACCGCTTCAGAAACATCTGCAGACTTTGCAGCCTTCAACCTAAGCAGTCAATATCGGTGATATCTTGGTGATATATCGGTGATATCTCGGTTATCGGCCATAAGGGCCTATCTCGGTCACAAATATCGGTCCCTATCTCGGTTCCGATAATCTCGGCCGATATCGGTGATATATCGGCCGACTGCCTTCCAAAATATCGGTTGTATCGGTGAGAATATCGGTTGTATCGGTGAAAATATCGGTTTTGTGTTTTTTTTGCCCATTTTGATACCATTTAGGTTACAACAGAGATGTAATAGGGCTGAAGAGATGTAATAGGGATGAACATGACTATGAAAGTTTGTAAAAGAAAAAGAGATGGAGATGAACCTATGCTAGAAATGGGAGGAAGAAACCTGCAATGGAGAAGGAGAGAAGACAAAGTGACAGTTGCTTTGTTTTTAGGGTTTATCAACATATACCATATTATTTCCTTTAATTCTTTTATCTAAATAATATTTTAATCCTTAATATTATGGTTTTGGTCAGATTTGACCCTAAAGATTTTTTAGTTTGTTACAAAATGTTTTAAGTTTTATATATTGATCTTACTATTATTATAATATATATATATTCCGTAATTACCGATATCCCACCGATATCTCACCGCAATAAACGATATCCTAAATATCGGTCCTTGACCGATAACCGATATTTTACCGCATTAACTGCTTAGCCTTTAACAAACGATGACTAGACCTCCTAGTCGAAGTAGGCTTAGAAAAGCTTTTCACATTTGGAACAGTGACATAGTTACCACCATCATACCTTCCCTTCTCATACTTAGCCAAAGCATCCTCACCCTCAGCAGCTTCAGCATCCTTAAAAACAACTTCTGAAGCATCATCACCCTTAATGAAATCCAAGGCCGACATGACTACAAGGCAAACAATAAGAAAAACAAAAACATAAGTAACATGAAAAAGAAAACAAGAAAAAGTAGTGGTAAACATAAGCATACCCGGATCACCCTTCATCAACACAGGGTCTCTACCCTGTTTGTCCCAACGAGTGCTAATATCGGATAAAACCAAAAAAGGTTCGCCAAAGGGACGAAGCCTTGAAGGACATGCCCGAATAGCCTTAAGAAAATTTTCATCTAAGGCAGACTCCAACGGTTTTGCTTCATTAAGAACAGCCTCGGGATGCCTCCACACAGGCTTGAAGGGGAAGATGGATTCAGAAACCCAGAAAAACCTGGTCTTCCATTGACCAACGGTTGTTACATGAGAAGAAATCAAGTTGGTTTCAACCGAGGACCCTTCAAAGGTAAACCAATCGCCATTCTTGGCAAGGCGAGAGAAACGCCTAAACATAAGAAGGGTCGGGTCATAACCAAGAGCCCTACATAGGATTTCAAAGTGCAAAATACGGCCGACCCCATGAGGATGGATTTGACCCAATGAAACCCTATAATACTCAAGAACATTGAGCAAGAAAATAGAAAATGGATGACGAACGTCGGAAAACTCGAAATGACGACAATATAATGCAATCGAACCATTAGGACAACTGGAAACAGGATCTGTAAGACGAGGAGCAGTAGGCTTGAAGGACAGATCAATGTCCCACTCCAAGCAGAATGCTTCAACTTCCTCTTGTGTAAGGGAAGAGAAGGTGATAGACATATCCTTCTTAGCACCCATAACACCTTGAAGGATGATCAAAGGCAAAGAAAAATAAAGAAGAAAAGACTGACCTGATGATTGCACAAGCGAAACCCTAAGAAAATGAAGAAGAATCGTTGGAGAAGAAGATAAAAGAGTAAAGTGATTTTATGGTAAAAAGGTAATATAAAGGCAGTTATCATAAAAATAAAATAGATAATGATGCCTTATAATTAATACACAGACTGAATGGCTGACACCTGTCATGTCAAACAGTCAAATCACAATTCAAATCCAGAGAAAGTAACCGCCCAAAACCTGCGAACCTTCGAACCTTTCAAGTAAGAACAAAAGTAGCAAACAGTCAGAAGCCTTCTAGCTACGCCACAAAGACTCCTGACTTGGGGGGCTGATGACGTGGGTAGCTCAAGGCAAAAAGGTTAACAACCATCACAAACATATGCTTGAAGTGTTGAAACCTACAAAGGTTCAAATGACAAAGAAGCACAGATCAAAAGATGACCTGTCTTGTCACCTTTTCCTCGGCCAGCTCAAAGCAACTGTCGTGTAGACATTGCATAGCTCGGACCGCAGGTCCAAAGCCATCACCGGCTTAAAGTGGCTTGTCTTCTTGTTGCATCATGGCCCAAGATAATATGCCTTCCTAAATTAGAAGATACATTCTCTATATAATCAGGATCAATCCCACAGATCTGATCCATCCCTGATTATTCTCTCTTACACTCAATCTTCTATTCTTTTGGTCCACACACATGTGAGGAGTCTATCTCCATCACACGAACACATTACTCACGTCTTAGAATATCAATTCTGGTATTGAGTAACACTCAGACCAGAATTCTAACACTCTGAAACAATATTATCTTGAACCTCCTTCTACGTTTTGCAACGTAGGAGGATACCACGACCTGCGTTAGGCAGATTGAAACTCTTGAACCCTTTTACCCTTCTTGTGACTCAGAAATAACGTTAGGCTATTATTTGTTGTAGTAACAGGTATCTAACTGGAACATTGATGCATCTTGGTTTTGATCGTCTTATTTGAACATTATTTACTTCATTGTAGGTGTCTTGATATGCAAAAAATATACATAATATTTATATCAAAACGAACCCAGTTTTAAATGTTTTTTTAAATTGAATTGGAATAAGCTTAATTTAGTTACTTATATTCTGAAAAAATTAGGTCCCAAACAGACAAACGAAGCAAAACCAAATCATTAGCCCGACCCTTAGAGTCCACCCAACCTCCCATGCACTTCAAATTATGATACTTGTGCTTCCGTAATAATAATTTGCTTTACATGGTCATCCAAGCGCTCTCTAATTCCAAGTTTTGATAAGGGGAACCAGGATTTCATAGAATGATACGATTCAACTAGGTTCGTCCTCGAAATAAGAAGTTTCACAAGTGTTCATGCTGGAACGCTGGTGAAAATAGTCCTTCAATCACTCAACCCTTGGTAAAAAGAAGTTCCATCATGAGCAGGGGCGGATGTAGCTTATTAGCAGGGGGTGCGGACGTTGCAACTCAACTTCGCGCGCGTAGTGGAAAATTAGTGGAAAATTTGTTTTTTTTTTTTTTTACGAAATTTGGAAAACGTTACTACTAAAATGAAAAAAATGAAAAACGTTACTACTGAAAAATGTTTCTAGATCCGCCACTGATCACGAGCTACTTCTCCGATAGACGCTCTACCACTTGTTGATATTGGTGTTTAATGCGGATGCCAGGGCTCGAATAACACAAATCACGAATATGGTATTCCTAATTAAATAATAATAATAATAATAATAATAATATTATTATTATTATTATTATTATTATTATTATTATTATTATTATTAACTAGGTCAAGTTATTCTACACATTGTAACAAAAATGAGATGGGTGAAAATGATACAAAAAACACAATAGATCATGAAATATAACACAATGAGCCACAAAATATAACACAGTGCCGAAAAACATAACACAATGTTGAAGAAAAAAGACGCAATGAATTGAAAAAATGACACAATGATGAAAATAAGGGTGGACGGGGCGCCTACCGAATTGTCCACGGGTACCAACTACCAGCACGGTAACACCGCCGCCACCCACGCTGGTAGTGGTCCCGTGGACCGTTTCGCTGGTTCTGTTTACCGTGCTGGTACCGGATGGTTTGTTGGTTTTTAAAAAATGCAAAATTTTCAGTTTACCCCCGTGTGTTTTAGTGTTTTTTATTTTTACCGTTTGTTTTATATGTATAACGTTTATTTATTTAGGTTTTTATATTAACCGTATGTTTATTAGAATGTAAAGTAAATAAAAATAAAAACCTTGCATTAATAAATATTTTAAACATAATAATACTAAAAAAACATTAAAAAACAAAGAAAAACACTTAAAGATTGCGCAACATTCGCCATGCCTCGACATGATCGAAAGCGTTGCCGTATCGAACCTCATACTCATATTGAGTGAATTTGATAGCCAACTCCTCGTCAAGCTCCGGATCATCCGTCACTTGTTGCTCGTATAGGGTGGTCCACCTCTCACATTTGATGTTGAGGTCGCCCCACTTGAACTGGAGGTCGCGGACAGTCTTGGTTGTGTTGTTGCCAACGTGTTCAACAAAGTCGCTAAACAGTCGAGCCCAAAATCCCTCAGGGGGGGGGGAGTTGAATTTCGGGGTCGTTCGACGCATCCTTGCGGCAAACCACAAGGGCCATTTCTTCTTCAGTCCACGGGTTCATTTTTTGTGTGTTTGGTTTTTAAACCGTGGTAAATTGTGGGTTTTAACCCCACGGTTTGATCACTTTTTATACAACGACGGTGACACTGTTAAGAATTAATTCGCTGACCGTTTAGGTGCGTTAATTCAATTTACTCGACGGTTTCCAAGATAAAAACTTAAATTTTTCCGACCGTTTGGTGGAACGGTTGAAGTAGTAATTAATTGTTAAAATCGTGTAAAAATCGTGTAAAAATGTAAAAAAAAAGTTTGGGTATGTAAATGAAAATAAATAAAAAAATCAGTGGAGTGCTGCCTACAAAAACGTGTTTTAGTGAAGTAATTCAGTGAAGTGATGTTGGAAAGCAGGATTGGTTAAAATCAGTTAAGTTCAAAACCTATGAGCACCCCTTGCCCCCTAAGAAAAAAAAACACAATGATACATAAAAGACACAATGATATAACACATATTCTAAAAACTACAAGCTAAAACCCCAAAAAACGAATACCTAAAAACTAACATCGTAGGGTTCAATAATACAGTTTCAATGCCACTTAATGAGTTCAATTAGGATCCCTTTAATACCCTTTATACGACTTCATATTTTTCTTTCACTACTTATTTAATCCTAACCTTATATTACCCTCGTCATTTGATTCCGTATTGCCTTGTTTTCTACATTTCATTTTTAAATTATTAACAAAGATATTCGTAACATTAAAATATCGTTTCACAATAAATACAATAACTTATGGTCAGTCTTCTGCCTTTGAACAATTGGATTTTATATATGTTCTTTGATTCGTATCTTTGAGTTTTATTGAAGATACGTTTGGCATTTTAGTCTAACGTATTTTATGTTAGAAGTACAACCAGTTGGCAAGATAAGAACGGAAACCAAACAATTTGTCATTTCAAATTATACCAAAAATTTTTTATTTCCTTTTCAAAAATAAAATAAAATTATTTTTAAAACCTTTTATTTTAAGATCATGTTATTTACACAACAATAAGTTTCTGGTTTGCACAAACCTATATGATACGTAGAGGCCTATATGGCCCATAGAGGATGTTGGGACGATAAATGCTCTCTAAATAAGCAAACTTTTATGGCCCGTACATGGGTTGTTGCCAGTTAGCATTAAATCCTATATGGGTTGTAGAGGGCTCTACAACCGTATATAAGTACGAGGTACGATGTAATCAATAAATAATTATTGTCAATGATTGCCAATAATTGGTTGGGTACATATGGGTCGTATAGGGCTATATGAGTCGCATAGATACAAAGAATATTTTTACATTGGTATTGTGTTGGTTTAGAACTTTACGGCCCATAGATAAGCCACTTCTACGACCCATAAATGACCTTTACGACTCTTCCCCAAACCATTTACAACCTATAATGGTCTCTACGACTCGTTTATAAGCCCACCTCTACAGCTCATAAAGGGCTCTACTGCTCGTAACTATGTTTTTTAAAGTGTTGTATATTAGTTTTTTGCATGTTATTTGAGTTTTTTATAATTTTTTTTTTCATTTCTTATTATAAAGGTAAAATAGCATAAACAACAAATTTTCTTCACTTAATAATTTAGTATACATTATAAAACAACATTACACTGGCTAGCAGTCAAGTCAAGTCATACCACTCTCTTTTACCGCTTGTATTACTTGGATGCAGCCTATATCCCTGTTCTAGACGATCCCTATATAGCGTTAACCATGGGGTTTCCTGTTCATTTAACCAAGTCATCCATGCTCCATTCGCATGTGGCATTGGAGCGTCTTCTACTAGCTGAAGCATGATGAAGTGGTCGGTGTTCACATGGGCCATTAATTTTTTCGACGACGACGACACCAACAACAACAGCAACAACAATAACAACAACGGCAACAACAACAACAACAACAACAACATCAACAACAACAACAACAACAACAACAACAACAACAGCAACAACAACAACAGCAACAACAGCAGTAACAACAACAGCACCAGCAACAACAGTACAGCACCAGCAACGGTAGAAGCAACAATAGCTACAACAACAGCAACATCAGCGATGACGACGGCGACAACAACGACGACAACGACGGTTGCAACGATGGTAGCAACAACAGTAGCAGCAGCAACAACAACAACAGCAGCAGCAACATCAGCAACAACAACAACAACACTAATTACAGCACCAACAATAGCAACAACAATAACAACACCAACAACAACAACACCACCAACAACAACACCAACACCACCACCACCACCACCAACAACACCAACAACAACAGCACCAACAACAGCAACAACAGCACCAACAACAACATCAACAACAACACCAAAAACAACAACAACAATGACAACAACAACATCAGCAACAGCAACAACAACATGAATCTAATCGACATGCACACAACAACCCATAACGCGTGTAAAGTTGGTGACTAAATCTTTCTTGTTTCCCTCAACTTCTTTATATTTCTTAACTCAGTTAGTAACAACAATCATCACAAGTATGTGGAGTGAGTTGTTTGGCCCCTTAATGTGCATCTTAAATCTTGTATGCTGGCTTTCAACTCTGTTAGTCGTATACTGACCAAAGTGTATATGCATTTTGAATACCCGCTACGAAATATAAGAATAAAAATTAAGCTATTTAATCCATGTCGGCACAAAAGTTAGAAGAAAGTTAATGTTTAGAAATTAAATGGCTAAACATTTAGTCAAGTTATAAAACTTAATATAATACTTCTACTCTCACCTTTAAAATTATCAACTACCGAATGTGATCAATATTTTTTCCTACTTTTACGTGAAGTATAATGTCTATGTTATTAATCTAATCATTTGGATCCGATTAGATCCTTCTGTTTTTTGAGGATCTACTTAATGAAATTGTATTACATATAGAGGTTTATGAACATTAACATTATGGGTATACGGGTCGTGTAGCTATATACGATCCGTATGTGCCAACCCAACACATCCATTCCAACACAACACTAAGCTAAAAATATTCTTCGTGTTTATACGAACCATATAGCCCTATACGACCCATATGTACCCAACCAATGATTTCCAATGATTGTCAATGATTGGGGAACCATATACGACTCGTAGACCAAAATTGACAAGACGGTCGGCCACCTGGCTAAGCACGGGCATGCTCCTCAACGAACCCGACAGAATCTGCACGAAAGGACTACGGGCTGCCCCCAGATGTTTGGCAGGGCCGTGCACACCCGTAAGCACGACAATACACCTCCTGGCAGCTCTATAAAAGGAGACCTCCACACTTCATTTTGGCATCCCATTCCACTCAATTCTCTCTCACGTTTATGCTGTTTTAAGGTCTTCTAAGTAACCTTTGGAGTTTGGAATCACTCCATAAACACTTTGCCTAAGTGAGCTTTGAGAGAAACTACATAAATACCCAAAATATTCTCCAAATCCTCAATCAACCCTCACCATGATTTCATACAAAATCATCCTTAGTGAGCCTGTTATAACGCCATTGTTTGGCTAGGATTATTAGGGTATTGCTAGGTGAAGACTATCTTGGTATGGATTTATATAGTTTATGTTTATTTTAAGTGATGTTTTGTGTTCTTGGTAATTACTTTTAGTCTTTCTTTGTTTGATGAACTAACTAATTAATCAACTAGTATTTGGTCTTGTGGGTGTTTTGGTAAGAAGTGGAGGGACTTATGAGTGTACATGTGGCGTGTAAAAACCCGCGCACTTGTAATCTAACCTAACTCCATGTGTAGAGATTAGCCTATTTGTGAGTGGAAACATTCACACCTTGTGGTGAATTCTCAACTATCAAAACTTCACTTAGGGTCGGTATGGTCTATATACTTCGCCTTGGTGATAAGCCAAGATTTGTTTGAGCGACTTAGCTTCATGGTCTATGGTTTGGCTTTGGCGCAAACAAAATATTGGTGAACTCGTGTTATAAGTAAACGGTCTTTATTTACTTCTATTATCATATTGCTGCCCAATTAATAATAGATCAATCATTTTTTGAAAAATTAATTATTTCAAGTAGGGGATGAGCGTACGCGGGAGGTGGCGTCGCCTCTATCCATGTCTAGTGGTAGCTTGTTAGGCACTTCGGTCGTTAGATGTCAATATCACAACTTTAGGCGATGGGTTTTTCAAGGTTGGGTGCATATAATCTTGGGTGATCCGCCCCTCACAGTTGAGAGGTGAGCTTACCGAGGTAGGGAGACCCTCATAATAACAACCAAGAACATAAAATGTTTATAGGTTATAGCTGTTATGCGTAATTTGGAACATATCACTTAATTAAACGTTCACTATTAGTTCCTACCAAGACAAGTTAGATCCCGAATCAACACCTTCGTTTGGTTATCGGTCATTCTCTCGGCTACTTTTGTTATATTTATTCTTATAAACTTTAATAACTTAAAACTGAGTAATAAAGTCGTGTCTTTGGATTCAATACTTGGTACTTGCTCAAATCTATACTATGCTTGATAGGTATACTTGCCTATTGTGTGAGTTTTAGATAATTAAGCAACTATCATTTTATTTATAAATTTAAAATTTTGATAACATTTTGGTAAAATCTTGTTTTCATTGGTTTTAGAACACCAAGTTTTAACACCACTGAATCCTCTTTTTAAAACATACACATCAAGTTTTTGGCGTCGTTGCCGGGGACACGATATTTTTATGGAAAGGTTTTAAGTTACTAATATAAAACGTTCGTCTACTTTTTCTTATTTTATTTTGCACGATGGATCATCAAGATGAAGAAAATTGTTATTTTGTTCAACAAGGATGTGACTATTGTGGTGGACCTCTTTTTCTCCACACTTGTGAAGACTACCTACTTTGTTTTCTTCTATGTGACTATTATGGTAGACCTTCTTACCCCCACAAATGTGAAGAATACCTATCTCCATGTCTTCCTACTTCATATAGTCATCATTCATACCCTTGTGAATCTCCTCTATACTCACCTTCATATGAACCTCCTCCATATTCACCTTCTTATGAACCACTTCCAATTGATTCATCACCAATTCCATACTCTCAAATACCACCAATTTTTGATTCTTCAACTTATTCATCTTATCCTTTTGAAGAAATACACGCCCTTGAAAATCCACAACCATTTTTGCCATCTCCATCACTAAACCCTTTTTCCGAGTCCAACCCCGAGCCTAAGCCCGAGTCCAAGCCTTCGCTCATTGACTTGGAGAAATTTGCTAAAAATTTTCAGATAGACGAAAATTATCTCTTGAGGAAATTATTAATGGAGGATGAAGCAAAAGCAAAAGCAAAAGCAAAAGCAAAAGCAAAAGCAAAAGCAAGGGCATTGGAGGCACAATAAAGAAAGCTTGCGAAGAAGAAGGCAAGATTGAGGAAAACATGGGTAGAAGTGAAGTGGTGGACATAGAAGTGCAAGAAGGACGTATTGACCCGACTGGAGTTCCTGCTATAATAAATCTATATGAAGAACCAGACTGCGGCAACTCAAGGAAGCACGTGTAAATGTCTCATTTGCCACTGTGCACGAGTGATAGCCTCCCAATGGTTAAACTTGTTGAAGAATCATGGGGTAAGGCATATCACTCTGAGGTTCACTTCGCTAGGAATAAGTGATGTCATTTTGGAAAACCACTTGTGGTGTGTCATGATGATCAATTTCTTCACTACTTGCACATTATGAAGTTTGATCAAGGCATCTTCAAGCGATGGTGGCGTGACTTGTCATCTCTAGTGTATTTCACTATCGATCCCAAGATCTTAAATTGTGGGATTGAAGTGGGTTAAAGTAGTATTTCCGGGACTATCCCGAAGAAGAATAAGTTGAAAGGTTGGTGCATACGGTAAGAACGGCAATTGAGGACCCTCAGGTATGATCGTTCACTTTTACTCCAGTCTAACCGCTAGGTATGCCTTCTCGGCACAAGAACTTAGTATTTTATCCTTTAGTAGTTTATTTTTATTTAGTTCTAGCTATTGAATCCATGCCAAGTTTTTTCTCTCAAAAATACTCAGTGGTCAGCTAGTTGGGATATCGCCTGAACAGTTTTCTTTTAGAAAACTAATTAGGGGGAGCATTTGCTAGTGACCCACTTATTTCTTTAAGAATAAAATATATCATAAAAACTATAATTTTTAAATATGATAAAGAACTAATTGTGAGGTGTTAAAATTTTTCAAAAATGTTTTGAGTAACCAAAAACCGTTTTCAAACCCTTCGAATCCACCCAAAGATCAATTAGGGGATTTTGGGTGGTTTTGGTAAAGCCGAAAGAACCAACTTAAAGTGTCCTTACTTCATAAATTAGAGCAAAATCTTTTCCATGTGAGTATTTTGAGCCTTATGGAGCACATCCACTTTGTATGACTTATGCATTTCGAGACCACAACCAAGGTGAGAGTGTGAAAATGATTAAGGCACCTAGGATCAACCCATTCCATCTTCATGAGCCTTCCACTAAATTTTTCCTCACCTAGTTTACCACCTTGAGCCTTAGCCTATTCATTTCTTCCATCATATTGAACCCCTGTCAAGGTTATGGTAAAGGAAGCTTGCTGAAGGAAAGTAGGAAACTCTTGGGCAATCTTGGAATGCAAGCATAGACCACACACCGCGGTTTTTCACGAAGGAACGTTTGGTAAAAGATTGAGAAGATAGCCACAAAGAGACAAGTACCAAGAAATAAGTTTTGCCATAAGAAATAATCTATGTTTAGTTTTTCAAAGAAAAAAAAACTCTTGTTGAATAAAGTCGAGAAAGCTCCAAAATAATGGCTTAAGAAGACAAATATGTTAAAGATTGAGTACGTCCATAGCTGAGATTAGTATATGCAAACCGCCGAACAATTCGCAAAAAGAGGAGTGTCAAAGCATGATGTTTTTAGGGGGAAGGGTCACAAGCCCACCATATAGAGTTCGACACCTTCCCATGATGCCTCAGCCGCTACCCAAGCCAGCCATGACAGTAGACACCTTTCCTACCCATTTACCACTCCATCAGCTTCACCCATTACAAGACCTTTTGATTCACACTTTCTTACCTATATATATATATATATATATATATATATATAGTGGTGGAGATTTTATTTGCATACAAGCCTATGATCTATGCATGCCAATCTGAGGGATCACCCCAAACAACACCCAAGTGAAAGAGATAAATGGTAAAAAAACAATGAATTAGGGCACTGAAGGGACGTTTGATTAGGTGCACCAAGGCTTATCCAAAACATCTTCCAAAAATGTATTTACTAAGTGTTACTCATAGGAGGTAGGTTTTGCTCAGCACATCGAGTAGTCCTACATTTTTATCCACTAAAAATGCCTAAGGTTCGGTTTGCTTGAGGACAAGCAAAAGCTCAAGTGTGAGGTGTTGTGATGTGTTGAGATTTACTCATGTTTTACATGTTATTGGATTAGTATGCTCTTTGACAGTTTACTTGCTTGTGAACACTTATGTGTTTTAGCAAGTTTAATCAGATTTGCACAACGGAATAAGTATATAAAGATTCACTATCAACAGGAGTTATTACCCCCCTAGATGTTTGCAAACTAAAGACAAGTTAATGAGAATCTAAGTATTGAATGTGAATGACAATAAATACTCAAATAGATTCTCAGTTAATGAAATGAAAATAACAATAATAAGCTTTGAAGGATTTCAGTTTTCAATTAAAATCGATGTCTAAAACAGAGGGATGAACCCATCTATTTATAGACTTACAAATGCATGAACCTTGTTACAAAAGCAAGTCTGCAACAAGCTGCAGTCTTGGAACTTGTACATAAAGATAAAGTAATAATAAACAATTAAACTACTGAAATATAAGGGCGGTGGAAAGATTCTATTACAAGTGCTGATGAATGACAAACTACTGATGAGTAGTTTGTCTTCAGTAGTTCTTCACTAGACTTGTCTGGTTTGACTTCAGAACTTTTGATCTATCTTCTTCAGTACTTGTTGAATCCTTCTTCAGTACTTATGTCTTCTTTCTTCAGTAGTTCTATACTTAGAATAATTTGCAGAAGAATGAATTAGACTAAGGTTTGCAAAAGTGGTTTCCTCAATCCTTTCTGTCCTAACAATCTCCCACTGGATTGATGAAGCCAAAACCTTATCTAATTCCTTATTGCTTTCTTCTTCTTTCTTCAACTATCTTCCATATTTATTTGAACATGGAATTCTTCAATTGATTTAGCTGTTCATCAGTGAGAGATCCTTGTAGATGTTGAATTGTAAGCAAGTCTTGTGTTGATAGATTTCTCAGTTCATTCATGGATTTGAAGGCCTTGCTTGTAAGATCTCTTCTTGTCACCAATACTGAGTTGGAATCAGTAAAGGACCATCTGATGATCAGTACTTTAGATCTGTCAAAATCTGAAGTATAAGGGACCATGCTGGATCCCTGGGATGTTCCTCAGTGTTGGATGTTTTCCACTTCAGTGACTCTCAGGTGGGATTCACTTCTGTCTTCTGTTTGCACCACATCAGGTAATTTAAAAGTAGGTAAGTGATGTTCAGTAATTACCTTTGTGTGCAGTTTATCAGTTACAGTCTTTTGGATTTGGTAAGCAAATGTTGAAGGATCCCTGAACTGTGTTATTAGAGGCTTTTCTTCAATATCAAAGTCTCCTTGTACAACTGTGTTGCCTTCTAGCAGCACCATCTTGAAATCAGTCTTTGTATTGTCCTCTGGCTTTCTTTTGGTAGCAGGTCTTTGTTTAACACCAGAAGTTCTAACTACTGAAGTTGATACTTCAGAAGTTTTGTACTTCTCTGGATTTGCAGCCTTGTTAGCCTTGTATCTTTTGTATGTGTCCAGTAGTTTGTCTTCTCTCCATTTTGACACTGAGGCTTTTGAACCATAGTCATTGGCTACCAGTTCTTCAATTATTTCTGCTCTCTTTTCTTTTCTATCCTTCTCTATTGCAGTCTTGTCAGCAACAAGTTGAGCTCTTCTTGTTAGCTCATCCATTGAGAGCCCTTTGAGTGAATAGGCTTTTATCTTGCTGGTTTTTGTAATTAAAGACACCAGTTGTTGTCTTTTGTCTTCTTTAGCAACTCTTTCTGTTTCAGCTTGTCTATTCAACTCTGCTTCATAAGCTTGAAGCTTTTCATTTAAGCTCAAGTCTTCCCTTGCTTCCAGGTTGTTCTAGATCTCATCTTCCTTAGCCTTTCTTTGGGCTGGAAGTAAGCTCTTCTCTAGTAGTTCGTTGGACATTGAAATTGGAGAAGGGATTGTATGCGTATAGGATCGGCTAATCAACAAAGATAATGATCAAACAAGTTCAATTCAGGTGCGGAATCCCTGAATTGATCACAAAATGATGATAAAACTAGCAAAACACATAAATCATCATAAACATATTCATTTCATTCAATAACATAATCAATTACATTTCAAAAGGTTGTTTATAATGATATAACTTGTTTACAGACTCAATAAAAACCCTAGGGAGAAACACACACTAGGAGGGAAAACAAATGACCAAAAGTTTTTACATTAAAAAATGAGATTGCCTTATATAGACCTGCACATTCGCCCAAATAGCTTAATCGAATGTGCAGGTTCGACCGTTCATATAGGGCGAATCTAGACATACATATATACAAATCTTCATTTGACCTCCCAGTGTTACCTTCGACCGTCTTCTTCTACCTTCGACCATTTACTTTTCACCTTCGACCACTCGACAAAAAACAAAACGTATTATTATTCGCAATTCAATAGCATTAGTCGCACTTTCGTGTATCTACAAACTCCCCCTCGACTATTGCTTGAATTGCTTTAGCCTTCGCTCTTCGTCCATAGTCTTGTTCATCAGTTTGATACGCAATAACGTCTTTTGTTCCTTCGTCATCACTGGTTCATGAGTTTGTTTTGGCTTCTTCTTTTCAACATTCTGAATCTTTACAAACTTCCCCAGTTTCTTATCAAAATCACAACCCGCATTAACATCCCACACAAAGCATAAGAATACCACACATTGGTATTTGGCTGCCTGTTCACTGTCTTTCGCTTCACAATAAATCGGATTATAAAAAGCATGATGATATCTTCGTGCGAGCAATTGATTAACAACATTGGATCAAAGATATGAATCTTCTTAAAATCCTTCGCACCATCCTTCTATACAATAATAGCCTCTGCCGTCTTCCAATCGTAGTACCACCACATAAAATCTTTTGAAAAGTGTTGAGGAATCTGCATCAAAGGAATATGCTTCAACACTTTTGGTGGTTTATACTTCAAAGTCACCTTGTGCAACCCCGTAATCTCATCCTTCTCCTTCTTGTGAACAATTCTCTTAGGATACTGCGGGGTAAACACGTCCCATTTCGTCCTGCTCTCTCTAGCCATTCTATCTGCAAAGTAGCCAACAAGATGGTTGTTTACTGAAGCACCTGACATTTCATGTCTGCAGATATCGCGAACAGCCCAGTACGGTAGTGTCTTAATGTCATGGAATCTGTTGAAGTACAGAATTCCTTTCTCCCATTTCACTGCGACACATTTAAACTATCTCAAGTATTTCCAGCCGAGAGCTTTGCCTTTGAATAACTCGTTATGGAATTTGTAAAAGCTACCTTGAACTTCAGTCTTTGGACGGTTAGCTTCTTTTTCTTTAAGCTTTCTCAACAACTCTTTCAAGTCATCAGATTGTTCAACATTTGGCTTTTGACAATCTGAATCTTTGAACACTTCTTCAACAAACTTCTTACTTTTCTCACGAGCAAGTTTCTCAGCCTGGCTCAACAGTTTATCAGAAAATTCAGGAAATCCAGAATCTTTATCATTCTTAAAGTATTCTGGATATTCCTCACTAGTAATATCCTCTATCTCCACTTCTTCAAACACTGGAACATCTCTATCATCGGAGTGATTACCTGCTTCTTTCTCAGGTATATTCGGTATCTGGTTCTCACTCATCAACTCCTCCAGAGATTTACCAACCTGTTTCGCCAGTCCCTCCAATATTTCTTTTGATACGGCTGCAGAAACTTCTCCGTCTTCTAGATCAGGATCATTATACTCCAACTCAAAACGCATATCGTTTGACTCAAATATCTCTGGAAACCTACCAGTCATCTTGATCGTCCAGACTCTATCAGTCAACATCTGGCGATAGAATTTCTTATCTTCCTCAGATAAGGCTTTTAACTTCTCATTCCATAAGATATTATCATCGTCAGTAGTTTCACCAGGAGCTTTAGAACTAGATTCTCCTGTGTGTTTTCCTGATCCTCTTTTCTCATACTTATACTTGTCAGTATCATCATCATCATCACTATCAGAACTAGCAGAGCTATTACCATCACCTGAATTATCTCCTGAACCATCATCATCACCATCATCTTTCTTCTTCTTTTTAGGAGCATCACCGGCATCCTCATTCAATTCATCATCTTCTTCTTCTTCATCTGAAGGTTCAAAATCAACAAGTTCTTCATCTTTTTCTTCATCCTCTTCTCCTTCTTTTAATTGAGGAGCTTTTGAGTATAAATCTTTAATCAGATTATTCATGCTCTTGTTTGTTTCTCTCAGCTTCTTATTCTCCTCTTTCATAGTGATGTACCTTCTGGTGTTTCACTGCTCATATAATAACAACTTCTTGTTCTCTTTCTGAAGTCGTTTAATCTTTGCTTCCAGAGCTTCTTGATTTTCATGTGAAGATTCAACAATATCTAACATCTTTCTGTCATTATTGCTCAACTGTTCAATCTCTGCTTGTTGCTGATTAATAATCTTCATCATATCTGCAAGCTTCTGGTTTACTGCAGTCATCACATCACTATCTACAGTAACCTTTGGTGTTGAAGCTTCAGCAACTGGAATCTTTCCTTTCTTCAGCTTTTTCAAAACTCTATCCAAAGCATCATTGAATGCATCAGTTGGCAGTTCAGTATGCTCAGCAGCAGATGATGTCTTATGTTTCTTTGCTGCTGGGGATGTAATGGGTGATTTAGAGCTAGATGCTGCAGGAACTTTCTTCCCAGCAATCAGATTCTCAATGTCTTTAGCTCTTTTCTCCATCGGCTTCACAACTTTTTCTTTCTTCTTGTATAATGGTTTCTTCTGTTTCTCTCCAGCCTTTGGCGATCCTCCAAAATCTTCAAATCCTAAACCTAAACCTTCATCAATCTCATCCAATGCAATCGGACTTTTTGTCCTCTGCTCTTCTACAGACTTGTTTAGACTTTCAGACTCACTAGCCACAGTGGCCTTGGGCGTGGTGCTCTTAACAGTCTCATTATCTGAATCCCATCTCTCATCTTCCTGTGTCTCTTCAGAATCAACAGACACTTCATCAACCAAATGTAAACCCTTTTTGGGTACACTTTTCTTCCTTCTAGATACCTTCTTCTGTGGTGGTTCTACATCATCCTGTTTCTCTTTCCCTTTTTAACTCTTTGCGCCGACATTCACTACTTGCCGCTTTCTCTTTGCATCAGGATCAACAGGACATAGGATTGTCTTCATCAGAATCACTATTAGCATGCCTGGCTTTATCCTTACCTGGATCTTCATATCCTGTATTAATCAAGTGACCAAACAGATTCTTCAGTGGTGGTCTCTCATTCATCGGCACGCCTTTATAACCCTTCATTCTTACTAACGTGTTCAGATTCATATGATCCTGTACAACTATCTGAGTAGGATCTCTTCTCAAGTTCTTGTACTTCTCATCAAATATCATCTGCAGGAATCTCGGATATAACAGAAACTTCATGTTCTTCAAACCTCTGAGTGGTTTCAGCATATGTTCAAGTATCATTCCAGATACATTGAAAGGCTTGTTCAAGATAAGGGCAACCATCAAAGAGCTAATACTCTTTCTCATCACATCATAACCTCCACTCACTGATCCAAACACATGTAACATAACGTGTGCAAGATACTTGAACTGCGGGCAAAGCTTTCCTTTGTGTAATGAACCATCAGTAATCGGTCCATTGTATTTCATTCTAAGGAAACACTTTCTCTGCTCAATCCAAGAAAGAACTCTCGGATCTGTCTTCTTATCCTGCAGCTTCAGTGCCTCTCTGATGTCATCTTCAGAAATGATCACAAACTCCCCCTGAATCGTACTTACGACAGCAGATTCATTGTTCCAATAATCCATTCTGGCATTCTTCCAGACTTCTTGTTGATGATCTTTGTATATGATGGCGGGAGTAGCAAGGGCAACAATCACACGGCTTCTCTTTAAGAAATCAACAATACTGGTGAACTCAGTATGTTTCTTCAGATCTCCCATATACGCACAACAATTGTGTGCTGCTTCAAATGGTAACTCTTCAACCTGTTCCTTTTCAGCTGCCTTTTCTAAAGATCCTGCGGGAACATCAGTACTCTATGGTTCAGAAATAGTTAAACTGCAAAACAAATCAAGAAAAACACGTTAAAAACGGACAAAATAATCAAAACTTTAAACTTTTGATTTTGAAATTCTACATTCGACCATTCGAAGGTACGAATATGAAAATTAAGGTTCGAATGTGGAATTAAAGGTTCGAATGTGAAAATCAGTGATTAAAAATGTACATTCGACCAATCATTTCCACTTTCGACTGTTTGAACATCTTCATTCGACCAGAAAACCACGTTCGACCGTTTAAAATTGGGCGAAAGAAGACTGTTCATCTTCTCAAATTGCAGATTTTGATTTAGATAGTTTTAACATGCCATTTTGATTTGAACACCATCTAATATGGCCGATTAACATTTCCCAATCATCAATTTCGATTATTATTCAATGTTTATGTGTTTTCACTTAAAATCTAGGGTTCGACATTTTTTAAACAATCAATAGTCCAATCTGTGAAGTTTCAACCCTTGATTTTTGTTTATTCTCCCCCTAAAACACTTAAACAATGAAACCTTTACAACAATTGTAACAATTAACGGTTAATAATCATGTTTTGATCCATGTTAGGGTTCGGACACTAAATCGATGAATCTGAACTGTTAAATGGATGATAACCTGTAAACGATACGTTGAAATGATCAGCAAGAATCAGAGAACACAATGGTATGATTTTAAAATCACGAGCAACAAAGTCTCTTAATCTTAGAATTTTAAATTTTTTTGAATATGGGGTCGAATGAGCAGATCAGGCATATATAGGCTCCACATTCGACCAAACGACTAGGTCGAATGTGAAAATTTGTCCACCTTCGACCCTATTTAAAGGTTCGAATGTAGACAAATGGTTCGAATGTGAAAATAACACATGAACACTCACATTCGACCGTTTGAAAGGATCGAATGAGCAGGAAAAATTCCACCTTCGACCCAACGAAGGGGCGAATGAAACTTGGAATTTTTGAAGTTTTTTACCAAATCTCAAAAACGAGTCTCGTTCAAAATTTTTCTCAACTTTTAAGCATCCGACATTCATTATTTCCCATTTTAAGATGACAAAACTCAAATGGTACATCAAGCTTTAGAAAATCACCATCAACCACCATCGGCTATCAAAAATAAGATAGAAATGTAAAATCTTTTGGATTTTCTAAACTTTTTGTTAAAAACACACCTAAAATCTTTTTGAGTTTTGTATATTTGACGAGAAATGTAAAATGCAAAAATGTAAAGATAAAGCAGTAAATGTTTTGTGATTTCCGGTAAGGGGATCATATCAGTTTTTGAGAAATCTGATCACACCGTTGATCTTTTAATTTATTATCATTAAAGACAATGTGTGATCTGGCAACTGCTGATATTGTGATCCAGATAAACTCACATGCAGACTGTTGTGCAGTGCTTTAGACTAATACTATTATTTATAGTATAAACTCAATTGTCTGTGGTTCCCACGCACACGACATACTCCCGTATCAAGAAATAAATGCACAAAGACTCATTGTAACGTGTGATTATGCTTTCGTCATCTATAATTTACAAGATATGAGGCACAGAGGTATACAGGTCAGCAAATCAATGCTACAAAGTAACTTGTGCACTCAACCAGGTTGAGGGCTGATATCAATCATGATTTGCATCAATGATTGGATACGATGCATTAGATAATCTTTGATTATCGTCATACATTGAAAGTTCCTCAATTCGGTAACTTTATGATTAGGCTTTACAGCTCTTTTATAAAGACACCTTATCTGATCTAGGTCCGTAATGACTTACAGCAGAAGATTAGAGAGGATGTCCCTAGATAACTAATAACATAACGACCCGAAACCTCCGAATTTTGTACAAATACCCTATCAAACGAAATTACGGTACTAAGACTATATGCCCATGAGGAGTTCATCCACACAACAATTCGTTTGATATGTATGTATCAGGCACGCATTAATAGGTCTACGAAGCCTATCAACACATCACACAGACTCAAACACACGCCTTATATTGCATTACACTTCTTTAGCATGTGTCAGATCCCCACTGATGTACTATCATTTCCCCTTTTTCTCCTGGAAATCATTTTGGATTTTCTAATTTTTATGGGTTTTTGACTTTTTCAATGTTTTTTGGTTTTTCTGAAAATTAAACTCTACCTAAAATGGAAAACATATTTTTGTATTTTTGTGTTTTTCTGAAAAACAATAAAAACTAAACTAAAAAGCGATAAATTGAGGTGGTGACCAGTCTTGTTTTTCTTTTATACCATTAGCTTTTAAAAGATATTTAAATCTTGATTTATCAAAAGCTTTGGTAAAAAGATCTTCACGTTGATATTCAGTGTGGATTTTGACCATATCGATCAACTCTTTTGCGTAACAATCACGGATAAAATGATATTTGATCCGGATATGTTTAGCTTTCGAGTGATTAACTAAATCTTTTGTTAATGCAATTGCGGCCTCATTATCACAGTAAATAGGGGTTTTAAGAAATTGCAAACCGTTGTCCACCATCTGTTGTTGTATCCGGAGAACTTGTGAACAACAGCTTGATGCTGAGACGTATTCTGCTTCACATGTGGATAAGGCGACTGCAGTTTGTTTCTTGCATTGCCAGGTCACGAGCCTGCTCCCCATAAACTGGCATCCAGCCGTTGTGGATTTGCTGTCTTTGTCGCAGCCACCCAAATCTGCATCAATAAAAGCGATTAGGTCAAAATTATCATCATTAGGGTACCATAGTCCTCTCGACGGACAACCCTTTGGATATCTAAGGATACGTTTGACAGCAGTAAGATGACTCCTTTTCGGCTTCGATTGATAACGTGCATAGAGACATGTGGCAAACATTATATCTTGTCTAGAGACGGTGAGGTACATCAGAGATCCGACGATTGCTCTGTATGTAAAAGGATCAGTTAGCTCCCCCTTAGCATCAACACCAATCACGTGATTAGGTTGTATCGGGGTATCTATCGGCTTTGAATCATCCATCTGGAATCGGCTCAAGACTTCAGAAACATATTTCGTCTGGTGAATAAAGATCCCCGTTGGTCTTTAATCCACCTACAAGCCTAGGAAAAACTGCATCTCTCCCATCGCACTCATTTAGAACTTTTCCTGCATAACACGTTCAAATTCTCAGCATAGAAGTTCGTTAGTAGAACCAAAAATAATGTCATCAACATAAATCTGCACTAGAAGCAAGTCATCTCCTGTTCGTTTTGTGAACAGTGTGCAATCTACCAAACCTCAATTAAATCCTTTGGACAGAAGATACGTGCTCAGCTCCTCATACCATTGCCTTGGAGCCTGGTGCAACCCGTAGAGAGCTTTTTTTAGAACGTAGACCTTATCCCGGTGAATAGGATCTTCAAAGCCTGGTGGTTGACCTACGTAAACTTCTTCCTTGACCACACCATAAAGAAACTGGCTTTTAACGTCCATTTGATACACCTTGAATTTCTTATAAGATGCAAATGCCAGAAACATGCGGATAGCTTCTAAGCGTGCAACCGGTGCATAAATCTCGTTATAATCTATTCCTTCAACTTGATGAAAGCCTTGTATGACCAATCGAGCTTTGTTCCTAACAATCACTCCTCTGTCATCTTTCTTACACTTGAACACCCATTTTGTTCCTATCTTTTTCCGTCCTGGAGGTAAATCTGTTAGTGTCCACACTCCAAGTTTCTGGAACTGTAATACCTCCTCTTGCATAGCCTCTACCAAAGCGTCATCCAAAAGAGCGTCCTTGTAAGTCCGTAGCTCGACCTGCGAAACATAACAAGCAAAAGACCAGTAATTTTGAAAACCTGATGTTTGAATTTTGGCATATAAAGCAAGAGCGCTAAGGTATTCTGGTGAGTTTGCATTCCTCAGTTGACCTCTCGTCATGACACTGCTACCAAGATCACCAATAACCTGCTCGAGCGGGTGAATTCGATGTATCCGAGATTCCGGATAATCAGGTACTTGCACTCCCGTCTGAGTAGTCAAATTCTCTGTCGAATCCAGATCATTATCCAAGTTTGATGATGAAGCACCATTTGGATTTGGGTTCACTGGAGGTGTCTCTGTAGCAATATCTGGAACAACTTCACTTGTAACATCATCGTCATCTTCAGATTCTGATGAATTGAGAGTTGTGGAAGCTTCCTGAAATACCTCTTCTTCAGCTGCAGGAGCGTTGGTATCATTAGAAGCTGTTTGGGGGTTTACGGTGATCGGACGAACCAACGGTGATGTCACTGCGTTTTCAACCTCGTAATATAATCGTAATACAGCCTCTTCAACCAAGCTATCTAGATTGAATGATTCAAAGAATTCCTTGTAATCAAACATGCAGTCTGGACCGCTACCCTGTACATTCTGAGTATACCTCTGAACTTCAACGTTAGCTCACTCCTCTACCTGACGATTTCTTTTGTTGAATACCCATTTGAGGGGGGTGCATATCCAACAAAGAATCCTTCTTCAGCCTTTGGTGCGAACTTCTCAGATGGATTAAGCATTGTACACGGTGCTCCAAACGGTTCTAGATACTCTAAGTTCGGCTTTCGTCGATTCAACAGCTCATAAGACGTTTTGCCAAACTTCTTTACCGTTAAAACACGATTGAGAGTATAACAAGCTGCGTAAATTGCTTCATTCCAGAACATTACTGGAAGATTAGAGTCCGCAAGCATTGTTCTTGCCGCTTCTATTAGAGTCCTGTTTTTGCGTTCTGCGACACCGTTCTGTTGAGGGGTATACGGAGCACTGTATTCATGATGAATTCCTTTGTCTTCACAAAGAGCATCCATATGTGCATTCTTAAACTCCGTCCCATTATCACTCCTAATTCTCTTGATCTTTAGACCATAGATATTTTCCAATCGAGTGAACAGAACTTTCAGATTATTAAACGTGTCGCTCTTATGATGCAAGCACATAACCCATGAAAATCTGGAATAGTTATCTATAACCACAAGACAGTACAATTCACCAGCATGACTTTTACGCTTGACCGGTTCGAATAAATCCATGTGCAAACGCTCAAGTGGTAGTTCAACTGAATTGGCTTTCTTTGGTTTATCGGATTGTTTGTGCTGTTTTCCTTTCTTACAACTCACACGCTTGTCCTTCAAATGAAAATGTTTAACATTCACACCTGTGACAAGTTCATTCTTCACCAAATGATTCATCTTTCTAAGGTGAATGTGTCCCATCCTCCTATGCCACATGATTGATTCTTTTTTCAGTAGCCTTGGAGAGAAAACACGTGACTTGGCCTTGTGTAGTCATAGCTTTTGACATATCGAGAATGTACAAATTGTTCACTCTCGGTGCTTTTAGCATAACCCACTCTTTTGGTAGTACGAACCTTGGCTTGAGTATATAGCAAGATTTGTCATCAAAGAATACCGAAAATTGCTTATCACAGATTTGACTGACACTGAGCAGATTATAATCGATTTGTTTCACGTACGAAATCTTCTCAAAACTTACTATCCCATTACTTACACTACCCTGCATAGTAATGTATCCACCTTTATTCCCTGCAAACGCTACATATCCTCCATTGATATTTCTGATGTCAAACAGTAGCGATAAATCCCCTGTCATATGTCTAGAAGCTCCACTGTCAACAATCCAAAGACTGCTCACAAGGCCAGCTGAAGCTCCCTGCACATATCAAATAAAAGATTAGATTTTTCGGGGGACCCAAGCCTGCTTGGTCTTGGGTCTTTGAACGTTGAGTTTCAAAGATTCTTTCTCACAAACAGATTGATTTGAATTGATCTTTTTCTGATCAATTAAATCTTTTTCAGTTTCAGCTTTCTCATTCACTTGTGAAGATGAAGCACCTTGAGAACCCTTTGGTGACCAATACTGTTCCGAACGTTTAAAGATCCGGATTTGAGATTTTGGGGTCTCAACCGGTTTGTTTACTTCGTCCTTAAAGGAAACTTTCTTGGTTACCTTCTTTGATTTAACAGAGACAGGTCCAACTGTTGGTTTGACTGCAGGTTTTACAGGAACCTTTTTCTTCTCAACAGTTGTGTTCACCATAGGTTTCTTAAGTGGTTTTTCCATGGCTATCCAGTTACGATTGTCTTATGTCATCGAACGATTATCCCTTCTTTGATAAAAACGATTTTGATTGTAAAAAGGTGCTTGTTGAGGGACAAAACGTTGTTGTGGATAACATTGATTATCGACTGGACGTTGATGATTTTGCTTCACTTCCACCTCGTGCCTTTTGTGCCTAACATACGGGTAGCGAGCAAGTAAATGCCCTCTCTCCCCACATTTATAACACGCACGGTATTCCTCAAAATTGTTCTTGGAGTTCGACTTAGCATATGTAGTGATAGGATATTGATCATCCACACACTTCCTTCTAAGACTCTCAGGAGCTGGGTCCTTTGAGTAAGTCGGCTCAAGAAAACTATTAGCCTTTTCTTTTGGCTTGATAAATTCTGTGATATGAACCTTTGGTTCTTTTCGAATATCCAAAAAAATTCTCTCTAAAACCTCCGGAGGTACACAATTTGTTCGCTCATGCTTGGGGAACCAAATGGTACTCTCCTACCAAATTTTCTCAATTTTGGAATAGTTGGCAAATTTGATTGGATATTCCTCGTCAGAAATTATCTTATCGGATCCTATCATTCGATAGAAAATTTTGACGGGTTTGTCACATTGATCGTTTTTTTTCAACAGGCTTAACTGATTGATTCGCTCGATGAGCGTTAGCCATGGGATGCACAATCTGAGATGGTGACACTGGTTCATTTGTAATTATATGATTTTCAGCAGGAATATCACACACCTTCTCAAATTTGTCATCCTCAGAGTCGGAATCATCAGTTACAGCAATCAAACCTTCATCATTTAGTCCCAAAATTGGTCTAACATCAGAATTTGGGTCTCCCACACTAGAGGTGTTCGACTCATCATCCAATGTCGAGTCAGATTTAACTGAGCTTTCCGGTGTTATTGAATGCAAAGTATGATTTTCGAATAACACTGGAGATGGGACGGAGTTGTAGTTTGCACTACTAGACTGTGAAGGCTCCTCAATGATATGATCAACAACATATGCAATGTGCTTATAACTTTCAAGTTTCTTGTTGACCTTTTCTGCAAAGCACTTGATGGTAGCCATTTCAAGTTTTGTATTTTCCAAATCATTGATATAGTTGTTAATGGCTAATTGTTTCAAAGATAAAGTCTTTTTAAGTTCTGAAATGTCTTTCTTGTAACCATCAAGCACTCTATTAAATTCTTGTGTTTCTTTCTGATACGATTGACAGTTGATCTTAGCACTCTCAGGCTAAACCCTGAGTTGCTTATTATCCTCTGTCAATATATCGGATGCACCACAATACCTCTCACTATTCATATCAAGATTAGATTCAGAACTTACCTGCTTTGGAGGTTCAGTCATCGCCATCAATGCAAAGTGTGCTTCCTTTCCAGCAAAGAATTTAGAATAGTCGATTCTGGTAAAAGCATCATCCACCATGCACGATTTGCGTGTCATCAGAAAATCAGCTTCAGCAAGCAGTTGATCGATATCATCATCTAGTGAGTTAACACTAGTTTCAGAATCAGAATCGCTCTCCATATCAGAATAAGCTGAATCATACTATTCTGGCACATCAGTAATAGAGTCAAGAATCAAAACCGACTTCTTCTCAACACAAACATCACTTTCTTCACTAAACTCTTCAATTTTCACCTCAGACATCTTCTCAGTCAACAATTCTTCTTCAACAAATACCGGCTCATCCAAATCCATTTTCTGGGCAACACACGCCACATTACCAGTAGTAATCTCCTCAACACCCAACTGCATACCCGTCCAATCAAATCCCTCATCTTTCTGTATCACCAAAGCATGAATCTGGTTATCTGATTGAGTTTGAGTGTTTGGTGTAGAAATAGGAATGATTGTTCGGTTTGGATTTTGTGGTGTTTGGTTTTGGTTCTAGTTTTGTGTATTGGTTTGTCTAACAGTATTGTTTTGTGAGGTGTTTTGGCGGTTTTGGTATGTATTTTGTGGTTGAAAGCTAGAAATGTTTGGGCTTTGATAAGACACCTGATTTTGTGATTGACCGTTCTGGTAGTTGGTGTTGAAAGGATTCCTATTCCCCTGCTGTGCTGGCTGTGTGCATTCCCTCGTGAAGTGACCTTTCCCACCATAATTAAAACATGTCACTTTGGCTTTGTTGAAGCCATATGTGGTGTTTGGAGAAGTAGAAAGATCAGTTCTGCCCGTCTTCTCAATGATTTCAGTAGCTCTCCTCATAACGCTAGCAAACGCCCACTGGATATCAATGAGCTCCATCTCTTGTTTGTCAATTTGTGCATAGTCTTCACTGGTTAAGTTGTTATTACCAATTTGACTAGCAACTAACCCGTTATAAGAAGCGACCATAGCAGACACCAATGCTACATGTTGCTGTGCAATCTCAACAGTAACATTGTTCAAGTTCGAAGTCTCCAGCAAAATTGGGCTCTGATTAGGTTGACTTGGGTGCATTTGGTTTTGATTCATTTGAGTAATATAGGATTGTTGTTGAGGTTGGTTTAAACTTGCAGAATAACAAGCACCTTGTTGCATTGGTGAAAATGGTGGAATGTAAGTAGTAGTAGGGTATGATGGTGGGGTATAAGATGTAGTTTGAGCAAGGCAATTTATGGGGGCTTTGGGTGGTTCAACAATACTTGATACGCAAGCAATGTGTGGAGCAACAGTAGAACTAGAACCAGTGTTTTAAAAACCGGTTTATACCGGCCGGTTGAACCGGTTATACCGCTTACCGGTGTCCTGGCCGGCACGAATCAGTCCGGTAATATGGGAAAACGGTAAAGAATTTGAAACGCCAGTAAATTCCGGTATACCGGTTTATACCGTTATATCGGTACCGGTACAAGGTTAAATTCTAGACTTTATCATCCCATAATGATGATATAGATGTCATATTAAGTGAGAATGAACATGAACCGGTTTTTCAAAGATAAGGCTACTTGGTATATGTTACTTATCTTACGTAATTTTAGTATATTTTGATTATTGGTAACTAAAATTTCTTATTAAAGAATGTGTAAAATGAAAATAGTTATACTTTTATTGATGAGGATGACGATGATAACGAATTTTATCTTTTAAGCGATCATGAACTTGATGTTTTTATGATTCAACACTATAATGACATAAACCAATTATACCCTTTTATATAAAAACAACTTTGTTCAAAATTGAGTACTTCGAGATTTTTTTTAATTATGGATTCAGTTTTAAATTATTATTTCTTAACTACGAAATCATATACTATTAGATTATTTTTGAGTTAAAGTTGTATTTATAAAATTGTAGGGTTCACTAGTCAATCTGGTTAAACCAATCGATATAACCCGGTTCAACCGGTTGAACCATTTTTAAGTACAATCCGGTATGATTAAAAAACCAGTTTTTAAAACATTGACTAGAACTTGAACTAGCTAGAGATGAAGATGTACCACCATGGTATAACTCTGGATTCTGAGGAACTTGTGCTCTTTTCGCCTTCCTCTTTTCTTCCATCTCTTTATTTTCAAGCTTCTGGATAAACTCATTGATGGTCCAGTATTGGTACGCATTCTTTTCCTTGAGTACCTCGATGTGTTGATTCCAGTATGGTGGCAACGCATCAGCAAACTTGTCCACCAGCTCAGACATCGGTATATTGATCTTATAGCTTGAAAGTTCGGTCAATAAGTGACAGTACCTCGGAATCAACTCCTTCAGCGTCTCATTTCCCATATAGCTGAAGTTCTCAAAATCTTTTCTTAACTCCTCCATTCTCAACTTCCTCGTTTTTTCATTTCCATCATGGCGATTCCTTAACATGTCCCACAATTATTTAGAAGTGGTGCAAGACCCAAACTGATGTAAGAGATCAGTGTTAATGGCCTGGGACAGTTGGGAAAACGCCTTCTTTTCCACCGCAAACTTCTTTTTCTCGTCCTCAGCAAGACTCTCTAACGGAATCGGCTCACCCGTGTTCTCCAAGATCGGAGCAACATAACCCTTAGCAATCATTTGCCAAGCTTCCGTTCCTTCTAATCCCATTCCCTCTAGATGAAACTTGAACTTGGTCTTCCATGTGTTGTAGTCTACTATTTCCATCAACTTTGGTGGACGGCTCCCACTACCCGAAGATAAGTCATGAATAAGTGTCGAAATCGCATTGGTAGTCTGAGAGTGAACAGCCGCTGCTGCAACTCCCCAGTAATCAGCCATAGGTTGTGGTTGTGGTTGTGCAACTTGTTGGGGGCATAGAACTAGTCATCGCCATATAGTTAATCGGTTGGGATGGTTGACTAGACTTTTGAGCAGCTACCGACCAAGGATCCATAGTTGTCTGCTGTTGTGGTGTTGTATTAGGTCGTGGTGTTGTAGGAAAGTTCCACATATCGTTCTGAAAATGATAAAACACGAAAAGATTAGAAAAATTTCACAACAGTTTCTACGTTCGATCCTTTTGAAGAATCGCGTGGTCGAATGTAAAAATTAATCTAGATTCGACCGTTTGACAAGGTTTGAATGTAGAAAATAACAGACTCAGTTCCCTTTCGACCGATTAAACCCACGTTCGACCACCCGATTGGTCGAATGTACCAATTAAGGTCGAATGAACAACAACACACGAAAACTTTCTAGGTTCGACCAAATATAACTCCACGTTCGACCGAAAATACCCTGGTTCGACCAAAAAACTCCACTCTCGACCAAATCTCCCTAGGTTCGACCCTTTCATTTTGAAAAACGGTTATACTTAGAAAATCAGATATTTTGATCAAAAATTTTCAAATGTTGATGAAATTTGATGATCTTATGTAGGTTTTGCTTCGGAAGTTTATTTTATCAGAAGTTAATCATTTTTCAGAAAATATTCCCATACTGATGTTTTGTACATCAGTAGATTCTCTCTTTTTGTTTTTCAGAAGTTTTAGAATAAAACAGATGTAAGTGAAAAATAAAATATGTGAAGAAAAGTAATAGAAACACTTACAAATTTAGCATCCCAAGCATGGATACTAACTTCTGAAATGTTGATGTGTCAAGGGGTTTAGTGAATATGTCAGCTATTTGATTAGTTGTTGTCACATGCTTCACTTCAATCTTGCCTTTTTCATAGCAATCCCTTATGAAATGATACCTGATTTCAATATGTTTAGTCTTTGAGAACTGAACAGGATTTTGAATGATGCTAATGGCAGATTTACTGTCTACAAGCAATGGTATCTTAGTTTCTTTGATTCCATAATCAAGAAGTTGATATTGGAGCCATTGTATCTGTGACGTACAACTTGCAGGTGCAATGTATTCAACTTCAGCAGTTGAAGTTGCAACAGATGTTTGCTTCTTTGATTTCCAAGACACTAGACAGTTTCCCAGGAATTGACAACCACCAGATGTTGATTTTCTTGACATTTTGCACCCTGCATAGTCACTATCTGAAAAAGCTGATAACTTGGTATTGCTAGAAGCAGGATACCAAATTCCAAGTGTAGGAGTTCCTTTCAGATATCTGAATATTCTTTTGACTGCAATTAGGTGTGATTCCCTAGGAGCTGATTGATATCTAGCACAGACACATGTTGAAAACATAATATCTGGTCTAGAAGCAGTTAGATATAAAAGGGAACCTATCATACATCTATACATGGTTTGATCAACCTGTTTTCCTTGATCATCTGGTTCAACTTGTGTGGTAGGTGTCATGGGAGTGGAACATGATTTACAGTCTTGTAAAGAAAATTTGTTCAATAATTCTTTAACATATTTAGATTGATGTATAAAAGTTCCATTTGTTTGTTGTTTAACCTGCAGTCCTAAAAAGTACTGCAGTTCTCCCATTGTACTCATCTCAAATTTTGATTGCATGAGTTTCTTAAATTCATCACATAGTTTTGTGTTTGTTGAACCAAATATGATATCATCAACATAAATTTGAACAAGTAAGACATGATTTCCAATATGTTTAATGAAAAGAGTTTTATCAATGGAGCCTCTTGTAAAGTTATTTTTTAGCAAAAAGTTGGAAAGTGTTTCATACCAGGCTCTTGGAGCCTGCTTTAGCCCATAAAGAGCTTTGTCAAGTTTGTACACCCACTCAGGATGAGAAGGATCCTCAAACCCAGGTGGCTGACAGACATACACTTCCTCTTTGATCTTTCCATACAAAAATGCACTTTTAACATCCATTTGAAAAACTTTAATTTTGTTGCAACTGGAGCAAAGGTTTTATCATAATCAATTCCTTCTTCTTAAGAGTAACCTTGTACCACCAGTCTTGCCTTGTTCTTAATAATCATACCAGCCTCATCTTGTTTATTCCTGAAAACCCATCTTGTGCCAATTGGTAGCTTGTTTGGTGGTAAGGGACAGATTTCCCAAACTTGTTGCTTCTTGAATTGGAGCAACTCATCTTGCATAGCTCGCACCCAATTGTTGTCTTTGAGGGCTTCTTGGTACTTCTTAGGTTCCAACTGAGAAATGAATGCTGAGAAGAAGCAAAAGTTGGAAAGCTGGTTTCTTGTGAGAACCCATGTTGCAATATCACCCATGATTTGATCCTATGGATGATCTTTGTGTTCAATCAGTTGTTGTAAACCACTGACAGGTGTAGGTGCCTCTTGTACTTCATCAAACAAACCACTGAGGTTTATAATGTCTGGTTCAGCTGTTTGAACATCTTCAGTAGTTGCAGGAGCCGAAACAGATGTTTGAGTTTGTACACCAGCAGTTGTTGAATCAGAAGTTTGTGAAACTTCTGATGGTTTGAAAGTTGACTTTAATGACTGTGTTAGGAGTCCATGGTGCTGGATCCTCATCATCAAACCTCTGATCACCATAATAAGTAGGTTTAGATGAAGTGACAGTCTTTTCGGGTCCAAAATGGAAGCTGTCAAGTTCAAAGAGTTTAGCAGGATGTGCTGGAATAAGAGTGTGTTTTGACTCATTGAACTTGACATTCAGTGTTTCTTCTACTATCTTGGTTCTTGAGTTAAAAACCTTGTAGGCTTTTTTAGTGGAAGAGTAACCAAGAAAATAACCTGAATAAACTTTGGCAACAAACTTTGAAATAGAGTCTTTAATGTTTAGAATAAAACATTGACATCCAAAAGCCCTAAAAAAGGAGATAAGGGGCTTAATGCCATGAAGAACTTCATAGGCAGTTTTGGAGTGTCTCTTGTTGACAAGGACTCTATTTTGAACATAACATGCAGTATTGACTGCTTCACCCCAGAAATACAATGGTAGGCCTGAATCAGCTAACATGGTTCTTGCTGCTTCGATTAATGTTCAGTTATTCCTTTCTACCACACCATTTTGTTCAGGAGTTCTGGGAACACTGAATTGTCTAATAATCCCTTTAGACAAACAGAACTCATCCAGAGTTTTGTTCCTGAACTCTGTCCCATTATCACTTCTAATGGCTTTGACAGATAAAGAGTATTGTTTCTCTACTTGTAGAATGAAGAACTTGATGATTTCAGCTGCCTCATCCTTGGAAAATAAGAAGAATACCCATGTGAATCTTGAATAGTAATCAATGATGACTAAGCATTACTTCTTCTTACCAAGGCTCATGATTTTTACTGGCCCAAATAAGTCCATATGGAGTAGTTGAAGACATGCAGTTGTTTTTGATTCTTCAATAGACTTATAGGAGGACTTATGCTGCTTTCCCTTTAAACAGGATACACAGTGTTCTTGACACTAGTATACTTTCAAGGGTAGACCTCTGACCAAGCCCATTTTTGTGACTTTATTTATGGTTTTAAAGTTCACATGGCCAAGTCTCCTGTGCCAGAGATCAGTCTCTGAAGTTGATGCCCTTGAGAAGAAACAAGCAGTGTTGTTCAGTACTTTGTCCTTTTCAATGTCTACTGCATAGACATTGCCACATCTTTTGGCTATCAACAAAGTATGATCTTCAATGATATTCTCTATCAACTTTTGGCCTTCTAGTGATATGATCTTGCATGCTGTCTTTGTGAAAAGGGAAGAATATCCTTTATCACACATTTGTGACACACTCAGCAAGTTGTACTCAAGGTTTTTAACCAGATTGACCTTGTCAAACTGTATTTTGCCAGAAGAGACATTGCCATGTCCTAGCACATATCCCTTGGCATTGTTCCCAAAGGATACATATCATTCTCTTTGACTGATAAAATTGTTTATCAGGTATCTGCATCCTGTCATGTGCATTGAGCCTCCACTGTCAACATACCAAATGTTATTTAAGCCTCTAGAGACCCTCTGCACAAAGTAGCAAATTAGTTAGATTTTGGAACCCAAGCCAGTTTGGCTTTGGGTTTGCTCTTGAGAACAATAACAGTTTGTTCTTGATCAGGTTGAGGAATCCATGTCTTTTTGGCAATGGATTTTTCATTAAGAGCAATGGTGGTATCCTTTTGAGGACCACCATCAACCTTGGTCATCAGTAGTTGTACCATATACATGAGATTTTTAATCTCAGCAGTTTGTGAAACTGCTGATGATGTAGGTCTAACTACTGAAAGAGAATTTTGAGAAAAAGACTGTTGTTGAAATTTCATCTTTTTCTGAGAAGGTGTTGCCTGGTTGTTGTTTCTTGGGAGAAAAAGTTTCTTCAAAATCATTTTTGAGTTTTTTTCCCACAACCAGTTGTAAATTTTTCTTGTTATACTGAATTCCTTTTCGGTATCTACAAAATTCTATTTTGTGGTTGAACAAGCCACAGATTTCACATTCTTTTGCCTTTTCTTTTTCATTTAAAGCCAAGTTTCTGTCTGTCTTGATTTGATTTAGGTCATCAGTAGTTTTTAGGTTCTCAACTCCTGATGTAGATGAAACTACTGATGGCTTAAAGTCAGATTTTATCAGTATTTCTGAAGAACTTTCTTTTATAGTTTTTAGAAAGTTTTCATGAAAAGATGTGCATTCTTTCTCTTCAGAAGTTTCATTTGAAACAATTTTTCTCCCATCTTCAGTAGTTTTGGGGGAAAAATCAATTGGTGTTTCAGTTTGATTGTACCCTATGCAAAACCTAACATTTGATGCACTTTGTTTGTTAAGCAGCAGTTGGTACCCTTTACAAGATTCCACCCATTTTTCACAATCAACCTTGGTGTCAGCAAGCTCTTTTCTGAGATTTCGTAGGTCTTCTATCATGATTTTAAGTTGTGCTTGGGTTTCAATAGCATTGTTAGTTAATTTAGAATTTTCTTTTGCCTTTGCAGCAAGTTTTCTTTCTAAATCACATTTCATCTGAGTAAATTTTCTCTCAGAGTCATTTGCTTTGCCTTGTAAATGCACATTGGTCTCTCTTATGAGAGCAAAAGATTCTTTACATGAGTTTGAACAAAGTTTTGTTAAAGATTCTTTTGATACCTGAGACAGGGCAGATTTTGAGGTGCAGCCCTCAAATGCCATTAAGGCAAAATTCTTTCTGCTATTGTCAGGTTCAACCCAGTTGATGTCAAACATGTTGTTGTCTGCATTAGGATTGCACTGTGTAGTGTCAAAAGGAAGACTGCTCCAGTCAACATACCCTGAAGTGAACATACTTTGTTGTGAGGGCTGCTGAGTTTGTGGAGGATGTTGAGCAGCTGGAATGGAAGGGATTGATTGTTGGCTCTGCATTTGTTGAGCAAGCATCTGTACATATTGTATTTGTGGCACATATTGGATTTGTGGAGCTTGTGCCTGTACAAAATGTGCACTTTCCTGTGTTCCATTATTCCTATTATAACTAGGGTTAAACTGATTTCCAGACTGGGATTGGTTATTGCTAGAGCTTCTACACTCTCTAGCAAAGTGTCCCAACTTCTGACACTTATGACATCTAAGCTTAGATTTGTCAAAACCAATTTTTGTAGAACTGTTTAGTCCTGGAAATTTCCAACCTGACCTTTTATAAAATTTGTTTGTTTTTATACTTAACATGGCCAGTTGGTGTAGAATGTCCATTTCTTCTAAGTCATCACTGCTGAAATCTTTTAAATCATCCATGATAAAACACATGTTATCAGCAGTTTGACTATATTCATCATTGTCATAACCTGGGAATGATCTTTCTGATGAGATCCCAGCAGTTATGTCAATGTGATCAAAAGATCCAAAACTATTTGAACAAGTAGGTGAGTCTTGTCCCAATAGTGCTGTACTACCTGGTAGATAGTCATCAGCTGTCTTACCAGAACTTTGCAATTTCTTCTTTTGATCAATTTCTCTTTCAAAAGTTAGTAATCTCCCATGTAATTTTGTAAGAGTGAGGGAGTTAAATTCTGGTGAAGATCTGAGGACTATAGAATAAGTTTCCCATTTTTCAGGTAAAGACCTTAAAAATCTATGAATCATAGATACATTTGTATAGGTCTGACCATTTAATTTTAACTCAGATATTAATGAGAAGAATCTTTCAAATTGTTGTGTTAAAGTTTCCCCATTTATGTGAGTAAATGTTTCATATTGTTGAGCCAGGATTTCTCTAGTGTTGGCAATCATCTCTTCAGTTCCTCTAAACTGTTCTTTTAGGCAGTCCCAAAGCTCTTTGGCACTTTCACAGTGTAAAAGTCCAGAGTAGATTTCATTTGGGAGTGCCATTGCCAACATAGAGAAACCTTTAGCATCAAGCTCAAGTTTTAAGAAATCTTCTTCTGTGTAGTCTTTTGGGTCTTTTGGTATTTCAACTTTAGTCTCAAGATTAATGTTTACTGGTTTGTGAGGACCATATATCACATATTTCCAACAACCGGTGTTGGTCTGAGACAAAGTATGAGCCAACCTTTTCTGCCATATGTTATATTCAGAATGAACAAGCATAGCAGGTTTATTGGCAGAACCAGTATTACGTGGATCCATTTTAAAGAGTATTGATATGTCAAATATCTCTTAAAGTGATGGATGTTGAAAAAGTGAACTTTTAATCCTTTATTGAATATCAATAAGAGCTTGTGTCTGATTCTCAATGTGTTAGATTGATAAGTGAGCAGATAAACCCGTTCTCTGATACCAATTGTTGGATCAGTATGCTCTTTGACAGTTTACTTGCTTGTGAACACTTATGTGTTTTAGCAAGTTTAATCAGATTTGCACAGCGGAATAAGTATATAAAGATTCACTATCAACAGGAGTTATTACTCCCCCTGGATGTTTGCAAACTAAAGACAAGTTAATGAGAATCTAAGTATTGAATGTAAATGACAATAAATACTCAAATAGATTCTCAGTTAATGAAATGGAAATAACAATAATAAGCTTTGAAGGATTTCAGTTTTCAATTACAATCGATGTCTAAAACAGAGTGATGAACCCATCTATTTATAGACTTACAAATGCATAAACCTTGTTACAAAAGCAAGTCTGCAACAAGCTGCAGTCTTGGAACTTGTACAAAAAGATAAAGTAATAATAAACAATTAAACTACTGAAACATAAGGGCGGTGGAAAGATTCAATTACAAGTGCTGATGAATGACAAACTACTGATGAGTAGTTTGTCTTCAGTAGTTCTTCTAGTAGACTTGTCTTGTTTGACTTCAGAACTTCTGATCTATCTTCTTCAGTACTTGTTGAATCCTTCTTCAGTACTTGTGTCTTCTTTCTTCTGTAGTTCTATACTTAGAATAATTTGCAGAAGAATGAATTAGACTAAGGTTTGCAAAAGTGGTTTCCTCAATCCTTTCTGTCCTAACACATGTGTATTTATCCTCCCTTTTGCTCATTTATTATTCTTTTATCCTTATAAAACATCGCCAAATCATTTCTAAGAGATATATGCAGGTTTTTGGGAGCAACAAGCAAAAAGGAACGGAAACCGGCACAAAAGAAAGGAAATTAAAGACTTTGTAGACAGCATCAGATGCGGTCGCGCATCGGCCGTGCACGGGTTCCTGGTTAACAAATTAACAATTCCGAGTCAAAAGAATGAAAAAGTAAATTGGCACAGATGTGCATGGCTGTGCACGGGCATCTATGGTCGTGCTTACATACCCCAGAATCGCACAAAGTTCCAAAACTGACTGATAAAGCATGCACGGGGGTGCTAAAGGGGTGCACGGCCGTGCACCACCCAAAACATGCACACAGGACTTCGGAGACCAAAACTGGAAAGACGGTTGGCCACGTGGCTAAGCACGGGCATGCTCCTCAATGAACCCAACATAATCTGCACGAAAGGACTACATACTGCCCCCAGATGTTTGGCACTGGCGTGAACACCCGTAAGCACGGCCGTGCACCTCCTGGCAGTTCTATAAAATAAGACCTTCACTTTTCATTTTGGCATCCCATTCTACACGATTCTCTCCCACATTTCTAATGTTTTAGGGTCTTGCAAGTGACCTTTGAAGTTTGAGATCACTACATAAATAGTTTGCCTAAGTGAGCCTCTAGAGAAACCACATTAAATCACCCAAATATTCTCCAAATCCTTAATCAACCCTCACCATGATTTCATACAAAATCATCCTTAGTGAGCCTGTTGTAACGCCATTGTTTGGCTAGGATTATTAGGTTGTTGCTTGGGTGAAGACTATTTTGGTATGGATTAATATAGTTTATGTTTATTTTAAGTGATGTTTTGTATTCTTGGTAACTCCTTCTACTCTTTCTTTGTTTGATGAACTAACTAATTAATCAACTAGTATTTGGTCTTGTGGGTGTTTTTGGTGAGAAGTGGATGGAATTATGAGTGTACTCGTGGCGTGTAAAAACCCACGCACTTGTAAGCTAACCTAAGCCCACGTGTAGAGATTAGCCCATTTGTGAGTGGAAACATTCACACCTTGGGGTCGATCATCAACTATCAAAACCTCACTTAGGGTCGATACGGCGGTCTATATACTTGTCCTTGGTGATAAGCCAAGATTTGGTTAAGCAACTTAGCTACATGGTCTATGTGTTGGCTTTGGCGCAAACAAAATATTGGTAACTCGTGTTAGAAGTAAACGGTCTTTATTTACTTCTATTATTTTATTTCCGCACAATTAATAATAGATCAATCACGTTTTTAAAAGTTAATTATTCCCTATTACTTCATACCAAGACAAGTCGGATCCTGAAGCAACACCTTAGTTTGGTTATCGGTCATTCTCTCGGTTACTTTTGTTTACTTTTTTCTTATAAAATTTTTCTTAAATAACTTAAAACCGAGTAATAAAAGTCGTGTCTTTGGATTCGATACTCGGTACTTGCTCAAATCTATAATATGTTCAATAGGTACACTTGCCTATTGTGTGAGTTTTAGATAATTAAGCAACTGTCGTATTATTTATACATTTAAAACTTTGATAACGTTTTGGTAAAATCTTGTCGTGAAAAGTGTAACATCAGACAATTTTATATATATATATATATATATATATATATATATATATATATATAGAACTCCCTCGTTTATTCATCCGATTCATGTTTACATTATCTTTCCCATCCATTTTATTAATTTTTTTTGTTTAAATAATGACTTATAATCAATATTAAATTGGATTTTATTAAAAATTCTGATTTAAAAACGATAAAAAAATGTTTGCCTGAGCCAGGATTCGAACCCGAGTCCCTGGCGGGCTAAACCTTAACCACACCACACAAACCACTACACCATTTGGTGTTTTGTGATGTTAATTAAAACCAATTAAACTTAAACCCTTTCAAGGTCCCTTAGTCAAACCTGAAAAGTCAAACGTAGTCTCTTAGTCAAGTCAAGTCAAAGTGTTGGTAAATATGGTCTCATAGTCAAGTCAAAGTGTTAGTAAATATGGTCTTCTAGTCAAGTCAAAGTTGTTCCTAAATTCTAGCCTAGTCAAAGTAGTCCCTAATTACAACTCCAATTTCTACACTATAAATACAATAGCCTACCATTCAACTCTTTATAACATTCAATAAAAAAAAACATTATTATCCCATCTCCCACATACTAAAGTTTTCATCCATCATTATCCCCTCTAGCTAGTTCCGAGTTTTCCAAGGCATTATTACTAAGTGTTTGCACGCTCAAGAAAACTCACGAACTCATTAAGCACCTAAGGTGAGTTTTACATAGCCCCTTTTCCATTCACTATTTTGGGGTGAAACATGTTACAACATTCAATTTACAATTCAATCATAAGTGTCTATGTGTTATTCTATGTTGCATTATGTCTTAAACATTACTAGGGTAAGCACATTATTCTAGCATAATCATTAACATTGATCAGCCGACGGTATACAATGATAGATCTATTGGACTGACAATCCCACCCGGATTCGTGTACTTCCTACATAGGTAGCGTGGGTGATTGTTATCGAATTTATAACATAATCGAGTGAACCATGAGCGTATGGGATGGACCACAATATTCTAGTCACAAGGTTTGATTATGCACTCGATTTACCCGATTGTTTTGTTTTCACATATGGACTAGACTTGCCATGACACTCGAATTGTACAAGTTTTTATTCAATTATCAAAACCTATGTAATTCTCACCAACTTTTGTTGACCCAAAATATTTTCAAACTTAACATGTTTCAGGTTATAGCTTGCTTGGAGTTTAGAGTTAATGCTTGAAGATGCATATTTAGTATTTCTCATTTAATGTACAAATTCTTGTAGAACAACTGTATGTAATGTATTTAAATCAATTATTGAAATTTATTATTTACCATGAGCTACTGAACAATCATCAATACGTGACATCCTGATGTTTCCACCATCGGTTGGGGTGTTACAGATTGGTATCAGAGCCATGGTTATAGGGAATTAGGTTATTAGAAAAATAATCTAGTCTATAACCATAGGATTATAACCAGTACTTGCTCCTTTTACTTGCAACTCTACTTGTTTCTATTCTCTACCTCTATCCTACTTCTTATCCCTACTTTAGTCCCTACAAGATGTTTGCTCTCCATAACTGGAACAAAATTCTCAGATCCTAACCTGAAATACCTTATAAATCTCGTCGAAGCTCTATATTCTAATAACGAACACATGCAATCTGGAAGGGTGAACGCCTGTATTCTGAGTTTTCTGTCTAGGACTGGCATTGCGCATAAATCCCAATTAGACGAGGGACTCGGATGCCTACCTGGGAATTCTCGGGATGAGTGTTCAGTTATAGGCTAACGCATGTCTTCACTATGTTATTAGAATCTAGAAGCCTTGATAAGCCAACGTTTTCGTTTATTCGTTTTAATTAATGAATAAATGATTACACTCACTTTCCTTAAAACTAAGCTCAAAAATCTCAAAATTTTATAGCTTAAATCAATCCCATTTCCTAATCATATATGGATTTCACAATCACATTTCATCTTACCATCTTAGCCACATGTTTGATTATTTTTAACACCCTCCCCAAATCATATTATTTCATTTTTCAACATGTTACATATTTCTAAACTGTAACCTCATAACCTGGGTAGACCTTAGCCCAACACTAAAGATTTCTTAATATTGTAAAAATTTTCATCACCTATAAACCATGAAAAATACATATTTTTGTTATAAGATATCATCAAACTTAATTTCTAAATCCAAATGTTTATTCATTAGCATAACAAAGGATTTTTGATATAATGTCACCTTGATCTATAAAACCTAACGTCGTGTTTAAAATCTTCGACTAAACTAAAATATTCTGATCTAAAGCCACTTAGTTTGTACTATTTAGCAACTTTTGTTTTATATAAGAAACCAGTTTTAAAAAGAAAAACGATAAGATCTTTCCATCCTCATGAACAAAATTTAATCTCCATTGCCACCTAATTATTTTCAACTTGTTCGAACTTTTACAATTTTTGGTATTTATAACAATCATGTTTTCTCATACGCTAGATTCTAACCTTTGATCCAAACCCCACGATTTACACTGCTACATAATCTCCTTACTATAAAATAAACCCTTTATTAACTATTTTCACGTTCACTATCTTTCATAACCTTGATGATGCTTTGAGTTCTTCATCATCCTCTCAAGAACTAAATTCATATTCTTCGCCTTCTGGAACATGAACTTGATCCCTATGATAAGCAGACTATTGAAAACTTGATTGTTCCTTGCATCAAACTTGATTCTTAGTTATACATGAGGATTTGATTATCTACTTGAACATTTGATTATTCATGATACTTGAAAGCATGGAATATAAACTATTTGCTATAAACACACCTAGAGTCATTAATCTTGTCTAGGACAACTCTATTACAACTCGCATGCTATACTTGATGCATTTACAAACTTACTTACATGTATATATTACGAACTTGCAACTTATGTGTTAAATAAAAAAACAATTGTTACACTTAATCAAACAACTGGTAGAGGATGAAGTACTTGCTCAACAGTTAGTAGAGTACCTAACAACCTGCTCAACGATTGGTAGAGGTCATCATGCCTACTCAACAGTCGGTAGAGGTTCTAATAACCTGCTCAACGACTGGTAGAGGCTATCGCACCTGCTTAACAATCGGTAGAGGTTCCTACTCACTGACTAGTAGAGGTCTTTTCCTGCTCAATAGTTGGACCCATTTTTGGATACATCATACATGTAATTTGATACAAAGATTTATTAGACTCATTGATACAAAGATTCAATCACAAGGTTATTTTGCATTACTTACATATGTGTTTAGAGTCGTAGAAGGACACAAAACCCTAATGTAAGGTAAATTGGTGATTGCGGTCCGGAACGTAATCATGAATTTACAGGTACGTTAAGGTAGTGTGGAATTCTATCAAGATTTTCGGTAGATAATCAATTATAAACTCTAGTTACCTGGTAGTTCATTTAGTCTTTCTATAGTCAATCAACTCAAGCATTTCTTCCCTAACACTTAAGTTTAGTGTTTTGCTAGATTCTTATTCTCCTTGCTATTTCAGACGAACCAAATCCAACCCTTAAAACTCACACATATCAAACCTTTTATCCAAATTATTCGAAACTGATTATTCTATTACCTATAAATTCATGTCGTGCCTTAACCCAAATTTTCCAAACCCCAGTTGACTTAATTTCTACCTAATCATCCTCAACCCTGTGTTTTTAATAAACTTCGAACCGAAGTTCCTAAAAGTAGGGGAGATTGTAACATCACACAATTTTATATATATATATATATATATATATATATATATATATAGAACTCCCTCGTTTTCTTCATCCGGTTCATGTTTACATTATCTTTCCCATCCATTTTATTAATTTTTTTGTTTAAATAATGACTTATAATCAATATTAAATTGGATTTTATTAAAAATTCTGATTTAAAAACGTTAAAGAAATGTTTGCCTGCGCCAGGATTCGAACCCGAGTCCCTGGCGGGCTAAACCTTAACCACACCACACAAACCACTACACCATTTGGTGTTTTGTGATGTTAATTAAAACCAATTAAACATAAACCCTTTCAAGGTCCCTTAGTCAAACATGAAAAGTCAAACGTAGTCTCTTAGTCAAGTCAAGTCAAAGTGTTGGTAAATATGGTCTCATAGTCAAGTCAAAGTGTTAGTAAATATGGTCTTCTAGTCAAGTCAAAGTTGTTCCTAAATTCTAGCCTAGTCAAAGTAGTCCCTAATTACAACTCCAATTTCTACACTATAAATACAATAGCCTACCATTCAACTCTTTATAACATTCAATAAAAAAAAACATTATTATCCCATCTCCCACATACTAAAGTTTTCATCCATCATTATCCCCTCTAGCTAGTTCCGAGTTTTCCAAGGCATTATTACTAAGTGTTTGCACGCTCAAGAAAACTCACGAACTCATTAAGCACCTAAGGTGAGTTTTACATAGCCCCTTTTCCATTCACTATTTTGGGGTGAAACATGTTACAACATTCAATTTACAATTCAATCATAAGTGTCTATGTGTTATTCTATGTTGCATTATGTCTTAAACATTACTAGGGTAAGCACATTATTCTAGCATAATCATTAACATTGATCAGCCGACGGTATACAATGATAGATCTATTGGACTGACAATCCCACCCGGATACGTGTACTTCCTACATAGGTAGCGTGGGTGATTGTTATCGAATTTATAACATAATCGAGTGAACCATGAGCGTATGGGATGGACCACAATATTCTAGTCACAAGGTTTGATTATGCACTCGATTTACCCGATTGTTTTGTTTTCACATATGGACTAGACTTGCCATGACACTCGAATTGTACAAGTTTTTATTCAATTATCAAAACCTATGTAATTCTCACCAACTTTTGTTGACCCAAAATATTTTCAAACTTAACATGTTTCAGGTTATAGCTTGCTTGGAGTTTAGAGTTAATGCTTGAAGATGCATATTTAGTATTTCTCATTTAATGTACAAATTCTTGTAGAACAACTGTATGTAATGTATTTAAATCAATTATTGAAATTTATTATTTACCATGAGCTACTGAACAATCATCAATACGTGACATCCTGATGTTTCCGCCATCGGTTGGGGTGTTACAAAAAGTTGATATTTTTAATGAGAATTTTCATAATTTAACCCCATATAAATACTTAAAAAACCCTAATTTAACCCTATATTGTAACATACACCTCTTGGATGAATTTGGAGACTTGATATGGAGATTTTGGAGCAAGAGGAGCCTACTGGAGCTATACATCGCATATTCAAAGAGTTTTCGGTTTGATTTTATGTTTTTTAATTGTTTCTCATCATTTTAAACATGTTTGATTTCTATTGTTTGAACTTAGTTTTTGTTTTCATGGATATTATGAGTAGCTAAACTTTTCATTGGTGACTTGGGATGAGTAACTAGATTTTGGTTTTTGATTAAAGACTTATGTTTTCCGTTTTGGATGTGATGAGTTACATGATTTAATTTTTATGTTTGATTTTGCATATTGTGTACTGGTGCTTTGTGATTTAATTACTTGTTTGTTGGTTTTGATGTTCTAGGCATATAGGAATATCCCCTAGATCTAGAAATCAGTCTAATTTGATTAACTTTTGTTATCGAGCTAGTTCTTGCAGTTAGGAATAACGAAAGTTTAATAGGTTTTTAAAATCAGTTAGCTAAGGTGTGCAACCCCTTCCCGAAGGTTAGGAATATAATTCGGGATTACTAGGTTGACTAACTAGGCATTGTTTGGTAGTTTGGTTATCGTTGGGCTGAGACCAATTACTTATTTATGTTTAGAGTTTTCCTAGGATTTCATTCGTATTAGTTAAGTCTGCTTCACAGTTTGGGAGTTTTCAATCCAAGAGTGGTTGATTAATAGATTACTGTGAGATTTGGTATTTCGGGGGCGATCCACTTTCATTTTAACATCTCAATACTTGTCCCGCCTTGAGTCTAGTCGGCTATCCTTGACAGGAGGTTTATTTGGTGAGAACAGGGTCTCCAACCGGATTACATAGGTCAGCTTTTATAACTAGAGTCTATGGATTCTACCCAGGTTACCAGTCTTCTCCTCATTAGAGTTCCAAACCAGTTCTTTAGTGTTCATTTATTTTCAGTTTTCTAGTTTTAATTAGTAACTTAGTTTTAATTAGTTTTAATTAATTTATTTTAATTTCAGTTTAAACCCCCAATCAGCAAATCAATTTCTTAATAATAATAATAATAATAATATTTATTAGGTAATTCATTAAAGGTAATCTCAAATGTGTTAGATAAAGTCCTTAGGTTCGATACCTGGTCTTGCCTACTTGCTACTTGCGATCGGTACACTTGCCGATAGTGTGTGGTTTTAGAAGAGTCTAGGATTTTAACTTGATCAATTTATTTATATACTTATTTGTACACATCGTAAAGCTTATTTGTTGAGGATAGGATTGCAACTTTAGCAACTTTTTAAGATGGTTAATGGGTATTTTTGTAAATTTACACTGATCCATAACTCACATCCTAAAGTCCCATTCTATCTATGCCCTCATGTGCATCCTAATCGACTTAACGTATTCCATTATTCACTTTGATAATGAATCGTTCCATCTACTATGCCATTTACCTAAAATCACTACTATTAAATCTACACTATCTCACACAGAGTTAAAGACATATACACCTTAGTAACTGGCCAACTCTCTCTCTCTCTCTCTCTCTGTACATAAAACAATTGATCCAACATACAAGTGACCCATTCGGTTGTGCCCTTAATTACAAAATTACATGCCAATTTTAGCCTCCCTTCTTCTTCCTCTATTAATTTTAGTATGGGTGTGATCACGTGATTCATTCAAGAGTGCCTTATTGCAGGTTCCCACAAACAAAACTGAGATTGTACTAATAAATCCTGATGAAGTTGGATGAGTAAGCCACCCTCAATTATTATATTAATTCTTGTTAGTGGATGTAATAATCTAGGGTTGATGTAACTGATAATGTATAGTTAATTGAAGTCTGATGGCGGAGTTTCAGTGTCCTGATCATATTAACTCCCTAATTTATAGGCTACAATCCGCATTAAGGAGTCCAAGTTTCCAATACCTCTTCTGCAGTTTTAGGTTATAGTTTTTTGTTTCGATTGTTCTGTATTGGCAATTTATGTTTCATGTATTCTCAATTTAGGTTTCCGTTTATAGTTTTCTCCAATGAAGTTTTGATGTCGACTGATTAATGCTTACTTGCAATTGGTTTTTAGTTTGTTTGTTTTTTGGTTTGTTTGGTTGTGTAATTTGATTGGTATATTACTGAATGATGTTATTCACAAGTCAAAATACAAATTTCAAAATACATGTTAAGGTGCCTTAGTTTAGATCAAATGAAAAGATCAATTATTGAGTATGAGTTTTAAGAAAAACAATTTGAAACTGATTGACTCATATTCATTGTATTAATCATAAAATATCAATAGCCGGTAACTCTCCAACAATCCTCATTAGGTTAGGTTTTACTGCTTTTCACTTTTGTGAAACAACAAATCCTATATTGGCCTGTTATCCCTATTATTACTCCATGACATGAGAGACCTTAGAAGTTCTTGATTTGTAATTATTATGGAGGGAATTAATGAAGAAGATTACAGGCTTAAAAAGAAAATGTTTTCGCAAAGATGGTTGGCTTGGCTATAGGATTTTGATGGTAAGTTTAAGTCTCCATTTACTCTGCTTTTGTTTTATGTTTCAGATGAAGTGTCTTTTATAACTAAGTGTGTTTTGTAATTATGTTTTTGTGTTTATAATTGATTAACAAGTAGAATATTTCGTACTCATGTATAAATAATTGTTATACATTTATAAATATTGAACGCCTCACATACGTGAAGCTCTCGCCTCGCACATCGGCTTTTGGAACCAAAACGCTTAGGAGCGCCTCAAGCTTTTTCAAACTAAGAAAGGTATTGTTTCAGTATTGAGTATTTCTGAATGTTCATATATATAGATGACATACACGAATAGGTCAGATAGTTAGTATTGTTTGCTAAAAGAGGTGAATTTTTTGTCCATTGCATACCTTTCATCCCGATAAACTATTGTGTTCAGTAGCCATATGAATGCACAGGTATGAAATAATAATAATAATGAAATGTCATGATAAGCCAAGGTATGAAATAATAATAATAATAATAATAATGAAATGTCATGATAAGCCAAACATAACTGATATTGTTGAAAATTGAAATTCACAATTTAAAGATCTTAAATTTAAGTTATCTTATTAAAGGGCACAATGTAGAATATCGAATGAATAATAGTTTGTCTTGATTGGAGGAGGGTTGGAAGTACATACGGTGTAAGTGCTACGTTATGTGTAGGAAGGTTAGATTAGTTATATGAATTATATTGCTAAAATTTTGCTTGTGATATATAGTTAACATAAATTTTTCATACATGTTACAAGAGGGTTGCTAACATGTGTATAATGTATGGTTATTTGTTACTATGTTACCTTTGTAAGAATTTGATATTTGGTGAAACCATTAAAACAAAATGTTAGATTTTCATTACGAACCTTTGTACCGGATATATCTCATTGAAATATAAGATAATAATAAAGAATGAATAATGATTCATATATAAAGCCATCATTATGTTACATGAAATCATGTGTCATCATAATATAAAAAGTAGTTTTATAATATGAGAATATGATTGTAGATTGTTTGTCACATACATTGTAGTGGATGTTAACAAAAGAGTTTTATATCTATCAATATAAATTAACATGTTACTATAGAAATATTGACCTTTTGTTATACAACTACCAAATATTTGGCCTCATAGTACTATACTTGAGCTTGGCATTCCATTTTGATCAAATATTTACCTCTAGAAAACAGATATTTACTAACATTGTTTCTTGATTAATTCAAGTAGATAACATTTTACATATGAGTAACAAAACTATATTATTAAAATGATAATGTGTAATTTTAAATAAAACAATTTAGGTGGTTGTATGCGTTTTGGGTGACTTTTGACCCATTCTACCCTTTTCCTTCCTCATCAGTTTATTCTCATTTTTCTGGTTTTGATTAAGGGGATTATAGTAAAAGCCAAGGGAAGTCATCTTCATCATGAGAGTATTAACTACTTTCCTTTCATTATTTGGTGGTTTTGCTATGCTTTTGTATATACACTCATTTTTAAATTATTAGAGACAAATGTTTGTATCCAAATGCAAAAGGAGGTTTGAACACTTGATCATAACCAATTTTTGTAATATGGGATTGATATTTGTTATCACCTTATTATATTTATATCCAAAATCTTGTCGTGGAGAATATTAACCCTTTCAAATTGAATTGTAAATACACAAATTTTGAAGATTTATATAGAGGTGACTTTTTTTTGACACATTTACTTATCAATGAGTCAAACTAGACTTGGGTTTCATTTCAAATGGCTCAAGTAATTTTTTTAACTAACATGGAAAATGGGTTGAATAGGATGAATACATCACAAGGTGCCTGAAGAAACAATAGTCTAACCTCCGATTAGAAAAGCTAAACCACATTGCTACAAGGTTGATCCTTTACAAGATAAATGACACGGTGGGTGGTGGAAAAGTAAACCTGAAACAACACAATAATCCGACGGGAGGCGACTGCTAGGAATCGAGAACGGAACCACACATCAGACACAAAAACGTAGTCGGCCTTAATGTATTCTTCAGGGTTTTCTGAATGGCCTATCCAAGGAGGTGAAGTCCTCCTTAAATAGGTTCCACACGGAGCTCAACATTAACCTTTAACCTACCCATTGGGCCGATGCCTAGCTGAAGGCTTGCCTCCACATCGGCCCATTATTAGTTGAGGATAAGATGTTATATTTTATTTTTTAAATCAAAGAGAGAGAATGTACCCTTATATACGCCTGGCGTCATGCCATTGGTAGACGTTTGGAGCCCGGACGCATATCATCCGCCCGTTGGTTGTAAAGCTGACACGCCATGATAATTCTCTTTGTCTATTGTACTCTTGTCCCCTCTGTTGTTGGTCGTTAGTGGAGACTGTTGCTAAGGTGGCCTCACGTGGTCCTATTGGTTTAGGCAGATGGGAACTGTACTTGTTGTTCCCCTTATTGGATCCGCGTTGTGATGACAGGTCTAGCTCTTCTATAGAGCCTCCTGATTGGTTGCTTTTACTGCGGATCGTACGACCTGTCTCCTGGCCATGCACAGACATGGGGTCTACCTTGTTGTCTTCTGCTGATTGGTTGGACGTGCAACATGACCTCTACCACACGTCCCTCTGCTGTGATTGGTCCATACAAAGGTGTACGGTGTACGTACGATTTACCTTGTGCTCACCCAGCTTTCGTTGCAAAGAACTCGTGTTAGACGTGGTGGGTATGACGTGATTGGCACGCCCACTTGACCGCTTACCTGCCGGCCTGGCTGAATCCGCCAGATGTTGAATCCGCCAACTGCATGATCCGCCAAGTTGGCTAATTTTGGGCTTTGTTTACGTGTGGTCCGCTCTTATCTTTTGTGGAGTTTGGGCCCATATCCCTTCAAGTCCCCCTAGTCTAACATGTCATTCGATAATACTTTGGTAAGCGGGGAGATGCTAGACTCATGGAGTTGTCTTTGCGTGCTCTGTGATGTCCTCACGGACCTGGAAGATGTTAGTTTTGCAATAACTTGACCAAGTTTGTTGAAAGTGTTTTGAGTGATTCTATGTTTGTGCATTAGGTATTACGGTTCTCGTCAAAGGCCGACGTAGAGAGTGCATTACCTTACTGCGTGTGCGGGGAAGGTAATAAATGTTCTACGTCAAATGCGTTTGTAGAGATTGTGTTACCCATTCGCGTATGCGAAGAGGGTAATTTATGTTCTACATCAAGGCAGGTGTAAAGAGTGTATTAACATATTGCGGGTGCGGAGAGGGTAATTTACGTTCTACGTCATGGTGGGTGTAGAGAGTGTATTGCCCTTCCGCGGATGCGGAGAGGGTCATTTACATTCTACGTCATGGAAGGTGTAGAGAGCATATTGCCCTTCCACGAATGCGGAGAGGGTAATATACGTTCTACGTCAAGGCGTGGTGGAGTCCGTAGACTTGAATTTTGAATTCAATGTTAATGATTGGAGGGAATTTGAAAAGGCATGTTCCCTGATGGATTTAACTGTCTGCACGTCTACCCACATCAGTGTTAGGTGGAAGGACACCCTTTTCGTCTGTTGTAAGTCGCGTGGTACATGTGCCACGCGTGAGATGCCAGTTTGCATTCTACTTTTTGACGTGCCACTTGATGGTTCGCTCTTCTTCTGCACATTTCCCCATCGCAATAAATGCAATGGGTATAAATAGTCGCGGATCTAGCAGTTCTCTCTCCAAGCCTTCAAAAATTTTCAAACTCTCTCCCTTTCTCTTTAACTTACCCCTTGACTTCTCTGGTGAATGTTCAAATTTTCCGATCTATCTTCAAGTTTTCCGACGATCCTTTAAGCTTTTGACGACCCTTTTTTCTTATTTTAAGCCCTCGTTCTTGTTATCTAAGAATTCCTAGCTCAGAAGCTAATAATAAGAACCCCCCGGCGGCGATGTCCGACACCACTATTAAGTGGAAACGAGAGGCATTTGACTAGTTTCTGAGAGATTATGAGATTTTGGGCAGTTTGGAGCTAGAATTGTCTGCTGATGGATCTACTGCCCTAGACGCGGGTCCGGGCAAGATGGCGTTGTATGTTGCCAATTTTCAGTTCGCCGGATTCCGGCTGCCAGCCACCCGGTTCGTTTGTGACCTCCTGTTGCAGTACGGGTGTCATCTGACCTAGATGAGCCCTTTGGGGATGACTTGAATGATACACTTCAAATTTGTGTGTCATTATCAAAGTGTAGAACCGGCGTTTGACATATTCAACACGTTCTACCGGTTTGCCCGGACTGCACAGTGGTTCTCCTATAATGTCCATAGCAAGATTAAGCCTATTAGGAACGAACTGCCATGAAGCATGCATGATTGAAAGTGGAAGTTCTTCTACATTAAGTTGGGTGTCGTTCCTGTTCCTTTGGAGTGGCTGGCGGTTCCATAGAAGTCTAAGTTGAAGGACTTTCCAGTGATCAACTATGCGGACTATGATTGGTACGACAAAGTCACTAGGTAGGTGACCTCTGTGGACATGTCCAAGGTGAAGTCAGAAGCGTTGTTGATGGTTGGGATCAGCCGCGTTGGTGGGCGCGCGGTTAAAGACGTGCATTTTCATATGGGTGAAGAAGTTATGTTTTCTCTTCATTTTTTATCTTATGGTATTTCCTTTTCGTTCTTTGTTTTGATTGTTGATCTCTTCATGGAGAGTGGAGTGCTTCTACTATATTGTGCCCGGCTTAGAAGGGCGGTTCGTATGGGAGCCGGTCCGCCAAAGGGAGGAGCCCCTAATTGAGCGGACCTTGAAGAACTTCATACCAGTGAATATGAAGGATTTCCCTGGACACTTCCGCCGAGCAGGTGAAACTCCTGTCAATCTGCACCTGCTTAATGTAATTTCTACTAGCGTGGCGAATATAATGTTTATTACCGATGAAGAGTCTGAGGACGACTCATATTCACTGACTCACCGTCCTCGAACTCGTGTAGGTGACGGGAGCTGGACTGGTTCGTCCACTCAGCCCCCCAAGTCTAGTGGGTCCATGGTGAAGACTGATCCCTTGTCGCCAAAGTCCCAAAAACCCAGTAAGTCTGGAGGGGGCAGCGAAGACTATGTGGAGGTTTTCCTCTCCCCGCCGTTGATGACTGAGGAGGGAAGTAAGACCACGGAAGGGGATGGTGGCGTGGGGGAGAAGAGGTGATCCATGAGCGAAGTGGTGGCGTCCCTCGACTCTACAAAGCTCAAGGCCCCAAAGCCTAGCCCAACAAGGCATCCGCTGAAGATCCGCTTGAGGTCGTCTCAGAAGCGCCTCAAGTTGGCATCCAAGATAGCGAAGGAAGTTCAGCCTGGTATGTTTTCTTTGCCCTAGTATTTTTATGCTTCTCCTTTGTTTTTTCCATAATTAGAAAAATTCTTGCTTCTTTTTTTTTCTCAAGTCCAACTCTAATCCATCCTGGTGGGCCTAAACTTATGGAAGCCCACATCCTTGCTTTCGTCGAACTTAGTTCCTTTGATCTCTCTATTGAGACCAGAGAGGAAAAGAAGAGAGTAGCGGATGTGGCTGCTAAGCAAGCTACGGATGAAAAGGCCCGCATAGATGCAGAAGATGAGGCCGCTCGGATTGTTTCGGAGGACCTAAGTGTCCAGGCTTAGAAGAGGAAGGAGTAAGAGCAGTTGAGGTTAGTGGATGCTGAGAAGAAAGCAGCTCAAGATGAGTTGCTGCGAAAAGATGAGGAGGATAAGGCCCGTTTGGCGGCCAAAGAAGAAGAGCGGGCCAGGTTGGCTGCTGAGAAGGTTACCCCTTCTGATGCTGGGATGCACCGGACTTCGCCTTTTGGTCATGGAGACCACATAGGCCCGGGTTTTGTGGCAGGTACTTCTAATCCCGCTAACTTAATTTCATTATCTTCCTCTGGCGAAGGGTCTGGAGGACATGGTGAGGAGAGTGCTCACATGGAACTTTCAGAAACAATTGAACCCCGGTATTACTACTATCGGGTTCAGAATGGATGTACCAACTGGGCCCATCTTCCGGCCTAGGTGGTTGGTGCGTGAAGATGACCGCTTCTTCCAAGTGGCCACCTGCAAAGAGTGGTTGGCAAGTTCTATCCCTCCTACGGAGCAGAAATACACTACTTCACGGGATAGGGCTACCCTTCTTCAGGATGGGGAAGCAGGGCTAGCGAAGGCGACGACGTCGATAAGTGAATTGCGGCGTGACTATCAGGCTCACGTCGATGCTGAGCAAGAGTTGGAGGCGCGCCGCCGCGCCTTTAAGAATGTTATGAATCGGAAAAACCGTGAGTGTATCACCCAATCCAAGGCACTTGCAGATGCCCAGGCCCAAGTCCAAGCGGTGGAAGCTCGCAATGCCAAAGCTACTCAGGACTGAAAGGCATCCTGTGAGGCGACAAATGCTCTAATTGCCAAGGAGTGCTCTCCGATGCAAGTGCTGGATGCAGAGGTTGACAAGCTGAAGTCCTTGCATGAGGCCAAGGACAAAGATCATGAGGAGGAAAGGTCGAAAGCTGTTGTTGCCCGTGTGGAGGCTGTTAACAAAGATGCTGAATTAGTCCAGCATTCCGCGTGGGTGTCTACTTTGGAGCTGTATTTGGGTGTGCTTCATCAGGAAGTTGGCGAGCTAAAGACTGAAAAGTCCTTACTAATATCCAATTCTGAGGGTCTTCGAGCCGCAAAAGTCAATGCAGAGCAGCTGATGCACGTTTCCCAAGAAGCCCAGGCCGACGCGCAGCGTGATGTCGAGTGGTTGTTGACTATGGGAATACAAGGGGTAAGCCTTTCATGCTTTGTACTTAGTCAATTTTTGTATTTTTTCATTCTCTGTATCTGTACTTAACTGCTGTGCTTCTACAAGTGTTTACACGCACCTGGAAGGAGTCCATGATGGTTCAGTGTGTTGCTCGCCTCTTGGAGAAGTCTAAACAATATGGAGCTACATTTGGCTTTAAGCAAGGATTTGAATTTTGTTTAGGTGGAAACTCCTTTGACGATAACCCCTTCCGCAACATCCAAGCTAAGGATAAGTATGACACGGAGGTCAAGACTTACGATGAGCTCACCTTTCCCATCATGGAGATAGTAGCGCAATGCGCGCTGCTCCCAGATGGTGCAAAGCAACTCCGAGTCGCGTTCGAAGAGTCGGAAAGGGCATATTAAAAAGAGGCGGAGTGAGAAGAGGCTACCAAGTGTGGTGTGGGTACATCTAGGACCCACCATGAGGATGAAGAAGACGATGTCCAGCATGTGGACTATGATGGTGATGATTGAAGCCTGTTGGTAATAGACTAGGTTGTCTGCTTGTTTCGATGTGAACATTTGGCGTTGATGCCTTTAAATGATATAGGTTATCTTTTGATAAATGTTTCTTTAAACGTTTGTACAAAAAGTTGAAAATATTCTAAGTGTTTTGCACTCGTAGTTTAAGTAATGGTCAATGTATGTAGTTAGTGTCTGAAAAACATGAAATTTTTTCTAAGTGTCTTGCATGCCTTATTGTGCATTGAAAATATTGTTTGCCATGGGGCGGGTGCGAGAAGTGAAAACATCCTTGCACTTCTAAGACTGCTTAGCCGTGCACGCACTTGTTTATTTCTTAAAACAATGAACATATAAGGTAGTGTCAAGAAGCAATCCCAAAAAGCCCCTTGTGAAAGAAAACTCATGTAATTAACGTTTTTACCGAACAAACACAGGGCCAAGGTTTAGAAATTAGATAAGAGAAATAGGTACTTGACCACTGACACAAGATAATTAACACTCTAATAGAAAAGACTCCAGAACATCAACATTTATAGCATAATTTATGCCAAAAAGCTTCAAACCAAGTTTCCTTTGGTTGGGTTTTATGTACCATAGTTGTCTCCTACATCTCCAAGTCTAGCGTTAATTATCCTGTAATCAACACATTCAAACACAAGCTTAAGATCACTCAATAACACATCCTTAACGATTTTGTGAAACTACTTACTTACCCATTATCAGTCAGAGTTGGATCACTAATTTCAGCATATACATAAAGCCTGAAGCCTGAAGCCTGAAGCCTGAAGAGATTATTAACAAAATGTCAATCTCAAATGATAATAACATGTGTCATCAAGTCTCAATGGTTTTCGGGGTAGATCATGTCGTGCATACCCGGGATACTTCTCGCTCAGTTTTGAGAGTGCTGGAGGGCACGCCACAGCAGATACCTAAATACATGCCGATCTGTATTGTTAAGTAACATGTAGGGAGTGGGGTAGATGAAAATAGGTAAAACATAAAATATTAGATGAAGAAAGTGTTGTAATTATATAGAACATAAAAAGCTCGAATTCTATACTCACCATTTTATATGTTGGTTGCAAATCTGCGTTCGTTAATCAGATCAATGGTTGTAACTACGGTGCAACCTAAAGATTGTTCCAAAACAATAAAAAATAACAAAATAACAACTATAGAATTATCAGTGAAAATAGAATAACATAAATGGGTAGGCTACAACATATGAAAGAAAACAAAATAAAAACAAACTTGCTTGTTGCTAGCATAGGATCTACAACGAACACTCGAGCTCCTTAAAAAAACTTTCAGGTAACCTGCATAATTTTTAAAGAGGTATGTTATTTACACAATAACAAAAATTAGGTTTGCACAGCCCTTTATGGCCCGTAGAGGCCTCTACGGGCCGTAGAGGGTGTCAGTGTAATAAATGAGGACACCCTCTACGACCCGTAGAGGCCTCTACGCATTTAAACCCTAGACGACCCGTAGACGGCTCTACAGCATGTAGGGAATACGAGGTACGAGGTCATTCAATGAACAGACTGACTTTCAGTGTGTCAGTCTGAAAAAGCACTTCTTCTACGGGCCATAGAGGCCTCTACGGCCCGTAGAAAAGCTGGTTGTTGGGAGCATTAAACCCCTACGGCCCGTAGAGTTCAGATATATTCTTCTTCCTTGTCTTCTTTCTTCAGTATACGACACATTTCAAAAAAATGGGTGCACAAGAAATCCGATCGATTCCAAGCTACCGCGATGTCTTCGGGCCACTACGGTAATGTTTCGGATGAATGGGAACATTCGTTTAGCATATCTCACGTCTCGGAATGCCTTTTCGGAGCCTTGGTGGAACGTGGTGAGGAGGAGGTTAGATCCGTTGTTCACTGTGGTGACGGGAAGGCACTACCCGATTTGAATCTGCTGCCCGATTTGAACCAGGAGTACGTAGAAGAACCGGAGTCATTTTACGTGCCGCCGCCATGTCATCCACAGTACGAATACGGGACTTATCATTCGCACGAGGGAGGTGATAACGGTGGCGAGGAACCTGTCCCGGATGTTTCGTACGAAACAAATCAGGTGTGTTTATGTATTTACACTTGTTTATAATTTAGACCCGTGTATATTTAATAGTTTACATATTTAGACTCGTATATTTAGGCCCGTACCTATATTTGTTTTAGGGTTTGTGAGATTTGAACTCGTACATATTAGTTGTTATTTGAACTCGTAGGGTTTGTGAGATTTGAAATCGAATATATTAGTAAGTATTTGAACTCGTATATAAATTTTGCAGATATTCGGGTCTCTTAAAGACCTGACAGAGTGGGTTTATCAAAGGGCAAAAAAAATGGTTACATTACCGTATACTCACGTACTGTTTCGGAAGGCAGGGGCCGAATAGGAGGGTAACGACGGCATGGATACGATGTGACCGTAGTGGCGTACATCGTAGTGTAGCCACGGTTCGAAAGACGGGCAGTAAAAAATGTAATTGCCCGTTTGAAGTAATAGGGAGATACCACTCCGGCAACGATGGTTATATTTTGGAGGTCCAGAACCAAACACATAATCACAAACCTTTCCAACACATCGAGGGTCACGCGTATGCTAGGAGGCTGGGTACGGGCGAGTTGAAATTGGTGGATACACTTTATTTTCAAAATGTTACGCTAGTAGACATACATTCGGCCGTTAGAAAACAAAACCCGGATAGTCCCTGCATCTTAAGAGACATACATAACACAATAACCAAGGTTAAGCATTTGTTATACGGCGGCAGGACTTAAATGCAGGTATTATTATCTCTTATTATTATTATTATTATTATTATTATTATTATTACTACTACTACTACTACCTCTTTATTATTATTTTTTAATTATTATTATTGCTATGTAGGTACTCGAAGCCACATTGGTGGAAAAAAATTTGTTTACTTCACCCGGAGGAATGCCTCGACAAATGCGATCGAGGATATTTTGTTTGTCCATCCCACCTCGCACAGGTTATGGCGTGCGTTCCCGCATGTGCTGATGATTGATGCGACCTACAAAACGAATGAGTATAAACTTCCGTTTGTTCAAGTTGTGGGTATGACATCAACATACAAGTCGTTCTGTGTCGCCCATGCATTCATCTCCCGTGAAAAAAAGGATAACTACCTGTGGGTGCTACAAAGGCTTAAAGAGTTGCTAGAAGATAGTACGGAGCCCCGTGCTATAGTAGCTGATTGTGAGAAAGTCTTGATGAATGCATGCAACATTGTATTTCCAGCAGCTTCGAAGTTGTTATACAGGTATACATATTATTATTATTATTATTATTATTATTATTATTATTATTATTAGTATTATTATTTTTATTATTATTATTTTTATTTTTATTATTATTTTAATTATTATTATTATTATTATTATTATTATGCATTCAGGTATCACATTCAACGAAATATATTGAAGCACTGTAGACAAGCCTTTGGAAATGCAGATTGGGAAATATTCGTGAAATCTTTTAAGCGACTATGTAGATCTTCATCTCCGGCATTTTATAGGCTCTGATTAAACCGATTCTACAAACGACTATGTTAGGACCAACGAGCTGGTACATATTTTATTAATTTAGTTTAAAACGCATACACACATTAACAAATATCTTTGTTCTATCTTTACAGATGTTTTTGAATATATAGACCGGGTCTGGCTCCGTGACTACAAAGAAAGATTTGTTTCTGCATGGACAGACACAAACTACAACTTTGGTCAGTATACGACCAACAGAGTTGAGAGCCAGCATTCAAGATTTAAGATGCACATTAAGGGGCCTAACAACTCGCTCCACAAACTTGTGATGATTGCAGACGATGTGGTAACCTCACAAGAGAGGGCAATAAACCACTCGTTTGAAGAGAGTTTGTCTGTGAAAAAGGTGCACCATGACATACCTCTTTTTGAGGACCTACTCGGTAAAGTTTCCCATGCAGCGATCGAGAAGTTGATAACTAAGATAAAAAATATAGAGAAGTTAAGGGAACGAAAAATGAGTTGTGGTCACCAGCTTTTCACGAGTTCTGGGTTGCCGTGTGCATGTCGATTAAATTCGTATATAAATAAAGGTAATACCATTACTTTATTATTATTATTATTATTATTATTATTTTTATTGAATACAGGAATAAAAATACAGCTGTCCGAAATAGACGTCTTCTGGACACGACTGAATTACAAACCGGAAGTAATATGGGGGGAACGCGACCTTGCGAGTGAGTGGGAGATAGTCAAAGAGACACTGCTGTCTCAATCACCACGTGTTCAAAGAAATATGTTGTCAAAAATAAAGTCGGTGGTAAATCCAAGTATGACTGACACTCAACCTCCTGAGGTACAAAAGAATACTCGCGGGCGCCCAACTACAAAATCAAAGAAAAAAAACAGCAGGAGGATGCGCAAGAAGATGTTAGTATTATTATTATTAGTATTATTAGTATTATTATTATTATTATTATTATTATTATTATTATTATTATTTATTGTTATCCATTGTAGGAAGACGAGCCTGTTAGAAGACGTAGGCCATCAGACCTGGGTAAAGATAAAATGAGAGTGTGTAGCAAAAAGTATCCACTCTTAGTAGGGGATAGGTACATAAATAACTATTTATACATACATTCATATATACATATGTACACATCCCCTAATCATGATTTCCCAATGTTTAGCGGTGACAGGTATAAATTTGTGCTTAGAGAATTTAAGCATCAGATTGATCCCCTTTATCGACGGTTTGTCACGCACATTCAAAATGTTTAGCCAGACGGTAACTGTTGGTTCCGATCTGTAGCTGTGGCTTTGGATAGGGAGGAGGAAGACTGGTATTGGATCCGCCACCTTCTTGTACAAGAGATGATGGGTCATTACCAAGAGGATTGGTTCGAGATTATGAACACATTCGAGGATAACGGGTTTGCCCGCATATACTCGTCCTTAGATTGGAGGAAACTCGGGGATGCACCCAATTCAAAATGGATGGAGATGCCTTTGACTGGATTACTGATTGCTCAGGCATTTGGTGTGGTCCTTCAATTCTTCAGTGCTGATGGAGCGAGCACATTCTTCCCTATTCAAAGTCATCCTGAAAGCGTGCCAGAACATCGGGTCATTTCGATAGCCCACGTGAACGGAAACCACTACATCATGCTTAAGCTAACAGACGACGCTCTGATGCCTTATCCGAGTGGAGCATGGTCAGGTTGGGTAGATGTAAATCACAACCCATGGTTAGTACTATACAAGGATCGTCTTGATGAGGGGCGTAGGCTATCTCAAAAATCTCCAGAGTGGTTTGACCTAACTGGTTGTCTTGATTCTTCTGATAGTTCGGTGTAAATTTATTTTTATAATGTATAATGATTTATTAGGTACATTTTTTTTATTATTATTTTATATATACAATATGAAATGAAAACGTTCTTTTATAAAAAAACCTATATATACAATATGAAATGAAAACGTTCTTTTATAAAAAAACCTATACCACCTAATTAAAACTAACAAAATTAAAAAAAATCAAAACTTCTACTGGGCCGTAGAGGGCTCTATGGACCGTAGAAGGAAGACATCTACGGGCCGTAGAGACCTCTACGACCCGTAGGAGTCTGGAAGATGGTCGTAGAGGCCACCTATGGGTCGTAGAGGGCATTGAGTCTACGGGCCGTAGAGGTCTCTACGACCTGTAGACAAAAACTTTTTAGTTTCTTAAAATTTTGTGAAGTTTATAAATAAAATCAGAAATTTTTTAAAAAATTTGTGTGTCTACGGGCCGTAGAGCTCTCTACGGGCCGTAGGAGAAGATTTTTTTTAAAAAAAAATTGGGTTATCAGTTGTATGTTATATTAAATTGTTTTGGGTATTATCCCAGCGAACTGGTAGCCCAGATGGTCCCCAATACTTGCCATAAGACTATTGTGTGTGTGTGAGAACTGATAGGCCCACGATCGAACCTCGTCCTAACCGTTTTTTAAAAATTTTATTTACCTACGGGCCGTAGAGCTCTCTACGGACCGTAGGTAAACAGTTTAAAAAGAAAAATAACTGCCAGACGACCACTTCCCATTTCTATCAAAACAATCCCAATCCCAAACCCTAACCCCTACCTTCAACCACAACCACCACAACCACCACCTTCGACCACCACCACCACCACCCTACTCTACCTCCTCCTCCACTGCAACCACCACCACCACCCTAATCCACTACCACCATCGCCTTCTCCACCAAACCGCACCAAATTCGCCCAAACCCTAATATAGGTAAAAAAAATTTCTTTTTGTTTTTTTTTTCTATTTAGATTGTTTTATAGTTGATTATTATCATCATTATCATTATTCAGATTTTTTTCTTTTTGTATATAGTTTAGGCTGTGGTGGTGGTGGTGGGCTGTGGTGGTGGTGAGGGGGGGTGGTATTAGTGAAGTATTAGTTTTGGCGTTTTTTTTAATCACCAAAACTAATATAGTTTTGGCGTTTCTTTTGAAACGCCTAAACTATATTAGTTTTGGCGTTTCTTTTGAATCGCCAAAACTAATATAGTTTTGGCGATTCTTTTGAAACGCCAAAACTATATTAGATTTGGCGTTTCTTTTGAATCGCCAAAACTAATATAGTTTTGGCGAATCTTTTGAAACGCCAAAACTACATTAGTTTTGGCGATTCTTTTGAAACGCCAAAACAATATTAGTTTTGGCGATTCTTTTGAAACGCCTAAACTATATTAGTTTTGGCATTTCTTTTGAATCGCCAAAACTATATTAGTTTTGGCGATTCTTTTGAAATGCCAAAACTATATTAGTTTTGGCGATTCTTTTGAAACGCCTAAACTATATTAGTTTTGGCGATTCTTTTGAAACGCCTAAACTATATTAGTTTTGGCGTTTCTTTTGAAACGCCAAAACTATATTAGTTTTGGCGATTCTTTTGAAACGCCTTTATTATAGAAACGCCCTAACTAACTATAAATTCTATGGTTTTGCAGTTATGGAAAATTTTGAAGACGAGGACTACGTGAATGAGGAGGAGGAGCTGGAGCCTGACGAGCCCGTGGTCCAGGGGGGCCTAGCCCCATGGTAGGGGGTGACTTACAGGGCTGGGAGCATTGCAATTTTCGGCGATTCGATTACCCGAATCCAAGATTTCAAAGGTTGATGAAAAAGAAGATCGAAAAGCCGAGGGGGATTTGTTGGGACGCGCTTCGGGCCACTAGGGGGGGTGCAGAGGAGATTGCCCGACAGTGGATCCCGGAAGGGAGCCCATTGGACAGGTTTTTTGGCGACTGCAACGCGCCGGCCCATTGGCCGTTGGTGATAGAGTTCCTATCCACCTTTCGCCTTCGGCTACGAAAGGATGGTGATGATCAGTCGGGCGTCGGACCGTCGAGACGCCCACCGCCGGAGGTCGAGTTTTCCATACTCGGTGTTGAGTATGGTTATTCCCTAGATGAGTGAGCTACACACACCCAGTGGTACACTAGTGACGAGCTTGGAGAGGTATTAATATTATTTATTTTTATTCTTATTATTTTTGTTCTTATTCTAAATGTTAATGTTAATGATAATGTTCAGGATGTCTACACTAAAGGTGTCACTAGTGTTCCTGATGACGTGCTCTATGCGTGGTGGCCCACCATTGGTGGTCCAGAGTTCTGGAATCCGAGTGCGACGTATTCTTCTTCTTCTTCTTCTTCTTCTTCTTCTTCTTCTTCTTCTTCTTCTTCTTCTTCTTCTTCTTCTTCTTCTTCTTCTTCTTCTTATTATTATTATTATTATTATTATTATTATTACTTCTTTATTATTATTTATTAATTATTTATTGTTATCCATTGCAGGTGATGCTGTGGAGGTTGGGTTGCAGTTTGTTGCTGAGCGGGAGGGGGATCTTAGGGACGTCGAGATGCCTGAGCAGCAGCCTGAGGATGTGCAGGATCCGGCGCGCGTTTATCACTCTCTCAGTTTGCCTCGTCCCAAACGTTTTTTGTTTTTATTTTTTGTCTACGACCCGTAGAGCTCTCTACGAGCCGTAGGCAAAACATAAACATCCATCATTCCCTTCTTCATTGTCAAAATTAATAAGACTACTTCTACGGGTCGTAGAGGCCTCTACGGCCCGTAGGTAATCATTACAATGATTGACAATTATACAATCATTGGTAATGATTACCTACGGGCCGTAAAGGCCTCTACGACTCGTAGAATGTTCAGAAAATGAAGTCTACGGGCCGTAGAGGCCTCTACGGCCCGTATAGGGTTGTGTGAATAAACTTTAGACTTGTGCAAATATCCGGAGCCTTTTTAAAACTAATTAACTAACTTGATAACAGTTATAAACATATAAAACTAATAAAACTTATTAAAGTATATTTTAAGAGTTAAGGCCATACTCATTTTAAAGGCTCAATGATATAGTTTAAACATTATTTTACTTTTTTTAATTTGGTATAAACTGGTGGAGTGAATAGTGTTACGGCAATATATTGCATCGTTTTGATGTATTGGTTGGAGATAATTACGTCAACTTTACACCTTTTTTATTGTATGATGCAAACATTGGAGATAGCTTTGCCTCTCTATTCCTACGGGATGGGGTAGAGGTAAGACTGTTTACATCTTACCCTTCTCAGACCCTACCTTGACTGTGCTATTGGTTGGATTAACTGAGTATGATGATGATGATGTGTCACCTTTAGCAATTCTTAATTTCACAGAAAGAACAATTAAATATAGACTCGTTAATAAGTTAATGGAGGCAAACATGCGGCCTTTAGCAATTCTTAATTTTCTGGAAAGAATAGTTAAATATCCAGTCTCTCTTGTGGTGATGAAAAATCACAAAAAAGTAGGCGATCTAATCTACTACGTCGCAACAGTGTAGCATCAGTAGATCAGGTTTACTGTAAATCCAAAAGAAAATGTGAATTTTCAAATGATACCAAGACCAAACTCCATTTTTTAATTTTGAAAATCAAGATTAATTTATTTAGGTAATAATGGCTTTATATTTTGCTAATAGGATTGATGCTTTTTGAGTTTGATGTTAGAATACAATTGTTTGAATTTATAAGTCAAAGTTGATCACATATATAGGGCACTAGCTTATACCCCGGGAGCGTCCCGGGTTAAGAAATGTAAGTAAAGTGAATAAAATTAGAAGTATCTAAACTATAAAAATGACATCTATGTATCAACTTACATTAGATACTTTTAAAAAAATATATACCAAAAGATCCGTTTCACCTTACAACATCAACACCTAAAACTATATATTAAGATCCCAAGCACTTCAAGGGGACAAAGATTGTTTAGCACCAATACATTCAGTCAAAGGTTTTTAACTGCATACAATAAGATTTGAGCTATTTCAGAATATGGTAGAAAAGAAAACATAACAATTACCTGTTGGAGAGCGTCCCGGGTTGAAATATCTAATATGACATAATAAAATATCTAATATGACAACATAATTAATGACTTGCCAATATATGATTAATGAATATTATTATTATTATTATTTTAAACAAATCTCTGTCATAAGTTATCATATTCTAATATAAAAAAAGGGTAATTGGGTCGGGTATCACCTAATCCCCGGCCCGGCCCAAACCCATAATTTTTTTAACTAATATATCCCGGGAGCGTCCCGGGTTGAGAAATCTAATTTGAAATATCAATTTACATCTGAAATAGACTAATGCATTTTACAGTTACATGCAGGAAAGCTTCGGGTAGCACTTAACCTAAAACAATTAACAATGTATCTTCAATGTTAGTGCATAACCTTAAACACTGTATAACTCTAATATTAAAAATTAACCTAAAACAATGTAGAACTCCAATGCTAACACATGTTGTAAATAAAAATCATATTTACTGGTTTGAACAAAACTAATACATGATTAATGAATAAACTGAACACTTTGTGTTTTTTTCCTGTATGAACAAAACCACACAAAAAATAGTCGTTTTTTTCTCCGTTTTTTATATAGCATTATGGTACCCGTTGGAAAGATAATAAAACGCTCGTTAATTTGGTGTAATTTTTTTCTTTAAAAAATCTCGTATATAAAAGATATTAACGTTTAAAAGTTATGGGAGAAAACATTAGAGATAAAAATCTAATTTTGTTTTTAAATTTTAAATTATTATTATCCTAAAATAAAGCCCTTGCCACATGGGATGACACATGGCACACTCAATGAAGAGAATACCCTCTTTGAGTGCCATGTCATTAAAATGGCTTTGGTTTATTATATGTATAGATAGATGTAGGCCAATAAAACAAATAATTATGTTTCATAACCTCAACATATCTGAGACCACGTTCCGGCCCGATTATAACCCGCACCACACCTCCCTCCCACCCACTCGAGTTTCAATTTTGTGCCAAACATTATCATGAAAATAATTTTACTCATCTTGTGAATAATAAGGGAAACCTTTCTTTTGACATGTCTCGATGCCCAGGCTTCGACCCACTGGTGATGCATGATCAAATTCTTCTCTAAGAAGTCAGGTATAAATCAATGCTTTTTCTTCCATTTCTTTAATACGAAGGTTTCCCCCCTTTTCCTGGCATAAGGAAGCTAGGTGAGTTCCAAATTTAGTGGATCCAGATATAATATAGACTATTTTAGTCAATTGATTACTAATAATATATTTTTCTCCTATCGTATTTGAATCACTAATTATAACTTAAAAATGGAATAAAAGTTCTTCAAGTGACCCGACCTCTTCCCCCTTACGAAATATAGCACATTTTGACGAAAACCTCAATCACTCATTCTACCCATATTGCCACATATATTCAAAACTATGCATTAATATTACATAATTTTCTAGAAATTCAGAAAAACAACAAATCTTATTCCTTTCACATTAAGAAAACACAAATCAATAATTCATGTAGCTCCATCCTGTTGGAAAGTGAATCAAGAGGGATCAGAGCAATGTCATCATTTCCCGAAATAGAAGATTATGGCAGCCTGGAATATCTCGACAGCTAATCGAAATCAATTATATAGCCGTTAGGCTATTTACCTTAATTAGACAGTATGCAAATCTTATAAATTGAACCCATTGTATTGATCAAAAGAACATAAGAAATAATATTCATCTTTCAATCTTTCCGTGCAATCTTTCCCTGTTAACCCAAGCTACCATGTCCGGAGACGGCAACTTGAATTCCGACTTATCCTTACAACTTGCAAACCTGCTAAAAATTTCCCAGCCACAAAACCCGAAATTATCCGATAGTCTACAAATCAACCTCAAACTTAATAATCAAATACGCTCTATGGACCCGAATGATTCGAGTCGCTATAGGCGGAAAATCGAAAGCCTTGTTAACACACTTGACATCAAACCCTCCAGATCCAAATGATGAAGGATTCGAACAGTGGGAACAAGACGATTTGGTCGTATTCTCATGGCTCATACAAAATATTGAACCGCAAATCGCCGGCAACCTAACCGAGTTCCCCACAGCGAAATCACTGTGGGTTACTTTGGTGGTTACTTACAGCAGTGGAAGAGATAAGTTGCAAGCCTTTAATCTCCATGTAAAGGCTAATGAGATTAAACAAAACGATGCTTCTCTTGAAAGTTTCTGGATCTCGCTGCAAGGGATATGGGGAGAAATCGAAAGAATCGACCCTAATCCCATGAAGTGCCCAGAAGACATCAAAGTGTATTCCAAAATCAGGTCTGAACACAAACTTTTCCAGTTTCTTAATGCACTTAACCGGACCTATGACCCCATAAAACGAGAAATACTCTGGTGGGATCCACTCCCATCCGCTGAGGCGGCTTATGCTGCAGTCCGAAAGGAAGCGGCTCACCAAAGCATTTTGGGAACCGCTCCTAGTGATTCAAAATCACAAGGAATCGCAGTAGGTCTTGCAGCCACCGAATCAAGCGGATCCGGATTTGTTACCAAAGGTCACCGCCGGTCAGAAACAATAGGAAGAAAGAACGGACCGATCAAAGAGAATAAAACTCACCTTAAGTGCACCCACTGTGGTATGACCAAACATACCAAGGAGCAATGCTTCAAGATTGTTGGTTATCCCGAATGGTGGACTGACGGGCATAAGAAAGGGAATGGAAAAGTCTCCATCGCCACCAGCAACGCCGGTGAAACCGACGGCGGCGGCGACCAAAAAGAACAGGGCTTCGGTGGGATAGCCTTCTCCGAGAAGGAAGACGCTATGGATGGAGGTAATCGGATTGAGGGACTAACCTCAAATCCGCTATGTAATCCTAAATTTTTTCCAAAGTTTGTTTTTGATTGGTTAAGTAAAGAAGAAGATGTAGTGAATAATAATACGGACCAAGATATGAGTAAGGAATCGTTTCTCATAGAAAGCAGAGAACACCATTTTATAAAACAAAAGGATATGGTCAAGATGAGTCTTGATATTAACTTGGGATTATCACCTAGGGAACCGTTTTCCATTAGAAAAAGAAAACGTATTTTTTCAAAACAAGAAGATAAGGTTGATATGGTTTTTAATGGTAACTTAGGAGCATCAACTATTGGGAACCAAAAATATTTTTTTAAACAAAATGGTGTGGTTGGAACTCAATGTATCTTTAGGCATAAAAAACCCTTGGTCCATATTATTAAGAAAGGAAGATGGTATAAAGGAACTAGAATAAAACCCCAAAAACTTTTTAGAGGGTTTCATAAAATTAAAAAACCTTCGTTTTTCAAAAGGAAAAATAAAAACAATGTTTTCTTAAAAAATAAAAATTTAAGTGCCAGACAGGCTAATATAGCTCAAAATTACACTAAAACAGACGAATCATGGATTTTTGATTGTGGTGCCACTGACACCATGACCTATAATAAATATGATATTATTTCTAAAAGTAAACCTAGAATCAACAATATCAAAAACGCTAATGGGGGGATGTTCCTGTTAAAGGGGGAGGAACTATTGAAATATCTCCAACTTTAAAATTAAAAAATTGCCTCTATGTTCCATCCCTGTCACATAAACTGTTATCCATTAGCCACATTACAAAAGAGTTAAATTGCACCGTCTTGATGCATCAAACCTTTTGTATTCTTCAGGATATCAGGACGGGAATGATTATTGGGCGTGGCACTGAACGTTCAGGATTGTATTATGTGGATGAAGTGACTCAACGGGGAAATGTGATGCTCGCTCATGGGACTACAAATAGAGAAGCTTGGCTTTGGCATAGGAGATTAGGACACCCGTCTAGTAGCTATCTACATATTTTATTTCCAAAACTTTTTCCTTCCAATAAAACTCTAAATTGTGAGACGTGTGTCCTAGCTAAAAGTCACAGATATACATATCGTTTAAATAATACTAAAGTTAAGACTCCTTTTTCTTTAATACATTCTGATGTGTGGGGTCCCGCTGAAGTTAATGGGGGACAAAACTTTCGTTTCTTTGTTTTATTTATTGATGATTGCACTCGTATGACATAGATCTATTTTTTGAAACATAAATCAGAGGTCTTTGAAAAATTTACTATTTTTTATACTATGATACAAACTCAATTTAAAACTAATATCCAAATTCTTAGATCTGACAATGGCGAAGAATACATAAATGAGTCTATGAAACAATTCTGTCAAAACAAAGGAATAATTCATCAAAAGACGTGCCCCTACACTCCTGAACAAAATGGCACAGTTGAACGAAAAAACCGTATTCTTTTAGAAATCATACGGGCCTTCCTAATTGAGTCTCAAGTTCCCACATCTTTTTGGCCAGAAGCAGCTGCGACTGCCACATACTTGATTAATCGTCTTCCTACAAAAGCCCTCAATCTTAAAACCCCCCATTCAAGTCCTTTCTGATTTTACCAACATTCCTTCTCCTCTTACTTTACAACCACGTGTCTTTGGATGCACTGTATATCCTCATATCCCTAAACACGATCGAGGTAAACTAGGCCCATGCGCAGAAAAATGCGTGTTTGTAGGCTATGGAATCGATCAAAAGGGATATCGGTGTTACAGTCCAAAACGTCGACATATGTACACTACTCTTGATTGTGACTTCCTTGAAACCGAATTTTTCTATACTTGCCAATACAGTGGTCAGTGGGAGAAGAAGCATATTGACCCACTGGATTGGCTAGCATGGGCTCCTTCATCGATAAGCAGAGATCGTCACAATACCCAACGAGATTTACCTGCATCTCAAAGTGCTTCCCTACATCCCCGTGCCACTGACCAAGAATCTCCTTGCCCTACACCTGCTTCTCAAAGTGATGAACCTTCAAACTTTCAAACCACTCAAAAAGGTGAACCTCAAAACTTTCAAACCGCTCAAAACGAGGAACCACAAAGTCCTACACCTAGTATGACTAATAATGATTTTTCAAATGATACATCTAACAGTAAAATAGCAAGTGAACAGGTTATGCAGGAAAATCAAGAGGAATCTATATAGGAAGAACAAAATGAAACAACCGAGAAATATGTTCTACCTCCTAGGGCCAATAGAGGAGTACCTCCAAAACGATATTCTCCAGAAAAGGAAACAAGATCAACTAGGTATCCCATGGCTAATATGGCCAATGGGAAATTGACTAAAGAAGCTAAAGCGTTCACTACGACCCTCCTTAATGAACAACTTCCAAACTCCATAGAACAAGCCTTGAAGTCCAAGGAATGGAAAGATGCTATGGAAACAGAAATGGATGCACTTATGAAGAATGGGACTTGGGAAAAGTGTACCCTCCCCCCAGGAAAGCGACCAGTTGGATGTCGGTGGGTCTTTACCATTAAATACAAACCAGATGGAACAATAGAAAGATATAAAGCTCGGCTGGTTGCCAAGGGATACACACAAACATATGGGATCGATTATTCTGAGACATTCTCTCCAGTAGCCAAGATCGATACAATCCGTGTTCTATTATCTATTGCTGCAAATGAAGGATGGCCTCTTCATCAATTGGATGTTAAGAATGCCTTCCTACATGGAGAGTTGAAAGAAGAAGTATATATGGAGGCACCTCCCGGATTTACATGTAACTTCAAAAACCAAGAAGTGTGTCGATTGAAAAGGACTCTTTACGGTCTAAAACAATCGCCTCGAGCCTGGTTTGGTAGATTTACATTGGCTATGAAGAAATACGGGTTCAAACAAAGCAATTCTGACCATACCTTGTTCCTCAAACGAAAAGGTAAACTCGTAACTTGTTTAATTTTATATGTTGATGATATGATTATCACAGGAAACGATAAAGGAGAAATGGAAAAACTAAAGGCAAATCTATTCAAGGAGTTCGAGATGAAAGATTTAGGAAGACTAAAGTACTTTCTTGGAATTGAAGTCCTAAGATCAAAGCAAGGGATCTTCATATGCCAAAAGAAGTACATTCTTGATCTTCTTGCCGAAACAGGAATGATTGACTGCAAACCAGCTGATACACCGATGATTACCAACCAAAAACTCTACATGGAAGAAGGAGCAAAATTGGCAGATAAAGGGAAATACCAACGTCTTGTGGGAAAACTCATATATCTCTCACACACTCGCCCAGACATTGCATATGCAGTGGGAGTGGTTAGTCAATTTATGCATCAACCCCAAGTCAACCACATGGATGCTGTACGAAGAATTATCAGATACCTTAAAAGGACGATTAGTTATGGTATTCTTTTTCAACCAAACAAACATTCGAAGATTCAAGCCTACACAGACGCTGATTGGGCAGGAGATCGACAGGACCGGAGATCTACATTAGGATACTTCACGTTGGTCGGAGGAAACTTGGTTACTTGGAGAAGTAAGAAACAAAAGGTAGTTGCTCTATCTAGTGCTGAAGCCAAATTCCGAGGTATTGCAAGGGGACTGGCGGAGGTATTATGGGTACGCAAGCTCCTTACTGAAATTGGATTCATTCAGAAAGAAGCAAGCAAAATCTTGTGCGACAACAAAGCAGCTATACAAATTTCTGAGAATCCTGTACAACATGACCGTACAAAACATGTAGAAGTCGACAGACATTTTATCAAGGAAAAACTCGAAAATGGAACTATAGAACTTCAGTTCATCCGGTCAGAGGATCAGTTAGCCGACATACTTACAAAATCTGTCAACGGAAGACTTTATAACAATTGCCTGCACAAGTTGAGTATCGGGAATCCCACTACTCAACTTGAGGGGGAGTGTTGGAAAGTGAATCAAGAGGGATCAGAGCAATGTCATCATTTCCCGAAATAGAAGATTATGGCAGCCTGGAATATCTTGACAGCTAATCGAAATCAATTATATAGCCGTTAGGCTATTTACCTTAATTAGACAGTATGCAAATCTTATAAATTGAACCCATTGTATTGATCAAAAGAACACAAGAAATAATATTCATCTTTCAGTCCTTTTGTCTCTAATTCTGATCACATCCATGGTTTCATTTACCAACAAAGATCATTTCTTTCAAGTCCAATGGATAAGATAATGACATAATGAGAACTGATATGGCGTTTAGTGGAAAGAGACAAGATTCATCTCATCTCTATCCATCGTGTCTTATATATCTCATAGCACCTCTATCCAGACATATTTGCAATAAATAAACCGTGTTTACCCAAATAAAGTAGAAAAAAGGGCAGTTGAGAATTAGAGAAAGAAGAGTCTTCTCTTTTTATAATCAAGATTAATCAAACAATCAAAGGCTTTTATAAAATGATTACAAATTTTATATTTTGAATCCACAAAAGGTTTCTTGCTTTCCTTCTTAGGCGTTGTTTGGCAATTGGTAGTTGTAGCAACATATAACTTTAGCAAAGTGACTATTTAAAATAAAATAACCATAATATGATAGCTCTAGCAACATATAACTTTAGAATATATTATTATTATTATTATTATTATTATTATTATTATTATTATTATTATTATTATTCAAGAATTTACATGTAAGATGCAAAAATTATTTACAGATATCCAAAACCCTCTAATTGCAAAGAACTTATCTACAATCAAACATGAACACTAAAATGCAAAATGTTACAAAGCTAAACATTTCTTAAACCTTCAAAGTTCAAACAACATATGCAAAACTATTGTTAGCAAATGAACTCTAATCAATTAGTGAAACATTAAAATAAACAAATAAATAAATAAAACAACTGTTCTAGGAAAAGAAATTACCTTCTTGAGGACAAGGCCAAAACTTTTGCTTTCAATCATGATTCCATTTTGAAGAGATGTAAAATCAATATGATCTTTTGCACATTCAAAAGTTTTGTTCTATGATACGATGGACATATCAGAAGCTTTGACTTTACATTGAGTTTTTTTATGGAGCTTTTGTTGAGATTGTGAATCTTATGTAAGTCGTTAAAGCAATATGGTGTAGGCATTTTATCGAACACCTAGAGTGCACTGCAAATATAGTAGTTTCAAAAATCAAATGTTACTCTTGTTACCTTTTGTTTAGGAAGCACTTTGGGGGATCGAGAAAGGGGATGGAGTATTCCTTCTACGAAAAAAAATAGAAAGATGTAAAAAAAAACATTTGAATTCGAATCCATCATCAACATAAAAATCAAACAATTGCCAGAGAATCAGTAATGTACCTTGTGTTGTGATCGTCAGTGGCGAAGCTTGACCCGAAGGTTCGGGGGGGTCGGAAGTCACCGAGGGTTCGGAAGTCACTAGTTTCGGGGGGTCGAAACCCTACATTTCCAAAATTTTAATTACGAATACTATATAATCGGAACTTCTGCGTGAAAATTCGGGGGGTCAGCCACCCCCGCCCACCCCAACTAAGTTGCGCCAGTGGTGATCGTCCTGTGTGAGAGATATAGCAAAAATGTAAACCTACAACAGATTAAGTTCAATTTACAGTAAATACTTGGAAATAGATATTACCCAATCGAATTATGTTCTAAACCCAAATATAATCGATCGAAGATGAAAATTATTAAAAGTAGATGAAATGATCTGGGAGTTGAAATTAAAATACAAAAATCGGTAAATAAGACACCAGATAGAATGAATGGGGTGTTGGATTGAGTGGGGAGTCTATATATGAATATAATTCCTAGATTTGTAGGAACGTGGAGGCAAAATTCGGTAACCGCTGATCCAGAAAAAAACTGCCAAATTTTGGTCATAACTACCAGGTTATTATGGTCCATATTTAAAGTTAGAAAAAACCACATAATTTGGACGGACAAGATCAAAGCAAAAACAGTTTTTCATCTAAAAAATGGTGATTACTATAGTAGTGGTGAACAATGGTATAATAATAATAATAATAATAATAATAATAATAATAATAATAATAATAATAATAATAATAATAATAATAATAATTAACAATGACATGATTGAAACACCCCTAAAATTTTGTTACTATTCTATGAAATATTCCCTTATTCAAATGTTCACCTAACAACTTATAAAGATGCACAATTTTCTTAATCAAGCGTCCAACTTACATATTGTTATACGCTTCTAATACTAAATCATGTCCCTTGTTTTCTATACCACGATCCACGTTGTTTTAAGTACTCGTGTACTCGTTTAAAACTTAAAAGTAGCATATACTTGCAAAAGATAACCACCGACCATTCTTATATCGGTTGTGTATATATTTGTCTGATTATTCTTTACTTTGAATCATTTGGACAAAGTGAGTTGTTCAAATTTGATGTCATATCACGACTTGATACATATGTTCATGTAAAATTTTATGAACTTCTGGACCCGAGCCCAACTAGCCCAGATATGGTGGCCCAACAGACTAGAAGGAATTAGGGAATGTCGTATAATATGATTGAAACATTTGAACCATTAATGTTGATTCTGATACGTACCACTACTAATCTCATTCCCATGATTTGATCCTCATGGCCACGTTCACCAACTTTCTTTTATTTTAGTCCAACTTATATAATCTCCTCTAGATTAGTGTTTTAAGGTACTGAATTAGTGGAGTGATGCGATGGTACAAGATTAGAGAAAATCAGGGTAGTTCGAGGTACTCGGGGTGGCACCCCTCCCACCCTTAACGATGGTGGGAAAGATACGTCGCGTGAAACATGTCAGATGCGAGAGATGTTGTTGAAGATTTGGAGGGAATGTAAGGTCTGGTTGTACATCAAGCTTCATAAATTTGAACCCATTGTGTTTGTATATACCGATCTTGCTGATAAGAAAAGTGAAAAACTCGTTTATCCATTCATTTTTTACATTTCCCAAAAAAAATGTTATAATAATTTATTAATTTATTTTAAAAATAGTGTGATACATTTGCCTTTTTGTTTACCAAGCTAAGAGCATTTACCTTCCGTCCATTAAAAATGTAAGTGTATCTCTCATATTTTAAAAAGTAATTTTAAATGGTTGTGAGTGAAAGAGAGAGAACATTTTACTGTTCATCTGTATATTTAAAAATCTACTGTTTACACCATTTTTTTTAATATTTCTTAAAACTGGTTGTGAGTGAAAAGAGAGAAAATGTACACTCTGTTCCAGAGTTTCATTAAAGGATGGAAGAGAAATGATTGGGAAGGAATTGGGAAAAAAATGTGTTCCACAGTTTTTTGTAGGAGGGAAAGGGAGGGAATGATAGGGATAATAAAGAGATTTTTAGGGTGATTTTCAATTTGGAAGGAACCAGAGAGAAAGGAAGAGGAGGGAGATCATTTCTTTTCCATCCTTTAATAAAACTCTGGAACAGAGTGCTAATGATAAATGTATAAAAAAAATATTATTTAAATGATAATGAGAGAGAAAATTACTTGTTTTTTGGTGTAATTTAATGAAAAATGGGATGCGAAACATTAGGTACATCATTATTAGCCATCATATTACACTAAAAATTATTATATTTTTTCTCCCCTCTTTAAATAAATAATATTTTTATACCTTTATCATTATTTTTTTCTCTCTCATTCACTCACAACTAATTTAAAAATATTAAAATATAAATACGCTGGAAAAGTGCCTTTCCAAATATACAGATAAACAATAATTTTTTCTCTCTCCTTTACTCACAACCCCTCAAACTACTTTTTAAAATATGAAAGCTCAATCACGAAATATGGTGGACCAGAAGCAAATGCTCTTAGTTCTATTGTAACATGCTTTGAGATACACCAGCTCTTGGACTTTTCCGTACAGAAAGACGCTTTTAACGTCTAACTAATAAACTTTAAATCCTTTATGAGACGCAAAGGCAAGAAACAAGCGAATTGCCTCTAGCCTAGCAACTGGTGCAAACATTTAATTGAAGTCAATCCCTTCCTATTTATTAAAACCCTTGACCACTAGTTGAGCCTTATTCCTGACCACAACACCATTATCATCTTTCTTGTTCCGAAAAACCCATTTGGTGCCAATTTTCTATGCACCTCGAGGGAGATCGACCAACTCCCAGACTTTGAGCTTCCTAAACTGAGCCAGCTCCTCTTGCATTGCCTCTACCCATGAGTTGTCACAAAGAGCCAGTTTATACGTCTTCGGTTCGACTTGTGAGATAAAGCAGTTTAAGCATTTGTTTAGAATCACCGAGTCTCTAATTCTTGCGTACATGTAGTTGGCATTTGCAAAACCTCTCCTTGTTTGAACTCCCGCAGTAGGATCTCCCAGTATGTAGTCAACTGGAGGATCTTTATTTGCACGTGTTGATGCCATAGTGTTAACCGTTCATTCATCATCTAAGTTGGAGCCAATTTCTCCTGCAACCACTTCTTTATCAGTAGAATCTGTCCTAAACGGGTTCATGAAAGGTTCCTTTTCAGTTTCAGTAGCTGGTTCTGTAGATGTAGATTGGTTGTTTCCCGAAGAGCTTCCTTGAGCATCTGTCTTATCCTTTTCTGTAGTAATTGGAATAATTGACTCGGTGTTACTATGTTGTCATCATCCTCATCAATAATTACTGATTCTTCAATGGTCGGATCTGCATTAAAGGTATGAGGAACATTAAAAGACTTAAATACAACATCATAGTCGAACATCCAACTGGGTTCCTGTGCCCTATCCTTTGGTGAGTAACTAGTTATTTCAATGTTGAAAGCAATTTCTACTACACCTTTAGATTTATTAAAAACACGTTTTATTTGGTGATCCAGGTACATAACCAAGGAAAAATCCCTCGTCGGAAACCTCACCAAATTTTGGTTTGTTTTTATTTTTAAGAATAGTGCAAGGCATCCCAAATGGTTCAAAATCTTTGATATTTGGTTTTCGACCGTTCAAGAGTTCATAACACATTTTATTGTGTTTTTTGACGGTCAAAACTCTATTCAGAACATAGCAAGCTGTATTCACAGCCTCCCCCTAGAATTGATCAGGAAGCTTAGAGTCAGCTAGCATTGTCCAAGCTGATTCAATCAAAGTCCTATTTTTCCTCTCCGCGACTCCATTCTGTTGTGGCTCATAAGGAGCACTAAATTGATGTTCAATTCCCTTGCGAATGCAAATGATTGAAAATGTGTTGTTCTTAAACCCCGAGCCATTGTCGCTTCTGATTCTCTTGAGATTGGTGTTGAAAAGATTCTCTGCTTGAAGAATGAAGTTTGCTAAGACTTCTCCTGTCTCATCCTTCGAACCTAAGAAAAACACCCATGACAATCTCAAAAAATCATCAATAATCACAAGGCAATATAATTTACCACCAATGCTTGTAATGTTCACTGGACCAAATAGGTCCATGTGAAGTAGTTCAAAAGGAACAGAGATGGTGTTAATAGCTTTAGGGTGATGAGGTTTCTTGTGTTGCTTTCCATTTTTACAAGGGACACATTTATCCTCGACCCCAATGATTTTTAAAGGAACACCTATCACCATACCGTTTTTCACAATGTAGTTCAGCTTTCTGAAGTGAATGTGCCCCATTTTCGTATGCCATAACAGTGAATCTGATTCAGATGCTCTTGAAAGAAGGCATGTGGTCTCCTCTAAAGTGTCGTCAGGCATACTCATGTCCATGATGTATATGTCGTTTCTTCTAAGAGCCCTCATGATTATCCACTTGATGCGTTTGATTTTAGCATTAAAAAGATGTCGATTTCCCCGGTGCCAAAGACTTTGATTTAACAATCCCAAAACAGTGGTTTGGGGAAAAAGACTGATTTTACTAAACCTCAATTAACAAAGTTTTAAATTTATAAAGTTAACAATATTTACTTCTGAAACTAAAACCAACACATAGGCAGAGAACCTGACGTGCATAGTATAGTTTTGGTGGTAAGTATTGAGTATCGTATTCCAAGGTTCACACTTTCCCCTACTCAACCTTTAATCAATCAATTGATTTGGTTTTAAAAAGAAAATAAAGCGGAGGGATTCTTTAATAAAAAGATTTTTAAAAAGGGTTTGGTTTTATAAAAGATAAGGCGGGACAAAATATAGATAGATATGCACATCTCAGGACCCTTCGCCTATGTAGTTAAGTTTAATATTATAAGTAATAATTTAATTTAATTTAATTAATTGTGTGGAGGACGAGAGTGATCTTGAAGTGTTGACTCCTTTATAGAGAAGCGAAGGCGATTACTGAGTAGAATGCAGAACCTTTCCAGCGTGCGTCCACCTGGGGTACTTCGCCAGGGCCTAGCGTATAGCGGGCTCCTCAAACCGCGGTCAAGTATTCGGGTCCTCGAACTTATCATCTTCTTAAATTGGAGGCTTCACTCCCAACCAGGGATACCGTACACCTCGCCTTAGTTCTCGCGTTCCGTACCGAAGGGTCTCTTTATCCTGGCAACCACGTATCCCCATTGGTTAACGGTCAAAGCCGAAAGATCTCTCTTTCGGTTGTCACAGGAAGGCGGTCCCTCCATTGGTTAACGGCTTTGTACTAACGAGAACTAGATAAAGAATCTTTATTTTATTTATCTTAATGACACTTTAATATTTATAGGTCTAGAAACTATAAAGTTGGTTTTAAATAAGTGATGGCTTAATTACCCAACCATAACCTCCCAAGCTGAATGAAGTCCTTAACAAAGGCGGCACATAATCCTAAAGACGCGTGATACAAAAGATCACTGGTGCGTCCGTAGGGAAACCATCCTTAGCCAAGAAAATCACTCAGTCATCTGGTATGAACCAGAAATGTGTCACTCAGATCTGGTCCACTTCAGAAGCTATTGCTCAGAATCCGGTTTGGATATCAGAAGCCCGAAGGATCTGTCTCACTACCGGTTTCCTCGCCTTGGATCTAGCTCGGGACTACCAGAAGCTGATTATACCATTTATTGATTAAGTTAAGGTTGTTATTAAGTTAATCATCATTTAAACCTGTCACCAAGATAAACAAATAAATATTAGAAGAAGATAACACAACAAATAACTAAAAATAAACTTCTATTAATAATAATATTAAAAGTCTACGAATCCAAGCGGGTTCGCAAATAATAGAGAGATACAAACATAGAAATGATTAACACAAGGAACATGGCTGCTCATAGACAAGCTCTCCATCTTCCAAGTAATATGTATTCTCTCATGATCCTCACGACCCTCGATGTTTTATTGCATAACTACTCTACGATCCTCTTGTTGGCCAAGCTAATCAACGTAGGTCGAAGCTTAACCATTGAGGGATGTTAGGAGGACCAGAAGGCCTCCCAAGGGACCCCAAGATCTCTGGAAGAAGCTTGGTAGTCGGCCCGAGAGAGCACAAGAAGGGATGAACTAATGGTGGGGGTTGGCTTGCTATTTATAGATCTTCACGGGCAGCACGGTCGTGCCAACATGTGTCAAGGGCGTGCTCGCTGTCTCACGCACGTTCTGTTGCTACATGGCAGACTCTGTCTGTACCTTTGGTCCCCTGCACGGGCGTGCAGTGTCTGCTTGCCTTGATTTCTTACTCTCCAAGTTTGTTGCGTTGTTCTCTCGCGTACAGGACCTTCGTGCAGGTATTCGTGCGTGTGCTTCGTCAGTCCGTGGCTGATTTTAGTGTTGTTTAAGTCCCGGGATTGTCTTTAAAACATACAATGAACCGGCTGATAGTCTCGTATCTTCATAAATCTCCTGTTTTTGTCTGTTTTTGCCCAAAAATCCTTTATTTCCATTTTGGAGCTCCATTTTCCTATGAAATACAAATAGGAACGAATTAAGTACCAAATCTTACAATATTACCTTAATTATACCCTATTATGAGACTGTTTATGCCCGTTTTATATGATAACTTTTTGAGTTATCACAATACCCCACACTTAGACTATTGCTTGTCCTCAAGCAATCAAACACAAGTGCACCTAAAACAGACTGTAATCAACAAACCCTCAATCCATTTATTCATTTATTTACGAGAAAAATAAAATCGCATGACACGCCTACTTAACCCGTACGATTATGCTTGAACCTATAACTGCTCACAATGTTCACTCAACACTCGAGTTTATCATTTTGGTGAGTTTTGGGGGTGAACACTCAAGTCCGTACCAAAGTCGACTAGGGTCATAGGCTTGTATGCATATCAAGTCCTCATCTCCAAATTGAATAACTAAGAAAAATCAAGACGACTTTTATTCGGGTTGTAATGTAGGGGTGTAAAGATAAAACAACTTTTTTTAACTATATACAAAGGGGATGAGTCACCAGATCACAGGGAAGCATCATGGCTGAGATGATGAAGCAGCGAGGCGTGGAAAAGGGCGACTATAACGTCGGACGACGTTTTCAGCGGCGATCTCTGAGAGGAGTCGGGTGTTAATCCCGAGGTTCTTCATCATGGCTATCTCATTTCTGATAGCGTAGTCAATGTTGCTTCCTTTTCTGACTTTCCGCTCGGCCCGGTATCGAATAGCACCCTCATGAATTAGCAGAGTGTATTCACTTTGTGAGTAGGTCGAGTTGTTGCTGCATGCTCCTTCATGGGACCAATGGCCACATTTTCTGCATTTGTCATATCCCTAGGCCCGTCTTTTTGCAGCGCTCTTTGATTGTCCACAAAAGGGTGCATTCTGTTCCATCTTCCTCCACAATTTTCTTTCGTCTGCCGTCTTCTCGAAAATTATTTGTCACATGTCACGGGGCAGACGTGGCTCAGCGAAGTAGAAACATCTTAGCAAGTGTTCGTCCATCGGGTGCATCTTGAAAAAGCGAGGGGGAAAGCAAGAGAGAGATGAGAGATCACAGAGAGAAAGTAGAGAGAGCAGAGAGTAGAGAGCAGGAGAGAGAGAGATAGATAGAGGGAGAGCAGAGTTCCAGTTCTTTAAGGTCTCACCGGTTAAAGGCCAAATTTTTATCTTTTTGAAGAACTTTTCTTTTTGGGCTCTCTTTTTGGTGGGTCTCTCTATTTATCCATCCTTTGTCATTTTGCCCTCATGTGGGGCCATATGACCAAACTTAACCAAAAAAACTAACCACGTTAGTGCTAAAGGACGAGACCTGAAAGATTTTAGAACATAAAGGACGATTCTCGTCAATTTTGAAGTTAAAGGACATCCACTGAAAAACATTGTAAACATAAAGGACGATTTCTGTAATTTTTCCTTAATTTTAAAACAAAGATATGCATAAACACACAAGTTCTAACCGAGTCGGACTAAGGTCGGATATCTCTCATGCCAAATGAAACGAGCAATATATGATGTAAATGTAAGTGTGGTGCTCGATAAAAGGCTCAAAAACTCTCACACGAATAATTGGGTAGGATAAGGCACCAGTTTTAAGCATAAATTTCATGGTATTTTTCCACGTGCCATGCAACCTATTTTTCTACTTAATTTTATTTTAAATAGACTTATCGGGTTTAATTAACATTATCTACTTCGACCGTCTTTTAATGTGAACTGTTCGGCATAAATGCCTATGAGGTATCACTCGGACAAGCCTAATAGACTATACAAATCTGTCAAAGGTGACCGTGAATGACGCTACGGGTATCAAGCAGATAAGAAGGTATCGGATAACACACGATCAATGACAAGTGACCCGCGAGAAAAAAATAAAATAAGCATAAAAAAGGGTCCACCCCACACTTAAAATTTTGGCATAAATTTTAAGTGCAGAAATAGATAAAGAGGCAAGAGAAACTAACACTCCCCTCATAATGACGAATCATCTTGCGTGTGAACTAAACCTGCATACTCCACATAGAAACGTCGAAATGGCGGCTCCAAAATATCAAGCTTTCCCCAACCTGTCCTAAAATAACTAGAAAAATAAAAATAAAAGTAAAATTAACAAAAATAAACAAAAGCTATGGTCCTAAGATAGATACTAGTGCCGAGGCACTAGCGTGGTGGAACGAGTCCAGGCATGCACCAAGCATGCAAATATGTCAACCATACAAAGTACCAATATAGTCATCCAAACAAACAACCAAAAAAAAAAAAAGAAATTAAAAATAGTGTTTACTGTCAACAACCATCATCATGAAAACCTGCAGAGAAAGAAATCAAGCCGAGCGGGCACGACGGGAGCGGAATGCAGAGGTGGAGCAAGTGCAGGAAGCCATATGCCTGGAAAAGTCCTCACGGATGGACCGGAACTCAGCATTCAACGTGTCAAGTCGATCTATGATGGTGCGAAACATACCTCTTGACTACGGGCGGTCTGTCCTGGCAACTAGTGAAGGCGCTGTCTGGCGTCTAGGGCTTTGACGTCTAGAGTGTATGTGACTAAGGATCGATCTTCAAACAAAGAATATGATCAAACAAGTTCAATTCAGGTGCGAAATCCCTGAACTGATCACGAAATGATAATATATCTAGCAAAACACACAAATCATCTCAAACATTTTCATTTCATTCAGAAACATCATTAATAATCTTTACAAAGCTTGTTTATAATGATTTAGACTCAATACAGACTTGACAAAAACCCTAGGGAGACAAACACTCTGAGAGGAAAACAAAATGACCAAACGTTCACATTCAAAAAATGATTCAGCCTTATATAGACCTGCACATTCGACTAAACGATTGGGCGAATATGCAGGTTCGACCATTCTATGTGGGCGAATCAGCACCTATAATAAACAAAGTCTTCATTCGACCTCTTTGAGCTCCCTTCGACCAAACTAATCTACCTTCGACCAATTAGATCCACCTTCGACCATTCGACATCAGCAATACATATTAGAATTTGCAATTCAATAGCACTAGTCGCACTTCGTGTATCTACAAACTCCCCCTCAACTATTGCTTAAATTGCTTCAGCCTTCGCTCTTCATCCAATCTCTTGTTCATCAGCTTAATGTTTAGCAACTTCTTTTGTTCTTTTGTCATAACTGGTTCAAAAGTTTGCTTTGGTTTCTTCTTTTTAACTTTCTGAATCTGAACAAACTTCCCCAGCTTCTTATCAAATTCACAACCCGCATTGACATCCCATGCAAAACATAAGAATACCACACGTTGGTATTTAGCAGCTTGCTCACTATCTTTCTCTTCACAGTAAATCGGATTGTAATAAAGCATTATGATATCCTCATGAGAGCAATTAATTAACCACATTGGGTCAAAGATATGAATCTTCTTAAAATCTTTCATACCATCCTTCAGAACAATAATAGCCTCTGCTGTCTTCCAATCGTAGTACCACCACATAAAGTCTTTAGAGAAATATTGAGGAATAGGCATCAAAGGTATATGTTTCAGTACAGTCGGTGGTTTATACTTCAAAGTCACCTTGTTCAACCCCGTAATCTCATCTTTCTCCTTCTTGTGAACAATCCTCTTAGGATACTGCGGGGTGAACACATCCCATTTCGTTCTGCTCTCTCTCGCCATGCGATCTGCAAAGTAACCAACAACATCATTGTTTACTGTAGCACCTGACATCGTATGTCTGCAGATATTGAGAACAACCCAATACGGTAGTGTCTTTATATCATGGAATCTGTTGAAATACAGAATTCCTTTTTCCCACTTCACAGCGACACACCTAAGCTGTCTCAAGTATTTCCAACCGAGAGCTTTACCTTTGAACAACTCATTGTGAAATTTGTAGAAACTACCCTGAACTTCAGTCTTAGGGCGGTTAGCTTCTTTTTCTTTAAGCTTCCTAAGCAAGTCTTTCAGATCGTATGATTGTTCAACATTTGGCTTTTGACAATCTGAGTTCTTAAACACTTCTTCAACAAACTTCTTGCTTTTCTCACGAGCAAGTTTCTCAGCTTGACTCAGCAACTCTTCAGAGAATTCAGGAAATCCAGAATCTTTATCATTTTTGAAGTATTCTGGATATTCCTCACTTGTAATATCCTCCATCTCAACTTCTTCAAATACTGGAACATCTCTATCATCAGAGTGATTACCTGCTTCTTTCTCAGGTATATTTGGTATTTAGTTCTCACTCATCAACTCTTCCAGAGATTTACCAACCTGTTTAGCCAATCCTTCCAGTATTTCTTTAGTCACAGCTGCAGAAACTTCTCCATCTTCCAGATCAGGATCATTATACTCTAGTTCAAACCTCATATCATCTGACTCAAAAATCTCTGGAAATCTGTCAGTCATCTCAATCGTCCAGACTCTATTAGTCAACATCTGGCGATATAACTTCTTATCTTTTTCAGATAACGATCTGATCTTCTCATTCCAGAAAATGTCATCATCATCAGTAGTGCCACCAGAATCTTTTGAACTAGACTCTCCTGCATCTTTACCTGTTTCTCTTTTTTCATACTTATACTTATCTGTATCATCATCATCGTCATCATCATCATCACTATCAGCAGAGCTATTACCATCACCAAAATCATTACCTGAACCATCTTTATCATCACCATCTTTTTTCTTCTTCTTCTTAGGAGCATCACCGGCATCCTGTTCAAGATCTTCATCATCTTCTTCATCTTTCTCTTATTCAGATGGTTCGAAATCAACAAGTTCTTCATCTTTTTCTTTATCCTCTTCTCCTTCTTTCAATTGAGGAGCTTTTGAGTACAATTCATCAATGATATTCTTCATGCTCTTGTTGCTTGCTCTCAACTTCTTGTTTTCAAGTTTCACAGTGATATATCTTCATGTATTTTTCTGCTCATGTAATAATAACTTCTGATTTTCTTTCTGGAGTAGCTTGATTTTAGCAGATAATACTTCATGGCTCTCTTGTGAAGATTCAACTACTTCCAACATCTTTTTGTCATTCTTTCTTAGCTGTTCAATCTCAGCTTGTTGCTGGTTAATGATTTTCATCATATCAGTCAGCTTCTAGTTCACTGCATCCATCACATCTCCTGATACAATAACCTTCGGTGTTGAAGCCTCGGCAACTGGAGTCTTTTGTTTCTCAAACTTTTTCAAGACTCTGTCCAACGCATCATTGAAACTATCAGTTGGAAGTTCAGATTGCTCAGCAGCAGATTTTTTCTGTTTCTTAGCTGCTGGGGATGTCACGGGAGATTTTGAACTAGACATCACAGGCAGTTTCTTTCCTGCAATTAAGTTCTCAATGTCTTTACCTCTTTTCTGCATCGGCTTTTCAATCTCTACAGCTTTAGCCTTCTTCTTATAAGTTGGGTTTTTCTGTTTTTCTCTAGTCTTTGGCGATCCACCAAAATCTTCAGATCCCAAACCCAGACTTTCATCAACATCATCCAACACAATCGGACTTTCCAATCTTTGTTCTTCTAATGATTTATTTAGACTTTTAGACTCACCAGCCACAGTGGCCTTGGGCGTAGTGCTCTTAACAGTCTCATTATCAGAATCCCATCTCTCCTCTACCTGAGTCTCTTCCGAATCCATCGATTCTTCATCAACCAAGTGTGTACCTTTCTTCGCAACACTTTTCTTTCTACGAGATATCTTCTTTGGTGGTTCAATATCATCCTCTTTTTCCTTTCCTTTCCCTTTTCCACTCTTTGCACCAACATTTACAACTTGCCTTTTCCTTTTCGCTTCAGGATCAACAGGGCATAATGGATTGTCTTCATCAGAATCACTATTGGCATTCCTGGCTTTATCAGTACCTGGATCTTCATAACCTGGATTGATCAGGTGACCAAACAAGTTCTTCATTGGTGGTCTTTCATTCATCGGCACAACCTTTGTATCCCTTCATTCTTACTAATGTGTTTAGACTCATGTGATCCTGTACGACTATCTGAGTAGAATCTTTTCTCAAATTCTTGTACTTCTCATCAAAGATCATTTGCAGGAATCTAGGATATAGCAAAAACTTCTTATTCTTCAATCCTCTGAATGGTTCCAGCATGTGTTCAAGTATCATTCCAGATACATTGAATGGTTTGTTCAAGATTAGGGAAACCATTAAAGAGCTAATACTCTTTCTCATTACATCATAACCTCCACTCACAGATCCGAAAACATGTAGCATGACGTGAGCAAGGTACTTGAACTGCGGGCACAATTTTCCTTTATGTAATGAACCATCAGTAATCGGTCCATTATACTTCATTCTCAGGAAACACTTTCTCTGCTCAATCCAAGAAAGAACTCTCGGTTCAGTCTTCTTATCTGTCAGCTTCAATGCTTCTCTAATGCCGTCTTCAGAAATAATCAATAACTCCCCCTGAATCTTACTCACAATAGCAAATTCATTGTTCCAATAATCAATTCTAGCATTTTTTCAGAACTCTCTTTGGTGGTCTCTGTATATGATGGCAGGAGTAGCAATAGCAACAACAACACGGCTTCTCTTCAGAAAATCAACAATACCGATGAATTCGGTATGTTTCTTTAAATCGCCCAAATAAGCACAGCAGTTGTATGCCTCTTCAAAAGGTAAATCCTCTTCAGGTTTCTTCCCGGCTGCCTTGTCTGATGAACCTGCGGGAATGTTAGAACTATGTGGCTCAGACATGATTAAACTGCAAAATAAATCAAGAAAACTCGTTAAAAACGGACAATATAAACAAAATATGAAATTTTTGATTTTGAAAATCCACATTCGACCAATCGAAGGTACGAATGTGTAAAATGGAGTTCGAATGTGGAATATAAGGTTTGAATGTGAAAAATCAGTTTTAAAAATGTACATTCGACCATTTTTATCCACTTTCGACCGTTTAAACTTGGTACATTCGACCGAAAAGCCACATTCGACCCTTTTGAAGTGGTCGAACGTGTCTGTTCATCTTCAAAATTTGCAGATTTTGATTTAGTGTGATTTAACATGCCATTTTGATTTGTAAAGCACCTAATATGAACGATCAACCTTTTTCAATCAACAATTGTTATAATTATTCAGTTTTTAATTGTTTTTCCCTAAAATATAGGGTTTGAAGGTTTTGAACAATCAATTGACTAATCTGTTGTTGTTTAACCCTGGATTTTGATATCCTCTCCCCCTAAAACACTTAAACACTGAATCCATATCAAGAATTGTCCCTATAACAGTCCATGAATCATCATTCGATTCAGTCTAGGTTTCGTATACAGAATCAACGATTCTGAATTCGTTACTGGATAATTACCTGCAAATGTTAGCTTGAAATGATCAACAAGAAACGGGGATCACAATGATATGATTTTAAAAACACGAGCAACAAGGGTTTGTTATCTCAGAATTTGAAATTTTTTTTGAAGTGGGGATCGAATGTGCAGAAAGGGTATATATAGGCTCCACATTCGACCGTTTGTGTGGGGCGAATGTGAAAATTTTACCACCTTCGACCCTATTTAAAGGTTCGAAGGAAGAAAAATGGTTCGAATGTGCAATCAGACATAAGAACACTCACATTCGACCGTTCAGAAGGTTCGAATGAGCAGCAAAATTCCACATTCGACCCATCGAAGGGGCGAATGAAAATTGGAATTTTTGAACTTTTTACCGAATCTCAAAATCGAGTCCCGTTCAATATTTTTCTCAACGTTTAAGCATCCGTCATTCATTATTTCTCATTTAAAAATGACAAAACTCAAATGGTCCATCAAGCTTTAGAAAATCACCACCAACCACCATCGGTTATCAAAACGAATATAGAAATGTAAAATCTTTTAGATTTTCTAAAATTTTGTTAAAACACACCTAAAATCTTTTTGAGTTTTGTATTTTTGACGAGAAATGTAAAAAGCAGAAATGTAAAGATAAAACAGTAAATGTTTTGTGATTTCCGGTAAGAGGATCATATAAGTTATTGAGAAATCTGATCACTTCGTTGATATTTTGATTTATTATCATTAAAGACAATGTGTGATCTGGCAACTGCTGATATTGTGATCCACATAAACTCACATGCAGACTGTTGTGCAGTACTTTAGACTGATACTGTTATTTGTAGTATAAACTCAATTGTCTGTGGTTCCCACACACACGACATACTCCCGTATCAAGAAGTAAATGCACAAAGACACATTGTAATGCGTGATTATGCTTTCGTCATGTGTAATTTTACAAGGTATGAGGCATAGAGGTGTATAGGTCAACAAATCAATGCTACAAAGTAACTTGTGCACTATACCAGGTTGAGGGCTGATATCAATCTTGATTTGCATCAATGATTGGATACGATGCATTAGATAATCTTTGATTATCTTTATACATTGAAAGTTCCTCAATTCGGTAACTTTAGGATTTGGCTTTACAGCTCTTTTATAAAGATACCCTGTCTGATCTAGGTCCGTAATGACTTATAGTAGAAGATCAGAGAGGCTATCCCCAGATAACTAATAACATAACGACCCAAAACCTCCGAATTTTGTACAAATACCCTATCAAACGAAATTACGGTACTAAGACCATATGCCCATGAGGAGTTCATCCACACAATAACTCATTTGATATGTATGTATCAGGCACGCAGTAATATGTCTACGAAGCCTATCAACACATCACAAAGACTCAAACACACGCCTTATATTGCATTACACTTCTTTAGCATGTGTCAGATCCCCACTGATGTACTATCATTTCCCCTTTTTCTCCTGGAAATCATTTTGGGTGTTTCTAATTTTTATGGGTTTTTGAATTTTTCAATGTTTTTGGTTTTTCTGAAAATAAACTCTTCCTAAAATGAAAAACATATTTTTGGGTTTTTGTATTTTTATGAAAAACAATAGAAACTAAAAACTAAAAAGCGATAAACCGAGGTGATGATCAGTCTTGTTTTTCTTTTATACCATTATCTTTTAAAAGATATTCGAATCTTGATTTATCAAAAGCTTTGGTAAAAAGATTTGCACGTTGATAGTCAGTGTGGATTTTGACCATATCAATCAACTCTTTTGTGTAACAATCACGGATAAAATGATATTTAATCCGGATATGTTTAGCTTTCGAGTGATTGACTAAATCTTTTGTTAATGCAATTGCGGCCTCATTATCACAGTAAATAGGGGTTTTAAGAAATTCCAAACCGTAGTCCACCATCTGTTGTTCTATCCAGAGAACTTGTGAACTGCAGCTTGAAGCTGAGACATATTCTGCTTCACATGTTGATAAGGCGACTGCAGTCTGTTTCTTGCATTGCCAGGTCACGAGCCTGCTCCTCATAAACTGGCATCCAGCCGTTGTGGATTTGTTGTCTTTATCACAGCCTCCCCAATCTGCATCACTAAAAGCTATTAGGTCAAAATTATCATCATTAGGGTACCAAAGTCCTCTCGATGGACTATCCTTCAGATATCTAAGGATACGTTTGACAGCTGCTAAATGACTTTGTTTCGGCTTCGATTGATAACGTGCACAAAGACATGTAGCAAACATTATATCTGGTCTGGATGTAGTGAGGTACATCAGAGATCCGACAATTGCTCTGTATGTAAAAGGATCAGTCAGCTCCCCCTTAGCGTCAACACCAATCCCGTGATTAGGTTGTATTGGGGTATCCATCGGCTTCGAATCATCCATCTGGAATCGGCTCAAGCCTTCAGAAACGTATTTGGTTTGGTGAATAAAGATCCCCGTTGGTCTTTGGTGCACCTGCAAGCCTAGGAAAAACTGCATCTCTCCCATCGCACTCATTTCGAACTTTTCCTGCATAACTTTTTCAAATTCCCTGCACAAAAGTTCATTAGTAGATCCAAATATAATGTCATCAACATAAATTTGCACTAGAAGCAAGTCATCTCCTGTTCGTTTTGTGAACAGTGTTCAATCTATCAAACCTCGTTTAAAACCTTTGAATAGAAGATACGTGCTCAGCTCCTCATACCATTGCCGTGGAGCGTGGTGCAACCCATAGAGAGCTTTGTTTAGAACGTAGACCTTATCCCGGTGGATAGGATCCTCAAAGCCTGGTGGTTGACCTACGTAAACTTCCTCCTTGACCACACCATAAAGAAACGCGCTTTTAACGTCCATTTGATACACCTTGAATTTCTTGTAAGATGCAAATGCTAGAAACATGCAGATAGCTTCTAAGCGTGCAACCGGTGCATAAATCTCGTTTTAATCGATTCCTTCCACTTGATGAAAGCCTTGTACGACCAATCGAGCTTTGTTCCTAACAATCACTCCTCTGTCATCCTTCTTACATTTGAATACCCATTTAGTTCCAATATTTTTCTGTCCTGGAGGTAAATCTGTTAGCGTCCACACTCCAAGTTTCTGAAATTGCAATAACTCCTCTTGCATTGCCTTTACCTAAGCGTTGTCCAAAAGAGCATCCTTGTATGTCCGTGGCTCAACCTGCGAGACATAACAAGCAAAAGACCAGTCATTCTAAAAACCTGATTTTTGTATTTTAGCATATAATGCAAGAGCGCCAAGGTTTTCTTGTGTGTTTGCATTCCTCAATTGTCCTCTCGTCATCACACTGTTACCAGGATCACCAATAACCTGCTCGAGCTGGTGAATCCGATGTATCCGAGATTCCGGATAATCAGGTACTTGCACTCCCGTTTGAGTAGTCAAATTCTCTGTTGAATCCAGATCGTTACCCAAATTTGATGTTGAAGCACCATTTGGATTTGGGTTCACTGGAGGTATCTCTGTAGCAATATCTGGAACAGCTTCACTTGTGACATCATCATCATCCTCCGATTCTGATGAATTGAGAGTTGTGGAAGCTTCCTGGAATACCTCTTCTTTGGCTGTAGGAGCATTGGTATCATTAGAAGCTGTTTGGGGGTTTACGATGATCGGACGCACCAACTGTGATGTCACTGCATTTTCACACTCGTAGTATAATCTTAATACAGCCTCTTCAACCAAGCTATCAGGATTGAATGATTCAAAGAAATCTTTGTAATCAAACATCCAATCTGGACCACTACCCTGTACATTCTGAGTATACCGCTGAACTTCAACGTTAGCCCACTCCTCGACCTGACGAGTCCTTTTTTTGAATGCCCGTTTGAGCGGGGTTGCATATCCAACAAAGAATCCTTCTTCAGCTTTTGGTGCGAATTTCTTAGATGGATTAAGCATTATACAAGGTGCTCCAAACGGTTCTAGATACTCTAAGTTCGGCTTTCGTCGGTTCAACAGCTCATAAGAAGTTTTACCAAACTTCTTCACTGTTAAAACACGATTGAGAGTATAACAAGCTGCGTAAATTGCTTCATTCCAGAACATTACTGGAAGATTGGAATCCACAAGCATTGTTCTTGCCGCTTCAATTAGAGTCCTGTTTTTGCGTTCTGCAACACCGTTCTGTTGAGGGGTATACAGAGCACTATATTCATGATGAATTCCTTTGTCTTCACAAAGAGCATCCATTTGTGCGTTCTTGAACTGTAACATCGCAAAATTTTCCCCAAAATTTTAATACATAAAAAGCCCTTATATATATATATATATATTTTATTACACCTTTATCATTAATATTATACAAATGTGCCTAAGTCTTTATTTATCCTAACTCACAACTTATATACATACATAAATGTATATAAATAATAATAATAATATAATTCTAAATTCTTTTTTTTTTTCACATACAAGATTTTTTTTTTTAAATAAAGCCTTGAGTCAAATAGTCAAAGTCTTAGTCAAATAGTCAATTCATCATAAAACCTTACTTTATGGTGTTGACCAATTTTAATGGCTAATTGACTCCAAAACTAGTATAAAAACCCACCTATGACCCATTACATTTTGCACCTCTAAATCGATTGTTTCAATTCGATTAAACTCTCCCTCATACCTTTCTTCTAGAGTATATTACTTCTACATTTGAAGCTTTGATTATAAGCTCTTGCAATTGACGAATCGGAAGCTTGATATTCTTTCTTTTTCGTTTATTTCTTCAATTTGGACTAGCTACGTTGTTGAGTCTTTGGGATTCGCCTCGCATACATTCACAACACATTATTCTATTTTTTTTTTCACGAGACATAACATTTTGCTAAGGTGAGTTTTACATAGCCCCTTTTCTATTTATCACCATTTTTGGGGTGAAACATGTTTATAACATCATCATTGCAATTCAATCATCAATGTGTCTATGTGTTTTCTATGTTGCATTATGTCTTGAGCATGATTAGAGTAAGCACCATTCTAGCATAATCATTAACATTGATCAGCCGGCGGTATACATTGATAGATCTATTGGACTGACAATCCCACCCGGATACGTGCCTCCTACAAAGGTTGCGTGGGTGTTTGTTATCGTATAACATATTGGACCATGAGCGTATGGTATGTATCATTCTATAACAGTCATCAGGGTTGATTATGCACTCGATTTATTTCTAGTATGTTCTCACATATGGACTAGATTGACATGACACATGAATTGCACATCATTCTTACTCAATTATCAAAAACCTATGTAATTCTCACCAACTTTTGTTGACCCAAAATATTTTCAACTTAACATGTTTCAGGTTCTACTTGCTTGAAGATTTGCTTGAAGATATGTGCATAGTTTTATTCAATTTGATGTACGAATTCTTGTAGAATCATTGTATGTAAATTAATTAAATCATTTAATGAAATTTATTATTTACCATGAGCTACTGAACAATCATTCAATACGTGACATCCCGATGTTTCCGCCATCGGTTGGGGTGTTACAGATTGGTATCAGAGCCATGGTTATAGGGAATTAGGTTATTAGAAAAATAATCTAGTCTATAACCATAGGATTTAACAAGTACTTGCTTCTTTTGCTTGCTATTCTCTATCTCCTACTTCTTATCCCTACTTTCATCCTTACAAGAAGGTTGCTCTCCACCATTGGATCTACTCTTAGACTAATAGGACAAAATCCTCAGGTTTAGCCTGAACCACCTTAAGATCTCGTCGAAGTTCTAGATTTTAATAACGAACACGTGCAATCTGGAAGGGTGAACGCCTGTATTCTGAGTCTTCTGTCTAGGCTGGCATTGCGCATATATCCCAATCAGACAAGGGACCCGGATGCCTACCTGGGAATTCTCGGGATGAGTGTTCACTTATAGGCTAAAGCATGTCTTCATATGTTATTAGAATTTAGAATCTTTGATAAGTCAACGTTTTCGTTTATTCGTTTTAGTTAAATGAATAAATGATTACATTCCTTATATTACCTCATTGTCCTTCATTCAACCCATATCTTATTGAACATTCATTGCCCAAATCACTTCCGTAACCGATGCCCTAAACTATACAGAGATCAAGATCCTCCAGCTACCTAACCGCAAGTCTCACCATTTGACTATTGGTTGCTTTTATTCTATGTATTGACGCTATTTGATTCAAGTAATAAAATATTTGTCTGAGAGTTGTTACATGGTGCATGATTGTTTGAATGTGAACTAATTATATAAATCTATACAACTACAACTCATATACTGTGCTTGTTATACTTGCTTGCATAAACATGTTATCAATTTGCAACCTATGTGTATAATAAATGCTGCACTTAATAGAGGTCATCATGCCTTTTCAACAGTCGGGAGAGGCCCTACAACCTGCTCCACGACTGGTGGAGGCTATCGAACCTACTCAACGATTGGTAGAGGTCATTATGCCTTTTCAACAGTCGGGAGAGGCCCTACAACCTACTCCACGACTGGTGGAGGCTATCGGACCTACTCAACAATCGGTGGAGATATAGAAGGACGCAAAACTTTAATGTAAGGTAAATTGGTGATTGCGGTCCGGAACGTAATCATGAATTTACAGGTACGTTAAGGTAGTGTGAAATTCTATCAAGGTTTTCAGTAAATAACCAATTATAAACTCTAGTTACCTGGTAGTTCATTTAGTCTTTCTATAGTCAATCAACTCATGCATTTCTTTTAGGAGTCCTAAAACTTAAGATTCTTATTCTCCTTGCTATTTCAGATGAACCTAATCCAACCCTTAAAACTCACACATATCAAAACTCTTACCCAAATTATTCGAAACAGTTTATTCTGTTACCTATAAATTTATGTCATGCCTTAACTCGAAACTTCCCAAACCACCCTTGTCCTAATTTCTACCCAATCACCTTCAACCCTGTGTTTTCAATAAACTTCGGGACGAAGTTTCCAAAAGTAGGGGAGACTGTAACATCGCAAAATTTTCCCCAAAATTTTAATACATAAAAAGCCCTTATATATATATATATATATTTTATTACACCTTTATCATTAATATTATACAAATGTGCCTAAGTCTTTATTTATCCTAACTCACAACTTATATACATACATAAATGTATATAAATAATAATAATAATATAATTCTAAATTCTTTTTTTTTTTCACATACAAGATTTTTTTTTTTAAATAAAGCCTTGAGTCAAATAGTCAAAGTCTTAGTCAAATAGTCAATTCATCATAAAACCTTACTTTATGGTGTTGACCAATTTTAATGGCTAATTGACTCCAAAACTAGTATAAAAACCCACCTATGACCCATTACATTTTGCACCTCTAAATCGATTGTTTCAATTCGATTAAACTCTCCCTCATACCTTTCTTCTAGAGTATATTACTTCTACATTTGAAGCTTTGATTATAAGCTCTTGCAATTGACGAATCGGAAGCTTGATATTCTTTCTTTTTCGTTTATTTCTTCAATTTGGACTAGCTACGTTGTTGAGTCTTTGGGATTCGCCTCGCATACATTCACAACACATTATTCTATTTTTTTTTTCACGAGACATAACATTTTGCTAAGGTGAGTTTTACATAGCCCCTTTTCTATTTATCACCATTTTTGGGGTGAAACATGTTTATAACATCATCATTGCAATTCAATCATCAATGTGTCTATGTGTTTTCTATGTTGCATTATGTCTTGAGCATGATTAGAGTAAGCACCATTCTAGCATAATCATTAACATTGATCAGCCGGCGGTATACATTGATAGATCTATTGGACTGACAATCCCACCCGGATACGTGCCTCCTACAAAGGTTGCGTGGGTGTTTGTTATCGTATAACATATTGGACCATGAGCGTATGGTATGTATCATTCTATAACAGTCATCAGGGTTGATTATGCACTCGATTTATTTCTAGTATGTTCTCACATATGGACTAGATTGACATGACACATGAATTGCACATCATTCTTACTCAATTATCAAAAACCTATGTAATTCTCACCAACTTTTGTTGACCCAAAATATTTTCAACTTAACATGTTTCAGGTTCTACTTGCTTGAAGATTTGCTTGAAGATATGTGCATAGTTTTATTCAATTTGATGTACGAATTCTTGTAGAATCATTGTATGTAAATTAATTAAATCATTTAATGAAATTTATTATTTACCATGAGCTACTGAACAATCATTCAATACGTGACATCCCGATGTTTCCGCCATCGGTTGGGGTGTTACATGAACTCCGTCCCATTATCACTCCTAATTCTCTTGATCTTCAGACCATAGACATTTTCCAGTCGAGTGAACAGAACCTTTAGATTGTTAAACGTGTCGCTCTTATGATGCAAGTACATAACCCATGAAAATCTGGAATAGTCATCTGTAACCACAAGACCGTACAATTCACCAGCATGACTTTTACGATTGACCGGTCCAAATAGGTCCATGTGCAAACGCTCAAGTGGTAATTCAACTAAATTGACTTTCTTTGGTTTGTGGGTTGCTTGTCCTGCTTTCCTTTCTTGCAACTCACACACTTGCGTTCAAATGGAAATGTTTATCATTTACGCCTTCGAAAAGTTCATTCTTCACCAAATGATTCATTTTTCTAAGGTGAATGTGTCCCATCCTCCTATGCCACATGACAGATTCTTTTTCAGTAGCCTTGGAGAGGAAACACGTGACTTGGCCTCGGGTAGTCATAGCTTTTGACATGTCGAGAATGTACAGATTGTTCACTCTCGGTGCTTTTAGCATTACCCACTCTTTTGGTAGTACGAAACCTGGCTTGAGAATGTAGCAAGATTTGTCATCAAAGAATACAGAAAACTGCTTATCAAATATCTGACTGACACTGAGCAGATTATAGTCTATATGCTTCACGTACGATATCTTTTTAAAACTCACAATACCATTACTCATACTACCCTCCATAGTAATGTATCCTCCTTTGTTTCTGGCAAACGCTACGTATCCACCATTGATATTTCTTATGTCAAATGGTAGCGATAAATCCCCTGTCATGTGACCAGAAGCTCCACTGTCAACAATCCAAAGACTGCACACAGGGCCAGCTGAAGCTCCCTGCACATATCAAGTAAAAGATTAGATTTTTTGGGGGACCCAAGCCTGCTTGGTCTTGGATCTTTGAACATTGAGTTTCAAAGAATCTTTTTCACAAACATTTGAATTTGAATTGATCTTTTTCTGATCAATTAAATCCTTTTCAGTTTTAGATTTTTCATTCACTCTTGAAGATGAAGCACCTTGAGAACCCTTTGGTGACCAGAATTGTTCTGAACGTTTCAAGATTCGAATATGAGATTTTGGGGTCTCAGTCGGTTTCTTTACTTCGTCCTTGAAGGAAACTTTCTTGGTTACCTTCTCTGATTTAACAGAGACAGGTCCAACTATTGGCATTCCTGGCTTTATCAGTACCTGGATCTTCATAACCTGGATTGATCAGGTGACCAAACAAGTTCTTCATTGGTGGTCTTTCATTTATTGGCACACCTTTGTATCCCTTCATTCTTACTAATGTGTTTAGACTCATGTGATCCTGTATGACTATCTGAGTAGGATCTTTTCTCAAATTCTAAGCTTCCTCGTCTTCTCATTCCCATCGTGACGATTCCTTAACATATCCCATAATTGCTTCGATGTGTTACACAACCCAAACTGATTCAAAAGATCAGTGTTAATGGCTTCGGACAGTTGGGAAAACGCCTTCTTTTTCACCGCAAATTTCTTCTTCTCATCCTCAGCTAGACTCTCTAAAGGAATCGGCTCACTAGTGTTCTCCAAAACCGGAGCAACATACCCCTTAGCAATCATTTGCCAAGCTTCCGTGCCTTCCATTCCCATTCCCTCTAGATGAATCTTGAACTTGGTCTTCCATTGGTTATAGTCAACCATTTCCATTAACTTTGGTGGACGGCTCCCACTACCCGAAGATAAATCATGAATAAGTGTCGAAATCGCATTGGTAGTCTGAGAGTGTACCGCCGCTACTGCACCTCCCCAATAATCAGCCATAGGTTGTGTTTGTGGTTGTGCAACTTGTTGGGGGCATCGAACTAGTCATCGCCAAATAGTTGATTGGTTGAGATGGTTGACTAGTCTTCTGAGCAGCTACCGACCAAGGATCCATTGTTGTTTGCTGTTGTGGTGTTGTATTAGGTCGTGGTGTTGTTGGAAAGTTCCACATATCGTCTGAAAATTATAAAACATGAAATGATTAGAAAAATTTTTCAACAGATTCTACGTTCGACCGTTTACAAATTATCGCGTGGTCGAATGTGAAAATTAATCCAGGTTCGACCGTTTCTAAAGACTCGAATGTAGAAAATAACAAACTCGTTTCACTTTCGACCAAACTATTCCTCTTTCGACCACCCGACTGGTCGAATGTAAAACTGATGGTTGAATGAACAACACACTAAAAATTTCTAGGTTCGACCAAAATATACTCCATGTTCGACCAAACACTCCCTGGTTCGACCTAAAAACTCCACTCTCGACCTTTTCTCCCTAGGTTCGACCCTTTCATTTTGAAAAACTGTTATACTTTGAAAATCAGTTATTTTGATCCAAAATTTTCAAAGAGAATTTTGAATTTTATCCATGAAAACTAGTTCAAATCAATCAATATTCACCAATTTCAAATGTTCAATGAAAACAGAAAAGTTTTGATCAAAATTGGGTCCAAATCAACAAAAATATTATCAATTCGTAGTTGTTTGATCCTTATGGCTCTGATACCACTTTGTATGTAATTAAGGATCGATCTTCAAACAAAGTATATGATCAAACAAGTTCAATTCAGGTGCGGAATCCCTGAATTGATCACGAAATGATAATATATGTAGCAAAACACACAAATCATCTCAAACATTTTCATTTCATTCATAAACATCATTAATAATATTTACAAAGCTTGTTTATAATGATTTAGACTCAATACAGACTTGACAAAAAGCCTAGGGAGACAAAAACTCTGAGAGGGAAACAAAATGACCAAAAGTTCACATTCAAAAAATGATTCAGCCTTATATAGACCTGCACATTCGACCAAACGATTGGGCGAATGTGCAGGTTCGACCATTCTATGTGGGCTAATCAGCACGTATAATAAACAAAGTCTTCATTCGACCTCTCTGAGCTCCCTTCGACCAAACTAATCTACCTTCGACCAATTAGATCCACCTTCAACCATTCGACATCAGCAATACATATTAGAATTTGCAATTCAATAGCACTAGTCGCAATTCGTGTATCTACATAGAGCTCTGTGGTCTGGCTGTAGCGGCCGATGACTCTGGACCTCTGGCAGCAGCTGCTGAAGACTCTACTCCTCCGCTCATCTCTGGGTCTCTCTCCCCACATGTTGCCTCAAAAGCTGCTATCTCATCCCACAACTCCTTGTTGTTATCAACCAGCTTCAATGTTTCTTTGTCGATAACCTCAGTGTGCTTCATCGTGTCAATACCCAGGGGGTGGACCTTCTCATAAGCTATCAGTCCAGATATCACCTTAGGGGTGAGAACCCCTAATGATGTGGAAAGGTGAGTAATATACCCCCTCCCCCCCCCGTAAATGAGACTGGCTGGTTTGGTGCCATAACTGCGGGAAAAGAACTCAGCCACAACATGGGCAAGATTACAATGCCGACCCTAGAGGATGCAGAAAAGATGAAACGCCTCTCTTTCATTCACTCCCCCTATGATGTCCTTTCTGGCCCCTAAAGTGCTGGCAATGATCATGTGTATCCAGCGATGGAGTGGGTCAGGAAAGCTAGATCTCTTATGCTTCCTAGGGTCCCACTCAACCTCCGAAATGGTAGGCCAAAAGTCCGTTGGCCCCATCCCATCGGGCCACGTGAAAAGACTATTAGTAAAAACAGGCTCAGTCGTCTCCCTCTGTATGTATAATCCCATACATACCCCGAACTCAGCTAAGGTAATCCTGTACCAATTACGTGCCATCCTAAACCCAATACACCTGGTAGAAATCTTGTCAACACCAGCAGTAGGAGGGGTGTACACAAACGAAGCTAGGAATTCAAGAGTGAGTTCCCTAAACACGTCTCCCTAATCCTAAAGAACCTGTGCCACTGATGAGAAAGTAGGTGTGTAAACCTGGGCTCGAGCCAAACCTCCTCAAGAGCATCGTAGTCTACTAACAGATGAGGTCCCAATGATCTCCTCTTAATTATTCTCAGCTGGTTGCGAGCAGAACTCTTTGTCCCGTTCCTGTAGAAGTATGTCCATGGGTGCACCACATCAGGAATATCGCCTTCTGGCTGAAAAGTATATGTCTCAGGTGAGTTTAGTGGGGGAGACTCTCCAGACTGATGTGAATGAGGTGAATGGTCAGAATCTGATGAAACTGATGGTGATCTGAAAGATTAAGATTTTTTTGTAGAAAATAAACAATCTGGGTCCAATGGCTGCACGCCCGTGCTTAGGGAAGGAGCACGGCCGTGCGGCTCAGTCTGCAGTCCGGATTTCTACTGGTTCAACTGTTTAAACTGGTTTTTGTCCTAAAATACCTAAAACACTTATTTTAAACTGCAAAAATAACTTAAATTTAAAACTTAAAAAGTTCTGATGGGTTTTCAAGGTCAAGCACGCCCCTGCACCTATGGTGCACGGCCGTGCTTAATCTAGTGGATCAGTTTGGTCGCGCGGGAAATTTCTAACGGCTTTCTAGTCTAGCACGGCCTCGACACACTGCTGTGCACGGTCGTGCTCGTAACTGAAGTGACGGTTTTCAAACCCATCAATTTTCCCAAAAAAAATTCGCAAGGTTTCTCAAAAATCTCCACAACATTTCAATCCTTGTGTTCCCCTAATCGCTCTCCTACAATATCATGCTTAGATTCGGGTCACAAACACTAGAAATCTAAGATTTTCATCAAGAACCTAAACTACTCAAAACCTCAAGAAAACGAACAGATCTGGACATAAAACACATAAAAGATATTAGGGGCGAGTATATATACCTTATACTGAAGAATGGGGCATGGAATGAAGGAAAATGGTGGAAAAATAAAGGTTTTGGGTAGCTGGCGACGAGTGTAGCGAGAGGTAGGAGATGAAGTTGGGTTTTGAAAAGTCAAAAAGTGACTTTTAAGGGCCCCAAATCTGTTCTGCACGTCTGGCACGGCGTGCCATGTAGGGTGGCACGGGCGTGCACCTCTGCTCAACTCCCGTTTTTTGTGTTTTTCCATTTTAAAACTGTTTTTAAGGGTCCGGTTTTAAAATTTTTAGTCGGGTTTCCCCTAAATTAATTTTTAAAACCCAATTTTAAGTTCGAAAACAGTTTAAATTTTTAATTTTTGAAAACTACACCCGGTCTCATTTTCCACTTTTTCTGGTACTTACCTGGCGATCTTCAAGGAATGGCAAACCGACCTCCAACGAAAGTAAAGAAGAAATAAAAACCCTCCAAAATAAAAGTTGATGAAATTGGTGGTTCCGGTTTCCTTTCACGGGAATTCTCCAAGGTGGCCAATCCGGAAGCAAACCTGCAAAGAAAAGGTAGAAACAACCGCAATCATCGAAAATAAAGCAGAAATAAAATGAAAAAGAAAAATAAAGGAGACCGAAAACAAAAAGAAAAATAAAGTGAACATAAAAATGAAAAGCAAAAATAAACTGATCAACCAAGTGACTAGGGTCTTTCTTTGGAAACCATTGTGTTCCCCGGCAACGGCGCCAAGAACTTTGATGCGTTTGGTTTTAGCATTAAAAAGATTTCGATTTCCCCGGTGCCAAAGACTTTGATTTAACAATCCCAAAACAGTGGTTTGGGGAAAAAAGACTGATTTTACTAAACCTCAATTAACAAAGTTTTAAATTTATATTGTAAACAATATTTACTTCGGAAACTAAAACCAACACATAGGCAGAGAACCTGACGTGCATAGTATAGTTTCGGTGGTAAGTATTGAGTATCGTATTCGAAGGTTCACACTTTCCCCTACTCAACCTTTCATCAATCAATTGATCGGGTTTTAAAAAGAAAATAAAGCGGAGGGGTTCTTTAATAAAAAGAGTTTTAAAAAGGGTTTGGTTTTATAAAAGATAAGGCGGGACAAAATAGTAGATAGATATGCACATCTCAGGACCCTTCACCTAAGTAGTTAAGTTTAATATTATAATTAATAATTTAATTTAATTAATTGTGTGGAGGACGAGAGTGATCTTGAAGTGTTGACTCCTTTATAGAGAAGCGACGGCGACTACTGAGTAGCATGCAGAACCTCTCCAGCGTGCGTCCACCTGGGGTACTTCGCCAGGGCCTCGCGTATAGCGGGCTCCTCAAACCGCGGTCAAGTCTTCGGGTCCTCGAACTTATCATCTTCTTAAATTGGAGGCTTCACTCCCAACCAGGGACACCGTACACCACGCCTTAGTTCTTGCGTTCCGTACCGAAGGGTCTCTTTATCCTGGCAACCACGTATCCCCATTGGTTAACGGTCAAAGCCGAAAGATCTCTCTTACGGTTGTCACAGGAAGGCGGTCCCTCCATTGGTTAACGGCTTTGTACTAACGAGAACTAGATAAAGAATCTTTATTTTATTTATCTTAATGACACTTTAATATTTATAGGTCTAGAAACTATAAAATTGGTTTTAAATAAGTGATGACTTAATTACCCAACCATAACCTCCCAATCTGAATGAAGTCTTTAACAAAGACGACACATAATCCTAAAGACGTGTGATACAAAAGATCACTCGTGCGTCCTTAGGGAAAGCATCCTTAGCCAAGAAAATCACTTAGTCGTCTGGTATGAACCAGAAATGTGTCACTCAGATCTGGTCCACTTCAGAAGCCATTGCTTAGAATCCGGTTTGGATATTAGAAGCCCGAAGGATCTGTCTCATTACCGGTTTCCTCGCCTTGGATCTAGCTCGGGACTACCAGAAGCTGATTATACCATTGATTGATTAAGTTAAGGTTGTTATTAAGTTAATCATCATTTAAACTTGTCACCAAGATAAACAAATAAAGATTAGAAGAAGATAACACAACAAATAACTAAAAATAAACTACTATTAATAATAAAAAAAGTCTACGAATCGAAGCGGGTTCGCAAATAATATAAAGATACAACCATAGAAATGATCAACACAAGGATCATGGCTGCTCATAGATAAGCTCTCCATCTTCCAAGTGATATGTATTCTCTCATGATCCTCACGACCCTCGATGTTTTATTGCATAACTACTCTACGATCCTCTTCTTGGCCAAGCTAATCAAGGTAGGTCGAAGCCTAACCATTGAGGGATGTTAGGAGGACCAGAAGGCCTCTCAAGGGACCCCAGGATCTCTGGAAGAAGCTTGGAAGTCGGCCTAAGAGAGCACAAGAAGGGATGAACAAATAGTGGGGGTTGGCTTGCTATTTATAGACCTCCAAGGGCAGCACGGTCGTGCCAACATGTATCAAGGGTGTGCTCGCTGTCTCTCGTATGTTCTGTTGCTGCATCGCGGACTCTGTCTGTACCTTTGGTCCCCTGCACGGCCGTGCACATGTAGGTGACAAGGGCGTGCAGTGTCTGCCTGCCTTGATTTCTTGCTCTCCAAGTTTGCTGCGTTGTTCTCTCGCGTACAGGACCTTCGTGCAGGTGTGTGTGGGTGTGCTTGGTCACTTCGGGGCTGATTTTAGTGTTGTTTAAGTCCCGGGATTGTCTTCAAAACATACAGTGAACCGGCTGATAGTCTCGTATCTTCATAAATCTCCTGTTTTTGCCCGAAAATCCTTCATTTCCGTTTTGGAGCTCCATTTTCCTGTAAAATACAAATAGGAACGAATTAAGTACCAAATCTTACAATATTACCTTAATTGTACCCTATTATGAGACTGTTTATGCCCGTTTTATATGATAACGTTTTGAGTTATCACCACTCTTTTGGAATTTTCACCCCTGGTTTCAACACTAAAGCCTTAGTCTTGGTGAAGTGAACCGAGTGCCCCTTGTCGCAAATTTGAGAGACACTCATGAGATTGTGTTTGAGCTCCCCAACATAGTTCACTCCTTCTAGCGTGATCTTGCCATTTTTGAGCTTTCCCTTCCTTGAGATGCGCCCGCCTTTGGCGCTAGCAAAATTCACGTAACCTCCACCACATTTCATAAATTCAATCAACACTCTCAACTCCCCTATCATATGCCTGGAGCAGCCACTATCAACATACCACCAGTTGATAACCCTCCTCAGCAGCTCCTGCATTCAAAAAGAAGATTAGTTAGAGTAGGGGACCCAAGCTGTGAAAGTCTTGGATCGTCCCATTTCATTGACAATAGTAAACTCCCCCCCCCCCCCAGTATCCATCACTCCCCACTGGAGTCCTGGATCTAGGTGGACTGTTTCTGTTTATTTGGTTATAATGCCTATAGGGCCTTTGATTCTAAGGATTGTAATATCCCCCGTGACTCCCTGGCCCTTTATTTTGAGGTTGTGGATACCTCCCTCTGTTGGGGTATCCCTGAACATAATTATTTCTGGAAAAATTCTAGTTATTAGAATAGTTTCTATCCCTATAACTGTTTTGATTATTATTATTAACAAAATTTACTGGTTTGTCACCTTGTGGACTTTGGTGATGTTGTCTATACTGTGGTTGGTATTTGTTGGTATTTGCAGGTGTTGTCTGCTTAGAAGGTTGAGCACCTGATGTGTTTGCCTGTCCAACACTTACCTGTCTAGGGACGAACGCATGTTTTTCAAAATTTTTGTTAACTAGTCGTTTGCTTGGATCCCTAGACCCACCATCATATTCTTTTTCTAATTGTCCATGCAAAGATTTCTTTGCAGAGTTACTCACCTCTTTCATGCTTTCAGACTTAGCAGGAGTTTCACCTTTATTTGCATCAGTTGATGCAATGTTCTCCTTCTTCTTGGCAGTGCACATGCTAGCAACATGACCCTTTTGATGACACTTAAAACATGATCTCTTCTAAAGGGGATTTTTGTATTGTCCCCTTGAGGTCGATCCCTCATTACTAGCAGATTTTGGTGAAGTGTTACCTGAACATTCAACATTACCCTGATTGATTTCTTCTGTTTTGGCTTCACCTTGTTTAACAAATTTAGGATTTTTCTAAATTGTTTTTGGTTCATCTTTTTGGTTTGAGTTTTTCAAATCACTGGGTTATCCTTCTTTGATTCAGTAGGGTTGGTTTTAAAAGTATTAGTTTTATTAACATCTGACCCCTTAGTGTTCTTGAACACTTCACCTATTTCTTCATCCTTAGATACACTGGATGAACTACCACTCTCAGCACTATCTTCACTCTCACTTACATCAACTTTCATTTCATCTAACTTAGGCTTACAAATTTCCCCAGTTACTTCTTTCTCAATTGGTAAAAACGAATAGTTACCAGTGGCAGGAGGAGGCACATCTTTGTAACCTAACCCACCGTTACCATCTTTATACTTCTTAGTGTCTTTTCTAGAGTCTATTAAGGCATTAATAAGATACTTTGAGCTACGAACTTGATCTATCTGCCCATTTAGATCAGCTACCTTAACCTTAAGTTGGTCGATTTCAGCATTTTTCTTAGCAATCTCTTCTACTTTATCGACTAAGACCAACTGTGATAGGTTAAAATAATCTATCTTTTCCCTAAGGGCATAGTTAAGTTCTTTTAGATCTTTCTTAGCAACATTAAGAGAGGTTTTTAGGTTCCCTTCTCTAATCTTATTGCCTATGTTAAACTCTTTCTCTTTGTCTAGAAGCAAAACTAACTCAGTATTATGCTCAGCTACTTCATCATTCTCTTTCACTAGCAACAAAATACGCTCAACATAATCAACACACTTATTACACTTCTACAACTAAAGATAAATGAAGGAGTACCTTTTTCTCATTGGATGATAAGTCTGCCATGTATGCCATGAATTCTTTAGCAGACATCCATTCAGTTGATGCTGTCAGATCCAGCACTTGGGTAGATACCACCTTGTTAGCTTCACTCTCCGTCTTAGTTGCTTCAGCTTCGTCAGTTACACGTTCGGCTTCATTCACCTTGTTCTCATTCTCTTCTGTCTCTGTCTCATTAACCTGTTCCTTAGTCACTTGCTCAACAGGTTTCTCATCATTCTCAGTTCCTTCTTCAACAATTTCTACCATGAGAGCATGATTGCCTGAACCATCGGCTCCATCTAACACAGTGCTCCAGTCATATTAGCCATCATGCTTAGCCACCATTATTGCCTTTGAGCTAGAGTTGCTCTGAGAAGGTGCCACTGATGAGCTTTGCCTTGTGGTATTTCCCCGATTTTGGCTCTTTGGTGTGGCACATTCTCTGGCAAAATGCCCATACCCGTAGCAGTTATAACACTTAACTTTTGATTTATCAAAACCAGGTCTGCCTCCAACTAGCCTCTTTCCCGTCCTCTCCATGAACTTTCTTGCTCTTCTCGCAATCATAGCGAGATTCCACTGGAGATCCATTTCCTCCGAGTCATCCGGATCAATCTGATCGTAGTCATCATCAAACATTACCGGATCATTTATCTTCCATTGTATGTAGTTCTCATAAGATGCTACAAATGAAGAGAAAACTACAAGTTGCTCTTCTGCTGTTTTCACACTCATAAGCATTGACTTGCATGACTTGTGGTCGCATTTGGAGTCAGATTTGTTGGACTCAGTAGTGCTCTTTCCTTGTCTTTTCCCGAGGGAATGTCCTTCACTTTTGTTGACTCACTTGAAACAGACACAAAACAAGCTTCACCGTCAGAATCTATCATGATGTTACCAGAACTATCTCCTGAAAAGAGTGCAGTTGCATTCCCACTGCTACTTGAAGTGCCACAAGACGAGGATTTGGATGATGATTTCCCATAATACACTCCCGGATCTTGAACCTGATCAGAACCTTCATCCTTCCTCTTCATTGCCAAATCATAGCCCCTTAGTTTTCCTATAACAACATCAAGCGTGTATGTGGCGAATTCTGGATTCTATTTAATGAGAAAAGTGTAGACTTCCCACTTCACAGGCAATGCATCCAGAATCTTGGTGGTCATCTCCACATCAGTGTGCTTAATCTTGTAGTTCTCTAGATCTGTAACAAGATGGTAGTATCTCGTGATGATCTCTTCTAGGGTTCAACCTGTGAATGCCCTAAAGACAGCAAACCGTTTCTTGAGTAAGTCAATTCTATTTTTCTTAACATTATCATTTCCCTGAAAACGTTTCTCAAGAGCTACCCGCAAATCTTGTGCATTTTGAAATTTTCTAAATGTGTGCAATATCTCTTGTGGCATGCTCATAATAATAGCTGCGGGTGCCTTGTTTTCTGCTTCAAACATCAGCTTTTCTTCCTCATCCATATATTTGAAATCAACCTTAACAGTTCAACCATCAACATCTCTATACGTTGATATGTAACAATATCTTATGCAAATCCATCATCTCATCATATAAAACCTTGCCCATTCTTCAAACATATCCTTCCACTAATAATAATCGTTAACCGAAATCATTTTAGGTAGTGAGTTTGACTTGCCTACTTCATGGTCCATTTCTAACATCTTGTTTAGAGTAGACATTTTAATTATTGTTTAATATGATTTAAATTGATATTAAATGTCCAAGATTCATATGTAGGTCCAAAGTCCAAGTCCAATTCAAAGTTCAAAGATATAAGGTTCAATGATCTAGTTCAATTTTCAAGTTCAAAGTCCAACTTTAAAAGTCCACGGTTCAAGATGAATGTTTGAAAATTTATTTGACCAGGAAGATAAACTTTTAAAATTATTTTGACCCTAAACGAAAATGACTTGTATGAAGATGAACTGTTAACACACTTGAACTCTTAACCGAAAATAAACCCTTAAGCGAAGATAGGATCAAACAATGATGGATCAAAGATTCCTAAACGAAGATAAGTTTATGATTTGACAAATGAAGATGATGCTGAACCTTGTCAAACGAAGATGGATGAAGAATTTTAAACGAAAAAGAGTTTGAACCTAGACAAACGAAGATGAGAAATGAATAAACAGACGAAGTTGATTTTCAAAGATTCTTAGGCGAAATTACTAAACACACGAAGATGAACAATACCAAACGAAATTAACAGTCAAACGAAATAAACAGTCAAATGAAATTAACAGTCAAACGATGATGCATTATGTTTTTTTATGTAAAACGAAGATGCCATAAAAAAACCAAACGAAGATGAATGATGAAGATTCTTAGGTGAAGATGATCAAGTTAATCCCTAACTTCGTTAAATGACTGTTCGATTCAGAATATTTATTTTCGATTGAAAACACCAAGATATCACACCAAACTTTCTGTAAAACAATAACAACGACTAGGAATGAATTTTTTATAAACACGAAAACAGAAGATTTTAGGCGCAAACACATGTTCCAATCGATTCAATATTCGGATTAATCAAGCTTGAACTGTACAATCGAGCGTAATAAGCTCTGATACCAATTGTAGGTCTGTGGAATTGATCGATACAAGCTAGATCATATCTATCAAGGTGTAGAATCCCTTGATAGATGTTTATGCAAACGATGAATCGACTTAAACGATTAAGAACATGAGAATACTAAAAACCGGCTTGTCCATTGATAACTTTTAGTTGGAATAATATCAATTACAAGCATCAAAGAACTAACCCTAGCCAACACTCCATGCCATGTATTTATACTTGCATGGGCCTACAAACAAAGAAGATGCATAGCCTAGAATAAACAAAGAAGATGATTATCTTCTTTGTTTAACAAAGAAGATGACTATCTTCTTTTTTTGCTAACTTCTTTGTTTGCTAACTACTTTGTTTGCTAGGTTAAAACACAAAAGACTATCATGCTTTACTTATAACAACGTCAAACATGTAACAATAAACCTATCAACCAAACACAAAAACGATACTAATCTAGAGAAGCGTTTGTCACACAAACATGCACTAACAAGCGTCAATGTTGCGATCAAGAGGTGTGTCTGTGGATGTTGAGGTGCCAGTGCATGCTGCACTGAGATCTCCTTAGTATGTCGATTTGGGAAGTTGTACGCAAGTATGTGAGTTTTGCGTCGCCTTCTTTTGGCTTCAGGAACGTCTTACAATTTTCCCTTTAAGTGTTAGGCCTCGCTATAATAAATGTTGTAAGGGTGGAAGAATAGACATTCAATACCCTATTGACCCGCCTTCTCTTTTAAAAGAGTTGGTGTTGAATTCTCAATTTACGCTTAACATTCTTGCGTACAATTCAATGTTTGCGATGACATCATTTGGCGCAGCTGTTGATGATGTTGTTAACCAAGGGTCGTGTCCGTAAGTGTTTAAAGTTGCAGGCCAAATCTCTCATTGGATAGGGTTTTGTGCCCCCCAAATGGTGAAAGTCCTCGCTTTTTACAGTTGTACATCTTTGATTCTAGCAATGACGTTCAAAATAGGTTGCGGTTTTTCGCTTTTTACAGTTGCAGCCTGAGATTGTCTCTGCTTTGGTGAGCATGCTTGAAAATGAGAATGAGTATGTGCGTCTTTTTAGATCAGCCAGGGAACTCTGTTTAGAGGAAGAGGTGCCAGAATTCGCCATTAAACATTACAGACGCGTGGTTGATCGGCGGTATGATGTTCCTATTGTTAATGTGCCCGGTGCAATCATTCGCAATGTTAATCCGAGTTCTGAGTTCTTTAACATCATTGTTAGAATAAAAGATGCCACGCCTCATCGTGTTAGCAAGCTGCATTCTTCTTACATGCCTCTTCAATATCCGCTACTTTTCCCGCGTGGTGAACAAGGATGGTCGCCTGAACTCACTTTAATTGGTAATGCAGTGCCGGATCCAGAGGATGTTGATGCTGAGTATGTGGAGGCCTCTGTTTCACAGGCGCAAAATTTGACTCCTTTAATTTTTATAGTTTTCAATTTTTTGATCAATAAAATGTGTATACGCATTTGCTAAGGGCATCAAGGTTGTTTCAACAATATTTGGTGGGCGCTTATGTTTGTGTTAAGCATTGTCATTTGGAGTATGTTCGTGCGAATCAGGCTGAACTTCGTTCTGAATTTCTGGATGGGCTACATGATGCCATATCAAAAGGCGACACTAACTGTTGTGATGTTGGTAAGTGTATTTTCTTGTCGTCTTCATTCACAGGTGGGCCTAGGTACATGTATAAACATTATCAGGATGCGCTTGCACTTTGTCGTGTTTATGGTAGCTCAAAGTACTTCATAACATTCACATGTAATGTTCGATGGCCAGAGATTGTTAGAGAAATGAGTCGCGTTGGCGCTAACAGTCCACAGGATTGGCCTTCTATAATTTTATGGGTTTTTCAAATGAAAGTTCAGTCTTTCATTAAATATTTAAGGAATTCAAATCCTTTTGGAGACGTTACAGCAGGCACGTTCTTCTCCTGAGTTTTCCCTGATCCTTTTCATTTTGGACGCGTTTTTTTAACATTAGTCAAACTTCTGTTGTGCAGATCTTTACACAATAGAATTCCAAAAGGCAGGGCTTCCACATTGTCACACACTTATTTGGGTTTCTGCTATACATAGCATACAGGGTCCTGAACAAGTTGATCGTTACATATCTGTTGAGCTTCTAGACCGATCAGCGCAGCCTGTTCTGCATAGGATTGTAACTGATTTTATGTTACATGGTCCATGTGGGTTAGCCAGGCCCGATCACCTTGCATGAAAGAAGGTGTTTGCAGTAAGAAATTTCCAAAACCATATGAGCCGTTTACGCATTTTGATAACGCTGGCTATGTGCATTATAAGAGATTTGACAATGCTCTTTTTTTTATGAAAAATGGCATTCCTATAGACAATGGTTTTATCGTTCCCTACAATGTAAAGTTACTATTGCGTTTTGATGCGCACATCAATGTTGAGTATAGCGATTGGACAATGCTGATCAAATACCTCTTTAAATACATATCTAAGGGAGCTGACAGAATACGCTATTCGTTGACCCCATAAAACAACACACCTGAATATGTGCCTGTTGCAAAGAGCGTTGTCATTTATGAAATTAGTAACTATGTTGATGCACGTTTCATATGTTTGCACGAGGCTGCTTGGAGAATATTCAAATTTCCAATACATCACCGAAATCCCAGTGCTCAGATTTTAGCTGTCCATTTGGAAGGGAAACAAAATGTTACCATTAAACAGTCAGCAAAGTTAGTTGAGGTTGTTGAAAACTCAAATGCAGGCAAAACGACACTTACAAAATGGTTTGTTACTAATCAGATTGAGGCATCCAGTGTGGCAACGCCTGATATGACCAGTCGTGGTCTTCGCTATGTGGATTTCTTTACAAAATATCGCTGGGATTCAGGTGGGAAGAAATGGATGCGTCGCATATCTAAGAATAAGCCTCCTGTTGGCAGGCTTGCCTATGTTCACCCAACATGTGGAGAACTATTTTATCTGCGCGTTCTCCACACGTATTAGTGGGGGTGTTGCTGTTATGCTGATGTAAGGATAGTAGGTAGTGTTGTTGTTCCTACTTTAAGGGAAGCGTGCGAAAGGTTAGGACTTACTGGAAATGATAAAGAATGGAACACGGCGATTTCTGAGGCTGCTGAATGGGCTACATCAAGAGAGCTTAGACAGTTTTTTATATATTTACTTCTTTATTGTGATGTTGCAAACCCTCTAAACCTTTGGGATGAGAATTGGTAATGTATGTCGGCCGATATCAGTCACAACCTTCATAACTTGCTAAAAGGAAAAGCGAACGTTCTAAATGACGTTGTTCTGCAACAATATGTTCTTAGTGAGCTTGAAGCATTGATGAATTCGAATTCTACACCTCACACGTTATCGGATTTTGGTTTACCTTTACATGATTCGTCTGTTGTTGATGTCTTAAAATCACTTTGCTGCTGGAAGAAAAGGCGTGTGACAGAGGCGCATTAGCTTATGAGCATTCAACCTTACATGGCAGGCTAAAATCAGAACATCTGATAATATATGATGTTGTTATGACTTCTATTAGCACATGTAATCAAGTGTTGTTGTTTGTATATGGTCATGGTGGGACAGGAAAGACGTATTTGTGGAAGACGCTCGTCGCTGCTCTAAGATCTGTTGGATATGTTGTGCTTGATGTGGCTGCTTCCGGCATTGCTTCGCTTTTGCTGCCTGCAGGAAGGACTGCGCAATCACGATTTAAAATCTCATTAGAATTGACAGAAGAATATGTGTGTCATATAAAGAAAAAAGTCAAACCTATGTCAACTGTTGTTAGAAATCGTCCTTATAATTTGGGATGAAGCGCCAATGAGTGATCGCAAGCGTTTTGAGGCTCTTCAAAAAACACTTCAAGATTTGACTGGAAACACCTGCAAGCCTTTTGGTGGTTAGTCAGTTTTATTAGGAGGCGATTTCAGGCAAACGTTGCTGGTAAAACCCAAATGCACTAAAAATGAAATTTTAGACTCTTGCCTTCCAAGATCATACCTGTGGAAACACTTAACAGTTTACAAGTTAAGTCAGAACATGCGGGTCACTGCAGCTGTTAGTGGATTTAATACAGAACATCGTCTCAATGATTTTGCATAATGGCTTTTGAAAATCAGGGATGGCAATGAAGGCGTTTTGGTCAACCCTTTGCACCAAGATGATAGACTGATTGAAATACCATCACATTTTTTAATAGATGGTGTTGAAAATAAACTAGAAAGCCTGATTCATTTTATATATGGTGATGGCGTCCTGGTTAATCCGACTCCTGCAACAATTGCAGAGCGAGGGATAATATGCCAAAAAATGACACTGTAAACGAAATAAATGATACGGTTCAGAAAAATTCGCCTGGGGAGTGCACTACGTATTTTAGCACAGACTCTATGGTTCCGCATTCAAAAAATGCAGGCGATATTGAGGCGATGTATCCTGTAGAGTATTTAAATGTGCTAAATTTTAATGGCATTCCAGGACTTTGTTTAAAAATAAATAAAATAGTCCAATTATTTTGATGCGCAACATGGATCAGAAAAATGGTCTCTGTAAATGGTACTGCGTTACTGTTCACGTTGTTGCTTCCACGAGTTATTGAAGCCAAAATTATTACTGGAAGCTCAATTAGAAATAGATATTCCACGGATCAGTTTTGTAGATAATTCAAAAGACTTACCATTTGTGTTCACAAGGCATCAATTCTCGGTAAAAATATGTTACGCAATGACCATTAACAAAAGTTAAGGTCAATCATTGAAAAAGGTCGGTGTTTACTTACCAGAGCCAAAATTTACTCATGACCAATTGTATGTCGCAGTATTTTGAGCAACCAACCCAGACTCCCTTAAAATTGTCACCAAAGATGAAAATGAAGACTGCAATAACACAACATTAAATATTGTCTATAAAGATTTCTTAACTGAGATTTATGTTGCACGGGTCGTTACCATATAGATTTAACACTATATATTGTTGTTACAATACTTTTAGCAACATAGATAACCAACACTTTACTTTTTACTGCATTAAAACTCTCATTAACATTGTTTTTTTTTTCATTATGTATCACTAATTGTTACTGTATTAAAATTGTCACTAACACTGTTTTTTGCATTCTGTACGCAGGCAACATAGAATGTAGCATCAGGACATTTTTACACTTAGAGTAAGGGGTGAGGCGCCACCCTTGGAAGTGCGAATTGTCAGAAACTGGGTGCCAGATCATAGGCCAGACGAACTGCATTACCTGTTGGTTGATAAACCGATACTTTAATAAACACCTTTTAATCATGCTTGATAAGTTCATATGTAGCTGTTATGCAATTTAAGCTTTTTTTTTTTTTTTTTTTTTTGCTTTTCAAAGGGTGGTGGCATTCAAGCTGTTGTAACAGGCGAGGAAAGGAACCTTGTGCAGGCTAAAATTAAAATTGGCTCATGTTATAAGATCGATGGATATGCATGTGTTGAAGTAGAGGATTTCACAAGCAACCTGTCCCATCCAACAATTATATGAATTGGAAAATCGAATGTTTTTACACCAATTCCAGACACAGAAGATATACAGGACCAATACTTTGAATTTGCCACGCGCAAAGGTTTAGAAATTCAATCAAGGAAGAAAAAGGGAATCGTTGGTATGTACTTTCGCATGAGGATTATTATTAAACAAAACTGTTAATTGTTTAATAATAAAATGTGTTTTGCAGATTATGTTAGAATCTTGCTGGGAATACAAGATAAAACAACTAGGGAGAACAAACCATACGTGGTGATGTGATGTGTCGTAAAACACATATGTTTTCCTATGTATTTTGAGTTATAATTGAGTCGTTTAGAGAGTGTTTTTATTAGTTTTAGGCTTGTACCGGTCTATTTTATTTAGTATAGGTTTTTATAGATTTTTATTATTTTTGTGTCATTTTTATCAGGTATTTATTTATTTTATTATTTTATAGGTGTTCGTGGAAAATGAGCTCAAAACGAAAGAATTTTAATTGAGACACGAACACTTGAGAGTATGTGTTCATGGACATTGGAGCGTAAACGAGCAACTTTGGTCGAACCAAGAACACCTGATACGAGAGCACAGAGTTATAATACTACTACTAATAGTAGATAATAACAATAACAATAATAATAATAATAATAGTAGGTTAGGGTTTGCCGTCCAGAAAGGGGTGACGGCGCAGCTTGTTGCCCGCCTGCCCGCTATCTTGATGTAATTTTTTGCGGTTATGTGTTAATAAAGTATTTATTAAAAAAAAATTAAATTGATATAAAAAATACTAGTTTAAAAATAATAATAATAATAATAAGATAAAAAAAAAGACTTGTGCCGAGCCCAAGTCAAAAGGGCGGTGTACGAATTTTATTTTTAGAGATTATCAATATAAATTTGGATGGCAGAATTGATTGGAGATATATATATATATTGATTCGAAAAGTAAGCTGCATAAGGAGGGGAGATTATAATTCATTCAAACAAAATAAAGGAACTGAAGATAGCCGCAAGAAGGAGGTTTGATCGACTAGAAGAGCTTTGGAGAGGAGAAGGTTCCGGGCATGTTAAAGATTAATATTCAAGGAGCCTCAGGTTTGCTTTAGTTTTCGTTTATTATTTTTATAGACATGATTAAAACTGTTTTTATTTATTTTATGAAGATGTTTCTAAATATTATAGGCTAAAACTTTTATTGGTGACTTGGGATGATGAACTAAATTTTGGTTTTAATTAAAGACTTATGTTTTCCGTTTTGGATGTGTCGGGTTACATGATTTAATTTTTATGTTTGATTTTGAATATTTGTGTGTTGGCGCTTTTTGATTTGATTACTTGGTTGTTGGTTTTGATGTTCTAGGCACATAGGAATATCCCCTAGATCTAGAAATCATTCTAGTTTGATTAACTTTTGTTGTCGAGCTAGTTCTTGCAGTTAGGAATAGCACAATTTTAACAGGTTTTTAAGGTCAATTAGCTAAGGTGTGCAATCCCTTCCCGAAGGTTAGGAATATAATTCGGGGTTGCTAAGTTGACTAACTAGGCATTATTTGGTAGTTTGGTTATCGCTGGGGCGAGACCGGTTACTTATTCGTGCTTAGATTTTTCCTAGGATTTCATTCATATTAGTTAAGTCTGCTTCGCAGTTTGGGAGTTTTCGATCCAAGAGTGATTGATTAAAGGATTACTGTGGGATTTGGTTTCGCGTTTAGAGTTTTCCTAGGATTTCATTCATTTACTTAAGTCTGCTTCGTAGTTTGGGAGTAAATAAAAGATAAATAGGAAATTCAAAATTTAAATAAAGAAATGATATGGATGCTCCTGCATCAGCTTCTTGTCATGGTGGGGTTTGGCCCCCCATTTTGAGTTCCCTTAAAATAGGAAGGTTGAAGAAGCCAATGTCAGAGTGGGGCCCTCAAAGTTTCCCATCCTCCCTTATTGACCTATCCTTATATGATGAAGCTGATGTGAAGAATTTTTGTGAATTGTCCCACCTATTCCCTTCTTCTCTTACCAAACTTAGAATCGATCATTTTGTTAAACTGGAATCACTCTCAATGGGACTCCAACACCTCACCTCCCTCTAACATCACGTCATTTGGAGTTGCCCGAAGATGAAACATCTGCCAAAACAATTGCTCCCTTCACTTTTGAGTTTGGAGATGAAACACCTTATAACTATCCAAACACAACCCATCTGTATCCTTTCTAGCCTCATTAACCACCTGATCAATCCCAACCCTAACATCAAACCCATGAACTTCCCTAATAAACTCCAGCACCTCCCGATCCACCTCCCACCCTCTCGGCGGTCAATCTCGGGTAGGGGTGTACAAAAAGCCCGCGACTCGAGGCTCGCTCGAAACTCGCTCAAAAAATACTCGAAAAAAGCTCGCTCGAAAAGGCTCGTTTTGTTTTCGAGCCGAGCCGAGCTGGCTCGTTTTGTAATCGAGCCGAGCTTGAGCCAGGGGTGTTCAGCTCGCTCGAATACCCTGCATAATCTCAGATAATACCAAAATCATTGAAGCAGTCCTATTTGATCGAACTGCAAATGAACTACTCAAAATTTCATGAGAACAAATGAACACAAATGCTAATGCTGTCCAAGACATTGAAAAATTAATTGACAGAGAAGCGCAGTTCCACATCACAATTCAAAAGGACAAAAGAGAGGTTTGGGTCTACTTGTAGGGTCTGTTACGTGACTTAAACATGTTGGTTTTGATGATTTCTTTGCATGGTTGTATTATACATGGTCTTATCTTTTCATAATGGGTAAAATCGTCTGATTTGGATGTCGTTTAATTAGTTTTTGGAATTTTCTTTGGTTAAAGGTCATATCAGATTTTCGGATTAACAAACTGAGTCAACTTTAAACAATCATAACTCGAGTTTTACAAAGAAACTGATTTGTTGTGTGTATTTTCTGAACGTAGCTGTGTTCCGTGAATTTTCATAATTTTTATACGAGGTTTATCACAAAATAAAAATATGGATTTGTCCAGTAGACCCCCTAGAATATTTAGTAAAACTTTTGGAGTCTAACTCACTGGATAAGTATTTTTAATAAATTAGTTTTCATGGTGCATAATCTGTCCTAAAAACGCAGATTGTGTATTGTGAGTTTATGTGACTAATTGGATTCCTATGTGGTATGTATTTGACATGTACTTGATTGGACACTTATATGAGATTCATATGAAGTGTAAAACTAATGATAACCAACATATTCACCAACGGGTCCGTAGGGTTTTACTTATGCATGTAGAATCGTTAGGTGTCACTTACACGGTTTTGAATATTTAAACGTCTTGGACAAACGAGTTATATGGTGTAATGGTATTACACATATACTCACTTAGTGACACATGTACTAGGGAGTCGGTAGCACACCCTACTTTGGAAGTTTGGATTTACTTGCTTGCATACAAAGTTGAGTTTCACTACTTTTTCTCAAAAGCATGCGTCTCAGGTTGAGACAACTTTGGTAAACGTTTTCTAGTCCGGTTCGGGGCTACTCAGACAATGACTCTTTGGGAGAGTCCGACACGAATCCATGTGTAGATTGCGCTTTAATCAGTTTAAAACTTATTGGTCCTTTGGGAATTAAACACTCTATCACTGAAAGTCCTTACATATTATTGGGTTAATCGCTAGAGGCGAACAGGGTATTAGTTGATAGCGCTATTAGGTTGTGCAACAACCTCATGTTTGCGATGCTGGGAGCATGGGCATGAACTTCTGACAACATCTGTTATGCTAGTGTTGATAGACACTAGTTCCTAAGGCAGTTTAACGTATGTTAACACATTACTGAAGGTTCCCAATAATCTCCTATTTAGGTGCAATGAGTGGGTTAGCTACCCCTGACACGCTTAAACTGACAACACTTGAACTTTTGGGTTTTGGGGACCTACGCTTTCGATTACTTTATACTTGTTATCCAAACTGTGATCTCACCGACTTTATGTTGATACACGTTAGCATGCTTTTGCAGGTAAATAGGTATGGAGCACGAATAGGGCATGCATCATGTTGTGTCATGGGATTATGAACACATAAGCTACTTTTGAGTATTTAACTATTTACTTATGGTTTTGGGCGCGGTGTTTTGCGCATACTTTAACTTAACTGTTTTATTATTTCACTTCCGCTATTACTAAATTAGTTTGGTTAAAACTTTTAAACTTGGTTTTACAATAACGAACTAAATGGTTTAGGCATTTAGAGTCATTCATGTGACATATGGCTATGGGATCCTGGTTTGTCATGCGCCTCGCGGTATAAACCCCGCAGTGGAAATTTGAGGGTGTGACACCATCCGAGGAGAAGTCGAATTAACCAACCCTGACACAATTGAGGCCTTCGGGATGCTCAAACCTAGTTACAGGAAGAACACAATGGAGGAATTGGGCTTAACGGAAGACGAGTTTTACGCGAAGCATTTTGAGATTAAGGGGGAGGTTCCTGACCCGTTGGAGACGCTCTGGGCCGGGCCGATGGTGGCGCGACATGTTCTGCCCCGAGATTGACCGCCGAGAGGGTGGGAGGTGGATCGGGAGGTGCTGGAGTTTATTAGGGAAGCTCATGGGTTTGATGTTAGGGTTGGGATTGATCAGGTGGTTAATGAGGCTAGAAAGGATACAGATGGGTTGTGTTTGGATAGTTATAAGGTGTTTCATCTCCAAACTCAAAAGTGAAGGGAGCAATTGTTTTGGCAGATGTTTCATCTTCGGGCAACTCCAAATGACGAGATGTTAGAGGGAGGTGAGGTGTTGGAGTCCCATTGAGAGTGATTCCAGTTTAACAAAATGATCGATTCTAAGTTTGGTAAGAGAAGAAGGGAATAGGTGAGACAATTCACAAAAATTCTTCACATCAGCTTCATCATATGAGGATAGCTAATAAGGGAGGATGGGAAACTTTGAGGGCCCCACTCTGACATTGGCTTCTTCAAACCCCACAATGACAAGAAGCTGATGTAAGGGCATCCATATCTTTTCTTTATTTAAATTTTGAATTTCCTATTTATCTTTTATTTACTTTCCTAGTTGAGTTATGTTTCCTACTCTATAAATTAGGGTCTAGGGTTTATTGTGTAATCAGTTTTGGTTGATTTATAAAATATGAACTTTGTTCATGGAACCTTTGGTTCAATTTAGAGAGTTTGTTTGCTAATTGTTCTTGAGCCATTTGATTGCGCTTTCGAAACTGCATCAATTGGTATCAGAGCTCTTGGTTTTCAAATGGCTCTACGTGAAGACGAGTGTTTTCTTGTTCGAAGATTCGCCGCCAGAGGCAGCGACAAGAACATTGGTGGTTCACTTGTCGGTGGAAAAAATAGATTTTCTATTTGCAGAGTCGCCGCGCAAGGCAGCAACGGTGTCTATTCCGACCACCGGGATCTTAAGATCAAAAGAATCCATAAACAAGTCCAAGAACTTGGAGGTAGCGTCGACTTGGAAGGAACCATGAAGTTGGGTCCATTCTAGTGAACGAGAGTAAACATGAAGTTCAGGTTGGAGCTAAGTCACTTAGGCGGGACAAGACAACCCATGAAGTTGAATTGTTTATGCGGTTTGTGAAGATAATGATAAATGGGAATCGGGTTGATGTTCCCTTTGATCCAGGTGGCTTTGGTCCGAAGGTAAAACTCGGGGACGAGTTTTTTACGAAGACGGAGAGTATGATGCAAGAGCATCCATATCTTTTCTTTATTTAAATTTTGAATTTCCTATTTATCTTTTATTTACTTTCCTAGTTGAGTTATGTTTCCTACTCTATAAATTAGGGTCTAGGGTTTATTGTGTAATCAGTTTTGGTTGATTTATAAAATATGAACTTTGTTCATGGAACCTTTGGTTCAATTTAGAGAGTTTGTTTGCTAATTGCTTTTGAACCATTTGATCGCTTACGAAATTGCATCAGAAGCATCAATAATTTGATTACCATGCTCATTTCTGCAATTAAACAAACCAATATCATCGTCTCGATTCCCTCTTTCAAACCCGGTAAAAAAATCGCCTAGAATTGTGAGTTTCAGCTAACGGCGTTAGTGTGAGTTACCGGGGGGTCCATTGAGAGCAAAATGTCTGAAAGTTGGGGCCGCTGGTGGTTATTTTCGTAGTTGAGACTTTTATTGGCCAATAGTCAATAGTTGAGATTATTTAAATCCATTACTCTTTATTTTAACGGTATTAGTAATATCATTTACTTAATTGGTTAGAACCATGTTAATGTTATCATAATCATAAAAAAAACCACATTTAGTTTTCATTATAAACACTCACACAAAGAAACGATACTTTGAAAATTCCCTTTGAGTTGTGTATATTGTGACTCTTTTCAACCAATTTTTTTCTAATATGTCTTATATGTTAATCACGATTAAGGAAATATGAAAAAGAAAATTCAAAAATATTATGTAGCAACAATTACATATATGTTAATCATGTTTATCTTTTTTTACCTTCACCCATTTTTTATAATATATTTTTATATAAAATATACATGTACAATCAGATTCGTTAAACTTTTTTTTAAGTAAAGTTTAGAATCCCCAGCTTCAAATCATTGTACATTTCAATACCATGTAAAGTAAAATAAACATTTTAATAAGAATCGAAGTTAAATAAACAAGAATATTTGGAAAGATGGTAAAATGGATATGGAATACTTGTAAAGATAGAAACATAAAGTTTGCCCATAATAGAGGTTAAGAAGCCTTGCATAACCTTTCTAAGGTATCAAACATAATCAATCCATCAAACACTTCTTATTTACCCCTAATTCCCATTGCCATCTCATTTTCTTTCTTTCAAACACAATGACAGACCAGCAGCGAACCGCATTCCGTTTTCGTGTTCCTCGGTTGAGACCCTCCGTCCCACCTCCTCGTACCACTGTCGCCACCACTCGAACCCCTGCAAGAAAGCCACTCGTTCCCCCACCAACCCAACCATCAACACCACAACCCGCACCATCAACACCATCAATACCATCATCAACCCAACCACAAGGTACATCCCCTACTCCATCACCACCTGTTGTACCATCACCTACACCACCCCCACAAAAATCATCCGCATCACCGCCACTACCACAAAAACCACCCGCATCACAACCACAACCACAAAAACCACCGGCATCACCACCACTTTCACAAAAACCACCCGTCGTACCATCACCTGCACCACCACCACCACCACAAAAACCATCTACATCACCACCACCACAACAAACACCAGCATTACCACCACTACAACAAAAACCACCCGCATCACCACCACTATTACAAAAACCACCTCTAGTACCATCACCTGCACCACCCCAAAAATCATCTACATCAACATCAACACCACCACCACCACCCACCTCACCACCAAAACCGCCAGTTGGATCTTTAGGCGCAAGCCCGGCTCCACCACCAATTGAACCATCATCATCACCATCACCAGAACAACAAGATGAACCAGCCTCATTGTCACCTTCACCACCTTCTTCGCCATCCCCATCTACAAAATTACAACCCGCCTCTCAACCACCCAATATATCAACAGAACTAGCTTCAAATAACAATCAATCAACATCATCCACAGAGCAATCAACTGAGTATTCTAATTCCGAATCACATACAGAACACAAAAACCAAAAATCCTCTACTACAAGCAGCAGCACTCCAAACACACCACAAACCAAATCAATAATTTCACATCCAGACAACAAAATCCCCAAACCAGAATCTCCTAAAACCCGCAAACCAAACGCCCCACAACCTCCTAATTACGAAGAACCCACACATACAAACACAAACACAAACACGCCAAGGTTTGATCAATATCTCAATGAAAAACCCGCGATCATAACACTTGCAGGCGATAACAAAGGAACATCCATGCATATTGGTTCCCGTCCAACAAACCAAGAAAAGCCAATCCATATTTTCAGAAGGTATAAACCCAACCCTGATGAAGCCTCAGACGCCATAACCGATGAAGACGACAAGGAAAACGATTCAAAAGATTCAAAAGACGAAGAACATGAAGAAAAAACATCGTATATTAACTGCAACATTCAAGGGATTAATAACTCGATGGTGTTTAACTGTTCCATTACTGAAAGGAGTCCTGGAGTTCATTTCGGTTCTTGTAAGAAACAGTTGAAGAAACCAAAGATAAAGTACGATGTGAATAAGCTCAAAATCAACAGTAATCAGTTACAGAAGCATAGAGTTAGAAGGCGGTGTCTTAGAGGTCTGTTTATGGACTCGAGTGAGTCCGACCCGAATGATCCCCAGACGTCTAGGAGGCGTCATGGTTGTCGTTACATTCGCTGCGAGAAAACTAACAAAGATGACAAAAACAATGTTGTGTGAATGTTTGATGTAAAAAATAAGGATGATAATAATATTAATTACCATGTAACAGCATTTGAAAATCATTATGAACGTAAATTAAAACAGGTGACATTAGCAAATATTAAGCTAAGTTTATTATTATTCACATGCTGGTTTAGTGTCGAAACTGCTTAAGCATATTGCGAACGCTTGAAAGGTGGATAATGGGTAGCGATAGTCCATAGTGAAAATATCTTTCCCGATTTTGCCAAACTGTAGTACCACATCATCTTGTTGAGTTGTGTTTTGATCATTTAGAGGCGGGTCAACAGCGAGCTGGAAGTTCTTGACAGACGCGACAGTAACACGCCCTTTGAAATTTAGGCACCAACACTGCAGTTGCTCGTGCCACCTAGGCGCTTTGTTTTTTAAAACCAGTGGTTCTTTTCTGGTTGAAGTAGGGGAAAGATGTGAGAATTTGTCGTCTGTAAATGTCGATGGGGTAGGCGCAGTCCCTGTCCCGTCTTGTTGAACTGCAGAGGATGGGATTGTGTTCATGGTGCAACGCATTCGCCTTGGCCCTTTAGTTCTTAGAAAATTAAGCTCGTATGATATATTGATCACTTTGGATTTGACCGTCGGTAATACCCCACAAGTTACCTTCTTTATGCCGAATTTAGAATTCGACGGGATTAGATCGTCGTATGGAGGTTGATCATCATAGATGACAAACTTGGTGCCAAGAAAATTGGAACTGGTCACAAAAAACATCAGTAAGTATGCCAAAGGGAAGAAAATTTTACTGGATAAATGGGTTCGGGTCAGAACGGGTCAAAATGGACATTTTTTGCCATGATCCTTAAAGTTAACTAATTAATGTATTAAGTAAAATTATGAAGGCTATATTATTTAAAAATATAAAAAGTAACATAAATATTTTTTTGAATAAACAGATTTAAAAGGTTATAAATATTTAAGTACAATTCAAATGACCGTTTGATCACGTTAGAGGTAAAAAAATAACCCGAATCAACCCATTAAGGTAAGTGGGTTGAAATTGTCACCTATCTTTTAAATGGAAAAATAATCATAAAGATATTATAGAAGAATAACCTTAACACTCCAACGTAAGAATTGCTAGAACGAGAAAATTCATTAGCAGCTAAAGATATCAGAAAATCTGTCCCTGTGGCCTTTCTCACCTTCTTTGCTGCCAACAACAGCTTGCTTGCATCTCCAGCCAGTGCTGTAATTATTATACACCATCATCAATATCACTAGAGGTGGTACCATGAGTAGGGTTGGTATTTGGTGACAGGTTAAAATGCGCCGGGTTGGTTCCAAACATATTGTTCTCCATTTTACTCTTTTGTTTGATGATTTAAAGGGTAAATGCTTAAAAAACCAACACTTTCTTATTTTTCATGAAAAAATTCCTCAACCCAAACATGTAAAAGGAACAAAAAAAAAAAAAGGTCCCTCAACCCACTTTTGCTATATTAAAGTCCTTAAACATGTAAAATCCACATACTTTTCAACAAAACATTTAAAAAGTAACTTGTTACCCCTTAAATTAGTCAAAGTTTGATGAAGTAACCTTCAACTTTAAAAACAATAATAATAAATAAGAAGTTATACCATCTTATTCTCACAAGTCTAGGGGTAACAAGTCATTATTTTGAATATTCTTTTCACAACTTCATGAGTTCTAGATAACCTTAGAGGCCTTTTTATGAAAAATAAGAAATTATGTTCTTTTTTTCAGGATATTAGCCGTAATCTAAATCCTTAAATAAAGTGATTTAAGAACTAATATACTTTATGCAACTTTCAACCCGTTCCCTTTTTAGATTTGACCTATCTGAGATTATATACAGCAAAATTGACCCATTTATAAGTAGACGGGTGATTTCCAACCGTAAACATTACCTGGACTCAAGCCTAGATACAATCTATATGTTGAAGCAGCCCTGTCCCTCCTTATAAAGCATTGTATGGGTTCATCTCTTGGTCCAGGCTGAAATTCAAGCATCAAATCACAAACCGAATATAATCAAATTTATAGCATAGTTAACCATTTTGCGCCAACGGATTAAACATAAAATACCTGTTTTAACGAAACAGGAAAAGTGAGCAATCCACATTGCTCAGGCGTTTTAACAACTTGCTTTATAGCGCGGCGCCATAATCTGCATACCGCTGCACAAGCAACCACATCTCTTCTAGCGGGCCAGGTAGTCTTGCCCGCTTCAACTCGATGAATTATATCAAGAAGCAACTCAGGTGGCAGATTCTCCCATCCGCCATTGTTAATCAAAGGCGGTGGCAACATCAATGAATCATAGTTAACTGGAGCAATATGCGATCGACCCCATGAAAGCATGTTTTTCTTCTGACCCCTATTTCTTGACTTGTTTTCAGTCATACCCTCTTCTGTATCACCTCCAACTAGGCATTTGAACGGCATGTTTAAGTAATTCGCGCTTCTGAATTCGAAAGGGATAAAGTAAATCAAACCCCAAATGGTAAACATTCTCAAATCAAACATTAATATTGTGAAGTAGAAACTTGATATACTAGTACCTTTGTATGTAGGCACACTTAATGCCTCTTCTATAACAAATCTGTCCAAAACATAAGCATACACTATAGTTCATGCATTATAATAAACAATACTTTGTGGGCATATGATGAGAAGATCTTGAACAAGATATTCTTTTATGCAAATTTTATTGGGAAAGAAAGAAAGCAAATAATAAACTCTACATGATTACATAACATGATGCAACAAACACAATGATTCAATAACAAAAAGCAAAAGGTTGCAAACCAAACGGAAACTTTAGTGATTAAAGTACCTGTTCATTGCATTTGGGTATGGAACAATGGATCAAGATCATGGATGAATATTATCTTTTATAGATGGTGAATAAGTGAGTATAGTAATATTATTGTTCACGTTTTCATGTCTCCGTTAATGCAACAAATAAGACAAGTTTCGATGGTGGATTTCTAGGAAAGATAAATGAGAGTGAATGGAAATCTTGGAATTTGTTTTACTTTTTATTTGTTTTGGTTTCGAGTGTTGAATGTTGATTATTACGAGATGCATGGTTTGTATGGCTCAGGTGACAACGTGTAGTGGTGAGTTGCATCACCTGTGATGATGAATATCGATCACGGCAACGGGACACCACCAAGCTTTCTTGCGTCACGCAAATTTATTAGGGAGGAGGGAATGGTTTCACGGGGGTAGTGTTTGCGGGTATGAACCCGACGCACGTACACCGCTGCCATCCCCTCGGGTTGTGAATATGGGTATAGTTCACGGGTTTCCCCACCCGATGTGTAGCATACAATTTTTTAACAATCTCATTGACAACTGACCAAGCTGAAGACGGAGACATAAGAACATCTACAAGAAGAATGGTGCCACGTGAACGTGAAAAAGGTCACAATGTTCTAATGGCAATTTATTTTGTGGAGGATCCAAAGTATAATGGCGATATTTTCCGTTAGCGGTTTCGATTCTATTATTAAGAATTTGATTCGACTACCAAGAATTCGAGTTCGATTCAATAATAATTCGAGTCCAATAAATCGAATACGAATTGAATATGCTTATCATTTTAAATTCGATTCAAAGTTTGAATTCAAAACACACACACACACATATATATACTAGTAGGAAACCCGCGCGATGCGGCGGCAACAACAAATTGCAATGCTGTACTTGTTTTGTAGTTAGCTTATCAATCTTCTCGTGATGTATTGTATAGTACTTAAGTTAGTTTACTTATTCGTGTAATATGTTACAACTCAATTAAGTTAACTGTCCGATGCTTACATGCTACATCCAATGTGCGTATTTATTCTTATGTAAAGCTGAAATAAACAAATAAATAGTAGTATATTTTTATTAAGCAATATAAGGAATAGTCTCATTTTATCGGCGATCGACCATATGACATTTACCCAAACAAAATAGCACAGATTACCAAACTCTATGTTGTTTGAGACCTAAGAAATATTCAACAATATCACCATCTTCCATTATCGATTCCATAACATGTACCAATGCAAATTGTGTAAAGTGATCGCCTAGGCATCTAGGCGACCAAATTCTGAGAAACGACCTTCATCCGCTTTTTCTCCTAGGTAAAAACGTCTTGATTTAGGTGTTTGAAAATATAATCTACTGGCCAATATTATGGACATATATTTTTTTATATATCTATTAAATAATAAAATATAGTTATCAATATTATTGAGATATATACAAATCTTTATATATCTAAATCATTTTGATATAGTATTGGAAATTTTTGGTATTTGAAGAAAGTGTTAGTTTTCAATACATATTTTTATATGTTTTTTATTTATTTGCGCTTTTTTACTTACGACAACACTTTTCGCTTAGGCCACAGGCCCTAAGTGCGCCTCACGCCTTTGATAACCATGCATGTATAGATAACAAATATGAAGAGCTATAAAATAAAAGACGCAATAAATACAAGGTGCAATAATACATGTACAAATGTTTGGAAAAACATAAAGTCAATCATCATCATCATACTCAGTTAATCAGACCAATAGCAAAAGCTAAGGTAGGGTCTGAGGAGGGTAAAATGTAGACAGCCTTACCTCTACCCCGTGGGAATAGAGAGGTTGCTTCTAGCGAGACCCTCGGCTTGATAGTGGTTTTGTATCAATCCTTGGACATAAGGCACAACACTTAGCAATCAAGACAAACCCGATTGGTGCATGTACCCCCTTGTCTTTTGGCTATCAACGCCACCACATGATACATGATTAACCGTCGGTTATTTTTAATGTTATTTTCACGAAATTAGTAAAATTACGTTAAAATTAATGCAACTTACTTTTGCCCCCACGTTGGCCATACATATTTACATTATATGGGCACAGCCATACGCGGGGCTTTTTAACAACTTATAGTGGTTGTATTTATTGTATAAATTATGCGAGTAAACTACATGTAAGTTATTATAAATACACATTTTTTGGACAATTTAAACATGTTTTGTATATGTTTTGGTTAAGTTCGTCTTAGTGGTTATGTAGTTTGCATTCGAGTTGTTTGTTATATACCTGTCTAAATTAGGGTGAGGGTCAAATTAGATTTATAGATTTGAGAGCATTCGCATTCTATCCACCATTTTTTACCTTATAATTTAACTAAAAATCATACTTTTTAAAATTTATCTTCCACTTTAAAAAACTTCCCACATCCCATCCACCATTTTTATCTTTATCTTACTCACAAACATATATTTTATTATATTTCTCGTTTTTATACACTCACACAAATTTGGTGGAGGATGAATAGTAACTTTTCATATATGAATAGTAACTTTTCATATATGAATAGTAGCTTTTTATATATGAAAAGCTAAGATGACAAATTTTTATAATATAAAGATGGGGTATAAAATGGTAGATGGGTTGTAGTATCTTTGTAATTGTCAGTTTTTTAAATTAACCGATACTATGAAATTTAAACTTTTGTGAGTCGATACATGTTTGATGTTATAAACATCAGTCTTTTTCCAATACCAATAACAATAAATGTATTATTACAAAATTAAAATGTCTACAAAATACGCATCTTATCTACATGTATATCATACATCTAGGGCGTTCTTTAAAGATGTACAACAATATTACATGATTAAGATAACAGTTGTTTCATAGTTGTATAATAAACGAAGCAATCAATTTTTATTATTTTAACATTTACCTAATGAATTGCGCTTAGTTCTTGCATAATTCATATTTGGATGGTTTTTGCATCGTGAGCATACTTGTGTTATAAATAAAATAATATGTTGACATGTTGTGTTGATTTACAATTTAAATGCTTACAGTAGATAATAAATATTAAGTAATAGCTAATATAGTGGTGGTGGCATGATATTGTTAACCTTGACCGCTATGTTTAGCTTTTTTATTTGCAGCCTTTTAAGTTTTTTATTTGATACCCACAAATAACATATGCAACCAAGTTCTTAAAACAATTGTCATCCATGTAAAAGGATTGGGTCGATCAAAAAAATGTAAAATGATCGGGACTGGAATTTATTTTTTAGTTTTTTATTTGACACCCACACATAACATAAGCAGTCTACAGGTAATGAGAGAGGAGAGCATTTCAGCAGACCCCTTTCTCTTGTTTGACTCATTTCATCAACCATTTTAGGAATTTTAAAATCCAAAGAGGTATGAAAAGAGACAAAGGAAAAAATGCAGCTCAAAAGTAAAAACGAATACAAACGGAAAGCTGAAAATGGGTATTAGGGATTTGTCCTTTGACGAATTGACTTCTTGTTTAACTTCGAAAGAGAAAAAAAAAGAAAAAAAAATACAGATAAAAAACGAAAATGGGTCTGAATAAATTGGGTAAAACAAAAGTTGAGGCTGAAAAAACCTTAAATACATTAAACTTCTTATCTTTACATGTTGGTGAAAAAAGCATAGAAACCATAAATTAAAATCAAAAGAAAGTAAATGATGTTACAAACCTCATCAACAGAATGTAAACAATTTCCCAAATCTACTAATATTGTGAGTTGTATGGTTAAAACCCATGGCCTTCAAATATATTGTGCATAGTTGTCGCCTTTAGCTTGTTTTCCCTCTCCTTTTAACTGGAAAAATGAACTAATAATTAAGATCAACAAAAAGCAGTAACAAATAACATACCAAAATGCTAAATACACTTATAATTTCACTTTTGTCATATTTAACTTTGTGATATAAAAAAATACATAGTTTGATCAGTTCAGATTGAGTGATTATGCTAAACATTTTAGCTAATTACAGTATACATCTAGCACAAATAAGGTATTCAAGCCATTGTAATTGTCTATAGTTTCTACAAAACCAACACACTTGCAACATTTGAATATTGTCGGGTTCAGTTAAATAACAATCATATGGACAATACTTTGTTGATTAATGAGTCAATTGAGTTTGAGTTAGAACATGCAAATATTGTACGGGTCAGGTTGGGATGACCAGAACATCGTTGTCATTTTCTTTTCATTTGACCCATTTGACGTGTTAAATGGATCGTGTTTGTAGGTTGGCTGGTCCAACCCTACCCAAACCTGAAATTTGTCTACTTGACATGTACGTTATCACATTCTGGAGTACATATATGAAAAAAAATTTATAAATAACAATTATAATAGTAGTTTGGATTTAAGCATGATAAAGTATACCTTGTTTGTATATTCATTCAACAGGTAAATATGCAATCTGATATTGCTTGGGAGCATAGGCATTGTGGGCTGCAGACATTACGCGTAACAGGTTACTATTTCAATAAAAGACGGCCTCACAACAAGATCCACAGCGCATGACTAATCTATCCGCCTTCTGAAAATAAAAATCAGGGTCGCTTGAAATCATAGGTCTAAGAGGGTGTTTGGGATTGAGTTTCAAAACAACTTATTGACTTATTGGCTTTTCCAAAAAGCCAATAAGTCAAGAAGCTGTTTGTGTAACCCAAAAGCACTTTCTGTTTTGACTTTTGGCTTTTGGCTTTTAAGGGTGGAAAAGCTGTTTTTGAAAAGTTAGAAATCCTGGCTTTTGGCTTTTGGCTTTTGACTTTTGGAAAAAATTACAAATCTACCACCCATATAACCAATATTCACAATAAGTTAAGGGAAACACTTAAAAAAACAACAATTTATTGACTTTTTGACGTTTCTCATCCCAAAAGCTAATCCAAACACTTTTTTTAAAACTCATTTTCAAAAAGTCATAAGCCAATAAACACTTTTGACCAAAAGCACTTTTGCATCTCCAAACTCAATCCCAAACACCCTCTAAGTGTGTTATTCGGAATTGCCTCATGCAATAAATACAAAGAGTAGTCATCGTATAGCCAAATTACTCAGACTAAAGCACTCATGTTCTAACACAATTTGAGCATACCAGTATTGGTTTAAACAAACTAACAAAATTAAAAATCTAGAAACTTACCCAAGGGGACTTTACTTCTCTTAGCTTCGACAATGGGAACACCAACTGTAGTATGTGATTAAAGTTAGCAAATACGATTAACGTCGGTAAGATGAGCGTAGTTAGATGCTCAAAGCCTCAAACTTATCCTAAAAGCAATTAAAAAATGTTAAAACGCTAAGAGAATGTATATTGCAATATGTTGATGACACAATGAATATAAAACCAGAATAAGAGAAAGATTACTGATTAAAAGTTTAGATTTATCTCATACCCAAAACTGAGAAAGCTTACTGATTAAGTTCAACAAGCTGAATAAAGAGAATCATCATAGATTCCTTAAGTTGAAGGATTAAATATGTTGTTTTCCTATCTGTTAGAGGACTGAATTTGCCATATCTAGGTTAGAATCAAGTAATATCCAAAGTTGTCCCCGTCTATGTATTATGTTCCGTTCAATGTAATCACATACTGGTTGGGTCTATATCCATTCAAATAATTGGTTACCATCATAACTCAATTTGTCAAAAATGCATAATATCAAATAGTTCAAAATAATAAGTTAAAGCCGAATGTACCTTTGTTCTGGAATTGATATCAGAAGCCCATCCTCAACAGAGGATTCCATAGAATTCAAAAGTAAAAAAAAAAAAATCATAAGGTTTAGACGAGTTTTTTTTGTGTTGCGAAACTTGCTCCGATTTGAGGCCTAAGAACAGACACACACACAAACATATCGATTTCAAACTTCTTAAAAAGCTCACACACATGGATCTATGTTGTAAACACTAACCCAATGACCCAACATTCATAAAATATGTAATTACTCATGATCGAGCTAACCTCCAGTTATATATCCTTGTTTTTCAACTAATTCTTGTTTTGGCATGAAAACTTCATATTTACATCATTAGAAAAAAACTACAAAACAATAGCCCATCACGCAATATATTCCCTTCTGGGAAAATATGTCTTTATTCATCAATAGGATAACATACATTAGAAAATACACTAATACACAAATAACATATAACAATAAAAAAAAAGAAAGAAAAAATTAAACAATTCCCTTTTAACAAAAACATTAAACTAATCAATCTACTAAATTTCTAAAATTATATTAAGTAGCTAACAGTATGAACATTCATATTATTATTTTGTAAAGAAAAATGATAAAAATATGTTCCTGAGAGCCAGTCAGTCACAAAGCCAATTAAACGTACATTTTTAAATGATGTAGATGTCACCATATGTGACCGATAGGTGATTTATATAACTAATCGAAGATGTAACTTGAAACATCTTACCGAAAGAGCTCGTTAAAACCCTAGCCGCCATAGACTGTAGGAAAAGGACCGGAAAAGTCTTTACCACTCTTTTAGCAACAACAGAAACTCATTTGTAGTCTCATTCTCATCTGCAAAAAAAGAATTTGCAGTCAATTAATAATAGAATCGAACCTTAAAGGCAAATAGTTTGGAAATTGATACAAACCTTTTTCTCTTGAAGATTCATCTTTAAGCTTTTCGGGTGCGTATTTATTAAAATCAACAACCCATCTCTACAATGAAACTGCACTTAAAGTCAAACAAACTGCATACTGCAACTAAAGTCAAACAAAGTGTACCGGAAGAGAGACGAAGGCAGATTTGACCTGATGCATACACATATCTGCAGATGGAGATAGAAGAGAGAAGAAGGTAGCAATAACTCCAAAAAAAAAAAGCACTAAATAGGAACCAAGAGGTCAGAATTTCCATAGATCTTGTGAAATCTTCATCGATGTGGTGAAATATTCATAGATCTGGTAAAATTGTGGTGATATCGTCTTGGTGTTCTTGAATCTCCAGAGAGAGAGCGCCGCACAAGAATTTTGAAATGTTATCTGAGGAATTAGAAACCCTAATCAGATATCCATATTGCTTGCGTGTGTTTTTTTCCTTGTTAGCATAATAGGCTTGTACATAAAGCTTCCAATGTTATACATCTTAAAAATGTGTAAAATGACCAAAGGTACCCCTCCTATCTCCATATTAATATAGTATATATATATATATATATATATATATATTTAAATGTTTATACACTAACTTTATCCTACAAAACATGAGAGGTGAAGAAAAACCCAAAATCACACGCTGGCAGAAAGGTAATTATAGAGATCATCGTGACTCTTTATAGATGTGCCCAATTAATGATCAATTAAGCTTGCGAATCAAATTTTGAAGACTGATTGATCATAATCAAATTAAGGTTGCGAATCAGATTTGAAGGTTCTTAGATCAATCAATTGACGCTCCTTCAAACTTGCAAATCTGAATTGGATGAATTGAAACTTTCGAATGATGACTTAAGGTTCCAAATCATATTCGATTGTTCGCTGAGGCATACGAATTGGTTTTGGTAGTCATTTTGTTGTACATGGTGATTTATAAACCAACGTGATTTTGAACTAGGCTATTTGGGTAAGAAGAAAGAGACACGAACCCCTGGTAGAGTAATTTTCCCACATTTTTCTTCTTGTTTGTCTATATAATTACTCTACATATATAAGTAGCGTAATTGTGTAATTAAACTACTATGTAGAGTAGTTACATAATTACTCTAGAGTGTAATTATGTAATTACTCCAAAATAATTATATTTAACATATGCAACTTCGCAATTCTTTTTCAATTCCTTCAATTCGCATGCTTCTCAGGATAAAGTTATTTGTGCGTAAACCTTACCCTTTATATATAGATATATGAACACAAATACACATTAAAAAATCTAATTTTGGGATAAGTTCTAAAAATTCATAGTTCTTACTACTTTTACCATAACCATATTTTTCATATTTACCTTATACGTCACAATATTTTAAAGGTCCATAGCCCCTACTACGTACTTTTACAATTTGTGTATTTAACATATTGTTGTTTAGTAATTTTATAGATTACTATTTATATGTTTATAATAATGAGTTTGCAGTATTTTTTTAAAATAAAATTAAACAATTTAGTATTTATGGTGTATTTGAATTCAACCGAATTTATTTGAATTCGACTTTCAAATACGAATCGAATAAATCAAATGTTAATTGAATACGAATTTAGGTAAAAAAAAAATAGAAGTTCAAAAAAAAAATGATTCGATTAACTCAAAAATTCGATTCATTGAACATCCAGCCATGATTCAGTTCTTCCGCGTAGACCGACAAGCTATGATGTTGAGATTTTGTACCAAGCATACGTAAGAAAACATCATATTTCTAGGATGATGGGTAGCATCGATTGTACACATCTGGTTTGGAGAATGTGTACCACCGCATTGTGAGGCCACTTTATGAAAGTTGATATAAAAAACTGACGGTCATGCTCGAAGCGAATACATCACATAATTTATGGTTTTGGCATGCGTATTGTGGTCCACCTGGGTCAAACAACAACACCAATGTTCCCCAACAATCTACAATATTTCCCACCTAACTAAATGGAACCGTACCTAATTGTTCATTTTATGTAAGTGGACACATATACAGATGTGGGTCTAATCTACCCGATGGGATCTACCATACTCGGTCAATGTTGGTGAAAATGTTCCCATATCCGATTTCGGTGTTCTAAAGGGAGAATGGGATATACTTGGGCGAGAGTTAGCAAGAAAAGACGTGGAGCATGCTTTCGGTGTTCTAAAGGGAGAATGGGATATACTTGGGTGACCCATGCGAGCTATGACTTTAGACAAGATTAGGAGTGTAAAGTGTGGTCCTAAAGAACGACGAAAATGAGATATCACCAGTCTACATAAGGGATCCTCCGGTTGAGCCTGTTTATGACGATGATCTCATTGATGAGTTAATGGATGCAGATACGCATTTATGACTTTGATTTGATCTTGTGGCACCTATTGCAACTAAACATTGACCCTACCTCTTCGATTCGGACGAAGAATAATTTATTTTTATAGTCTTGTATTTTTTTTTTATTTCTTTCCTATTTTGATGTATATACGTGTTTAAAACTATAAAATACATGTATATACGTTTGTAAAATTAAAAAATAAGTAGTGTATATATGTAAATACATGTTTTGATAATGTGCATATATATGCAAATATGTTGTAAGGCTCCAAACCGTGCACCCTATAATCGGGTCTCATTATAGTGCACTGTTTAAAAATGATCAATTCCTTTATTAACACGCAACAGAATTTATCAAAAAGTACTACGATATATTTTACAAACTCGATTGAGTAATAAATCCAAAAAAATATAAGCGACATCCCCACTGTCACAAGTAATTCCATCCGCTACCCAAGATGCATCATCAACTCAATCATACTTGCAAAACAATCTAACATACATGCAAAAGTCATCAACGCTGAGTGTGTTCTAATAGTTTAACTTTAAGTATTCGAAACACGTCGTAAACATTATGTTTATGAAATCCAAAAATCATCGTTATGAAATTATTATTATTCAGTTATGTACTTTAACGTCATCAAATTACCAAAAAAGGACCGTACCCATGACTGGCTTATCAATCATCTTGACTCATAACCACGGCTCCGTATCTCCTTACGTACCACCCATTATTTCATCTTCTACACCTCATCGTTAATAATGACTAGTTAATCTATACTCATACTTTGTTGTACATGGCATCCCAAGTACAATTCAACATATGAAACTCTATATTAACATTTTTAACAAGTACACAACAGATACTCACCAATTTATTTATATGAATGCAATTAAAATACATGGCATTCGGTACATATACCTGTAAGGGAGGTATACGTACATGAAATATTGGTATATGAAGGGATAAGGTCTCAAATCCTAGCGCGGATAAGGACCCTACCCTAAAAGATAACTCAGAGTAATAAGACATCCGCGGGTTGACCCATCAGCGCTAAACATAAAGCCAAGAAGATTAAGGTAACAAAGCGCCGCGGGAGTCTCCCTTGCGCAGACACCCTCACGTGTCACCGCGGGGGTTCTCCATAGATCAATTACAAGGTGACGCATGGCAGGGTTGGCTCAATAACGCTGACCACCAATAGTGAATAGTGAAGGTGCAGCCCCCTGCTCCCACCATGCTGCATTGTTCAGCTTTGCATCAGACGTCACATCGGACGCCTTCTAGAAGATCAGACTGGTGTTGTCAGAAAAGGATCTGCATGCGGCCATTCATGCCGCGCCATGTGGACATATCGCAGGTTGGTACACTTTTTCTCTCTCTTCAGCATTTATTGCACTTAGTCTTATCTTAACTATTTGGTCCAATCCTAACTAATTGGGCCGAAAGGAAGCAGACCTATAACCCGGACCCAAGCCCATCGTTGAGGTTATATGTAACAACCGGAAAATCTCCAAAAATTTTTCTTTCTTTTCATCGCTTCCTTTTGGTTTCGGGCAATTTTCGGGACGAAAATTCTTTCAACGGGGGATGCTGTGACACCCGGCGAACTTCGGTTAATAACTTTCGTTAAACTAGTAAGTCTACCTTTGTGAGTCATGCATATTACATACTTAACAGGGTCAGTTGAGTCAATACGTGTCACACCCCGCCTAGGCGGAAACACGGGAATGCAACGATCGAAAAGTTTTCAAGCACAAGGTTCAAGCAATACACATTTATTCAAAATAGTACCACCATAAAAGATGGAATTTGTCATGAATTTATTTAAATATTATCCATAGTGAGAGCGCATAAACATTGTTTTTATGGAAACTGAGTACATAGCATTTTGAAGCTGACAAAAGCCATCAAAGTGATACCACGGTGTGCATGCTCGAACCCTTCCCTCAATCCTCGGTGGCCCTCCATTAGTTACCTGAAACACATGCATAAAGGGTTTTCTCAACAATAATGTTGGTGAGTCTACGGGTTTTGAATGTACTGTGAAATGAACGTGTCATCCGTGTTTGACTAATCATGAGCTAGCTAAGCAAATGATCACTGTGAGAACCATGAGTCATGTAACCAAATCTCGTGACTGTGGTGTCTCGTGCATTGTACACTAAAGACAATGTATGTATGGTTGAATACTAACACTCTCTTGCATGTGGCTGGTTAGAGCGACTAACCAAGAGTGGGGGTGTTAACCCAATAGATCTATTAAAGTGTTCCATAGCTAAATGTCTAGCTAATGGTTACAGTGAACGATGTACGAGGACTAGTGAGCTCATGAACCAAAATGTCTCATGTTCCACATGGTAGTCATGCTAGAATGTACACACTCTTGAAATTGACACAAGTATTGATGCATGTATTTCCCTAAAAATGTAAATTAGTAAAATAGGGCCATAGAAAACTTACCTGTTTGAGTCGTGTGTGGTCTAGTGAGCTAGTAGATGATCACCGTCCTGACAAATGATACCCTATGATCATTATGGACACGGTAAGTCACCCAGAGGTTGTTTATCATACAAATTGTTCACCCGACATTTGTGGACCCAAGTGTGTGAGCTGGGACTTTGTGTATATGGTGATTCTTAGGGTTTTGTGTTGGCTAAGCCCGTATTTAGCACCAATTGTGGCCAAAATGGGCCCCTTGTATTTGTTACGGGTCCAAGTGGCTCCGAATGGGTCATGTGTAATCATCTTGTGAGATAATAAGTGCTTGAATATATGTTTTAACCATCATAGCACACAAGAGGTTGTTAACATATGTTTGTTTCAATTCTAACATGTGTTATCTTATAATAGCCGAAGCTAATTTGCACCATAGCTTCAAAGTTACCCACTTGATGGATCGAAATCGACTAATCTTAGTTTGATAATCATGGCCGATGCCTTTCAATTTCAAAAGTGTATGTTTAGCGGAAATCCGATTATAGTTTCCTTTATAAACACTTTAGTTCCCTTGTTTCCCAAACCACAAGCTTTGTTAAACAAAAAACCGGTTCATAGTGTCGTTGGTTATGTCGTGTTCGATGTTAAAGCTTTGTTTAAGTTAAGGGATGTTTCATCCTAGCCGATTAGTATTATAAAGAGGTGTAACATACACTTGAACTTGTTTATAAAACTTTGCATATTGAAGTGATAGTTTTGAGAAGTAGTGACTTAGGTTGATGATATGTTTATCGTATGGAAATGGTTAAGCCGAGTAGAACAAGTTCAAAAGAACTAGGGGTCGGGTGTAACACTTAGGGCCGAATAGGGTGGGGTTATCAAATATTAGAATGGCCAAGAGTCTTACCTAGTAGAAGCAAATGTGAGGTTGATCGAGTACTTGAATCTTGATCCTTCCTTCGAGCTTGCTTCCCTTCGGCTATGGCCTCTCTAGAGCCGAGTTATGTGAGTGAAGTGGTGAGGTGTTTGTGAGGTGTTGGTGTAAGTTATTTGGATGATCAAAGAGCTCTTTATATAGGCAAATTTCAAGGTAAGTTGACAATGCTTTGCTATAGCTAGGTAAAGGTTAGTTTCCATTTCCATATAAGGTCTCTAGGTGTCATTTGATTCATTCATGCTTGGTTTTCAGCCGCTATATATGGGTCTAGAGGTGATATACATGGCAAGCCTCCTTGTGTAAGTCCTATGGTGAAAGTCTATTGCTTCCATTTAGGTGTAACTTAGTGGCATGAGTCTTGATTGTGACCTTTCATGAGACAAAGATCTTCTTGTCTTTTCTTGGTGGATTTCGAGCAAAGGGGTGAGGAAAACAAGGCCATGTGTTCGATGTAGGGTGGTAGTTTATAAGAGGAAAGGTTGACATTCCATGGTGTGTTCTAGTGTTAGCTATAATGGTGTAAGTTGTTCTTGTCTAGTCTTTCCTTGGCCGATTGTTATCTAGCGAATTCTTAGGTTCTTGTTTAATCACCATCATACATATATGTAGGGATGTAGTAGGCCGATGATGTGGGATGGTGTAGGGTAGTGGAAGCTTAAGGTTTTAGTCACATGATGATAGTGATAGCTTCAACATTCTTCATTCTATGATTGGCTAACTCAAGAAAGGTAGGGAGTTGACTTTAGGGAGGTTGGAAAACTTTTGGGGGATTTCCATTTTGATGTAAGTTTGTGACAACCATTCCTTCAAGACAAATGTGGCCTTGAGCCTTGTGTTTCGGCCGAGAAAAGACAAGGATGGGGGTTCCTTGTTTGGTTAAACACTTGCTTATAAGAGTTGGTTTGTAGACTCCTAAGATGGTGTAAATAGAATGACCATCTTGTATGCTTGTTACTCTTCATCCCAGTGTATAGGAAAAGGTAAAACATCAATTGGTTGTAGGATAGCTAGTTATGTGTACATGATGATATCTATATATATGTGTGGTGTCGTGTGTCTATATGTTGTCGTATGCGTGTGTGTATATACATATGTTTGTATAGCTCTAATACAATAAGCTTAGGTTATGATCCAATACTTGACATGTTATGTTAAGTAAATCGACCTATCCCTGTTAATAGTGTTATGGTTGTTCGTGGTATAGCCTCTTGTACACCTCCGATATAGGAATATCATCCGGTTTCATAAGAGTAAGAGGTTGTTAAATTCCATGCCTTTTGATGACGGTATTATCATGTATTTGTTTCACATGTGTCATGGGTTTGTTAAATAATTTTCCCATGATGATCTTTGTGTTTACAAACGTGTGTTATAGATGCATTAGCATGTGTTAGAGGACATAACCTCTTGTAATGTTTGATTTGATGGTGTGTCCGGGTGTTGTATGACTAAACAAGTGTACTATGTTGAGTTCTCTGATTAACTCATGCTCTACTAGCCTTGGGGGGGGGGTATAGTGCATGAAATTGTCTAAAAATGCACATATAATGACATAATAAATGAAACATGTACGGTCGTTGACCTGTTACGTTGACTGTTGTCACATTCTCCCCTTGTTTTGGGAATTCGTCCGCGAAATCGAGTTTCCATACTAGTGTTATAGTTTCAGGGAAGAGAGCTGGGTACTTGTGTCTCATTTGGTCTTCGCGCTCCCATGTAAATTCGGGACCACGCTTTGCATTCCATCTGACTTTCACAAGTTTAGGGTGGCTCCTTCTCAAATTTTGGACTTTCCAATCAGTCACCTCGATTGGCTTTACGACGAAGTGGAGCTGATCATCGATGTGAATCTCTTTGGGAGGAATGATCAATGATTCGTCGGATAGACATTTCTTTAGATTGGATACGTGGGAAGTGTCATGGACACGACTCAGCTCTTCGGGTAGCTTGAGTTTGTATGCCACGGGACCAACTCTAGAAAGTATCCCGAATGGACCAATGTATCGGGGGTTGAGTTTCCCACGTTTGCCAAACCGTGGTACACCTTTCCAGGGTGAGACTTTTAAGAGTACATTATCGCCAACTTGAAACTCGAGTGGTTTACGACAGCGATCAGCGTAGCTCTTTTGACGATCTCGAGCTGCTTTCAAGCGATCACGGATCTGGAAAATCTTAGCAATGGTCTCTTGAATAAGCTCGGGGCTAGTCAAATATTTGTCTCCAACTTCTGCCCAACACAGAGGTGATCTACACTTGCGTCCATACAAGGTTTCGAAGGGGGCAACCTTGATACTGGTGTAGTAACTGTTATTGTAGGAAAATTCAACCAATGGTAGGTGTGAATCCCAGTTTCCACCAAAATCGATTGCGCATTCCCGGAGCATGTCCTCCAATGTCTAGATTGTATGTTCACTTTGGCCATCTGTTTGCGGATGGTAGGCTGTGCTCATGTCTAAGCCAGAGCCTAGTGCGTCCATCAGTGTTTGCCAGAATTGGGAGGTGAATCGACTGTCTCGGTCGAAAATGATTGAAACAGGCACGCCATGCCTAGTTACAATTTCCTTGATGTACAACTTGGCAAGTTTCTCCAACTTGTCGGTTTCCTTAATCGGCAAGAAATGCGCGGATTTAGTCAACCGGTCAACAATGACCCAAATTATATCATGACCACTGGACGTCTTAGGTAGCTTGGTGATGAAATCCATGGAAATCTGCTCCCATTTCCACACCGGAATGTCTGGTTGCTGGAGCAGACCAGATGGTTTTTGATACTCAGCTTTGACTTTTGAATAGGTAAGGCATCGGCTGACGTATGTGGCGATTTCACCTTTTAGATTGGGCCACCAGTAAAGTTCCTTTACGTCTTTGTACATCTTGTGAACACCAGGATGTACGTAAGTCACCAAAAGGTGGCACCCAAATCCGATTGGCGAAATATAATGTGCCATCAGATTTTGGTTCCAATAAATTAACCATCTTAAATAGCGACTCGTTCTTAAGATTTTCACTTTTCAGAGCTTCTTCTTGAGCGTCGCGAATGTGGGTCGTGAGATTTGTATGCATGGTTAGACCTAGTGCACGTACACGTAGGGTCTTAACTCGTTCCTTCCGGCTTAACGCGTCAGCCACAACGTTGGCTTTGCCCGGATGGTATTTAATCTCACAATCGTAATCGTTCAACAGTTCAATCCATCTGCATTACCACATGTTCAACTCCTTCTGGTTGAAGATATGCTGTAAGCTCTTATGATTGGTGAAAATGGTGCACTTGGTACCGTAAAGGTAGTGGCTCCAAATCTTAAGTGCAATGATTACTGCACCCAACTTTAGGTCATGAGTAGTGTAATTCTTTTCATGAATTTTGAGTTGCCGGGATGCATAGGCAATGACCTTATTCCTCTGCATGAGTACGCATCCAAGACCTTGATGCGAAGCATCACAATAAACTACGAAGTCATCAGTGCCTTCGGGAAGGGAAAGAATTGGTGCACTGCACAGGCAGTCCTTCAATACTTGGAACGCATTTTCCTGTCTGATTCCCCAATCAAACTTCTTGTCTTTTTGCGTCAAGACAGTCAATGGTTGGGCAATCTTAGAGAAATTCTCAATGAATCGTCGGTAATAACCGGCCAATCCCAAAAATTGTCGCACTTCAGTTGGTGTCTTGGGCACAGCCCAATCCCTGATTTCTTCAATTTTTGCAGGATCAACTTGTATACCCTTCTCGTTCACAACGTGACCGAGGAAATGGACTTCTGGAATCCAGAACTCGCATTTCAAGAATTTGGCATATAGTTTCTCGCTTTTGAGCAACTCCAAAACCAGTCGCAGATGTTGCTCGTGCTCCTCTTGAGTCCGTGAATAGATCAGGATGTCGTCGATGAAGACAATGACAAATTTGTCCAAGTAGGGTTTGCAGACACGATTCATGAGGTCCATAAAAACTGCCGGAGCATTCGTTAGTCCGAATGTCATAACTAGGAATTCGTAATGTCCATAACGAGTTCGGAATGCAGTTTCCGGGATATCGTCTTCCTGGATTCGTAGCTGATGATATCCTGACCGTAGATCGATCTTTGAGTAGTAGCTGGATCCATGCAGTTGGTCGAACAGGTCGTCGATCCTTGGTAACGGATACTTGTTCTTGATCGTTAGTGTTTTCAACTCTCGATAGTCGATGCACATACGGAAACTCCCGTCTTTTTTCTTTACGAACAGGATAGGTGCTCCCCACGGGGAAGAACTCGGATGAATGAAACCTTTGTCTAGCAACTCCTGAAGTTGATTGGATAATTCCTGTATCTCGGATGGTGCTAAGCGATACGGAGTGCGGGCTACTGGGTAGCTCCCGGAGCAAGATCGATGCGAAACTCGACTTGTCGTGGTGGTGGAAGTCCTGGCAAGTCTTCTGGAAAGACTTCGGGATAATCTCGCACCACTGGGATGTCCACTAGTTTCCGATCTTTAGCTTTTTGTTCAACGACATGTGCCAGGAACGCGACGCAACCTTTCCTTAAACATTTTTGGGCCTTAATGCAGGAGATGATACGAAGAGCGGGTAAACCCTGACTTCCTCAAATCATTAAGGTTTCACTATTTGGCAAGGGGATTCGTACCAACTTCTCGTGACAGACGATCTCTGCACTAGGGTAACCGCAGCCTGGATGGTGGAGGGTGCCGATGCAGTGACCATACTGCGGATCTTTGGGGACAGACCCCAGATATACCTCTTGACTCTCTTGTACTCAGGTGTGACCATGTGTGGGACCAGTCGAGAGAGCTCGTGAAAATGAGTGGTATATGTAGTCACATTGGCATCCACCATTACAAGGTTCCAGAACTCGGTTTCCAGCTTTTCAAGTTCACTTCGAGGACAGCACTTGTCCATGAGCATTGTTTTGAGATCGGCCCAGGCAAGACTGTATGCCGTTTCTCTGCCCAGGGTTTGTACTTGTAGATTCCACCAAGTGAGGGCTTCATCCTGAAAGGTATAGGTGGAGTATTTTACCTTTTGATCCTCAGAGCAACCACTAATGTCGAGGACCGATTCGGTTTTCTCTATCCACCGGACAATTCCTACAGCACCTTCATTACCACGAAAGTTCCATGGTTTGCATGCCATGAAGGTTTTGTATGAACTGCCATGACTAGAGTTTTCAACCTCGTTGTCCGTTTCGCTTCGGCGACGTCCGATACCACCAGATCCTCTTCTTGAGTCGGCCCGGGCTGCATCATGTCGAGCAATTGCCTCGGCATATACCCTGGACAACTCGGCGGGTGTGGATGGTAGTGGCTCGCCTTCGGTCGTTCGTGTGGAATGTCAGGTCTGCATGACTAAAAGATGGAACACAACAAACATGAGTATAATATACAAACACACCATAACCAACAGTCATATAAATCAAACCATACATCATGTCATCACATCATTTCATAATTTCTCAAAAGCAGTTAGGTTTTTAATACAAAACAGGCAGGTGAACCGCAATTAGTTTTTAGATCATAACATCCATAGTCACAAAATATCATAAATCAAACACATGCATAATCATCATAAACCATAATCTAAGAAGGGGGTGGGAAGGCAACAACAAGAGATATGATAGCCTCCCTCATACGCCTCTCTGTCTCCATCGCCCTACGCTCTAACATCTCTACTCGTCTACCCATCTCCGATCGCTCTACTATGGCCGCTAGTCTCCCCCGCTCAGCCTCCGCTAAATGATCCTCGAGCTCCCGAACTCGGCCCTCCAAAGCCACCAGCTGGACGTCGTGAGAGATAATAACGCTGCGCTCGGAGCGGAGGGGTCTCCCCGATGAGCCTCCCAGGCTCATGGTCTCGAGGTGATCCACCTCGTCTCGATGCGCAAGATCGCTGGTAAGACTAGGTAGGTAAGGCCATTTGCGGGCCTGTGAACGTCTCTTGAGCCTCTTCGATGGATCACCTACCTCGATGGCTAGGGGTATAGGTTCAGGAATGGCCGGCTGGATGGGCTCGAAAGCAGGGATAGGGTAAGCAGGGATAATCGGGGGTAGCAGGTATAGCTATCACTAAGGCCGGTCGAATCCTCTTGCGAGGAGTACACTTAGTGACTAAACGTCTAGAAGTATATAAGCGAAAATAGGGGTATAGGCTGGCCGGTGGATATGAGACAGAAGGGGTGACAGAAGGATGGGGGTTAGAGACACCTAGGGGTGGAGTGTCATCATCCGCCTCGTCGTCAGAAGTACGTCTCTGAACAGGAGGTGAATCAATGTCCATCTCAGACTCGGATATCCACCCATTATGATGGGACTTGGGGGCTGGCTGGGTGAAAGGTAAGTCATCTCCCTGGGGATCATCTACTAAGTAATCTTGCTCTGAATCGAGTGAAGAAACGAGATCGATAGTAATGGGCATGTTTCCTGTCACAACATGCACATATATGTAAATAATCATATGCATAAATAAATAGAGTATGGTACCCGTATGTCTTCGAGGAGCAGCTTGAGGTTTGAGGGTGCATGGCGAGACTTCGTGGCATTTTGTGAAAACGTTTCGGAAAAATATTTTAAGTTATAGTTGACTCAAAAGAATCATAGTTCGCTATAACCTCGCGCTCTGATACCAATCTGTCACACCCCGCCTAGGCGGAAACACAGGAATGCAACGATCGAAAAGTTTTCAAGCAATACACATTTATTCAAAATAGTACCACCATAAAAGTTGGAATTTGTCATGAATTTATTTAAATATTATTCATTGTGAGAGCGCATAAACATTGTTTTTATGGAAACTGAGTACATAGCAATTTGAAGCTGACAAAAGCCGTTAAACGGATACCACAGTGTGCATGCTCGAACCCTTCCCTCAATCCTCGGTGGCCCTCCATTAGTTACCTGAAACACATGCATAAAGGGTTTTGTCAACAATAATGTTCGTGAGTCTATGGGTTTTGAATGTACTGTGAAATGAACGTGTCATCCGTGTTTGACCAATCATGAGCTAGCTAAGAAAGTGATCACTGTGAGAACCATGAGTCCTGTAACCAAACCTCGTGACTGTGGTGCCTCGTGCATTGTACACTAAATACAATGTATGTATGGTAGAATACTAACACTCTCTTGCATGTGGCTGGTAAGAGCGACTAACCAAGAGTGGGGGTGTCAACCCAATAGATCGATTAAAGTGTTCTATAGCTAAATGTCTAGCTAATGGTTACAGTGAACGATGTACGAGGACTAGTGAGCTCATGAACCAATATGTCTCATGCTCCACTTGGTAGTCATGCTAGAATGTACACACACTTGAAATTGACACAAGTATTGATGCATGTATTTCCCCCAAAATGTAAATTAGTAAAATGGGGGCATAGAAAACTCACCTGTTTGATTCGTGTATGGTCTAGTGAGCTAGTAGATGATCACCGTCCTGACAAATGATACCCTATGATCATTATGGACACGGTAAGTCACCCAAAGGTTGTTTATCATACAAATTGTTCACCCGACATTTGTGGACCCAAGTGTGTGAGCTGGGACTTTGTGTATATGGTGATTCTTAGTGTTTTGTGTTGGCTAAGCCCTTAGTTAGCACCAATTGTGGCCAAAATGGGCCCCTTGTATTTGTCACGGGTTCAAGTGGCTCCGAATGGGTCATGTGTGATCATCTTCTGAGTTAATAAGTGCTTGAATATATGTTTTAACCATCATAGCACACTAGAGGTTGCTAACATGTGTTTGTTTCAATTCTAACATGTGTTATCTTATAATAGCCGAAGCTAATTTGCACCATAGCTTCAAAGTTACCCACTTGATGGATCGAAATCGACTAATCTTAGTTTGATAATCATGGCCGAAGCCTTTCAATGTTCAAAAGTGTATGTTTATCCGAAATCCGATTATAGTTTCCTTTATAAACACTTTAGTTCCCTTGTTCCCAAACCACAAGCTTTGTTAAACAAAAACCGGTTCATAGTGTCGTTGGTTATGTCATGTTCGATTGTAAAGCTTTGTTTAAGTTAAGGGATGTTTCATCCTAGCCGATTAGTATTATAAAGAGGTGTAACTTACACTTGAAATTGTTTCTAAAATTTTGCATATTGAAGTGATAGTTTTGAGAAGTAGTGACTTAGGTTGGTGATATGAGTATCGTATGGAAATGGTTAAGCCGAGTAGAACAAGATCAAAAGAACTAGGGGTCGGGTGTAACACTTAGGGCCGAATAGGGTGGGGTTATCAAAGATTAGAATGGCCAAGAGAATTACCTAGTAGAAGCAAATGTGAGGTTGATCGAGTACTTGAATCTTGATCCTTCCTTCGAGCTTCCTTCCCTTCGGCTATGGCCTCTCTAGAGCTGAGTTATGTGAGTGAAGTGGTGAGGTGTTTGTGAGGTGTTGGTGTAAGTTATTTGGATGATCAAAGAGCTCTTTATATAGCCAAATTTCAAGGTAAGTTGACAATGCTTTGCTATAGCTAGGTAAAAGTTAGTTTCCATTTCCATATAAGGTCTCTAGGTGTCATTGGATTCATTCATGCTTGGTTTTTGGCCGCTATATATGGGTCTAGAGGTGATATACATGGCAAGCCTCCTTGTGTAAGTCCTATGGTGAAAGTCTATTCCTTCCATTTAGATGTAACTTAGTGGCATGAGTCTTGATGGTGACCTTTCATGAGACAAAGATCTTCTTGTCTTTTCTTGGTGGATTTCGAGCAAAGGGGTGAGGAAAACAAGGCCATGTGTTCGATGTAGGGTGGTAGTTTATAAGAGGAAAGGTTGACATTCCATGGTGTGTTCTAGTGTTAGCTATAAAGATGTAAGTTGTTCTTGTCTAGTCTTTCCTTGGCCGATTGTTTTCTAGGGAATTCTTAGGTTCTTGTTTAATTACCATCATACATATATGTAGGGATATAGTAGGCCGATGATGTCGGATGGTGTAGGGTAATGGAAGCTTAAGGTTTTAGTCACATGATGATAGTGATAGCTTCAACATTCTTCATTCTATGATTGGCTAACTCAAGAAGGGTAGGGAGTTCACTTTAGGGAGGTTGGAAAGCTTTTGTGGGATTTCCATTTTGGTGTAAGTTTGTGACAACCATTCCTTCAAGACAAATGTGGCCTTGAGCCTTGTGTTTCGGCCGAGAAAAGACAAGGATGGGGGTTCCTTGTTTGGTTAAACACATGCTTATAAGAGATGGTTTGTAGACTCCTAAGATGGTGTAAATAGAATGACCATCTTGTATGCTTGTTACTCTTCGGCCCAGTGTATAGGAAAGGTAAAACATCTAATGGTTGTAAGATAGCTAGTTATGTGTACATGATGATATCTATATATATGTGTGGTGTCGTGTGTCTATATGTTGTCGTATGCGTGTGTGTATATACATATGTTTGTATAGCTTTAATACAATAAGCTTGGGTTATGATCCAATACTTGACATGTTATGTTAAGTAAATCGGCCTATCCCTGTTAATAGTATTGTGGTTGTTCGTTGCATAGCCTCTTGTACACCTCTGATATACGAATATCATCCGGTTTCATAAGAGTAAGAGGCTATTAAATTCCATGCTTCTTGATGACGGTATTATCATGTATTTGTTTCACATGTGTCATGGGTTTGTTAAATGATTTTCCCATGATGATCTTTGTGTTTACAAACGTGTGTTAGAGATGCATTAGCATGTGTTAGAGGACATAACCTCTTGTAATGCTTGTTTTAATGGTGTGTCTGGGTGTTGTATGACTAAACAAGTGTACTATGTTGAGTTCTCTGATTAACTCATGCTCTACTAGCCTGGGGGGGATATAGTGCATGAAGTTGTCTAAAAATGCACATATTATGACATAATAAATGAAACATGTACGGTCGTTGACCTGTTACGTTGACTGTTGTCACATTCTCCCCTTGTTTTGGGAATTTCATCCGCGAAGTCGAGTTTCCCTACTAGTGTTAGTAGTTTCAGGGAAGAGAGCAGGGTACTTGTGTCTCATTTGGTCTTCGCGCTCCCATGTAAATTCGGGACCACGCTTTGCATTCCATCTGACTTTCACAAGTTTAGTGCGTCTCCTTCTTAATTTTTGGACTTTCCAATCAGCCACCTCGATTGGCTTTTCGACGAAGTGGAGCTGATCATCGAGGTGAATCTCTTTGGGAGGAATGATCAATGATTCGTCGGATAGACATTTCTTTAGATTGGATACGTGAGAAGTGTCATGGACACTACTCAGCTCTTCAGGTAGCTTGAGCTTGTTTGCCACGGGACCAACTCTAGAAAGTATCGGGGGTTGAGTTTCCCACGTTTGCCAAACCGTGGTACACCTTTCCAGGGTGAGACTTTTAAGAGTACATTATCGCCAACTTGAAACTCGAGTGGTTTACGACGGTGATCAGCGTAGCTCTTTTGACGATCTCTAGCTGCTTTCAAGCGATCACGGATCTGGAAGATCTTATCGGTGGTCTCCTGAATAAGCTCGGGGCCAGTCAAATATTTGTCTTCAACTTCTGCCCAACACAGAGGAGATCTACACTTGCGTCCATGTAAGGCTTCGAAGGGGGCAGCCTTGATACTGGTGTGGTAACTGTTATTGTAGGAAAATTCAACCAATGGTAGGTGTGAATCCTAGTTTCCACCAAAATCGATTGCGCATGCCCGGAGCATGACCTCCAATGTTTGAATTGTACGTTCACTTTGGCCATCTGTTTGCGGATGGTAGGTTGTGCTCATGTCTAAGCGAGAGCCTAGTGCGTCCATCAGTGTTTGCCAGAATCGGGAGGTGAATCGACTGTCTCGGTCGGAAATGATTGAAACAGGCACGCCATGCCTAGTTACAATTTCCTTGATGTACAACTTGGCAAGTTTCTCCAACTTGTCAGTTTCCTTAATCGGCAAGAAATGCGCGGATTTAGTCAACCGGTCAACAATGACCCAAATTGTATCATGACCACTGGACGTCTTAGGTAGCTTGGTGATGAAATCCATGGAAATCTGCTCCCATTTCCACACCGGAATGTCTGGTTGCTGGAGCAGACCAGATGGTTTTTGATACTCAGCTTTGACTTTTGAACAGGTAAGGCATCGGCTGACGTATGTGGCGATTTCACCTTTTAGATTGGTCCACCAGTAAAGTTCCTTTACGTCTTTGTACATCTTGTCAGCACCAGGATGTACGGATTATCTAGACCGGTGAGCTTCCTTTAGGATTAGAATACATAAGTCACCGAAACGTGGCACCAAAATCCGATTGACGAAATATACTGCGCCATCAGATTTTGGTTCCAATAGATTAACCATCTTAAATAGCGACTCGTTCTTAAGATTTTCACTTTTCAGAGCTTCTTGTTGAGCGTCGCGAATGTGGGTTGTGAGATTTGTATGGATGGTTAGACCTAGTGCACGCACACGTAGGGTCTTAACTCGTTCCTTCCGGCTTAATGCGTCAGCCACAACGTTGGCTTTGCCCGGATGGTATTTAATCTCACAATCATAATCATTCAACAGTTCAACCCATCTGCATTGCCGCATGTTCAACTCCTTCTGGTTGAAGCTATGCTGTAAGCTCTTATGATCGGTGAAAATGGTGCACTTGGTACCGTAAAGGTAGTGCGTCCAAATCTTAAGTGCAAAGATTACTGCACCCAATTCTAGGTCATGAGTAGTGTAATTCTTTTCATGAATTTTGAGTTGCCGGGATGCATAGGCAATGTCCTTATTCCTCTGCATGAGTATGCATCCAAGACCTTGATGCGAAGCATCACAGTAAACTACGAAGTCATCAGTGCCTTCTGGAAGGGAAAGAATTGGTGCACTGCACAGGAAGTCCTACAATACTTGGAACGCATTCTCCTGTCTAATTCCCCAGTAGAACTTCTTGTTTTTTGTGATCCTTGTATCTTTCCGTACTTTCGAGGAACGTTGCTTTGAGCATTGGGTGCCCAGTTGCATGTTTGTTTGGGTCATCTCTTATACTATCTGGATTCACTAAGGTCCACGTGGTGGACCGAGGCTCTCATGGGCCGGGGTTCTTGTGTACTTGGGTTGACACTCGTTACTGTCGAAGCTGAGTGAATCTCGGGACGAGATTCCTTTCAACGGGGGATGATGTGACAACCGGAAAATCTCCGAAAATTTTTCTTTCTTTTCATCTCTTCCTTTTGGTTACGGGCAATTTTCGGGACGAAAATTCTTTCAACGGGGGGATGATGTGACACCCGGCAAACTCCGATTAATAACTTTCGTTAAACAAGTAAGTCTACCTTAGCGAGTCATGCATATTACATACTTAACAGGGTCAGTTGAGTCAATACGATGGTTCGGGGAATCATCGGGAGTCATTACAATGATCCGCGGGATCATTGGGAGTCGGTCCATAACCATGTGTACAAAGATTGGTGGTTTGTGGAATCACCGGGTTTAAGGAACACACGCAAGTCTCGAGTCCCGGGAATTGGTGAACGGATGTAAACGTGTTAGTTATCATGCATTATGTGTTTTTAATCATTATGTGACTTGCCGGTATGTGAATACGTGCTTATATGTGTTAAAATAGTGTTTAACGCGCCGAAAACCAAAAATTGGATGCTGAGGGCTATTAGGAGGGGACCAGGCGATTATCCTACTCGTCAGTAATTGGGGGCGATTAGGCCCCAATCGCTAGTCAGTATAGGCGATTGGAAGCCCAATCGCCTGTTGCAGCCTTGTAATCGCCTGATCTGCTCTTGACGACTAGAAACACCTATAATTACAACCCTTGACTCAGTAAACACCATTTGTGCATCCCTAACTGATCCTAAGCCTCCCACACACCTCAAAACACCTCTGAAACTTGTTTAGCTTCAAAACTCACCATTTCCAAGCTTACACACCTTTCTTTGATAAAATCCAAGGTGTGTTCTTCATCCCAAACCTTTGTAATGTTATTGTTTTGGTTCCCAAAAGTCCAGACCTTGTTTTACTAAGTGTGTGTCTTTAAAAACCTTTGAAATGAGTTTCTAAAACAAGTCTAAACCATTATACTTGCTAAAAGTGAAGTATTCATGCATATGATGATTTTTGGTGGTTAGAACATGAATGTTTCCATGTAATTGATGTACTTCTGATGTGTAGGAGTTACTAGGATGATTATCTAAGGATTTGAGCTATTGTTATGGTGTTTTGATGAAAGTATGCATTTTGACCCATTTGGATGATTCTTGAAGAATTAGGATGTTATGATATGATTCAATGGTTGTTTGTTGTTAGGATTCACATTAGAATGATATTATAACAAAGGGATGATGATTTGCAAGTTGTAGGATGTGTAATCTGGTTATTGCCATTTAAGGAAAGATTTCATAGTTAATGAAACCTAGTACTTTGCCATTTTTGGAAATAATCACACCGAGGCCGTTAGAGCAGAGATAAATTGGGGGGTTTTTGCTTGAAATGGGTTGGTTAATAGTTTAAGTTTGATGTTGGGTGCTTTTACACGTTTCGGATCTGATTTGGAGGGTTAAACACGCGAAAAACCAGAACCGGGCTGCAGGTGGCGATTGGGGAGCTCCAATCGCCTGATGGAACTAGCGATTAGGCCAATCGCCTGACATTAGAGGCGATTGGGAACCTAATCGCCTGTACTACATGTGATTACACCCCCAATTGCTAGTTTGACCATCCTAATCACTAGTTGACTTTCCTAAATGCATGTATGATAGCCTAATCGTGTGTGCTGCTGTTGTAAGCGTATTTTGACATCCCGAAACTTAATTTGACACCTAGGAACATGATAGGAACCCCGTGACATGTCCAACGATTTGACGCCTAGGAACATGGTCTGGACATTCGGGGACTAGTTAACCTGCGGGTTATTAGTCCGGGTACTTATATACATCTTATGATAGGTCGCCACTATTTGGGGCTATCATAGCATACTGATTTAACTGTTTTCAAGTAACGCAATCTAAGGTGAGTTCACGGCCCCACACTTTACTAGTTTTGTTTTCTGGGGAGAAACATGCTTATACATTTTGATCACACATTTACATGTTATACATTATAAACACACGTTTTCATGTTATACTATGGCTCACACTTTATTACTATACGGTTCATCTAAGTCCCTTAGAAACCACTGATACGGAGATGTAGTGGGGAAATATGGATAGCGCTATTGGGCCAGACAAACCCCACTCGACGGTTGGAGGCCGGGCAGGTGCATATGGTCTCAATCACACTAGGCTTACCGAAGATGAGGTAGTCTGTAAACAAGGGTATCACACAGTCAGCAATGGTTTCGCCCGTATGAGTAACACACTTGACGCCTAGCTAGCGTAGATACCATCATAGTATGAACAGTAATAATAACAGTAACAGTAACGATAACAGTTTTTTTAAGGATTAGTGAAACGCTTATTGAAAAAAGAAACCTGTGAACCCACCAGCATTATATTTTTACGTTTTTGGCATGTTTTCTCAGGTCGCTAAGGTAGCGGTTAATGGACTAGGCGCACGGAGTCTTACACGGCGTCTAGAAGTCTTGTTGCATATTAAACAATGTTTTCAAACTGTAATATGTCTTTTGGTTGTAAACAAGAAATGCTTCCGCTGCTGGTTTATGGCTCAAAGCATAATGTTTTGGTTGTTGCATGGATTGTCTTACGTATTTTCTTACATTTAGTTGTTGTTTATTGAGACCGTTAACTTGGATCCTGGTGTGGCACGCGCCTCGCGGTAAAACCTTGCACATGGAAATTTGAGGGTGTGACAGATTGGTATCAGAGCCAATGGTTATAGTGAACTAGGACTGCATGTAGTCTAGTCTATAGCCGAGTCTCACACACACTAGACGGTCACATATGTACGAGTCGTGTCTTTTGGTAAACATACTAACCATGTCGGGGTGTCGGTATCCTTATCACACAGTATTATATTATCTACCTTATCCTTATTATTTCTATCTCTACTCTATCTTTCCTTTTGGGTTAAAGTCAGAGGGACTTGTTCGCTGAACCTTGTACGACGGTGGTGTACATTGGAGTAGCCTCGGCTCACCCTCGAGATCTGTCCAGGATTCGGACATCTCCCTACTATGCTCCAATGGACCCATCTGCTTACACGCACTATCTTGCACATGTACTCATTGAAATCTATCTCCAAGTGGTTAGTCACTTGGAAATTCCTTAAGTTGGTCGTTTCTTCCAAGCTGTGGGTATCGGGTGGCTTGAGGTTCAAGCCCAGGGCACGCCTAGAGGACCATGTAGAGCAATTTATCATTTTGGGTGCAAACAAAATCATAAGTTGAAATGCATGGAAGACCTGGTGGACCTCGTGTTGGGATCAATGGTCACGTATGGGCCCAATTCTTGCTCCTTTTGATTTCTGTTGGTTTCGTGTTGGTGATGGACTGAATGTTTTGTTCCTGTTCTTGCAGAAGATGTCGGGAGCTCGTGGCGGTCGTAGGGGTGGCCGTGCTGGCGGCCGTGGTGGTGGCGGTCGTGGCAACATTAATATCACCCAGGAGGAGTTGGACAACATGTTGCAACAGCATGTGAATGTGGCTTTTGCTGCATTCCAAGCTGCCCACAACGCTATGGGTGGTAAGTTGGTTTTTACCTACTCTGCTTTATTTCTGGGTATTGTATATCCTACCTCGTTGTTTACCTGTATGTCTCATCCCATGTGGTGCTGTCAATCCACCCCCACCTCAGTGCTCCTACAAAAAGTTCATGGATTGCAAGCCCCACAACTTTAGTGGGACAGAAGGGGCAGTGGGACTGCTCGGATGGCTGGAAAAAGTCGAATCTGTGTTCTCTATGTGCAGTTGCCCGGCGGGCGACCACGTGAAATATGCTTCGGCGACCCTTTAGGGTCAAGCTCTGACTTGGTGGAACTCCACCACCAAAACCTTGGGTATTGGGGAAGCCCACGCTATGCCTTGGACAGAATTTGTCCAGCTCCTGAAGAGCGAGTACTGTCCGAGGGACGAGGTTCAGAAGCTCGAGCACGAGGTCCGGAATCACAAAATGGTGGGGTTTGCGATTGAGATGTACACGGCTAGGCATAACGAGCTAGCGGTGTTGTGCCCGGATTTCCACACGCCGGAGTACAGGAGGATTGAGAATTATGTTTTTGGGTTGGTACCGAAGGTTAAAGGGCTAGTGGCTGCGGGAAATCTTACTGTGTATTCCGAGGTTGTTCGGTCGGCTCACAGGATGACAAATATGAAGGTTGCTGAGGGTGTTTTACCTCCTAGGGGTTCTACTGTGAAAGCACCAGTGGATAACAAGAGAAAGTGGGATAGTTCTGGTAGGAGTTCGGGTTCGGGTCAACCGCAGCGGCAAGTGAAGAAGGTTGAGGCTTTGGGATCATCATCTGACCAGAAGCAAGGTGGGTATACCGGGAAGAAGCCTAAGTGCGGTTTGTGTGGGTTTCATCACTATGGGAATTATGACAGGTTTCGTTGTGAGCGTTGTGATAAGACGGGCCATTTTGCAAAGGATTGTCGAGCCAGTCTCCCATCTAAGCCGGCTTAGGCTACAGGTGCTACTCCCTCTCCTTGGGGGAATCAGGGCTGCTACAACTGTGGGGAAACGAGGCATTTCAAGCGCGACTGTCCTATGATGAAACATGACGATGATGGAAACATGACGATGATGGAAACAAAGGGGAACCTGATACTGCTACAGGTACGTCTTCTAATTGTCGCTATGCTTTGCTTTTATTTGGGTTCTCGTACTGTCAAGGGCTTCATATCCGTTAAGCTTTATCTGTTACTATGCTTTGTGCCTACACCTTGGAAGGGTAAGTCCTTGGTCATCGTGTGTCGTGTTGCATCTTGTTCGGGTCTCGGGTGTGTAAATTCTATGTGAGGAGATAATCTGGAGGCACTGCTTGGACGGTACCTGGTACTTCGTTTATACCGATCTCAAGGGTCTTCAGCATATCTCCGGTCGGGTTGGTTGGTTATGTGACAGTCTACGACAGCTGTCTCATATTCGTCTTGAGGAACTAGTTTCTCGAGTCGGGGTACTTGTTCTTAACATCTCTAGTTGTGATCCTTGTATCTTTCTGTACTTTCGAGGAACGTTGCTTTGAGCATTCGGTGCCTAGTTGCATGTTTGTTTGGGTCATCTCTTATACTATCTGGATTCACTAAGGTCCACGTGGTGGACCGAGGCTCTCATGGGTCAGGGTTCTTGTGTACTTGGGTTGACACTCGTTACTGTCGAAGCTGAGTGATTCTCGGGACAAGATTCCTTTCAACGGGGGATGATGTGACAACCGGAAAATCTCCGAAAATTTTTCTTTCTTTTCATCACTTCCTTTTGGTTTCAGGCAATTTTCGGGACGGAAATTCTTTCAACGGGGGGATGATGTGACACCCGGCAAACTCCGATTAATAACTTTCGTTAAACTAGTAAGTCTACCTTAGCGAGTTATGCATATTACATACTTAACAGGCTCAGTTGAGTCAATACGATGGTTCGGGGAATCATCGGGAGTCGTTACAATGATCCGCGGGATCATTGGGAGTCGGTCCATAACCATGTGTACAAAGATTGGTGGTTTGTGGAATCACCGGGTTTAAGGCACACACGCAAGTCTCGAATCCCGGGAATTGGTGAACGGATGTAAACGTGTTAGTTATCATGCATTATGTGTTTTTAATCATTATGTGACTTGCCGGTATGTGCATACGTGCTTATATGTGTTAAAATAGTGTTTAACGCGCCGAAAACCCAAAATTGGATGCTGAGGGCGATTAGGAGGGGACCCGGCGATTGGGAACAGGCGATTAGCCTACTCGTCAGTAATTGGGGGCGATTAGCCCCCAAACGCTAGTCAGTATAGGCGATTGGAAGCCCAATCGCCTGATGGAACTAGCGATTAGGCCAATCGCCTGACATTAGAGGCGATTGGGAACCTAATCGCCTGTACTACATGTGATTACACCCCCAATTGCTAGTTTGACCATCCTAATCACTAGTTGACTTTCCTAAATGCATGTATGATAACATAATCGCGTGTGCTGCTGTTGTAAGCGTATTTTGACATCCTGAAACATGATTTGACACCTAGGAACATCATAGGAACCCCGTGACATGTCCAACGACTTAGTAACACGTGTTCGGACTCGTTTATGCATTAATTGTGCGTTGTGCTAGACTTAGTGAACTTTTGCGCATGCTATGTGTTTAACTACATATGTTCCATGATATCTTGCATTTGGCTAACACGTGGGATGTCGGGTCACCAATGGGATGTTGGGTCTTGTCTGGTACGGTCGGTTTAACAGTCAAAGGTGTTTTCAAACGTATATGGTTATGGTCTGGACATTCGGGGACTAGTTAACCTGCGAGTTATTAGTCCGGGTACTTATATACATCTTATGATAGGTCGCCGCTATTTGGGGCTATCATAGCATACTGATTTAACTGTTTTCGTGTAACGCAATCTAAGGTTAGTTCACGGCCCCACATTTTACTAGTTTTTTTTTCGGGGGAGAAACATGCTTATTGTAACATTACGCATTTATTAATTATACGTTACGGATTAAAACGACAAGTGTATTATTTTTGGTGATATTTTGAACCCCTACACAACTATAATTATTCATACATATATCTCTATATATATATATATAAAGTAATAATAGTAATAATAATAATAATAATAATAATAATAATAATAATTATAACTATAACATATACTAAATAACTTGAGTTTGTGATTTTCTTACCCTAACCCCTAGCCCATTACCCAAGCCATCCCAGCCCAAAATTCCATAACAGAAGCCCACAACCAAGCCCAAACCCCCCCTTGACCAGATTAATTAAAAAAAAAAGGATTTGCTTCAGACGGGTTTCGAACCCGAGTCAAACCCACACAAACACACCCTCACAACCAGTTGTGCCACATACCACCTTGTGAATTATTCCGGTTCAAATTATATATATGGCCTTATTAACTGCTGTCTGTTTCCTCCCTTTTGCTCGCTGCTGCGAGAGTCAGTAGCCCCAAACCTTTGATTATCAATCAAAGCCCCATGCATGGTAAGTTAACATGATAACCGGCTTTCGTGGACCATTATGCGTGTGTAATTACGACTGATTGATAATCAATTGACCTATTACGCGTTTTAGCATTCAATGGTGGCCAATCCTTACCATTTCATCAAATCAGTGTTTAATCCTATAAATTGGGCATCCCAAAACACTCACAACTCGCCGAAAACATTACCCCCACTCTCAATTTCTGTTTAATTCCCATCTACGAGTTGGAATTGCTCGCTATTTAACTTTCCGGTTGACCCTCGTTGTGGAAACAATTCGTAGAGGTATGTTATAATACTTTGTTTTCGTGTATTAATCGGCCCTATACAATCCTTAACCCCATGTTTAATTGGTCGCTAATAATGTTCATAATCAGATTGCAATTCTAGGGTTTGTTCTCAATTTTTGGGGAAGAACACGTCGAACTATTAGTATATTTAATTTAAATTTAACAAGAATGATCACAACCACTGGTCTGGACCAAGTGGTTGTGACCCATGCCTGCCTCCTCAGCCACCCGGGTTCGAGTCCCGGCTGTGGCGTGTATCTTTTTCTTTTTCCGGTTTTTATATATAAAGCACATAAATTTTATAAATTCGTTTTTAATTATTAAAACTGCTTTAAAAATTCCGAAAATTTTATTTTAAGCTAATCTGATAAAAAAGTTTAACTTACAATTTTTAGTTTTCAAAAATTTATTTATCTAATATATATAATAAATAAATCAAGTTTATTCCATTTTATATATAAAAATCCATTAAAATATCAAAACAATTTTATTCATTTCTACAAAAATTATCCTATGTTTGTACAATGTTGAACATCACTAAAATGATTTTTAAATCAGAAAAATCATTTGTTTTATATTTTTAATCAATTTTTGTTAGATTTAATCATAATTAAATCATAATAAATTCAATTTTTATTATTTTTTCACCAAAATTTTATACAATTTATTTTTAAATATTTAGAATAGAAATATGATTTTTAATATAATAATTCTTTAATTTTTGTATTTTTGAAAATTAAAGATAAATTTTGACAATTTGTAATAAATAGATTTAAAAATCTATTTTAAAGAAAATAATTTTATAAAAATTATTTTTATACTTTAAACACATTCTTGTGACTATCTTAGATTTAAAACTTATAAAAAGATTTTTGGTTATTTATTTACTAAATTTCTCTCAATTGTCGAATATTTTAAATAATAATCAAACAAGCATTCATCCCCAAATTCGAAGCCCTAGAACGTATACATTTGTAGGCTAGATAGACTTATTTATTACCTTATTATAGGGTGATACTTGACATACTTGGGCAACACCATTATTCTACTTTTCAAGAGATAACACTTTTGCTAAGGTGAGTTTACATAGCCCCTTTTCTCTTTTACATTTTTGGGGTGAAACATGTTTAAACATTTTATACTATCATATACTCATGCTTACTTGTGACTCAATTACAACATCATTCTATCATTTGACTGTAACAAAAAGACACAGTACAATCATTAACAATGATCAAGCCGCCTGTTTAGATTATAGCGCTATAGGTCTGACAAACCCATCCCCCGCATAGACTCAGGGATGATCGATAACAGTAATAACATTTAACTAACTTGCGAGTTAGTCATCAGTCGACACAAGGTTTGGTTGTACAAAGACGCATTGTTGCATGTTGGTATCATACTCTATCATCATACAACCCTGAGTGTTGTACAAACTATTGTTATCCACTATTTCTCTAAAACCTATGTAATTCTCACCAACTTTTGTTGACCCAAAATATTTTCAACTTAACGTGTTTCAGGTTCTACTTGTTTGAAGATTTGCTTGAAGATATCTGCATAGTTTCATTCAATTTGATGTATGAAGTCTTGTAGAACTATTGTATGTAAATCATTTAAATCATTTAATGAAATCTGATATTCACCATGAGCTACTGAACAATCATCACTACGTGACATCCCGATGTTTCCGCCATCGGTTGGGGTGTTACAGATTGGTATCAGAGCCATGGTTATAGGGAATTAGGTTATTAGAAAAATAATCTAGTCTATAACCATAGGACTTAATCAGTACTTGCTTCTTTACTTGCTAACCTCTATCTCCCTCCTACTTCTTATCCCTACTATCATCCTTACAAGAAGATGCTCTACATCACCAGACCTACTCTTAGACTAATAGGACAAAATCCAAAATCCTCAGGTTTAACCTGAACCACCTTGAGATCTCGTCGAAGTTCTAGATTTTAATAACGAACACGTGCAATCTGGAAGGGTGAACGCCTGTATTCTGAGTCTTCTGTCTAGGCTGGCATTGCGCATATATCCCAATCAGACGAGGGACCCGGATGCCTACCTGGGAATTCTCGGGATGAGTGTTCACTTATAGGCTAAAGCACGTCTTCATATGTTATTAGAATTTAGAATCTCTGATAAGTCAACGTTTTCGTTTATTCGTTTTAATTAATGAATAAATGATTACATTCCTTATATAATCTCACTCATTTCACTGTGTCTCTTACAGATCATGCCTCCACGTCGCAGTGCTCGTCTTAACAGTGGCGAAAATCATGATGAAGGAAGTAGCAATCACAACCACAACCACGATACTACCCACAATAACAACAACAACAATGGTGTCGATGCCCAACTGGCTGCAATCATATCTCAACAAATGGCGCAGCAAATCGCAACTCTGGTTCCCAACTTACTAGCTCAAGTCATCCAGTTGAACGGCAACGGGAACGGCAACGGCAACGGGAATGGAAATGGAAATGGACACCACAATGGGAATGGACTTCCAACCTGTACCCTTAAGCACTTCAATTCTTGTAATCCCCCAAAGTTTAGTGGTGAAGAAGGAGCTACAGGACTCCTACAATGGTTTGAGGGTATTGAAAATACTTTCATCAACAGTGAGTGCCCCGATAACTTTAAGGTCCGTTATGCTATGAGTGTTCTTCACAAACGAGCACTCACTTGGTGGAATGAGGAAAAACGTACCCGAGGAGCTGAAGTTGCACTTACTATGACGTGGGATCAAGTCAAGGAGATAATGAAAGATGAATTTTGCCCACGTAACGAGGTCAAGAAATTAGAAGACGAGTTCCACACCCTTGCTCAGGATAGTGGGGAAAACCTTGCTTATAATACCCGCTTCCACGAGCTCAGCCTGTTATTACCCCATAAAGTCACTCCGCTACCTGTAGCCATCGAAAAGTATATCGGTGGTTTGCCCATGCAGATTCAAGACACGGTATGGGGAAGGAACCCTGCTACCCTTGAAGAAGCCAAACGTTTAGCAGCTACCTTAACTGATAATCACAAACAAGAACGGGACCTTAGTTCGGAAAGGCAATAAAACAAGTATTGTAGCCGCGGTAACTACTGAGAATCAGAAGCGTAAGGCCAAGGATCCTGATGTCAACCTCACTACAGAAGCTTCTAAAAAGAAACCTTATACAGGAAACCACCCATTATGTAATACCTGCAACTGACATCATCCCACTGCTTCAGTGTGTCGCTTGTGCACCAATTGTGGAAGGTATGGCCATCTGGTCAACCCGTGTCGTGAGGCTCCAAATCCAAATGCCAACCAACCCACCAACCCTGCTCAAGCTGCTAATCTTAATCAATACAACTATGGTCAGTGTTATGAATGTGGAGACCCAAATCACTTCCGTAACCGATGCCCTAAATTGAACAGAGATCAAGACTCCCCAGCTACTTAACAGAAAGCCTTACCATTTGAATAATGTCTACTTTCTCTTTAATTCCATGTATTGCACTTTTGATTCAAATAATAAATTCAAGTATTATAATAACATCTGTGTGCATGCTTGTTTGTATATGAACTAATTGCTATATCTATAATCATACTTACTTGTACAACAATTAGTTGACTACCAAACAACCTACTTAACGATTGGTAGAGGTCATCATGTCTTTCCAACAGTCGGGAGAGGCCCTACCACCTGCTCAACGACTGGTGGGGACTATCAGACCTGCTCAACAATCGGTAAAGTCAAAAAAGGACGCAAAACCCTAATGTAAGGTAAATTGATAATTACGGTCCGGAACGTAATCATGAGTTTACAGGTAAGTTAAGGTAGTGTGAAATTTTATCAAGGTTCTCAGTGGTTGACCAATTGTAGGACTAGTGTTTCTCTTAACTTCGGGACGAAGTTCCTAAAAGTAGGGGAGACTGTAACATTACGCATTTATTAATTATACGTTACGGATTAAAACGACAAGTGTATTATTTTTGGTGATATTTTGAACCCCTACACAACTATAATTATTCATACATATATCTCTATATATATATAAAGTAATAATAGTAATAATAATAATAATAATAATAATAATAATAATAATAATTATAACTATAACATATACTAAATAACTTGAGTTTGTGATTTTCTTACCCTAACCCCTAGCCCATTACCCAAGCCATCCTAGCCCAAAATCCCATATCAGAAGCCCACAACCAAGCCCAAACCCCCCCTTGACCGGATTAATTAAAAAAAAAAAGGATTTGCTTCAGACGGGTTTCGAACCCGAGTCAAACCCACACAAACACACCCTCACAACCAGTTGTGCCACAGACCACCTTGTGAATTATTCCGGTTCAAATTATATATGTGGCCTTATTAACTGCTGTCTGTTTCCTCCCTTTTGCTCGCTGCTGCGAGAGTCAGCAGCCCCAAACCTTTGATTATCAATCAAAGGCCCATGCATGGTAAGTTAACATGATTACCGGCTTTCGTGGACCATTATGCGTGTGTAATTACGACTGATTGATAATCAATTGACCTATTACGCGTTTTAGCATTCAATGGTGGTCAATCCTTACCATTTCATCAAATCAGTGTTTAATCCTATAAATTGGGCATCCCAAAACACTCACAACTCGCCGAAAACATTACCCCCACTCTCAATTTCTGTTTAATTCCCATCTACGAGTTGGAATTGCTCGCTATTTGACTTTCCGGTTGACCCTCGTTGTGGAAACAATTCGTAGAGGTATGTTATAATACTTTGTTTCCGTGTATTAATCGGCCCTATACAATCCTTAACCCCATGTTTAATTGGTCGCTAATAATGCTCATAATCAGATTGCAATTCTAGGGTTTGTTCTCAATTTTTGGGGAAGAACACGTCGAACTATTAGTATATTTAATTTAAATTTAACAAGAATGATCACAACCACTGGTCTGGACCAAGTGGTTGTGACCCATGCATGCCTCCTCAGCCACCCGGGTTCGAGTCCCGGCTGTGGCGTGTATCTTTTTCTTTTTCCGGTTTTTATATATAAAGCACATAAATTTTATAAATTCGTTTTTAATTATTAAAACTGCTTTAAAAATTCCGAAAATTTTATTTTAAGCTAATCTGATAAAAAAGTTTAACTTACAATTTTTAGTTTTCAAAAATTTATTTATTTAATATATATAATAAATAAATCAAGTTTATTCCATTTTATTTATAAAAATCCATTAAAATATCAAAACAATTTTATTCATTTCTACAAAAATTATCCTATGTTTGTACAATGTTGAACTTCACTAAAATGATTTTTAAATCAGAAAAATCATTTGTTTTATATTTTTAATCAATTTTTGTTAGATTTAATCATAATTAAATAATAATAAATTCAATTTTTATTATTTTTGCACCAAAATTTTATACAATTTATTTTTAAATATTTAGAACAGAAATATGATTTTTAATATAATAATTCTTTAATTTTTGTATTTTTGAAAATTAAAGATAAATTTTGACAATTTGTAATAAATAGATTTAAAAATCTATTTTAAAGAAAATAATTTTATAAAAATTATTTTTATACTTTAAACACATTCTTGTGACTATCTTAGATTTAAAACTTATAAAAAGATTTTTGGTTATTTACTTACTAAATTTCTCTCAATTGTCGAATATTTTAAATAATAATCAAACAAGCATTCATCCCCAAATTCGAAGCCCTAGAACGTATACATTTGTAGGCTAGATAGACTTATTTATTACCTTATGATAGGGTGATACTTGACATACTTGGGCAACACCATTATTCTACTTTTCAAGAGATAACACTTTTGCTAAGGTGAGTTTACATTGTAACATCGCCAAATTTTCAAATTATAAAACGTATATTATTTCCATAATATGCCTAAGTTTTATTTCCCGACCACACAACTTATATATTTATATACATATATATATATAATAATAATAATATTAATAATAATAATAATAATAATAATAATAATAATAATAATAATAATAATGGTAGTAATAATAACATGGAATATTATAGGATGGGATAAGACATGCACAACCTAAGCCCAAACCCAAAACTCTTTATAAAATCTGAAACCCAATATACCCTCTTTATAACTCAGCCCAAACCCCTTTCTTTACCTTTTTCTGAAGCCCAGCATGGCCCAAGGCCGGCCCAACTGCCCCACCCACTAGTGTGTTTAAAAAAAAAAAAAAAAAGAAAAAGAGGTCCCAGCCGTGAATCGAACCCGGAGACCTTCCATTCACACAACGCACGCGTCAACCAGCTGAGCCACAAGTTCAATTTGATAAAACCCCAACACATATTATTATTATACCTGCTGAAACCCTTAATCTCTTCTTCCTTAAACTGCTGCACGCTGACCTGCGTGAACAGCCATCAAGCCGTGAATGATGGGTCAATAATCACCATTAAATGCTCCTAATTGACCGACTAACAAACCCCTATGATTATAATCCGTAATTCATGCCAAAACCACTCCAAATCAATGAGCATATGCGCGTATTTGACCAACTAATTGTCAAAGATTGAGACCTTCCTTATATGCTTAACTATTATAAATTGAAACCACCAATTGATTCTGTGACAACCGAAAAACACAATTCCACCATCACATTTCATTCTAATTGTCTCAATCTTACTCGTGCCCGATTGGTTGACTTTTTCGTTGACCCGTTCAATTGCACCTCTAAACACATTGTAAGTTTAATTTCTGTTATGGAATCCTTAATCGGCATAAACACAACGTATACCCTATGGTTAATTAGATTAAGGTTGTGTGAATTGCTTGATTGAAGAATCTAGGGTTCGTATGCTTTGATTTGGGGATAAACTTGAATTCGAATATGTTATTTATTTCTTTATAAACAGAAATCAACACAACCACTGGTCTGGACCAAGTGGTTGTGTCTAGTGTACTCAGGCCAACCCACGCGGGTTCGAGCCTTGACTTATGCATTCTTTTGATTTGTTTTGCTTTAAAAACAAAACTTTATATATATTCCTTTTTTTTTAAATTTATTTTAAAAAAAATATCAAAACTCATTTATTAATTCTACAAAAATTATTTCAAGTTAATATGATAAGAAAGTTTCACCCACAATTTTTAGTTTTCAAAAATTAATTTATTTAATATATATAATAATTAAATCAATTTTATTCTATTATATTTATAAAAATCCATTAAAATATCAAAACGATCTTATTAATTTCCACAAAAATTATCCTGAGTTTATACAATGATAAACTTTTCTGAAAAGATTTTTATTTCAGAAAAATCATTTATTTAATATTTTTAATCAATTTTTGTTAGTTTTAATCATAATTAAATCATAATAAATCCAATTTTTAATATTTTTGCACCAAAATTTTATACAAATTATTTCTGATCATTTAGAACAGAAATATAATTTTTAAACTAATAATTGTTTAATTTTAGTAATTTTTAATTATTAAAGTTAAAGTTTAACAATTTGTGATAAATAGATTTAATAACCTATTTTAAAGAAAATAATTTCACAAAAATTATTTTTATACTTTAAACACATTCATGTGACCATCCTAGATTTAACATTTATAAAAAGATTTTTAGTTATTTATTTACTAAATTTCTCTCAATTGGCGAATATTTTAATATTAATCAAACGAGCAATTATCGCTAATTCGAAGCCCTAGAAACTTATACATTTTTAGGATTGATAGACTTAGACATATTTATTACTTTATTATAGGGTGATACTTGATATATTTGGTTAACACAATTATCCAAATTTCTCAACAGATATAACATTTTACCAAGGTGAGTTTTACATAGCCCCTTTTTCTATTTATCACCATTTCTAGGGTGAAACATGTTACAACATCATTTCATGCAATTCAATCATCAATGTGTCTATGTGTTTTCTATGTTGCATTATGTCTTGAGCATGATTAGAGTAAGCACCATTCTAGCATAATCATTAACTCCGTACAAGCCGGCGGTAAACATTGATAGATCTATTGGACTGACAATCCCACCCGGATACGTGCCTCCTACAAAGGTAGCGTGGGTGTTTGTTATCGTATAACATATTCAAGTGGACCATGAGCGTATGGTATGTATCATATTATAACAGTCATCAGGGTTGGTTATGCACTCGATTTATTTCTAGTATGTTCTCACATATGGACTAGATTGACATGACACATGAATTGCACAACATTTTTACTCAATTATCAAAAACCTATGTAATTCTCACCAACTTTTGTTGACCCAAAATATTTTCAACTTAACATGTTTCAGGTTCTATTTCTTGAAGATTTGATTTGATGCTTGAAGATATGTGTATAGTTTTATTCAATTTGATTCTAGAACAATTGTATGTAATTCATTTAAATTATTTAATGGAATTATTATTCACCATGAGCTACTGAACAATCATCATTACGTGACATCCCGATGTTTCCGCCATCGGTTGGGGTGTTACAGATTGGTATCAGAGCCATGGTTATAGGGAATTAGGTTATTAGAAAAATAATCTAGTCTATAACCATAGGATTTAACAAGTACTTGCTTCCTTTACTTGCTATTCTCTATCTCCCTCCTACTTCTTATCCCTACTTTCATTCCTACAAGAAGGTTGCTCTCCATCAGTGGATCTACTCTTAGATTAATAGGACAAATTCCTCAGGTTTAACCTGAACCCCCTTGAGATCTCGTCGAAGTTCTAGATTTTAATAACGAACACGTGCAATCTGGAAGGGTGAACGCCTGTATTCTGAGTCTTCTGTCTAGGCTGGCATTGCGCATATATCCCAATCAGACGAGGGACCCGGATGCCTACCTGGGAATTCTCGGGATGAGTGTTCACTTATAGGCTAAAGCATGTCTTCATATGTTATTAGAATCTAGAATCTTTGATAAGTCAACGTTTTCGTTTATTCGTTTTAATTAATGAATAAATGATTACATTCCTTATGTTACCTCATACACTTCATGCCTCATTAAAAACTTCATTGTGTTCCTTACAGATCATGTCCCCACGCCACAGCACTCGCATTAACAGTGGTGACGATCATGAAGAAGAGAGCAGCAACCACAACCACAACACTAACCACAACAATGGAGGTGACGCCCAACTAGCTACGATTATTTCTCAACAATTGGCACAACAAATCACAACTCTGGTTTCTAACTTGTTAGCTCAAGTCATCCCAATGAATGGGAACGGCAATGGAAATGGAAATGGCGATGGAAATCACATAAAGAACGGAACCTTAGATCGGAAAGGCGAGAAAACAAGTATTATGGTAGCGGTAACTACCAAGAACCAGAAGCGTAAGACCAGGAATCCTAATGTAAACCTCACTACACAAGCCTCTAACAAGAAGCCTTATACAAAAAACTTTCCATTGTGTAACACATGCAATCGACATCATCCCACTGTTTCAGCATGTCGCGTGTGCACCAATTGTGGTAGGTATGGCCATCTAGTCAAACACGTGTCGTGAGACCCCAAATCCAAATGCCAACCAACCCACCAACCCTGCTCAGGTTGCTAACCCTAATCAATACAACTATGGTCAATGCTATGAATGTGGAGACCCAAATCACTACCGTAACCGATGCCCTAAACTAAACCGAGATCAAGACCCTCCAACTACTTAACAGCAAGTCCCACCATTTAAATGTTGTTTGCTTTTAATTCTTTGTATTGACACTTTATGGATTCAAGTAATAAATTCAAGTATTATCATAACATCTGTGTGCATGTTTGTCTGAATGTGAACTAATTGCTATATCTATAATCATACTTGCTTACTTGTACAACAATTAGTTGACTACGAAACAATCTACTCAACGATTGGTAGAGGTCATCATGTCTTTCCAACAGTTGGGGAGAGGCCCTACAACCTGCTCAACGACTGGTGGAAACTATCAGACCTGCTCAACAATCGGGAAAGTCATAAAAGGACGCAAAACCCTAATGTAAGGTAAATTGGTAATTACGGTCCGGAACGTAATCATGAATTTACAGATACATTAAGGTAGTGTGAAATTTTATCAAGAGTGTCGGTAGTCGACCGATTGCTAACCTAGTGTCTTCCTTTAACTTCGGGACGAAGTTCCTAAAAGTAGGGGAGACTGTAACATCGCCAAATTTTCAAATTATAAAACGTATATTATTTCCATAATATGCCTAAGTTTTATTTCCCGACCACACAACTTATATATTTATATACATATATATATATAATAATAATAATAATAATAATAATAATAATAATAATAATAATAATAATGGTAATAATAATAACATGGAATATTATAGGATGGGATAAGACATGCACAACCTAAGCCCAAACCCAAAACTCTTTATAAAATCTGAAACCCAATATACCCTCTTTATAACTCAGCCCAAACCCCTTTCTTTACCTTTTTCTGAAGCCCAACATGGCCCAAGGCCGGCCCAACTGCCCCACCCACTAGTCTGTTTTTAAAAAAAAAAAGAAAGAAAAAGAGGTCCCAGCCGTGAATCGAACCCGGAGACCTTCCATTCACACAACGCACGCGTCAACCAGCTGAGCCATAAGTTCAATTTGATAAAACCCCAACACATATTATTATTATACCTGCTGAAACCCTTAATCTCTTCTTCCTTAAACTGCTGCACGCTGACCTGCGTGAACAGCCATCAAGCCGTGAATGATGGGTCAATAATCACCATTAAATGCTCCTAATTGACCGACTAACAAACCCCTATGATTATAATCCGTAATTCATGCCAAAACCACTCCAAATCAATGAGCATATGCGCGTATTTGACCAACTAATTGTCAAAGATTGAGACCTTCCTTATATGCTTAACTATTATAAATTGAAACCACCAATTGATTCTGTGACAACCGAAAAACACAATTCCACCATCACATTTCATTCTAATTGTCTCAATCTTACTCGTGCCCGATTGGTTGACTTTTTCGTTGACCCGTTCAATTGCACCTCTAAACACATTGTAAGTTTAATTTCTGTTATGGAATCCTTAATCGGCATAAACACAACGTATACCCTATGGTTAATTAGATTAAGGTTGTGTGAATTGCTTGATTGAAGAATCTAGGGTTCGTATGCTTTGATTTGGGGATAAACTTGAATTCGAATATGTTATTTATTTCTTTATAAACAGAAATCAACACAACCACTGGTCTGGACCAAGTGGTTGTGTCTAGTGTACTCAGGCCAACCCACGCGGGTTCGAGCCTTGACTTATGCATTCTTTTGATTTGTTTTGCTTTAAAAACAAAACTTTATATATATTCCTTTTTTTTAAATTTATTTTAAAAAAAATATCAAAACTCATTTATTAATTCTACAAAAATTATTTCAAGTTAATATGATAAGAAAGTTTCACCCACAATTTTTAGTTTTCAAAAATTAATTTATTTAATATATATAATAATTAAATCAATTTTATTCTATTATATTTATAAAAATCCATTAAAATATCAAAACGATCTTATTAATTTCCACAAAAATTATCCTGAGTTTATACAATGGTTAATTAGATTAAGGTTGTGTGAATTGCTTGATTGAAGAATCTAGGGTTCGTATGCTTTGATTTGGGGATAAACTTGAATTCGAATATGTTATTTATTTCTTTATAAACAGAAATCAACACAACCACTGGTCTGGACCAAGTGGTTGTGTCTAGTGTACTCAGGCCAACCCACGCGGGTTCGAGCCTTGACTTATGCATTCTTTTGATTTGTTTTGCTTTAAAAACAAAACTTTATATATATTCCTTTTTTTTTAAATTTATTTTAAAAAAAATATCAAAACTCATTTATTAATTCTACAAAAATTATTTCAAGTTAATATGATAAGAAAGTTTCACCCACAATTTTTAGTTTTCAAAAATTAATTTATTTAATATATATAATAATTAAATCAATTTTATTCTATTATATTTATAAAAATCCATTAAAATATCAAAACGATCTTATTAATTTCCACAAAAATTATCCTGAGTTTATACAATGATAAACTTTTCTGAAAAGATTTTTATTTCAGAAAAATCATTTATTTAATATTTTTAATAAATTTTTGTTAGTTTTAATCATAATTAAATCATAATAAATCCAATTTTTAATATTTTTGCACCAAAATTTTATACAAATTATTTCTGATCATTTAGAACAGAAATATAATTTTTAAACTGATAATTCTTTAATTTTAGTAATTTTTAATTATTAAAGTTAAAGTTTAACAATTTGTGATAAATAGATTTAATAACCTATTTTAAAGAAAATAATTTCACAAAAATTATTTTTATACTTTAAACACATTCTTGTGACCATCCTAGATTTAACATTTATAAAAAGATTTTTAGTTATTTATTTACTAAATTTCTCTCAATTGGCGAATATTTTAATATTAATCAAACGAGCAATTATCGCCAATTCGAAGCCCTAGAAACTTATACATTTTTAGGATTGATAGACTTAGACATATTTATTACTTTATTATAGGGTGATACTTGATACATTTGGTCAACACAATTATCCAAATTTCTCAACAGATATAACATTTTACCAAGGTGAGTTTTACATAGCCCCTTTTTCTATTTATCACCATTTCTGGGGTGAAACATGTTACAACATCATTTCATGCAATTCAATCATCAATGTGTCTATGTGTTTTCTATGTTGCATTATGTCTTGAGCATGATTAGAGTAAGCACCATTCTAGCATAATCATTAACTCCGTACAAGCCGGCGGTAAACATTGATAGATCTATTGGACTGACAATCCCACCCGGATACGTGCCTCCTACAAAGGTAGCGTGGGTGTTTGTTATCGTATAACATATTCAAGTGGACCATGAGCGTATGGTATGTATCATATTATAACAGTCATCAGGGTTGGTTATGCACTCGATTTATTTCTAGTATGTTCTCACATATGGACTAGATTGACATGACACATGAATTGCACAACATTTTTACTCAATTATCAAAAACCTATGTAATTCTCACCAACTTTTGTTGACCCAAAATATTTTCAACTTAACATGTTTCAGGTTCTATTGCTTGAAGATTTGATTTGATGCTTGAAGATATGTGTATAGTTTTATTCAATTTGATTCTAGAACAATTGTATGTAATTCATTTAAATTATTTAATGGAATTTATTATTCACCATGAGCTACTGAACAATCATCATTACGTGACATCCCGATGTTTCCGCCATCGGTTGGGGTGTTACATACATAGCCCCTTTTCTCTTTTACATTTTTGGGGTGAAACATGTTTAAACATTTTATACTATCATATACTCATGCTTACTTGTGACTCAATTACAACATCATTCCATCATTTGACTGTAACAAAAAGACACAGTACAATCATTAACAATGATCAAGCCGCATGTTTAGATTATAGCGCTATAGGTCTGACAAACCCATCCCCCGCATAGACTCATGGATGATCGATAACAGTAATAACATTTAACTAACTTGCGAGTTAGTCATCAGTCGACACAAGGTTTGGTTGTACAAAGACGCATTGTTGCATGTCGGTATCATACTCTATCATCATACAACCCTGAGTGTTGTACAAACTATTGTTATCAACTATTTCTCTAAAACCTATGTAATTCTCACCAACTTTTGTTGACCCAAAATATTTTCAACTTAACATGTTTCAGGTTCTACTTGTTTGAAGATTTGCTTGAAGATATGTGCATAGTTTCATTCAATTTGATGTATGAAGTCTTGTAGAATTATTGTATGTAAATCATTTAAATCATTTAATGAAATCTGATATTCACCATGAGCTACTGAACAATCATCACTACGTGACATCCCGATGTTTCCGCCATCGGTTGGGGTGTTACACTTATACATTTTGATCACACATTTACATGTTTTACATTATAAACACACGTTTTCATGTTATACTATGGCTCATACTTTATTACTATACGGTTCATCTAAGTCCCTTAGAAACCACTAATACGGGGATGTAGCGGGGAAATGTGGATAGCGCTATTGGGCCTGACAAACCCCACTCGACGGTTGGAGGCCGGGCGGGTGCATATTGTCTCAATCACACTAGGCTTACCGAAGATGAGGTAGTCTGTAAACAAGGGTATCACACAGTCAGCAATGGTTTCTCCCGTATGAGTAACACACTTGACGACTAGCTAGCGTAGATACCAGCATAGTATGAACAGTAATAATAACAGTAACAGTAACGGTAACAGTTTTTTTTAAGGATTAATGAAATGCTTATTGAAAAAGAAAAACCTGTGAACTCACCAGCATTTTATGTTGACGTTTTTGGCATGTTTTCTCAGGTCGCTAAGGTAGCTGTTAATGGAATAGGCGCACGGAGTCTTGCACGGCATCTAGAAGTCTTGTTGCATATTAAACAATGTTTTCAAACTGTAATATGTCTTTTGGTTGTAAACAAGAAATGCTTCCGCTGCTGGTTTATGGCTCAAAGCATAATGTTTTGGTTGTTGCATGGATTGTCTTACGTATTTTATTACATTTAGTTGTCGTTTTTCTGTGACCGTTGACTTGGAACCTGGTGTGTCACGCGCCTCGCGGTAAAACCCCGCACGTGGAAATTTGAGGGTGTGACATTATAGATTAGTGATGTTTATCCCACTCATGCCTTATATAAAGGAGGTCTCCCCTCCTCATATAGGCATGTAAAGCTGCACTGCACTTAGCAAGCCGACACCACTTTTGTGTCTGTACATTGGAATCTTATGATTACCTAGCAGTTGCCCCCTTTCGTACGGCCCACTTCACCCTTTCTTTTCAAGTTGCGGTTCGAGCCATGAGTGTGTGCTAAAGGATTACCCTGTAGCAGCCATGAGTTCAACACAATATTTACCCCGGTTGAGGTAAGTATAGCTCGTTGTTTCTTCGGTATATAATATGAAATTCATGAAATACAGTTATAAAAGTTAGAAATATATGAACATATGTATGGTTATGTTCGGTTTGGTTAATTTTGATTGATTGAGGGTACAAAAAAAATAATAACCCTCTTTTGGTTAATTCAAATTCCAATTAGTTGGTATTTGATTAAAAATCTCCTATATAAAAGTTATTAACGTTTAATACTTGTGAGGGGAAACATGAGGAGAAAAAAACTTTTGAAGGGAAATAAAGGGAAGAAATGCATCACTTATTGTCACATGTCACTTAAGGTTTTTTTTTTTCATAACCATACCTAGGGGGTGTTTGTTTGTTTGTTTTTTTTTCTAAAAAACTCTTCTTACCTCTTTTGTCTACGCCGCGTAGAAGCGGGCAAACATTTTAGGTTTGTAGAATGTTTATTTTTTGGAAGACGTTTCGTTGAAAAGGGTATGCCCACCCTCTTCTTGGTGTAGAAATTGATCAATATCTTCTAACCTCTTCCCTTTCTCTTCTCTTCTTCTCCCCTTCTTTCTCCTTTCATTCTCATAACGTCAGACCGTTAAACATCACCCTAGAAGAAACCATTTTCTCATCCCTCATCCCCTCCTCCTTCCTACCTCCCCCCCCCCCCCCCCCGCCGCCGCTGCCTCCCCCTCCGGCGTCGCTTCCCCCTCCTCCTCTCCACCGCTGCCGCCTCCTTCCTCCCCGTCCCGTCACGTATTCTACAACAGCTTCATCCTTCCTCTCAAAACCCACCGCCTCCCTACTCCTCCCCAGCTTGCCACCTTCCTCCTCTATTCCTCCTCCCGACACGACCCGACTCTTCTACCGTATTGTATTTTCGTTTTCTTTAATCAGTGTTAGGTTGAAGAAGTGGGTTTATTATTTGTTCATCATTATCTGCCTGGTTTGCCGTAATTATGTGTTATGTGTTTATCATCTTTTCTTGTAATTCAATACGTATGGTGGTGGTTGGTGATGGGGGCCGATGGTGATGATGTTAGGTTCGGCCGATGGTGGTTGTTGGTGACAGGGATGGTAGTTTTGGGTTGGGTCTAGATGATTGGTGGCTGGGTTGGTGGTCATGGTTCAGCAGCCGTGGGGGTGGTAGTCGTGGTGGTGGTTCATGACAGGTGATGGCAGTCTTAATGGTGGTTATGTTGGTGGTCTTTACGGTGGTCTTAACTTGGGTATGGGTCAGATTTGGTTCGGGTGGGTTGTGGTCGGTTATGGTTATGGTTAGGTTATGTTGCAGATGTTAACAAACAAACAGTCTTCTTCTTGCAGACTGCAAACCTTTAGACCACCTCTTCTTCTGCAGATGTATGCAGATGTGGTTCGCAGACTGCAGACCTTTTACCTCTTCAAAAACAAACAGCACCCTAGCGTCATGTGGCACACCTAAAGGAGAAGGATGACTTAAATAAACGTCTTATGAGCAAAAGAGTTTTCTTTTATTATATATACGGAGATATATGATATGATAATAATATTTTTTGTTATATGTTAGGATTGTTAATTTATTTTTTACACCTAACAATAATTGTACATAAAGTCTTAAAGAAATGATTTTTTTTTAAAGTGATATTTGAATTATTGTAAATGGTTAATGAGTTATATCATTAATGTGATGTGATGTTTGAACAAGACTTATCCGTAACAACATTGTTACCACACAACCAACCTTGATTGATAACGAGTAGAAACACATTTGATAATTGAAGAATCTTCTATTCTTTAACTTAAGTCGATGCCTAAGTTCAATCATCCTGTCAGCGTGTTGGTAGATTTGGAAAATGCGGAACGAAGCCGTCTTCTACAAAAAAAGAGTTGACATCGCAAGACTGTTGGCGGAAATTAAGAGCTCCAGTTTCCATTAGGTAAAGTATCGGGCAATGATGAACTCTTTGGAATAGTGTAGTTGGGTCGCTTTAGATTTTGTGCAATTGTTCTTTATTCTTTGTACTAGGTTAGTTACCCGTGAACTTTACGGTTGAACACAAAATAAAATGAAAGTGACAGAAGATGCACATAAAATAAAATGACTTTATCATATTTAATTAATATTTTAAATAATAACATAAAGCAAAATACCATATAATATGTACCTTTTTTACCATGGAGTAAACTATAAGGTAAACACACATAATTTCACATGTGAAACTTACGTAAACATATTATTAAATAAGTAAAAACTTTCTTATAAAGATGCCATTTGGCTCTGCAATATCTCCTCAACTGCCTTCATTTTGCTTTCGTACTTCGACTAACGTATTTCAAACTATCGTATTTGTTCCCGCAGAGCTGTATTTTCAAGCTCCCTTTCACTCAACAATGATTTCGCCTTCACTACTCGTTTTTGCAGCTCTTCAACATTTTCTCACAACCAAAAAAACCTCAAATAAATACAAGTAAAAACACACGTGCATGTTATTATAATAAAAAAAAGAAAAAAAAGCATGAGAATACCAGATACCTTCACTTCAAATTTTTTACTACATGACTTTCGTCTACTTCTTGACCTATCAAGGCCTGATTTTTTCCAACTTAGATTGTGATTGAACTGCTTTCGAGTCAATCACCCGCGAACAAATGCGAAAAATAAGATGAAGATAATAGTATTTGAATAAACCATTTTAGGGGTTGGGTGCATTAAAAAATTAATAATGTCATAGGCGACTTTTTACCCATTTGATACTTTACATTTTCATTTGACTCATTTAAGATAATATACAACCCAAATCACACCCATAAGTTTCACGTAATATGTACCTCATTATGTAAACTAAGTGTAATGAAATCCCATGGTTCTTTTGCTTTAAAACATTAAAGTCCCTTCTTGCATTTTGACCATGAATAACTGCATGAAAGCAAACAAAATTTTTAGCTATAGTTGAACCATATTTATTGCAATTGAAATTGTTAAATGATACCTAAAATAAGTATTAAATTTGCGAAATTTTTGTTTACATGAGTGCAATTATACCAGTGGATTCCTTCTAATGCATACTCCAAATAGTTATACCAGAAACGATTAATATCTTTTTTTTTTTTGGAAGGCTAATTTCATTAACACAAAACAAAACGGGCAATCTCCAAGACGAAGACCCCCAAAACCAACATCTTACATTACAATAAAATCAAAATTTTGCCAATCCTTCCACCCCATAACACCCTTTTTACTTCTATTAGAATACCACAAAAAACCCATAGCCTTTATATCTGCAACAATTTGAACCACATTCCAGTTAGCGTCTTGAAATATCTTTTCATTTCTAGCCTTCCAAATCCGCCAGCAAGTAATAACCATAATCCCATAAATCACCGTCTTCTTCCTTGCCGGCCACCAGGTATCCTGTAAAATATCTTCGATCGAAAAGAGAAAGAATGGAGGCAGCTTCAGCCATGTAGCAATACCATACCACACTCCATTCACCAAACCGCAACCGGTGAATAAATGTTCAACGCTCTCTTCATGATCCATACAAAGATTACACAACATATTTCCAACATCAATATTACGCCTGGCCAACGATTAATATCTATTCAAGACTACCATCAACTCGGCACTATCATGAATAATAGTAACTTCTATAAAGAAAAGGGCTAAGTGCAAGAAATAAAATAAAAAATAATCTTTTTCTTAACGGCAAATTTCTTCTCCTTGTGAGACTTGAACCCATGACCTCCCATTTAGGTGCATTGGACCACCAACCCTAATGGCAAATAAAATAAAAAAGAACCTGATGCTTGATTTTAAGTTTTAGCAATCAACTTATTAAGCGCAAAATATATTAATTAATAATATTAAATTTTAAGAGAAATATCATCAATTCAAACTGCATGCATGACATAAATTGGGGTCACATCAGCAAGTTAAAAGCAAAAGTACATTGGTTGCTAAAATTGGATACAAGTATAAAGATTGTTTATATTTCATACAGTTAGCCTGTAAAGAAAATATATAAGATTACATAAAATAATTTATGATACATTTGTATACAACTGTCCATATAAATATATATAACTATACATTTTGTTCATGCTTTTAAAGATGGCGAACGAAGTGCTGCGAGTCAACCAATTCTATTCCCCAGCCCAATTTAAATTATAATAAAAGATGAACTGTTTGAGCCCCACCTGTGATACCCCGTAATTTCAGGTTCTTAGTGTAACTAAACTCTGGTTACTCGTACTTACAATCCTTTGCATTTCTACTTAACTAGGGTTAGCTAGATACATCACACGTGCACACACGAGATGTATATGTACCTATGGGTTATCATTTAATGAACATATGATACCTATGAAACAAAATACATGTTAATGTCGTCATCAATTCCTAGTTAACACACGACACATGATCGCCTACTTAGATGTTCCTATGTCTAAAATAATTAAAGAATAATCAGACACGAACACCTACTCGATCTCACAACCTATTTCACCACCACCATGGTTAGAAAAGAGCCTCATAACTTGATAATCACATGAATTTATATTATAAGTAAACACTTGACAATGTACACATGTATATATATATATATATATTATACATCCATACATACCTAAAAATTGGCTACCTATATATACCTACATATGACAAGACTTTTCCTAAAACTCTTGGAAGTTTCCTTCTTGTTTCTAGTAGCCGCAAACCTAAGCCTCATTCCCACAAGTCTTTGTCAATGGATGATCCAAAACATACATGAAACAAGAAAGATTATCCTCTTACACACCAAGTCTTGCCAAAAAGAAACTTCCTAAACTAGAGGAGCATGAAAATCGGCCAATGATGAGGTAACAAGAGGCAATGGTGACTCAATGATAGTGACTACACCTTAGAGAAACATCCAAGACACCCTATGCTATTGTTAGACCCTGTGTTGCTTCTTTCCTTGACACCAATCGGCCGAACACAAGTCCCAAGGTCCAACACATGTCCCTATCACCTAGTTGTCATACTCTTACACTAAAAAGGTAATAACAACTAACTAGCTAACCTTCCCAAGGTCAACCCCTTCCCTAATTTGGTTGTAACCAATCAAACACAAGAAGCATGGAAGAAACATCACTATCCTCATGTGCCTACCAATCTTACATTCATGAGTTGTCTCAAACAAACTATGACAACAAGCCTCTAGATATGACAACACTCCTAAACAAGCTTTCCATACAACTCATCGGCTACATACTAGGAGTTTACACAAGATCATGCTTTGCTTTCCTTAACAATGCTCAAACCAAGAAGATTAGACATACCACATTCAAAAGGAGGCGGTTGGTGGTGACAGGTGGATCTTGGTTTGTAGGTAGTCATTTGGTTGATAAGTTGATTGCAAGAGGGGATGATGTCATTGTTATTGATAATTTTTTTTTACCTGGAGAAAAAGATAATGTTGTGCATCAATTTAATAACCTGCTGCCACCCTTTGGATTACCGTGGTTTTGACGACGTTGGTGATCAGATGGTTGTGATTAGGACATGCTCCATGGCCGGAAACTAAGAAGTGAGAACTCCGGCGGTTGTGAAGACACGGGAAGTGTTGAAAATCTATTAGACAGAGCGGAGTGGGGGGGGGGGACGAGTTCCACCGGCGTAGGGCAACCTCCTTTTTGCCACATGGCATTTTCTAATTGTTGGGACTTGTTTTATTAGTTTTTTTTAAACTTTAACACAATATAATATTATTTCCATCCCCCCTTCCACTCCCCACAATTTTCACCCTTCAAACACGGGCCCCACACGTGCCACATGGCGCTTCGTCCCCCAAGCTTTCCCTCCCCCCCACCTTCCACGGCATGGTGGGGTGGTGTTTTGAACGTGAAGGGGTCCACCTCCACACTCCGTATGGTCTCAGGGTTGGGAGGGAAACGGGTTAGATTAGTGGGTATACGAGTCCGTGTTTTTTAGTGAGAAACATTGTGGTGATGACACGTGTAATCTATGTGGAGCTTATTTGGAGTCCCTAGTAAAGCGCCATATGGCGCCCGAGCTACTCTTTTATTAGAGAAGGTAGATTGTTTGGGCCTCTAGTTGGCTCCATTTTTGCTTAATAAAATCCGTCGTTCAAAAAAAGCCAATGCCTATGTTTCACTCTCTAAGAACATGTGTAGTGGTAGGGGAACTTCAAGCCTCACCCATAGGTAATGTTTGATATGTGCATCATGAGACTTAAAATTAAAAATGGGGTAGTGGTGTCAAGCCCCACAATGCACCTTGCAATGATTACCCAATTATATATATTTTTTTAAAAATTATAACAAATAATACAAAATAAAATACAAATAACACTAAAAAATACAAATAATACTAGAAAAAATGTAATAATACTAAAAAACACAAATAATACTAAAAACTAAAAATAATACTAAAAAAACACAAACAATACTAAAAAACACAAATAATACTAAAATTCATTGATTTCGTCGAACTCGTCTTCATTGTCGTCATCTACGGCTTCGTTGTCATCTTCCACTTCTTCTTCACCCTCTTTTTGAATATACCAAACCAACCATGTATCTTGAATCAAATCCATCACTAAAGCGTTATGTGTTTCATCGGAACACAAGTCATGCGCGTTGATTATTCTTTGAGACAATGTCGCTTGTGGATATTCCTGAATAGCGCCCAATATACGAACTCATAACCACCTCTTGCTCGATCTCCTCGTCGGTCGACTCATGTGACACCCGTCGAATTTCCGGGTCAAGATGCGTACAGACCCTTAAACTATGTCATTTTATGTGTGCATTAGATATTTTTACATTAACTATATCGTCTTGAGTCTAGCAAAGTCCAAACACTTTCAGGAATTCGTTACATTTTTCATTTATGCATGCAACATCCGATTAATCTGAAACAATTGGCAATAAACAATCAAGCCAATCACATGCTCAACAGAGAGCAACCGAATGCCCAATTAATGCATACAAACAAACAAGATTACACGAGACACTGTCTAAATTGGAAACTATTCAATTCCACACAAAACCCGGATAATTGAAAGACATTTTTATGATTATTCGACACATCAATTCATAGAATTGTACCATTTATAAATTCAAATCACAAAACTTATGTAACATGAGTTAATATACAAATTCAACATATGTTTAACTTTAAATTACACATGACATTTCATGTGATTAACACAATGTTATTATTATTTCAAAATTAGGCATGTGTTATCAATAAAAGAACTTGACAATATATATATATACACACACACACACGTATGTGCCAATCGATTCCTATATATATGTTGATTTAATGGAGTTCAATAAAAATATTATATATACATACATACATACATACATACATACATACATACATACATACATACATACATACATACATACATACATACATACATACATACATACATACATACATACATACATACATACGTACGTACGTACAATCGGCCCATGTGAGTGCGTGTTCAATCAAGATTTGAATCAAAATATGTATACATATACACACATGTGATTCATTGATGTGTATGTATGTGATTAAAGCTTGAACCTCACAATATATATGCATACATACGACACATTTGTGTGTGTGTGTGTGTGTGTGAAATTAAATGGAACCTATATACATATATACGAACCTACAACCATATACATATGTGTGAGTATACAAACCTATGCAATTTCCATGCCAGACACATCATATACATAAGTAAGCATAGTATTTCAGTTACATGATTATTTACACACACGTGTGCTATTGATTTATAGGATCATAACACCATCTATTGACACCATTGTCATCTCCGACACCGAGGAGGAAATCCATGCTGTGCCTGACAGTTCACATGGGGACGACGATCAGCAGGACGACGAGCCAGACTCCCTCGTGTCAGATCCCGAGGAGGTTGTACAGGAAGATGCCATGCAGGCAAACCATCCAATCTTAGATGACGACGATGACGTGCTAGCTGGGGAGGCTAGGGATGGCAACGGGTCGGGTATGGGTTGGGTTTGACTAATACCATACCCATACCCGGTTATAAAATCTCATACCATACCCGTCGGGTTTTTGTCGGGTATTACCCGTCGGGTATAGAGCATACCCACGGGTATCGGGTATACCCGTTGGTATTTGCATGTATATATATAATTTTATTTTCTTTTATAGTCTTATGTTTTAAAAAATCTAGAGTATATGAAATTGTAATAAGTAACATATATATTATCATCACCATAATAATCTTTGAAACATTTAATATGTAAATATATATTATAGTATGAATTTTGAAAAGTATTTATATATTTTAGACGAAAAGTTTATTCTTCAAATAATGAATTTATTAGAATGAAACATTACTAAAAAATAGTTAAGAAAAGATATATGTATATATATATATATATATATAACTTAAAAGTATTCGGGTATATATTTCGGGTAAACTGGTATTTAGTTTCGAGTATCACCTAATACCATACCCGTCCCATACCCGCGAAATATTTTTTTCCAATACCAAACCCGCCCCATACCCGTCGGGTATCGGGTATACCCGTTCCAAATGCTTCAGGTTTCGGGCATACCCGCTGGGTTCGGGTTTTTTTGCCATCCCTAAGGGAGGCATAGGTGGTACCCGACCCAGTACTTCCAATGGCCCTTTTTCATTGTTTTACATTTTTCTGGGGGAAAACATAGCATACAAGTTTTCAATTACATTTTGACTATTATGTGAACATGAGACAACAAGGTTCATAATACTCATAAAGTCCTCATGTCATATATCATACTGTAACGATTAGCTATGGACATAGCAATGGAACACCGGAATAGATCTATTGGGTTGACACCCCCACTCTTGGTTATTCGCTCTAGCCGGAATGCAGTTATCAAGAGAGTGCTTGTATTTCACATTTATTCATTGCCTTTAGTGTCCAATGGGCGAGGTTCAACACGTCAAGGTTTGGTCACGGGCTCATGTTAGTAACATAATGATCATTGTCTTAGCTAGGCAATGGTTCAGTCTACCATGGTTTACATATCCATTCATCAAAACATGTGAACTCACCAACTTTATTGTTGATACATTTGTACTTGCATGTTTTTCTTGTAATTAAGGAAGTAGCATGGAACTTGGGGGTTGCACGCTGGCATCATGGGATTATTTTGAACCAATCTCTTTAGTTAGTTAACTATGAACACTATCATTTGTCAACTATGCTTTTTAAGACAATTTTATTGTTTGAAATGTAATGCATTATTGTCCTTTTGATATCCCTAAATCTATTAAATTTGATGCTTTGCATGACTCTTATGCTTGAAAACCTTTCGAAGTTGCATCCTGTGTTTCCGTCTAGGCGGAGTGTGACAACTCACCCGCATCGGCTAAAACTCTTTGTAATAATAATTTGCAAAGGATAAGGAGGATGTGGAGGAACTCATTTTTTAGAAGGTGGTGTGGTGTGTTTGTGTTTTATTATTTTGAGTGTGTTTTGTAATTTGAGGAGTGTGTGTAAATATAGATACTAAAATTGAATTAAAAAAAATAAAAAAGAAAGTACCCGTTCGAAGTTACCGTGGGACTATTGTGATTGGCAGTGGTGCAGCATTCATGAGGCAGGGAGGGGCGGCCGACCCCCCTTGAATTCTCGCTCAGAAGTTTCTAGTATATAGTCTCCGTATGGAATTGTTTTGGTTGATACTGTTTCGACCCCCCGTTTTAAAAAAATAGTTATATAAACCAAAACTTTAACCCAAAACAAAGTAAATGTAAATCCCAAATCCTAAAGTCCTAAGCCCAATAACTACATGAGTAGAATAGTAGATTCAATGAGCAAGCAATGGAGTTGTTATCTCTTAGCTACTCGAGCTCGGCTTGATTAAAAGCTCGAAACGAGCCGAGCCTTATCAAGCCCGAGCTTGAGCTTAAAACAAAACTCGTTTACTAATCGAGCCCGAGCTAAGCCTAGCATGTGAAGCTCGCCAGGCTCGTCGAGCCTTATCGAGCCTTAGTGTAGTATTAGGTTTATTAATATTTAATAATATTTACCCCCTCATTTTAGCTTATTTACTAAACGAGCCCGAGCCAAACTTCATTTATCGTAAAAGCTCGAACATGTTGAAAATAAGTAGGTGTCAATGGCGAATTGGAGATTAAATTTTTGTTCATGAGGATGGAAAGATTTTATTTTACATAAAACAAAAGTTGTTAAATAGTACAAACTAAGTGGCTTTAAATCAGAATATTTCAGTTAGTTCGGGATTTTAAACACGACATTAGGTTTTATAGATCAAGGTGCCATTATATTGAAAATTCTTTGTTACGCTAATGAATAAACATTTGAACTCATTTGAACTTAGAAGTTAAGTTTGTGGACATCTTTTGGCAAAAATATGTATTTTCCATAGTTTATAGGTGATGAAAATTTGACAATATTAAGAAATCTTTAGTGTTGTACTAGGGTATACTCAGGTTATGAGGTTACAGTTTAAAAATATGTGTGTTGGATCAGTAATGCTCTTGATGTATTTCTTGCTAGTGAAAACTTATGTGTTTAGCAAGTTCAATCAGATTTGCACAGCGGAATGATTAAGTAAAGTTACACTATCAACAGGAGTTATTACTCCCCCTGGATGTTTGAAAAACTAAAGACAAGTTTAATGAGAATCTAAGTATTGAATGTGAATGATAATAAATACTCAAACAGATTCTCAATAAATGAAATGGAAAGAACAATAATAAGCTTTGAAGGATTTCTGTTTCAATAAAAATCAATGTCTAAAACAGAGGGATGAACCCATCTATATATAGACTTTATATATGCATGAACCTTGCCAAAAAGCAAGTCTATAACAAGTAGCAAGAAGTTGCATTCTTGGAACTTGTACAAACAGATAAAGTAATATTAAACTAATAAACTACTGAAACATAAGGCGGTGAGAAAGATTCTTGTACAGGTGCTGATGAATGACAAACTACTGATGAGTAGTTTGTTCTTCAGTAGTTCTTCAGTGAACTGTCTGGTTAGACTTCAGAACTTCTGATACTTCTTCTTCAGTACTTGTTGAATCCTTCTTTAGTACTTTATTCTTGTTTCTTCAGTAGTTCTATATTTGGGATATTTTGCAGAAGTGAATTAGACTAAGGTTTACAAAAGTGGTTTCACCAATCCTTTTTGTCCTAACAATGTGACATGTTGAAAAAAAACAATAATATGATTTGGGTAGGGGGTTGAAAATAATCAAACAAGTGGCTAAGATGGTAAGATGAAGTGTGATTGTGAAATCCATATATGATTATGAAATGAGATTGATTTAAGCTATAAAATTTTGAGATTTTAGAGATTAGTTTTAAGGAAAGTGAGTGTAATCATTTATTCATTAATTAAAACGAATAAATGAAAACGTTGACTTATCAAAGCTTCTAGATTCTAATAACATAGTGAAGACATGGTTTAGCCTATAAGTGAACACTCATCCCGAAAATTCCCAGGTAGGCATCCGGGTCCCTCGTCTGATTGGGATTTGCACAATGTCAATCTTAGACAGAAAACTCAGAATACAGGCGTTCACCCTTCCAGATTGCACATGTTCGTTATTAAAATCTAGAACTTCGACGGGATCTTCAAGGCAGTTCAGGTTAGAACTTTAGAATTTTGCCCTATTAGTCTAAGGGTAGATCCAGTGATGGAGAGTGATCATCTTGTAGGGGTAAGGTAGGGATAAGAAGTAGGATGGAGATAGAGAAAAGAAACAAGTAGAGTTGCAAGTAAGAGGAGCAAGTACCGGTTAAAATCCTAAGGTTATAGACTAGATTATTTTTCTAATAACCTAACTCCCTATAAACATGGCTTTGATACCAATCGGGATGTCACGTAGTGATGATTGTTCGGTAGCTCATGGTAATACATATGTTTAAATAATCCTTTATTTCATTACAGTATTGAATTACATAATAAAGTCTTGAATGAAATCTAGTACATCAAACAAACAAAAGAAACTTAGAACTTCAAAAAAACTCCTCATGCTAGCTTTAGACTTCAAGCATCAGTATTTCCTGTTGAGTTTGGAAAAGATGGGGGGGGGGGTCAACTAAAAGTTGGTGAGAATACATAGACCTAGTCTAGCAATAAGTTTGTAAGTTTCAAAAGTTTAGCAATTCATATGTCTATTGTATATCAAAGTCTACATGTGGAAACAAAAACACAAATGATAGTATGCACATAATCAATCCTCCGACAAAGTTTAGGTCCATCCCGCATCCACGGTTCTCCTTATAAAGTTTAGGTCCATCCCGCATTCACGGTTCTCCTTATGAAGTTTAGGTCCATCCCGCATTCACGGTTCTCCTTATAAAGTTTAGAACGATAACAATCACCCGCGCTCCCCATAGAAATGGTCAACGAATCTAGGTGTGGTTGTCAATCCAATAGATCTATCATTGTATATCGCCGGCTTGATCAAGGCTAATGATTATGTAAGTTTAAGTTTAAGTCTAACAAGTTTTTGTCTATGACATGTGGCAGCAAAGATTACAACTAGACATGTATAAGAATTGCTTAAGTATAAAGTTTCAAGTATAAAAAGTTGCATAAACAAGGTTACGTAAATTCACCTTAGCAAAGTATCAAGTCCTTTGAAATAGAATAAATGTCGTCCAAACGTTGCCAAATATTACCCTATGTTTAAGGCAATAAATAAGTCTAAGTTTTCTAGTCTACAAGTATTTCCAGGGTTCCTAATTTGGGGATAGGCAATTGTTTAATTGTTAATTTAGATAAATTGTTAATGGAATAAATAAAGGAGTTTAGAAAGAAAAAGAAAAAAGACGTTTTGTAAAATTTTGATTAAAGATGGTTGTATTATAATGTTGTAAATATGAAAATAATTTTCATAAAATTATTTTCTTAATTATTGAATATATAGTATATTAATATTTATTTGTCAAAATATAGTATTAATGTCTAAAAGTATTAAAATTCATAAAGTTTCAAATTAAAAATTATATTTCTGTTCTAAATGAACAATAAGAATATATGTAAAATTTTGATGTAAAAATAGTTAAAAATATTAAATAAACGCGAAATAAAAATAAAATTATGGAATGTCACTGATTTATAAGTTCAAAATAATTTTTTTGGATTTTTATAAAATCGTTTAGATATTTTTATAGAATTTTTAACTTATAAATGAATAAGCTTGTAATATATTTTATATATATATATATATATATTAAATAAATGATTTTTAAAAAACTAAAAATTGTATGATAGTCTTTACCATCAGAATATCATAAAATATTTTTTATAGAATTTATAAAGTAGATTTGGTATTTTAAAACCATTTTAAAAGTTAATAACAAAACTATAAAAGGAAGGGTTTTAAAAAAAATGTTTGCTGTTGAAGGGAATCGAACCCGAGTCTGAGCCGGTTCGCGTGTTTATAATCACAAGCCCAGACCACTTGATCTGGACCCTGAGAATAATAATATTTGATTTCAGAATGTTATAAGGTGTATTAGATGATTAATTATATAATTCAAAAGAAAGAAAAATGTTGGTGCAAGGTATCGAACCCAAGACCTAAGCTATATGAACGTTTTAACAAACAAGAGAACACTATTTGATCTACAAATCTGATGGTGTTTCAACTTGGTACAGACACTTTTTATACAATAACAGATTTAAGTCATCTTCCCCAAATTATATACTTATGAACCCTAGTTTCTTAATCAACGAAATTATCAACCAATAACCCAAGAACTTAAGGGGCTATTAGTCGACTGATAATAAGAAACAAATACATGTAATTAATTGATACTTACAATTTCAAATCGATGCGAAAACAGATGAAATAAAACCCACGCCTTGTCACTCTTAATTCGTCAGATTGGATCTTGATTTGGATGTTTCTATGGAATGTTTTGTGCAGAAAGGGTCGACTAACATGTGGGCATATATTTATGGATTCAATTTGACAAAAACAACCATATATATCAAATTTAATCTTTGTTAAGAAAAGTTATTAATCCGATAAAAATTTGGTCCAAAGACCCGTTAATCACGCGATTAATGAGCTGTAGACACGTCCTCATGGTCGTAATCGAGTGCCAGTCATAAAAACGAATCAAATCTGGAGAAGGTTTCCATAAATCCGATTAATTTCGCCTGGTGGCTCATGTCCGGTTCTGGATCGGATTCTGCAGTTCAGCCGGGTAAGGGGTAACGTTTGGTGGGTCGGGTTTTGCTTGGGTTGGGCTTAACTGGATGTGGGCTCCCAAAAATAAAATAAGGGCCAAGGTTTGGTTTGGTCTAGGTTGTTGGTTATGGATTTGAAGTGTTATAAAGATAAATTTTGTGTTTTATAAATTTTTATAGACTTAACATTTGAGATTTTTTATTATTAATATTATTATTATGTGAGGAGTTTAAAATGTATAGCTTGTTGGGAAAATTTAGGACCTATAAGTCTTGAAAGTCATGAACTTATTTGTTGTATACGACGAATAATAATGGGAACTTTTAATAAATAAAATAAATGAATTTTTTTTTTTTTGGGAAAATACAGGATGTTACATTTTCCCCTTCCACACCCAAACAACGCTGCACTACAACTTGTCTAAATTGGGAATATTGATGGTGTGGCTTAAATATTCGGAATGTAATCTTATAAGGGTTTTTTTTTTTTTTTTTGGTGTTAAAGCTTATTGTCGGTCCATTTCTATATGGGAAAATGAATTTTAATAATCCCAACTATCCCCTATTGGCGGATAATACTCCCAACTATTACTTTGACCAATAGCATTCCAAACTTCCAACTTATTTTCGTTCATCACTCCCAAACTAACTGAGGTCTAACTTGGTTAGTCTTCGTGGCAAAAATGTAAAAACCAAAACTTATATGTGACCAAAATATAAAAACCAAAACTTAAGGAGCATTTTTTTTGAAACTTTTACTGTTATTATTATTATTATTATTATTATTATTATTATTATTATTATTATTATATCACACATTATTATTATTATTATTATTATTATTATTATTATTATTATTATTATTATTATTATTATTATTATTATTATTATTATTATTATTATATCACACATGGATATGCATAATTTACATATTTTTCTTTCTTTTCTAATTAACTTATTTAGTTTTATCCTTCATGATACGCCTCACTCACGGTGTGCGCATATAATGTATATATGTGTGGTCTTTGGGGAGAAAAAGTAAAGTTGAACTAGTTTTAACGTTATTTTACTAATTTCGTGAAAATAACGTTAAAAACGACAGACGGTTAATCATGCATCATGATGTGGTGGCGTGGATAGCCAAAAGACAAAGGGGTACATGCATTGATTGGGTTTGTCCCGATTGCTAAGTGTGTTGTGCCTTATGTCCAAGGCTTGATACCAAACCACATTGAGTCGGGGGTCTCACTCGAAGCAGCCTCTCTATTCTTAGGGGTAGAGGTAAGGCTGTCTACATCTTACCCTCCTCAGACCCTACCTTAGCTTTGCTATAGGTGAGATTAACTGAGTATGATGATGATAATGATGATGAGTTTTATCCTTCATGAATGTCTCAATATAATTGGCAATGCTTCGTCTGTTGCAGTTCCATGTGATGTATCTGCTGAAGATGTTGTTGTTGTTGTTGTTGTTATTATTATTATTATTATTATTATTATTATTATTATTATTATTATTATTATTTGATCAGCGAACAACTGTGTGGCAACCACCCTTGCGGGAAGCCGTGCCCAAGAATCGACTACTCGACCTCCATCAGCCCCGCCATTTCCCGATGCGCGAAAACCCGAGCCCCACCCGCCCGAAAGCACGACAGTGTTATAGAACTCGGTAAAACCTCGCCGCCCGTCAGATTCGAACCAGCGCCACCCGTATTCAATCTTCACCCGGATACCAAACCATAAATGATGGAAGTGGGGATTGAACCTTTGATCACATAGGTGAAACAAAAGCCACTCCACCACTCCACCACTATGGATGTATATTATAATTATTATTCCCACGGTTCAATCACCAACCAACCTCCTCTTTTTACAAAACCTAAAACTCGTCTTCACCACCAACCTAAACCCCCGCCTCTCTACAAAGTCTCAATCATTAAAGCTTATGCTAATCCAATTCCTAATGCCAGATAACGACGCAAGACGTGAAGCAGAAGACCAAATCAAGATCTAGAAAGAGAGAATCACGAGAGAGAGAGAGAGAGAGAGAGATGCAGAGGAGAGAGAGATGCAGAGGGGAGAGGAAGAATCAGAGGAAAGGGTAAAGGAGATCAAGAGAAGAAAGACACCGGCCGGTTTCGATGGTGGAAAAAGAAGTCAGCGGTGACGGTTCTAGGGTTCCGGTGGTGGTTCAAATTGTGACGTGGTGAGTCGACTCAGGCGAGTCAGACGAGTCAATCGGTTGTACAGGCGACGGTGGTGGTGTTTGGATGTTACTGATGGATGGTGGTGGTGGTGGATGGTTATTGAGGGTTTTTGTTAATGGTGGAAGACAGGTGATGGTCAGGTGGATAGGGTGGTTCTGGGTGTGTGGTGGTGGGTTGTGTTGGTAGTGTTATTGGTGGCAGATAGCGGTGGGGATGGGTTGGTGGTAATTTAGAGAGAGAAGGAGACAGAGGGAGAAAGAGGGGGGGTTGGTATTTAAAATAAAAAGTTTTAAAAAATGCCCCTTAATTTTTGGTTTTTATATTTTGGCCACATAAAAGGTTAGGTTTTTACATTTTTGCCAATAACACTAATCAAGTTAGACCTCCGTTAGTTTGGGATTGATGAACGAAAATAAGTTGGAGGTTTGGATTGCTATTGGCCAAAGTGATAGTTAGGAGTATTATTCGCCAATAGGCGATAGTTTGGAGTATTAAAATCCGTTTCCCTTTCTATATTTATAGAAGTTTCACTGTTAAAAAAAATTGAGTATAAACACATAGACACCGCAAACCACAAAGAACTAAATAATTATTATTGCAAAATCATATGATCAATATCTTTGAACAGAAGCGTTTTATTTTAATTGCATCTCTAATTATTGTATTTGTTTATTTTTTGAAACTAGTTGTAGCAATCATGAACCAAACTCGGTGGACTATGATTTAAGTTATTGTGGCGAACAACTTTCCTTCACGATCGAGTGCAAAAGAAGGCAAGAATGTTTTCATGATAAAATTCCTTATAGTGTATTCTTGATTTTTTTAATCACAACGTGGAAATACGTTTGTTTAAACTTCCATTTTAAAAAAAAATATTCTCATAGCGTTTATCACACTGAATAATATAGTTTTCTTAAAAAAATATGAATTATTCATATAAAAAATAAATGATATTATAAATGGGTTCGGATATTTGAACATACTCTCATTTTATATTTAAGCATCCCGGGGGCAGTGAAGGGTCCCCACAGCACATGTAGGAGGATGTGTAGGGTTTTACAAGGGGACGTGTAGATAATATCACACTTATAAATTAGTTTATCAGGGCTGGCTTAATCATTTTTTAGGCCTAAACCGAAGCTGAAATTAGGAGCTTTTTAAGGCTAGATTTTAGTTGAAAGAGAATCAATAGTTGATCTATATTTGAAAGAGAAGCGATCAGATTACGGGCTAATTAATGATTAGATGTAAATTAATTATTTGATGTTGGTTTGATTAAATTAGCAAATAGGTAAAGGATATAAACAACAAATGTGATCGGTGGACACGTGCTACGAGCGTACCATGAGCCGGCACTCAGACATTGTGTCGGAGTTGGCTGTGGAGTTGACCCAGACGAGCTATGCGGCTCGTTGCCGCGGCAACTTTGAGCATCTCCAGGCCTGACATCTCATGCGTCAACTCTAATCTTTATCTTCTATGTTTTTATGTATTTTTATTTATGTTTAATATTAATAAATATTGTCTTATGTTTTTATTTACTTTTGGTTTTATTTATGTTAAACAAACGATTTAAGTAAAAAAAATAAACAAAATTTTGCTTTAAAATGGTTATAAATAAATAATAAAGGAATTAAAGTAAATTAAAAAATAAAAAATACACGGTTACCAACCCGTTAACTATAACCAGAAAACGGTTCATGAGAGGCGGTATTACCGTGCTGGTAGTAAGGTACCCGTGCCCAATTCTGATAGCGCCCCGTCCGCCCTATGAGAGCTCAACTAATTCTATTAAGTAATTAGGTGAAAAATTAAAAAAAAAAAATGTCACTACCAAGATTCGACCCCACTAGTTTCCTCGGCTACATGACATATGGTAGAGCTATAAACCAATAACTAGGATACTTTACGCATGTTTGAATAAATTTATTTAAGTTTAAAAAGACTTTTGGTTAAAAAGACTTATTAATTTATGACTTTTTAAAAATAAGTTTTAAAAAAATGTTTGGATTAGCTTATTGGTGAGGGAAAACAATAAGTTGATAAGTTATTTTGTAAAAAAATGTTTGGTTTAACTTATTTAGGTAAAATGACTAAAAAGGGTATAAGGAGAGAATGTATAAGGATATAAGAAGGACATGTAGGTAAATAACCATCAATAAGTGATAAGGAGGTTCAAAAAGTGATTCCTCCCTTACTTCTTATCATAGGCAAACAAAAAGTTAAAACAAAAAGTTTTTTTTCCTTTTGCCAAACACTTTTTTTAACTTATTAACTTTTTGAAAAAATTATAAATTATAAGGAGGTGGAAATAAGGAGAGCCAAACATGCTCTTAGAGTACATTATTTTTATATCTTTAGCTGTTATTTATTTTTTTTTTTTTCAATTTTTGGGCCCTAATCAAGTGGGGCCCAAAGCAATTACATCGGTACGCTCCCCCATGGGTTGGCCCTATACCTTAGACTATAAGGTGTGGTCTCGGGGAGCTGAGCTGGAAACGGCCCCGATCGGGAACACCGCCCCCTGTTTAAAACTCGGGGATCTCGGGGAGTATTCACCTACGGCACCAAAGAATCTTATTGGTTATTTTTTTTTATTATTATTTTTTTTTAAAGGAAGGGGGAAGGGGGAAGTGGGAATGAGGGAGAACCATTTCCTTGGTTTGGGGGAGGAAAGATGGGAAATGATGTGGCGCTAATATGGCATTTAAGAGGGTTGGAAGAAGAGGACACCACACCAAATAGTCTTATGTTGTGTTTCCTTGGACTCTAGCATTTACAATTTTACATCCCTAGAGTTACCAAGTAGTAGGGCTGTAAACGAACTGAACTTTCAGCGAACAGTTCATGAACCGTTCGGTGGGAAGTCCGTTTGTGTTCGTTCGTTTAATAAATGAATGAACACGAACAAAAAATCCGTTCGTTTAATTAAACGAATGAACATGAACAGAGGTCGTGTTAGTTCGTTTATGTTCGTGAACGTTCGGTAACGTGTTCGTTTATGTTCGTTTGTGTTTGATAGTTTATGAAGGTTTTAATTTTTATACTTTTTTATATTCTTTTATTTTTATTTATTTTACCCAATAAGTAATATATGTAAGGTAAATATATGACTATATGAGATCAATAAACCTACTTTTTGTATCCAAGCTTGTAAAAATTCTAAATACTAATACTAGATCTCAATCTCAATAACAAACATAGCACAACAAACACAAGAACACCAGATGTAGTGACAAAACAGGCGACCAAAACTTTTATTATTTAGTCAACCCTAAAAACCCCAACCAATACCCAAACAACTTCTTCTAAACAGAAGAACTCTAAAACTATTACAATACTTGATCAACTGATGAAACATCAGTTGATCTGAATCAAATGAAAGACAAAATATAAAAGAAGGACCTGAAAGGTCCTTACAGACAATACAAAACTATACGAAAGACAAGACTAGACAATAGCTGGTGATTAGATCTTCAACCTTTGGTTGAAGATTACAAACCCTAATCGCCAAGACTGAGACAAAGACACGAGAGAGAATGAGAGAATGAATAAGCTGCTAAACCTGCACACGAAAACCAAAGAGACTATATATAGAGGTTAGACGAATCTTCGAGAGAAAGCCCAATCAGACATAATCTCAACCGTTGGATTAAGACATTCACACGGATCGACAAATAGACGATCAAGATTAATTATAAACAAGCACAACTAAGCTGATGAGCTGGACCACAAGTTAGCAAAACTGGTTTAAACAAACCAGATTTATCAATAAGCCCAATAAGCCCAATAACTATGTAGGCTACACAAACTGTTAGCCCAACAATAATAATAACAAAGATAGGATAGAAATATCCAAAATATATAACCATGAAATTATAAGTTGTTACACATTAATAACAACTCATATGTAATTTTTTAACATCCCCCCTTAATTTCATGGTTAAACAAATCTATCATACCAAGTCTCGAACATAACTCATTATGTTGAGCTTGTCCTAAACCCTTGGTAAGAATATCTGCTACTTGGTCATCAGACCCAACCTTTACAGTCTCTAAGAATCCCTTAGAAATTTTCTCTAGAACAAAATGCAAATCTATTTTGAAATGCTTTGGTTGATCATGGAACACTGGATTTGCAACAATACTTATTGCTGCTTTGCTATCAGAAAATAGTTTCACAGGAATCTTGACCTGAACATTCAATTCTCTAAGTAAATTAGAGATCCATACTAACTCACAAGTAGTCGAACACATTGCTCGGTATTCTGCTTCGGCTGTTGACCGAGAAATGGTATTCTGTTTCTTGCTTTTCCAGGAAATCAAAGATTTCCCCAGAAATACACAATAACTTGTAATGGATTTCCTCGTCTCAAGACATTTTGCCCAGTCAGAATCTAAGTAGGCAAAAAGCTCAAAAGTATCACTTTTCGTGAAAGAAATCCCTTTACCTGGACTAGACTTTAGATACCTCAATAACCTTAGGGCAACTTGTAAATGTGCCTCTACAGGTTTGTGCATATACTGACTCAAGTATTGCACTGAGTAGCTAATGTCTGGTCTGGTTAAAGACAGGTAAATCAACTTACCTATTAACTTTTGATACCCAGTTATATTACTCAAAGGTTTATGTTTCTTTGAGTTTTTAACATTCATAACATGATTGGGTTCAATGGGAGTTTGAACAGGTTTACAACCTAGATATCCAAATTCATTTAACAGTTCAAGACAATATTTTCACTGATTTAAACATATACCAGTTTTAGTATATAACACTTCTATTCCAAGAAAGTACTTCAACTTACCTAGGTCTTTTATTAAGAAATTTTCACTTAAAAACTCCTTAATTTTGTTAATTTCAACTATATTGTTCCCTGTTATTACTATGTCATCTACATAAACTAAAAGAACAATAAACACATCATTACAAGACTTTACAAACAAAGAGTAGTCACAAATACTTTGGACAAAACCAAAGTCAATCAAGACTTGTGTTAGCTTCTCATTCCACTGTCTTGGTGCTTGTTTCAGCCCATACAGGGATTTGATAAGCTTACACACTTGACCCTCACTTTTAGGATAATATCCTTCTGGTGGGATCATATACACATCTTCACTAATGGTACCATACAAAAAAGCATTGTTCACATCAAGTTGGAACAATGACCAGCCATTCTGTACAGCCAAAGAGATAATGGTTCTAATTGTAACCATTTTCACAACTGGTGAAAATGTTTCACCATAATCTATTCCTTCTCTTTGGTTGTACCCTTTGGCTACTAGTCTAGCTTTATATCTATCTATTTCACCATTAGAGTCATACTTAATTTTATAAACCCATTTGCACCCAATGGCTTTCCTGCCTTTGGGTAAACTAGTTAATTCCCAAGTATTGTTTCTATGCAAAGCCTCCATTTCAGCATTCATTGCTTCAACCCACTTTGGGTTTTTAGAGGCTTCATAGTAACTACTTGGTTCAACTATTTTGTTAATACTAGACACAAAACACATATTCTCAACAGACAGATTAGAGTAATTCACTACTCTTTCTACACCATACTTAACCCTGCCTTCCACAACATACTCATTAAACCTCTTAGGTAAGACTAACTCCCTATGAGATTTCCTAACACTAGTTGACCTATCTCCCTCAGGGCTATTGATCTCTTCATCTAAAGCACTACTCTCAGGGTGATCATCATTCCTTGGTCTACCTTCCTGGATTCAGAACTAGGGTCATCTAATGGACCCTTATGAGAGGGTTCTTGAGTATCAGTTGGGCCCCCTTCATCATTGGGAGGTTTTTGATTTGACTCATTTAGTAAAACAGACTTGTTAAGATCAAACTGATCAAAAAAATTTAAGTGATTAATTTCATTTAAAACATTGTTTTCTAACTCCTTTTTAAAAGGGAAAATATTCTCATAGAACTTTACATCCCTAGAGAACAATTCCTGTTTTTTATCTATACTCCACAATTTATATCCTTTTTTAAAAACAGAATAACCAATTAGAACACATTTTTCTGATCTACTAAACAATTTATCACTTTCATATAAAATTGTTTGAAAACATAAACTACCAAAAACTTTTAAATGAGTCATTTTGGGGGGAAACCCATACACCATCTCATAGGGACATTTACCAGACAACACTGAAGAGGGAGTCCTGTTAATAAGGTAGGCAGCAGTTAGAACACAATCAGACCAGAATCTAAGGGGGACACCACTCTGAAACAACAAGGACCTAGCTATATTCAACAAATGTCTATGCTTCCTTTCCACAACTCCATTTTGTTGTGGAGTATAAGCACATGATGTTTGATGAATTATACCTTTCTTTTTACAGAAATCACTCATTTGTTTATTTACAAATTCAGTTCCATTATCACTTCTAAAAATTTTAACAAGTTTTTTAAACTGGGTTTTTAGTAATTCATAAAAGGCTTCTATGTTTTCAAAAACTTCATACTTTCCTTTTAACAAACAAACCCAAACAGACCTACACCAATCATCAACAATTGTAAGAAAATATTTAAACCCTTCTCTACTAGTGACCTTCTAAGGTCCCCAGACATCTAAGTGAACAATATCTCCTACTTCCTTAGTCTTATGGTCACTAAGTGGAAATGGAACTCTAGACTGTTTTGCCTTGTGACATACCTCACAAGGCTCATTATTAAAACTAACACTTAGAGTGTCTTTTAATACAGCTAGGGCTTGGTCAGAGGGGTGTCCTAACCTGGAGTGCCACAAATTAGACTCAGAAGTACTATTAAAACACAGATTACTAACATTCACATCAGCACCAACAACATACAGTCCATCACATTCTTTACCAGTCACCAGGATTCTCCTGGATTTGGAATCCTGGACAAAACATTCATTTTCATTAAACCAAACATTCATTTTATTATCCTTAGATAATTTTTGAACAGACACAAGATTTACACAATACTCAGGTATTAAGAAAACATCTTTTAAAATAACACCTTCAGCTAGTTTAATATCACCTATCTTAGTGACTTTTGCACTAGTTCCATTTGGATGTTTAACAAAAATGTTATAACCAGACACATCAACACAATTAACCATGTTTTCATCATTACTGACCATGTGTTGATTTGCTCCTGAGTCCATAAGCCACCCGTACTTAAGAGCAAGTTTTAAAAAATTTGAACAACTTGAAAAATTTCCAAAGACATGATACAACTTAGACAATACAGACATACTAGAGAAACCATTGTATACATGACCCTCACCTCCTGCATTAGAAGTCTGTCCTTGACTTTCACTTCCAGACTTATCTCCTATAAGACTCATCAACTTATTGATCTGTTCAGAAGTGAAAGGCATAACAGTAGAGGAGGATACAACATTACTAGAACTAATGTTTCTTTTAACATTTTTATTCCCATTAGCATTACCCTTAACTCCTTGACTAGGAGGTTTTTTCTTAAAACCAGGTGGATACCCTACCAACTCATAACACCTATCAACAGTGTGCCCTATCATGTTACAGTGAGTGCACTTTAGGTTTGGATTAGGTCCTCTATTAATCCTTTTATTTTCTGAAAACTGATTTCCAGTTGACATAAAAGACACATTTGAACCCTTTTTTCCAGAGTTAGAGCCTCTATGAGACTCTTCTCTAGAGATTATAGAAAAAGCAGTCTTGACACTAGGTAGGGGCTCCCTGGTTAAAAGAGTAGTCCTAACAGGTTGATACACATCATCAAGCCCCATTAAGAACTGCATTAATTTGATGAGTGTACTCAAATCATTGTAGTCCTTTGAGGCTTTACATGTGCAAACAGGTAATTGTATCTAGAGTCAAATTTCTTCCACAAAGTATTTAACCTATGATAGTATTTAGCTACACTACTTCCATTTTGAGAGATAGAATTAATTTGTTGATACATATTAAACACAATTGATCCATCAATTTTATTATATGTTTCATCTAATTCTTCCCATACATCTTTAGCCAATTTAGAAAACACTTGTCCTAGAAACAGTTCCTCACTAACAGAGTTTAACAACCAAGACAATACCACAGAGTTACATCGATCCCATTGACCTTGTAACACTTCATCACTCTCAGGTCTAATACACATACCATCAACAAAACCAAATTTGTTTTTTGCCTGTAAGGCTAATTTCATTGATGTAACACCCCAACCGATGGCGGAATCATCGAGGTGCCACGTAGTGACGATTGTTCAAAAGCTCATGGTACTAAAATGTAAATATTATTGAATAATCCAAAATTGTCTTACATGGAAATGGAAATTACATTGTCTAAATGAATTGCAAATATTGAAATAACTGAATTGAAATAAAGCACTAAATGTCTCTTGCTAAAGCACTAGATCAAACTGCACCTGAAACATGTACAAAAGTAGGTTTGGTCAACATATGAAATGTTGGTGAGCATTCCTAGATTTGGTATATATAGTAGGTTAAAAAGTTATACAATTCAAGTGCAAGCTACAGTGCGAATATGTAAACTATGTATCATACAAATGAGCGAAATCAACCCTGTGACTGTATAATGTACTGTATGAACTGTAGTGTACTCAACCAATCAATGGATGATAACTTAACACTGGCCACGGATTCTCCGATGAAAAAGGGGGAGAATCAATCTAGGCGGGTTGTCAATCCAAATAGCGCTATCCAATGTTAAGGTCGGCTTGTACCATGTTAATGATTTCACTAAGTACAAATGTAATCCACATGTATTGTCTAAGCATAAAGCACGTTGTAAGCAATGCACATAGTACTAGAATTGTGTTTGTGAAAATGTAAAATTGTATTTGAAATTTGTAATAGTGTACATGTAACACCCCGAAAATGTATAAAAGCAAAAAGGGGTAGGAATACTCACAGTTCACGTAATAACTTGAATTTGAACTTGGACAACGAAATATGAATTGAGATTATTCCCAAATGATCAACCTAAAGTATTTGATAATGCGTAAGGGAAATAACTCTAGGATACATGTATTTCTAGGGCTTCGAATTGGGGATAAATGTTTATTTGATTAATTATTGAATTGTTTATTAAATATATGAAATTTAATAAATAAATAAATAAAAGTCTCTTTGTAAAACCTTAAGTTGAATATAATCATAACATAGGGTTTTGAGTATGAAAATAATTTTTATAAAATTATTTTCTTGAAAATAGGATATTTAATTTAATTATTTCAAATTGTCAAAATACGACTTTAATATCTAAAAATATTAAAATCAAAGAATTTCTGAATTAAAAATTGTATTTCTGTTTTAAATGAATAGAAATAATTTATGTAAAATTTTGGTACAAAAATATTGTAAAATGAATTTATTATGAATTAATTATGATTAAAACTAACAAAAATTGATTAAAAATATTAAACAAACGGTTTTTCAGAAATAAAAATAATTTCTGAAATGTTTAAGGATGTACAAGTTTAGAATAATTTTTGTGAGATTTAATAAAATCGTTTAGATATTTTTATTGAATTTAATAAACATAAATGAATAAACTTGTATTATTAATAATATATATTAAATAAATTATTTTTGAAAAAACTAAAATTTGGGTGATGAACTTTATCACTTGAAGATCATATAATAAATTTTGTAGAATTTATAAAATAGTTTTAGTATTTTAAAACGATTTTTAAAAAAAATGGAGATAATATAAGTATAAGGAATAATAAAAAAAAATGTTTGTTTAGGTGGGATTCGAACCCTGGCCCATGGCCGGTTCAACCCTTTCTTCACACGCGTGTATACCAGCTGGTCTATACCAGCTGGTCGTATGATTATGAACTGATAATAATTATATACGATAGCTGGTTAAAGTGTTCTTCCCCAATTCTAACATTTCGAGCCCTAATTTCCAAATCAACATAATTGGTGATCATTAGCCCCTGAATCCTTGGGGCTAATGATCACAAGGTGCCGAAGGTTATAACCCACAAAAAAAGACTTACAATCAGCTCGTAATCGGGTCTGCGAGTGCTTGTCAAAGAATACGAAAAAAAATGATCAAAGGCTTCAAAATCACGTTCTTTAACAGAAATTGGAGTTGAGGGAATGTTAATCGGCGAGTAAGGATGGTGTAGAGAGGTTCAATTTATAGTAGAAGGCTTGGATTGAAGATTTGGTAAGTTTGACTCGTTTAGTCAAACTCGCGTGATTGATCATAAAAATGGAAGCTTTTGACTGTGATAATGTATACAATACGCGAAATTAATTATCATACCATAAACCTATTGAATCACGAGTCAAACTACCATGTTTGACTTGTTAATTGAACAATCAAAACATTTGGGGCTGTCATCTTGCGCGTAACAGCAGCAGCAAGAAAAGGAATAACTCAGAGTTAAACTGGGCTTAAGTATATTAAAGGTTGGAATATCATCAGATCAGAACCTTGGCTCAGTTGGTGTGTGTGCATGTGTTAGAGGTTGGACCGGGTCTGGACGCGGGTTCGAATCCCGTCCAGACCATATAATTATTTTTTTTTTTTAAAGTGTAGGGGAGGAGGAGGAGTGGGCCAGGCTTGTGCTGTTGGGCCTGCTTCTTGGGCCTATGCAATGGGCTCCAAGGTTTAAAAGAGAGAGGTTAATGGGTTATGTGTGATTTAAAAAAAATGTATATGTATAATAAAATCTGAATTTTATTTATTATTATTATTATTATTATTATTATTATTATTATTATTATTATTATATATAAAAAGTGACGGATGTCACAATTGAGTTAGCCCATATAGTATAGTTCTCAGTACCTATTAGTTTTATAGAGGTAATGGTTAGGTTACTAGTATCACTAGGATGCAAATACAATGGGTCTCCAATATCTAACTTACTGATTAGAGACCCTCCACTGCCACTTGGATCAGAACCGCCTGTTCCAATTGGCAGAGGTTGGGTATCAACATTGGTACCCATAACAGACTAAAACACACAATACACAGAACAAGAGATCACACAGGATAAAGACAAACAATGATAAGAACCACACAAGATAGACCTCTAAGGCGAAGCTGTGACAGTGATCAAGATCACGGGTTCATCACTCAAGGTGCCCGTGCATGTCTTATCACAGGAGCCTGTTCCTAATAGACCAATAACAAGACACAAAGACAACAATACACCATAGAATCAACCAATTATTGAGCCTATTCCGGTCCACCCTAACCCGGACAATGCTCCTAGACAAAACAATACAAAAAACAAAAGACAAAGAACGATCTCACCAGGAGGGGGACCCAAGTTAGGGTTCTCCAATACTCACAACCTGTACCTTCACTTAGGGTACAGAGTTGTGAGAGCAACTGTAGCTTTAGTTCCCAATCCAACTCCAGCTAATACACAACAACAATCCAGAGAGCTTCTGAATCTCTATTTTCAATGATGCCACCAGATGATGACCTCAACACAAGATCAATATAATATCAGACAACAACAGTAGACAAGATTTATGAAGATCAGATCTACTGATAAGAGAACAGATCAAGACCTATAGAACCAGATCTGACCAAAGGATGACCAAAACAACACAAACCCTATAAAAAGGGAAGACAAAGACTAGATCTGAATGACTACTTTAAGATCTAAACCAGAGAGACACAAAACAAAGACAAGAACCAAAATCACAGCGGAAGACTCAAAAACACCAGGATCAAAGAGCCAGTGGCACTGATACCATGTAAAAATTCTAAATACTAATACTAGATCTCAATCTCAATAACAAACATAGCACAACAAACACAAGAACACCAGATGTAGTGACAAAACAGGCGACCAAAACTTTTATTATTTAGCCAACCCTAAAAACCCCAACCAATACCCAAACAAGTTCTTCTAAACAGAAGAACTATAAAACTATTACAATACTTGATCAACTGATGAAATATCAGTTGATCTGAATCAAATGAAAGACAAAATATAAAAGAAGGATCTGAAAGGTCCTTACAGACAATACAAAACTATACGAATGACAAGACTAGACAATAGTTGGTGATTAGATCTTCAACCTCCGATTGAAGATTACAAACCCTAATCGCCAAGACTGAGACAAAGACACGAGAGAGAATGAGAGAATGAATAAGCTGCTAAACCTGCACATGAAAACCAAAGAGACTATATATAGAGGTTAGACGAATCTTCGAGAGAAAGCCCAATCAGACATAATCTCAACCGTTGGATTAAGACATTCACACGGATCGACAAATAGACGATCAAGATTAATTATAAACAAGCACAACTGAGCTGATGAGCTGGACCACACGAACTGGGCCACAAGTTAGCAAAACTGGTTTAAACAAACCAGATTTATCAATAAGCCCAATAACTATGTAGGCTACACAAACTGTTAGCCCAACAATAATAATAACAAAGATAGGATAGAAATATCCAAAATATATAACCATGAAATTATAAGTTGTTACACATTAATAACAACTCATATGTAATTTTTTAACAAAGCTCATTATATGTTTCCACGTTCCAGCGTTGAATGCCCTTCACCTCCAACACCCTTCTCCAGTATTAAGTATGTTTGGACAATTAGGTTATATTTTGTGTGGATCTAGCTAATGTCTTAATGTATGTGAATTCAATTTTATTCAAAAGTTAATATATGTTCGGTTGTGTTTGTTTCCGTTCATGAACACTTGTTTGTGTTCATTAATGTCTGTTTGTGTTAGTGTGCGTTCATGAACAAAATTAACAAACGAACACGAACATGAGTGTTTTGTTAACAAACGAACATGAACAGAAAATCTCGTTCGGTACGTGTTCATGAACTGTTCGTGAACACATAATTTTCTTAACAAACAAACACGAACAAGGCTCTGTTCGTGTTCGTTCGGTTCGTTTACAGTCACGTGGCGGTGTTGTTAAACATGTTGGGTCAAACCGTTAACTACAGTTAAAAAAGAAAAAAACTATACACTCACGTTTCGATGAAAATTTTGACCAATCTGTTAATTATGGGTTTAAAAAATAAATACCGAAACAAGTTGATTTTCACGGTTTTATGGTTTGATAGTTTGTTTTCGAAGCATTAGCAATTTTTGGTAAAAAAAGAAAAAAAAAATTCATAAGCATAATTTTGTTTACATTTAAAATAACTAGAATAATTCATGAATACAATACATATAAATAACGTTCAATCAATCCGTCATACCGACCCGAACCGAAACCGGTCGAAACCGGTTTCATGTGAAACCGATACTAAAAAAATCGCAAACCGAACTGAACCGAAAACCGGCCTAAAACCGACGGAAAACCGGTCAAAAGAAACCGAAACCAGTACACAAACCGGCCAAAACCGAAAAAAAACCAAAACTGAACCGAAACCGGTTTAAGAAAAATACATTTTTTGGCCATAAACACAAATAAAACTTTGTTTTTTTGTATTAATATTCAATTTCTTTTTTTAAAAAAACCCTAAAAGTTATTAAAAGTTAAATTTTATGTAATTTATACGATTTTAAAAAGTGCGCGAAAAACCGATTAAGAACCGAAACTGAAACCGAACCAAAATCGGTCTTCGAAACCGGTCTTACGAATCGACAAAACAGGTCCAAAACCGAACCGGTTCGGCATGGAACCGGTACTGTAGCGAACCGGTTTGGAACCGAATCCGGTTCGGCAAAAAAACCGATTTGCTCACCTCTACCTCTATCCATAAGATAAAGAAGTTGCTTCCAGTGAGACCCTTGGCTCCACAACCAGATGACAGTCAGGAAATTAAATTAAAACACATAGAATACCAAAAGAAACGAAGACCAGACTCATATATACATTCAGAGGCCATTAAAAATAAAAATAAATAAGTAAACAAATGAAGTTCCTAAGGAAAAGCTACGGCAAATCTATACTCTCTAAAAGTCCTTGGCCTTAATTCTACGTCTCCATAAGGTCCTATCATCGACCATGTCCTTAAATAGATGCAAGTCTATCAAATCCTTCCTAATCTGCTCATCCCAAGTCAGCTTTGGTCAGCCTCTACTCCTCTTCCCCTACACCGTAATGGTTTCAACTACTCTAACCAGTTCCAGAGTATGTCTTCTTTTCACATGCCCAAACCACCTCAATCTCCCTTCTCTTATCTTATCAGATATACTAGTCACTTCTAATCTATCTCTAAAAACCTCATTTCTAATCATATCCAACCTTGTCTGCGCACACATCCACCTCAGCATTCTCATCTCTGCTATCTCTAGTTTAGGGGTTTGTGTCTTCTTGATGGCCCAACACTCTATACCATATAACATAGTTGGTCGAGCTGCAATCCTGTAGCATTTCCCCTTTAGTTTAGTAGGGAGCATCCTGTCGCACAATACCCCTGTGGCTACTCTCCACCTACACCAACCTACCCGAATGCGGTGGGCTACATCACTATCTATCTCCCCATCGCTTTACACAAACGATCCCAGATACTTGAACTTGGTTGATTGCGGGACCGGCTCGCCATCAATAGTTTTTTTTTTTTTTAAAACGGCTAACGAATCAATTTCCGAGCACTCTCGGGCACCCTTTTGGCGAATCAGGTACTCGAGAGTACCCGGGCCACCAATTGCCACCAATTCCTGGGAAAACCCGACCACTCACCCGCCCGAAAGCACGACAGTGAAATAATTGGTAAAACCGGTCAGGATCTGGACTCGAACCCAGGCCAATGGCCTGAGTCATCCCTCATTTCCCCTCCACCAATGTCCTCCAAATATAGCTAGTAGAAATTGAACTCAAGCCTACCATAAGAAACTTTAGGCTCGCCATCAATAGTGAGCCGGACTTCCTCATCTACGTTTCCCCCACTGAAATAAAATTTTAAAAACTAAATGTTAAATGACTGGTCCTCTAAAACTGAACCATGAACAAGACCATATATGTTTGTTTCAGAACTGCCATATCAACCAATCGACTTTCTTTCATATGAATGGTTCAGTCAGTTTCAACGATTTATCATCATCGCATAAAACTTTCTATTGTTTTCTTGTATAAAGTATGTTTTTTACAAATTTTAATAAATATTGTTTAATATAAATTAAAAAGAAATAAGTTGGTACATTTTTAGGGCACTTTGGTCAATTCTCCTCACCCTAAACAAGCATAAATTGTTGTAGTCCATCAATCTACAACCACTTACCCCTTCAATTCTCTTCACCAGAGAAAACATTGTAGTTGCATTTTCGCCTGAAAAACAAATGGCAGCCGAGAATAGCAAGATTCTGATCATCGGAGGAACCGGATACATTGGAAAATTTGTGGTCGAAGCCAGTGCGAAAGCTGGCCACCCAACTTTCGCATTGGTTCGAGAATCCACGGTTGCGGACCCTGTGAAGGGTCCGCTAGTTGAGAGTTTCAAGAACTCCGGTGTCACTCTAGTTCATGTATGTTTTATATGGATTTTTAAACTTATAAACATGTTATTTTTTATGGTTTTGTAAAGTGTGTTTTGAGGATGAATGGATGTTTAATGATGAGCAGGGCGATCTTAATGATCATGAAAGTTTAGTGAAGGCGATTAAGCAGGTGGATGTTGTGATTTCAACTGTGGGGAATATGCAAATAGGAGAACAAACTAAAATCATTGCTGCCATTAAAGAAGCTGGAAATGTTAAGGTTTGTTCCCACCATTAATGTTTCTTAATTCATGCAATTTTAAGTATTGTTAATCAATTTATTCATTTTTTTAACATTAGTTACATGCTCACTATATTTACACGATTTGAATCTAAATCTTTTCTCTAAAAGACATAGGGATGTCACCTTCTTTTACCACTAAACAAAAAAGTATCACTAACATTCTTTCACCACTAAGTATTGTTCATCAATTTATTTATTTATTTTTTAACAGCTAATGTTAGATTTCCGCTATATTTATCCTCTTACCTATATTTAAACCTAGAACCTTCCTCTAAGAGGATAGTGATGGCACGTTCTTTTACCACTAAACAAAAACGTATCACTAACGCATATATATATATATCACTAAACAAAAGTGTATGACTGAAGATTAATATATATCACTAATATATAGACAAAAAATATAAATGTAAATTAAGCAAAATAGTTGGTAATAACCGATGGAACCCACTAATAAAATATCTTTTGGTATTCAGTCATCCCTAAAATATGGATGGAACGTAATACCTAAGACAACTTAACAAAATTATCAGTGATATGTCACTGAAGTGGACCATTTGTGATCCTTTAGTAATTTCTGTTGGTAATTTGTTGCAAATGAAATTACCCACCACCATATATATTCTTATCGTTTTCTTTTGATTAGCATTGGTAACCTCTAGATATCGATAAACTTGACAATTGGTGACACTTTTATTTTGTATTTTCCCGTGATCATATTTGTAATGCTGCCCAAATATGATATTAACATGTTTACGAACTTGTTCAATTTGTTTAGAGGTTTTTTCCATCCGAGTTTGGTACTGATGTGGACCATCAAAACGCGCTTGAGCCCGCAAGTTCAGCTTTCGCTGGGAAAAAGCAAATCCGCCGAGCGATAGAGGCCGAGGGAATTCCGTTCACATACGTGGCTTGCAACTGCTTTGCGGGCTACTTTCTGCCCACATTGGTTCAACCTGGAGCCACCGCTCCTCCTAGAGATAAAGTTACCATTCTTGGCGATGGAAATCCCAAAGGTAACAAAAGAGCTCATACATCTTTTCTATGATAGATCGGAGCAACAAATGTTTTCCCGAGTTTCATTTAACGAAGGAATAGAAAGGATTTGAAAGGATGTCAAGAAAAAATTGCGTTTCACAGTTTTTTTAAGGAGAAAAACGAAAGGAAATGGAAGGAAAATTTTGCCAAATTTCCTTCATTTCTCATTCTTTCATATTGGAGAGATTTGGAAGGAATTTATTTTTTAAACATAAAACACCTACTTTTCTTTTCATTTCTTTTCAACTCGGGAACACACTAGTTAATTAAAATTTTCCTTTCCACTATCTCTCTTTTATCTCCTTAGTTCTCTTTCTCTTCTTTTCCTTCGTTTATTAAACTCAGGAACACAACAACATAGACATCTCGGGCAAATTCGTTAACGTGTGAAAACCGGGTTGGGTTGTAACTAGTTGAAATAGGCTAAGTCATATTGGTTGACTCTCAAAATTATAAAGATGAGAATTAACTATTGTTAACAAAAAAATTATTATTGTTTTTTTTTTAATTTTTACTACTAATATCTCATTATTATGCGTATAAGAGGTTATACGCATTTGGACTTTTCAAACAAACAATTATAATTGTTATTATAACTTACCTTCACCTAAACTTTTGGTTTGATCAAATTAATCCGTTAATATATATATATATATATATACAATTCATTCGAATAATCAAATAACTTTTAGAAGTAGGTGGTTTATGTATAGCATTTTCAGAACTAGGTAGGTTTTGCATACCATTGCACAAGTAGGTGAGTTTTTGAAACCTTTGTTAAAGTAGACATTTCGCTATGTAAGCAGCGAATTCAGTTGATATATTTTATGTTAAAAAAAGGTAAAACACAATTGTGTCATCAATATTAGTTTTGTAATACCCAATAAAAAAAGTTAGAAAAAAAGAAAAGAAAAGAAAAGTGTATATTATAACATGAAAGAAAAGTACAAAGAAAAGCCAATTACTTGTGTATTAAAAAACTTCCATGTCAGGAATACATATGGAACATATATCAACAGTTTGCATCTTTAATTTTCTAGTCACCATGATTAATGTTTGTTTATTTATTTGCAAATGTAGTTGTTTATAATGAGGAACATGATATTGGTACTTACACAATCAAAGCTGTGGATGATCCAAGAACATTAAACAGGATTCTTTACATTAAACCTCCTAAAAACACTTGTTCCTTCAATGAACTTGTTTCCCTTTGGGAGAAGAAGATTGGGAAACCCCTAGAGAAAACTTATGTTCCTGGAGAACAAGTTGTGAAGCTTATTCAAGGTATAATTTCAAAAAAAATAAAAAATCTATAGTTATTTATTTGATTAATTTTCTTAAATGTTATTAATTTGGCTCTATATTTTGTTTTGTATTTTTAATTTGTTTCAGAGTCTCCATTTCCGAACAATCTTTTCTTAGCCCTCAACCACTCGATCTTTGTGAATGGAGATCTTACCAACTTTGAGATTGAACCTTCGTTTGGCGTTGAGGCTTCTGAGCTCTATCCGGATGTGAAATACACAAGTGTTGAGGAATACCTTGATCGATTTGTTTGAGTGAATGACTTTGAGATTTTACCTATGTGATATGATCATATATAAGCGTATATGCATGTTCTTTGTTTAACAATATAATTTTATATGTATGGTGTGCTTCTATGATATTGGAACGTCAATGATTGGGATTTCGAATGAATAATATTTTGATCTTTGAGTTTGCAAATCTTTTGATTTTGTTGCAAGCAATCACTTTTGTGCATAAAAGCAAAAATGATTATGACCACAAAACGTAATATTTGGATCACAGGCATTGGCGGATGTATGTTTATAGGGACGTAGTTACGGGACAGCAGTCTTTTTTCAGTTGTGTGTGTGTGTATATATATATATATATACATAGTTTTTCGAGTGACATCAATATTTTTTTTCGATACTGACTACATTAGACCCAACCCAATTCCAGTTAAATGAGCTCAACTCTAATTTCTAAGTAGATACAAATATAACCTTTTACAAGCCCACTCCACTATTGAGCCATTTACTAATTAAAAACCAAAAAAAAAAAAGTGATAATAACATACATGTGTGGCTGTGGCGTTGTGCCTCCAACCGAACCGACTGACGCTTCAATTCTTTCAAACCCTATCATAATGAACGATTCTTGCATTTGTTATATTGAAAAAGAGTTCTTCCAACAAGTTTCGGTCGAAGATGTAATGCAACGTTTTCAAAAGATGAAAACTCGTAGGGAATAACTCTAAGTATTGTTTTTTTTTTTTTTAAATTCATAAGACCATCGAATTTATATTATGCGTTTTTTTTTTTAATTTTTAATGTCAATGTTTTTTTTATTATTGTATCATATGATCAACCTTACCTGACACGAACCATCAAATCGGCCCACCCGAAAATTTTTATGTCCGGTTCTACAAAATTAGAATGTCTAAAATAGTGACATCATTAAAAAAAATTTCTGGATCCGTCACTGATCACAGGTAAATTAAAGAAAAATAAACTAGTTTTTTGTAAGAATTATTCTTTAAAGAATCCTAGATTCAATCTTTTACAAACAAGTATCAGAAATCGAAACCTTGAATGGAATCAAAGGAACTAGATAGAGAAAATGAAACGTGGCTGAGTTGAATCTAGGATAAGCATTCTGCATTCCTTTTACTAGGTCTGGTCCATAAGGGTTTGGGCCCAACATATAGTGTCCCATTAAAATCATAACCCATCAATCTCTTATAACCTATTCATGTGGGTCACCCTAGACTAGAGGTGAGAAAAAAACCGGTTCGGGAACCGAAACCGGTAAAACCAATCCGAACCGAAAACGGTCAAAACTGGTTTCACGTGAAACCGGTACTAAAAAAATCTCAAACCGAAGCGAACCGAAAACCGGCCTAAAACCGACGGAAAAACCGGTCAAAAGAAACCGAAACCGGTACACAAACCGGAACCGAACCAAAACCGGTATCGCTAAAAACCGGCCGAAACCGATAAAAGACCGAAACCGAACCGAAACCGGTTTAAGAAAAAAAACATTTTTTTGGCCATAAACACAAATAAAACTTTGTTTTTTTTGTATTAATATTCAATTTCCTTCTTTTAAAAAACCCTAAAAGTTATTAAAAGTTAAATTTTATGTAATTTATACGATTTTAAAAAGTGCGCGAAAAAACCGATTAAGAACCAAAACCGAAACAAACCGAAACTGAAACCGAACCGAAACCAGTCTCCGAAACCGGTCTTACGAATCGACAAACCGGTCCAAAACCGAACCGGTTTGGAACCGAAACCGGTTCGGCCAGGAACCGGTACTGTAGCGAACCGGTTTGGAACCAAAACCGATTCGACAAGAAAAACCGATTAGCTCACCTCTTACCCGACTTAACATTTCATTAAAAATTAAAAAAATAATATCTCTCTTTCACTTATCCAATCCTACTAAAATTTTATCTTATCCAACCCAACCAAACCTAAGCTTTTGTTAAATAAACTAGTACGCGCGTTGCGCGTTTTATAATCGAGATTTAGATGAGGTGTTAATCAATCAATAAATTATACAATCGAGATTCCATTTTATGTTATTTATATTAATAGTATATAATATAATAAATTTTTTTAATAAAATAATATAAATAAAATAATAGTATATAATATATTAATAGTGTATAATATAATAAAGTTTTTGAATAAAATAATAGTATATAATATATTAATTAGGGATGAGCATACAAGGCCGAATACTGATCCCGTCCCGTCCCGATCCCGATACTGTACCGAGCCGATACTGAACCGAGTGGTTTCGGGATCGGTATCGGTACCTATATTTATGGAGTTTCAGTTTCGGTATTATCGGTATCGGTACGTGATCGGTATTGTATCGGTCTTTTAAGGTAAAATACCGATACCATACCGATACCGAACCGATACCGTACCATACCGTTCGGTATAGGTATTGTCGGGATCGGTATAAAAAGTTTTTGAATAAAATAATAGTATATAATATATTAATTAGGGATGAGCATACAAGGCCGAATACCGATCCCGTCCCGTCACGATCCCGTACCGAACCGAGTGGTTTCGGGATCGGTATCGGTACCCATATTTATGGATTCTCGGTTTCGGTATTATCGGTATCGGTACGGGATCGGTATGGTATCGGTATTTTAAGGTAAAATACCGATACCATACCGGTATAATATATTAATAGTATATAATATAATATAATATATTAATAGTATATAATATATTAAAGTTTTTAAATAAAATAATAATATAAATAATGTAAGTCCCAAATACTAGATCTTGTTAAGAGCAAGAGATTGTTATCACTTAGAAACACCTATGGATTAGGTCTTTAAGTGATTAATCTTCTACAACAAAGAAACTAGATGAATATGATAAAAACCGACATATAAGATGAATAATAACACGATTCCATTACTGATTTGTCACTGAAACACCATGGAACACATACAAGTACGCACCTAAATAATCTTGTGCTACAAATATAACCAAAAACCCTGACCCTAGAGCTGTTACAAAGCTTGCTATATATAGATATGCCGATGGGCCTGCGCACTTAAGCTAAGTGCGCAGGGCCCGTGGTTAAGTACGCAACAGCTAGGGTTTACACATAAACTATTGCATAATTACATATTAAGTCCCTTGACTTACACACTACATAATAAACTAACAAAATTCTTCATTCTGGTAACTGTGGTCTCAAATAAACCCAACAATACTCCCCCTAGACCACAGCTACCAGCTCTTCTTCCATCTCAATCAATTGTCACGTCACTTGTCTCCCCCTCTTCTCTCTCTGCCTGCGCCGGGGGATCTTGATTGAAAACGGCAGCAAGATCTTCTTCAATGACAGGTGGTTCTTGAATAGTCTCAGCTGCAGGTTCTTCTTGAGCGGGTCTCTCTGGATCAGATGCTGTTGCAGGTTCTTGATTGAAAACGGCAGCAAGATCTTCTTCAACGACAGGTGGTTCCTGAATAGTCTCAGCTGCAGGTTCTTCTTGAGCGGGTCTCTCTGGATCAGATGCTGTTGCAGGTCCTTGAATCGGCACCTCTGAAACAGTTTCAGCTACAGCTTGTGTTTCTTCCGCAGCAACATCTTTGGCAGCTTTTTCCTTCTGTTCTTTAGCAAGATCTTCTGCATTGATCCTGTCCACTATGTCTAGCATCTCTTGCTTCAACTTCATTGCTCGATCCACTGCCCTTCTGAATAGTATAGCCTCCTCAAATAGTACATTTCCAGCTCCCACGTTGATCCTGTCCACTATGCAGGATCGATTCTCTTCTTTGAGATGCGTCTTCTCGGCTTCTGTGGCTTGAATATCTGGAAGTCACTGTCACATTCCTTCTCAATGAATCTAGCCAGCATGGTTCCAGTGGAATCGTTGTTATGGTTGATGAAGGGGGCTCTGCTTAGTTCCCTGATATCCCAGCGAGGGAGAGACTTCAGATTAGTTTGACCTTTGAAGTATTGGATAACTCCCCCTCGTCTCTTGATCACGAACAACCTCTTCAACTCGTCGTACTTCCACGAGATGATCTTCTCTGGGTGTGCTTCTCTTGTATGGTGGATGTTCTGATGGAGAGCTGGAATAGTAATAGGCCTTCTAGGGAACCAAGTGGATCTTTCTGGACACACCTTATGACCATCAGACGTCTCATAAACTGTTTCTTCTTCATCACCCATTTCTACGAACATCTCTGGCATCTCGTCTTCACTAATCTCATCCACGTCACTCTCTTCAGCTATCCTTTCTTTCTCCTTCTCTTCTTCAAGGAACTTCCCGAAATCAAAAAGTTCATCAGATGTTATACTTGGTGCAATGTTTTGCTGCTTCTGCCATTCTTGAAACATTTCGAACATCTTCATCTGTACTTAGGTCTAAAACTTGATGAGATATCTTTGATCCCTCACAACCTTCTCAAGATTCTTGTTCTTGTGTTTCAGCTTCTTGATCTTTCTTTTCAGCTCCTAATTGTTGTGCACAGAGCTTTTAAGAGTACAGATCTCCTTTGTAGCAGTCTTTCCTACTTCTTTAGCCAACTTCTCATACAGATCCTGGTGCACTGGTTTGCGGCATTGTGCAGCAGGAGCTGAGGAGGATGGTTCAGTTGGCCTCTGTGCAGGAGCTTTGGGGGCTGGAGCACTAGCAGTTGACGGTCCAGGTTGATCTTCCACCCCAAACATCGATTCAAGAATCACTTCTGCTTCAACATCATCCTCAGTCATCACACGAGGAATTTCAGATGCCGGTAACTGTTCCCTTCGTCTTTTTCTTTAGGCCCTTTAAAATTCAGCTACTTGTTGTAGGGCTCGTGCAGTTTCCAGCTGTTCCTCTGTTTGTGATTCTCTGCCTTCTTGCAACAGACCAGTCGGCCTCTTTCTCTTAACCACCTTTGAGGGAGCTGCTTCAGTGACCACCCTTTTGCCTCTAGCTTTCTCTTGAGATCTTTCTCCAGCAGTTGGTTGAGCTGAGGAGGGACCAGGCTCAGATGGAGCTGATTCAGTAGCTGTTCTCTGTTGAGATTCTGCCATATCTTACTTCCTTTTCTGAATTTTGTTGTATAGTTCTATGATAGCAGGGTAGCGTTGGGTCGGGTACATGTTCTCAAACATAGGCTCCCAATAAGTAGTGTTGCACTCAGTAAAAAATCGTGCACCTCTGGTAAAGTTGTACTCGTCACCAAGAGGCAGATTCTCATGCTGTGCATTTATCATCATCTACACAAATCTAGGATACATAGCCCACTTGTTGGAATCAGACTAAGCGTTCTTTACCAGGTAGTCAAAAATCATCCTAGACAGATTAAACGACTCATTCTTACAGATCTTGATCATAGCACTTGACCACTCCGTGCTAAGAGCATTATATCCCCCTTTCCTGTGACATAGAGACATGATAAATACGTGACTAATCAGTCTCCAATCCCTGGTCAGCTTGATCTTCTTGATGTCCCCTCTTTTGTCGAATTCTTCTTTGTACCCGACTTTCTTGAACTCACTGTGAATATCAGCTTTGGATAAGAATCTAACTGTTCCAGGCTGATCTCCAAGTCTCAGCACGCTTCTGACTGTTTCTTCCGAGATAATCACTGGTTTGTTTCTGACTGTAGCGTTGATTTTTCTGACGCCATTGACGACCTCATATCTAGCTGATCTCCAAAAGTCTTCAATTTGAGCTGAATAAACATGTAGACTGTGCTCCACCGCATATCCGATCCTGCTACGCCGGATCCATGCAACGACATCTCTGAATTTTATATCGTCAGTCTCGAGATTAATGGGCTGGTTGTGCATGCCTCTTGGGTCCCATTCAAGTGCCATCTTTTTCAGGTCATGTGCACGAAAAACAAGTTAGAAGTCTTGATTGTAAGTAGACGACCAACGACTCATCTTAGACTTAGACGGATAACGGACTTAGACCATTTTAAGTTCTTCATGTTTTGTGTTTTGGTCAGTCATAAAATTATGTTTGATTAATTTTCTTTATAAGTGTGCAAGATTAATTTGATTCTACAGTCTATGATCATTAATGTCCAAGATTCAGTGCACAAGTAACAAGTCTAAGTACGAAATCCAGTTAATGGTCTTGGATAGTCAGGTGCGTATGGTCATATGAGGTTCTGTGAGCTAAGTGCTCAGCCAAGTACGCAGGTCATATTACACTTAGTGGTCTAAGCACTTGGTCAAGTACGCATGACCCATAAGGTTTTTGTGAACTAAGTACTCAGCCAAGTACGCATGTCATATAAGACACAGTGGGCTTAGCACTTAGGTTAGTACGCAGAGCCATGATCTACAACACATGAGAACACAAGTGCGCAGGTAAGTCAAGACTCGGGCATGGTAACCCCATAGCCTTGATAGACCAATCTGCGTACTAGCCAAGTACGCAGACACTTAAACTCTCGTTTAAGATTTAGGTGCGCAGCACAAGTACGCATGCATCTAGGGTTTCTGAGGTTTGAATATGTATGAAACTAGTGCGCAATTTCTATGAAACAAGTGCGCAATATTCAACTGTAAGTACGCAATCTTCAGAATCAACACCCCAATGTTCATAACCCAAAACCCACAACTGATTGTGTTTAATTGAACTTGTTATCCCTGTAATCACAAGAAACATATTAATCAGAACATTATCTACCTTAAACGTAATGAAAATCAACAACAATGGAGAAGAAGGAGTGGATTAATGGGTGATTAAGGGTGATTAGGGGTTTAAGGGTGATGATGAACGATGAGGATGAAGATGATCAGATTTGGGGTAAAAATTAGGGTTTGTTAAATAGTGATGGTTGTAAAAAAAATTTTACACACGTATATATACAAAGGACATATGGGCCTGCGCACTTATGCTAAGTGCGCACGGCCCCATAAGTACGCAAGGGCCCAAATCCAGCCCAATAACTAGGGATTTACCATATCTCACCTTCTGCATTCAAGATCATACTAACCATACCTGCCAGATCACGTTTCAACTTCCCGTTGGATAGCTGCAGCCTAAGAAAAACTGTCGGTATGCTTGTCCACTTAAATCCATGCCTTTTCTCTTTCAACATGTGTTTGGTGATGATGTTTATCATGTTTTCGGTAATATTGACGAAAACTTTGTGGACCCCACTCGTGCTAGGTATAAGCCTACCGATCCTCAAGGTTTATCGAGATATAATGATGAGAGCTTCAGGTCTATGTTACCATAAGCAAAGAAGATGATCATTATTTTGATCAGATGATGAGAGCTTCAGGTCTATGTTACCATAAGCAAAGAAGATGATCATCTGATCGCTTGTTGAGCTATATATATATATTTGCATGTCACTAACATTGCGTGTCTTTTGCTGCTCATTTGATTAATTTTCCTAGCCCCGCATTGGTAGCTTGCACTCTTAGGTGTTTTTTGATTACCTATGCATAAAATTTTCTGTGTCTTTTGATCTCTCAACCTGTGTATGACCGGACTCAGCTTGTGCAGACTTATAGCATAGTGGGAATCCAACTTTCCGTGTAGATCTTTACTGTTTATCACCTATTAGCAGTTTACTTGATTCCAGGCTGAATCTACCGACACATCGTTGCTTGAGGCCACAACATCCTCTGGGTCCTATTCACATGCTGACGAAATATGATTAGTTCCTATCATTTCTTGAATTAATTTTGTTGAAATTTTGCAGTAGGGATAGACCGGTTTTACTTTCTCCCCCAAAAATCTTGTTTGAAATAAAAAGAAGATTTTTTCGATATATTATGCACAAGTAAAGGTTTTTTTTTTTTTTTTTTAATAAGAAATCATTCAAAATTTATCATCTCCAGCCATGTTACCAACTGACGAAACCAGGTTTTGTCAAAAGCTTTTGTGAAGATATCTGCCTTTTGATCAACAGTATCTATTGGCAACACCTGTATATATATCCTTTGTCGTGATCATCGCAAATTGAATGAATCCGAATTTCAATATGTTTGGTTTTAGAATGATCTATTGGTTTCTTCACGATGTCACGACAAGCATCATTATCAATGAAAATAGGTGTGTGCATGACATTCAAACCGTAGTCCAAAAGCTGATTTTGGATCCATAACATTTGACAGCAACAACCGGATGCAGCTGTGTATTCAGCTTGAGCAGTGGAGATGGACACTGTTGTCTGCTTCTTGCTATGCCAAGACACCAGCCTATTACACAGAAATTGACAGCCACCAGAGACAGATTTATTGTCAATCCTGCAACCTGCATGATCGCTATCAGAGTATGCGATTAAATGAAAATTATCACTCTTAGGATACCATAAACCAAGTTTCGGTGTCCCTTTGAGGTAGCGGAAGACTCTTTTTACTGCAGTTTCATGAGATTGCTTGGGATTTGACTGAAAGCGTGCGCAGCATCCAACTGCCCACATAATGTCTGGTCTGCTGGCTGTAAGATACATCAGTGAGCCAATCATTGATTGATATGTGTGAGGATTCACTGAAAGGCCTTGAAGATCTGGTACGAGTGTTGTATGGGCCGCAAAAGGAGTGTTGGACGGCTTGCAGTCAGACAGGTTGCATTTTGCCAGGATGTCTCTTGTGTATTTGGATTGATGAATGAGAATCCCGTCTTCTTTCTGCTGAACTTCCAGTCCTAAGAAAAAAGACAATTCTCCCATCATGCTCATTTCAAATTGAGACTTCATAATGCTTTCGAATTCCCTGCACAAATTTTCATCAGTGGAACCAAAGATAATATCGTCAACATATATTTGAACTAGAATAGAGTGTTTGTTGACTTCTTTGGTGAACAGAGTCATGTCGATCTTCCCTCTGGTGTATCCATTTTGCAACAAATACGATGACAAGGTCTCATACCAAGCTCGAGGAGCTTAATGAAGACCATAGAGAGCCTTATCCAATTTGTAGTATTTGTTGGGATGACGAGGGTCTTCAAATCCCGGCGGCTGACAGACGTAGACTTCTTCCTTGATTTTCCCATACAAGAATGCACTCTTCACATCCATTTGAAAGACTTTGAAGTTTTTGTATGAGATGAACGCCAAGAAGATACGGATGGCTTCAAGTCGAGCAACTGGAGCGAATACTTCCTCATAATCAATACCTTCCTGCTGACGAAAACCCTGAACCACCAGACGAGCTTTGTTCTTGATCACCATTCCACGTTCATCCATCTTGTTGCGGAAGACCCATCTCGTTCCAATAGGATACTTCCCTTCAGGTAAATCCACTAGCTCCCAAACCTTGAGTTTTCTGAACTGAAAAAGCTTTTCCTGCATGGCTTCTACCCAGCTTGCATCTCTAACTGCATCTTCAATGTTGAAAGGTACTATCTGAGATAAGAATGCTGAGAGTGAGGTGTTGAGCTTATCTGCCTGATTTCTGGTAAGAACACCCTCAGTGATGGGTCCGATGATGTTTTCAACAGGATGATTCTTAGATGATTTAAATCCCATGTTCGGCTCTTCTTGAACTTGGGAAGGCAAATTTGACAAGTGATCTTCAGGGATTGATGAGCTGGATGGATCATTTACAGACTGTTGTGCTGAAGATGTTTCTTCTGAAATTGGAGTACCTTCAAAAGGTTGTGTAGTTTCAGCAGCTGTATCACCATTTGTGGGTTGAATAGGAAAGATTGGATCAGCTACTAATGGAGAGAGTCGGGTGGTGAAGGGTGCAACATCGTCTTCAGAAGAGTAAAGAGTATCTTCGAGAGGAGAAGGAGCGGCTGCTTGATTGTCAGGTGTTTGATCTTCAGTGATATTGAAATTGTTGAAAACAACGTTCACATCAAAGAACCAGTCAGGACCGGCTCCTGTGTTAGTGGGGTTGGATTCCTGCCAATCTACATAGAAAGATTCAAGGATCATCTTGGTGCGTTTGTTGTATACTCTATAAGCCTTTTGACTTGAAGAGTATCCAACAAAGAAGAATTCATCTCCAACTGCATCGAACTTCATTATATTCTCATAGTTGTTCAGAAGAGTACATGAGCATCCGAAGGGCCTGAAGTAGTCAATCAGAGGTTTTCTTTTGAAAAGTAATTCATAACCTGTTTTCCCACGCGCCTTAACGATTAAGACTCTGTTAAGAACATAACAGGCGGTATTCACAGCTTCTGCCCAGAAGATGATCGGCAACTTGGAGTCGATGAGCATTGTTCTGGCAGCTTCAATAAGTGTGCGATTCTTCCTTTCAGCAACTCCGTTTTGTTGAGGAGTTCTCGTAGCACTGTACTGAAGATGAATTCCTTTGTTGTTGCAGAAAGTCACGAAGCTTTGATTTTTGAATTCAGTTCTGTGATCGCTTCTGATTGACCTGACCTTTAACTTCACTATGTTTTCAATAAGAGGAACAAACAACATCAAGATATCAGTAGCTTCACTTTTGTATTCTAAGAAATACACCCATGTAAAACGAGAAAAGTCATTTGTTATCACCAAACAATAAGATTTTTTAGCTAAGCTTTTAACACTAATTGGACCGAAAAGATCCATATGCAATAATTGAAGAGGTGAGTCAATTGAGTTCACTGTTTTGGATTTGTGCGATTTTTTGTGTTGTTTTCCTTTGGCACATCCTAAACATTTTTCAAAAAAAGGGAATTCCTTAGAAGGAAGACCTCTAACAAGATTTAGTTTAGAAAGTTTGTTAATGTTTTAAAGTTTACATGTCCCAATCGCCTATGCCATAACAGTGACTCTGACTCGGATGCCTTTGAAAGTAAACAAGTCATTGGACACTCAGACTTGGCATCTCTCATATTTATCACGTAGGTGTTATTCTGCCTAGGAGCTTTTAGCATAATCATATTTGTGGGTGGTATGAATCCTGGCTTCAGAAAGATGCACTCCATGTCATTGAATAACACCGAGATTCCTTTGTCACAGACTTGTGATACGCTCAATAGATTGTAGCACAATTCTGGAACATAATTCACATCTTCTAAAGTCAGTGCGTCAGAAACCACATCTCCTATTCTAACTATCTTTCCGCCCTTTTCATTTCCAGCGAAGGCAACAAACTCTCCATCAATAAACCGATAGTTTTTGAGGAGTTCTTTCAGCCCAGTCATGTGCCTTGAAGCCCCGCTATCAACATGCCATAGATATCTCATGAGGGCAATCAACCATTTCTGTAGCTTATTCTGAAATACAAAAGAAAACAAAAGAAATACACATATAAATACAAGAGACTCTATGTACAATCACGACTCAAACCTTCACTTAGTAAACTTTGGGAATCCAGGTCTGCTTTAGTTTTGATCTATCGTGATTTTCACCCAAAATTGACTCTTGTCTTTTCAAAATTTTTGTGGTTTTAACAAAACTTTTTACTGTTTCTTGAAGGTTTTTAATCTGATCAGAAAAGTAGTTTAGAGTTTTGACGTCATTATGTGGTTTAGATTTCAAATGACATTTTTTTGACCACGACCCTCATTTCCACATCTAAAGCATTTTGAGTGTTTAGGCTTGATCTTTGGAGAAGGTGTGGATGATGATCTCTTCTTGATCTTGTTTGAGCAGGAGCTTTCACTTAAACATGATTCATCAATGTTACTACTTGATTCTTCGTTTGTGTTGCAGACAGGCTCGCTGATGTTGCTTTCTGTATCACTCTGTGATTCTTCAGAACTTGAGTTACCTGTTTCACTTTGTGATTATTCAGAACATGAAATATCTATAGATGATGGAGTAAACTCTGGAATTTCTTCAGTGAGAAATTTCCCAAACCTGTTTTGTTTTAAATCTGGTACAAACACAGATGGTCTATATACATTTTTATCATCAGAGAATGCAGCATTAAGATCAACACAAACTGGCATAACATTGTCAAGACAAACATTTGAGCGTTTGATAGGATTCTTCCTATCATCAGAGGCCACAATGCCTTTTAAGTCGATCTAGTCTAGAAGTTAATTTAGTACAGTCATCCGGTCTAGATAAACTATTACAATTATCCATCCTAGATAAACTATTACAGTCATCCAGCTTAGTTAAATTATTACATTCATCCGAATTCAAAATAGTTTTAGACTTATCATTATTCCAGATGAACCAATTCACTGTAGAGTAATTGGCACCCGGGTGACCTAACCCCATCGTCTGTCCACCACAACTCTCATCATCGTCCACCTGAGCCTGTTGGGCATTGCTTTTACTTATATTAGAGTTTGACTCAGATTTGACACATTCTTTTTCAAAAAGATCATTTTTTGGATGAGGTTTTGGAATGGGTATATATTCACTTTTGCTCAAAGGTAAAAACAGAGATTTTTCAAGTCCCTTTTTATCCTTATACCCAATTCCATCTTTGACGAACGATTGCCTTGAGAAATCTATGATGTCAGCATGAGCATTTTTGCTTACATTCCATTTGTCCACAACAATCTGGAGATGATTTGTTTCATTTCTTGATTTTTCTAACTTTTCTGTTAAATCATTTATTAAAAAATCTTTTCTAAAGACAAATTCTTTTAGAGTTTGCATTTCAGCTAGAGTTGCATTTAACTTTCGCTGATACGCCAGCTCATTTTCTTTCATTTCAGTGTTGATTTTTCGGATATCATCCATCTCTCTTAAAATTCTCCTATTGTGAGACAAACAGTAAGCAACAGCTGTAACACACCTTGGTGAGCACAGCTTTGATTTTATTTCAAGAGGAATACTTACCAGATCTCTTTCCTCAGCTGTGGATGTCTTCTCGGCTACGAGTGCTTCCTCAGAAGCGACTTCTTTTCCCTTAACGGCCATCAGCACTCCCTTCAGACCAGCATTCTCTAGCATTCCACCCTTTGGCATTTTAGCCGACGACCCTTCCAGTGAATTCACACCATGTGTGGATTTGGTACAGATTTTGGCCATTAATGCTTTGTTCACATCAGCTTCAACCGCAGCTGCCTCCTCTCCCCAATCGAAGTCTTCAACCACCAACGCTTTCTGTTGATTTGCTTCCCTTCCATCAGTAATCGCCACCATTCTTTTTATCGGCTTGATCTCTGCTTGATTCAGAGTGAGACACTCATATTTGAAGTGCCCAAGAGTCTTGCAGTTGTAGCATCTAATCTTTGACTTGTCAAAACCCGCTTTACCCATTCCGACTCTTCGACCGGTTCTATCTTGAAATCTCTTCACCCTCAGAGTGATCATAGCCATCTGCCATTTTAGATCCATTTCTTCCATATCATCCGGGTCAACTTGATACATGTCTTCAGGATTCATCATCTCACTCTTAATATCACCTGTCTTCAAAGCCTCAAAGCTAGTCATGAATGTGTTGAAAAGCTCAACATGTTCGTTAGCGGGCTTTGTGAGCTGTGGGCTGAGGGTCTTTGCAGCTTTGTCAGAGTATGAGGTTGTCTTTCCTGAGCTTGAACCACCACCACCCATTGCATCCACATATACATGTGATGAGCTTGAACCCATGTCACCTACTGGAATCATTAGTGCCAGATTCTTCATAGCAGTGCTAGGAGCGACTTTCGGAACAGTTTGGTTCATTTCTCTTTTGGTGATATCCATTTCGAATGACTCCAGAGTGTTGATGAGATCAGCCAAAGTAGATTGAGCATTTAAATACTCTTTTCTAATCAACATGCATTGTAGACTCCATTCCTTGGGCAGGGAGTCGAGCAGTTTCTTGATTGAGTTTCAGTTGTTGACTGGAATTCCTGCTTTCTTCATCTTGGTTAGCATACTCATGAATCTGTCAATGTGTGAGCTCAGACTCTCACCACGAATGCTACCAAACATATCATATTCCTTTTGCACCATATCTTGCTTATTTTGGCGCATTTCTTCATTCCACTCATAGTACTCGTTCAGTGCATACCACAGATCATGAGCAGTGCCGTACTCCTCAAACATGTTGTAGACATCATTGGATAAGGCCATGTTGAGGGCACCATAAGCCTTATGGTCCCTCTGAAGTAGCTGTTTATCAACATCAGTGTAGGTGGAGGGATCAGGGTTGAACTCCTCCCATGTAGCAGTTGTTCTCATAGGAATGTGTGGACCTAGCTGGATAGAGGTCCATTGGGTAAAGTCAGTGACGTAGAAGAACGACCTCATTCGGTTTTTCCAAGTTCCATAATCTTCTACACCCTTTAACTTAGGAACTCTAGTTGTTGTTCCAGTTTCAAGTTCTTGTTGGGTAATAGGATTTACAGTTGAGTTGTTATCGTTACCCGCTATTGATTTAGGTTGATTTTATAAGTTTGGTTTTCTGATATTATAGGTTACAGTCCAGAATAATGTCCAAAGTCCTTAAGTGCGCAATTAAGAATGCAATGAGCAAGTCAAGTGTGCAGCAGCCTGTAACAATAGAAACAACCTTGTCAAGATATTTGTCTCCTGATAAGTGCGCAGTTTTGCAAGATACACGAGTAGCTGTTGCTTCTTTGATAAGTGCGCAGATCAGTCAGCACTCAGACATGGTAAGTGCTCAGTCTTGACTGATCAGTCTGCGTACTAAACGAAGTACGCAGACACTTAAACTCTCGTTTAAGATTTTATTGCGCAGAAACCCTAGCCAAGTACTCAAAACTACGCCTTTTCAGTAAGTGCGCATAACAACCAGAAATTTTGATTAAGTGCGCAGAAACCCTAGTTGTGTGCCCAGAGACAAGGAAAGCAATAAGTACGCAACTTATTGGAATGAGTGCGTACTTACAGACATAAATTTAAGTGCTCAGAATAGGAAACAAGTATGCAGCTTATGAGCTAAGTGCTCAAAACAAGAAATAAGTACTCAAAGTAAGAAATAAATGCGCAAATCAATAAATAAGTGCGCAAATCAGGAAATAAGTGTGCAACTCAGTCTGTTAAAAAGCACAAAACTCAGCTGAATCCTATCCAAAACCTTTTCATTCCATTCTGAAATGTTTGGATGAAGTTTCTACTTAAAATGAACAACTTTTAACACCTAGAAACACAACACCAGCGAAATTTGAAGCAAATAGATAAGAAAAACACCTTTTTTTTATAAACACAAAAGTTTATAAAAATCTTAATAAAAACTAACAAGATGAGGGTTTTGATATCTTAAATAGATACAATCTAGAGCACAAAGGCTCTGATACCAAATTGTAAGTCCCAAATACTAGATCTTGTTAAGTGCAAGAGATTGTTATCACTTAGAAACACCTATGGATTAGGTGTTTTAAGTGATTAATCTTCTACAACAAAGAAACTAGATGAATATGATAAAAACCGACACACAAGATGAATAATAACACGATTCCATTACTGATTTGTCACTGAAACACCATGGAACACATACAAGTACGCACCTAAATAATCTTGTGCTACAAAGATAACCAAAAACCCTGACCCTAGAGTTGCTACAAAGCTTGCTATATATAGATATGCTGATGGGCCTGCGCACTTAAGCTAAGTGCGCAGGGCCCATGGTTAACTACGCGGCAGCTAGGGTTTACACATAAACTATTGCATAATTACATATTAAGTCCCTTGACTTACACACTACATAATAAACTAACAAAAGTCTTCATTCTGGTAACTGTGGTCTCAAATAAACCCAACAAATAAAATGTTATTATTTTACTATTCATTTGAAACACTATTCATATGAGTTGTAAAATTAATATATTGTAATGTTGATATAACTATTTAAAAAACAAAACCTTAACACGGTGTTCCCGAATTTCATTAAAAAAAAGAAGTGAAAAGAACTAGAAGGAAATAGAGAGAAAGTAAAAAATATGTGTATTCTAGAGTTTCATTAAAGGAAGGGAGTAGAAAGAAGGGGAGGGAAGCACAAGGAAAATCTTTTAACAAAAGTTTCCTCCCAAAATGGAAAGGAAAGGAAAACAAATAAAATGTTTATCATTTACTATTTTACCCTCATACTTAAGTTATTATAATACACAATGTGGGTATAACTGTAAGTTAAACATTTTCTTTTCTCTTCCTTTCAACTCGGGAACACAAAGTATTTAATTTATTTTCCCTTCCTTCAAACTCGGGAACATGAAATGAAGTCATGTATTTTCTTTTAATCCCTTTCTTTTCTCTCTTAAATTCATTTTCTCTTATTTTCTTTCTGTTAGTAAATTCTGGAACATAGCGTAAAAGTTTCTAAAATGATATGGGCCTAAATCTACAATTAAATACGAGCAGTCCATACCTCAAAAAGGCTTATAACTATTTTTGTGTCTGTACATTGGATCTACGTATAGAATTCTAGCAGCCACCTCCCTACAAAGCCCGTTCTTGTGTTATTTCAGGTGCCACTCACTCACATCACATCTGGCCGTGGTATTCTAGCAAAGAATTAATCCTACAGGAATAGTACTTTACCATCCCTACAATCCCTGATTGGAGGTCAGACTATTGTTTATTGAGTTTCTTTATTTAAAAAAAAAGTTAAATTGTCAATGTTTAATTTTTACTAAAAAAATATTTTTTTTGTGATGAACTTCTGTTTTTTTATAAAATTTATATCGAAATGCTAAATAGAAAATACTAAGAAATAGAACGTATTTAAAGGTTTGTATAATTCTCTGTGTCTATTGATCAATAAACAAGCCCCATTATATAGGGGTAATTACAAGAGATAAAAGGAAACACAATAACAATATTCCCACTATACAAGGAAACTAATAATTGACAAAATATAATGCCTAATTGGCGACAATCATAATACACGGTTAATACTCCCCGGTAGTTTGAACGGGTGTAGGACAGACGCTCAAACTGGAGTGAAAAGACTAAAACAGTTGCTTGGAGAGGCCCTTAGTGAAGATATCGGCGTACTGCAATGCGGAAGGTACGTGAAGAACCCGTATGTCGCCTGCTCGAACTTTTTCATGAACAAAGTGTATATCGATTTCAATGTGCTTGGTTCGTTGAAGTTGGACCGGATTATCAGACAAGTATACTACGGACACATTATCACAATAAACGATGGTGGCCTGACGGAGAGGAGTGTGTAACTCTAATAATAAATTGCGTAACCACGCAGCTTCAGCCACAGCATTTGCCACTCCTCTATATTCAGCTTCTGCACTTGAGCGCGAGACCGTTGGTTGACGTTTATAAGACCAAGAGAGAAGATTGTCACCCAAAAATACACAATACCCACCGGTGGAGCGTCTCGAGTCGTGGCAGCCACCCCAATCCACATCTGAGTAGGCGACCAAAGAATTAGTGGTCGACTTGACCATACGTATGCCATAATCAACCGTACCCTGTATGTATCTGATAATCCGCTTCATAAAAGCAAAATGAGTGTCCCGAGGATCATGCATAAACAAACAAACCTGCTGAACTGCGTAAGTGATGTCGAGACGAGTGAAAGTTAAATACTGCAGTGCACCAGCCAAGCTACGATATAACGTAGGGTCCGAAAATGCAGGTCCATCTGTAGCACTCAGTTTGGACGATATGTCCACAGGGGTTGTGCACGGCTTGCACGATGTCATACCGACACGCGAGATAATGTCTTTGGCATATTGTTTTTGAGAAAGAAAAATTCCATTTTTCTGGTGATCAACCTGAATACAAAGAAAATGATGTAACCGCCCAAGGTCTGTCATGGCAAACTCTCATGAGAGTGTGGCAATGATCTCGCGTAAGAAGGCATCATTAGAGGCTGTTAAAACTATATCATCAACATAAAGCAAAAGATAAGCAATATTAGTGGAGTCACGTCTATAAATGAAAAGAGAGTGATCACACGCGCTGCCTCGAAAGCCATGCGAGATAATATAGTTGGCGAATGTAGTATACCATGCCCGAGGGGCCTGTTTAAGCCCATATAGTGATTTTTTCAAATGACACACTAGCTGAGGAAAACGTCTGTCAACAAAACCAGGGGGTTGATGCATATACACAGTCTCTTTCAACTCCCCGTGAAGGAAAGCATTCTTCACATCTAACTGGTAGATTGGCCATGACCGGGAAACAGCCAGAGATAATACTGTACGAATAGTAGTCGGTTTAACGACCGGACAAAATGTCTCATCACAATCAACTCCAACCGTCTGTAAATTTCTATTAACGACAAGATGGGCTTTATACCGTTCCAACGTGCCATCGGCATGAAATTTGTGGCGAAATAACCACATACAACGAATAACTGGGCGGTTTGTGGGACGGGGAATGAGTTCCCATGTCTCATTCTCCAATAAAGCGGAGAATTCTGCCTGCATGGCACGTGACCAATTAGGATCGGCAAGGGCTTTGGCATATGTATTTGGGACGGGGGAAATGGTAGTGGCTGTGAAAGCAGCAGGCGGCTTTTGAGATTTGCGGGATTTGGATCGGGTGGTCATTGGGTGTTGATTTGTGTGTGAGGGTGGTTGGTTTAGGGCCGCAGACGGTTGTGTGGCAGGCTGTGAATGCACGGTGGGCTGGGCAGTATGGGGAATTGGGACTGGGTGAGAGTGGGTTTGAGCCGAAGGGGTAGGGGTTGGTTGTATATTGGGTCGTGGGTTATGGTTGGGTGGCATAGTGGGTTTTCGTCATCGGGAGTAGGTAATCGGAAATGGTGTGGTAGGAGATGGGCGAGGAATGGGAAACTGGAAGGGTAGGTTAATAGGAGGGGGTCGTCAAGGAAGTTATAGGAGTTGGACGGTCGTGGAATGGTGTAGCGGAAGGCGTGTTCATCAAAGGTAACATGCGGGATATGTGAACACGACCGGTGGTAGGATCGAAGCACCGGTAGCCTCAGAAATCTGGGGGATAACCAAGAAAAATACACCTAAGAGCACGGGGATGGAGTTTGTGAGGTGACGTGGCGGAGGTGTTGGGGTAACACGCACACCCGAACACACGAAGATGAGAGTAATCCGGGTGGCGTAGGTAAAGGGCAAAGGTAGGGGTGTAAAAATTTAGTCTTTTGGTGGGTAGGATGTTGTGTAAATATGCGGCTATGTGTAACGCTTCTACCCAAAAAGAGAATGGAAGGTTAGCATGTATGAGGAGGGCACGGATGACATCATTGAGCCGGCGAATCATGCGTTTAGCACGACCATTTTGAGGGGATGTTTGGGGACAAGAAAAGCGGAACAAAAGACCATGGTGAGAGGCAAAGCTTTTAAATGCATGGTTATCGAACTCGCCTCCAAGGTCGCATTGGAAAGTTTTAATTTTGCGGTGAAATTTTGTTTGTATTAGTTGGTGAAATTTGGAAAAAGTTGGGAATGTTTCGGATTTGTATTTAAGGGGATAAACCCATACAAAATGGGAAAAATTATCAAATAATACCATGTAGTATTTATACCCCAATTTACTGGTGATTGGTGAGGTCCAAAGGTCACAATGTATGATGTCAAAAGGTGCAAAAGTAAAGGAATTTGAATCATAAAACGACAATCTTTTACTATTAGCTAGTTGACATGAATTGCAAAGATTAGAAACATGGTCTTTATTACAAGAAAATTGAAACGTACGACGTAATATATCTAAAACTTGAGCCCCCGGGTGACCAACGCGGTCGTGCCAAGGGAATGAGGTAGATGTAATGAAGGAAGCTTGAGGTGGAAGTTGAGGAGGAGTGAAAGGGTAGAGATCCCAGTGCTATTGTCGCGGGAAAGGGTCTTCTTAGTGACGAGATCCTTCAAAGAAAAACCAAAGGGGTCAAATTCTACAGATACATTATTATCCCTAGAAAAACGTCGTACGGAAATTAAATTGCGAATAACATGTGGGCTATAAAGGACATTGTGTAGGATGTATGTGCGGTTGGGTAAGGTATGAAAGCCAGTGCCAGATCCTTGAATTGGGACACATTAACCATTACCAACAAGAATAGACCGATTTAAAGGAGATGAGTTAGGAGCAATAATTTTACCTTGGTCTCGTGAGACATGTGCTTCAGCGCCGGTGTCCATGATATCTTGATGCCATGAGCATTGTTTTGATTGACCTGCATATTATTAAAAGCGGCGCTTAAGTCAGTTGGGCACAAGGCATCATACCCATACTGTGGAGTCCCATATGAACCGTAGCCAGTGGGAGCTGAATACCCAGTGTAGTGGGTCTGAGAAGGTTGGTTAGTGGGCTGATTTGGGTGTCCGGTGGGCCGCCAGTTGGGCTGAGTGGGGTAGGGGCATGGAGGAGGAGTCCACCAGGCCTAATTAGGGTAGGAAGGATGTGGGTGCGGGCTGTAAGGGCCGGTGGAGGCAGGATAAGAGCCGCGACCAGCAGCGTAAGAAGGCCGGCGTCCGCGTCCGCGATAGCTGCTGCTGCGGCCACGACCCCTATATGGGCGGCTGGAGTAATTTGGGGTGTTAGAGTCGGTGGTGGGTTGGTCAGATTGGTTGGTTGTGGGTGGTGCGGTTTGGTTAGGGGTGGTATTGGCGACGAGAACCGAAGAAGAAAACCCTTTTTGTGCTTCAATCCGAATTTCTTCATCATGAAGTAGGCTAAGGGCTAAATCCCAGTCTGCGTCGCGGTTGTTAATGAAAGATGCAGCGGTGTTGTATTCGGGTGGTAGGCCACGCACAAGCTGGAGAACCAGTCTTGAGGCATTAACCGAGTGATCGACATCAGCTAACTGGTTTGCTAAACGCTTCAGTTGTTGACAATAGTCATCAAGAGAAGAGCAGGCGGTTAGGGTAAGGTTACAAAACCGGGTTTCAAGGGTAGCAGCCCGAGCCTTTTTGTTGCTTAGAAAAACCTTCTCAAGTTGTACCCACGCATCTCTAACAGTGGTGGGTTGATCAAATATACAATCAAGATACTTGTCAGACACAGTATTAACTATCCATTGAAAGACCAATGCATCAAGTTCCTTCCAAGATTCGTGTGCAGGATCCACGATATTAGGAGGGGGGGGGGGTACCATCTATGTGATTCGCGACTTTATAAGCAGTCACGTGAAGATTGAACATCTTCACCCATGAAGAGTATGTTACGGTTGAACCATCCAAAGTCCGGATTTTGGACTGGATGTTGGAGACAGAGTATGCAGGGTGGAGGGTAGCGGGTAGTGGGTTTGGCGGTGGTGGATGAATCGGCAGCAGGCTGGTCGGTTTTTGTCATCTCGGCTGGAAAGGGAAAAAATAAAACAGGATGGTTAGTGATGGTGGTGGCCGAAGCCTGTGATGAAGAGGTGGCAGAATGGCCGAAGCCGGTGATGAAGAGAAGGCAGGAAAGGGATCGAAAGAATAGAGCTAGGGTTATCAAAACCGTAGCTCTAATATCATAAAGGTTTGTATAATTGTAAATTTTTAGGGTTTGAATACTCAAAATACATCAACAAAATACAAAACTAGAGCCAACATAAACTCTCAACAATGAACAACAGATGTAGGCGACAAAACACGGTGACAAATCTCTTATTTAACCCAAACCAAAAATGTACCCCCCAATACCCAACTGATCTCAGAGAAATACTGAGATCTTGAATAACAAAGTACAATACATGGATCTGCTGATTGATTAGATCAACAGATCTTTAATAAGACGAATACAATCAATATAAAACTAATACAAACCCTAGAAGACGACTGAGACTCAGAGAGAGAAGACAAGAGATACAAAAATGAACGAATGAATGATATTCGTTATAATAAAGCTTTTATACTCTCCTCGAAGCTGCCAAAAGATGCCATCTCAACGGCTACGATTAAAACAATCCAACGACCACAATAAAGCCAGCTCATCGATCTGTGTCAAACAAACACAATACAAAACGTAACAAAAAAAGATCCGACCGACATTAGTACGTTATAATAATCCATCCAATATTGGGCAACCCATACTTAAGGCCCAATGAAATAAATAAGCCCAATATCCTTATCAGGCCCAATCAGGTAATTGAATTACTCATATACATAACTAGTTTTTATCCCGGGAGCGTCCGGGTTGAAATATCTAATATGACATAATAAAATATTTAATATGACAACATAATTAATGACTTGCCAATATATAATTAATGATTATTATTATTATTATTATTATTATTTATTTTAAACAAATCTCTGCCATAAGTTATCATATTCTAATATATAAAAAAAAAAGAATCTCCGTGTCGGGGTATAAATCTAGTGCCACTACAAAATATTATATAATGTCAAATGAATTCGGAAGTTTGTAATCGATCATTCTAAAAAGAACTAACAGGAAATAAGGAAAAAAAGTTATTTATTGAAATATTGAACGCATTAGTTCGGGTATTTGGGTATGTGGTTTCGGGTATCACCTAATCCCAGGCCCGACCCAAACCCACAATTTTTTTTAAACTAATCCCAAACCTAACACAATACCTGTCGGGTTACAAAAAATAGTCGTTTTTTTCCTCCGTTTTTTGTATAGCACTATGGTACTCATTGGAAAGATAATAAAACGCTCGTTAATTTGGTGTAATTTTTTTTTTAAATCTCGTATATAAAAGATATTAACGTTTAAAAGTTATAGGAGGAAACATGAGAGATAAAATAATAAAGGTTTAATATTTATATTTAGTAGATTAGGTATTTAATAGATTAGATTAAACTATATTTAAACCATATTTATTCCTTTTTTTAATTGGTCTACAGTTGTCACATCACATCCTATGTGGCATCTCTCAAAAGAGAGATTGCATAATATTATGACATGTAGGATTATTAGCTTTGCAATATCTATATATATAATATAATATAATATAATAAACTAAAGTATTTTTTATGACATGTCATAATATTATGCAATCTCTCTTTTGAGAGATGCCACATAAGATATGATATGTCAACTCTAAACCACCCAATCCTAAACCTGATACAATACCTGTCGGGTTACAAAAGATAGTCATTTTTTTTCTCCGTTTTTTATATAGCACTATGGTACTCGTTAGAAAGATAATAAAACGCTCGTTAATTTGGTGTAATTTTTTTCTTTAAAAAATCTCGTATATAAAATATATTAACATTTAAAAGTTATGGGAGAAAACATGAGAGAGAAAATAATAAAGGTTTAATATTTAAATTTAGTAGATTATGTATTTAATAGATTAGGTTAAATCATATTTATTTCTTTTTTTAATTGGTCTAGAGTTGCCACATCGCATCCTATGTGGCATCTCTTAAAGGGGAGATTGCATAAGAGTATGACATGTAGGATTAATCCCTTTGCAATATATATATATATATATACTAGTTTTTATCCCGGGAGCGTCCCGGGTTGAAATATTCATTGGCATAATAAAATATCTAATATGACAACATAATTAATGACTTGCCAATATATTATTATTATTATTATTATTATTATTATTATTATTATTATTATTATTATTATTATTTTAAACAAATTTCTGTCATATGTTATCATATTCTAATATATATATATATATATATATATATATATATATATATATATATATATATATATATATAAAACAAATCTCTGCGCCGGGGTATAAATCTAGTGTCATTACAAAATATTATAGAATGTCAAATGAATTCGGAAGTTTGTAATCGATCATTCTAAAAAGAACTAACATGAAATAAGGAAAAAAAGTTATTTATTGAAATATCGAAGGCATTAGTCTAAGGGTTATGTGATGCGTTAAAAAATTCATGGGTATATGATCGGGTATATAGTTTGGGTATTTGGGTATGTGGTTTCGGGTAATTGGGTCGGGTATCACCTAATCCAAGGCCCGACCCAAACCCACATTTTTTTTAAACTAATTCCAAACCTGACAAAATACCTGTCGGGTTACAAAAAATAGTCGTTTTTTTTCTCCGTTTTTATATAACACTATGGTACTCGTTGGAAAGATAATAAAACGCTCGTTAATTTGGTGTAATTTTTTTCTTTAAAAAATCTCGTATATAAAAGATATCAACGTTTAAAAGTTATGGGAGGAAACATGAGAGAAAATAATAATGGTTTAATATTTAAATTTAGTAGATTAGGTTAAACCATATTTATTTCTTTTTTTTAATTGGTCTAGAGTTGCCACATCACATCCTATGTGGCATCTTTCAAAGGAGAGATTGCATAAGAGTATGACATGTAGGATTATTAGCTTTGCAATATATATATACTAGCTTATACCCCGGGAGCGTCCCGGGTTGATAAATCTAAGTAAAGTGAATAAAATTAGAAGTATCTAAACTATAAAAATGGCATCTATATAGCAATTACCTGTTGGAGAGCGTCCCGGGTTAAAATATCTAATATGACATAATAAAATATCTAATATGACAGCATAATAATGACTTGCCAATATATGATTAATGAATATTATTATTATTATTATTATTATTATTATTTTAAACAAATCTCTGCCATAAGTTATCATATTCTAATATAAAAAAAAAGTAATTGGGTCGGGTATTACCTAATCCCAGGCCCGACCCAAACCCACAATTTTTTTAAAACTAATTCCAAATCTGACGCAATACCTGTCGGGTTACAAAAAATAGTCGTTTTTTTTTCTCCGTTTTTTATATAGCACTATGGTACTCGTTGGAAAGATAATAAAACGCTCGTTAATTTGGTGTAATTTTTTTCTTTAAAAAATCTCGTATATGAAAGATATTAAAGTTTAAAGTTATGAGGGAGAAAATAATAAAATTTTAATATTTAAATTTAGTAGATTAGGTATTTAATAGATTATGTTAAATAATATTTAAACCATATTTATTCCTTTTTTTTAATTGGTCTAGAGTTGCCACATCACATCCTATGTGGCATCTCTCAAAAGAGAGATTGCATAATATTATGACATCTCATCAAAATGGCTTTGGTTTATTATATGTATTGATATATAGATATAGATATAGATATAGATTTCAACAATAATTCTCTACAAGAGATAAAAGGAAACACAATAACAATATTCCCACTATAAAGGAAATTAATAATTGACAAAATATAATGTCTAATTGGCTACAATCATAATACACGGTTAATAGTATTTAGTTTTTTTTTTTTTTTTTTTTATTTTATTTTTTTTTTATCCATAATACATCATATCCACACAACTCTCACATTCTCTACTACTCTTTTTACTATTGCATACGTATATGAATTACGAATAAAACGAGAAAGGACTTGAGGATCAAAGGGTGGTCCCGAGACTCAAGCCATGGACCATTCTAACGCTCCTTCTTCAGGATAGTTTAGAACCTTAAAGAAAAAAAAAAACGAGGTAATAATGACCACAAACGGAGTGCTAGAGCCCAACACAAACAAAAACACATATGAACACAAATTACTTGTAACCAAATATAAAATCAAAGATTAGCAATCAGTCAAACACCTGCCAAGAAAATGCAGGATGAACGATCATATATATTCAATAATTTATACACCAAATATGTATTACCATTATTTTTCTCTTGTTTTGTTTAGAATAGAAAGGAAAAAGAATATACATTGTGCTGCCCATTGCTTTACAACGAGCTCAACATTGATCATTAGCTCAACTATACATAATTTTATTGCTGCTGAACAGTCACTAAAACTTTTCTAGACACACCCTTACAGGTTATTTGCATCATATAAAATTCAGGGGTTCTTGTATCGTAGGGTGCTGATGTTGGTGCCGGTGCTGGTGTGGATATCGGTTCAAGAGGACCTTCTGTACATAGACATTTCCTTCTCCACCAGAACCTTAACCCTATACCACTTTGAAAGTTAGCCAGCTCCTCTTCATCTACAAAAGGTATTACAAAAATCTATTATAGGTGTCAAAATGAATAGGTCACACCACATTAGTAATAGGTCAAAACGGATCATTTTTATAGTTGTTGAAAGCGGTTTTAACCGATACATTTGTTAAAACGGTCACTTTCAAGTTTCAACATCTTTTTAGCTACATGTTTTGATCCAATGCTACATAAAACACAATGGATCTATTTATAAGAAACGAAGTTTTGACTTGCCAACATCATAATAAAACATACCAAAACATTCCAAGAGATTTGGATTGGTGGACAAGTGAACGAGAATAGGCGTGACGATGGTGAGAACTGCCCAAAAGAAGAGTATGACAAAACAGATTCTTGCACCCATTTTGTTGCAGATGTATATGCCAAGATAAAGGTTGAATGCTTTGTGTTTAAATGGTGGAAGAATTGGTAGACGCCCTACAAACAGAAGACACATAATAGGATACTTGCTAGCAATGCTTTATTAAAAGAGTATAGTTGGTGATACAACATTTAGTACATAAAGATTATTACCAAATGGCTAATATTATATGTTTGTTAAATGAAAAGTCAACTAGGACATGGCAATGCGCATGAACACTCTTAGGTAGTTGGCAAGTTGTTGTCATTAGTTTGGTGACAGATCTCATTTGGAATCTCCAAGCTAAAATACCTACTTTCATGGTCAAATTTGTATTTCACTTTGAGGTAGGGGTGTTCAACGAATCGAATAACGAATTTTCGAATAATTCGAATCGAATTTCTCGAATTTTTAATATTTTTACCTGAATTCGTATTCGTTTAAAATTCAATTTATTCGATTCGTATTCTATTCGAATAAGAAACTCGAATTCGAATAAATTCGACTTAGTTCAAATTCACCATAAATAATGAACTGTTTTATTTTTAGTTTTAAAACTAATACAAACTCATTAATTTTAACATGTAAAATACAAATCTACAAAACTGATAAAAAACAATATGTCAAATACGGGAATAGTAAAAATAGTAGAGAGTGTAGTTTGTTAGAGTTTTGTGATGTATAAGGTAAACTTGCAAAATATAGTTATGGTAAAAGTTGTAAACACTATGTGTTCTTAGAGTTTGACCAAAATTTAGAAGTTCTTTTTTTTTTCAATGTGTAAATTTGTGTATATAATAATGTGTATGTGTATATGTATATTTAAAAAATATATATATATATACAGTTTTTATCCGAGTTTCAAATTTACAATCATAAATTCGTATTCAATTTACTGGACTCGAATTCGAATTGAATCGAATTCGAATTCTTAATAATTGAATCGAATTCTTGGTAATCGAATCGAACTAACTAAGTCGAATTTCGAATTTTTCAAATCCGAATCGAATTCTGAACACCCCTATATTGAGGTGAAGAAATCCCACCTGTGATATGATTAATAAACAAATCATGGACCAACAAGAAGTGTTAGCAAAGGAGAATCATACTGGAACTCTTATCTTTGATCAGATAATTAGCAACACCCAAAGAGCCTCCCATGCATAAGGTCATGGGGTGTGGAGACATGAAAAAGGTCATGTCTTCATGCCACCTAGGCAAGATGATGTCTCAATATGCTTGAGACATGGGTGGGGTATGGAGACATGAGAAACCCATGTCTCAAGCATTTATTATTATTATTATTTTTTTCTAAATATTAATTTTAACTAGTTTTATAAAACTAACAAATAAACAAAATATAATTCAAATAAATAGTAGATTTAAAAAAAAATTACAAACCATCCTAAAAATTAAAAAAAATTACAAATCATCCTAAAAATTAAAAAAAAAATAACAAACCATCCTAAAATTAATTAGTAAAATACTAATCGTCGATTCCGTTGTTCCATATATATTCGATCAAGTCGACTTGTAGATGATGATGGATGTGTTCATTACGTAATGCGAAATCGTTTAACTCTTGTTGCACTGGGTCATCCGGAATAGTATTCTCCTCCACGGCATTTTCATCGAACTCACAAATAGCTCGGACTTCGTCTTCGATGATCATGTTATGCAACAAGATACAAGCATACATACAATAACGAAGTTTTTTTGGTGTGAAAGCACGTGCCGGGTTTGCGATGATGTGCCATTTTGCTTGTAGAACCCCAAAAGTTTGCTCGATATCCTTTCGCGCCGCTTCTTGAAACTTCGCAAATTTCTTTCTTTTTTCTTCGTGAGGGTGCTTAATACTTTTAACAAGTGTAGAATAGGTTGGGTATATTAGATCCGCAAGATAATACCCGTGCTTGTACTCCACCCCCGAAACTGTGAATTTTGAATCCGGACCGGTTCCCTTTCTAACATCCTCAAACACCAATGATTGGTTAAGAACATTAAGGTCGTTATTGGAACCGGGAACACCAAAAAAGGCATGCCAAATCCACAAGTCTTGTGACGCGGCAGCCTCTAAGATAATAGTCGGGTGACCGTGATCGCCTCGATAAAACATGCCACGCCACGCATTAGGGCAATTTTTCCACGGCCAATGCATGCAATCGATGCTTCCAAGCATCCCTGGAAAACTATGCTTTTCGTGATGGAACTGATACAATTTCTGGATATCGTTCTAGTTTGGTTTTCTCAAATATTTTTTGTTGTAGATCTTGACAACGCGCTTGGAAAACTTATACAAGCAATCACGTGACGTTCTTTCGGACATCCGTAAATACTCATCCCACAAGTCGGATGCCGTCCCGTAAGCTAGTTGCCGCAATGCCGCCGTGCATTTTTGATAAGTTGTGAACCCTCGCTTGCCTCTAGCATCGTGCCGTAATGTGAAATACGGGTCACAACTCGCCAAATCATCGGCAATACGTACGAACAATCGACGGCTCATCCGGAACCGCCGCCTAAACATCTCGTCCGTATACACCGGTTGGTCGGCAAGGTAATCTCTGATTAATCGCTCGTGTGCACCTACACGTATGTTGTTACCAAATTACTAACATATATTTGAAGAAAAATTATACATTCTAAAAAATAAAGTATCTAAATATGTATTTGAAGATAAATTATAAACTTACCCTCCCGGTCTCTGTTTATGACTGTTTGCCTAGGTCGCGGTTGCGAGCTCACCTTGTCTTCCTCCGCCACGATTAGTTGTGCCGCTTCCCAAACCGCGTTCACAATAACCCGGTTTTCTTCGCTCAACGAAGATGAGGACTCAACCATTGGTAGGTATGACAGTGTTGGGTATTTTTTTAAAGAAAGTAGAGTGTTTTATGTTGGTTTTGGTTGATTTATGTGGGTTTATTTGGATGGTTGGGTTTATATATTTGGTTTTGGTTTAAAAAATATAAAAAAACAAAAATTAGCCATTTGATATGAAACTAGCCGTTGGTTTTTTAAAAAAAAAGAAAAAAAACGAAACAATCTGATTGGCCCGTCTCACATGTTCCAAATGAGACGTTGAGGACGGGGGTGGAAGAGGACGGGGCAGGGGGCGGTGTGGGGTGGAGGACGGGGCAAAAATGGAGGGGACGGGGGTGGGGCGTCTGTGTACCTCACAGCCTAAGATGTACCCCACTCTAATCCATGAAAGACATGTAATCACTAATGATGTATTGTGAACGTGGAAAAAAAATGAGTTAATGTGGTGTTTTTTTATTGGTTACAAAAAGCATTTGAAAGCACCTTTTTCTGTGACTACACTCACTCATGCCCTAGGGGTCGGTGTGTCACACCTAAAGGGATGAGGTGGCACACGCAATCACCCCAATAATAGTTAGCCTAAGCGTCTCACACGATTTGAAAGAACAATATTTGGGAGGGTTAATATATCAACCTAGAAATCAATTTAATGTTTTTCAAATTCGAGATCTAGCGAAGGGTCACTCACGCCTGCAAACTCAGACTGTGCTTGTGACCCTGTCTACCACCATAACAAAGAAACTCATCACCTGAATGGTCACTGTGGTAAAACCCTTGGCTCAACCGAGAATAATTTTTGCTTAGGGTGGGACTTCAACTCATGACCTCCGCATTGAAAGCCAATGAGGCTACCAATCAGGGTCGTCTCCGAGAATGCTAAAAACATTTTGGGCCTCGGGCGGCACAAAAAATTGGGCCCCCTGATACGCAGTGTTCTCTGTTCTTCCTCACATTAAGACCATGCATAATGACTTAAGTCCCTTTGGAGCGTTTTCTTCCTTATGGACATCACGTCAGCAAAGACAATTTTAACAAAAAATGAATGTGGTGGTTCAAGTCCTTTTAATAACTCAATTATCTAATATTTTATAGGTTTATATTCGGATATTTTTAAAATAAAATAAACACAGAGAATACTTAATAATAAGCATAAAATATTCCTATTAAAATTGAAAAAAAAACATATAAGATCGCTATCTTCACCCAATTCAATTCACAATTACAAACTTCATACCAAACCTACAACTAAATATTAACCTAAGACCATGTGTAATGGTTTCACGTTTTTGGCCATGTGAACGCCGCATCAGCAAGGATATTTTGAGGAAAAATGTGTGTAATGGTTCAAACTCATTTCATGCTCCACCAATAATTACCTATTTATTTTTTAAAAAAATCTTAAATATTTGGAACTACAATAAACCATTAATATTAACAAATAAATATTATAGTCTAAAAAAACTTCAAACTGAAATTAAAAAAAAAAAATCTTAAATTAGAATTACAATAATGATTTAATAAAGTAAAATAAGAGTTTTCTAAATTATATGTCGACTAAAAAACTATAGATTGTACATCCAAAGTTAGAAAAAATAATAAATAATTCAAAAGAAGAAAAGTTTTTTTTTTTGAACGGCAAATTTCTTCTCCTTGTGGGACTTTTCTTCTCCTTGTGGGACTTGAACCCATGATCTTTCTTTAGGTGTTCCTAGAAGCTTTGTTTCTACCATTGGGCCACCAACCCCAATCGCTCAAAAGAAGAAAAGTTAATGATTAAACTATTGACTTTAAACACCTACCGGGTACCATCATCTTCTTCATTTGTTCCCTGCATATTTCTTCAACATCCTAAGTATTTTTTTCCAGAACTCCAATAAAAAAAAATTAGCTACGAAATACACATAATTGAAGTGACGGTCTAACAACAACTATATGTATAGTATACAAATATATAATGTCGGGCCCCTTGGAAATTTGGGCCTCGGGCGGTTGCCCAGTCTGCCCAGGCCCAAAACCGGCTCTGCTGTCAATGCACCATAAGGTCATTGGTTGAAGATACATTTTTAACTTGATGTTTTATGTGTAGAGTAGCATGAAGAACCAAACCATTTCGAATAAAAAAGGTAACGATATATGGGGCTGGATATTTAAAAGTAAATTATGGTTTTCAATCAATGTAAAACTAGTTTTATATCCGTCCATTGGACGGGTAGTACAGCAAAATTATACAAAAAAACTTATAAATATTATATTTCTTTCTTTTTGTTTGCTACCACTACACTTTAAAACAAAATTCGCATTTGAAACTATATACAAAAGTCAAAACAGTAGCATCCACTGACCAAAGAGAGTAGTATTATTGGTTCCACCTATTGAAGAAGGAAACACAAAGAACATGGACATCTTTTAACTGATGTCATAAATTATCATATTTTTTGTATTAGTAAAATATGATCTTTTATGGGTTTAAATCCTTGCAAATGCAAGGTTAGGTAAAAATAAGGTGGTATAAAATTTGCCATTAAATAAAAAAAAAGCGCAAATTCCAATGCAATATGTGAAGAAGAACATGCGGCTTTAGTAGCACAAAGATTATGGAAGCATCGTAATGCAAGGAGGTTTAATAACCTAAATAACTCAACTACTCAAGCACAAAGATTGTAGGGATATTAAAGAAGACACTTGATGAATTAAAAAATAATTACTGTTATCTAGTAATGGGGAAGGGAAGGGAGGTTTTCGGGAATTACGGATTTGCGGCTTTGGTGTGTGTTTTGGTGAACTACATATGCCGCACTAAGGGGTTTCGTGTGTTTTGGTGTGGGTTTGGGAGAGGGTAATCAGGGCCGGCTGGGAGGGTGGGCGGGGTGGTCACCGGCTTAGGGCCCAACCCTTAAATAGGCCCGAACGTTTTTTAAAAATATACACACACACACACACACATATATATATATATATATATATATTAAATTCTATATTAAGGATATATATTAGTGTTTTATAGATTAAAGCCTTGTTAGTGGAGTTGGAAAAACCATGTTAATTTAATGTAGAAGTTTCAATCCTTGGCTCTAGCACCATACTCAATTTTTTTTTTTATAATTCATTCCTCTTTACAAAATTTTGGGCCAAATTTTTTTTTGCTCGAGGCTCAAATTTTTTTGGCATTTTCGGAGACGGGCCCTGAGGGTAATCAATGGTCTATGTTTTCTAAAGATTATCGCGGATGCGGTTTTCGTGTATTTTACGCGTGGCATGAGTTTCTCTAATAAACAATGTAGCGACTGAGTTTGGATAATGACTATAAAATGGTCTAACATGTCACAATATAGAAAGGTATAACACTTAACTTTCACTATATTTTCTTTAATCTGTCTGTCATAAATCAACTTCGTTGTGTATTTTTGCCTAGATTTAAAACAATGATTAGTTGACATACGATTATAGAATTAAAATGTTATTACAATTGTAGATCAGCAAAATGTTACCTGCAATTTGCCTCGCATCAGGGCATTGATTGTTTCTAAACCTCTCCAAACACCTCAATATAGTACACCAAATAATACAAGTTGTTAGGATTCGATCTCTCGATCAACATACCAAACACAAACAAACTGCAAAAGATAAAAATAAACGAACACGAGAACACAAGGATTTACGTGGTTCGGTCAGCTGACCTACGTCCACAGGCTGCAACCAGGATATTTTATTATTGCTTTCTGCCTCACTCGTAATGAGGATTACAAGTACAAGATGCCTATATTTATAATACAAGATTAGGGTTTAACCCTTGGGGAACAAGAAAACTAATTATGAGCTAAATAAAACAAACGGGCCGGACCCTTGTCTTTAATTAATCTGCCAATTAATTGTTTTCTAACCCAAACCCAAATCAAGGCTCCACAAAACCAACAATCTCCCACTTGGAGGCTTGATAATCTTCAAACTGCCATCCGCTGTGAACTTGTACCTCTTGTAATCTTCCTCATTTTCCTGGTTGCAGCGGCCTTCTCATCAGTTAACCTGAAGGCCCGTTGAAGCTCCCTTGAGCTCCAACACATCAGTCATGGCTATGTCTGCCCCTGACCCATTCTCTGTCTCTACCGACTTCCACTGACACGAACTGCCGGATCCTGAAACACCCTGAGAATAAACACTCTTCGAATAAAGCAGATAATCACCTGGAGAGACTTCGACAGCTGGAATACTGGTTCTCTTAACCCATTGTCGTCTAGAAACTCTGACTGAAGCACAACCCAAGCTCCCACTGCCACGAAAACCCCTGACTGGTAGTTCTGAACCTTTCCTAGCACGCTCAACCTGAATCTTACCTGTGGCTCTGGGTTTATCATCTGCAAAACAAACCTTCTTCTACCCACAAGACTCTGTGAACTCGACTTTGTTTCTCTTCTGAACTGGGACGGTCATTCCCTCAGACGGTAAACTGACCATGTAAAGCGAACCCCGCTTTCTTCCTCGAGCTATGACAAGATTTCCCTTGATAACTTTCCACTGCCCGTTCCCGAATTTAACCTCATGTCCCTCTTCATCCAACTGCCCAACTGAAATCAACTGTTTCTTCAAGCTTGGAATCACCCTGACATCCTTCAAAGTCCATGAACCAACTGAAGTTACTATATCCATATCACCCATGCCCGTAACATCAAGAATATCATTGTTCGACAGTCTTACCTTACCAAAGTCACCTTTCTTCAAATTCCGCAATGCTTCAGTGCTGTGGGTAGCGTGAAATGAAGCACCAGAATTCATGACCCAGGAATCCACATAACTCTCTACACTACAAATTAATGCGTCATCATCTAAGCAGTCTGATGCAGTGTTAACTTCTTTCTTCTCGTTTCGACATTGATTCGTAAAATGTCCAACCTCTTTGCAGTTCCAACAAGTCACATCACTTCGAGCCCTAGACTGACTCCTCATCCTGTTCTTGCTCCCACTACCTCTGTTATTCTTCCTTCTTCTGCCAACATTCAGTAATTCACTTGATGATCCACCTGAATATCTTCGTCTGACATCTTCGCCTAGAATAAGATCCCGAATCCCATCAAAAGTGAACTCGCTGGTAGAACTAGTAATCGCTGTAACAGTCCTTGACCAACTATCTAGCAATGATGATAACAGTAGTAAAGCTTGAACCTCATCCTCGAATTTGATGCCAACTGACCCAAGTCTTGACAAAATCGAGTTTAAGTTGTTGATGTGCCCTGTAACTGAACTTCCTTCTTTCATCTTCGTGTTCACCAGTTCACGTATCAGGAAAACCTTGTTAGCTGCCGAAGGCTTTTCGTACATATTAGAAAGTGCATCCATAATCCCACGCGCTGTGGTTTCTTTCAGAATGTTGAACGCAACATCCTTCGTTAGCGACAATCTAATAACTGCCTTAGCCTTTTTATCCAAGGCCTCCCACTAATCCTGCTTTAACTTCTCCGGTTTGTCACCCAATACCATGTCCAAATCCTTTTGAACTAGCAAATCCTCCATTTGCATTTTCCACCAATCAAAGTCTTTTCCATCAAATTTCTCAATCTGAAGTTTATCACTCTCAGCCATTGTCTCAAACTGAGTAATTTCCTGACTTTGGATCTCGGTAAAACAACCAGAAAAATAATCTTGGACAAACAAAATTAACTTAACGACAATCAAACCACCCGGCTAAACTTTGGTTTATCTCCTTATCTGGGGACGGTGACCGCTTGAATGAAAGATTGATCCACGTGAACTCTATTTTTTTTCTTCGTTTAAAGTGAACAAAAAAAATCCCAATCGATTTTTTTTATATATGTGGCCAACTGCCAGGCACAAAAACTACTCGATCTATCTCCTGCGATGTGTTTCTCGTGTGTAACGAACCTGGCTCTGATACCAGATGTTAGGATTCGATCTCTCGATCAACACACCAAACACAAACAAACTGCAAGAGATAAAAATAAACGAACACGAGAACACAAGGATTTACGTGGTTCGGTCAGCTGACCTACATCCACGGGCTGCAACCAGAATATTTTATTATTGCTTTCTGCCTCACTCGTGATGAGGATTACAAGTACAAGATGCCTATATTTTTAATACAAGATTAGGGTTTAACCCTTGGGGAACAAGAAAACTAATTATGGGCTAAATAAAACAAACGGGCCGGACCCTTGTCTTTAATTAATCTGCCAATTAATTATCTTCTAACCCAAACCCAAATCAAGGCTTCACAAAACCAACACAAGCTTTATCAATACTTGCTCTAAATATACTCCCCTATACTGAATGGTGTCATCCCACTTTGCCTTTTTAAGAATTTCCTTTCGGCCCATTTGTCACTTTACCTACTATAGTGGGGTAATACCAAATCTAAACGCGCAAGGCCGTACTAACCTGCACCTGCCAAACTTTATGAAATACACATACACCAATTGAAATTACCCTATGAATAGAATACCAAGCTTTTCTCTAAGCTTGATATATTCTCAGCTTGACAAAAATATTTGGTCAACATGGTCATATTTAATTTAACAAAGCCTTCAGAAAACAAATTTATTTACATTTTACAAACATGTAGGCATTCATGCTTATGTATGTGTCTGTATGCACAATACATATAAACTTGTGTGTGTATACACATTAGTACTTTACTACCAAGTATCAACAATAATATAAGACCAATCATTACATATAAAGTTGTGTGAGTATACACATTAGTACTTTACTACCAAGTATCAACAATAATATAAGACTAATCGTTCTCGTCAAACATGATCGTATAGTTTCTACATTCCTAGGCTTATCATTTAAAATGTACAAACTCTAGCAACAAAACACCAACTCCTCTGCTCACTTAACTTAATATTGAAATCTAACATAAAAAAAAAATCCAAGTCCCGAAACAACACTCGACAAACCGAAACATAGTGAATACGAAAATCAATAAACATCCAAGACCGGTGATGTAAACAAATTCATGATTGGTTGGGATCGAGGGAGGGCAGAGATAGAGGGCAAGGGTGGAAGGAGCCAAAGGGGAGAAGTAGGAGCAATCGTAAGTTGTAATTTGAGAGGGTGCAAGATTAATAACCATAGTAAACCATGAAAATAGGGGTAGTGGAGGAGTGGGGTGGAACCACCTGCAACTGGTACCGGAAATGTTGGGAGGGAACAGTTTTTAGAACGGCGGGAATAGTTTTGGTAACCGCTATCAAACCCATAACTGAATAAATTATACGGCTAGGATCGTAGGATTTTTTTATCCAATGACTAGATTCAAACGTAAAACGGTTGAAGGAAGCTGATGTCAATATTATATATAATATGCATGATATCACATTGAGCCTACCATAAATTTATTTTTGGTTTTTCTTTGTTTCTTTCTTCTTTTTTTTTTTCTATTGAGAGTGTCAGTACCATAACAAATCTATCAAACCAATACCGACTGAGTTTCCACCGCGTAACGTAGATCATCCAACTAATTAATTTTCCATCTTAACTTAATTCCATTGAATTTTGAACGCCAAATTTGCTATTGGAAAATTTGGCTAAATTATTTCTGTAAACATTCGGGAGTTATCCGGATATATAACTATTAAACACAGGGGAAGAGATAACGTACAAAGCTTTCTTAATGTGAGAAGCGTAGGAAGGCTTCTCACCTCTTAGATGTAGGCGGTGGCATGATGGTAATTATCAACTTTAATCATGGCCGGCTTAAACAAACCAAGGGTAAATTAGGAAAAACGTTCAAAACAGAGGCTTAAACCGAAAATTAATTTAAACGATTTCAAATCGATTAAACATTTTGAAAGATTAAACAATAAAAAAATGGGGATTGGATTTAAATAATCTAAAGTTTAGGCCATTGGCCAATAATAATCCAAACTTTAACGTTGGACCAGGATAACTCAGGTGAACATGTGGGTGTCAAAAATGGACATCCGTTAAGCCTGGACTAACTGGGTTAGTGAAAGCTAACGTGGAAGCTGAGGTGGCCTGCTGACGTGTAGCTGATGCTGGCGAGGCAGGTGAGGTGTCATGATGACTTGGATTTTTTTTAATTTGTTTTCTTCCCTTTAACATCATCATCTTCATCTCCACATCCAGCCACCCTCCCTCTCATCACTTGCGACACCACCACCACCATCTCCACCGTCACCCTCCCCCTCCCTCTCCTCACCATCTCCTCTCTCTCTCCCAAGACCCACAATCTCCCATCTGCGGCCTAATCTGTCCATAAGCATTACTAGCTCTACATATTAACATAACAACACTCACACCACATGCATGACTCCCACCACCCACAATACTCAACAACCTTATATTCATAAACTGTCCTTCAATAGCAGTAGCAAATCCTGAATTAGTCCTAAAACACACTACCGGACTCGAAACGATGTCGTTTAATGTAATTTCACTAGTAAACCCCAAACTAGATGAAATTGAACTACACTTGTAATTATTTAGAGAGGTAGTGGGAACATTATTTCTCCAACAATTAATATTATTGTTATTATTATTCTTATTGATAGCACATATTTGTGTATCGCCTATTGTTAGCTGACGTAAGAGTACGGATTCGTTGATGTAGAGACATTTTGGGATAAAAGTGGATTTCCAGCAGATTAAGGTGGAGCCGCCGGAACTGACGCCACAGAAAATATTCCAGCCATCGGAGATGGATTCAAAGGAGATGTTGGATAAGACAGGGAAGAGTGTGCCGTTTTGCCAGAATTTGATTGGTTGGCTGGGTTTACCGGCGACGATGACGCAGATAGGAGAATGTGGGTCTTGGAGGATGGAGAGAAAGATGGGAGATTGTGGGTCTTGGAGGAGAGAGGAGATGGTGAGGAGAGAGAAATGGAGCGTGGTGGTGGAGATGGTGGTGGTGGTGGTGTCACCTTAGCGAGTCTTGCATACATTATACTTAATTGGGTCAGTTGAGTCATTATGATGGTTCGAGGAATCATCTGGAGTTGTTACGATGGTCCAAGGGAGCATCGGGGGTTGGTCCATAACTATGTGTACAAGGATGGGTGATTTGTAGAATCACTGGATTTAATGCACACACATAAGTCTCGAGTCCCGGGGATTGGTGAACGGATGTGAACATGTTAGTTATCAACTATTATGTGTTTACAATCATTATATAACTTGTCGGTATGTGAATATGTGCTTATATGTGTTAAAATAGTGTTTAACGTGCTGAAAACTCACAACAGCCTGCAGGGGGCGATTAGGATTCCTAATGGCGACCTGCAGGGGCAACTAGGGAGCTAATGGCCACCTGTAGGGGGCGATTACCCCTACTCGCCTGTAAAGGTAGCCATTAGGAATCCTAATGGCCACATGCAGTTCCTACTCGTGTGTAACATTAGAAACGACTAGAAACAACTATAAATACCATACTTGACTTTTAAAACATCATTTGTGAAACCCTAACTCGCCCCAAACCTCTCTCACACGATATTCAACCTCTGAAACCCATTTTTGCCCTAAACCTACCATTTCCAAGCCTTAAACATCATTTTTAGCAAAATCTAGGGTGTGCTATTCATCTTAAGATTTTGTAATCTTCTTGTTTTGATCCCTAAAGGTCCAGACCTGGTTTTGTGAAGTTTGTGTCTTTGAAAACCTTTGAAAAACAGTTTTCAAACAAGTCTAATCCTTTGTATGAGTTCTATGTGATGGATTCATGCAAAGAACGGTTTTTGATGATTAAAACATGGGGTTTGTTGTGTGTTTGATGTGTAATTGATATGGATAAGTTGTTAGGATGATTATCTAGAAGTTTGAAGGTTGTTTGATGTGTTTTGATGATAATATGCGTTTTGACCCGTTTGAGTGATTTAGGAGGATTCTTAGATGTAACGGGTTGATTTGATGGTTGTATGATGTTAGGATTTATACTAGAATGTTGTAGTAACAGTAGGGTGATGATTTGCAAAGTGATTATGTGATGAAATCTGATTTTTTGCCATTTAGTGTAAGTTATGCATGCTTTGATGTGATGTTTTCATAATATTATTCTATTTTGGGAAATGGATGCAAATAGGGTGATAGACTGATGATAAATTGGGTGTTTTCATTTATGATATGTTGCTTGATGATTTTTGGATTGATGTTGGGTGCTTTTACATGTTTCGGATACGATTTGGAGAGTTAAACGCGCGAAAAGTGGCTCCTTGTCTGCAGGGGGCGACTAGGATTCTTAGTCGCCTGTCCAGGGGCGATTAGGAATGCTAGTCGCTTGTTACAAGGCCTACTCGCGCCTTTTGGTAGCCATTAGGATTCCTAATGGCCAGTTTGATTCCTAGTCACGTATTTTGATGCCTAGTCGTGTGTTTTGCTACTATAAGTGTATTTTGAGACCCCGAAACATAGTTTGACACCTAGAAACTTATTGGGAACCCCGTGACATGTCTAGAAACCTGATAACATATGTTCAGACTCGTATATGCAGTATGTGGATTGTATGATAGACTTGGTGAACTGTTATGCGTATTAAGTGCATTTTTACATGTGATTGCTTGGTTACTTATATTTGGCTAACACGGGGGATGTCGGGTCACCAATAGGATGTCGGGTCTTGTCTGATATCGTCGAATTAACATTCAAACATGTTTTCAAATGTACACGGATATGGTCTAGACATTCAGGGACTAGTTGACCTACGGGCAATGTTTAAAAGTAAGGAATCGAGCCTTGAGGCGAAACGAGGCGTAAGCCTGAGGCAGTAGTAATAATATATTAAATATGTACATATATATATAACATTAAGTTTATGCTTTTATGTATAAATTTATAAGTTAGGGGACCAAGCACAAACTAATAAAGATATAAGGGGTTAGATGTTAAAAGATCCAAAGTTAAAATATATATATATGACATTAAGTTGATGTTTTTTATGTCTAAATTTATAAGTTAGGGGACCAAAGACAAACTAATGAAGCTGTAGGGGGTTAAATGTTATAATATCTAAACTTAATAAACCCTAATACCCACTATCTTTCATTATACACGCCACCAACTTCTCATTCATCCATCCAGACATACATAATACACAAACCCTAGCCCTAAAATTCCGCACATTAAATTGATTAGGGTTCGAAATGACGGAGTATCTTAAATAATAACGCTAGAGTGACGCTCGGCTGGGTCGATTTCACACAATGGAGACGCGTTTTGGCTCGATTTTGGTCTAAAATCAGGTAAGATCTCATTCTCCCACCCATGTTACCTTTTCCCGCCTCGAACCGCCTCACCATACTGACTCGTACGTACCTGTATAGCCACCTGAATCGCTGCCTCATACTCGGAATCCTTCCGAGCCACCTCGAGGCGTACGCCTCTGGCGTTTTTTAAAACCATGCCCACGGGTTAATAGATCGGGTACTTATATACATCTTATGATAGGTCGTCGATACTAGGGACTATTATTGCATTGTCTGTTGTCTTTTAAGAAGAACGCAACGTAGGGTGAGTTTCACAGACCGACTTTTACTAGTTTTGTTTTCGGCGTAGAAACATGCTTTACATTTTAGAAACAAAAAGATTATGTTAAACTATGTTGATCGTTTACTTACTATATGATGTCATCATCTATGTCCCAGGGAAAACCATGAATATGTGGGTATACATAACGGGAAAATGTGGATAGATCTATTGGGCCTGACAAACCCCACTTGGGTCAACGCGGTCGGACGGGTGCATACCTGACGTGCTTGTCGTGGTACACGTAAAATTTCCCAATTACAACTAACGTATAGTGGCAAGAGGGTATCGAACACAGGGAGTTTGTGGAATGTGTGTAATCTAACAATTTTGCGAATTAACTAAAATTAATCTACTAAATAAAATATAAAGATCAAGAGTTGTTGATTGTTTAGATTTGAACTAAATTATAAACTAATTACTTAACCAAAGTGAGTTTGTTTCTTAAGATTATAAAAAGCAATGACCATTCCAGGATCCGTTTTCCCTAAACACTTATGCACAAGTTCCAACTAGAAAGAGTTACATAGACATAACTCGTGCATAAACAATTGTTATGATAAAAGGGAACAAAGTACTCGGATTATATTAATGCGAGGTTGTTGCCCGATGACCAATTAATCAATTAACCAACCCAAATCCTACCCGCAATATCTCGATTGTTAGCAACACCAAGAACGTACGATTAAGACTAAATATTGGTAAAGTAATTAACAACTACAAACAATTATTCAAACACCACAATAATCAAGCAAACATACTAGATTATCATTCTAGAAATTCATAGGAAAATACATAAGAGTTCAAGAAAAACTTCACCAAGGAATGATCACCAAATGTTTAGCCTAGCATAGCTTGGTGAATCATCATCATCTTCAAGCAATTGTTCATAAGGATTACAAACATCAAAAACAATGATTAGAAAATGTTCTCCAATGATTAGTTTAGCCAAAAATCGCCCCCAAGAGTCTTAGAAACGTTCACAATGAAAGAGATGCCCAAAAGACACCATAACTTCGCCTTAAATGGTGGGAGTTACAAGATTGTGCAGGGTCCACCGTACCTTACGGTAGCCACCGTAAGGTACAGTGGGTTATAAAAGCCAACGGTGAGGAAGGACTGCCGTACGGTGGGAAATTTGGGTCCATAGGCCACCGTACCTTACGGTGGCTACCGTAAGGTATGGTGGAGCTCTCCTAAAAATCAATTTTTCATCTTTCAATTCTTGTTTTGCTCCATCCCGTTCCGGTCCGTTCCAAAGCCCGTATTTCTTCGTTTTAAGCTCTTTATTGCACCTGCAACCAAAGTACCCGTAGTTATCCAATTCCAAGCAATAACGTGATCAAATGTGGTTAATATAAGCGTTTTAACAATATGGAGGGTTGTTCCTTGAACCACCCGTCACATCCCCACACTTAACCATTGCTTGTCCCAAGCAATCCATCAAAAATCTATTTCCCACCAAAACAGTCATTTTAAAATCAAGCATCAACGTGTAATCTTTGTATTAACCCATCCTCAACACCCAAATCAACACACCCCTCACAATGTCTCTCCTCTCGGTTACAAATAAGCTCTAGCATGAATGAGCTAGACACACAAAAGGCAAACGGGCGGTTGCACAACCATAGGCTTGTACCTAAATCAATCTTCCTCTTATGAGTGTTAAACATGAATGCAAATCAAAGGGACTTTCAGGGTTGTAACTTGCCTAAGTGTAAAGGTAGGGAATGGAATATATATGAGTAGCGCAAACTTTACCCGGTCTTTTATTACACAATGACACACACGCACATGGCTAACACACGCAACATACATACATACGAACACGAACATAATACTCTCACACATCAACTTCTTCTTTTTTTTTTCTCTTTTTTCTCTTTTTTCTCCTTTTCTTCATACATATTATTTTTTTCTTCTTTTTCTCTCTTTTTTTTATTCTTTCGAACAAGTAAACTATATAAACAAACAAAACACACACAACTAAACTTCAAACTTATACTTAGCATAACATACTAACACTCTATTTAACACACAAGACCGGGTCAAGTTGGGTATTAATTTAGGGAGCTAGTTTGAGGGTTAACAATTGATAGGCTTTTAAGGTACAAAATTGGGCAACTAAATGTCCAAACCCCCACCCCTCTCGCTACCATGCTCATGTATGTAATATATGAGGTCCAACCCTCCAAAACCCACACTCACACTTGTTGGATCAGTGTTTAAGCTGCTCTTATGTTTGAACTTGCTAGTAGACACTTAAGTGTTTAGCAAGTTCTTTGTGAGTGTTAGCACAGCGGAATGTTTATAAGTTTATAGCTACACTTTGTCAACAGGAGTTATTACTCCCCCTAGAATCAAGAACAATAAATGAGAAGTGTTTGTTGAGAATCTAAGTATTGAATGAGAATGAAATACTTTGACAGATTCTCAGTAAACACGAAATGGAAATAACAATAATAAGCGTTGAAGGATTTCTTGTATTAAAATCAATGTCTAAAACAGAAGGATGAATCCTTCTTTTTATAGACTTTACAAATACATGAACCTTGCCAAAAAGCAAGTTCAGAAACAAGTTGCAACAAGTTGCAGTCTTGGAACTTGTACATAAAGCAAAAAGAAATACTATAATACTAAACTACTAATATACAAGGGCGGTGGAAAAGATCTTCTTTAAGTACTGATGAATGACAAACTACTGATGAGTAGTTTGTCTTCAGCAGTTCTTTAGTTGAAGTGTCTGGTTTGAACTTCAGAACTTCTGATGACTTCTTCTTCAGTACTTCTGAATCTCTTCTTCAGCAGTTTGATTCCTTGTCTTCAGCAGTTCCATACATAGAGTATTTTGACAGAAAGTGAATTAGACTATGGTTTGCAAAAGTGGTTTCACCAATCCTCTTTGTCCTAACAATCTCCCCCTGGATTGATGAAGCCAAAACCTTACTAATTCCTTATTGTTCCTTTCTGTCCTTCACAATTTTCCATATTCCTTTGAACATGGAATTCTTGAGTTGGTTGAGTTGAGCATCAGTAAGAGACCCTTGTCTTGGTTCCAACTGTTGGATTGTAAGCAGGTCTTTGGTTGATAGTTTCTTCAGTTCTTTCATCGACCTATATTCCCTGCTTGTTTGATCTCTTCTTGTCACAAGTACTGAGTTGTTATCAGTTAAGGACCATCTGATGACTGGTTCTTTAGACTTGTCAAAGTCTGCAGTGTAGGGAACCATGGTGGTACCCTGGGTTTCTCCTGAGTGTTGAATGTTCTCAACTTCAGTGACTCTCAGGTGGGATTCACCTCCTTGCTGTTGTTCCATCACATTAGGTATCTGAAATGTAGGCAAATGATGTTCAGTTGTTACCTTAGTATGCATTTTGTCTGTGATGGTCCTCTGGATTTGATATGCAAATGTGGAAGGATCCCTGAATTGTGTGAGCAGAGGCTTCTCTTCTATGTCAAAATCAGAATGTACTACTGTACTACCTTCTAGTAGTACCATTCTGAAATCAGTTTTTACATTTTCCTCTGTCTTCTTTCTTCTTTGGGTAGCTGGTCTTCTTTGAACACCAGAAGTTCTAACTACTGAAGTTGAAGGTTCAGTAGTTTGAAACTTCTCTGGATTAGCAGCCCTTGCAGCCTTGTATTTTCTGTATGTGTGCACCAATCTTTCTTCTTTCCACTTGGACACTGAGGCTTTTGAACCATAACCATTGGCTACCAGTTCTTCTATCATCTGAGATCTCTTGGCCTCTGTGTCTTTACCTGCTGCAAGCTTATCTGCAACAAGTTGAGCTCTTCTTGTCAGCTCTTCCGCAGAGAGTCTCTTCAATGTATGGGCTTTGACTTTGCTGTTCTTCATAATGTAAGACATCAGTTGATGTCTTTTGTCTTGTTCAACAATCTCATCAAGGCTAGCCTGCCTTTGTAGTTCAGCTTCATAGGCCTGAAGTTTTTCTTCATGGCTCAGGTCTAAGTCATCCCTTTCTTCCAGATTTTTCCAGATCAGATCTTCTCTGGCCTTCTTCTGAGCTGCAACTAAACTCTTCTCTAGTAATTCAGCTGATTGAGAGATTGGAGAAGGGATTAGCACAGTCATTGTTGTAACTATTGTAGTAGGCCTGATAGGAGCAGATGTTGGTTGAATGGGAGCAGTTGTTCTGGAAGGGTCAGCAGTTTGAGATTTGGAAGCGTTAACCTCTGATGGCTTGACAACTACTGAAGGTTTGTCAAGTACTGAAGGATTGTCTTCAGTACTTTCTGATTCTTTATCAGAACTTTGGTCATCAGAGGTTTCTTCATTATGCCCTTGGGTTTCATCAGCCTTTTCATCATCTTCTATCTCTTGGATAGAGACACCAAACTGTTGTGCCAGTTTCTCTATTCTGGCCTGATCTTGTTGATCTCTAGCTAGGATAGCCACTCTTGCCTTTCTTCTGGCTTCAAGTGTATCCATAGGTACCTTGATTTTCTCCCCCTTTTTGGCTTTATCACCTTTGGAAGTTGAAGCTTGGGAGAAATAACCTTGAAGATGAGCAATCTGTTTGCTGTTGTGATCTATCTTGTTGGACAGATCATTCATCTTCGTCTGTATCACTCCAAATTGATTCTTCATGGACAGCTCCAAGTCAGCTGTGTATGTTTGGATGTGATTTTTGATGAGGGTGTTCATCAAGTGATACAAGGGACCATCTGGGCTGCATAGTTGGTTCAGGTCTATGCTAGGTTGCCCAGGGAATTGGGTAGGCATTTGCAGTGAGGGGTGTGTTTTAGGTTGATCTCCTTGTTGTACAGGAGATGCCACTCTAGGGGAATCATGGATTGAGTGGGCTTTAACCTGAGATGGTGTGACTAGCTTCTTGAGCTTAGAGACACCAGGTGCAGGACCTTCACTTGCAGCCGTCAATTCAGTAGTTTTAAGTGTTGAAACATCATCCAAATTAATGGAATCATCTGAATCCCTGATTACATCCTCAATGAGGACTGTATCAGTTACATCATGAGCTGAGCCCAACTCAGTTGTCTCATGTACCTCTTGTTCTTGGTACAGAGGATTTCCTACCTCAGGCATTAAGCCTTCATCAGTAGTTGCCACAGTTGAGGTCTTAGCTGTTTTACTTATGTCCTCAGGTCCACCACTGGGTGGTAAATGAGTAGTAGCAGCCTCAAAAGTACTAAAGGTTTCTAAATTTGGGCTTAGAGACCGTGGTTCATCCTCATCTCTTTGGTTGGGGCTATGAGTGTCCACATCCATGTCACTGTCTGAGGCTATGTCCCCTGTTTGATGTGTTTGATGGGGACTAACATGTGTTGATGGGACTTTCTCTTTTAGCCCGGAGAGAAGTTTGGCAATTTCTATGTCTGGTTCAGAAATTTGGGGTGCTGGTTCAGTAGTTTGGGCAGTGGGTTCAGCAGTTTCAAAAGATGAGTCTATTGGAATAGTTTTTCTAAGTCTTTTTCTTTTGAAAAGGATGGTTATTGGTGCTCTTGGTGGGGTTTGAGATGGATGAGACTGAGAGGATGTTTCAGTCACATCTTTTAGAAGTGCAGATTGCACATTAGTCTGTTCAGGCATCTCAACCTCCTGAACAACTTTTCTTTTAGGTTTGGTGGGTTGTTGTTTTGTTATCTTGGGTTTCTTGGCCTTTGGTGGTGTAGGTTTGGAAGATGAGGGTTCCATGGGGACTGGTGCTTGTTCCCCTTGGTCATCTTCTGGCCAGGCAACCTGTTTGTTGTGCCTTGAGTATGCTTGTGAGGTTAATGGTTTTAAAATTTCAATTTTACCCACAAGCACCTCATTACCCAGTTCAGATATTATGCACTGAATAATGAACCTTGGATATAACAAAAACTTTTTCTTAGTGTTATTGTGATGTAACACCAACTCATTAAAGAAAAGTTTTGATGCCCTGAAATTTGTTTCATTCACAATGGAATGAAATATTGGTTAAAAGGTTGAGGGCATCTGGTCATAAGACCCAGTTTTAGGACTCAAGCACATGATAATATAATGAAACAAAAGCTTATAGTTTGGTTCAAAATACTTTTTAAAGATTGTAGCTTGTGAGAGAGTACCTTGATAACCACACTCAGTCATGGTTAGGTGGATGGCAGAGTTGTCAAACTTCTCAGGGGCATTCACATCATTCAACCCCAGTTTGACTGCAAGTATGGCCGGTGTAATAGCCATTTGTCTTCCTCTGATTGTTGAGTTGAGGGAGATAACTTCATCATCCACCATCACTGTCTCAGCATTAGCCCAGAACTCATTTAGAGTTTCAGAATGAATTGGTGGGTCTATGGTGAGAGTGGTGAAATATTGGGATTTGACGACAAGATCAATGATCTCATCGTATTGGTACCACCCTTCTTGTTTTTCTAAGTAGGCTCTGAGATTGTGTCCCTGTTTGAGAACTAAAGCCATGTGGTTTGTGTGTGTGTTGATGAATCGAACAGTGATTTGGTGTTGCAGGTTCAGGGGTTTGAGAGCTTTCTTGAGAGAGAAGGAGGGAATTTTTGAGTTTGAAAGGATAAATGTTGAAAAAAAAGATATTTATCAGAAGTTTTTAACCGCTTGGATCTTCTTTATTAGAAGTTTTTAAACCGCCTAGGTTAAAAATCTCTTTATCAGAAGTTTTAAACCGACTAGGTCAAACTTCTAATGATGGGAAAAGTCAGATTTGTCCTTTTTGACTAAACTGCTGATGAAGGATTATCTTCATCAGTAGTTCCCATTTCCTCTTCAGTAGTTTTAACAACTGATGAGAAATGTTTTATAAATACTTTTATTCATAACTTCTGAAGGTTATTTTATCAGAAGTTATTCACTTTTCAGAAATTATCCCCATACTGATGTTTTGTTCATCAGTAGTTTCTCTCTTTTCAGAAGTTTTTCAAGTGTTTTGAAAAATAGATGTAAGTGAAAAATAAAAATGTGCAGAAAAATAAATAGAAACACTTACAAATTTAGCATCCCTAGCATGGATACTAACTTCTGAAATGTTGATGTGTCAAGGGGTTTAGTGAAAATGTCAGCTATTTGATTAGCTGTTGCTACATGTTTCACTTCAATCTTGCCTTTTTCATAGCAATCTCTTATGAAATGATACCTGATCTCAATGTGTTTAGTTTTTGAAAACTGAACAGGATTTTGAATGATGCTAATGGCAGATTTGCTGTCTACAAGCAATGGTGTCTTGATCTCTTTGATTCCATAATCAAGAAGTTGATATTGGAGCCATTGTATCTGTGATGTACAACTTGCAGCTGCAATGTATTCAACTTCAGCAGTTGAAGTTGCAACAGATGTTTGCTTCTTTGATTGCCAGGACACTAGACAGTTTCCAAAGAATTGACAACCACCAGATGTTGATTTTCTTGACATTTTACACCCTGCATAGTCACTATCTGAAAAAGCTGATAACTTGGTATTGCTTGAAGCAGGATACCAAATTCCAAGTGTGGGAGTTCCTTTAAGATATCTGAATATTCTTTTAACTGCAATAAGGTGTGATTCCTTAGGAGCTGATTGATATCTAGCACAGATACATGTTGAAAACATAATATCTGGTCTAGAAGCAGTTAGATATAAAAGGGAACCTATCATACATCTGTACATGGTTTGATCAACCTGTTTTCCTTGATCATTTGGTTCAACTTGTGTGGTTGGTGTCATGGGGGTGGAACATGATTTACAGTCTTGTAAAGAAAATTTGTTTAATAATTCTTTAACATATTTTGATTGATGTATAAAAGTTCCATTTGTCTGTTGTTTAATCTACAGTCCCAAAAAGTACTGCAGTTCCCCCATTGTACTCATCTCAAATTTGGATTGCATGAGTTTCTTAAATTCATCACACAATTTTGTGTTTGTTGAACCAAAAATGATATCATCAACATATATTTGAACAAGTAAGATATGATTTCCAACATGTTTTATGCAAAGTGTTTTATCAATGGCACCTCTTGTGAAGTTATTTTTGAGTAAAAAGGTTGAAAGTGTATCATACCAGGCTCTTGGAGCCTGTTTGAGCCCATAAAGAGCTTTGTCTAGTTTGTACACCCACTCAGGATGAGAAGGATCCTCAAACCCAGGTGGCTGACAAACATACACTTCCTCTTTTATCTTTCCATACAAAAATGCACTTTTGACATCCATTTGATAAACTTTTATTTTGTTGGAAATGGCATAGGCCAGAAATAACCTGATGGCTTCAAGCCTTGCAACTGGAGCAAAGGTTTCATCATAGTCAATGCCTTCTTCTTGAGAATAACCTTGTACTACCAGTCTTGCCTTGTTCTTTATTATCATACCAGCTTCATCTTGTTTGTTCCTGAAAACCCATCTTGTGCCAATTGGTTGCTTGTTTGGTGGTAAGGGACAGATTTCCCATACCTGTTGCTTGTTGAATTGAAGCAATTCATGTTGCATTGTCTGCACCTAATTGTTTTCTTTGAGGGCTTCTTGTTACTTCTTTGGTTCCAACTGTGAAATGAATGCTGAGAATAGACAAAAGTTGGAGAGCTGGTTTCTTGTAAGAACACCTGATGCAATATCACCCATGATTTGATCAAGTGGATGATCTTTGTGTTCGATCAGTTGTTGTAAACCACTGACAGGTGTTGGTGGCTCATGTTCTTCAAACAGACTACTGAGGTCTATTATATCTGGATCAGCAGTTTCAGTGTCTTCAGTAGTTGCAGGTGCTGAAGCAGATGTTTGAGTTTGGCCTTCAGTATTTGTTGAATCAGAAGTTTGTGAAACTTCTGATGGTTTTGAAGTTGACTTAATGACTGGTTGAGGAGTCCATGGTGCTGGATCCTCATCATCAAACCTTTGATCACCATAATAAGTAGGTTTGGATGAAGTGACAGTCTTTGCAAGTTCAAAATGAAAGTTGTCAAGGTCAAAGAGTTCAGCAGGATGTGCTGGAATGAGAGTGTGTTTTAACTCATTGAACTTGACATTCAGTGTTTCTTCTACTATCCTGGTCTTTGAGTTAAAAACCTTGTAGGCTTTTCTAGTTGATGAATAACCAAGAAAGTAACCTGAGTCAACTTTGGCAGCAAACTTTGAAATAGATTCCTTGATGTTCAAGATGAAACATTGACATCCAAAAGCCCTGAAAAAGGAGATAAGGGGCTTCATGCCATGAAGAACTTCATAGGCAGTCTTTGAATGTCTCTTGACCACAAGAACTCTATTTTGAACATAACATGATGTGTTAACTGCTTCTGCCCAGAAGTATAAAGGTAGGCCAGAATCAGCTAACATTGTTCTTGCTCCTTCTATTAAAGTTCTGTTCTTCCTTTCTACCACACCATTTTGTTCAGGAGTTCTGGCAACACTGAATTGTCTAATAATCCCTTTAGACAAACAGAAGTCATTCAGAGTTTTGTTCCTGAACTCTGTCCCATTATCACTTCTAATGGTTTTGACAGGTAGAGAGTATTGCTTCTCTACTTGTAGAATGAATAACTTGATGATTTCAGCAGCCTCATCCTTGGAAAATAAGAAGAATACCCATGTAAATCTTGAGTAGTCATCAATGATGACTAAGCAGTACTTCTTTTTACCAAGGCTCATGATCTTTAAAGGCCCAAATAAGTCCATATGGAGTAGTTGAAGACATGCAGTTGTTTTTGATTCTTCAATAGACTTATAGGACGACTTATGCTGTTTACCCTTTAAACAGGATACATAGTGTTCTTGACACTGGTATACTTTTAAGGGTAGACCTCTGACCAAGCCCATTTTTGTGACTTTATTTATGGTTTTAAAGTTCACATGGCCAAGTCTCCTGTGCCAGAGATCAGTTTCTGAAGTTGATGCCCTTGAGAAGAAACAAGCAGTGTTGTTCAGTACTTTGTCTTTTTCAATGTCCACTGCATAGACATTGCCACATCTTTTGGCAATTAACAAAGTATGATCTTCAATGATCTTCTCTATCAACTTCTGGCCTTCTGGTGATATGATCTTGCATGCTGTCTTTGTGAAAAAGGAAGAATATCCTTTATCACACATCTGTGACACACTAAGCAAGTTGTACTCAAGGTTTTCAACCAGACTGACCTTGTCAAACTGTATTTTGCCAGAGGAGACATTGCCATGTCCTAGCACATATCCCTTAGCATTGTTCCCAAAGGACACAGATCCATCTCTTTGACTGATAAAATTGTTTATCAGGTATCTGTATCCTGTCATGTGCATTGAGCCTCCACTGTCTACATACCAAATGCTATTCAAGCCTCTGGAAACTCTCTGCACAATATAGCAAATCAGTTAGATTTAGGAACCCAAGCCAGTTTGGCTTTGGGTTTGCTCTTGAGAACATTTACAGCTTGTTCTTGACCAAGTTCAGAAATCCATGTCTTTTTGGCAATGGATTTTGCATTAAGCACAATGGTGGTATCCTTTTGAGGACCACCATCAACTTTGGTCATCAGTAGTTATACCATGTTCATAAGATCTTTAATCTCAGCAGTTTGTGAAACTGCTGATGATTTAGGTCTAACTACTGAAAGAGAATTTTGAGAAAAAGACTTTTGTTGAGATTTTGTCTTTTTCTGAGAAAGGGTTTTTGCTGGTTGTTGTTTCTTGGGAGAAAAGGTTTTTGTATAATCAATTTTGATTTGTTCTCCCACAACCAGTTGTTGATTTTTCTTATTAAACTGAATTCCCTTTCTATATCTGCAAAATTCTGTTTTGTGGTTGAACAGACCACAAATTTCACACTCTTTTGTCTTTTCTTTCAAAGATAAATCTCTGACAGTTTTGATAGGTTTTAGGTCATCAGCAGTTTTCAGGTTCTCAACTCCTGATGTAGTTGAAACTGCTGATGACTTAAAGTCATATTTAAACAATACTTCTGAAGAACTTTCTTTGTGTGATTTTAGAAAGTTTTCATGGAAAGATGTGCATTCTTCCTCTTCAGAAGTTTCAACTGAAACAATTTTTCTCCCATCTTCAGTAGTTTTGGGAGAGAAATCAGTTGGTGTTTCAGTGTGATTGTACCCTATGCCAAACCTAACATTTGAAGCACTTTGTTTGTTTAGCAATAGTTGGTACCCCTTACAAGATTCCATCCATTTATCACATGTGACCTTGGTGTCAGCAAGCTCTTGTCTGACATTTTGTTAGGACAAAGAGGATTGGTGAAACCACTTTTGGAAACCTTAGTCTAATTCACTTCTGCAAATTTTGGCTAAGTATAGAAGTACTGAAGAGAAGACAAGAAACTGCTGAAGAGAAGATATGACAAGTGCTGAAGAAGAAACTTCATCAGAAGTTCTGAAGTCCAAACCAGACAAGTTCACTTCAGAAGTACTGAATAAAACTACTCATCAGTAGTTTGTCATTCATCAGCACTTCGCATCAGATATTTTCCACCGCCTTTTGTATCAGTAGTTTATTGTTTATTATTACTTTTAGCTGTAATTGTTTGTTTCAATGTTGCAACTTGTGCAACTTGTTTCTGATATTTCTGTACTTGCTTTATTGGCAAGATACATGTATGTAAAAGTCTATAAATAGGAGGCTTCAACCTTCTATTTTAGACATTGATTTTAAGAGAAAAATCCTTCAAACACTTTCACTGTTCTATTCCATTTCAGTATTTATTGTGAATCTGCCTAAGTATCTAATTCTCATTTACTGCTTAGATTCATAATAAATACTTGTCATTATTAGTTTCAATCATCAAGAGGGAGTAATAACTCCTCTTAAGTATAAAAAGTGTTGCTTTAACTTATACATTCCGCTGTGCTTACAATCTGATATACAAGAGCTTGCTAAACACTTAAGTGTCAAAGATAGCAAGTTCTTACTTAAACAAAGAGCATACTGATCCAACAATTGGTATCAGAGCATTGGTTTATCTGATCACATATCAATCTAACAAATTGAGAATCAGACACAAAGCTCTTATTGATACTCAATAAAAGATCAAAAGTTCACTTTTTATCAACATCCATCACTTAAAAGAGTCATCTGACAAATCAATACTCTTTAAAATGGATCCACATAATATTGGTTCTGCGACAAAACCTGATATGCTAGTAAGAAATGAATATAACATCTGGCAAAAAAGGATGACGCATACATTATCACAGACCAACACAAGTTGCTGGAAATCTGTGATATATGGACCACATAAACCAGTAAATATCAATCTTGAAACTAAAGTTGAGGTCCCTAAAGACCCAAAAGAATATACAGATGATGATTTCCTAAAACTTGAGCTAGATGCAAAAGCATTCTCTATGTTGGCAATGGCTCTCCTAAATGAGATATACTCTGGCCTTTTACATTGTGAAAGTGCCAAAGAACTCTGGGATTGTCTTAAAGAATAGTTTGGAGGAACTGAAGAGGTGATTGCCAACACCAGAGAGATTTTAGCTCAACAATATGAGACATTTGCTCACATTAATGGGGAAACTTTAACTCAACAATTTGAAAGATTCTCCTCATTAATATCTGAGCTAAAGTTAAATGGTCAGACCTATACAACAATATCTATGCTACATAGATTTTTAAGGTCTTTACCAGACAAATGGGAAACATACTCCATTGTTTTAAGATCCTCACCAGAGTTTGGCTCCCTCACTCTTACAAAACTCCATGGGAGATTACTTACTTTTGAGAGAGAAATTATTAAAAGAAGAAATTACAATCATCTGGTAAAACTGCTGATGACTACCTACCAGGTAGTACAGCACTTTTGGGACAAGACTCACCAACTTGTTCCTATGGATCTTATGACAACATTGACATAACAACTGGGATCTCATCAGAAAGATCTTTCTCAGGTTATGACAATGATGACCAAAGTCAAACTGCTGATAATCTATGTTTTATCATGGATGATTTGAAAAACTTTAGCAGTGATGACTTAGAAGAAATGGACATTTTACACCAACTGGCCATGCTAAGCATTAAAACTAACAAGTTTTATAAATGGTCAGGAAGGAAATTTCCAGGATTGACCAGTAATACAAAAATTGGTTTTGACAAATCTAAACTGAGATGTCACAAGTGTCAGAAGTTGGGACACTTTGCTAGAGAGTGTAGAAACTCTAGCTTTAACCAATCACAATCTGGAAATAACTTTAACCCCAATTATAATAGGAATAATGGAAGTCAAGGGAGTGCTCATTTTGTACAGGCACAAGCTCCTCAACAGCAATACATGCCACAAGTACAATATGTTCAAATGCCTGCTCAACAGATGCAGAGCCAACAATCAATCCCTCCCTTTCCAGCTGTTCAACAACCTCCACAGCCTCAATAACCCTCTCAACAAAGTCTTTTAACCTCAGGGTATGTTGACTGGAGCAGTCTTCCTTTTGACACCACAGAGTGCAATCCTGATGCAGACAACAAGTTGTTTGACATCAACTGGGGAGAACCAGACAATGGCAGAAAGAACTTTGCCTTAATGGCATTTGAAGGCTGTACTTCAAAATCTGCATTGTCACAGGTATCAAAAGAGTCTTTGACAAAACTTTGCTCAAATTCTTGCAAAGAATCTTTTGCTCTCATAAGAGAGACAAATGTGCACTTACAAGGAAAAGCCAATGATTTAGAAAGAAAATACACTTAGATGAAATGTGATTTAGAGAGAAAACTTACTACTAAAACAAAAGAAGTCTCTAAATTAACTAACTCAGCTATTGAAACCCAAGCACAAATTAAAATGATGATAGAAGATCTTGGGAATGTCAGAAAAGAGCTTGCTGACACCAAGATCAGTTGTGAAAAATGGGTGGATTCTTGTAAGGGGTACCAGCTATTGCTAAACAAACAGAGTGCTTCAAATGTTAAGTTTGGCATAGGGTACAATCATGTTGAAACACCAACAGATTTCTCTCCCAAAACTACTGAAGATGGGAGAAAAATTGTTTCAAATGAAACTTCTGAAGGGAAAGACTGCACATCTTTCCATGAAAACTTTCTAAACAGAAATCCTGGTATTTTCAAAGAAAGTACTTCAGAAGTATTAACAAAATCTGACAACAAGCCATCAGTAGTTTCATCTACATCAGGAGTTGAGACCCTGAAAACTACTGATGAGCAAAATCTTTACACTAATGTCAGAAATTTGCCTTTAGATCAAAAACAAAAGGCAAAAGAGTGTGAAATTTGTGGTCTGTTCAACCACAAAACAGAGTTTTGTAGATACAGAAAAGGAATTCAGTTCAATCAAAAAATTAAACAACAGGTTGTGGGAAATCAAATCAGAAATGATTATGAAAGAATCTTTAATCCCAAGAAACAACAACCTGAAAACACCTTTTCTCAGAAAAAGATAAAATCTCAACTAAAATCTTTTTCTCAAAATTCTTTGTCAGTAGTTAAACCTGAATCATCAGCAGTTTCACAAACTGCTGAGATTCAAAATCTAATGAACTTGGTACAACTACTGATGACCAAGGTTGATGGTGGTCCTGAAAAGGATACCACCATGGCTCTTAAAGAAAAATCCATTGCCAAAAAGACATGGATTTCTCAACCTGGTCAAAAACAAACTGTAACTGTTCTCAAGAGCAAACCCAAAGCCAAACAGGCTTGGGTTCCTAAATCTAACTAATTTGCTATTGTGTGCAGAGAGTTTCCAGGGGCTTAAACATCATATGGTACGTTGATAGTGGAGGCTCTATGCACATGACTGGATGCAGATACCTGATAAACAATTTTATCAGCCAAAGAGAAGGATCTGTATCCTTTGGGAACAATGCTAAGGGATATGTGCTAGGACATGGCAATGTCTCCTCTGGCAAAATACAGTTTGACAAGGTCAATCTGGTTGAAAACCTTGAATACAACTTGCTAAGTGTGTCACAAATGTGTGATAAAGGATATTCTTCCTTTTTCACAACGACAGCATGCAAGATCATCTCACCAGAAGGCCAGAAGTTGATAGAGAAGATCATTGAAGATCATACTTTGCTGATTGCCAAAAGATGTGGCAATGTCTATGCAGTGGACATTGAGAAAGACAAGGTATTGAACAACACTGCCTGTTTCTTCTCAAGGGCATCAACTTCAAAAACTGGTCTCTGGCACAGGAGACTTGGCCATGTGAACTTTAAAACCATAAATAAAGTCACAAAAATGGGCTTGGTTAGAGGTCTACCTTTGAAAGTATACCAGTGTCAAGAACACTGTGTATCCTGTTTAAAGGGAAAACAGCATAAGTCCTCCTATAAGTCTATTGAAGAATAAAAAACAACTGCATGTCTTCAACTACTCCATATGGACTTATTTGGACCTGTCAAGATTATGAGCCTTGGTAAGAAGAAGTACTGCTTAGTCATCATTGATGACTACTCAAGATTCACATGGGTATTCTTCTTATTCTCCAAGGATGAGGCTGCTGAAATCATCAAGTTCTTCATTCTACAAGTGGAGAAACAATATTCTCTACCTGTCAAAACCATTAGAAGTGATAATGGGACAGAGTTCAGGAACAAAACTCTGGATGAATTCTGTTTGTCTAAAGGGATTATTAGACAATACAGTGTTCCCAGAACTCCTGAACAAAATGGTGTAGTAGAAAGGAAGAACAGAACCTTAATAGAGGGAGCAAGAACAAAGTTAGCTGATTCTGGGCTACCCTTGTACTTTTGGGCAGAAGCAGTTAACACATCATGTTATGTTCAGAATAGTGTTCTTGTGGTCAAGAGACATTCCAAGACTGCCTATGAAGTTCTTCATGGCATGAAGCCCCTTATCTCCTTTTTCAGGGCTTTTGGGTGTCAATGTTTCATCTTGAACATCAAGGAATCTATTTCAAAGTTTGCTGCCAAAGTTGACTCAGGTTACTTTCTTGGTTACTCTTCAACTAGAAAAGCCTACAAGGTTTTTAATTCTCACACCAGGATAGTAGAAGAAACATTGAATGTCAAGTTCAATGAGTCAAAACACACTCTTATTCCAGCACATCCTGCTGAACTTTTTGACCTTGACAACTTCCATTTTGGACCTGAGAAGGCTGTTACTTCATCAAAACCTACTTATTATGGTGACAAAAGGTTTGATGATGAGGATCCCACACCATGGACTCCTCAAACAGTTATCAAGTCAACTTCAAAATCATCAGAAGTTCCACAAACTTCTGATCAAACAAGTACTAAGGAACAAACTCAAACTTCTGGTTCAGTAGATCCAACTACTGAAGATCAAGGAACATCTGAACCAGATATTATAGATTCAGTAGTTTGTTTGAAGATCATGAGCCACCTACACCTGTCAGTGGTTTACAACAACTGATTGAACACAGAGATCATCCACTTGATCAAATCATGGGTGATATAGCTTCAGGTGTTCTTACCAGAAACCAGCTCTCCAACATTTGCCTATTTTCAGCCTTTATCTCAAAGTTGGAACCAAAGAAGTACCAGGAATCCCTCAAAGACAATAATTGGGTGCAAGCTATGTAAGATGAACTGCTTCAGTTCAACAAGCAACAGGTCTGGGAAATCTGTCCCTTACCTCCAAACAAGCAACCAATTGGCACAAGATGGGTTTTCAGGATTAAACAAGATGAAGCTGGTATGATAATCAAGAACAAGGCACGATTGGTAGTTCAAGGGTACTCTCAAGAAGAGGGAATTGACTATGATGAAACCTTTGCTCCAGTTGCAAGGCTTGAGGCCATCAGGTTATTTTTGGCCTATGCCATTTCCAACAAAATTAAAGTTTATCAAATGGATGTAAAGAGTGCATTTTTGTATGGAAAGATAAAAGAGGAGGTGTATGTCTGTCAGCCACCTGGGTTTGAGGATCCTTCTCATCCTGAGTGGGTGTACAGACTGGACAAAGCTCTTTATGGGCTCAAACAGGCTCCAAGAGCCTGGTATGATACACTCTCCACCTTTTTACTCAAAAATAACTTTACAAGAGGTGCCATTGATAAAACTCTTTTCATTAAACATGTTGGAAATCATGTCCTACTTGTTCAAATTTATGTTGATGATATCATTTTTGGTTCAACAAACACAAAACTGTGTGATGATTTTAAGAAACTCATGCAATCAAAATTTGAGATGAGTACCATGGGAGAACTGCAGTACTTTCTGGGACTGCAGATCAAGCAACAAACAAATGGAACTTTTATACATCAATCAAAATATGTTGAAGAATTATTAAACAAATTTTCTTTACAAGACTGTAAATCATGTTCCACTCCCATGACACCAATCACACAAGTTGAACCTGATGATCAAGGAAAACAGGTTGATCAAACCATGTACAGATGCATGATAGGTTCCCTTTTATATCTAACTGCTTCTAGACCAGATATTATGTTTTCAACATGTGTCTGTGCTAGATATCAATCAGCACCAAGGGAATCACACCTTATAGCAGTCAAAAGAATTTTCAGATATCTGAAAGGAACTCCAACACATGGAATTTGGTATCCTGCTTCAAGCAATACCAAGTTATCAGCTTTTTCAGATAGTGACTATGCAGGGTGTAAGATGACAAGAAAGTCAACATCTGGTTGTTGTCAATTCTTGGGTAACTGTCTAGTGTCATGGCAATCAAAGAAGCAAACATCTGTTGCAACTTCAACTGCTGAAGCTGAATACATTGCAGCTGCAAGTTGTACATCACAGATACAATGGCTCCAATATCAACTTCTTGATTATGGAATCAAAGAGACCAAGACACCATTGCTTGTAAACAGCAAATCTGCCATTAGTATCATTCAAAATCCGGTACAGTTCTCAAAAACTAAACATATTGAGATCAGGTACCATATTATATGAGATTGCTATGAAAAAGGCAAGATTGAAGTGAAACATGTAGCAACAGCTAATCAAATAGCTGACATTTTCACTAAACCCCTTGACACATCCACATTTCAGAAGTTAGTATCCATGCTAGGGATGCTAAATTTGTAAGTGTTTCTATTTATTTTTCTGCACATTTTTTTTTCACTTACATCTATTTTTCAAAACACTTGAAAAACTTCTGAAAAGAGAGAAACTACTGATGAACAAAACATCAGTATGGGGATAATTTCTGAAAAGTGAATAACTTCTGATAAAATAACCTTCAGAAGTTATGAATAAAAGTATTTATAAAACATTTCTCATCAGCTGTTAAAACTACTGAAGAGGAAATGGGAACTACTGATGAAGATAATCCTTCATCAGCAGTTTAGTCAAAAAGGGCAAATCTGACTTTTCCCATCATCAGAAGTTTTGACCTAGTCGGTTTAAAACTTCTGATAAAGAGATTTTTAACCTAGGCGGTTTAAAAACTTCTAATAAAGAAGATCCAAGCGGTTAAAAACTTCTGATAAATATCTTTTTTCAACACTTATCCTTTCAAACTCAAAAATTTCCCTCCTTCTCTCTCAAAAACTATCTTAAAAACCTAAACCTGCAAATCAACTGTTCGATCAACAAAAACCCAAACCACATGGCTCTCGTTCTAAAACAGGGTCACAATCAAAGGGCCTTTCTTGAAAAAACAAGAAGGCTGGTCCCAATACGATGAGATCATTGATCTTGTCGTAAAATCCCAATATTTTACTGCTCTCACAATCGACCCACCAATTCATACTGAAACTCTAAATGAGTTCTGGGCTAATGCTGAGACGGTGACGGCTGATGGTGAAATTATCTCCCTCAACTCAAGAATAAAAGGGAAACCACTAACCATCACACCGGCCACACTGGCAACAAGACTGGGCCTGAATGATGTAGCTACCCCTGATCATGTTGCTAACTCTGACATTCACTTAACCATGACAGAGTGTGGTTATCAAGGTACTCTCTCCCATGCTACTATCTTCAAAAAATATTTTGAACCAAAATACAAGCTTTTGTTTCATTATATTATTATGTGTTTGAGTCCAAAGACAGGGTCTTATGACCAGATGCCCTCTACTTTTCAACCAATATTTCATTCCATAGTGAATGAAACCAAATTCACGGCATCAAAATTATTTTTCAATGAGTTGGTGTTACATCATAATAATACCAAGAAAAAGTTTTTGTTATACCCAAGGTTCATTATGCAATGCATAATAGGGGAACTGGGTAATGAGGTGCTTGTGGGAAAAGTTTCAACTTTAAATCCATTAACCTCACAAGCATACTCTAGGCATAACAAACCGGCTACCTGGCCAGAAGATGATCAGGGAGAACAACAAAAAGTCCCCCTGAAACCCACATCTTCCAAACTCACACCATCAAAAGCCAAAAAGCCCAAGCCAACAAAGACAGAAACCCACCAACCCAAAAGAAAAGCTGTTCAGGAGGTTGAGATGCCTGAACATGCTCATGAGCAATCTGCTCTTCAAATAGGTGAGACTGAAACACCCTCTCAGTCTCATCCATCTCAAACCCCACCAAGAGCACCCGTAACAATCTTATTCAAAAGAAAAAGACTTAGAAAAACTGTTGTAACTGACACTTCTTTCGAAACTGCTGACCAACCTATTCAACCTATTGCCCAAACTTCTGAACCAACCCCTCAAATTTCTGAACCAGAGGAAATAGAGATTGCCAAACTTCTCTCTGGGCTAAGAGAGAAAGTCCCATCTGATAATATCAGTCCCCTACAACCACAACAAACAGGGGACATAACCACAGAATCAGACATGGATGTGGACATCACTAGCCCTAACCTAAGAGATGAGGGTGGACCAGGGTCTTTAAGCCCAATCTTAGAGACTCTTGGGGCATCTGAGGCTGCTACTACTCAGTTACCACCCAGTGGTGGATCTGAGGATAGAAGTAAAACAGCTAAGACCTCAGATGTGGCAACTACTGATGAAGGCTTAATGCCTGAAGTAGGAAATCCTCAGAACCAAGAACAAGAGGTTCATGAGAGAACTGAGTTGGGCTCAGCTCATGATTTAACTGAGACAGTCCTCATTAAGGACAACATCAGGGATTCCGATGATTCCATTAATTTGGATGATGATTCAACAACCAAAACTACTGAATTGACGGCACTTTATGAAGGTCCTGCTTCAGGGGTATCCAAGCTCAAGAAGCTAGTCACCCCTGAACAGGTTAAAGTCCACTCAATCCCTAAAACCCCTAGAGTGACATCCTCTGTACAACATGAGGATCTCCCAAAAACACACCCTTCACATCAAATGCCTACCCAATTCCCTGGGCCTTCAAGCATAGACATGAACCAACTATGCAGCCCAGGTGGTGACCTTTATCTTATGATGAATGCCCTCATCAAGAATCACCTCCAAACCTATACAGCTAACTTGGAGCTGTCCATCAAGAACCAATTTGGGGTGATTCAGACGAAGATGAATGATCTGCAGACCAAGATTGACTTCAACAGTAAACAAATTGCCAATCTGACAGATCAGATCAAACCTCTGAAGCCTATTGATGAATCCAAAAAGTGGGAGAAGATGAAGAAACCAATGGATACAGTTGAAGCCAAAAGAAAGGCAAGACTTGCTATCCTAGAGAGAGATCAGAAAAACCAGGCCAGAAAAGAAGCATTGGCCAAATAGTTTGGTGTCTCAGTGGAAGATATTGAAGCCACAGAAAAGGAAGATGAGACCCAAACTTCTGAAAAATCCCTAAGGCATAATAAAGAAACCTCTGATGGTCAAAGTCCTGATGACTCAGAAGATACTGAAGACAATCCTTCAGTAGTTGACAAACCATCAGCAGTTGTCAACCCATCAGAGGTTAACACTTCCAAATCTCAACAAACTAAACCTTCCAGATCCACTGAACAAATCAAACCAACTTCTGCTCCTCCAAGGCCTACAACAACCACTACTATGACTGTCCTAACCCCTGCTCCAATCTCTCAATCTACTGAACTTCTTGAGCAGAGGTTAAAGGCAGTTCAACAAAAAGCCAAGGAAGACCAGATTTGGAAAAATCTGGAACAAAGGGATGACTTAGAGTATGAAGAGAAGCTCCAGGCTTATCAAGCTGAACTGGAAAGACAGGCTGAAATTGATCATGTTGCTGAAGAAGACAAAAGACAACAACTAGTGTCTTACATCACAAAGAACAGCAAGACTAAAGCCTACACACTCAAGGGACTCTCTATGCAAGAGCTGACAAGAAGGGCACAACTAATTGCAGACAGACTGGCCACAAGCAAAGAAGGAAAGGCCAAGAGAGCCCAGATGATAGATGAATTAGTAGCAGATGGCTATGGTTCAAAAGCCTCAGTATCCAGATGGAAAGAAGAAAGACTGGTGGATACTTATCAAAAATATAAGGCTGCCAAGGCTGCAAATCCAGAGAAGTTTCAAAATGCTGAACCTTCAAGATCAGTAGTTAGAACTTCTGGTGTTTTAACAAGAAGGCCTGCTACTCAAAGGAAGAAATCAGAGGACAATGTCAAAACTGATTTCAAAATGGTACTACTTGAAGGAAGTTCAGTAGTTCACTCAGATTTTGACATTGATGAGAAACCTCTGATAACACAATTCAGGGATCCTTCCACCTTTGCCTACCAAATTCAAAAGACTATCAAAGAAAAGATGCATACCAAGGTAGTGACTGAACACCATCTCCCAACTATTCAGATGCCTGATATGCAACAACAACAACAACAAGGAAGAGACTCCCACCTGAGGCTTACTAAAATAGAAAGCATCCAACACTCAGGATCATCAACCCAAGGGACAAGTCTGGTTCCCTATACCTCTGACTTTAACAAGTCAAAGGTACCTATCATCAGATGGTCACTTACTACTAACAACTCAGTATTATTGACAAGAAGAGACCTTTCAAGCAGGGCTTACAAGAAGATCAGTGATCTAAAGAAACTATCAACACAAGACCTGCTCACAATTCAACATCTGGAACCACAGAAAGGATCTCTATCTGATAGACAGTTAAACCAGCTAAAGAACACCATGTATAAAGAAATATGGAAGATTGTTCAAGACAGAAGAAGATCATAAGGAATTAGTAAGGTTTTGGGTTCATCAATCCAGGGGGAGATTGTTAGGACAAAGAGGATTGGTGAAACCACTTTTGGAAACCTTAGTCTAATTCACTTCTGCAAATTTTGGCTAAGTATAGAAGTACCGAAGAGAAGACAAGAAACTGCTGAAGAGAAGATATGACAAGTGCTGAAGAAGAAACTTCATCAGAAGTTCTGAAGTCCAAACCAGACAAGTTCACTTCAGAAGTACTGAAGACAAACTACTCATCAGTAGTTTGTCATTCATCAGCACTTCGCATCAGATATTTTCCACCGCCTTTTGTATCAGTAGTTTATTGTTTATTATTACTTTTAGCTGTAATTGTTTGTTTCAATGTTGCAACTTGTGCAACTTGTTTCTGATATTTCTGTACTTGCTTTATTGGCAAGATACATGTATGTAAAAGTCTATAAATAGGAGGCTTCAACCTTCTATTTTAGACATTGATTTTAAGAGAAAAATCCTTCAAACACTTTCACTGTTCTATTCCATTTCAGTATTTATTGTGAATCTGCCTAAGTATCTAATTCTCATTTACTTCTTAGATTCATAATAAATACTTGTCATTATTAGTTTCAATCATCAAGAGGGAGTAATAACTCCTCTTAAGTATAAAAAGTGTTGCTTTAACTTATACATTCCGCTGTGCTTACAATCTGATATACAAGAGCTTGCTAACACTTAAGTGTCAAAGATAGCAAGTTCTTACTTAAACAAAGAGCATACTGATCCAACACATTTCCTAGGTCATTAATCATAATTTTGATTTGTGCTTGGGTTTCAATAGTTGAGTTAGTCAATTTAGAAACTTCTTTTGTTTTTGCAGAAAGTTTTCTTTCTAAATCACATTTTATCTGAGTGAGTTTTCCCTCAGAATCATTGGCTTTTCCTTGTAAGTGCACATTTGTCTCTCTTATGAGAGCAAAAGATCCTTTGCATGAGTTTGAACATAATTTTGTCAAAGATTCTTTTGATACCTGAGACAAGGCAGATTTTGAGGAGCATCCCTCAAATGCCATCAAGGCAAAGTTCTTTCTACCATTGTCAGGCTCTCCCCAGTTGATGTTAAACATTTTGTTGTCTGCATCAGGATTGCACTCTGTGGTGTCAAAAGGAAGACTGCTCTAGTCAACATACCCTGAGGTAAATAGACTTTGTTGAGAGGGTTGTTGCTGTGGAGGTTGTTGAGCAGCTGGAAAGGGAGGGATTGATTGTTGGCTCGCATCTGTTGAGCAGGCATCTGTACATATTGTACTTGTGGCACATATTGGTGTTGAGGAGTTTGTGCCTGTACAAAATGTGCACTCCCTTGTGTTCCATTATTCCTGTTATAATTGGGGTTAAAATTGTTTCCAGACTGAAATTGGTTAAAGCCAGAGCTTCTACATTCTCTAGCAAAGTGTCCCAACTTTTGACACTTATGACATCTAAGTTTAGATTTGTCAAAACCAATTTTTGTAGAACTGTTAAGTCCTGGAAACTTCCTTCCTAACCTTTTGTAAAATTTGTTTGTTTTTAAACTTAACATGGCCAGTTGGTGCAAAATATCCATTTCTTCAAGGTCATCACTGCTGAAACTATTTAAGTCATCCATGATAAAACACATGTTATCAGCAGTTTGACCAAAGTCATTATTGTCAAGACAGAAGAAGATCATAAGGAATTAGTAAGGTTTTGGGTTCATCAATCCAGGGGGAGATTGTTAGGACAAAGAGGATTGGTGAAACCACTTTTGGAAACCTTAGTCTAATTCACTTCTGCAAATTTTGGCTAAGTATAGATGTACCGAAGAGAAGACAAGAAACTGCTGAAGAGAAGATATGACAAGTGCTGAAGAAGAAACTTCATCAGAAGTTCTGAAGTCCAAACCAGACAAGTTCACTTCAGAAGTACTGAAGACAAACTACTCATCAGTAGTTTGTCATTCATCAGTACTTCGCATCAGATATTTTCCACCGCCTTTTGTATCAGTAGTTTATTGTTTATTATTACTTTTAGCTGTAATTGTTTGTTTCAATGTTGCAACTTGTGCAACTTGTTTCTGATATTTCTGTACTTGCTTTATTGGCAAGATACATGTATGTAAAAGTCTATAAATAGGAGGCTTCAACCTTCTATTTTAGACATTGATTTTAAGAGAAAAATCCTTCAAACACTTTCACTGTTCTATTCCATTTCAGTATTTATTGTGAATCTGCCTAAGTATCTAATTCTCATTTACTTCTTAGATTCATAATAAATACTTGTCATTATTAGTTTCAATCATCAAGAGGGAGTAATAACTCCTCTTAAGTATAAAAAGTGTTGCTTTAACTTATACATTCCGCTGTGCTTACAATCTGATATACAAGAGCTTGCTAACACTTAAGTGTCAAAGATAGCAAGTTCTTACTTAAACAAAGAGCATACTGATCCAACACATTTCCTAGGTCATTAATCATAATTTTGATTTGTGCTTGGGTTTCAATAGCTGAGTTAGTCAATTTAGAAACTTCTTTTGTTTTTGCAGAAAGTTTTCTTTCTAAATCACATTTTATCTGAGTGAGTTTTCTCTCAGAATCATTGGCTTTTCCTTGTAAGTGCACATTTGTCTCTCTTATGAGAGCAAAAGATCCTTTGCATGAGTTTGAACATAATTTTGTCAAAGATTCTTTTGATACCTGAGACAAGGCAGATTTTGAGGAGCATCCCTCAAATGCCATCAAGGCAAAGTTCTTTCTACCATTGTCAGGCTCTCCCCAGTTGATGTTAAACATTTTGTTGTCTGCATCAGGATTGCACTCTGTGGTGTCAAAAGGAAGACTGCTCTAGTCAACATACCCTGAGGTAAATAGACTTTGTTGAGAGGGTTGTTGCTGTGGAGGTTGTTGAGCAGCTGGAAAGGGAGGGATTGATTGTTGGCTCGCATCTGTTGAGCAGGCATCTGTACATATTGTACTTGTGGCACATATTGGTGTTGAGGAGTTTGTGCCTGTACAAAATGTGCACTCCCTTGTGTTCCATTATTCCTGTTATAATTGGGGTTAAAATTGTTTCCAGACTGAAATTGGTTAAAGCCAGAGCTTCTACATTCTCTAGCAAAGTGTCCCAACTTTTGACACTTATGACATCTAAGTTTAGATTTGTCAAAACCAATTTTTGTAGAACTGTTAAGTCCTGGAAACTTCCTTCCTGACCTTTTGTAAAATTTGTTTGTTTTTAAACTTAACATGGCCAGTTGGTGCAAAATATCCATTTCTTCAAGGTCATCACTGCTGAAACTATTTAAGTCATCCATGATAAAACACATGTTATCAGCAGTTTGACCAAAGTCATTATTGTCATAACCTGGGAATGATCTTTCAGATGAGATCCCAGCAGTTCTGTCAATGTGGTCAAAAGATCCAAAACTATTTGAACAAGTTGGTGAGTCTTGTCCCAATAGTGCTGTACTACCAGGTAGATAGTCATCAGCAGTTTTACCAGAGTTTTGTAACTTTTTCTTTTGATCAATTTCTCTCTCAAAAGTAAGTAATCTCCCATGAAGTTTTGTAAGAGTGAGGGAGCTAAAATCTGGTGAAGATCTTAAGACTATTGAGTATGTTTCCCATTTGTCAGGTAAAGACCTTAAAAATCTATGAAGCATAGATACAGTTGTATAGGTCTGACCATTTAGTTTTAGCTCAGATATTAATGAGGAAAATCTTTCAAATTGCTGAGTTAAAGTTTCTCCATTAATGTGAGCAAAAGTTTCATACTGTTGAGCCAAGATTTCTCTGGTGTTGGCAATCACCTCTTCAGTTCCTCCAAACTGTTCTTTAAGGCAGTCCCAAAGCTCTTTGGCACTATCACAATGTAATAGGCCAGAATAGATTTCATTTGGGAGTGCCATTGCCAACATAGAAAAAGCTTTTGCATCAAGCTCAAGTTTTAGGAAATCATCATCAGTATAGTCTTTTGGTTCTTTTAGAATCTCTTCCTTAGTTTCAAGATTTATGTTTACTGGTTTATGAGGACCATATATCACAGATCTCCAACATCTTGTGTTGGTCTGTGACAAGGTATGTGCCATTCTCTTTTGCCATATGTTGTATTCATTTCTTACAAGCATGGCAGGTTTAGTGGCAGAACCAGTATTATGAGGATCCATTTTAAAGAGTATTGATTTGTTAAATATCTCTTAATGTGATGGATGTTGATAAAAGTGAGCTTATAATCCTTTATTGAATATCAACAAGAGCCTGTGTCTGATTCTCAATTTGATAGATTGATATGTGATCAGATAAACCAGAGCTCTGATACCAATTGTTGGATCAGTGTTTAAGCTGCTCTTATGTTTGAACTTGCTAGTAGACACTTAAGTGTTTAGCAAGTTCTTTGTGAGTGTTAGCACAGCGGAATGTTTATAAGTTTATAGCTACACTTTGTCAACAGGAGTTATTACTCCCCCTGGAATCAAGAACAATAAATGAGAAGTGTTTGTTGAGAATCTAAGTATTGAATGAGAATGAAATACTTTGACAGATTCTCAGTAAACACGAAATGGAAATAACAATAATAAGTGTTGAAGGATTTCTTGTATTAAAATCAATGTCTAAAACAGAAGGATGAATCCTTCTATTTATAGACTTTACAAATACATGAACCTTGCCAAAAAGCAAGTTCAGAAACAACTTGCAACAAGTTGCAGTCTTGGAACTTGTACATAAAGCAAAAAGAAATACTATAATACTAAACTACTGATATACAAGGGCGGTGGAAAAGATCTTCTTTAAGTACTGATGAATGACAAACTACTGATGAGTAGTTTGTCTTCAGCAGTTCTTTAGTTGAAGTGTCTGGTTTGAACTTCAGAACTTCTGATGACTTCTTCTTCAGTACTTCTGAATCTCTTCTTCAGCAGTTTGATTCCTTGTCTTCAGCAGTTCCATACTTAGAGTATTTTGACAGAAAGTGAATTAGACTAAGGTTTGCAAAAGTGGTTTCACCAATCCTCTTTGTCCTAACAACACTCAATCTAGACGAGGCTACCTAATGCCCTTATCCTTTTCACACTCATGTCCAACTAAAGATTCAAATTGTATCCAAGCACAAGTTTTAGTGCACCCCCACCCGTTGCCACTCTCTCAAAGAAAGGTATTATTTATGTACAAGTGTGGCTTAAACTCTCACCAAGAATAAAAGTGGGTGTTAAGGGTTGCCGGTGTGTCTATTGGGGTTAATTCAAGGTGTTCCAATTTTCACAATGTTTACGCTTGATTACAAAAAATTTTAAAAACCTCAAAAATTTCCCCCATCGCCACACTTGGGATACATTGTCCCCAATGTGCGGTTTTTGGAAGGAAACGCTCCAATACTCAAACCACAAACTTCTTTTTGGTATTTTCATTTTATATTTTTTTTTAGATTTTTACTTTTTAAACAACACACCTCCTACTACCACAACCCGAACCAATCATCATCAATCATAACACCACCCAACCACCCGTTCCCAAAACAAAAAGGAAAAAACAAACAGAAAATAAAGCTATGTACAAAAGAGCACAACCTGGTCAGTAGTAGCAAGGCTGAGGCGGCCCGAACACCGAGGTGAACAAGTCATTCCACTCGCCAAAACCAAACACTCCTTCACCGCTTCCTCCTTGCTCCGAGGCTTGTTGTTGTTGCTGTTGTGGATCGACCCATTGAGAATGATGGAGTGGCGGGGTCGGATAAGAGATGCTTCCATCAAATGGCGGTAGAGACCCGTAATCCACATGTTGTGGATTTGCTACTACGGGTCTCCCCGCATGCCAGTCATCGTTCATTCGCCTAATTTCATCATCAATATATCTATGATTGATCTCCACCTATTGAGCATAAGCATGTCCCCGGTTCCACATCTCCTGACGATCAAAGCCCTGCTTCATCATTCTCTCCATGCTAGCACTCATCATTGTCTGATGATCAAATAGAGTGTGTTCCGACCCCGACCACGTGTCGAATACCGAAGCTGGGGGGCGTTGGTCTTCAATCACCTGTTGCATACTCCCCCCAAAAGCCCAACCATCAGCATAAACCCGCTCGGTAAAGTCATAGAAACCTCCACCATGTGTCCCACTAGAACTCCCCTGTCCTATATCCATGTGTCCTCCAGTTGGATTCTCCTCATAGTCCTCATCATCACTCGGTGGCTGTTCACCCCCACTCTCAACTTCATCTTCCTCACCGGGCAAGAGTGCCCTCGCATCTCTCTTTAGCACTCTCCATCTTTGCCCCCCGCTTTTAAGCTTATGGTACCTTTCCGACTGAGAATAAACCCAACCGGTCCCCATTGTTGATAGCTCAATAGGTTTGAATTTCTTTCTTTTTCTTCCCACATCTTCTTCAGTTATAGCACCCTGCTTCTTCAACAAACCTGTGATCATTCTACAGTATGGGATAATTGTTCTTTCCACCGAATTTCTACACATCCAAACATGATTCAGAATCAAATACCGAATGGAAAATTTCGGTCCACCATGCATCAAGGAGTAAAGGATTGGAATTTCTGGAAACCGCACCTCTTGCTTATCTGCCCGTCTTGGTAACACATTCAAAATAATAAACGTCAACAGAAGTTTCGGCTCAATCTTCAAATTCTTCCGATACAGTGTCCCAGTATAAGTACCCGGCAGAAATAACGCACTCAACATCTCCATCCACCGTGGATGCTTTTCCGGGCTAATTAACAAATCATTAATGCTCGGGTTTTTATACTCCTTTGCCGGTAGACTATCATACTTGGCCAACCGGCACAATGTCTCATAGGACATTTCCACTTCCACTCCATTCACTTCACCAATTAATTTCATCTTGGATGGAGAATCATACCTAGGACATCTCAATGTCGCCATCCATTCCTCAATTTCTTCCATAAACAAAGACTTCTCTTCCTGGTCATAACAATGGAGCGCCGCTTCCCAACCTAAAGCCTTGAATCTATCAAACACTCCGAACGGTCCAAAATCTCTTTTGCTCACTTCTCTTTCACAAAGGAATGCCCCAGCCCGATCTGACAACCCCTTAATTTGGTCATGGAACAATGTCGGTTGCCAATCCCTTGGTTTTTCATTCAGAGGACCCGTCTTCCATTCCGGCTTATTAGCCGGGTCTAACCTTGGCGCTTTAGGTGCTTGTTGCATTTCCTCATCAGACTCGTTATTCTGTGCAACATACTTTCTTCGTTTATATTGCTGCGCGGGTTGCTTCCCTTTAGCCTTGGCGGCGGATGAACTTGATCCTGCTACTTCGCCAGTTCGTGCCATATTCCTACACAATGTACAAGCAAACACAAAAACAAAACAAAACAAAACGAATCAGCCCCATATAGTAGACACATCCCCACACTTGCTTGTTATCATGGTAGTAAATGTTTTTGAACAAAAATACCGTCTTTGGTTTGACAAAAATTGGGCATGACGCCTCTACAATCTTAACATTACCAAAAGTTCACAATTTCCACTCAATATTTCATCTACTACCACATTATTACCAAAACACAATATATCCATACTAATATATACTAACAAGCAAGTGGGTATGAACTAGGAAAAACAAAACCTCTATTCTTCACAATGTACATCAAAATTAGGACAAATAGGACACATACCTTTGATTAAAAGATGCTACAACACAAGAAAACAAGAAAACTTGAAAAACCCCCAATTTATGCGATCCTCGGGTTTGAGATTCGGCCACCAAAACGTGTTTTTCTTTCAATTTACTACCCAAAATCAGAAACTAGATGAAAATCTAGTCAAGATAGACCTAAGAATTGTAATATTTAGTAATGATTTGAAGGAGTTATGAAAGATTAAAGTAGAAGAATGGTTATGGTGTTTGAAGTTCTTAGAAAAGGAAGAAGAAGAAATTATGGAAGAAAGAAGGTTGGTTGGTAGGGTATATTCACGTGCATTGTTAAAACAATAATTTTTTTTTTTTTATAAACCGACGTGCAGAATTCCAGACGCCACCGTATCATACGGTGGGACCGTATGGTACGGTAGACCAAAAACCACTCTTTTCCACCGTAAGTCAGACTCTGGCCACCGTTGGGTTTGTTTTTTCCACAGGTCCACCGTAAGGTACGGTACCCACCGTCCCTTACGGTAGCCCCTGGAACTTTTTTTTTTTTTTTTTTTTTTTTTTTTTTTTTTTTTTTTTTATAAACCAGTAAACTTAATCTTAAAACACTAAAATTACCCTACCCCCTCGAAAAATCCGTGTTGTCCTCAACACAATGCAAGAACTTGTTCGCGATCCGAACGTCCCCACACTTGTCTCAAACACGGGTTTCGATGAAAAACAAAATTGGGCAATAAAACAAAACAAAATAAAATAAAAATCTAACTATTTACACTACCAAACCTGGGCCTCTCATTGTTGCACTTCTTCCACCGGGCGTAAAAGATAGCCCGCTTGATCCATCTCCAACATGTTGATGTCGTTGCCATCCAAGTATGGCTTCAAGCGATGTCCATTAACCGTTTGTTGCTTATTGGTGTTTTCATCCAATATTTCAACCTCACCAAATTTACCAACCCTGCAAACAATGTACGGACCCATCCATTTACTCTTCAACTTGCCCGCGAACATCTTCAATCGCGAATTGTACAACCAAACCCTTTGACCTACTTCAAAGGTCTTCTTTCTCAATTTGGCATCATGAACCTTCTTTAGTTTGTCTTTGTAAGCCGATGCACATTCATAAGCCTCATCTCGAATCTCCTCCAACTCACTTAGTTGCAACTTCCTTGTTCTACCGCTTCATCGTAATCCGCATTTACCGTCGTGATCGCCCAATGTGCCCGATGTGCTAACTCCATTGGCAAGTGACAACCCTTTCCATACACCATCCGATAAGGTGTCATGCCAATTGGAGTTTTGTAGGCCGTACGATACGCCCACAAAGCATCATCTAATTTGCTTGACCAATCTTTTCTATCCACACGAACCGTCTTCATGAGAATTTCTTTGATTTGACGGTTGGACACTTCAACTTGTCCACTCGTTTGCGGATGGTACGGTGTTGCAATCCGGTGATTCACACTATATCTCTTCAATAGCTGCCCAAAATTAAAATTTTTGAAGTGTGACCCATCATCACTTATGATGACTCTTGGAATTCCCAACGAGGCGAAAATGTTAGATTGAACAAATTTACAAACAACCGAATGGTCATTTGTCCTTGTAGCAATTGCTTCAATCCACTTCGAAACATAGTCCACCGCCACCAAAATGTACAAAAACCCGTTTGAATTAGGAAACGGCCCCATAAAGTCGATGCCCCAAACATCAAATATCTCCACAACCAAGATCGGTTGCATTGGCATCTCATCCCTTTTGGATATGCTCCCCAATCTTTGACAATTCAAACAATTCCGGGCGAACTCGCAAGCATCCTTAAAAATTGTAGGCCAATAAAACCCACATGAAAGCACACGGTAGCCGGTTTTATGTCCACTAAAGTGCCCACCACAAGCGGAAGAATGAGCATGTGTCAATATTTCTTTAACTTCCGACTCGGGAATACATCTTCGGATCACTTGATCGGGCCCAATCTTGAAAAGATCCGGTTCATCCCAAATATATTGCTTCACTTGGACCATAAATTGTTGTCGTCGCTTCTTGGTCCAATGATCCGGAATAGCACCCGTGGCCAAATAATTAACATAGTGGCCATACCACGGTGCGGCTTGAGTAGACACGGCTAAAAGTTGCTCATCCGGGAATCTTTCATTTATTTCCGTCACATCATCACTCCCTTCTACCGGAATTCGAGACAAGTGATCCGCTACAACATTTTCACTCCCTTTTTTATCCCGAATCTCCAAAGAAAATAACACCGTCGTTGGTATTATATCATTATCAGGAATGGTATACATGACTGCAAATGACCAAAGTCTTGACACGAGCACACTCCCGGCGCAAAGCGCCGCACTCAAAACCACTAGTTTAATTTAAGGATTGAATGGTAACTTACCGATATTATTTATATATAATTTTTAATTATATTTTATGGATTATAAATTTATAAGTTTGATGCTAAAATTAAAACAGGTATGGGACAGAGAGATAATTCTTACAACTATAGCACAATTCTATGACAAGGATATGAAGTCTCTACAAAAGGCCATTCAAGCTAATTTCACTTATGTAAGAAACTAATTAAATAAATATATAAAATCTTTAATTTTATAAAAATAGATTTGTATATCGTATTATGAATCGTTAGGGATTATGGTCCGATGATGTGACCTCTTGGAAGGATTGTGATGATATTTCCACCTGCGTCAACAAGTAAGTTTTTTCTTTACATTGTTATTTGTTTATGGATCGACTACAATCGTTTGTTTGACATATACATTAGTTACAAGATTATTCGTTGATTAAGAATTTATGTATTTTAAAATACCATATAATCATTTGAATAAATTGTTATTTTAATCTAAATTCATATATATATATATATATATATATATATATATATATTTATATTTATATTTATATATGGATTTTAGGTATGCGAAAGAAAGTATAAATTTGGCATGCAAATGGGGTTACAAAGGTGTTGAGGCTGGCGAAACTCTTTCAGGTGATCACAATACTATGTTTCAATATTTTCCTTGTGTAACGAACCCGCTGCAACGCGCGGGCATCACCACTAGTTATATAATATATCATATCTATGCATATACATCAAGCCGAAAAATATTTCAAGAAAAATACATTGTTATTCTTATAAATAATATTTTTAATATTGTATTAACATTACATGAAATCGATTGATTACAATAACTCATAAAAAAGAATGGTGAAAAGACCAAAAAGGATTATTTTTGTTTTTTTAATTAAAATGCCAACAGTTCTTGTGGTTCTTATATTAGAACCGTTGGTTTGGAACCGACCCGACCCGGAACCAATAATTCATATAAATATAGATCCGAAAACCGACCCATATATTTAAAAAGGTTTGAGTCCAAGGTTCTCACGGGTCGGGTCCAAGGTTCCTTTGGATCCGAACCACGAAATGCTCACCCCTATCATATTTAAATAATGATATTTTCGTTATTCCTTAGTCTTTCAAGGGTGCTTTTGTAGATTCCTTTTTCTCCCATCATCGCAGTAGGAAAAGCCAACATTATCTTATTTTTTTTAACAGTCCAGCCAATTCTTTTATTCACACACTAGGTCCCAACTAGCAAGTTGGCAAAATTAAGCAACCTATCAATGAAAAAGGTAAACTCTTTCCCCTAGCTCTATCACTAAAAGAGTTTAGACAAAGGACTTAATGGACAAGATAAGTCGCCGCAAAATCCTTTAGTGGCGACCCGCGTTATCAATAGGGGTGACTTTTGTCGCTGCTAAAGGTCTGTTTTCTTGTAGTGTACGTATGTTTTATGTTTCAACCATAGAAACATTGTCTTTTTTTAATGGCCAATTTCTCTTTATTTTTACCTTGCCTAGGATTTGAACTTGAGTCTTTTTCTAAAGAGGCTTTGCCTCTTACCACTGGGCTACAACCCAAAGGTTGAACATGAGTCGTCTCCTTGATCTCATCGATAAGCTTGGCTGCCGAGCATGATCTTCCTTCAAACACCTTTTAGTTCCTTCCTCCTCATATTGCCCAGAGAACCACTACTTTAATAGCCTATAAATTAATGGCTAAATTAATGGCTTTATTTTGGCTTCTAATTCCGAGACTTCCTTTCTGACGCATCAGTCATTATCTTCTTCCTTATTTAGATGGCTAATTTTATGGAGTTTATTTTGTCTTTTGCTATTATATATTGGTTGTAATATACTTCCTTGAAATGCATCGATGTACTCCCAGAAAAGAATTCCATGTTCATATATTGAAGAACTCCAATTCTTAAATGGTATCAGAGCAGGTTTTCATACTGCTCAACAAATCCTAAAAACTTTTCTCGCCACCCGTCATCCATGACTAACACAGAGGCCTCTGCCTATCAAGACAAAGTCGTTCCAAAACGAGACGGCTCTTCCAAGTTCCAACTCCTTAACAGCAAACCGAACCACAAGAAGGAGAAGGTGAACCAGCGTAACCAACGGGAACATTGCGATTTCTGTGGAAGAGATGGGCATGAACAAAGAAATGCTTTAAAAAGATCGGGTACCCGGTTTGGTGGCCCGGGAAGGTAAACAGAGCCACACCTAAGGCTGCCTATGTTGAATCCAAACCAAATGTAAGTCCCATTCCATGTTTGAATATGGAACAATACCTTGCACTCCTTAACTATCTTGCAGGAAAGAAAGACACATCCGAGAATGAACCGCAACCGACAGCCAACATGGCTGGAAATGTCGACCAGGATAATGAATGGATTATGGATTCGGGTAGTACCGACCACATAACACATCATGCCGAATGGCTAGAAAGTAAAGTGGTTTCTAAACATGAATACCCGGTCATGACCAAATGGCGACTCGATACCAGTAGAGGGTATAGGGAATTGTCAATTGCCAAACGGAACCTCTATAAAAGGAGTTTTATATTTTCCAAAATTTAAATGTAACCTCTTGTTTGTGAGTCGTTTATCAAGAGATCTTCAAAGTTCAATAACTTTTTTTTTCCAGAATTTTGCTTCGTGCAGGACTTGCGGACGAAGGAATTGATTGGAGTGGGTAAATGCAAGAACAAGCTATATCGAATCGAGATGGTGGATAATAAAAGAAGGGCTATGATGTCAACAGTGGAAGTATGGCACAAAAGGTTAGGTCATACTTCTAGTGACAAGCATTCTCATCTAGATTTTGTTAAAAGTGTTCCTTTTAAAACAGTGGACTGTGATTCGTGTGCAAAGGACAAGCACACGCGTCTACCTTTCCCCATCAGTTCCATTAAAACCCAAGAATGTTTTGAATTGTTACATTGTGACATATGGGGAAAGTATATAACACCTTCACTATCGGAGGCAAGTTATTTTTTAACTATCTTGGATGATTATAGTCGTTCCGTATGGGTTTTTCTCTTAAAACATAAGTTTGAGGCTTCGGACCGTTGAATGTTCTTCTTCAAAATGGTAAGGACACAATTTGGTAAATTGATTAAAAGAATCCGTTGTGACAATGGCGGGTAATTTGTCTCCAATCGAATGCAAGAATTTTATAATGAACAAGGTGTTCTCCTTGAAACCACTTGCCCATACACACCTCAGCAAAATGGTGTCGTTGAACACAAGCATAGGCACCTTTTTGAAACCGCACGCGCCTTTAGGTTTGAGGCAAATTTGCCAAAACGTTTTTGGGGCGAGTATGTCATGACAGCTGCCTACATAATCAATCGCCTTCCCTCCAAAACCATTAACAACAAGACACCATTTGAAATTGTTTTAAAACAAAAACCCGAATATGAGCACTTGAGAGTATTTGGGTGCTTGGCTTACTATCGAAATACAGACACAAAGGGGGATAAGTTTGAGTGGAGGGGGAGGCCCGAGGTATTTTTGGGTTACCCACCGGGAACAAAGGGGTACAAACTTTATGACATGGGGAACAACAAAATTGTATTGTCAAGAGATGTCCGATTTGTTGAAAATATTTTTCCTTATCGGAACGCTAAATTAATCGATAGGCAAGAAAATGATAAACTTTTTAGCTTCCCCCCGTGGTACTATGAGAATGTTTATGACACCCCTCAAGAGGCAGACCAAACTACCTGTTCAAGTCTTAAAGAAGTGATCAACATTGAAGCGCAAACCGAGTCACGCCATGAAGGCACCGTTCCTAATCATGAGGCCCATTCCCAACCTACTAGTAACAATGGATCTCAAGGTGATAGGACAACTATTGAACTCGAGGCACAAACCCATCAGTCTGATAATAATATCATCCATGAAAACAACGAACCAATCAGGCAACAAAGAACAAAAAGTCGGCCTAAGCGATTCGACGATTTCATCGTTGATCTACCACCATCTGTTGATCAAGCTTTACCCACGTCTGATCAAGCTCCTTCATCAGGTACGATGCACCCTATAGCCAACTATATCTCTTATGAAAAGTTTACTAAAACTCATAAAGCTTTTTTAGCGGCCATCAGTTCGAAAGATGAGCCAAAATCTTTTAAACAAGCCGTGCATGATGAACATTTAAAGGAAGTCTCGGATATAGAAGCCAAAATAAAGCCATTAATTTAGCCAAGAAGTTGGTTTACCACAAGATCAAGAAACTCCTCTTTTTTGTGACAATCAAGCTGCTAGACATATTGCCAACAACCCGGTTTACCATGAACGTACAAAACATGTCGAAATGGACTGCTTCATCGTTCGCGAACGAGTAGATTCAAAAGACATTCAACCAAGAGAAATCGACACAAAACACCAAATAGCTGATATATTCACCAAGCCCCTCGGTTCTCAACTGCTACAACATTTACTTGGCAAGTTGAGTGTTCATGACTTACATGCTCCAACTTGAGGGGGAGTATAAATTAATGGCTAAATTAATGGCTAAATTAATGGCTTTATTTTGGCTTCTATTTCCGAGACTTCCTTTCTGACGCATCAGTCATTATCTTCTTCCTTATTTAGATGGCTTATTTTATGGAGTTCATTTTGTCTTTTGCTATTATATATTGGTTGTAATATACTTCCTTGAAATGCATCGATGTACTCCCATAAAAGAATTCCATGTTCATATATTGAAGAACTCCAATTCTTAAATAGCCTTTTTCCTCTTATAGACGCATTCAGTTTACTCCCCAAGTCCATTAATTCTTTGACCAAAGAGCATAAGGCTATAGTAGGACATTCGGTCCATACTCCAAGCGCTCAACACAAAGATTTAGAGACTAAGCAGGTTACAAACAAATGGTCTACTAACTCGTTGACATAGCCACACATCGGACAAACTAGGGATGAGCATACAAGACCGGATACCGATCCCGTCCCGTCCCGATCCTGATACCGATACCATACCGGTACCGTACCGATAACGAACCAATACCGTACCGTAGCATATGTGTTCGGTATCGGTATTGGTTTTTTGGACTTTTCGGTATCGGTATTGTCGGGATCGGTATCGGTTCGGTACCGATACCGTCCCGAGCTCATCCCTAGGACAAACTACACTCCTAAACTAGTAGCAAGTATATGAGCTACTAGTTTGGTATATAATGATAGTTAGATTTATATATGAATTTAATTTCTAATCATTAACTTGATGGATTAATGTGTTTATTTACATTACTGCTGTTGAAATAGTTATAACAAAAAGTATGTATATTTGTGTTTGTGATATATAAAGAAAACATACAAGTGCTTGTAAAAGCTTGTTACAACTATGTGAAGATATATGAGATATCCGTGCGCCTCTTTGTTGAACAGTGTTAAATTTTATTTGCCTGGATAACTTCCCATAATCGCTATGTAAGTTCAAGTTACATAAAAAGAGCTTTCACATTGCTTTACACAAAACTGTTTCTCCCTTTGTATTCTTAAAAATGTTCTATTATTCAAAATTTTTAAAGCTGGTTTTAAACTTCAAATCTTCTATGTATTATTCAGTTACTGTTGAAATATGTGGTATTAATTCAAATATTAATCATATTCTACAAAAGGTTCATAATAACATTTCACTGTGTTATATTGTTAGGCTTGTTTGTTTTATGTTATAAAGAGTTTGTGCAGGTTTTGGTGTGGTCCAACAGTCCAAGTCAAGAGCCCAACAAGAGCTGATCATCAGAAGCTAATTTAAGCTTATTGTCCAGCTAAGTGTTCGAGAAGGATATTTTAGGGCTTCCATATATAAACGAGTGATCAGAGATATTTTGCTCATTCAACAATCGTCTCTCACACACACACAATAGTCTTCTCTCTCTCTCTCGTCTGATCTTTGTCTTATTTTGTTTTAGGGGTTTGATTAAGTCTGTAAGATTTTCTTATTGTATTGTATTTTCTATATTGTCTATAAGGATTCGTCTGATCTTAACAATCAGTCAAATCTCTTAAACTTTGTATTATTCTCTGAACTTGTGTTTTAACAAGTTCTGGGTATTTTGGGGGTAACGTTTTGGGTTGGCTTAATAATAGTTTTGTCACCTGTTTTGTCGCTATTTCTCTTCTTATGATGTGGATTGTTGTTGTTCTTTAGATCAGATTGTTTTACTATATTCAAACCCTAAATTTCTACATGGTATCAGAGCTCTAAGGGCACTTTTATCATTCTTTTCCTTGTGTCTTCGGAAGTTTCCGCTGTGATTCTTAGATCTAGCTGTTTAGATCTGAGTTATTGTCTAGTTCTTGTTATCTCAGATCTATCTGGTTAGTTCCGATTCTTTTTCTGTCTTATTGATTTATCAGTTTATTATTGGAAGGATCTTGGTGTTTGTGCTGAGATCTTGGCCTTGTCTTGTGTTTGTTGACTTACATCTGTAAATCAGTTGTTTGGATCTAGAATCTTAGCAACCTGAAAGTTTTCTGCTTTATTTTCTTTGTTGATTGATTATTGTTGCTTGGCTGCTGGAGTACTCTGTAAGTATTCCTATTCTCAGTTTTCTATTTCTTGAGTCTAGAAGTCTTGGCCGAGTTAGGGTGGACCGGCGTTGTGATTTAGTCTTATTTGTCTTATGTGATTGGTTTATTGATTGATTTCTATTGTTTTTTACTACTTAGTTGATTGTGTTTTCTTTTGTGTATATTGATTCTATTATATACATATATTACTAGTTAATAAAGAGCTCCTGTGTAAGGATCTGCGTGGGCACCTATGAGTGATGAACCCATGATCTAAACACCTGCACAGTTTCGCTCTCTAGGTTTTTTTGTCTATATTTTGTTAAGTTAGTCTTTGGCTAACATTGTTTCATCTATGGTGGATGTTGCTTGTTGGTGGTGAAATCCTCAGGATAATATTTACTTGTGTTCTTTATTTGACATCTTCAGGATACTAAAGGCTATGTTGGGTTTAGGATATAACTGTGTATTATCAAGTGGACATCCTGAGGATGGACTAACATACTATCTTGAATTTATTTGAATGCAGGTAAACTTGGACGAAAATAACTCTTGACTGAGTCTTGCTGGAATCTCGGAGGACTTGGTTAATGAACGTTGGAGCTCATGTGATCGTGGGAAAGCTTTAAACGGCTAGTGGACTAAGTAGTTGCTATCCCGGATATCTCGGGATGATAGTTATAACTTCCCACTATAAATAGGGTTGTTATGGACGATTGTAGGACACTTGTTATCTGTTATTCTTTCTTTCTATAAACTTACACACACTCGCAACACTCATTGCAACCTTAGCTAATCGTCCATTTCATTTCCAAAGTTGTACTTATCATTTTTCATTAATATAAACAACAAAGGCAGGGGCTTAGACTCCTCCCGAGGTTTTGTGTCGGCGATCATCATTGATCAAGTGTTTTACTTGCATATCGAGTGTTCTTGTATTGCTTTATTTCATTTCTGCTCAAGTATTTCATTTCAACCTTTACAGTTCCATCCTGAAGATACAACTGTGTGTTTTCTACTGTTTCCTTTGATATCCTGAACATAATTGTCAAAACTTAATCTTTTGCATCCTTAACATAACATCTTCAAGATATAACTGATTTTACACAAAATTAGCATTCTTAGCACACTACCTCACATTTCTAATTTGGAAAACAAAGTTAATTTTCATTAGTTAATTTTTGACCAAAACAATTTGGCGCCCACTGTGGGGCAAGTTGTGCTATTTTTAACAAAGATTTTGTTAAAATTTATTCTCAATCAATTTATCTCAAAAAATTTGACAACTATGGCATCAAACCCAAAATCTGTATCCTCATCCATGCCATCCTCGACCTCTGCTCAAAACATGTCTTTACCACCATCTCCTGCATTCTTAAGGAGTTCTGATTCAATATCTCGAACCACACCTCAACCCAATTTCAGATCCGGAGTTGGTGCATCTGGCTCAACTCCTCCTGCTTTGGTTTCAAATGAAGAGGTCTTGTCCATGTTCACGATGGTTAAGGATCAAATGAAGAAACAATTGGAAACTAAAAAGATGTTGATGAGAGAGATCCAATCTCTCAAGACATCCTCAAAAAGGGCTGTTGAGGATGTAGTGACACCTTTGCATCCTAGGGCGTTGGACTTCAATTCTGCTATATCTGGGAGCAACCACCATGGAAATTTTATCCCCATGCAATCAGGGCCGACTGTTCCTGAAACAGCCCCCGGAGTCAGGATAACAACAACTAGGGAGCCAGGATATACAGCAGAACCATCTCGAGGATATAACTCCGATAACAACATGAATATAAGCCCACAGTTGGCAAGGGAACTCCAGAAGATCAAATACATGGTTTCTAGTGTACCAAGGATAGTACAACCTATTCCTGAAGTATCCTCAGCATGTTATAGCATATCCCAGTTTGCACCTCCAATATGTGATGTTGAAATCCCTAAGAGATTTTAGACCCCAACTATGATGCTGTATGATGGATCGACTGACCCTGAAGAACGTGTGGCCCAATATATGGAGAGGATGGAGATAAATCCCATTCCTGCTCACCTTATAAAAGCATGTTTGTGTAAAGGTTTTAGATCCACCCTTACTGGTCTAGCCTTAAAATGGCTGCTAAGTGTTCCTCCCTATTCTATTACTTCATTTGCTCATTTAATTAATATTTTTAATAATCAATCTCATGTAGTCGTACCTTTGAACCTTTAGCAAGTGACCTATACAGGGTAACACAACCACAAGGAGAACCACTCAGGGAATATCTCAAAAAATTTGGGAAGGAAGCACTTGACATCCCGAACATGGATGTCACAACTGCAATTCAAGCCTTCAAGATGGGACTACAGAAGGATTCACCATTCTATTAAGAGTTGGTGATGAACCCCTGTAGGAATCTCGATGAAGTCAGAAATAGGGCATTGAGATTCATCCGTCTTAAGGATGACAAAAAGATTTAGGAGAGGATAGAAGCATCCTCAAGATATAACAATCCTAGTCGGAAGTTCACACCCACATATGAACCATATAAACCTAAACCTTATACTAAAAATGATAATAAAAAGGTTCATATGGTTAAGGATGATGATGATGAGGATTATCCTACGTTGTCAGATTATTGTTTTTCTGCGGATGTTATAGGTCTTATGTATGCCATGAAAGATCTCGGGGAAAAGGCGACACTACCATCCCGGAAAGAGCAGCTTCTCCTCCTTGGGATGCTGGCATCATTGACTTCATCTCTGGTGGTTTGGATATATGTGGTCTGGTAATTACTTTGTATATTAACTTCATTTCTGGTGGTTTAGAAGCTAAAAGGCTTGCTAGGGATACCAAATCGGAGAAGGGAGAGAAACTCACAAAGACCACCATGCCTACAAATGCAAGGGTGATCAGTTTCGAGGAGGATGATCGAGAGAACATCCTAGACCCACATCATGATGGTCTGGTAATTACTTTGTATATTTCTAACCACTTTGTTCGCAGGATATTAGTGGATGGAGGAAACTCGGTGAACACAATCCAACTGGAAGCACTAAAAAAAGATGAACATACCTGAAACTGAAATAGTTTCCAAGTTATCGATCCTGGTTGGCTTCAGTGGGGAAACCAAGAGCACTGTTGGAGAAACTAAGCTACCTATATATGTTGAAGGGTTAAACTCTATACAACGATTTTGTGTTATAGATTTTTATCCTACTATAATGTCATCCTAGGTAGACCATGGATACATGACATGAAGGCAGTCCCTTCAACATACCATTAATGCATCAAGTTACCTACTCCTTGGGGAGTTGTCAAGGTAAATAGTGACCAGCAGGAAGCCAAAGAATGCAACACTTCATAAATGAAGGCTTCACCCCAATCCAGACAAGCATAGCAATTACAGCAGGATGCACGCGACATCCTGAAGGATGACAAAGGATGTACTGACCAGGATGTGAAGGCTGTGTGCATCGACAAAAACAACAAGGATATCATTGTGCAAATTGGAACAAATATCCTTGAGGTTTTAGAAAAACAACTAATCTCATTTTTGAAGTGCAGGATGTCTACCTTTGCATGGAAACATGAAGACATGATAGGTATATCTAAGGATATTATCACTCATAAACATGGTATTGATAAAAGTTTTAGGCCTGTACAACAAAAACGAAGAAAGTTTGCACCTCAGAGGAATTTCATCATCCAAGAAGAGGTAGATAGGTTGCTGAAATCCAGGATGATAAGGGAAGTCAAATTCCCAAGATGGTTGGCCAACGTGGTTGTGGTGCAGAAGAAGAATGGGAATTGGAAAGTATATGAAGATTACACAGACCTCAACAAAGCTTATCCTAAGGATCCATTCCCTCTTCCCCACATTGATTCGATGGTGGATACCACAGTAAGACATGAAATGTTGATATTCATGGATGCATCCTCAGGATTTCAACAAATCCAAATGGAACCTGATGACCAGGAGGATACTGCATTCATGACTCCTTCAGGTATTTATTATTATATTTCAATGCCATTTGGTCTAAAAAATGCAGGTGCAACATATCAAACATTGCCGAACATGATATTCAAAGACAAGATTGGGGACACTATGCAATTGTAGATTGAAGATATGGTGGTCAAGTCCAGAAGAGCAGAAGATCATATTCAGGATCTCAAAGAAGCATTTGACATCCTGGATGCTTACAACATGAAGCTGAATCCGACTAAATGTCACTTCAGGGTTGGTGCTGACAAGTTCCTTGGATATTTAGTAACCAAAAGGGGTATCGAAGCCAACCCTGTGCAGATCAAAGCCATCCTAGATCTCAAATCCCCAACAAATGTCATGGATGTGCATAGACTGGCTGGCTGGATAGCATCCTTAAACAGGTTCATCTCGAAGTCATCAGAAAAGTGCAAGGATTTCTATGACATCCTAAAGAAGAATAAAAGATTTGATTGGGGAAAAGTGCACGAGGAGGTATTGCAAAAGCTGAAAAAAATACTTGGCAGCAACTCCACTTTTGATGAAGCCTGGGGATGGTAAACCCCTGTCGTTGTATCTTGCTGTTTCTGGAAACGCAATCAGTGAAGTTTTAGTAAAAGACTTCGAAGGTTAGCAACATCCTATGTGTTATGTAAGTAAAACTCTATTGGATACCGAAACAAGGTACTCACATCTTGAAAAAATCATTTTGGCTTTAATTATGGCTTCAACAAAGTTAAGGCACTGTTTTGGTAAAAAATTATTAAGTAAAAATAATTTTGTATTCCAAATTAGTAAATGTGATGTAGAGTGCTAAAAGTGTTTATAATGTATCAAAATTGGTTATATCTTTAGGGTGATAGTTTAAAAATATCAAAGAAAACTTTATTGACAACTATGTTTAGGATGACAAAGAAAAAAGCGAGGATGGACAGTTATATCCTGAGGATGTAACTGTAGAATGTCAAAGACATAGATAATCAATATAAGTAAAATGCAATAAAGAACAACAATCGATATACAAGGAAAGCCTTTGATCAATGATGATCGCCAGCACAAAATCTTAGGAGGGGTCTAGGCCCCTGCCTTATTTGTTAATATTAATATGGTAAAAAAAGATTACAGCTTTGGAAGTGGGATGAACGAACTACTATGAGTACAATTCAGTGTAGTGTGTGTGAGACTAAGGAAAGTGTGAGTTCAAGGGTTGTAAGTGTGTATCAGGTGTCAAGTGTTCGGTGATAAGTAAGCTAGTGTCTAAGTATGTGTCCTATTTCGTTCATCACACCCCTATATATAGTTACAAGTAAATAAATTGAGATCCCATGAAATCCACCTTCTTTATTGTGATCCTTGACTGTCTCGGGTAAGCTTTGAAGCATAGTTAACCAATATAGACGTTGGTATATCTGTTTCCTTGATTCTCTCCTCTCATTTATGTCGAGTGGTTACATGTTGACCTATTCTTCAGCAAAGGATCTCTTCCACACGTATTCCTCTTCCATCCTTTTCTTTTAGTTTGAATAGGAGTATATAGCCGTTAGGGAAGAGTTACGAGGCATAACATTGTTTAAGTGTACATGCATTCATGTAACAATAAGATAATTCGCTAGTCCATCCTTATGATGCACATAAGATAATATGCAGTTGCATCCTGAATCATGTTCAGCCTTTAGTTTCCTGAGGATGTCACATAGAAAATATAAGTTAGTTCCATCCTGAAGATTTCACCACCAACAATTGTCCCAAAAAATATGTTACCGTTAATATCTCAATGGTTATAATATTTTTAATTCTAATGCTTATATGCTGAAGGTGATTAGACGTCTGACAAGATGTAACGGCTAATTTTTAGGCTATAATCTAGGGATGACCATTAAACCTTATAATCTTTCACCACCTATATCTAGACTTCTATCCTTCCTTTATAACCATATCATGGTTATCAGAAAGGTAAGTTTCTTCTTCTTCTACGTTTTTCTTCAACCTTCAAACTTTTAATACAAAAATTTTCAGGATGAGTAAAAAATTAACGAGGGCATTAGGAAGTGTTGGAGTCCACAAGGACGTCATCCCTCAAAATCTGTTGAAGGAACCTTCTCATGAAGTTTGTTCCTTCATAGATAAGGATATTCTGATCTTAAAGAACTCGGGGGCCTTCCCTGAATCAGCTATATTCTGATCTTATGATGTAACATCCGGCCCCTCTCACCACCAATATTGTCCGTTTTGCCCCGATGGATTGCCTATCCAGAGCTCACGGATTTGTTTTTGGTTGCCCCGGTGGAGATTTCCCAGGAGGTCACCCATCCTGGAATTTCTCCCACCTGAGCACGCTTAACTGTGGAGTTCTCCTCTCATCCACTAACATTAAGCCCCAAAACGCGTTGGTGATTTAAGAGGCAAGACATTACTTATGAACCAAGGATCTCTCCTGGCACGGCCGATGTGGGATTTTCCTGGGGTGTCACATTCACCCCCTGTTAGAGTCTCATCGTCCCTGATGAGGTGTGCACCTAACATCCCAAACGGCATAGGAGTGGCTCTTATACCATCTGTAACATCTGACCCCTCTCACCACCAATATTGTCCGCTTTGCCCCGATGGATTGCCCATCCAGAGCTCACGGATTTGTTTTTGATTGCCCCGGTGGAGACTTCCCAGGAGGTCACCCATCCTGGAATTTCTCCCACCTGAGCACGCTTAACTGTGGAGTTCTCCTCTCATCCACTAACATTAAGCCCCAAAACGCGTTGGTGATTTAAGAGGCAAGACATTACTTATGAACCAAGGATCTCTCCTGGCACGGCCGATGTGTGATTTTCCTGGGGTGTCACATTCACCCCCTGTTAGTGTCTCATTGTCCCTGATGAGATGTGCACCCACCATCCCGAACGGCACAAGAGTGGCCCTGATACCATTTGTAACATCCGGCCCCTCTCACCACCAATATTGTCCGCTTTGCCCCGATGGATTGCCCATCCAGAGCTCACGGATTTGTTTTTGGTTACCCCGGTGGAGACTTCCCAGGAGGTCACCCATCCTGGAATTTCTCCCACCTGAGCACGCTTAACTGTGGAGTTCTCCTCTCATCCACTAACATTAAGCCCCAAATCGCGTTGTTGATTTAAGAGGCAAGACATTACTTATGAACCAAGGATCTCTCCTGGCACGGCCGATGTGAGATTTTCCTGGGGTGTCACACGATGGTGGAATGCTGTGGTAGGCTATGGGTTTCGATGGTGATGGTGGAGGGTTGTGGGTTTCCGATGATGGTGATGGGGGTGAGGCGGTTCGACGGTGACTGTTCCGATCCTTCGACCGTGGCGTTCGACGTTCAGGTATTATTATTATTTGAAATGTTTTTGAAGATGATGATGGATGGTAAGGTTGTGTAAAAGATGATGATGATGGCTATGTGAGGATGATGCTGTTTTGAAGACGATGATGATGTTGGGGTTTTTTTATAAGGTAAGTAAACACTGGTGTAAAATTATTTAGGTAATGTGGTGTTTGTATGAATTTTGTAGATGTTTTTTTTTTTTTTTTTTTTTTGCAAAGATGTAATACAAAGTTTATTGATGTTGTGGGGTATTTACAATGGTGTAATACAAATGTTATAGATGGTAGTTGTTATTTTACACTAGCATAATATGAATGTAATACAAATGGTGTAATACAAATGCTATAGATGGTACTAGTTATTTTTACACTAGCGTAATACGAATGTATATATGGTATTAGTTATTTTTACAACAGCGTAATACGAATGTATAGATGTTTGGTGGTTATTTCACACTAGTGCAATTTTTTATATTACAAAAATTATAGATGTCTGGTTTATATAGATGTGAGTAAACACTGGCGTAAAAATACACCAGTGTAAGTTATACGAACTTATACATGTTTGGTTATATAGATGTAAGTAAACACTGGTGTAAATCCAGTGTAAATCATACAAAAATTATAAATGTTTGGTTTATATAGATCTAAGTAAACACTGGTTTAAATAATTACACCAGTGTAAAAACGAGACAGAGATGACATAATGCACATATTTGATTTTTTTTAAAAGTAAATTAATTAGAAAAATAAAATAAAGTTTAAAAAATATGTTTCTTTTAAGAATGAAATAGAAAATTAACATGATATTATATTAATTTATCTCTCTCATTATTTTTTACCTAAATACCCCTTAATGTACTTTATTATATTAAAAAAATACTAATAAAAAGTTAATAATCATGTCAAGACAAAATGTCTTATCATTTAATCTCAACAATTACATTATTAAATTAATGGTCCAGATGAGTTCTTTAGTTTTCACAACTCACATAAGTTCTTATTTTATCCCATCTCTATCACAATAATCAATAAATAGATAAATAAATAAAAACTAAACAAAATATATCATATAAAAAATAATTAACAGATGGACAAACAAATTAAGTATAAACATTACACAAAATGGTATAATAGTTCCTTTTCTTTTTGTGTGTCAACGGTGGTTTAATAGTTCTTAATTTCACATCTAAGGTACCCACCCAAACACGCTTCCTAAAATAAGATATACATTGGGCGTTACGTGGTGCTAAGAAATTGTGACCCATATTGTTTACTCGTTCAAACATGTGGTTGCGCATATTTCCAACAACAGAATGTAGTCATGTTAATATCTCCGATGTTGTGACATTATATGATTGGTTAGTTACACCTTTATTTAGACAATTAAATAAATGTGTTTACTCTCTAATTATTTTTCTAAAACTTTAGAATTATATATTAACCCTTTTGAAAAAAATATTTATTTGAGAGAATTTTCACAAATTGTCCTTTAGTTATTAGCAAAATTGTGCTCTCTGCCCTTTATGTTAATTTTTCACTCATTATGTCCTTTATTTACTAAATTTGGTACGTCCTTTGTCCTTTAGCCTAACTCCGTTAAAAAACTTGGTTAACTTTGAAACTAAATTTACACTTTTAGCCCTTATAAAATAATAACATGTCATTTTACCTGGTTATAGTTTCTATTAGCTAAAAGTGGTTCTCTAGTGCAAATTTAGTTTGTTACGGCAAAGGGATGATCTTATCAGCAATTACCTGGCATCATATTACAGTTTTTTGAGCACAACTAGCATTGAGTTTTGTCTATTGCACATCAGATACGTTGCTAATTACATATATGTCAAAAGCACTCTCTTTGATCAAATAACTCACCAGCATTTTATGGGATGTCCACATATTGATTAAACATTCCCGTTGTGAAAAAGTTTATACATTATTATCACCCTTTGTCAAATGTAATAATCACAATATATTATAAAACAATAGAATTTGTATTGAATAAGTGTATTATGTAATGTTTTTGTGTGTCTATCAACAATACATCAAGGCTTTTATATAGGCTTACATATGACTAAGTCTAGCTAAAATTATGGAGTTAATGTTTGACTAAGTATAATGTACAATATAAAACAATGGCTAAAATCATGGAGTCAATGGTTGACTAGGAGACTTGACTTGACTTGATTTATGTTATGGAGTCAATGGTTGACTAAGAGATTTGACTTGACTTGATTTATGTTGTTAATACGTCCCCGCAAGATGGAGGATCCGTTAAGACTCCAATCTTGGACCGAAAATATAGGAAGCGTGCACGTGCAAGCGGTTTGGTGAGCACATCCGCGAGTTGATCCTTGGAGCTGACATGAAGAATTTTGAGTTGCCCGGAATTGACTTGTTCCCGCACAAAGTGATAGTCCAGAGCGATGTGTTTTCATGCGGGAATGGTAAACAGGATTTGCACATACATAAGTAGCTCCAGTGTTGTCACAGTAAAGCGATGAGGTGCTCTTAATTGGGAGCCCGAGTTCACCAAGTAAAATTTTAACCCATGAGAGTTCAGCCGCAGCATTAGCGAGTGCTTTGTACTCAGCTTCGGTAGATGATCTAGAGACAGTTTTTTGTCTAGCAGATTTCCAAGAGATGATATTGGACCCAAGATATATGAGATATGCTATAGTGGACCGTCCCTCGTCATTAATACCGCCCCAGTCCGAGTCCGAAAAAGCCTGCAAGTTTAGGTTAGTATTGTGTTTCAAGAACAACCCATGATGGACCGTTCCTTTCAAATAGCGGAGTACCCGTTTGAGAGCTTGCCAGTGTGATGGTTTAGGTGAGTGCATGAATTGAGATAATTTATTGACGGCAAAGGAGATGTCGGGACGTGTGAAGGCAAGATACTGCAAAGTGCCTACAAGTTGGCGGTAGGGAGTGGGATCGACTGGGGGAGTGGAGTCAAAGGAAGAAAGAGAGTCGGATGTGCTTAAAGGAGTGAGAACCTCTTTTGCACCATCCATTTTAAAGGTGGTAATAATATCTTGAATGTTGCGATGTTGGGAAAGAAATACACCATGAGGCATAGGAATGACTTCGATTCCTAGAAAATGATGGAGAGGGCCTAAGTCTTTGATAGAGAATTGGTTGCTTAGGGCTTGAACAAAGGAATCCATAAATGGATTGTGATTTCCGGTGAGGACAATGTCGTCAACGTACACAAGGAGGTAGCAAGTGATGTTGTTGAGATTGTATACAAAGAGAGAGGGGTCAGAAATGCATTTTTTAAAGCCAAAACGAGTGAGAAAGTTGGTGAGTTCGATGTAACAAGCACGCGGTGCTTGCTTAAGACCATAGAGGGATTTTTTGAGTTTACAAATGTGATGTGGGAATTCCGTATTGGTGAACCCAGGAGGTTGCACCATAAAGACATCTTCGTGAAGAGTCCCGTGAAGAAACGCATTATTAACGTTTAGTTGATGTAAAGACCATCCTTTTGAAAGAGCAATAGAGAGAACGGTGCGAATGGTAACGGGTTTAATAACGGGACTAAATGTTTCATGATAGTCTTTTCCATATTGTTGGTGAAACCCTTTGGCAATTAGACGGGCTTTGTACTTGTCAATCGTGCCATCGGGTTTGCGTTTGATTCAGAATACCCTTTTGCAACCAATGGGAGTTTGGGTTGTGTGAGGGACAAGTTTCCAAGTGTTGTTATGAATGAGAGCATTATACTCAAGATCCATGGCATGGCGCCAATCCGAATCTTTCAAGGTTTGAGTATAAGTGGATGGTTCGAGAGAAACGGGTAGAGGGTGAATGGTGGTAGAGTTGACAAAGTTGGGGTTGTAATACTTTGAGTTGGGTTTTGGTTGTCGACGAGGTGGTTGAGGGTTATGTGGAGGTGAGTTTGTGGGATCATCGGATGTGTTAGATGAAGACATTGGTGAGCTGGGGTTGGTGGAGTGGGAAGCGGATGGGGTAGGGGCGGTGCTATCGGGTGGAGTTGGTGGGCCAGTTGGTGAGGGTGTCTCGGTGGGCTGGGGTGTAGGGCCTATTGTGTGGGAGGTTGGGCTGTGTGCAGGAGGTAGAGGAGGTGGGCCGTGGGTTTGTGGAGTAGGGGTTTGGGCTTCGGGTGAGGTGGGCTGTGGAGTAGGGGTTGGATGATGCAAGATATTTGGGCCTGGAGTGGGTTGCTTAGAAGAGGAGGTTGATTGGGCCGATTGGTATGTGGATAGGAAGGAGTCAAATGACATGTGTTTGGGTTGGGGGTTGGTGGTTTGAGATGGAAAAATATGTGGGATAAATTCAACGTGGCGAGAGTGGTATAGTTTTTGACTAGTAGGTTCATAGCATTTGAATGCCGATTTGAAGGATGAGTACCCAGGAAATATGCACGCCGTTGAACGGGAATGGAGTTTGGAAGTAGCATAGAGTCGTAACCAAGGGTAGCAAAGACAACCAAACGGTTTGAGTTTGGAATAAGTAGGAGCGGTTTTGAACAACATATCGTATGGGGATTTGTTGTTAAGGATGGGTGTAGGCAAACGATTGATTAGGTGGGTTGCGGTTTGAAAGGCATGGGACCAAAAATGTTGTGGTACGTGGGAGTAGTGGAGTAATGCGAGGCCGGTTTCCACAACGTGTCGGTGACGTCGTTCGGCAATACCGTTTTGTTCCGGTGTGTGAGGTGGTGTCGTGTAATGGGAGATACCTTGAGAGGCAAGATAAGGTGAAAGACCCACATATTCACCCCCATTATCAGTGAACAACGCAACAATGTTGGTTTTGAAAAAAATTTCAACAAGAGATTTAAATTGTGGAAAAAGAATTTTGACATCGGATTTTTGTTTGATTGGGTATAACCAAATGTATTTTGAAAATAGTCAACAAAAATGACATAGTATTTAAATCCATCGATTGGCGTTTTTACGGGACCCCATACGTCGGAGTAGAGAAGTTGTAGAGGTTGATTGGCAACAAAAGAGTTTTTGCCAAAAGGTAGTTTGTGGCTATTATTTAGGGAACATGAAGAACATGAAAAGACTCATGGGTCACCTTATTAAAACGAAGTCCCAAGATAGAAATTAAAGACTTGGACACTTGAAGCGATGGATGTCTAAGTATGTAGTGCCACATGAGAAGAGAGTTTGTTTGGGTGTTGTTGACTTGAGGAAATTAGGAGATTGGTCCATAGTAGACATCATTGACGTTCACTCCCCGCATGAGGCGTGCCCCCATGCGTAGATCCTTGACAAAAAAATGATAGGGAAAAAATTCAACGGAAACACAATTAGTACGACAAACTTTGGCAACGGAAATAAGATTATTTCGAAGAATAGGAGCAATTAAAATGTTGTTTAAAAGAAGTGGGCGAGATTTTGTTGGAATAGTTGTTTGAGCAATATGCGTTATAGGGAGAGTTTTACCATCACCTAGCACGATCTTATCGGGTCCTCCGTATTTGAAAAGAACGGAAAATTGTTGGTTGTTGTTCGCGGTTTTGTTGGACGCACCGGTGTCCCACATCCAAGATGGGGTTGTAGCTGTTGGGTGAGGGATGGTGTAGTTAACCACCGGGGTGGTGGTATTTTGAGGCGAGACATTGTGTTCTCGTAGGAAGCGACTAAGTTTGCGACAATCTTTAGTGTCATGTCCAGGAATGTTACAATAGTAGCAATAGGTGTTATTGTTGCGAGTCGGGCGAATGTTGGTATTGGTAGTTTGTGGTGGCCCTTGGTTTCGGGTTGTGGCGGCGGTAATGTGGGTGATTTGTTTGGCCATGGTGAATCGAAAGAAAAAAAGGCAAAATGCGGATAGAAGGTGTTTGTCGAGTAGGTTGGGATCGAAGATGACTCAAGGGAGCTTTTAGGCTCTTGATACCAAATAAAACAATAGAATTTGTATTGAATAAGTGTATTATGTAATGTTTTTGTGTGTCTATCAACAATACATTAAGGCTTTTATATAGGCTTACATATGACTAAGTCTAGCTAAGATTATGGAGTCAATGTTTGAATAAGTATAATGTATAATATAATATAATGGCTAAAATCATGAAGTCAATGGTTGACTAGGAGACTTGACTTGACTTGACTTGACTTGATTTATGTTATGAAGTCAATGGTTGACTAGGAGATTTAACTTGACTTGACTTGATTTATGTTGTTAATATATATTTATAGCAATGTTGTTCCATAAGATTACAAGCATTTTGTCATCATTTGAAGGTACTTTTACACGCATGACTAATAGTCACACTTTGAGTGAAGTGACTGAATGTGTTGACTCATATGTTAGTAAGATCTTGAAGATCACTAGATTTACAATAATTGTATATGATAACTAATACATAATCAGCTAATCAAGAAATATGGCTTGAACTTGAAATTGGCTTGATGTTCTACAATCAGTTACTTAGCTTTGTCTGAATACACTAGAAGCAATCCAAGTGCCAGTGCCACATAAACTACACTTTTCCACTATCAGACACTTTTAATTTAAGGCACCATTGTACATACACATACACATGAAACAGAATGGACAGACATATAATATAAAAGCATAAAAAAACCATCTTACTTAATATACAAACCAGAACTCTTAACAAACTGTTACAATCATAAGCTAACAGCTACCTGAGCAGCTAACAAATTCATGCACATACTTTGAAGCGCAAGTATGATTAGCATGCGCCAGGATGCCAATGATAAAGGCTAAGGGAACCACATTAAAATAATAACATGTCATTTTACCCGGTGATGACGACGGCGATGGTTTGGTTGGTCGAAGATTTCTCCCACAAGCGGATTATATATATTAAAATAATAACTACACACCCATGTTATTATTTCAAAAGGGCTAAAAGTATAATATTAGTTTTAAAGTTAACCAGTTTTTTTAACAGAGTTAGGCTAAAGGACAGAGAGTATAGCAAATTTAGAAAATAAAGGACATAAGGAGTGAAAAATTAACATAAAGGGCAGAGAATGCAATTTCGCTAATAACTAAAGGACAATCTGTGTAATTTTGTCTATTTATTTTATGATTCATCAGAAAATATCTATACTATATTATAAAACATGAGACAAGGATTCCAACCAAATTTAAGTAATTACAATATTTTTTGCTTATGGTATAACAAGTTAATGAAATTGGTAAGGGACAATATGGTATTTCTACATAAGTATTAAATTGATAAATGAATTGTTAGATAAATTGATAAATACAATTAAATTGCTTTGAATTATATAATAGTAACATTTTTAATCTTCATATTCCTGTAACATAATAGCAATTAAAAAGAAGAAATTGAAAGGATGCAACTTCTTATATAATTAAATGATTTGTAAGTTATTTGAGGAAAACTAAAGAGACAACAAACACTTATAAATGAAATTTCCTTTTTCATAACAATAATGGTTAGATAGAATGTGAATGTAAAAAGAGAGCAACCAAGCATGCATGATGCTTTCCATTTGAATACATCGAAAGACGTGAACGTGTTCCGGCAAGCAATGTTACTCAAGTGTTGTATGTTTTATTTCTACTTTAGTTATGTTTGTATGTATTTTGGTTTTAAAAAGAAGATTCTTTTTGTTCATACAAGATATCTCTATTTACTCTTGTTCTGATTTGATGATCTTATAAGAGCTTTAACTTTTAAAAACATATGTATGTATGTGTGTATGTATGTCTATATGTATGTCTGGAAGAATGAAAGGTCACACCCTTTATTGTTTCAATTTTCCATATATACAAAATATTCCCCATAATTGAATAATATTCCATAGGCCATAATACTCCCACTATTTGTTATCTTCTTTCTAGTTTTGATTTTTAAAGCTCTTCAACTTGCATCAACACCTAACACCGCCAAGGCAGTTTAAGTAGATTTGGGTATCATCTAATTCACGTGGCGCAGATAGACTACCTTAAGCTATTCTTGCTGATGAGTTAGATTTGTTTCCATGCCGATTGTTTGGTAAACCTAGTGAGGTTTGTCTCTCTCTCTCTCTCTCTCTCTCCCTCTCTTTCTTATTACAATTTTTAGATTTTTAGTGCATTATGAATTTTGATCATAAACGGGAAGAGTATATTATGCCTTAATATTACCAACTTAAACAACCGTCTAACACAAGAGTAGCCTGAGTAAAATGTGACTAAAACTAAATTTGAGATACTATTCATCTAGCAAGTAACTGTTGTATCTAACGACATAATGATATTTAAGATAATTGTTGAAAGTATAAGATCATCCATTAGTTTAATAGTACAAAGGTATTCTAACATAAGGTGTTTGTGGATGTCTCTATAATATATTGCATAAGTTTTGTCATAGGTAATGGGTTGGATGCTTAATGACGCTCGGTATCGGTAGCTCGCTGATAGAAGCTAGAACATATAATGAATTTGGGCATGACAGAAAGAATTGAATGAGCTCATTTATTCAAGCCCATGTTTCCGGATAAGAAGTTGTTGGATCGATTTTGCTGACAATGATAATGGGCCAGGACACTACTTAAAGTCTCGATGGGCTTGGTTTCTTATTATATAACCCATCTCGTATAAGATTACCAGCCCATCTCGTATAAGGTTACACCGACTTAGGGTTATTATAAATACCCTCTTATCACCTCATTTTTCTAGTTAGATGCTTTATTATTTTTACAATGCCATCTCTCCAAAATTATAGGCCAAGGTTTTATCAAGATCTTTGAGTCTTTGTTTCACTGTTTGGAAGAAGGAAAATAATAACATCAAAGAGGCACTCTACATAGAGAGTTTGACACTATTCTTGTTAACATATTTATCTTTGTTCTCTCCAAGTTATGTCTCATCTATATCTAGACGATTAGGATTAGATTTCCAACTTTGTTTGTCTGAGAATCTTTGTGTCGTAATCAATGTCTAGTAGTCCAGATCTTGTTGTTCTTGTGTGAGATGGTGCTTCGATTGTGTTTATGGATTGTCATAGCATTTAGGGTGCTTTCTTTATATTTCAAGAATCCTTGTATGTTTTTTTGGGATAATCGAAATAAATCATTTGCAGTTCTTGATATCATGAATTTTTGACATGGTAGTAGAGCACAAGTTCCGATTCTGGCTGTGTTCGTTACTTCATGAAGTTTTTCTATTTAGATCTCCTTCTTGATTGAGTTTGGTTTATTGTTTGTTGTTTCCGCTATGTTTTTTTTTTTGTTGTCGAGGAGTTGGTGTGTTCTAGATCTTGTTCTTGATTTCGTCTGTACAACTAAATCTGGTCCGTTTCTTCAAGATCCGTGTAGATCTAAGTTTTTTTTTTTTTTTTTTTTTTTTTTTTTTTTTTTTGTGTGGATCTGGTGTTTTATTTTTGTCTAGTTATCTTGATTCTATGATCTGTGACTCTGCATCGATGATCCGTTCTTACCAAGGTTAGGCCCCGTACCAGTGATTCTCGAGTGATTCTGTGTTAGTAATAATTCTGTGTTAAAACCCGGGACTCGTGTTTGTAATCATATTAACTCAGATCTATTCATTATGATATTATGGTTTTCATAGTGTTTCCGATGTGTTTGTTGCTTGAATCTGATTTGGTATAGATCTGGTTCTTGTTTCTTAAAGATTTGTTAAAGGTTTTAACAGATCTGTGATATTTCTTGTCTTCTAGTTCAACATTTTTCCTTTTGGTTGTCTATCAAGGATCTCACCTAATTAATAGTTGTCATTCTTGATATTATTATTCAGAAGATCTTGTCTTTTGTATAAATCTGGTCTACTGTTGCGTTCTAGAGTCTTTCTAGATCTGGGGTTTAAAGATCTGGTCCTCTGTTTTCTTGTTTGGTATTCGGACGTGGTGATGCTATTGAGTAACTTGTTGAGGAAGCAACTGTGTTCTTGCTGGTGATTGGAGTGGATATTAATAATAGCTTCAATTGAACTCACGACTCTCTATCCAAAGTGAAGGTACAAGTTGCGAGTTTGGAGAACCCTAACTTGGGTCACTCTCTCGTTCCTTGAATTCTGGTTGTTTTAGTTATTTTTTGTTGTGTCTAGAAGTCGATTGGCCATGCCAGGGGTACCGGTGGGTGAGACTTAACTACGTGGTTATTGTGTCAGTCTTAGTGGTCTATGGGCTCCCAAGTTAAGACCTGCGTTGGCACCAAGAGTGACGAACCAACGATCGGGAACACTGGCTTAGCTTTGCCAATGCTTTTGTTTTTCTTTGTTGTTGTTGTTGTTAATTGCTAATCTGTTGAGTTGATTATTACGTCGTTCTTTCAATTTTTCATGTAATAAAGACAATTTGTCTCATGTTTGCAATTCATGTCAACATTCAAATAGTAAAAGATTGCCCTTTTCAGTTTCCAATTCTTTTACATTTGCACCTTTTGACATCATCCACTGTGATTTATGGACCTCCCCAGTCACGAGCAAAACCGGTTACAAATACTACATGGTGCTCGTTGACAACTTCTCACACTTTGTGTGGGCTTACCCTTTAAAATTTAAATCCGAGGCCTTTCCCACTTTTGTTAAATTTCATAAATTAATCCTTACTCAATTTCAACGTAAGATAAAAACCTTTCAATGTGACCTTGGGGGAGAATTTGATAACCACACCTTCAAAAGTTTTGCCACTCATCATGACTTGCTATTTCGTTTTTCATGATTCACGCAACGACATCATTCGTGCTCTCCTAATTCACGCAAACCTACCGCCCATATTTTGGGTAGAAGCCCTTCACACAGCCTCATACCTTCATAATATCCTACCCACAAAACGACTAAACTTTTACACCCTTACCTTTTCCCTTTACCTACGTCACCCTGACTACGACCATTTACGTGTTTTCGGGTGTGCCTGCTTCCCAAACAGGTCTGCAACCCAACCACATAAACTTCACCCTCGGTCCATTCGTTGCATTTTCCTCGGTTACCCTCCAGACTTCCGGGGATACAGATGCTTTGACCCTACAACTGGAAAGGTCCACATTTCCCGTCACGTAACTTTTGACGAGAACACCTTTCCTTACACCATCCCACATCCGCCTACCACCTATAGTTTCTTGGATAACTCACCACCTCCAGGATTTTCGTTCATCCCTCCTCCACTCGCACGACCATCACCTACCACCCCTACCCCATAACATACAGTAGACGACCTAGACGTCCACCTTCCTCGACAGTCCCACCCCCATGTCCTCTGCCCCCACCCAACCACCAAACTCTACCGCACCTCCACCCCCTACATAGCCCACGGCTCCAAACCCATCCGGCCCACCACCCACAAATCAACATCCCATGACTACCCGTTCCAAATCCAGTTCTACGTCCATTCATCTCACTCCCAACACCATCATCTCACTAGTCCCCAAAACCTATGCCAAGGCCTTTGATGATTTTAATTGGTTGAGTGCCATGAGGACCAAATTTACTGCTTTACAGGATAACGATACTTGGGAATTAGTTCCGAGACCGATTGACTGCCCTGTTATACGTTGCATGTGGCTCTTTCGACATAAGTTTCGGTTTGACGGTTCTTTGGAGCGCTACATGGCCCGTTTGGTTGTCAACGGGAACTTTAGACCGTTGGGGTTGATTGTGAGGACACACTCAGTCCGGTTGTTAAACCGGCTACCATCAGGACTGTTTTATCTTTGGCTGTCACCCGGTCTTGGCCGATTCATCAACTAGATGTCAAAAATGCTTTCTTACATGGACATCTTAATGAGACAATTTATATGCACCAGCCTCCAGGTTTCGTTGATAAGCGACATCCTCACTTTGTTTGTCGCCTTAAAAAATCTTTATACGGTCTCAAACAGGCGCCACGGGCTTGGTATACACGATTTGCCACTTTTATCACTTCTCATGGGTTTACTAGCAGCTCCTGTGATCACTCTTTATTTGTGTATCAGCGGGATCCTGCTAATATTGCTTATTTGTTACTTTATGTGGATGATATTGTGTTAACGACCTCTAATGACCATCTGCTTCATGACATTATTCGCACACTCTCACGAGAGTTTGCAATGACTGATTTGGGATGCCTGCATCATTTTCTTGGCATCAAAGTTGATCAACTCTCTACAGGTTTATTTTTATCCCAGGATTAGTACGCTAAGGAAATCATTGCTCGTGCCAACATGACTGCTTGCAAACCGTGTCACACACCTGTAGACCTCTCATCCAAATTAAGTGCCTTTGATGGTCCTCCTGTTTCGGATCCTACATTGTACCGCAGTCTTGAGGGAGCTTTACAGTACCTAACATTTACTCGTCCAGATATATCTTATGTCGTGCAACAGGTTTTCCTGTTCATGCATGACCCGCAAGAGCCCCATTACGCTTTCATGAAGCAGATTTTACGTTACATACAGGGCACTCTTGATTATGGTATTGTTGATGCACGTTTTACGACTAATGCTATTGGATTGTACATTAAAAGTTGTTTTGTTGATGTTGTGGGGGCGAAGGTGGATATTAGTAGGTCGAATGTGGATTGCTGAAGGTCGAAGGTGAAGAATTCAGGCGAACGTGGAAGTCAGAAGAACATTGTGTTTGTTCGACCAGATGAAGGGTCGAACCTGCACATTCGACCCTTACGGGAGGGGGGGGGGGGCGAATGTGCAGGCCTATATATAGTTTGATTTTATTTTTCAAGTTAACTTTTTGTCATTTCGTGTCTTGTTCGACCTGAATTCTCTCTAGGTGTTTTAGGAAAGTCTGAAAATAAGATATTTCATTGTAAACATCAATTGTAAAGCTTTTATCAAGTGTTTGTTAATGAAATGGAAATTGAAAAGGTGAATTGCGTGTTTTGATTACATTACTATTATTTCGTAACTGATTTAGTGATTCCGCACCTAAATTGGTAGACTTGTATGATCAACTAACTTGTTTTTGTCAAACCGATCCTCCACAAAGTAGTATCAGAGCCATTACGGATCATACAACTACGAATTGATAGTTTTTGACCTGATTTGGATCCAAATTTGATCAAAATTTTTCTATTTTGAATGAACAATGAGTTTTGTTGATAATTGATTGATTCGGACTAGATTTCACGGATAAAATCAAGAATTCTCTTCATTAAAGTTGTTCCAAATCAATTCCGAAGCAAAACCTGCAAAACATCATAAAAATTCATCAACTTTTGAAAAATTGGGAACAAAATAACTGATTTTCAAAGAATAACTGTTTTTCAAATGAATAGTGTCGAACCTAGGAGAGAATGGTTGAATGAGGAGTTTTCTGAGGTCGAACCTAGGATTTTCTGGTCAAAAGTGGTATTTTTAGGTCGAACCTAGAAGCTGTGTGAGTTGAATTTGTACATTCGACCAAGTGATTTACATTCAGCCTTAAGGGAGGTCGAATGTGGGATTTAAGTGGTCGAACGTGAGTTTGTTGTTTCATATTCTACATTCGACTCAGTTTTAGGGGGCGAACCAGGAACATTTCCACATTCGTGAAAAGGGTCAAACGTAGATTCTGAGTGAAAATTTTTCTAAGTGTTTCGCATTTCGGACTTCGTAGACGATATGTGGGGATTTCCAACAACACCTAGGCCTAATACTACACAGCAACAACATGTTACCATGGATCCTTGGGCTGCAGCTACACAAAAGACGAACACACAACCATCTCAGCCAATCAATTACCTCGCGATGACTAGTTCGATTCCACAGAATGTTGCTCAATCTCCACAGCAACCCATGAATGATTATTGGGGAGTTGCAGCAGCAGCGGTACACTCTCAAACTTCTAATGTTATTTCTACATTAATAAATGATTTGTCTTCTGGTAGTGGAAACCGTCCACCAAAGCTGATGGAGATGGTGGATTACAATCAATGGCACAAAAAGTTCAAGATTCACTTGGAAGGAATGGGACTGGAAGGCACCGAGGCATGGCAGATGATTGCTAAGGGATATGTTGCACCGGTTTTGGAGAACACAGGTGAACCAATTCCGTTGGAGAGTTTAGCTGAGGATGAAAAGAAAAGTTTGTAGTGGAGAAGAAGGCGTTCTCTCATGTGAGCGTTGGATTTTAGCTAAAACAGGATTATACGATCATACAAGTCACAAAACCAGGTGCGGAAACCCTAGTTCTGAACAAATTGATAAAACACAAATCACGACACAATCAAGATCATTTTCAATATCATTTCATAGATTAACTTCATTCAAAAAGCATTTACAATCTGTTTATGTTAATCTAGAACACACTAATAATCTCTCAAAAACACCTCTGAACCTGAACTGAACCTGGACACAAATGACAACTCTCTTACATTATCAAAAACACAAAAAACTATATATAGGCACTGCACATTCGCCCGTTTCTTCTGGTCGAATGTGAGCTTTTTCCACATTCGCCCACTTCAGGTGGTCGAATGTGTCTTCTGATCAGATTCAATCTTCCTTCGCCCCTTTATCATCTACCTTCGCCCAGTCTCTTCTTCCTTCGTCCATACTTATCTACATTCGCCCATATTCTTTTTACCTTCGGCCATCACTAACATGTGTTAATTATATATATCCAATCCTTAGTCGCAAAACGCATCAACAAACTCCCCCTCGACTATTGATTGGATAGTTTTCTCCGATTCATCATTATCCTCATCATCATCTTCTTCTTTCTTAGATTCAGAATACTCATAATCAACTTTCTGTTCATCTTCTTCTTCATCTTCTTCACCCTCTTTCAACTGGGGTGCCCTGCTATAAAGTTCTTCAATCAAATTACTAAGGCGTTTGTTTTCCTTCTTTAGTTCTTTGTTATCAGCCTTAATCAATTTGATTTTGCTCTTGTTTCTTTCACATTTTCTTTCAAGCTTCTCATTCTTTGCTTCAATCATCTTAATCTTATCATTTATATCATCCTGATTAGATTTTGAAGCAACCACTATCTGGAGCATTTTCTCCTCATTTTGCTTGAACTTAGCAATCTCAGCTTGTTGAGCAACCAACATTTTCATCATGTCTTCCATCTTCTTATTAACTTGCTTCATGACATCATCATCCACAGTCACTTTCTTCGATTTAGATCTAGATGGCTCAACTTCAACAACTTTCCCCTTCTGAGGCTTTCTAAACATATCGAGCACTTTATCCATATCGATATTGAATTGATCGATTGGTAAAGTCTCTGCCTCTTTCGCTTTCTTCTGCTTCATGGCAACTGGTGAAGATAGCTTAGATGGTGTACCAGCATCAGGTAATCTCTTTCCCTTCAGTAACTGAGCTAACTCTTTCTCTCTCAGTTCTTTTACACTTGATTTCTTAGCCATAGTCTTTTGCTTCTTAGTCTTTCAGGGCAAATTCACAACTACAGTTTCTCCAACACTCAATTCAGCCAGGTCAACACCTAGACCCTCATCTTCTACTGATTTCTTTCTTCTCTCAGCTTCTTCTATCGACTGGTTCAGGGATTCAGACTCACCAACCATAGTGGCCTTACGTTTGGTGGTCCTTACATTCTCATCATCAGAATCCCACTGTTCATCAACCTCAGTCTCTTCTGAATCTACCGACTCTTCATCCACCAAACCCGATCCTTTCTTCGCCGTCGATTTCTTTCTTGCCACTTGTTGCTTAGTGCTTCCCTGATCCACAGCCTTTCCCTTGCCCTTCCCTTTGGCTCCAGGATTGACTACTTGCCGTTTCCGCTTAGTGCTTGAATCAACATACACTAAGGGATCATCATTGTCTGAGTCACTATCATCATGTCTTGCTTTGTTCTTGCCAGGATCAGTGTAATCCGGACGAGCCAAAGCACCAAATAATCTCCTGTTAGGTGGCTTCTCACTATCAGGCACACCTTTGTAACCCTTCATCCTCATCAAGGTTCTAATGTTCATATGATCTTGACCTAGGATCATAGTCGGATCCTTTTTCAGCATAGGATACTTATAGTCAAAGATCATCATCAGAAATCTCGGATACAACATAAACTTCTTATTCTTCATTCCCTTTAGCATCTCCAGCATATGATCAAGAATCATCCCAGAAACATTAAATGGTTTGTTGAGTGTCAACGCAACCATTAATGAACTCAAACTCCTTCTCATCACATCATACCCACCGCTCACACATCCAAAGACATGAATAAGTACATGTGCAAAATACTTGTACTGCACTCCCAGTTTCCCCTTATACATAGATCCGTCAGTGATTGGACCTTTGTATTTCATTCGTAAGAAACACGCCTTCTGTTCTGTCCATGATAACTCCCTGGGATCTTCACTGTCTTCAAACTTAATCTGTAAAGCTTCGCGAATATCAGCTTCAGTCAAGAACATATCCATATCCTGAATCTTGCTCTTGATGATCGTCTGATTCTCCCAGTAGTCATACTTCGCATTCTGATAAAAATCTTCAATGATGTCTTTATATATGATGGTTGGTGTGGCTAAAGCATGAACAATCCTGCTCCTCTTCAGAAACTCTATAATCCCGGTAAACTCCGTGTTTTTCTCAACGTCTCCAAGATAAGCACAACAGTTGTGCTATCTTTCAAACGGCCAACTGCTCTAAACAGACGTTTCAGCTTCTGGCACTGGTGTAATCTCAGCTGGAGTTTCAACATTGACTGCTGGTGTTTCAATGTTCTCGGGTTGATCAGCCATCTGCACATAAAAATCAATGAAACACGTCAAAATACAAAAACGACAAAATTACAAAATTTTTGGTTCAAACTAAACTGCACATTCGCCCGTTTTGAACTGGTCGAATGTGAGTAAATCTGGTCGAATGTGAAAATATATGGTCGAAAATGAAAATATTCTGATTAAAAATCACATTCGTCCATTATGAATGTACATTCGCCCAAACTGATTCACTTTCGCCCGTTTTTATCAACCGAATGTGAATACAGTTTTCCCCCAAAATTTAAATTTTTGCCATTGTTGATTTTATCTTGTAATTTTGATTCTAATGTGTGCTAACAAGTCCGACTAACACTCATTCATTAACAATTTTCCTCAAATATCAATTTACATAAGTTTTTAAGGCAAAATTAGGTTTAAACAACCTATTCAATCGATTAAACACTCAAAGGATGTTTAAAACCTAATTCCTAATTCCTTCTCCCCCTAAAACTGATGTGGATTGAAATGCGAACAAAATCAACCATTAAAACAGTCTCTAAGACTATTAATTGTGAAACCCTAGGCCGGTGATAAACATTACGATTCTGGGCAAATCATCAGTCCAATACCTGTAAAAGTTGTATCAAATTGATCAGAAAGAACTAGGGAACAAATCAAAGAAACATAAAAGTCACGAGCAACAAGGTATTGGTATGCAGAAAGTTTGAAAATTTTTTTGAATGAGGGGATCGAACCTGAAAGGAGTATATATAAGGGTCCACGTTCGTCCGTTTGTTGTGGACGAATGTGGGTTAAGTCCACATTCGCCCCAAGTGAATGGCACGAATGTAAAACCATGCCACCTTCGCCCCTTTATAAAGACCCGAAGGTGAAAATTTTACCCGGAAGTGGAATGTTCACCCGAAAGTGAAAAATCCACATTCGCCCAGAAACAAAACGGTCGAATATGATGATTTTTCCACATTCGACCCATTTAAGGGGCGAATGTGAAATGGAAAAATCTGAAAATTTCGCCAAATCACGAATTCGAATCCCGTTCATCATTTTTCAATCCGTTAAACTTCCAAAACTCAAATTTTCACTTTTTGAATGTTACAAAGTCCAGATGGTGTTATCAAATCTCAGAAATTGACCATCAAGCATCCCCGGATATCAAAAATAAAGCAGAAATGCAAATCTTTTGGATTTTCTGAAATTTTTAGCAAAACACACCTAAAATCTTTTTGGATTTTGTATCTTTTTGACAGTAAAAGTAAAATGCGACAAAGTAAAATGCATCAAAGTAAATGAAAGCAGTAAACATTTTGTGATTTCCGGTAAGAAGATCATATCAGTTTTCTGAGAAATCTGAACACAGCGTTGATCTGTTTTAATATTATCATTAGAAACAATATGTGATACGGCAATTGCTGATATTGTTGTCCACATAAGCTCACATGCAGACAATTACGCAATGCTTTAAAATGATACGAATTAGATGTATTAGACTAACACATTGTGGTTCCCACACACACGACATACTCCCGTATCAAGAAGTAATTTGCACAAAGACTCATTGTAAAGCGTGATTATGCTTTCGTCGTCTGTAATTGTACAAGATATAATGCATAGAGGTATACAGGTCAGCAAATTAATGCAGCAAAGTAACATATGCACCATACCAGGTTGAGGACTGATATTAATCATGATTTGCATCAATGATCAATACGATATTATAGATAATCTTTGATCATCATATAACATGGAAAGTTCCTCAATTCGGTAACTTTAGGATTTGGCATAAAGCTCTTTTATAAAGACATCCTGTCTGATCTAGGTCCGTAATGACTTACAGCAGAAGATCAGATAGGCTATCCCCAGACAACTAATAACATAACGACCCTAAACCTCCGAGTTTTGTACAAACACCCTATCAAACGAAATTACGGTACTAAGACCATATGCCCATGAGGTGTTCAGCCATAAACGCGTAGTTTGTTGTGTTTGTATCACTAATGCACGCAATATATAGTCTACGAAGCCTATCAGCATATCACACGTAATCAACATACGTCACATAAAACTATACAATTCTTTAGCCTGTGTCAGATCCCCACTGATGTACTATCATTTCCTCTTTTTATCCAGGAAATCATTTTGGGTTTTTCTAATTTTTAGGTATTTTGAAAATTTTTCAATGTTTTTGGTTTTTCTGATAAAATGACTCCCCCTAAAATAAAGAACATATTTTTGGGTTTTTAATTTTCTGAAAAACAAAACAAAAATTTGAAAGAAACAATCCACTTGAAAGCATCAACTTCTTTGAGGATTAAACAACCCCCTCGAAAGCATCAACTTCTTTGAGGATTATGATAGTAAAGAGAAATTCCCAATTAGCAAAGAGAAATTCCCAATTAGCAAAAATTTAAAACTAAAACTAAAAATTAAAAATGATAAACCGAGGAGCCGATTAGTCCTGTTTTTCCTTTATATTGTTTACTTTCAAAAGATATTCAAAGCGGGATCTGTCAAAAGCTTTTGTAAACAAATCTGCACGTTGGTAGTCAGTATGGATTTTGACCATATCTATCAATTCCTTAGCGTAACAATCACGGATAAAATGATATTTAATCCGGATATGTTTCACATTAGAATGATTTTCAGTATTTTTAGTTAATGCAATTGCGGCTTCGTTGTCACAGTTTATAGGGGTTTTAAGAAACTGCAAACCGTAATCGACCATTTGTTGTTGGATCCAGAGCACTTGCGAACAGCAACTCGAGGCTGAAATGTACTCGGCTTCACATGTAGACAGTGCGACGGAAGTCTGTTTCTTGCATTGCCAGGTAATTAACCTGCTCCCTAAAAACTGGCAACCGGCTGTTGTTGATTTGCTGTCTTTGTCACAGCCGCCCCAATCTGCATCACTAAAAGCAATAAAATCAAAATCATCGTCATTAGGGTACCAAAGTCCTTTTGATGGACAACCCTTCAGATATCGAAGGATACGCTTGACCGCCGTCAGATGACTTTGTTTCGGCATCGATTGATAGCGAGCACAGAGACACGTTGCATACATAATATCTGGTCGAGACGCTGTCAAATACATCAGAGATCCGATGATTGCTCTGTATGTAAATGGATCTGTCAGCTCCCCCTTAACGTCCACTCCAATCCCGTGATTGGGTTGAATCGGGGTATCCATCGGCTTAGAGTCCTCCATCTGGAATCGGCTCAAGATGTCGGCTACGTATTTCGTCTGGTGAATGAAGATCCCGTCGGGTCTTTGATCCACCTGTAAGCCAAGGAAAAACTGCATTTCCCCCATAGCGCTCATTTCGAACTTCTCCTGCATAATAGTTTCAAATTCCCTGCACAAAAGTTCGTTAGTTGAACCAAATATAATATCATCAACGTAAATCTGTACTAGAAGCAAGTCATCTCCCGTCTTCTTCGTAAAGAGGGTGCAATCAACGAGGCCGCGCTTGAATCCTTTGGAGATGAGGTATGTACTTAGCTCCTCGTACCACTGTCTTGGAGCCTGGTGCAAGCCATATAAAGCTTTGTTCAGCACGTAGACCTTGTCCCGGTGGATTGGGTCCTCAAAGCCTGGTGGCTGCCCGACATAAACCTCCTCCTTGACTTTACCATACAAAAATGCGCTCTTGACGTCCATTTGATAGACTTTGAATTTCTTATACGAAGCAAACGCAAGGAACATCCGAATAGCTTCAATTCGTGCTACTGGTGCATAGATTTCGTTGTAATCAATTCCTTCGATTTGATGGAAACCCTGCACAACCAATCTGGCTTTGTTCCGCACAATAACTCCACGATCATCCTTTTTGCACTTAAACACCCACTTAGTGCCTATTTTCTTTCTTCCCGGCGGCAAATCTGTCTCTAAATTGGGCTTTCGTCGGTGTAACAGTTCATAAGATGTTTTTCCAAACTTCTTCACTGTTAGAACCCGATTTAATGTATAATTTGCTGCATAAATCGCCTCATTTCAGAACAATACTGGAAGATTTGAGTCAGCAAGCATTGTTCTAGCAGCCTCAATCAGAGTCCTATTCTTTCTTTCAGCAACACCGTTCTGTTGCGGGGTATACGGAGCCGAATATTCATGATGTATCCCTTTGCTTTTACAAAGTTCATCCATCTTGGCGTTTTTGAACTCCGTCCCGTTGTCACTCCTGATCCTTTTTATCTTCAAATTGTATATATTCTCCAGTCGAGTGAACAGAACTTGTAAGTTGGTAAAGGTGTCGCTCTTGTTCTTCAAACACATCACCCATGAGAATCTTGAATAGTCATCAGTGACAACTAAACAATAAAGCTCTCCAAGATGACTTTTGCGCTTGACCGGTCCAAAAAGGTCCATGTGTAATCGCTCAAGCGGCATCTCAACAGAGTTAACTTTCTTCACTTTATGGGACTGTTTGTGTTGTTTGCCTTTCATACAGCTCACACACTTGTCGTTCAGATGGAAATGTTTCACGTTTACTCCATCGACAAGTCCATTTCTCACTAACTGATTCATTTTCCTCAGATGAATGTGCCCCATTCTGCGGTGCCACATTATTGATTCTTTTTCGGTCGCCTTGGATAGAAAGCATGTTATCTGTCCCTGTGATGTTATCGCCTTGGACATATCAAGAATATAAAGATTGTTGACTCGAGGTGCCATCAACATAACCCAGTCCTTTGGAATTTTGAAGCCCGGTTTGAGAATATAGCAGGATTTGTCATCAAAATGCACAGAAAATTGTTTATCGCATATTTGACTGACGCTCAACAGATTATAGTCTCTCTGCTTGACATAAGAAATCCGCTCGAAAGTCACAATCCCATTACTCACGCTTCCTTCCATTGTGATATAACCTCCTTTATTACCTGCGAACGCGACATATCCTCCATTAATATTCTTCACATCAAACAGCAACGCCAAATCCCCCGTCATGTGGCCTGAAGCTCCACTATCAACAATCCAGAGACTGCTAATAGGGCCAACTGAAGCTCCCTGCACACAAAAAGTAAACATTTAGTTCTTTCGGGGGACCCAAGCCTGAGTCTTGGGCCTTTGAACATTGGATTTCAAAGAAACATCCTCAACAACTTTTTCAACAACTTTCTGTTTTGAATCAATCTTTTTCTGATTGTTCAAAACAGTTTCATTTTTCTCACTTGCTTTCGAAGTAGAAGCTCCTGGAGTACCATTAGGTGTCCAAGATTGTTCAGACCTTTTGAGAATACGAATTTGAGATTTTGGTTTCTCAATTGGTTTATGAACGTTGTTACTAAAAGTAACTTTCTTGGCAACCTTATCTGAGTTAACAGACTTAGGTCCAACATTTGACTTGACAATTGGTTTTTGTGGAACCTTTTGTCTATCAGTTGTTGTGTTCACCACAGGTTTTCTCGAAGATTGTTCCATTGCAATCCGATTCCTTCGATCATATTGAAATGGACAGTTGTTCCTTATTTGAAAATTGTTTGGATTATAAAAATGTTGTTGTTGAGGAACAGCCCGTCTATGTGGTGGAACATAATGATCAATCGGCTTTCTCATGGAATTTCTAACCTCAACTTCATGTCTTTTGTGCCTTACATATGGACACTGAGCAAGTAAATGCCCGCGTTCTCCACATTTAAAGCATTTTCTATATTCCTCAAACACATAATGAGCATTTGGTGAAGCAAATGATCTAACAGGAAATTGATCATTATACTGTTGATTTCTCAAACTCTCAGGAAGTGGTCCTTTCGAGTAAGAGGGCTCATGAAAACCATTTGCTTTATCATTTGGTCGAATGAACTCAGTGACATGGATTTTTGGTTCTTGAGGAACTTCTGAAAACAATTTCTTTAAGATTTCTGGTGGAATTTCATTGGTTCTCTCATGTTTTGGAAACCATATTGTGCTTTCTTGCCAGATTTTATCAAGTTTAGAATAGTTAACATTTTTGATCGGAAATTCCTCATCAGAAATGATCTTATCGGATCCTTCCATCCGATAAAACACTTTAACCGGTTTATCACTTTGTTCATTCAGCTCATTATTTTTGACCACATTCTTAACACCATTATCTTTCTTAACATCAATCTTTTCAGACTTTTTATCACGATTAGCATTTGCCATCGGATGAACATGATCAGATGGTGACACTGGTTTAGTAGTAATGATGTGATTTTCTTTTGGAATCTCACATTCATTAACAGATTGATCACTACCAGTATCATCATTTTCTGAGTCTGAATTATCACTCTCAGCATAAACACCCTCATTGTTCAAGCCCAAAATTGGTCTCACATCGGAATATGGATCACCAATACTCGAGGTATTAGATTCCTTTTCTGATGATGAGTCTGATTTTACCGAACTCTCCGGTATAACTTGGTGATAGTTATGGTTTTCAAAAAGAACCGGTGATGGTACAGACTTGTAATTGGTGGTGTTATCATCAATGATATGATCTACCACATAAGCAACATTCTTATAACTTTCCAGCTTTTTGTTCACCTTTTCAGCAAAGCATTTTATGGCTGCCATTTCCAACTTGGTGTTTTCAATTTCATTGATATAGTTATTTATTGCCAATTGTTTCAATGACAAAGTGTTTTTCAAGTCGGAAATGTCCTTTTTATAGCCATCTAATACTTTGTTAAAAGCATTCAACTCTTTGCGAGTAGATTGACAGTTCAAGATAGCACTATCTCGTGAAATTCGGAGTTGTTTATTCTCCTCAGTCAATCTATCACATGTTCCACAATATTTATCACTCATAACATCAGTGCTAGATTCAGAACTTACAGGTTTTGGCGGTTCAGTCATGGCCATCAACGCAAAATGAGCTTCCTTTCCAGTGAAAAACTTGGAGTAGTCAATCTTAGTGAAAGCATCATCAGCGATACACGACTTCCTTGTCATCAAAAAGTCAGCTTCTGCCAGCAACTGATCAATATCATCATCTAAAGAATCAACACTTGCCTCTGTGTCTGATTCGCTCTCAGAATCTGAATAAACTGATCTACACTCTTCGGGAACATCAGAAACTGAATCAATCACCATTCCAGAACTCTTTTCCTCAGCCTTAACCTCAACAGGTTCACTCTCCACTTCCATCTCAGTCTCAGAATCATCACTTTCACTCTCCTCAGTTTCTTTCTTCTCATCAACTGCCACCGACTCTTCCATATCAACCTGATAAGCAACACATGCCACATTCCCACCAGTAGTCACTTCCTCAACTCCTATTTGCATACCCGACCAGTCAAACCTCTCATCCTGTTGAGTCACCAAAGCTTGGTTCTGACTCGCATTTTGTTCAGTCTCATTAGGTGTAGTGATAGGTACAACTGTTCGGTTTGTGTGATTAGGAGATTGGTTTTGAATCTGGTTTTGAGTGTTTGGTTGTCTGTTTTGGTTGTTAAAGTTTCGGTTTTGGTAGTTGTTGTTATTTTGGTAAGAAACTTGGTTTTGTTGACGGTTCTGGTAATTTGCATTGAAAGGGTTTCGATTACCTTGTTTAGGTGGCTGGGTGCATTCCCTTTTGAAGTGTCCTTTTTCTCCACAATTAAAACATGTAACCTTCTCCTTGTTGAATCCATAGGTTGTGTTGGGAGAAGTTGCCAAGTCAGTCCTTCCTGTTTTCTCGATAAACTCTGTTGCTCTTCTCATTATACTCGCAAAAGCCCATTGAATGTCAATGAGTTCCATCTCTTCCTTGTCTATCTGTGCGTAGTCTTCGTTGGTTAAGTTATTGTTCCCAATCTGACTAGCAACCAACCCATTGTAGGATGAAACCATTGCTGAGACTAATGCAATGTGTTGCTGAGCAACCTCCACAGTCACATTTCCCAAGTTAGATGTATCCAAAACCACCGGTTGTTGTTTATGTTGAGTAACTTGGTTTACTGGTTGTTGTGTTTGGTTAGCGGTGTAAAAACTTGCTTGTTGCATTGGAGAGATTGGTGAAATATAGGAATTATATTGTGGTGGTGTGTATGATGGTTGTGAGTAGGAATTGTATTGTGGTGGTGTGTAGTTGGTGGTTGGTTTTGATGTTTCCATGACATTAGAAATACATGCAACATGTGGTGCAACACTTCCTGAGCTCGAGATTCCAGCTGGAACTGAAGTGCCTCCAAAATACAAACTGGGATTCTGAGGAATCTGTGACCTTCTAGCTTTCCTCCTATCCTCCAACTCTTTGTTCTCCAGCTTTTCAATGAACTCTGAAATGGTCCAGAATTGATAAGCATCCTTCTCTCTCAGTACTTCCACATGCTGATCCCATTGTGGTGGTAAAGCATCTGCAAACTTATCCACCTGCTTAGTCATTGGAATCTGTACACCATAACTAGACAATTCAGACAACAAATGCATATATCTCGGAGTTAGTTCTTTCAAAGTTTCATTATTAATGAAAGAAAAATTCTCAAACTCTTTGACCAATTCCTCCATTCTCAGACTCCTGGTCTTCTCATTACCATCATGCTTCCTCTTCAGCTTATCCCAAAGCTGCTTTGATGTAGTACATGTCCCAAACTGATGCAACAGGTCACTTGTGATTGCCTGTGTCAATTGAGAGAACGCCTTCTTCTCCACCACATATTTCTTCTTTTCGTCCTCAGTCAAGCTTTCCAAAGGAATCATCTCACCAGTATTCTCCAGAATCGGTGCTGTGTATCCTTTAACAATCATGCTCCATGCCTCAGCTCCTTCAACTCCCATGCCTTCCAGATGGATCTTGAACATGGTATGCCACTGATTATACTCTTGCATATCCATGAGCTTCGGTGGCCGAGTTCCACTACCTGTAGACAAATCCTTAATCAAAGTAGAAATAGCATTAGTGGTTTGAGTATTTACCGCCGCTGCAGCTACTCCCCAGTAATCAGATTGTAGTGCTGGATGTGCTACACTTTGAGGCATCGTGCTCGTCGTTGTCATGTAGTTAAGTGGTTGTGAAGACTGTGTATTCGTCTTTTGCGCTGCCACTGTCCATGGGTCCATTGTCTGCTGTTGTGGTTGTGTTGTTGCTGATCCCGGAGTAGTTTGAAAACGCCACATGATCTCAATCTGAAAATCTCAACACTTAGAAAAATTTTCAACAAAAATCCTAAGTTCGCCCGAAAAACAGTAGGTTCGTCCAAACAATCCTATATTCGTCCAAATTTCCACACTTTCGTCCCTTCTGTTTCTACTTTCGTCCAAATAGGAACAACCGAAGGTAGACTTGACCAGAATGTAAACACAAACTAATACTATTCCACTTTCGCCCAAACCAGAAACGGTCGAATGTGGAAATTTCTACCCGAAAGTGAAAAATTCAACAAGAAAATTCCAGGTTCGCCCAAAAACTACTCAGGTTCGACCACTTTTTAACACTTTCGACCACAACACTCAGTTCAGGTTCCAGGTTCGCCCAAAACAGTCAGATCTCATTTTTGAAAAACGGTTATTGTTTGAAAAACGGTTATTCAGATCTCAGATTTTCAAAAGTTCATGGATTTGAATGATCTCAATCAGGTTATGTTTCGAAATTGATTTGGAACAACTTTAAGTCTTGGAAAACTTGAATTCGACCACAAATTCACCTTTAAATCGATCAAAAACTCTTAGAAACAATGTTTATGTAAAAACAGATGATTTTATGTCAAAAACATGTCCAAATCAGCTCTGATTTTATCAAATTTGTTGTTGTATGATCCTCTATGCTCTGATACCACTTTGTGAGCGTTGGATTTTAGCTAAAACAGGATTATACGATCATACAAGTCACAAAACCAGGTGCGGAAACCCTAGTTCTGAACAAATTGATAAAACACAAATCACGACACAATCAAGATCATTTTCAATATCATTTCATAGATTAACTTCATTCAAAAAGCATTTACAATCTGTTTATGTTAATCTAGAACACACTAATAATCTCTCAAAAACACCTCTGAACCTGAACTGAACCTGGACACAAATGACAACTCTCTTACATTATCAAAAACACAAAAAACTATATATAGGCACTGCACATTCGCCCGTTTCTTCTGGTCGAATGTGAGCTTTTTCCACATTCGCCCACTTCAGGTGGTCGAATGTGTCTTCTGATCAGATTCAATCTTCCTTCGCCCCTTTATCATCTACCTTCGCCCAGTCTCTTCTTCCTTCGTCCATACTTATCTACATTCGCCCATATTCTTTTTACCTTCGGCCATCACTAACATGTGTTAATTATATATATCCAATCCTTAGTCGCAAAACGCATCAACATCTCAACTATCTCAAGCTATCAACACTGATATTCTACATCAGTTTGGATCTTGTACCACTTCCAAACAACTTTGGGATATGTTGAAGAATCGTCCTGATGGTAATGAGAAAACCAGAAAGTTGAGAATGGAGGAATTAAGAAAATAATTTGAGAACTTCAGCTATGTGGGAAATGAAACTTTGAAGGAATTGATTCATCGATATTGCCATCTTTTGACTAAATTGTCAAATTATGACATTAAGATTCGCATGTCCGAGATGGTCGATAAATTTGCTGATTCTCTACCACCATATTGGAATCAACACATTGAGGTCCTAAAAGTGAAAGATGCTTATCAAGATGCTTATCAGCATTGGACTATCAATGAGCTGATTCAGAAGTTAGAGAACAAGGAGTTGGAGGAGAAGAGGAAAGCTAGGAGATCACAATTCCCACAAAATCCGGAATTGTATCATGACTCTTCATCATCTTCTGTGAATAGTTCAAGTGTGGCAGGTAATGTTGCGCCACATATAGCTTGTGTGTCAAGTGTTATTGAACCACCCAGACAAGCCACTAACTATCTTGCACAAACATCAACTTATCCACCAAACTATACCACAAGTTCTTACATTCCACCACAACCACAACCTCAAATGTCCACAACATGTTATTCATCCAACACATCTCAACAACAACCTTATGTTCCCAACATAGCACAAGCTTCTTCTAGCCAAAGTCCTATTGTGTTGGAAACTTCCAACATGGATAATGTAACTGTTGAAGTTGCACAACACATTGCGTTGGTTTCAGCAATGGTTGCATCTTACAATGGACTGGTGGCGAGTCAGATTGGAAACAATTGTCTGACTAATGAAGATTATGCACAGATTGATAAGGAGGAGATGGAGCTTATTGATATTCAGTGGGCGTTTGCCATTGTAATGAGAAGGGCGACCGAGTTTATTAAGAAGACCGGAAGGACTGATTTGGCAACATCGCCAAACACCACATATGGCTTCAATAAAGCCGAAGTTACTTGTTTTAACTGTGGTGGTAAAGGTCATTTCAAGAGGGAGTGCACCCAACCAGCTCAACAAGGTAATAGAAACCCTTTTAACTCAAATTACCAAAACCGTCAATCTCAAAACCAAGTAACCTATCAAAATTAAAACAACAACAACTATCAATCACAAAATAATTATCAAAACCGACAGAACACCTCACAGAACAACACTGTTAGACAAACAACTACACCAAACCAGACTCAAACTCAAACACCACATAACCCAACCAAAACTATTATTCCTATCTCGACACCAAATAGCCAACAACAACCTGAAAACCAAAATCAGGCTTTGGTGATCCAAAAAGATGAAGGTTTTGACTGGACTGGGATGCAACTGGGTGTTGAAGAGATTACTGCTGGGAATGTAGCTTGTGTTGCTCAAGAGATTGACTTAGAGGAGTCGGTGATAGTTGAAGAAGTTTTGGAGAATGAGAAAGTTTCTGGAGTGAAGATTGAGGAGATGATAGAAGAAACTGATATTTCTGTTGAAGAATCACAAGTTGAGAAGACTTCGGGAATGATCATTGATTCTGTCACAGATGTTCCTGATGAGCGTGATTCGACATATTCTGATTCGGAGAGTGAAACAGATTCGGAAGCTAGTGTCAATTCATTAGATGATGATATTGATCAACTCCTGGCCGAAGCTGATTTTCTAATGACTCGAAATTCATGCATCGTTGATGACGCTTTGACTAGGATTTATTACTTAAGGTTCTTTGCTGGAAAGGAAGCGCATTTTGCTTTCTTTGCTATGACTGATCCTCCGAAACAGGTAAAATCTGACTCCACTATAGATATGAATAGTGATAAATATTGTTAAACTTGTGATAGATTGACAGAGGAAAACAAGCAACTCAAGGTTCAACTTGAGAGTGCGAGAATCAACTGTCAATCTTATCGCAAAGGAACACATGAATTCAACAAAGTGCTTGATGGTTATAAAATGGACATTTTTGATTTGATGAAAACTCTTTCTTTAAAACAACTTGCCATAAACAATTACATAAATGAACTTGAAGAAACCAAATTAGAAATGGCAACCATCAAATGCTTTGCTGAAAAGGTCAACAAAAAGCTTGAAAGTTACAAACACATTGCTTATGTGGTTGACCATATCATTGAAGAACCCTCACAACCTAGTAGTGTAAACTACAAGGCTGTTCCATCCCCAGTGTTATTTGAGAACCACACTTTACATTCAATAACACCGGAGAGTTCAATCAAATCTGATTCTAAATCGGATAATAAATTTAACACTTCTAGTGTTGGGGATCCACATTCCGATGTTAGACTGATTTTAGGATTGAATAATGAGGGAGTGATGATTCTGACTCAGAAGATGAGGAACCTGAGAAAGTGAGTGATATTCCTATGGTAAATCACATTATCTCAAATGAACCAGTATCACCTTCTTAGATTTCACATCCGATGGCAAATGCTCATCGAGTGAATCAGTCAGTAAAGAAAGTTGAGAAAAATGAATCAGTTGACAAACCCGTCAAAGTATTTTATCGGATGGAAGGATCCGATAAGATTATCTCTGACGAGGAGTATCCGATTAAATTTGCCAATTATTCAAAAATCGAGAAAATCTGGCAGGAAATTACTATTTGGTTTCCTAAACATGAGAGGACCAAAGATGTACCTCCAGAAATTTTAAAGAAAATATATCTGGATGCTCCAAAAGAACCTAAGGTTCATGTCACTGAGTTCATTAAACTGAAAGAAAAAGTAAATGGTTTTCTTGAGCCGACTTACTCAAAGGACCCAGCTCCTGAGAGTTCGAGACGAAGATGTGTGGATGATCAATATCCTATTACTTCTTATGCTAAGTCGAATGCCAAAAACGTTTTTGAGGAATACCGTGCATGTTTCAACTGCGGGGAAAGAGGGCATTTACTTTCTAACTGCCCGTTCGTGAGGCATAAAAGGCACGAAGTTGAGATGAACCAACCATATAGAAGTCCGGTCTGTAGATGCATTTATGCGACTAATGCTTTGGATTTACAATAAACATATGTTAATAGTTGGAGTCGATTGGGCGAAGGAGTTTTAATATGGGCGAAGGAAAGAAATCAAGGGTGCGAAGGAAGAATATCATACAAAGGAGACACAGGAGGCGAAGGAAGATTTTGATAGTTATGTATTGCTTCATTCGACCAGAGTGTTTGGTCGAATGTGCACGTTCGCACGAACTATGTGGGCGAACGTGCAGCCTATAAATAGGTTAAGCTGATTTTTGAAAGTTAGTTTAAGCATTATTATTCCCTCCAAGTCTAGTGTGTCTCTCTAGTGTTTTTGTAAACTTAATTCACGTTCATACCTTGTTGTTTTCACCTTATCAACGTGTAATTGAGTCTTGATTATTAATGAAAAAGCTTTGAATGATGATTTACTTGTTTTGATCTGATTGATTATCATTTTGTGATTGGTTTAGGGTTTCCGCACTTAAATCAAACTTGTTTGATCATTTCTTTGTTGATTTGTCGATCCTTTTAGCACATACAAAGTGGTATCAGAGCCATTCTGGATCAAACAACCACAAATTGATAGTTTCTCAGTTGATTTGGACCCAATTTTGGTCAAAAAGTTTCTGTTTTCATAGAACAAACTGATTTGATGAGTTTTTGATTGATTACAACTTGTTTTCATGGTTAAAATTGATAATTCTCTTTGTTAAACTTGTTCCAAATAAATTCCGATTCAAAACCTGATTAAAATCATCAAAATCTATCAACATTTGATAAACATGATCAAAATTAACTGATTTTCAAAGAATAACCGTTTTTGAAATACCAGGGGTCGAACCTAGAGAGACGGTCGAAGGTGTGAGTTAATTTGGTCGAACGAGTGAATTTCTAGTCGAAGGTGTTGATTTTGTGGTCGAACGAAGAGTTTCATAGCTTATTTGTACACATTCGTCCATTTGTGTTACATTCGACTGATCAAACGGTCGAAGGAGGGACAAAACGGTCGAAAGAGAGAACAAACGGTCGAAAGAGTTTTTGTGTTATCACAGTCCACATTCGTACCTTTCCAAACGGTCGAAGGAGAAGAATTTTTCTCATTCGACCATCCGTAAGTGCGAAGGTAAAACTTGTTTTAAAATTTTTCTAATCTTTTCATGTTTGAACATTTACAGGTTAAGACGTGGAACTTTCCAACTACGCCAAGACCTAATCAAGCACCATAGTAGCAGACAACAAGAGATCCATGGTCAGTTGCAGCTCAGAAGACTAGTCCACCATCTCAGCCAATCAATTACATGACTATGACTAGTTCTACTCCTCAACAAGTTGTGCAACCGGTAGAGCAACCAATTGGCGATTATTGGGGAGTAGCAGCAGCTGCCGTTCACTCACAGACGACCAATGCCATATCTACACTTATTCATGATTTATCATCAGGCAGTGGCAATAGTCCAACAAAGCTCATGGATATGATGGACTATAACACATGGAAAACAAAGTTCAAGATACATGTGGAGGGACAAGGCTTAGAAGGAGCTGAGGCATGGCAGATGATAGTGAAAGGTTATGTTGCTCCTATTCTGGAGAACACTGGTGAACCTATACCGTTGGAGAATTTGGCTGATGATGAGAAAAAGAAGTTCGCGATCGAGAAAAAGGCGTTTTCTCAATTATCTCAGGCGATCAACACTGACTTGCTGCATCAGTTCGGATCGTGTACTACTTCAAAACAGTTGTGGGATATGCTGAGAAATAGACATGATGGTAATGAGAAGACTAGGAAGCTGAGGATGGAAGAGCTTCGAAAAGAGTTCGAGAACTTTAGTTACATGGGTAATGAGACTTTAAAAGAATTGGTTCCAAGGTATTGTCACTTGCTCACAGAACTTTCGAGCTACGAGATTAGCATACCGATGTCAGAACTGGTGGATAAATTTGCTGATGCTTTACCACCATATTGGAACCAACACATTGAAGTGTTGAAAGAAAAAGATGCATACCAGTATTGGACTATCAATGAGTTCATACAAAAACTGGAGAACAAAGAAATGGAGGAGAAGAGGAAAGCAAAGAGAGCACAGATTCCACAAAACCCAGAGTTGTATGTGAGTGGTACATCTACTTCTCTTTCTACTTCTAGCTCTACTTCAAGTGTTGCACCTCATATTGCTTGCGTATCTAATGTTGTTGAACCCAATAAAGCACCAATAAACTATCTTGCCCAAACTTCATCATACACACCACAATCTTAACAAACATCAAATTTCATTCCACCTTCTTCACCTTTGCAACAAGCTGCCTGTTACACATCCAGTCAACCTCAACAACAATCATATAATCCTCACATGAACCAAATGCAGATCACTCAAACACAATAAAATCAAAGTCGGATTGTGTTAGAGACTTCTAATCTTAACAATGTTACTGTTGAGATTGCTCAACAGCATGTAGCATTAGTATCTGCTATGGTTGCATCATACAACGGTTTAGTTGCTAGTCAGATTGGAAACAACAATCTCACCAATGAGGACTACGCACAAATCGATAAAGAGGAAATGGAGCTTATGGATATACAGTGGGCGTTTGCTAGCATCATGAGAAGAGCCACTGATTTTATCCAGAAAACAGGGAGAACTGACCTTTCGACTTCTCCTAACACCACTTATGGCTTTAACAAAGCCAAGGTCACATGTTTTAATTGTGGTGAGAAGGCTCATTTCAAGAGAGAGTGTACACAGCCGGCTCAGCAAGGTAATCGAAACCCATTCAACTCAAGCTACCAAAAGAGACAAAACCAAAACTAGAATCAAGTATCATACAACAGTCCCAACATCTCTAGCTTTCAGCCTCAAAACAACTACCAGAACCGTCAAAACACACAACAAAATACCAATACTAGACAATCCACATCTCAAAACCAACCACAACAGAATCCAAACCGAACCATTGTTCCCATCTCTACACCTAACACTCAAACCCAAACTCAAACTGAAAATTATAACCAAGCACTTGTGATCCAAAAAGATGAAGGTTTTGATTGGACGGGAGGGTTATAAGGGTGTGCCGTTGAATGAAAGACCACCTCACAAGAACCTGTTTGGTCATTTGATCAACCCAGGGTATGTAGATCCAGGAAAAGATAAGGTCAGACATGATAACAGTGATTCAGATCCAGATAATCCTTTGTGTCCAGTTGATCCTGATGCAAAGAGAAAGCGTCAAGTTGTAAACGTTGGTGCAAAGACAAGAGAAGGTAAAGAAAAAAATATATACTATCCTACAAATATATTTATACCAAATGGGTCAAATTAATATCTTATTTACTAAACATTTATACTAAACGGGTCAAATATTAACATTTAGCAAACATCCTATTTTACTAAACATTTATACCAAATGGGTTAACTATCAACAAATAACTACAAATAACTCTGTGTAACACCCCAATAGAAGAGTTGAATGAGGATGTGAATGATGAGTGTGAAGACAAGAAGTCTGGAATGATTCTTGATTCTGTCACAGATGTTGGAGAGCATTATGATACAGCTTATTCGGACTTGGAAACTGATTCTGACTCGGAAGCTAGTGTGAACTCACTAGACGATGACATCGATCAGTTACTAGCTGAAGCAGATTTCCTTATGACTCGCAAGTCGTGCATGGTGGATGATGCCCGCACAAAGATTGATTACTCAAAATTCTTTGCAGGGAAGGAAGCTCATTTCGCACTGATGGCAATGACAGAACCACCTAAACAGGTAAGTACTGAATCTCAATCTAAAGTTTGTGTTAAATGTTCTGATTTTGATAAATTGACAAAAGAAAATAACCAACTCAAGGTACAACTTGAGAGTGCTAAAATAAACTGTCAAAATCATCAAAAAGAATCAAAAGAATTCAACAAAGTACTTGTTGGTTACAAAAAGGATGTTTTTGAACTGAAAAAGACTTTGTCTTTAAAGCAACTTGCCATTAACAACTATATAAATGAAATGGAAAACACAAAGTTAGAAATGGCAACCATCAAGTGCTTCGCTGAAAAAGTGACTAAAAAGTTAGAGAGCTATAAGCACATTGCTTATGTAGTTGACCACATCATCGAAGAACCTTCACAGTCAAGTAGTGCAAACTACAAAGCTGTCCCATCTCCGGTGTTGTTCGAAAATCATAATTTACATGCGATAGCACCGGAGACTCTAGTCAAATCTGACTCAACATCAGATAACGAGTCCAACACATCTAGTGTCGGAGACCCGTATTCTGATGTGAGACCTGTTTAGGGAAACAATGAAGGTGTGGTAGCTAAAGATGATTCTGATGAAGAAGATGAACAGTCTGAGATAGCTGTTGAGAATGAAAGTGATATTCCTGATGAAAATCATATAATCACTACTGAACCAGTCTCACCATCTCAGATTGTCCATCCCATGGCTAATGCTCACAGAAAGAATGTTGCTAAGAAAGTTGAGCAGTCTATTGATAAAACTGTTGAAAAGAAAGTGGTTAAGAAAGTTGAGAAAAATGTGATTAAATCTGTTGAAAAGAAAACTGAAACTAAAACTGAGAAATTAAATGAAATGAACAACGAATCATGTGATAAACCTGTAAAAGTTTTCTATCGGATGCAAGGCTCCGATAAGATTATGTCTGATGACGAATATCCGATTCAATTTGTGAACTATTCCAAAATTGAAAAGATCTGGCAGGAAAGTACAGTATGGTTCCCAAAACATGAACGAACCAATGATATTCCTCCAGCCATTTTAAAGAAAATTTATTCGGATAATTCTAAAGACGCAAAGGTCAATGTCACACAATTCGTTAAGCCAGTAGACAAGTCAAATAGTTTCATTGAGCCGACTAACTCAAAGGACCCAGCTCCTGAGAGTTTGAGAAAACAGTGCATGGTTGATCAATATCCCATTGCAAGTTTTTCCAAGTCGAACATCAAGGAGAACTATGAAGAGTACCGTGCGTGTTTTAAGTGCGGGGAAAGGGGACATTTACTTGCCACCTGCCCGTATGTACGACACAAGAGGCACGAGGTGGAGATGAAGCAAAGACATGATTATCCGGTTGATAATTATAGTTATCCACAAAGACGGTTTTTCCCTCAGCCAGCACCTTATTATAACCAAAACAATTTTTACAACAAAAGGGAAAATCGTCCGATGACTTATGACAAACGCAACCGGATAGCCACTGAGAAACCATTGAAGAAACCATTGATGAACACAACTGCTGAAAACAAAAAGGTTTCTGCTAAACCTAATACCAAATCAGCAGTTGGACCTGTTTCTGTTAAATCAGAGAAGGTAACCAAGAAGGTAGCATTCAAAGACGAAGTAAAGAAACCGGCTGAGACCTCAAAATCTCAGATCCGGATCTTGAAACGGTCTGAACAGTCTTGGTCATCGAAGGGGTCTGAGGGTGCTTCAACTTCACAGAGTGTGAAATATGAGAAAACAAAAGTTGAGTGTGAAAAGAAAGGGGTTGATAAAATCCAAGATGTTTGTGAATCTAATGACTCTTTGAAACAACCAGTTCAAAGACCCAAGACCAAACAGGCTTGGGTCCCCCGAAAGATCTAATTGCTTTACTTGAAATGTGCAGGGAGCTCCAGCTGGCCCTGTTAGCAGTCTCTGGATTGTTGATAGTGAAGCTTCTGGCCACATGACAGGGGATCTCACATTACTTTTTGATATCAAGAATATAAATGGAGGTTACGTAGCGTTTGCAGGAAATATAGGAGGCTACATTACGATGGAGGGTAGTGTTAGCAATGGGGTAGTGACATTTTAGCGGATATCGTATGTGAAACAGATAGACTACAATCTACTCAGTGTCAGCCAAATCTATGATAAGCAATTCCCTGTTTATTTTGACGACAAATCTTGCTACATCCTGAAACCGGGTTTTTAACTTCCAAAAGAGTGGGTGATGCTAAAGGCACCGAGAGTAAACAACTTGTATATTCTCGATATGTCCAAAGCTATGACCACCCATGGCCAAGTCACGTGTTTCCTCTCTAAGGCTATAGAAAAAGAATCTATCATGTGGCACAGGAGAATGGGACACATTCATTTGAGAAAGATGAACCAGTTGGTAAAGAATGAACTTGTCACTAGAGTTAATGTGAAACATTTCCATTTGAATGACAAGTGTATTAGTTGTAAAAAGGGTAAGCAGCACAAACAGACCCATAGAACAAAGAAAGTCAATTCCGTTGAACTACCGCTTGAGCGTTTGCACATGGATTTATTTGGTCCAGTCAAGCGTAAAAGTCATGCCGGGGAATTGAACTGTCTTGTGGTGACTGACGATTATTTAAGATTCTCATGGGTTATGTGCTTACACCAGAAAAGCGACACGTTTGACAACCTGAAAGTTCTGTTTACTCGTCTGGAGAATAACTATGGTCCGAAGATCAAACGAATCCGGAGTGATAATGGGACGGAGTTAAAAAACGCTCAGATGGATGATCTTTGTGAAAAAAAGGGAATTCATCACGAATACGGCGCTCCGTATACACCCCAGCAGAACGGTGTCGCAGAACGGAAGAACAGGACTCTAATCGAAACGGCGAGAACAATGCTTGCGGACTCAAATCTTCCAGTCATGTTCTAGAACGAAGCAATTTACGCAGCATGATACACTCTAAATTGTGTTTTAACAGTGAAGAAGTTTGGCAAAACTTCTTATGAGTTGTTGAACCGACGAAAGCCGAATCTAGAGTATCTAGAACCGTTTGGAGCCCCGTGTACAATGCTTAATCCTTCGGAGAAGTTCGCGCCAAAGGCTGAAGAAGGTTATTTTGTTGGATATGCAACCCCACTAAAAATGGTATTCAACAAAAGAACTAGAAAAGTCGAGGAGTGGGCTAACGTCGAAGTACAAAGATACACTCAAAATGTACAGGGAGGCGGTCCAGACTGGATGTTTGATTACAAAGACTTCTTTGAATCATTCAATCTAGATAGCATGGTTGAAGAAGCTGTACTCTGTTTATATTACGAGGTCGAAAACGCAGTGACTTCATCGTTAGTGCGTCCGATCACTGTAAATCCTCAAGCAGCTTCTAATAATACCACTGCTCCTGTGATGGAAGAAGAAGTGTTCCAAGAAGCTTCAACAACGCTTAATTCATCGGAATCAGAAGATGAAGACGAAGATGCTACAAGTGAAGCTATTCTGGACAATGCTACAGTTACACCACCAGTGAACCCAACTACAACTGATGCTTCAACATCGAATGTGGGTAATGATCTGGTTTCTACAGAGAATTTGACAACTCAAATGAGAGTGCAAGTACCTGATTATCCGGAATCTCGGATACATCGAATACACCCTCTTGAACAAGTTATTGGTGATCCTGGTAGCAGTGTTATGACAAAAGGGCAATTGAGAAATGCTCAAGCACCAGAGAATATTGGCAATCTTGCTTTATATGCCAAAATACAAAAATCTGGTTTTCAAAATGACTGGTCTTTCGCTTGTTATGTTTCGCAGGTTGATCCGCGGACGTACAAGGAAGCTCTTTTGGATGATGCTTGGGTGGAAGCGATGCAAGAAGAGTTGTTACAATTTCAGAAACTTGGAGTTTGGACGCTGATAGATTTACCCCCGGGAAGAAAGAAGACTAGAACCAAATGGGTTTTTAAGTGTAAAAAGGATGATAGAGGAGTTATAGTGAGAAACAAAGCTCGTTTGGTTGTTCAAGGTTTTCATCAAGTTGAGGGAATCGACTACAATGAAATCTATGCACCTGTTGCACGTTTAGAAGCTATACGAATGTTTCTGGCGTTTGCATCCTGGAAGAAATTCAAGGTGTATCAGATGGATGTAAAGAGCGCATTTCTTTTCGGTGTGGTGAAAGAGGAAGTTTACGTAGGTCAACCACCAGGCTTTGAGGACCCTATTCACCGAGATAAGGTTTATGTCTTAAACAAAGCTCTATACGGGTTGCACCAAGCTCCGAGACAATGGTATGAGGAGCTGAGCACGTATCTTCTCTCGAAAGGATTCAAACGCGGATTGGTAGACTGCACACTGTTCACGAAACGAGCAGGAGATGACTTGCTTCTTGTGCAAATTTATGTTGATGATATTATTTTCGGGTCTACTAACGAACTTCTGTGCAGGGAATTTGAAAAAGTTATGCAGGAAAAGTTCGAAATGAGCGCAATGGGAGAAATGCAGTTTTTCCTAGGCTTCCAGGTGGAGCAAAGACCAACGGGGATCTTTATTCACCAGACCAAATACGTTTCTGAAGTCTTGAGCCGATTCCAGATGGATGACTCGAAGCCGATGGATACCCCGATACAATCTAATCACGGGATTGGAGTTGACGCTAAGGGGGAGCTGACTGATCCATTTACATACAGAGCAATCGTCGGATCTCTGATGTATCTCACCGCGTCTAGACCGGATATAATGTTTGCAACATGTCTTTGTGCACGATATCAGTCGAAGTCGAAACAAAGTCATCTTGCAGCTGTCAAGCGTATCCTTAGATATCTGAAGGGTTGTCCATCGAAAGGACTTTGGTACCCTCATGATGATAATTTTGACCTAATCGCTTTTAGTGATGCAGATTGGGGCGTCTGTGACAAAGACAGCAAATCCACAACGGCTGGATGTCAGTTTATGGGGAGCAGGCTCGTGACCTGGCAATGCAAGAAACAGACCGCAGTTGCACTATCCACATGTGAAGCAGAATACGTTTCAGCATCGAGCTGCTGCTCACAGGTTCTTGGATCCAACAACAGATGGTGGACTACGGTTTGCAATTTCTTAAAACCCCTATTTACTGTGATAATGAAGCCGCAATCGCATTAACAAAAGACTTAGTAAATCACTCAAAGGCTAAACATATCCGGATTAAATATCATTTTATCCGCGATTGTTATGCTAAAGAGTTGATCGATATGGTCAAAATCCACACTGATTACCAACGCGCAGATTTTTTTACCAAAGCTTTTGACAAATCCAGATTTGATTATCTTTTAAAAGCTAATGGTATTAAAGAAAAACAAGACTGATCACCACCTCAGTCTATCACTTTTTAGTTTAATTTTTACTGTTTTTCAGAAAAATTTCGAAAATCTAAAAACATTGAAAAATTTCAAAATCCATAAAAATTAGAAAATTTCTTTGCTGACTGCTATATCTTCTTCCCTTAGATTAATGCCGTTAGATTTCTGTGAACAAACGATATCTGGGCAGTCACATATTTGAAATGCTCCAGCTTATCCTTGGGAACAGTAAATTCAAAAATTTATAAAAATCAGAAATATCCAAAAATGATTTCCTGGAGTAAAAGGGGAAATGATACTACATTAGTGGGGATCTGACACATTCTAAGTAATGTACTGTTATATAGGGCGTGTGTCTAAGTCTGTGTGATGTGCTGATAGGCTTCGTAGACCTATTACTGCGTGTCTGATACATACATAACAAACGAATTGTTGTGTGGATGAACTCCTCATGGGCATATGGTCTTAGTACCGTAATTTCCTTTGATAGGGTACTTGTACAAAACTCGGAGGTTTAGGGTCGTTATGTTATTAGTTGTCTGGGGATAGCCTTTCTGATCTTCTGCTGTAAGTCATTACGGACCTAGATCAGACAGGGTGTCTTTTTAAAAGAGCTTTATGCCAAATCCTAAAGTTACCGAATTGAGGAACTTTCTATGTTTTATGATGATCAAAGATTATCTATTACATCGTATTAATCATTGATGCAAATCATGATTAATATCAGCCCTCAACCTAGTAAAGTGCACATGTTACTTTGCTGCATTAATTTGCTGACCTGTATACCTCTGTGCATTCTACTTTGTAAATTACAGACGAAGAAAGCATAATCACGCTTTACAATGAGTCTTTGTGCATTTACTTCTTGATACGGGAGTATGTCGTGTGCGTGGGAACCACAGACAATTATGTTTATACTATAAATAACAGTATCAGTTTAAAGCACTGCACAAAAGTCTGCATGTGAGTTTATGTGGATCACAATATCAGCAGTTGCCAGATCACACATTGTCTTTAATGATAATAATTCAAAAGATCAACGGTGTGATCAGATTTCTCAATAACTGATATGATCCCTTTACCGGAAATCACAAAAACATTTAATGTTTTTCATTTACATTTTTGCATTTTATTTTCTCGTCAAAAATTACAAAACTCAAAAAGATTTTAGGTGTGTTTTAGCATAAACTTTAGAAAATTCAAAAAGATTTTACATTTCCATCTTCTTTTTGATAGCTGATGGTGGTTGATGTCGATTTTCTAAACCTTGATGAACCATTTGAGCTTTGTAATCTTTTAAATGTGAAAACATGAATATTGGATGCCTAAAAGTTGAAAAATAATTGGAACGGGACTCGTTTTTGAGATTTGGAAAATTTATCAAAATTCCAGTTCTCGTTCGCCCATTCTTTTGGTCGAACCTTTAAATAGGGTCGAAGGAACCAAAAGTTTCTCATTCGACCAGTGTATGTGGGCGAAGGAGCATGTCTATATATAACTGTTCAGTCTCATTCGAACCTTCACAAAATTTTTTCAAAATTTCTGAAGTGAAGTCCACTTGTTGCCCTGTTGATTTGTTTTATACCATTGTGCTCGTCTACTTTTGCTGATCATTTGCCACTCAATCTTACAGGTTAACAACAAGGATTGATCTTATAATCGATGGTTTTTAGTTTTGAGCCCTAGCTTTCTAAAACCTGTTTTAAACATATTCCTTGTTGCAATTGATGTTTAGGATTCATTCTATCAATGTTTTAGGGGGAGAAGAAACAAAAATCAGTTGTGTTAATCCATCAGAATGTTCAGTTGATCTTGATGAATGGATAAACCCTAATTTTAAACTGAAAACATTGATAAAATGAATGTTGGATAAAATTGTTGTTTTAAAAACTTTAATCGGCATTGTTACCAGCCTTTTGAATCATAATGACATGATCAGAATCAATAAGATGAAAAATTGAAAATTTGAAGTATGAACAGTCTCTTTCGCCCATTACGAATGGTCGAAGGTGACTAATTTGGGCGAAGGAGATGTTTAACTGGGCGAATGAACAACAATTGGGCGAATGAAACATTTTATTAAAAACTCTTACATTCATACCTTTATATTTTCTCATTCGCACCAAGATTTTCTCATTCGTACCCCCGTTTGGGCGAATGAGAAGATAAATTACCAAATTTTCAAACTTTGAATTTTTTGTCGATTTTTAACATGTTTCTTTGTTTTGTTTTGCAGATCAAACCATGTATGAACAAGAGAAGCCTACTGAACAAGCAGGATCATCCTCACAGCCTGCAAAGAAAGTGACTGAAGAGCTTTTAACATTCGAGAATGCGCATAATTGCTGTGCGTATCTTGGAGAGGTTAAAAAGCATACTGAGTTTATTGAGATCATAGAGTTCTAGAAGAGAAGTCGGGTGATAGACGCGATTGCTACACCTACCATTATTTACAGAGACATGATACAAGAATTCTGGACTGAAGAGAAGTTGGATTTCTGCAATTGCGAATCGTCTGTGATTAGCAAGATCCAAGGAAAGATGATGATTGTATCTGAGCAGGATATTAGAGAAGCCTTGAATTTGCAAGTTGAGAAGACTGATCCTAAAGAGCTTAGTTTTATGGATCAACAAAAGTGCTTTTTGAGGATGAAGTACAATGGACCGATTACTGATGGTTCATTGCATAAGGAAAAGCTGTGTCCACAGTTCAAATACTTGGCACATGTGTTGATACACGTTTTTGGTTCAGCTGCTAGAGGATATGATTTGATGCGTAAGAGTATTAGCTCGATGATGGTGGCACTGGTATTGAACAAACCGTTCAATGTATCAGGGATGCTGATGGAACATTTGTTGGAGCCTGTGAACGGCACGAGGAATCTGAAGTTTTTGCTGTATCCTCGATTCCTCCAGATGGTGTTCGATCATAAATACAAAGATTTGAAAAGGGATCCTAAGCACATTGTCGTTCAAGAACATATGTCAATCAATACACTGGCTAGGATGAAAGCGTATAAAGGTTTGTCAGTAAATGAACGTCCACCTGTTAGGCGTTTATTTGGACATTTGGCAAGGATTGACTATACGGATCCAGGTGAAGGGCAAGTGAGACATGCTAACAGTGATTCAGATCCAGATAACCCATTACATCCTGTTGACCCAGATGCGAAGCGTAAGAGACAGGTTGTTAATGTTGGTGCAAAGAGTGGAAAGGGTAAGGAAAAAGAGATCAGAATAGAGGTTGTTCCTGAACCTGCTAAGAAGAAGAGCACACCAAGAAGAAACAAGACAATGGCTAAGAAGGGTTTTCATATTGTGGATGAGGCGTCGATTGATTCTGGAGAGACGCAAGAAGATGAACACTGGGATTCGGAAACTGAAACGTTGAAGACTACCACGCCCAAGGCCACTGTGGCTGGTGAGTTTGTTAGTTTAAACCAGTCTGTTGAAGATCAAGGTAATAAGAGCCCAATTCCTATTGATGAAGATGAAGAGGGTCTTAATGTAGAAAAAGATTTTCCTGGTTAACCAGTACAGGCTGTGAAATCAAAGAAGAAGCCTCAGTACAAGAAACAAGAAAAGATTGAAAAGCCCGCAGTGAAAAGAGCTAGAGAAATAGAGACACTGATAGCAGGAAAGAAGTTACCACCTGCTACTAGCTCGAAATCTCCAGTCGCTGCTCCAGCATCAAAGAAGCAGAAAACCACATCTACTTCAGGTACAGAACAGGAAGTTGATTTACCTGTGGATGCATTCAATGAAGCATTAGATAACGTTCTGAAGAAGATTAAGAAGGGTAAACTGCCAGATGTTGCTGAAGTCCCCAAGAAAAAGGTTACAGTTGATAGTGATGTGATGGATACTGTGAACCGGAGACTTTCTGAAATGATGAATCTGATTAACAAGCAGCAGACTGAGATTGCCCAATTGAAACAAAACGACTCAAAGATGCTTGATGTAGTTGTTTCAACACATGAGAATAATGAAGAGTTGAAACAGAAGATCAAGAAGTTGCAGAAGGATAATAAAAAGTTGTTAAAACATGAGCAGAGAAACACCCGACGGATAATAGCTTTGAAAGATGAAAACAAGAAGCTGAAAGAGAGTAACAAGAACATGGATAATCTGATCAAGGATTTATACTCTCGAGCTCCTCAGCTGAAAGAAGGTGAAGAAGATAAGGAGTTAGACGAGGAGCAAGTTGATTTTGAACTATCTGATGAGGATGAGGAGGATGATGCAGATCTTGATGAAGATGCTGGCAAAGCTCCTAAGAAGAAGAAGGATGATGATGATGATGGTTCAAATGATGGTTCTGGTGAAGATAACAGCTCTGCATCTGATGATGATGATGATGATACAGATAGGTATATGTATGAGAAGAGAGAATCTGGAAAAGAAGGAGAATCTAGTTCAAAAGCACCTGGAGGATCAGTAGATGATGATACGATCTTTTGGAACGAAAAGCTGAAGTCAATGTCAGAAGAAGACAAACAGATGTATCGCCAGATGCTCACTGATCGAGATTGGACGATTGCCATGACTAGCCGATTTTCTGAGATCTTTGAATCTCGTGACAGGATGTTTGAACTAGAATACAATGATCCAGATTTGGAAGATGGTGAAGTCTTGGCGGCGATGGCAAAAGAGATTTTTGAAGGTCTGGCAAAACACGTTGGCAAAACAGTTGAAGAATTGCTAGCTGATAACCAGATTCCTGATCTAACTGAAAAGGAAGCTGGAGATCATTCTGATGATTGTGATATACCTGGTTTCGAAGATATAGAAGTTGAAGATGTGACGAGTGAAGAGTATCCAGAATATTTCAAAAGAGACAAGAATTCTGGATTCACTGCGTTCACAGATGAATTGTTAAAGGAAGCCGAGAGACGTGCAAGAGAGAAAAGTGATATGTTTGTTAATGAGATATTCGGTGGGCTTAAGAAACCGTTTATCAGACAATCCGACAGTTTGAAAGAGTTATTGAGGGAGTTAAAAGAGAAAGAGGCGAATCTTCCTAAACCTGAGATTCAGGGTAGCTTTTATAAATTCCACAACGACATGTTCAAAGGAAAAGCGTTGGGATGGAAATTTATAAAGCAACTGAAATGTGTAGCAGTGAAGTGGGAGAAGGGTATTCTATATTTTGATGGATTCCATGATTTGAAGACTCTTCCATATTGGGCAATTCGTGACATTTGTCGACACAAGATGACAGGTACGACAAATGGTCAGATTGCATACTTGCTGAGAAGATGGCTAGGGAGAGTAGGACGAAGTGGAACCTCTTTGAACCTCAATATCCCAAAAGGATTGTTCACAAGAAGACTATTGATGATATTACTGGTTTGCCCAAGGTGACCTTAAAGTATAAACCACCGAAAGTGTTGAGGCACATTCCATTGCTGCAAATTCCTCAACACTTTGCCAAAGACTTTATCTGGTGGTATTACGACTGGAAGATGGCAGAAGCTGTTATTGTTATGAAGGATGGTGATAAAAGTTTCAAGAAAATACACATTTTTGATCCTATGTGGTTAGTCAATTGCTCACATGAGGATATCATAATGTTGTATTACAATCCTATCTTCAGTGATGCTAAAGATGCTGAACAGGCTAGTAAATACCAGCGAGTGGTATTTTTGTGTTTTGCTCATAATATCAATGCCGGATGCGACTATGATAAAAAGCTCGGCAAGTTTGTGAAAGTTCAAGAGATGTCTGATGAGAAAAAGAAAAAGCCGAAGCAAGTGTTTGAGAAGGTGATGACACTGGAACAGAAGAAACTTTTGAGGATCAAGCTTATGAACAAAAGAATGGATGAGGAACGAAGAGTTAAACAATCCAAGCAATAGTCGAGGGGAGTTTGTAGATGCATTTATGCGACTAATGCTTTGGATTTACAATAAACATATGTTAATAGTTGGAGTCGAATGGGCGAAGGAGTTTTTATATGGGCGAAGGAAAGAAATCAAGGGTGCGAAGGAAGAATATCATACGAAGGAGACACAAGAGGCGAAGGAAGATTTTGATAGTTATGTATTGCTTCATTCGACCAGAGTGTTTGGTTGAATGTGCACGTTCGCACGAACTATGTGGGCGAACGTGCAGCCTATAAATAGGTTAAGCTGATTTTTGAAAGTTAGTTTAAGCATTATTATTCCCTCCAAGTCTAGTGTGTCTCTCTAGTGTTTTTGTAAACTTAATTCACGTTCATACCTTGTTGTTTTCACCTTATCAACGTGTAATTGAGTCTTGATTATTAATGAAAAAGCTTTGAATGATGATTTACTTGTTTTGATCTGATTGATTATCATTTTGTGATTGGTTTAGGGTTTCCGCACCTAAATCAAACTTGTTTGATCATTTCTTTGTTGATTTGTCGATCCTTTTAGCACATACACGGTTGACAATCATTGTTATCCTCAAAGACGTTTTGTCCCTCAACCAGCACCGTTTTATAATCGAAGTCGATATTTTCAAAGAAGGGATAATCGTCAATTTGCTTATGATCATCGTAACCGGATTGCTATTGAAAAACCATTGAAGAAACCAGCGGTGAACTCGACTGTTGATAAACAGAAGGTTCCTTTAAGACCTGCTGTTAAATCATCAGTTGGACCTAAATCTGTTAATTCAAATAAGGTAACTAAGAAGGTTTCATTCAATAACGATACAAATAAACCGACAGAGACTCCAAAATCCCAGATCAGGTTTCTGAAATGATTGGAACAATCTTGGTAACCAGTGGGTTCTCCAGGTGCTTCTACTTCAAAAGTCAATGATAAAACTCAAAGTGAGAAAAATTTGATAGATCAGAAAAAGATCGATTCAAATTCAAATGTTTGTGCTAATGAATCTTTGAAATCAAATATTCAAAGACCCAAGACCAAACAAGCTTGAGTCCCCCAAAAGAACTAATGATTTTTTTTGATATGTGCAGGGAGCTCCAGCTGGCCCTATTAGCAGTCTTTGGATTGTTGGCAGTGGAGCTTCTGGTCACATGACAGGGGATTTGACGCTGCTATTCGATATCAGAAACATCAATGGAGGATATGTAGCGTTCGCTGGAAATAAAGGAGGTTATATCACAATGGAGGGAAGTGTGAGTAATGGGATTGTTAGCTTTGAGAAGATTTCATATGTGAAACAGATAGACTATAATATTTTAAGTGTCAGCCAAATCTGCTACAAACAGTTTTCTGTGCACTTCGATGACAAATCTTGCTATATCCTCAAACCCAGCTTTGTTATTCCAAAGGAGTGGATTATGCTGATAGCACCAAGAGTGAATAATCTTTACATTCTTGATATGTCAAAGGCGATGACAACTCAGGGCCAAGTTACGTGTTTCCTATCAAAGGCTACAGAGAAAGAATCTATTTTGTGGCATAGGAGGATGGGACACTTTCACCTCAAAAAAATGAATCATTTGGTGAAGAATGAGCTTGTCGAAGGCGTTAATGTCAAACACTTTCATCTCAATGACAAGTGTGTGAGTTGCAAGAAGGGGATGCAGCACAAACAGTCCCACAAACCGAAGAAAGTGAATTCTGTAGATATGCCACTTGAGCGTTTGCATATGGACCTTTTCGGACCTGTCAAGCGTAAGAGTCATGCTGGAGAATTATACTGTCTTGTGGTTACTGATGATTACTCTAGATTTTCGTGGGTAATGTGCTTGCAATACAAAGCGACACGTTTAACAATTTGAAAGTTCTGTTCACTTGGTTGGAAAATGTGTATGGTTTGAAAAGCAAAAGAATCCGGAGTGACAACGGGACGGAGTTAAAAAATGCACAGATGGATGCTCTTTGTGAAGATAAAGGAATTCATCATGAATATAGTGCTCCGTATACCCCGCAACAGAACGGTGTCGAAGAAAGCAAAAACAGGACTCTAATTGAAACGGCGATAACAATGCTTGCGGATTCTAACCTTCAAGTAATGTTATGGAATGAAGCTATTTACGCAGCCTGTACACATTGAATCATGTGTTAACAGTGAAGAAGTTTGGCAAAACTTCTTATGAACTGTTGAACAGACGAAAGACGAATTTAGAGTATCTAGAACCATTTGGAGCACCGTGTACTATGCTAAATCCATCTGAGAAGTTTGCACCAAAAGCTGAAGAAGGATTCTTTGTTGGATATGCAACCCCGTTCAAACGGGTATTCAAGAAACGAACTCGTCAGGTAGAGGAGTGGACTAATGTTGAAGTTCAACGATATAATCAGATCCAGATTGTATGTTTGATTACAAAGATTTCTTTGAATCATTCAATCTAGATAACTTGGTTGAAGAGGCTGTTTTAAGACTTTATTACGAGTGTGAAAATGCAGTGACTTCACCGTTGGTGCGTCCGATCACCGTAACTCCTCCAGCAGGTTCTAATGATACCAACGTTCCTGCAACTGAAAAATAGGTTTTCCAGGAAGCTTCAAATACTCTTGATACTTCAGAATCAGAAGATGATGAAGAAATTTTCAGTGAAACTATTCTAGATCATGCTACAGAGACTCCACCAGTGAACCCAAATCCAGATGTCGCTTTGTCGTCCAACTTGGGTAATGATCCGGATTCGACCGAATATTTGACTACTCAAACGGGAGTTCAAGTACCTAGTCATCCGGAATCTCGGATTCATCGTATTCACCCGGTCGAGCAAGTTATTGGTGATCCTAGAAGCACTATTATGACAAGAGGACAACTTCGTAGTGCAAACTCACCTGAAAATCTTGGCGCTTTAGCTTTATATGCAAAAATTCAAAAATTTGGTTGTCAGAATGACTGGTCCTTTGCTTGTTATGTTTCGCAGGTGGAGTCCCGGACATACAAAGACGCTCTATTGGATGACGCTTGGGTTGAGGCGATGCAAGAAGAGTTGTTGCAGTTTCAGAAACTGGGTGTGTGGACACTTACAGATTTACCTCCGGGAAGAAAGAAAATTCGAACTAAATGGGTTTTTAAATGCAAAAAGGATGACAGAGGCGTAATCGTGAGAAACAAAGCTCGATTGGTAGTTCAAGGTTTTCATCAAGTTGAAAGCATTGACTACAATGAGATCTATGCACCTGTGGCACGTTTAGAAGCTATCCGTATGTTTATAGCGTTTGCCTCGTACAAGAAATTCAAGGTGTACCAAATGGATGTCAAGAGTGCGTTTCTTTACGGTGTGGTCAAGGAAGAGGTATACGTCGGTCAACCTCAAGGATTTGAAGATCCTATCCACCGGGATAAGGTCTATATTCTCAACAAAGCACTATACGGGTTGCACAAAGCTCCACGCCAATGGTATGAGGATCTTAGCACGTACCTACTATCCAACGGATTCAAACGAGGTTTGGTAGACTGCACTCTGTTCACCAAACGAATAGGGGATGACTTGCTTCCCGTTCAGATTTATGTTGACGATATTATTTTTGGATCTACTAACGAACTTTTGTGCAGAGACTTCGAAAAAGTAATGCAGGAAAAGTTCGAGATGAGTGCGATGGGAGAAATGCAGTTTTTCCTCGGCTTGCAGATGGAACCAGACCAACGGGAATCTTTATTCACCAAACTAAATACGTATCTGAAGTCTTGAGTCGGTTCCAGATCGAAGATTCGAAGCCGATGGATACTCCGATACAACCTAATCACGGGATTGGAGTTGATGCTAAGGGGGAGCTGAATGTTCCTTTTACATACAGAGCAATCGTCGGATCTCTGATGTATCTCACAACATCTAGACCAGACATAATGTTCGCTACATGTCTCTGCGCACGATTCCAGTCGAAGTCGAAACAAAGTTATCTTGCAGCTGTCAAACGGATCCTACGATATCTGAAGGGTTGTCCGTCGAGAGGATTATGGTACCCTAATGATGATAATTTTGACTTTGTTGCTTTTAGTGATGCAGATTGGGGCGGTTGTGACAAAGACAGCAAATCCACAACGGTTGGATGTCAATTTTTGGGGAGCAGGCTCGTGACCTGGCAGTGTAAGAAGCACACAGCAGTCGCACTATCTACTTGTGTAACAACCGGCAAAATTAAGGTAATTCCGTATTGATTAATTAAACGCGATTAACGTAATTAACCGTAATTATGTGCTGATTATTTAATTGAGGCCTTAGAAAGATAGAAGTTCCCAAGTAATGCATAGGAATGCATAAGTTTAATAGCAAAGCATGATAGGATCATGCGCAGACAAAACTATCCGGAATGGACACTGGCGATTACCCGGTAAAACTTAAATAAGCGAAACGAACTCCGGACACCCGGAATATAAAATAAATAATATTTTCACAAAATATTATGAGTTTTGGAAACCCAAAGCCATACGTGAAAGCTTATTGCACAAATCTCCCGGTAACGAATAAAGTGCGCGTACCGCACCCGATACGCGCGTAACACGTAAATTCACCCGGCGAAAGCCGAAATAAATTATCAGTAATTTAACTGGGCAAAATTTAATGAATATTAACGGTATTTTAATATTAAGGTAAACCGCGGTTAAATTTCGAGAAATACCCGGGCGGTACCCGAAAGGAATTAACTTAAACATATTATGGAGAAGTAATTAGCAAAGTGGACCCCACCAACCACCCTATAGGGGGCCGGCCAAGGGCCCACTTAAGTGAGAGATTGCTTAAAGTTGTTTCTTAAATCTTCCATAATATTATTGTTAATGATTAGCATGCATATAAAGGTATTGGGTGGAATATTAACCAACACAACTCTCCCTCTCTCTCTCTCACAAAACTCGGCCCAAACACCCACTTAATCCCCAATATTTTCAAAAATCTTTCACAAATCTTCCATAATATCACTAACCAATCCTTGCAAGATATTGGTAATCTTTGGAGATTGGATAGAAGATTATAAGGATACATACAAGATCACACTTAAGCAAAAACACAAAAACTCTTTCTTTTTCTTCTTCTTGGCCGTGGGTTTTCACCCCTACATCAACACTTTTTCTTCAATTTTTACAATAACAAATCATCTCTAGTTCATCATTGTTCAAAACCCCTTGTGTGTTCAAGAGCTTGGAGCATAACCCACTTGGAAGAACACATTAAACCTCACCCAAATCCAAGATTTTGTCTTCCCTAGCCTTGAGCTAGTAGTAAGTCTTGCATTGTTTTATTAATTGAATGTTCATATTTTTGTGCTATGAAAGAAAGTTGTACATTGTTGGGTAATAAAATGAGTTTTATAAAAGTAATGGGTTTTATTAAAATAAAAGTGGAAGAATAATAATAATATTGATGAGTCTTGGATTTATGTTAATAAATGAAATGTTTGAAGATATGATGATAAAATACACTTACACTTGAGAAGATGATGATTTGGGCATATTAAATGAGAAAGACTTGAATGAGATGAAGATGACTTTAATCATCATAGAATGATATAATAATGTCATAAAAATATTAAAATGAGTTAGAAAGTCATAGGTGAAAAAGTTTCATCTTCAAAGTCCACTCACTTGGATGAGTGAAAATTGGATGTTTTGGGTAAAAATATGGAATAAACATGTTAATGACATCTAGGATGTATTAGAAGATCCTCAAAAGTGAAAAGAAGTAAAAACAACTAAACATTAAGAAAATGGTCCTTCAAAGTCCACTAAAGTGGAAGAAAAATACTAACTTTGAAAGATAAGGTGAAAGATGCAATAAGTATGAGTTAAAGGACTAATATGGCAACTTTGGAAGTTGAGCGATTAAAATAAATATTTTAGAAAACTATTAGTCCAAAAACACAATAATGGAAAGATTGGTGTCAAAAAGTGTAAGTAAAAACTTTACAAGGTTGATTTGGTAAATATTAGTAGCATACTTGGACATTTTATGAAAAAGGTATATTTTTATAAAATGGAAGTTTTATAAAAATAAAAGGAGTAACGCAAGTGCTTTACAAGATAAGATTTCATAAAATAAAGACTTAGGAAGACTTGTACAAAAATAGGATACTTTTATATAAATGGGAATATAAAAGTATCGGGAACATTTTTGGCAACAGGTTGGACAAGTCGGGCTAAAACATACAAAGTATATTTTTCCAAGAAATAAACGTTCGGAATCGGAAGTAGGAACAATACTTCCATGAGAACGCACAACGGAAATAAATATGAAAAACGCTAACTAACGAACTTAGTCACGCGAACCAACGTAAACGGTCATATGAGGAAAATGCCATTACGACAAGATAAAAGTATACATATATATTTTAAGAAAGTAAAATATATATAACAAGGGTGAAACGTGCGACGCACTTTCCTAAGTGTAGAAAGAATATTCGTGGGAAAGGAGAAACACAACGTAACAAATTAAAAACGCTAAACGACACATGAACTTAACAAGTTGTATCCACGCGATGGTATATGTACATATACTCGTTTTCGACGAAATTCTAGTATATCTATTTGAATGGGAAAATAGATATGCGAGAAGGAAAACCGAGACGAGTAGGTGAAATATATCTACGAACACGTGAATACCGACAGGATCCTAGTACATTTATTTAAATGGGAAAAATAAATGTATGGTGTGGTAAGTCTAGTCGGGCGTTAAGATTATGTTGCCAAACGACAAGGACTTAGCATATTTATTTAAATGGGAAAATAAATATGTGGCAAAGTGAGTCGGGTCGGATAATGAGAAAACACATTATATCGCGCGAAACGATCCTAAGTATAATTATTTAAATGGGAAAATAATTATACGTTGGGTAGAGTCGTGTCGAGTATAATACTGTACAAGTCATAAAGAATATTAATAAGAATAATATATGACTTGTAAGGAAAGGGTAATCCATCGCCATTGAACCTAGGATACGAAACTATTAAACGGGAATTGGGATAAAGACGTGGTCGGGAAGTTGGGTGTACAACTTGCCAAGGCACATACACCATAGGTGTAAGTGACTTATACGCCTAGAACCTTTGTAGGTACGGGATCACAAACTTTACTATTTTCTTTGAGCCGAGCACAGTTACAGGTGAGTTTCACGGCCCCATTTCTAAACTATTTAACGCTTTTACGGGGGAAGGATATGTTGGGATTGTATGACGGGTTGGATACTTGAGTAAAGATCGCCACTCGGGGTTGAGACCTCCCCACTATAATCATTAATTCAGGAATGAGAAACCAAAGGAATATTTGGATAGTACTATTGGTGCCTGACAAGGCCCACCCCTAATCGATAGCGTCGATGATGCATCGGCGTATGCCTGGGGTGCACGTATTCTGAAATAAAGTCGTAGGAATACCGAGTAACGACTTAGGGCGGGGGCATTATTAATTGTCTTGGTTTGGTTATAGGCTCAAGTAAATTGTAGGACTTTGCAACTCCTATAAATGTCATAACAAGGATATTCCCACTTTATAAAGATTTATTAAATTAAAACCTGTGAACTCACCAATATTTATATATTGACGATTTTCAAACATATCTTTCAGGTAATTGATTGATGGAAGTTAGCATGGCGAGCAGGGTCGGGGATGTCTCCAAGTTGGGCGTTGGGAATGTCGTAAGAGGGTCTCATCTCTTTATTCCATGGACTTAGGGATAAAGGGAGGAGCCTCCTTATCAATTTCAAAAACAATTTATAATTATGTATGGATAATTTGACATGATTATTAGCATTGAATAAATACCCGTTTTACTTTAATTACTATTGTGGTTTGCATTAATCTTGGCTTAATACTTTTGAACCGTCGCGCCACGTGTTTCCGCCTTAGGCGTGGTGTGACATAAAGTGGTATCAGAGCCAAGGTTATAGCGAATTAGCATTTTAAAAAAAAAATCTAAACTATAACCGGATTTGTTTCAAAATCTTTCAAAATAAATGCGAAACGCAATAAAATAAATTTTTTTTTTCCAACGACCATTTGGGTATATGGAGATTCCGACCAAGCTAGCCATGGCAAGTATACGTAGTATTTTTGTGTTAGAAGGTTAGGAAGAGTACCGTAGATATGTGCCTTAACTACCTAACGAATAATACTTAAATATTAGTACGGTTCTTTTGCCAGGATGTCAGACGCAGGGAGCGTAGCACCGAGCTACGACAGTAGCCTTCAGATCATCCCAGCACCACCAGCAGAGCCGATCGAGGTGGTGATACTCGATCCCGAGGATGACGAGATGGAGGTTGATGCCGCCATGGAGGGCGCCGACGGAGATAGCTCCGACGAGACAGACCCGAGCGAGGACCCAGCGTGGGCCCCCGCTGGAGGCGACATGGCCGCCGTGGCCGACCTACCGATGGCCGAGGCTGACTTGCCTCTAGTGCCATTCCAGGCAGCACCACTGCCAGCACTTCCCATCCGAGCCGTCAGGGACTTCCCTGTAGGCTGTGCAGGTCCTTCGAGACCTATCCCTACCCAGTCGGAGACTGTCGAGTCTCCATACGACCGACGCGCACCTGTCGATCGTGAGCACTTACCTACCCCACCTATCCCCGTTCCCTCAGGCATGAGACTCGTGCCTGTCTGCCGAGGACACAACGGGTGGATATCCGATGACTCTGACGATGAGTCGACTGCATCGGTGGAGCACATTGCTGTGCCGATCCCACCAGCAGGCCAGGAGGAGCACGTCGCTCCGATGATAGGGCATGCTACCACTACCCCAGCCACCCTACCCGCCATGCCCGAGCCCATACCACAGGATGGGCCAGCTTCTACTGGGCACATCCTCGAGGGCAGCTCAGCCCGTAGTTCTGAGCTGCACAGAGCAGGTTTGGCAGCTCATGCCACTGCTAGCCCTCCCACCCCTACCACTGTGATATCCGCTCCAGAGTGGGTCGCTGTCACCCAGCCACTCATGGTCCCACTCGCCGAGCTTATAGTCCCCTCACCCGTATCCATGACACTACCCATCACCACTTTTCCCACACTACCACCCCTACCCGAGATGCTCCCTACACCACCACCTGCACCATTCACTATGGATGCAGGAGCCCCATTTCTGATACCCCCATTCGCACCATATGCACTAGGTGCGGGAGACCCGTACCAGGTACCACCCTACTGCTTCACCGGACTACCGGGCTTTGCCCCACCCTTCACACCCCTACCCATACCCGATATCGTCGGCCCGTCCCAGCCGACGTATACTGACATCCCCGCGCCGTCGCAGCCCCACGGGATGGCCCCACTGTCAGGACCCGCATGGTCCACGGTGATCTCACTGGAGAGAGATTTCCAGACCCTCACCGACACGGTGCAGCGCACCGTGTGTCAGATGGAGCAGCAGGCCCAGCTCATGTGGGCCAGGATCATTGATGCCAGGGACGCACTGGCACATTATGCTGAGGAGTTGCTGAGCATGGACGCTCATTGTGGTATTACGGGCGACGCACACTTTGCGCATCGCCAATTCTTGTACGATCGCATCATGGCGATCAGTATGACCATTAGCATGTGCGCACCCCAGTACCAGTACCAGCACCCGCCGCCGCCGCCGCCACAGTAGCGATACAGCAGGGACGCTTGGGAGATCACTTACGGACATAGTAGTAGTAGTAGTAGTAGTAGTAGTAGTAGTAGTAGTAGTATGATAGCACAGCATGGGTTGTAGCACCCATCTGCATTTTTGCCTAGCCGAGCGGGATTGTGCCGGTATATGACATTATGTTTCTAGTATATTTCAAAGGAGCAATGTATGAGGAAGGTATCCTCGGTTTTTGTTATTATGAACAAATCATTGTACTCATGGTATTGAAATTAATGAAAATTTTGTTATGGTAAAATATGTGTTATGATTGTCTACGATTATTATTACTTGTTCTATTTATATTGTGATTGTGTGATGTTGTTATGGTGATTATTGTGTTCGTATGTTGTGTTGTTGTTTATACTATATATGTGACGATATTGTATGAATGATCGCCAAAAATTAACCTTTGATATTGATTATTGAAGAAACATGGCACCAGCCACCAGAAGCAACAGTGGAAATGAAAGACTGCCCACGACACCCGAGGAGCTTGAAACCCTAGTTTCGGGACGTATCGCCCAAGCTCTCGCAGAACACAATGCCACGCGCACCGAAAGGTCGCGAGACCGAACCGGGAGCGACAGACGCGAAACCTCCCCTACTGGTAAGAAGACTTCGGGTATATACAACAGGAGTCTTCGTAAAACTCCTACCTTATATAATATGTTGCTTTATTATTGCAGAAACGGCCTCACGAGAACGTGGCTGCACGTTTAAAGCTTTCATGGACTGCAAACCACTCAACTTCAGCGACACCGAAGGTTCTGTCGGACTAGTCAAGTGGTTCGAGAAGACCGAAGCCGTGATCCGTATTAGCAGCTGTACCCCGCGACAGGCTGTCATGTACGCCACCAACCTGTTTCTGGACCAAGTTCTAACCTGGTGGAACAACCAAGTGCAGACACTGGGAGATGATGCTGCTTACTCCTTGTCATGGTTGGAGTTGAAAGAACTAATGATCGACGAGTACTGCCCGTCAAGTGAAGTGCAGAATCTAGAGACTGAGTTCTGGAACCTCGCCATGGTTGGATCGGACGTAGCTGGTTACACGTCCAGATTCCATGACCTCTCCCGGTTAGTGCCTCGCCTGGTCACCCCGGAAAGCAAGAAGGTGGAAAGATACCTCTTCGGACTGGCACCACAGATACGCGGCATGGTCACTGCTTCCAAACCTACAACCATGCGCGAAGCTATCGACCTCGCCTTAAGCCTCACTGAAGACGCCATCCGAAAGGGCACTCTAATCCGGAAAGTATCAGGGTTGAAGCTTACTGAGTCCAGCAGTGTTGAGGGTAAGAATCTGGGTACAAGTTCAGTCGTCGGGTCAAGTGAACAGGGAAATAGGCCAAGGTTTGGGAAGCGTAAGCGCGATGAAAGGAAAAAGGATGGATCATCAGGTTCAGGGAAGAAAGGAAAAGGGTATGTGGCCACTGGACGTGGAAATAATGGGAAGCAAGGTTATCAGGGCAGGAACGAAGCGATCTGCGGTAAGTGCCGTCGTTCGGGGCACAAAACAGAAGACTGCAGATCAGGAGCGCCAAAGAACGGAGGAGCGAGGCCCTGTTTCTCATGTGGATCGCTCGATCATTGGAAGAGGGACTGCCCCAAACTTAACAACCAAGCCCGTGGGCGGGCGTTCGTGATTGGTGCCGGTGACGCACGACAAGACCCTAATGTGGTCACTGGTACGTTCCCTCTAAATGGTCATTATGCTTCAGTATTGTTTGATACTGGCGCTGATTTTAGCTTCGTATCTGTCGAATTTAAAAGATTACTTGGTTTAAAGACTAGTAAGCTAGACACACCATACTCTATCGAACTAGCTAACGGTAAGACTATAGAAACTCGAGAGGTAGCGAAGGATTGTAAGTTGGATCTCTGTGGTCATGAGTTTGACATTGATCTATTGCCAGTCGTACTGGGTAGCTTTGACATAGTCGTTGGCATGGATTGGCTATCCGCACACCGCGCCATCGTCGTGTGCAATGACAAAGTAATTCAAGTTCCCCTCGCAAGCGGTGAAACCCTATCGATCCAAGGGGAAAGGCATGGAACACCATTGAGAATTATTACCAGCATGAAAGCCAGGAAGTGCCTAAGGAAAGGTCTCGTCGCATTCTTGGCGCACGTAGTAGACAAGAAGGCCGACGAGCGAAAGCTAGAAGACATTCCGATAGCCAGAGACTTTCCAGATGTGTTCCCAGAAGATTTGCCGGGATTGCCACCACCCCGACAAGTCGAGTTTCGCATCGACCTTGTTCCAGGAGCAGCGCCGGTAGCGCGATCGCCATATCGCCTAGCTCCTTCTGAGATGCAGGAACTGTCTGGACAACTGCAAGAGTTGTTGGACAAAGGTTTCATAAGACCAAGCTTCTCACCATGGGGAGCTCCCGTCTTATTCGTGAAGAAGAAGGATGGCACTTTTCGAATGTGCATCGACTATCGAGAACTGAACAAGCTAACTATTAAAAATCGCTATCCTCTTCCCAGGATCGACGATTTGTTTGACCAACTTCAAGGATCCAGTTTCTACTCCAAGATCGATCTAAGGTCCGGTTATCATCAATTGCGTATTCAAGAAGAAGACGTGCAAAAAACAGCATTCAGGACTCGTTATGGGCACTATGAGTTTCTGGTTATGCCATTCGGGTTAACCAACGCACCGGCTGTTTTCATGGACTTGATGAACCGAGTGTGTAAGCCATACTTGGACAAATTTGTCATTGTCTTCATCGATGACATCTTGATCTACTCACGCACTAAGGAGGAACACGAGGATCATCTTCGATTAATCCTCGAGGTACTACGCAAGGAGAAACTCTATGCTAAGTTTTCAAAATGTGATTTTTGGATTCGAGAGGTTCACTTTTTAGGCCACGTGGTGAATGAAAAGGGTATACATGTCGATCCCGCCAAGATCGAAGCAATCAAGAATTGGGACGCCCCTAGAACGCCTACTGAAGTACGACAATTTCTTGGCCTTGCGGGTTACTACAGAAGATTCATCGAGAACTTTTCTAAAATAGCACAGTCTTTAACCATGCTAACCCAAAAGGATAAGAAGTTTGAATGGACGGAAAGGCAGGAAGCAGCGTTTCAGTTGCTGAAGGATAAGTTATGTGGCGCCCCGATACTATCACTCCCCGATGGTACGGAAGACTTTGTAGTTTACTGTGACGCCTCTCATCAGGGATTGGGTTGTGTATTGATGCAGCGAGAGAAGGTCATAGCCTATGCTTCCAGACAGCTAAAACTTCACGAGAAGAATTACACCACACATGATGTGGAACTAGGAGCCGTGGTATTCGCACTCATGATATGGAGACACTATCTGTACGGAACCAAGTGTACGATCTTCACTGATCATAAAAGTTTTCAGCACATCTTTGACCAGAAGGAATTGAACATGCGACAACGGCGATGGGTCGAATTATTGAACGATTACGATTGTGAGATAAAGTACCATCCCGGGAAGGCAAACGTCGTAGCCGACGCCTTGAGTCGCAAGGAACAGGTTAAGCCACTGCGTGTCCGAGCTTTGGGTCTAACCATCCACACGAACCTGACCGACCGGATTCGTGAAGCTCAAATTAACGCTCTTAAAACCGAGAATGTCAAAGGTGAAAGATTGCGGAAGATGGTTGATTCACTGGAGTCAAAAGCGGATCAAGCTCTATATTTCATGAATAGAATTTGGGTACCAGTGTACGGTGGATTGCGTGAACTGGTATTAGCCGAAGCCCACAGTTCGCGATATTCGGTTCACCCTAGAGCAGACAAGATGTTCCATGATCTAAAGGAATTTTACTGGTGGCCGAATTTCAAGAGAGATATAGCGGCGTATGTTGCGCGATGTTTGACTTGCGCGAAGGTCAAGGCCGAGCATTAGAGACCATCCGGTTTGCTCCAGCAACCGGAAATACCGGAATGGAAATGGGAAAGGATCACTATGGATTTCATTACCAAGTTGCCCAGGACAACAAGCGGCCATGATATGATCTGGGTAATCGTTGATCGATTGACAAAATCTGCACACTTCCTCCCCATTCGCGAAACGGATAAGTTGGAGAAACTGACCCGTTTGTATATTAAGGAAGTTGTGTCGAAACACGGTGTACCTATTTCCATCATCTCCGATCGAGATAGTCGTTTCACCTCAAGATTTTGGGAAAGTTTGAATGAAGCCCTCGGTACTCGCCTTGACATGAGTACCGCATATCATCCACAAACCGATGGTCAGAGTGAACGAACCATCCAGACCTTGGATGATATGCTACGGGCATGCGCAATCGATTTCAGCGGAAGTTGGGATACACACTTGCCACTGGTAGAGTTTTCGTATAACAACAACTACCACACGAGCATTCAAGCTGCACCTTTTGAAGCTCTATATGGACGCAAGTGTAGATCGCCTCTATGTTGGGCCGAAGTTGGCGAAAAGCAACTTACCGGGCCCGAAATTGTTCAAGAAACGACGGATAAGGTCTTTCTGATAAGAGAACGTCTCAAAGCGGCACGTGACCGACAGAAGAGCTACGCGGACATGAGGAGGAAGCCTTTGGAATTTCAAGTCGGAGACAGGGTCCTACTAAAGGTGTCACCTTGGAAAGGTGTCGCGCGCTTTGGGAAACGCGGAAAACTAAACCCACGATATGTTGGACCATTCGAAATCCTGTCCAGAGTAGGCCCCGTAGCATACAAGCTCAAGTTACCACAAGAGCTTAACGGTGTACATGACACGTTCCACGTGTCGAACTTGAAAAAGTGCTTATCCGACGAAACTCTCATCATCCCCGCAGACGAAATCCACATTGACGACAAGTTACACTTCGTCGAAGAGCCAATCGAAGTAACCGATTGGAAGGTCCAAAAGCTAAGACGCAGTAAGATTAGGTTGGTCAAAGTGCGTTGGAATGCCAAACGTGGACCGGAGTTCACGTGGGAAAGGCTGGACCGGATGAAGCAAAAGTATCCCGCCCTATTCGAGAAGACCCCTATACCAGAGAGCTCGAAGTGAATTCCGGGACGGAATTCTCTTAACGGGGGGAGAATGTAACAACCGGCAAAATTAAGGTAATTCCGTACTGATTAATTAAACGCGATTAACGTAATTAACCGTAATTATGTGCTGATAATTTAATTGAGGCCTTAGAAAGATAGAAGTTCCCATGTAATGCATAGGAATGCATAAGTTTAATAGCAAAGCATGATAGGATCATGCGCAGACAAAACTATCCGGTATGGACACTGGCGATTACCCGGTAAAACTTAAATAAGCGAAACGAACTCCGGACACCCGGAATATAAAATAAATAATATTTTCACAAAATATTATGAGTTTTGGAAACCCAAAGCCATACGTGAAAGCTTATTGCACAAATCTCCCGGTAACGAATAAAGTGCGCGTACCGCACCCGATACGCGCGTAACACGTAAATTCACCCCGCAAAAGCCGAAATAAATTATCAGTAATTTAACTGGGCAAAATTTAATGAATATTAACGGTATTTTAATATTAAGGTAAACCGCGGTTAAAATTCGAGAAATACCCGGGCGGTACCCGAAAGGAATTAACTTAAACATATTATGGAGAAGTAATTAGCAAAGTGGACCCCACCAACCACCCTATAGGGGGCCGGCCAAGGGCCCACTTAAGTGAGAGATTGCTTAAAGTTGTTTCTTAAATCTTCCATAATATTATTGTTAATGATTAGCATGCATATAAAGGTATTGGGTGGAATATTAACCAACACAACTCTCCCTCTCTCTCTCACAAAACTCGGCCCAAACACCCACTTAATCCCCAAGATTTTCAAAAATCTTTCACAAATCTTCCATAATATCACTAACCAATCCTTGCAAGATATTGGTAATCTTTGGAGATTGGATAGAAGATTATAAGGATACATACAAGATCACACTTAAGCAAAAACACAAAAACTCTTTCTTTTTCTTCTTCTTGGCCGTGGGTTTTCACCCCTACATCAACACTTTTTCTTCAATTTTTACAATAACAAATCATCTCTAGTTCATCATTGTTCAAAACCCCTTGTGTGTTCAAGAGCTTGGAGCATAACCCACTTGGAAGAACACATTAAACCTCACCCAAATTCAAGATTTTGTCTTCCCTAGCCTTGAGCTAGTAGTAAGTCTTGCATTGTTTTTATTACTTGAATGTTCATATTTTTGTGCTATGAAAGCAAGTTGTACATTGTTGGGTAATAAAATGAGTTTTATAAAAGTAATGGGTTTTATTAAAATAAAAGTGGAAGAATAATAATAATATTGATGAGTCTTGGATTTATGTTAATAAATGAAATGTTTGAAGATATGATGATAAAATACACTTACACTTGAGAAGATGATGATTTGGGCATATTAAATGAGAAAGACTTGAATGAGATGAAGATGACTTTAATCATCATAGAATGATATAATAATGTCATAAAAATATTAAAATGAGTTAGAAAGTCATAGGTGAAAAAGTTTCATCTTCAAAGTCCACTCACTTGGATGAGTGAAAATTGGAAGTTTTGGGTAAAAATATGGAATAAACATGTTAATGACATCTAGGATGGATTAGAAGATCATCAAAAGTGAAAAGAAGTAAAAACAACTAAACATTAAGAAAATGGTCCTTCAAAGTCCACTAAAGTGGAAGAAAAATACTAACTTTGAAAGATAAGGTGAAAGATGCAATAAGTATGAGTTAAAGGACTAATATGGCAACTTTGGAAGTTGAGGGATTAAAATAAATATTTTAGAAAACTATTAGTCCAAAAACACAATAATGGAAAGATTGGTGTCAAAAAGTGTAAGTAATAACTTTACAAGGTTGGTTTGGTAAATATTAGTAGCATACTTGGACATTTTATGAAAAAGGTATATTTTTATAAAATGGAAGTTTTATAAAAATAAAAGGAGTAACGCAAGTGCTTTACAAGATAAGATTTCATAAAATAAAGACTTAGGAAGACTTGTACAAAAATAGGATACTTTTATATAAATGGGAATATAAAAGTATCGGGAACATTTTTGGCAACAAGTTGGACAAGTCGGGCTAAAACATACAAAGTATATTTTTCCAAGAAATAAACGTTCGGAATCGGAAGTAGGAACAATACTTCCATGAGAACGCACAACGGAAATAAATATGAAAAACGCTAACTAACGAACTTAGTCACGCGAACCAACGTAAACGGTCATATGAGGAAAATGCCATTACGACAAGATAAAAGTATACATATATATTTTAAGAAAGTAAAATATATATAACAAGGGTGAAACGTGCGACGCACTTTCCTAAGTGTAGAAAGAATATTCGTGGGAAAGGAGAAACACAACGTAACAAATTAAAAACGCTGAACGACACATGAACTTAACAAGTTGTATCCACGCGATGGTATATGTACATATACTCGTTTTCGACGAAATTCTAGTATATCTATTTGAATGGGAAAATAGATATGCGAGAAGGAAAACCGAGACGAGTAGGTGAAATATATCTACGAACGCGTGAATACCGACAGGATCCTAGTACATTTATTTAAATGGGAAAAATAAATGTATGGTGTGGTAAGTCTAGTCGGGCGTTAAGATTATGTTGCCAAACGACAAGGACTTAGCATATTTATTTAAATGGGAAAATAAATATGTGGCAAAGTGAGTCGGGTCGGATAATGAGAAAACACATTATATCGAGCGAAACGATCCTAAGTATAATTATTTAAATGGGAAAATAATTATACGTTGGGTTGAGTCGTGTCGAGTATAATACTGTACAAGTCATAAAGAATATTAATAAGAATAATATATGACTTGTAAGGAAAGGGTAATCCATCGCCATTGAACCTAGGATACGAAACTATTAAACGGGAATTGGGATAAAGACGTGGTCGGGAAGTTGGGTGTACAACTTGCCAAGGCACATACACCATAGGTGTAAGTGACTTATACGCCTAGAACCTTTGTAGGTACGGGATCACAAACTTTACTATTTTCTTTGAGCCGAGCACAGTTACAGGTTAGTTTCATGGCCCCATTTCTAAACTATTTAACGTTTTTACGGGGGAAGGATATGTTGGGATTGTATGACGGGTTGGATACTTGAGTAAAGATCGCCACTCGGGGTTGAGACCTCCCCGCTATAATCATTAATTCAGGAATGAGAAACCAAAGGAATATTTGGATAGTACTATTGGTGCCTGACAAGGCCCACCCCTAATCGATAGCGTCGATGATGCATCGGCGTATGCCTGGGGTGCACGTATTCTGAAATAAAGTCGTAGGAATTGTTGATGCATTTTGCGACTAAGGATTGGATATACATAATTAACACATGTTAGTGGGTAGCCGAAGGTATTTTTGATATGGGCGAATGTAGAGTTTCTGGGCGAAGGTGAAATAGAACTGGGCGAAGGTAGAACTGAAGTGGACGAAGGTAGATTTGGCATGGACTGAAGAACACATTCGACCACTCTTAGTGGGCGAATGTGGAAAATCTCACATTCGACCTATAGAAAGGGGCGAATGTGCAGAGGCTATATATAGTTTTTGAGTTTTTGATTATGTAAGAGAGTTATCATTTGTGTCCAGGTTCAGTGCAGGTTCAGTAGTGTTTTTGTGAAAGTGTCTTTGTGATTCTAGATTAACATAAACGTTGTAAATGCTTATTGATTGAAAGTTAATCTATGAAAATGATATTGAAAATGATCTTGATTGTGTCGTGATTAGCATCTTATCAATTTGTTCAGATCTAGGGTTTCCGCACCTAGATTTGTGACTTGTATGATCATAGAATCCTGTTTTAGCTAAAATCCAACGCTCACAAAGTGGTATCAGAGCATAGAGGATCATACAACAACAAATTTGATAAGATCAGAGCTGATTTGGACATGTTTTTGACATAAAATCATCTGTTTTTACATAAACATTGTTTCTAAGAGTTTTTGATCGATTTAAAGGTGAATTTGTGGTCGAATTCAAGTTTTCCAAGACTTAAAGTTGTTCCAAATCAAATCCGAAACATAACCTGATTGAGATCATTGAAATCCATGAACTTTTGAAAATCTCAGATCAAAATAACCGTTTTTCAAACAATAACCGTTTTTCAAAAGTGAGATCTGCTGATATGGGGCGAACCTGGAACCTGGACTGAGAGTTGTGGGCGAATCTGACTAAAAGTGGGCGAACCTGAAGAAAAAGTGGTCGAACCTGAAAATTTGTCTAGAAACTTTTCACATTCGGGTATTATATTCCACCTTCGACCGTTTTGTGTTGGACGAAAGTGGAAATTGTGCTGATTTGTTTTACATTCTGGTCATTCTCACCTTCGGTTATCACTGTTTTGGACGAAAGTGAGGAAAAAGGGACGAGAGTGAGAAATAGTGGACGAACTTAGAACAATTTGGACGAACCAAGCAATTTTGGGCGAACCTAGAATTTTTTTTTTTTGCTGAAAAAATTTTCTAAGTGTTGTGATTTTCAGATTTTGATCATGTGGCGTTTTCAAACTACTTCGGGATCAGCACCAACACAACCACAACAGCAGACAATGGACCCATGGACTGTGGCAGCTCAAAAGATGAACACGCAATCCTCACAACCGCATAACTACATGACAACAACGAGCACGATGCCTCAGAATGTAGCACATCCTGCATTACAATCAGATTACTGGGGAGTAGCTGCAGCGGCGGTAAATACTCAAACCACTAACGCTATCTCTACCTTGATTAAGGATTTGTCTACAGGTAGTGGAACTCGGCCACCTAAGCTCATGGATATGCAAGAGTACAACCAGTGGCACACCATGTTCAAGATCCATCTGGAGGGCATGGGAGTTGAAGGAGCTGAGGCGTGGAGCATGATCGTCAAAGGATACACAGCACCGATTCTGGAGAATACCGGTGAGTTGATTCCTCTGGAGAGCTTGACTGAGGATGAAAAGAAGAAATACGTGGTGGAGAAGAAGGCGTTCTCTCAACTGACACAGGCGATCACAAGTGACCTGTTGCATCAGTTTGGGACATGTACAACGTCAAAGCAGCTTTGGGATAAGCTGAAGAGGAAGCATGATGGAAATGAAAAGACCAGGAGTTTGAGAATGGAGGAGTTGGTTAAAGAGTTTGATAATTTTTCTTTCATTAATAATGAAACTTTGAAAGAACTAACTCCGAGATATATGCATTTATTGTCTGAATTGTCTAGTTATGGTGTACAGATTCCCATGACCAAGCAGGTTGATAAGTTTGCAGATGCTTTGCCACCACAGTGGGATCAGCATGTGGAGGTACTTAGAGAGAAGGATGCTTATCAATTCTGGACCATTTCAGAGTTTATTGAGAAGTTGGAGAACAAAGAGCTGGAGGATAGGAGGAAAGCTAGGAGGTCGCAGATTCCTCAGAATCCAAGTCTGTATTTTGGAGGTACTTCAGTTTCAGCTGGAAACTCGAGCTCTGGAAGTGTAGCACCACATGTTGCATGTATCTCTAATGTCATGGATTCATCAAAACCAACCACCAACTACACACCACCACAATACAATTCCTACACACAACAACCATCATACACACCACCACAATATACTTCCTACATTTCACCAGTCTCTCCAATGCAACAAGCTAGTTTTTACACTGCTAACCAATCACAACAACCATCAAACCAAATTACTCAACATAAACAACCGGTGGTTTTGGATACATCCAACTTAGGAAACGTGACTGTGGAGGTTGCTCAGCAACACATTGCATTAGTCTCTGCAATGGTTTCATCCTACAATGGATTGGTTGCTAGTCAGATTGGGAACAACAACTTGACCAACGAAGACTACGCACAGATCGATAAAGAAGAGATGGAACTCATTGACATTCAATGGGCTTTTGCGAGTATAATGAGGAGAGCAACAGAGTTCATAGAGAAAACTGGAAGGACTGACTTGGCAACTTCTCCCAACACAACCTATGGTTTTAACAAGGAGAAGGTTACATGTTTTAACTGTGGAGAGAAAGGACACTTCAAACGGGAATGCACCCAGCCACCCAAACAAGGTAACCGAAACCCTTTCAATGCAAATTACCAGAACCGTCAACAAAACCAAGTTTCTTACCAAACCAACAACAACTACCAAAACCGAAACTTTAACAACCAAAACAGACAACCAAACACTCAAAACCAGATTCAAAACCAATCTCCTAATCATCCAAACCGAACAGTTGTACCTATCACTACACCTACTGAGACTCAACAGAATGCGAGTCAGAACCAAGCATTGGTGACTCAGCAGGATGAGAGGTTTGACTGGTCGGGTATGCAAATAGGAGTTGAAGAAGTAACTACTGGTGGGAATGTGGCATGTGTTGCCTATCAGGTTGATTTGGAAGAGTCGGTGGTAGTTGATGTGAAGAAAGAAACTGAGGAGAGCGAGAGTGATGATTCTGAGACAGAGATGGAAGTGGAGAGTGAACCTGTTGAGGTTAAGGCTGAGGAGAAGAGTTCTGGGATGGTGATTGATTCAGTTTCTGATGTTCCCGAGGAGTGTAAATCAGTCTATTCAGACTCTGAGAGCGAATCAGACACAGAGGGAAGTGTTGATTCTTTGGATGATGATATTGACCAGTTGCTGGCAGAAGCTGATTTCTTGATGACGAGGAAGTCGTGCATAGCTGATGATGCTTTCACCAAGATCGACTACTCAAAGTTTTTCACTGGAAAGGAAGCTCATTTTGCTTTGATGGCCATGACCGAACCGCCAAAACCTGTAAGTTCTGAATCTAGCACTGATGTCATGAGTGATAAATACTGTGGGACTTGTGATAGGTTGACAGAGGAGAATAAACAACTCCGAATTTCACGTGATAGTGCTATTCAAAACTGTCAATCTACTCGCAAAGAGTTAAATGCTTTTAACAAAGTGTTAGATGGCTATAAAAAGGACATTTCTGACTTGAAAAACACTTTGTCATTGAAACAATTGGCCATAAATAATTACATCAATGAAATTGAAAACACCAAGTTAGAAATGGCTGCCATTAAATGCTTTGCTGAAAAGGTTAACAAGAAGTTAGAAAGCTATAAGAATGTTGCTTATGTTGTGGATCATATCATTGATGATAACACCACCAACTACAAGTCTGTACCATCTCCGGTTCTTTTTGAGAACCATAACTATCATCAAGTTATACCGGAGAGTTCGGTGAAATCAGACTCATCATCAGATATGGAATCTAATACCTCGAGTATTGGTGAACCATATCCTGAAGATGTGAGACCGATTTTGGGCTTGAACAATGAGGGTGTTTATGCTGAGAGTGATAGTTCAGACTCAGATAATGATGATACTGGTAGTGATAAATCTGATAATGAATGTGAGATTCCAAAAGAAAATCACATCATTACTACCGAACCAGTGTCACCATCTGATCATATTCATCCGATGGCAAAAGCTATTCATGATAAGAAGTCTGAAAAGTTTGATGTTAAGAAAAAGGTTGATGTTAAGAAAAAGAATGTTGTTAAGAATGTGATTGAAAAGAATGAGCTGAATGAAACCAGTGACAAACCTGTAAAGGTGTTTTATCGGATGGAAGGATCCGATAAAATCATTGCTGATGAGGAATTTCCGATTAAAAATGTTAACTATTCTAAACTTGATAAAATCTGGCAAGAAAGCACAATTTGGTTTCCAAAACATGAAAGAACCAATGAAATTCCACCAGAAATTTTAAAGAAACTGTTTTCAGAAACTCCTCAAGAGCCAAAAATACATGTCACTGAGTTCATTCGACCTGATGATAAAGCAAATGGTTTTCATGAACCTTCTTACTCAAAAGGACCACTTCCTGAGAGTTTAAGAAATCAACAATATAATGATCAATTTCCTGTAAGATCATTTGCTTCACCAAATGCTCATTATGTGTTTGAGGAATATAGAAAGTGCTTTAAATGTGGAGAATGCGGGCATTTACTTGCTCAGTGTCCATATGTAAGGCACAAGAGACATGAAGTTGAGGTTAAGAATTCCATCAAAAAGCCGATTGATCATTACATTCCACCGCATAGACGGACTGTTCCTCAACAACAACATTTTCATAATCAAAACAATTTTCAAATGAGGAACAACCGTCCATTTCATTATGATCGGAGGAATCGGATTGCAATGGAACAATCTTGGAGAAAACCAGTGGTGAACACAACAGCTGATAAACAAAAGGTTCCACAAAAACCAATTGTCAAATCAAATGTTGGACCTAAGTCTGTTCAATCAGATAAGGTTGCTAAGAAAGTTACTTTTAGTAACAATGTTCAGAAACCTATTGAGAAACCAAAACCTCAAATTCGTATTCTCAAAAGGTCTGAACAATCTTGGACACCTAATGGTTCTCCAGGAGCCTCTACGTCAAAGGTGAGTGATAAGAATGAATCTGTTTTGAAAAATCAGAAAACGATTGATTCAAAACAAAAAGCTGTTGAGAAAGTCATTGAGAATGATTCTTTGAAAGCCAAAGTTCAAAGGCCCAAGACTCAGGCTTGGGTCCCCCGAAAGAACTAATTGTTTACTTTTTGTGTGCAGGGAGCTTCAGTTGGCCCTATTAGCAGTCTCTGGATTGTTGATAGTGGAGCTTCAGGCCACATGACGGGGGATTTGGCGTTGCTGTTCGATGTGAAGAATATTAATGGTGGATATGTTGCGTTCGCGGGAAATAAAGGAGGATATATAACGATGGAAGGAAGCGTGAGTAACGGAGTTGTGACTTTCGAGCGGATATCTTATGTCAAGCAGATAGACTATAATCTGTTGAGCGTCAGTCAAATATGCGACAAACAATTTTCTGTGCATTTTGATGACAAATCCTGCTACATACTCAAACCGGGATTCAAGATTCCAAAGGAGTGGGTTATGTTGATGGCACCTCGAGTCAACAATCTTTACATTCTTGATATGTCTAAGGCGATGACACCACAGGGACAGATAACATGCTTTCTTTCCAAGGCGACCGAAAAAGAATCAATAATGTGGCACCGCAGGATGGGGCACATTCATTTGAGAAAGATGAATCAGTTAGTGAGAAATGGACTTGTCGATGGAGTAAACGTGAAACATTTCCATCTGAACGACAAGTGTGTGAGCTGCATGAAAGGCAAACAACACAGACAATCCCATAAGGTTAAGAAGGTTAACTCTGTTGAGATTCCGCTTGAGCGATTGCACATGGACCTGTTTGGACCGGTCAAGCGCAAAAGTCATCTCGGAGAGCTTTATTGTTTAGTTGTCACTGATGACTATTCACGTTTTTCATGGGTGATGTGTTTGAAGAACAAAAGCGACACTTTTACCAACTTACAAGTTCTGTTCACTCGGCTGGAGAATATTTACAACTTGAAGATCAAAAGGATCAGGAGTGACAACGGGACGGAGTTTAAAAATGCAAAGATGGATGAACTTTGTGAAAGCAAAGGAATTCATCATGAATATTCAGCTCCGTATACCCCGCAACAGAACGGTGTTGCTGAAAGAAAGAATAGGACTCTGATTGAGGCTGCAAGAACAATGCTCGCTGATTCAAATCTTCCGGTAATGTTCTGGAATGAGGCGATTTATGCAGCAAACTATACATTAAATCGGGTTTTGACAGTGAAGAAGTTTGGAAAAACTTCTTATGAGCTGTTACACCGACGAAAGCCTAATCTAGAGTATCTAGAACCATTTGGGGCGCCATGTACGATGTTGAATCCAAGCGAGAAGTTTAGTCCTAAAGCTGAAGAGGGATATTTTGTTGGATATGCAACCCCGCTCAAACGGGTATTCAACAAGCGAACTCGTCAAGTGGAGGATTGGGCTAACGTGGAAGTTCAACGTTACACACAAAATCTACAAGGCACGGGCCCTGATTGGATGTTTGATTACAAAGATTTCTTTGAATCATTCAACCTAGATAGCCTGGTTGAAGAAGCTGTGATCAGATTACTTTACGAATGTGAAAACGTGGCAACTTCACCGTTGATGCGTCCAATTACCGTAAACCCCCCACCAGCTTCTAGTGATACCAGTGCTCCTACACAAGAAGAAGAGTTGTTTCAAGAAGCTTCAACTTCGTTAGACACTTCAGAATCTGAAGATGAACAATTTGAAGAAGCTGTTCTTGAAAATGCAGAAGATTTAGAAGAGCAAACTGTGAACCCAACTCCAAATCCAGATGTTGCTTCATCATCTAACACGGGTAATGATCAGGATGCTACAGAGAACTTGACTGCTCAGACGGGAGTGATTGTACCTGTTAATCCGGAATCTCGGATTCATCGTATTCACCCGCTGGAGCAAGTAATCGGTGATCCTGGTAGTGGAGTGATGACCAGAGGGCAGCTTAAAGGCGTTAATACGCCAGAGAGTTTTGGTGCTTTAGCATTGTATGCCAAAATTCAGAAATCTGGTAGCCAAAATGATTGGTCGTTTGCATGTTACGTGTCCCAGGTAGAGCCGAGGACATACAAAGACGCTTTGCAAGAAGATGCCTGGGTTGAGGCAATGCAGGAAGAGTTATTGCAATTCCAGAAATTGGGAGTCTGGACGCTCACAGATTTGCCGCCGGGACGAAAGAAAATTGGCACTAAGTGGGTGTTTAAGTGCAAAAAGGATGACCGTGGGGTTATTGTAAGGAACAAAGCCAGATTGGTTGTGCAGGGCTTTCATCAGATTGAAGGAATTGATTACAACGAAATCTATGCACCAGTAGCACGAATGGAAGCTATTCGGATGTTCCTTGCGTTTGCTTCATACAAGAAATTTAAAGTTTATCAAATGGACGTCAAGAGCGCATTTCTGTATGGTAAAGTCAAGGAGGAGGTTTATGTCGGGCAACCACCGGGCTTTGAGGACCCAATCCACCGGGACAAGGTCTACGTGCTGAACAAAGCTTTATATGGTTTGCACCAGGCTCCAAGACAGTGGTACGAGGAGCTAAGTACATACCTCATCTCCAAAGGATTCAAGCGCGGCCTCGTCGATTGTACCCTCTTTACGAAGAAGACGGGAGATGACTTGCTTCTAGTACAGATTTACGTTGATGATATTATATTTGGTTCAACTAACGAACTCTTGTGCAGGGAATTTGAAACTGTTATGCAGGAGAAGTTCGAAATGAGCGCTATGGGAGAAATGCAGTTTTTCCTCGGCTTACAGGTGGATCAAAGATCCGACGGGATCTTCATTCACCAGACGAAATATGTTGCCGACATCTTGAGCCGATTCCAGATGGAGGACTCTAAGCCGATGGATACCCCGATACAACCCAATCACGGGATTGGAGTCGACGCTAAGGGGGAGCTGACAGATCCATTTACATACAGAGCAATCATCGGATCTCTGATGTATTTGACAGCGTCTCGACCAGATATTATGTATGCAACGTGTCTCTGTGCGCGTTACCAATCGAAGCCGAAACAAAGTCATCTGACGGCGGTCAAGCGTATCCTTCGATATCTGAAGGGTTGTCCATCAAAAGGACTTTGGTACCCTAATGATGATGATTTTGATTTTATTGCTTTTAGTGATGCAGATTGGGGCGGCTGTGACAAAGACAGCAAATCAACAACAGCCGGTTGCCAGTTTTTAGGGAGCAGGTTAATTACCTGGCAATGCAAGAAACAGACTTCCGTCGCACTGTCTACATGTGAAGCCGAGTACATTTCAGCCTCGAGTTGCTGTTCACAAGTGCTCTGGATCCAACAACAGATGGTCGATTACGGTTTGCAGTTTCTTAAAACCCCTATACACTGTGACAACGAAGCCGCAATTGCATTAACTAAAAATACTGAAAATCATTCTAAAGCTAAACATATCCGGATTAAATATCATTTTATCCGTGATTGTTATGCTAAGGAATTGATTGACATGGTCAAAATCCATACTGACTACCAACGTGCAGATTTGTTTACAAAAGCTTTTGACAGATCCCGCTTTGAATATCTTTTGAAAGTAAACAATATAAAGGAAAAACAGGACTAATCGGCTCCTCGGTTTATCATTTTTCGTTCTTAGTTTTAGTTTTTAAATTTTTGCTAATTGGGAATTTCTCTTTGCTAATTGGGAATTTCTATTTACTATCATAATCCTCAAAGAAGTTGATGCTTTCGAGGGGGTTGTTTAATCCTCAAAGAAGTTGATGCTTTCAAGTGGATTGTTTCTTTCAAATTTTTGTTTTTGTTTTGTTTTTCAGAAAAATTAAAAACCCAAAAATATGTTCTTTATATTAGGGGGAGTCATTTTATCAGAAAAACCAAAAACATTGAAAAATTTTCAAAATACCTAAAAATTAGAAAAACCCAAAATGATTTCCTGGATAAAAAGAGGAAATGATAGTACATTAGTGGGGATCTGACACAGGCTAAAGAATTGTATAGTTTTAATGAGACGTATGTTGATTACGTGTGATATGCTGATAGGCTTCGTAGACTTTATATTGCGTGCATTAGTGATACAAACATAACATACTACGCGTTTGTGGATGAACACCTCATGGGCATATGGTCTTAGTACCGTAATTTCGTTTGATAGGGTGTTTGTACAAAACTCGGAGGTTTAGGGTCGTTATGTTATTAGTTGTCTGGGGATAGCCTATCTGATCTTCTGCTGTAAGTCATTACGGACCTAGCTCAGACAGGATATCTTTATACAAGAGCTTTATGCCAAAACCTAAAGTTACCGAATTGAGGAACTTTCCATGTTATATGATGATCAAAGATTATCTATAATATCGTATTGATCATTGATGCAAGTCATGATTAATATCAGTCCTCAACCTGGTATGGTGCATATGTTACTTTGCTGCATTAATTTGCTGACCTGTATACCTCTATGCATTATATCTTGTACAATTACAGACGACGAAAGCATAATCACGCTTTACAATGAGTCTTTGTGCAAATTACTTCTTGATACGGGAGTATGTCGTGTGTGTGGGAACCACAATGTGTTAGTCTAATACATCTAATTCGTATCAGTTTAAAGCATTGCGTATTTGTCTGCATGTGAGCTTATGTGGACAACAATATCAGCAATTGCCGTGTCACATATTGTTTCTAATGATAATATTGAATCAGATCAATGCTGTGTTCAGATTTCTCAGAAAACTGATATGATCCTCTTACCGGAAATCACAAAATGTTTACTGCTTTCATTTACTTTAATGCATTTTATTTTGTTGCATTTTACTTTTATTGTCAAAAATTTACAAAATCCAAAAAGATTTTAGGTGTGTTTTGATATAAATTTCAGAAAATCCAAAAAGATTTGCATTTCTGCTTTATTTTTTGATATCCGGGGATGCTTGATGGTCAATTTCTGAGATTATGATAACACCATCTGGACTTTGTGACATTCAAAATGTGAAAATTTGAGTTTTGGAAGCTTAACGGATTGAAAAATGTTGAACGGGATTCGAATTTGTGATTTGGCGAAATTTTCAGATTTTTCCAATTCACATTCGCCCCTTAATTGGGTCGAATGTGGAAAAATCATCTCATTCGGCCGTTTTTATTTTGGACGAAGGTGGATTTTTCACTTTCGGGTGTGATTTCCACTTCCGGGTACCAGGTTTCACCTTCGGGTCTTAAAAAGGGGCGAAGGTGACCTACTTCTACATTCGTGTCTTTAATTAGGGGCGAATGTGGATTTTACCCACATTCGTCCATCCTAACCGGTCGAAGGTGGCATCCTATATATATATCTGTCACTTTCGAGTTCCTCATTCAAAATTTTTCAAACTTTCTCTCATAACCAGACCTTGTTGCTCTTATTTTCTGTGATTGTGCATTTCATTCCCTTGCTATTTCTGATCATTTTGAGCCTACTGTTGCAGGTAATGGACAACAAAACAGTTCTGAATTGATTGTTTTAAGACCACGACCTAGGGTTTCATAACTGGGATTTTTGATGTTTATTGATGAATGATTTTGATTGTCGATCATTTCACATAGGTTTTAGGGGGAGGTGATGGAAGGAATTAGGATAAAAACTTGTTTAGTTGATAATTTTAATCGATTGAACACGATGAACCCTAATTCAAGTTGAAAACCTATGTAAACTGATGTATTGATAAAATTGATTATGAACAAGTGTTATTCGGCACTGTTAGTACCCATTAGAATCAAAATTACAAGTTAAATACATCAATGGCAAAATTTTAAAATTTGGGGGTAATTTTTCCACATTCGGCTGTTATAAAAACGGGCGAAAGTGAGAATGTTTGGGCGAATGTACTCAAAAACGGACGAATGTGACATTTTATCAAGATCATATTCACGTTCGTCCATATATGTTCATATTCGACCATTTATTTCCACATTCGGCCATTTTCAAAATGGGCGAATGTGCAGATGTGTTTTGACCAAAATTTTTATATTTTTGTCGTTTTTGTGTTTTGACGCGTTTTATTGATTTTTATGTGCAGATGGCTGAACAACCAGAGAATATTGACACTCCAGCAGTGAATGTTGAGACTCCAGCAGAGATAACAGTTCAAGAATCAGTTCCCGTAGCTGAAACATCTACACCGAGCAGTTGGCCTTTCGAAAGATCCCACAACTGCTGCGCGTATTTAGGAGACGTGGAGAAAAACACGGAGTTTACTGGCATTATTGAGTTTCTGAAGAGGAGCAGGATTGTACATGCTCTAGCCACACCAACTATCATCTACAAAGACATAATAGAAGATTTTTTCCAGAACGCTAAGTATGATTACTGGGATAATCAAACCATCATCAAGAGCAAGATTCAGGAGATAGATATGTTCTTGACTGAAGCCGACATCCGGGAAGCTTTACAGATTAAGTTTGAAGATAGAGAGGATCCCAGGGAGTTATCTTGGACAGAACAGAAGGCGTGCTTCTTAAGGATGAAATACAAAGGTCCTATCACTGACGGATCGATGTATAAGGGGAAGCTGGGAGTACAGTACAAGTACTTTGCACATGTTCTGATACATGTCTTTGGATGTGTTAGTGGTGGTTATGACGTGATGAGAAAAAGTTTGAGCTCATTAATGGTTGCGTTGACACTCAACAAACCATTTAATGTGTCTGGGATGATTCTTGACCACATGTTGGAGATGCTGAGGGGAATAAAGTTTAAGAAGTTCATGTTGTATCCAAGGTTTCTAATGATGATCTTTGATTACAAGTATCCGATGCTGAAGAAGGATCCGACAATGATTCTAGGGCAAGATCACATGAATATTAGAACCTTGATGAGGATGAAAGGTTATAAGGGTGTAGCTGATAATGAGAAACCACCCAACAGGAGATTGTTTGGAGCTTTGGCTCGTCCGGATTACACTGATCCAGGCAAGAACAAAGCTAGACATGATGATAGTGACTCAGACAATGACGATCCCTTAGTGTATGCTGATTCAAGCACTAAGCGGAAGCGTCAAGTAGTCAATCCTGGAGCCAAAGGGAAGGGCAAAGGAAAGGCTATTGATCAGGGGAGCACAAAGCAACAGGCTGCTAGAAAGAAATCGACTGCAAAGAAAGGTTCGAGTTTGGTGGATGAAGAGTCTGTGGATTCGGAAGAGACTGAGGTTGATGAACAGTGGGATTCCGATGACGAGAACGTAAGGATCACCAAACGTAAGGCCACTATGGTTGGTGAGTCTGAATTATTGAATCAGTCGATTGAAGAGTCTGAAAGGAGAAGGAAATCAATTGAAGATGAAGGTTTGGGAGTTGATTTAGCTGAGCTGAGTGTTGGAGACACTGTAGTTGTGAATTTGCCTAAGAAGTCAAAGAAACAAAAGACGATGGCAAAGAAGTCTAGTGTGAAAGAACTGAGAGAGAAGGAATTAGCTCAGTTGTTGAAAGGTAAAAGATTGCCTGATGCTGGAACACCATCCAAGTTATCTTCACCAGTTGCTAAGAAGCAGAAGAAAGGAAAGGAGGCAGAGACTTTACCAATCGATCAGTTTAATATCGATATGGATAAAGTGCTCGATATGTTTAGGAAGCCTCAAAAGGAGAAAGCTGTTGAAGTTGAGCCCTCCAGATCAAAGTCAAAGAAAATGACTGTTGATGATGATGTTATCAAACAAGTCAATAAGAAGATGGAGGATATGATGAAAATGCTGATTGCTCAACAAGCTGAAATCACTAAATTCAAGCAGAATGAGGAGAAGATGCTCCAGATTGTAGTTGCTTCAAAATCGAATCAGGATGATATTAATGAAAAGATTCAGATGTTAGAAGCTAAGAATGAAAAGCTTGAGAGGAGATGTGATAGAAATAAGAACAAGATCAAACTGATCAAAGCTGATAACAAAGAATTGAAGAAAGAAAACAAACGTCTTTGTGGTTTGATTGAAGAGTTGTATAGTAGAGCACCTCAGTTGAAAGAGGGTGAGGAAGATGAAGAAGAAGATGAGCAGAAAGTTGATTATGAATATTCTGACTCTGAGAAAGAGGATGATGATGATGAGGATGATGATGGATCGGATAAAAGTGATGATGACAATAATGATGATGATGATGACAATGATGATGATGATGATGATGCTGAGGGTACAGGGAAGAAGAAGGGTGATGAGTTTAGCAGTGGAAGTGATCATGATGGAGGAGATGATACTTCTAAGTATAGTTATGAGAAGAGAACACCGCAGAAGAAGAAGGATACTGGAGAATCGAGTTCCAAGAAGAAATGAGGGAATGTAGATTCGGATGAAAGTATCTTTTGGAACGAAAAGGTGAGATCTTTATCTGATGATGCTAAACTGATATATAAGAACATGTTGGAGAAGAGGGAGTGGACCATTGAGTTCACTGGATGCTTCGCTGAAATATTCCAGACTGATGATTTGAGATACGAGCTGGAATATGAAGATCCAGATCTTGAAGAAGGGGAACTACCTGCATCTGTGGCAAAAGAAATTTTAGATGGTCTCGCACAGAGGGTAGGTAAGACGTTTGAGGAGTTCATGATGGATGAATCGATTCCTGATATTCCTGAAAAGGATATGGGAAATCATTCTGATGATGTGCAGACTCCAGAAAACAATGAGGTTGAGATTGAAGATATTACTCATGAGGAGTTTCCCCAGTATTTCAGAAAAGAAGATGAGAATGAAGTATTTCCTGACTTCACAGAGATACCAAACAAGTCAGCGAAACAGAAAGCGAAGAGAAGAAGCGAAGAGTTTGTTGAGAAGGTGTTTGGTGATGAAAAGAAAGATTCTTCTAACCAGTCTGATGAGTTGAAGAATTATCTGAAGAAGTTGAGGGAGATGGATGAGAACCGACCCAAACCTGAAGCTCAAGGTAACTTCTATCGATTTCATAATGCCAAATTCAAAGGCAGAGCTCTCGGGTGGACCTATCTTGGCAGACTGAAGTGTATTGCAGCGAAATGGGAAACCGGAATTCTGTATTTCAACAGATTCTGTGATTTGCTTACTCTACCGTACTGGGCGGTGAGAGATTTATGCAGATTCCCAATGTCAGGTGCCGAGGTAAATGGATCACATGTCGGTTGGTGCGCAGACAAACTAGTTTGGGAGAGTCGCACAAGATGGAACAGGTTTAAGCCTCAATATCCCCGCAGAAAAGTTCATAGGGATATTGATCCTCAAACTAATATGAAGCGTGTGACTTTAATTTACAAAGCACCAAATGTGATGAGAAAGATACCATTGATGCCAATGCCACAGCATTTCAGTGCTGATTTCATATTCTGGTATTACGATTGGAGAAAGGCAGAAGCAGTGATTGTGTTGAGGGATGGAAAGGACAAATACAAGCATGTTCATGTATTTGATCCTATGTGGCTGATAAACTGCACATTCGAAGACATCATCATGTTGTTCTTTAATCCGATCTATTATGAACCAAATGATTTTGCTCAGGCGAGGAAGTACACTCAAGTTGTAGGAGTTTGTTTTGCATACGACATTAATGCAGGAAGCAACTTGGAGGGTAAACTTGGCAAGACTGTGAAAATCGCCAATGTATCAAAGCCTGTGAAGAAAACATTCGAGCCGCCAATGACTGATGAGCAGAAGAAGCAGCTCAGAATAAAGTTGATGAACAAGACGATGGACTATCAAAGAAGACTATCCAATCAATAGTCGAGGGGGAGTTTGTTGATGCATTTTGCGACTAAGGATTGGATATACATAATTAACACATGTTAGTGGGTAGCCGAAGGTATTTTTGATATGGGCGAATGTAGAGTTTCTGGGCGAAGGTGAAATAGAACTGGGCGAAGGTAGAACTGAAGTGGACGAAGGTAGATTTGGCATGGACTGAAGAACACATTCGACCACTCTTAGTGGGCGAATGTGGAAAATCTCACATTCGACCTATAGAAAGGGGCGAATGTGCAGAGGCTATATATAGTTTTTGAGTTTTTGATTATGTAAGAGAGTTATCATTTGTGTCCAGGTTCAGTGCAGGTTCAGTAGTGTTTTTGTGAAAGTGTCTTTGTGATTCTAGATTAACATAAACGTTGTAAATGCTTATTGATTGAAAGTTAATCTATGAAAATGATATTGAAAATGATCTTGATTGTGTCGTGATTAGCATCTTATCAATTTGTTCAGATCTAGGGTTTCCGCACCTAGATTTGTGACTTGTATGATCATAGAATCCTGTTTTAGCTAAAATCCAACGCTCACAGGAATACCGAGTAACGACTTGGGGCGGGGGCATTATTAATTGTCTTGGTTTGGTTATAGGCTCAAGTAAATTGTAGGACTTTGCAACTCCTATAAATGTCATAACAAGGATATTCCCACTTTATAAAGATTTATTAAATTAAAACCTGTGAACTCACCAATATTTATATATTGACGATTTTCAAACATATCTTTCAGGTAATTGATTGATGGAAGTTAGCATGGCGAGCAGGGTCGGGGATGTCTCCAAGTTGGGCGTTGGGAATGTCGTAAGAGGGTCTCATCTCTTTATTCCATGGACTTAGGGATAAAGGGAGGAGCCTCCTTATCAATTTCAAAAACAATTTATAATTATGTATGGATAATTTGACATTATTATTAGCATTTAATAAATACCCGTTTTACTTTAATTACTATTGTGGTTTGCATTAATCTTGGCTTAATACTTTTGAACTGTCGCGCCACGTGTTTCCGCCTTAGGCGTGGTGTGACAACTTGCGAAGCAGAATATGTGGCAGCCTCGAGTTGTTGCTCACAAGTTTTGTGGATTCAGCAACAGATGGTTGATTACGGTTTGAAATTTCTGAAAACCCCTATTCACTGTGACAACGAAGCCGCAATTGCTTTAACTAAAGACACGGTCAATCACTCTAAAGCTAAACATATCCGGATTAAGTATCACTTTATCTGTGATTGTTATGCCAAAGAGTTTATTGATATGGTCAAAATCCACATTGATTACCCACGTGCAGATCTTTTTACCAAAGCTTTCGATAGATCTTGATTCGAATTTTTATTGAAAGATAATGGTATAAAAGAGAAACAAGCCTAATCATCACCTCGGTTTATCACTTTTAGTTATATTTTTCCTATTTTTCAGAAAAATCAAAAATCCAAAAATATATTTTACATTTTAGGGGGAGTCTTTAGATTTTCAAGAAAAACCAAAAACATTGATGAATCCAAAAAAAAAGCCATAAAAATTAGAAAAACCAAAATGATTTTCCAGGATTAAAAGAGGAAATGATAGTACATCAGTGGGGATCTGACACATGCTAAAGATTTGAAATGTTATATAAGCCGTGTGTTGAGTCTATGTGATGTGCTGATAGGCTTCATAGACCTATTACTGCGTTATAGATACATACATATCAAACAAATTGTTATGTGGATGAAGTCCTCATGGGCATATGGTCTTAGTATCGTAATTTTGTTTGAGAGGGTTTTTGTACGAAATTCGGAGGTTTCAGGTCGTTATGTTATTAGTTATCTGGGGATAGCCTATCTGATCTTCTGTCATAAGGTTTTACGGACCTAGATCAGACAGAGTATCTTTATAAAAGAGCTTGCCAAATCCTAAAGTTACCGAATTGAGGAACTTTCAATGTATGACGATAATCAAAGATTATCTAATGCATCGTATCCAATCATTGATGAAAATCATGATTGATATTAGCCCTCAACCTGGTAGAGTGCACAAGTTACTTTGTAGCATTAATTTGCTGACCTGTACACCTCTGTGCCTCAATACCTTGTAAATTACAGATAACAAAAGCATAATCATGCGTTACAATGAGTCTTTGTGCAAATTTTCCTTGATACGGGAGTATGTCGTGTGCGTGGGAACCATAGACAATTTTGTTTATAATATAAATAGTTGTATCAAACACTGCATAACAGTCTACATGAGAGCTTATGTGGATAACAATATCAGCAGTTGCTGGATCACACGTTTTCTTTAATGATAATAAACACTAAATATCAACGGTGTGATCAGATTTCTCAAAAACTGATATGATCCTCTTACCAGAAATCACAAAATGTTTACTGCTTTATGATTACATTTCTGCATTTTACATTTGTTCAAAATATACAAAAAAACTCAAAAAGATTTTAGGTGTATTTTAGCATAAATTTCAGAAAAACCAAAAAGATTTTACATTTCTACGTTATTTTTGATAACTGATGGTGATTGATGGTCGTTTTCTGAAACTTGATGAACCAATTTGAGTTTTGTATCTTTTAAATGTGAAATGATTAATGTTTGAAGCTTAAAAGGTGTGAAAAAGATTGAACGGGATTCGATTTTGAGATTTGGTAAAATGTTCAAAAAATTCCAATCTTCATTCGCCCCTTCGATGGGTCGAATGTGGAATGTTTCTTACATTCGAGCTTTTTATTTGGTCGAATGTGAGTGTTCCAGTGTATTTTGTACATTGGAACCCTATTTCTACTTTCGAGCCTTTCAATAGGGTCGAATGTAGACTTAGTTTTACATTCGCCCTCATCAAATGGTCGAATGTGGGAGCCTATATATACCCTTCTGCACATTCGAACCCTTCATTCAAAAATTTTTCAAAATTTTGAGATAACTAACCCTTGTTGCTCTTGATTTCTAGACCTTATAACTTTTATCTTTGCTTGAATCTGACCATTTTGATACCATATTTACAGGTATTCATCAAGGATTGAAGGCAGATTGTGTGTTTTTGTATTCGAACCCTAGACCTTGTCTGTTGGATTAATTTAAGGATGTTATAGACTTAATTGATGATACAGATTTAGTTGTAGATAGTTTTAGGGGGAGAATGAACAATAATCTAGGTTAATAACAACACAGATTGTATGATTGATGTTTAATAGTGTTCGAACCCTAGATTATACTTAAAAACTATCTAAAACCAAACAATTGAAACAATTGATTGATGAGGATGGTTAATCGGTCATGTTAGATTATAATCAAATGAAAATCTGATGTTAAGATGGACTGGAATGAATTGTGAAATTTTGGTAGATGAACAGTCTGGTTCGACCAGTTATAAAGGGTCGAATGTGGCCTTTTTGGTCGAAGGTGATTTGTTCATAGGGACGTATGTGGCATTGAGGTTGAATGAACAATTTTTAATCAACATTTTCTGTTGGGTCTGCTGACCTGGAGAAGAACAGATGATTAGAAAGCCAAAACATGCTATCAGTTTGATCCTTGAATAAACAGTCTTTACAACTTACTTCTCCCAAAAGACTGCTGACCCTAACTACTGTTCTATCCAAACAACTGCTCAACAACTGCTGATACAAAGAACTGCTGAGTAAACAACTGATGAAGAACAACTGCTGACCAAAGGCCTGATGAAGAACAACTGCTGATACAGGGTACTGAAGACCAAAGCACTGCTGGAACCAACAGCACTTAGGCTCCAGCAGTGGATACAAGACCATCAGAGTTTATCTACAACAGCTGTTTAATATCAGTGCTTTCAATGTAACAGTAGTTTGTAATAGGCAGATGTTTATGTTTGTTATTCTGTTAGAGGTCACTGTCTTAGGTGACGTCAGCCTAGGTCATCAGTGCTTTGAGTCTGTCTATAAATAGAACAGTGCTTGTACTGTTCTATTGCATCACACACACAAACATTCTCTCAGACAAACAATCACTGTGTGATTAGGCTGAGGGGGAGTATTTGTACGATTGTAATCTTTTAGATAAATGAAAGCATTCGATCTGAAAACATTTACTCTCTTGTTTTGATTAACAGTTTATTATTCCGCTGCACTTTCATCTATATTCGTTTCACTCTTATCATATTTAGTTAAACATAATCAAAACAAACAAACTCATATCCTAACAATTGGTATCAGAGCTTGGTTAATTAAATTCGATCTAACAAATCAATTTAATAATCAGCTCACAATTATTGATATCGTTTGTCTGTTAGATTGAAAACAGAGTAATAGTTTAATTTCGTTTCAACCGTTTTTAAACAGACTTTGTTTTTTGAAAAATCAGAGAATGGCTTCTATCAATCATGATCCACATAACACTGGCACGAACAACAAGCCACCGATGCTTGTCAGATCTGAATACAATATCTGGCAACGTCGGATGAGCCATGTTCTAGCTCAACAAAACACTAGGTGTTGGAAGTCGGTTATCTTCGGACCACATGTTCCGACTGTGCCGAGTACTGAAGATCCCAAAGTGTTTGAGCCAAAGAAACTTGAAAACTACTCCGACCAGGATTTTCAGAAAATTGAGCTAGATGCTAAGGCCTTCAGTATTGTGGCCATGGCTCTACCCAATGATATATATGCTGGGTTGTTACACTGTAACAGTGCAAAGGAGTTGTGGGATGCACTGAAAGAACAGTTTGGTGGGACTGAGGAGGTTATTGAAAACAATCGTGAAATACTTAACCAACAATATGAAACATTCAGTCATGTCAAAGGAGAGTCATTAACTCAACAGTTTGAGAGATTTAATTGCTTAATTAGTGAACTAAAATTGGTTGGTCTTACTTACCCTCATTCAACCTTGAACCATACGTTTTTGAGATCATTACCAGACAAATGGGACACTATTGCTATTGTGATGAGAAACTCAATAGGATTTAAAGACCTATTACTGACCCAGCTTCATGGTAAGCTCTTGACCTATGAGAGAGAGCTTAACCAGAAAAAGGAGCTCCAGGACTCTGGAAAAGTGTCTGATGACTATGTGTTTGGGAATACAACACTTTTGGGTCATGATGAGGTGCCTGGAAACACAAAGGATCAGAGTTATGATCATTTTATTGACATAACTTCAGGTTTTAACTCAGGTTTTAACTCTGATTCTTATTCACCAAACTATGCTTTCACAGCAAGTGGTGGTGATATCCAGGCATCTGACAATATATCCTTTGAGTATGATGACCTGAAATACTTTGACCCTGATGATTTGGAAGAAATGGACATTATGCACCAATTGGCCCTTCTCAGTGTAAGAACTAATAATTTTTACAAGAAAACTGGGAGAAGGTTTCCAGGGTTGACTGACAGATCTAAGGTTGGGTTGGATAAATCAAAGATCAAGTGTTATAAATGTCATAGGTTTGGTCATTTTGCTAGGGAATGTAGGGGTCAACATGGTACACCTATGATAACCTATCCAAATCAAAGACCACAGACCAACACTTATCAAAATTCCTATAATGCCCCTGGACCAAATGTGCAAAACACTGCTCATTTTGCACAGTCCTCAAACAATGTTCCTGTCCAGTATGTCCAAACCACTGTTCCTCAGATCCACTATGTGCAAACACCTGTTGCTCAAGCACCTGTGCAAACGACTGTTGCTCTATCCTCTGCTCCTGCAGAGACCAGTCAACAGAGCTTCTTTACACAAGGCTTTGTTGATTGGAGCAGTCTACCTGATGAGCTAACAGATGAGAATTTTGCACTAGTTGCCAAAGCTGAAAATGAACCAGAAAATTTCTGTTTCATGGCTATGGTGGATGAGATTGAATCTGAGGAGGTGGTAACTGAATCTGATGTTGTGACTGATGATGTTGTTAGTGAAGTTGTTACAGGTGAAAAATCTGAAGAAGAGGTTGTGAATCTCATAGATCCCTATGGTGCATCTGATGACTGTGAGTGCAAGTGTGATTGTGCATTAATGGCTGCTGCTAAGGTATCTCCTCAAACTCTTAAAGAGTTGTGTTTTGACAAATGTGTAATAGCATTTGCTAACATCAAAGAGGTGAATGAAAACCTTAGAAAGAAAATTTTGGATGATGAAGTTAAATTTGAAAAACTCACAAAAGATTTGAAAACAAATTTAACTGCAAAAGAGTCTGAAATTAGCAGCTTAAAACATGAAGCAACCATAACCAAAGACCAGCTCCAAACTATGATAGCAAAATATCAAAGTTGCAAGAGTGAGCTAGAGTCCACCCAAGTTGAATGTGAGAAATGGGTGGAATCATGTAGAGGCTTTGAAATGTTACTCAACAAACAAACTAAAAGTCATGTGAAGTTTGGCTTTGGTTTTGAAACCACTGCTCCTGCTTTTGAAAACACTGACAAAAAGAGTCAAAAGTCTATTGAGGTAATACCAACAAACCTGCAGGGTCAAGAGATTAAAATCACTGAACCAAATGGTAAGAAAATTGTTCTTGAAAAACCAGAAGGTTCCTCATCTTTTGCTGAACTTGAAAAGTATGAATTTAAACCTACTTGCTCTGATGAGTGTGATACTCTTGAGAATTTCAAACCTGTTGATTTTAAAACACCTGAGGGAAAGACAGCTTCTCAGGCAAAGGTCATTCCATTGGCTAAAGTCATTCCCCTGAAAAATCTTCCAGCAGATGCTCAAACATCTGCTGAAAAGAAGGCTGAAAAGGGGAAGAAGAAAGAAAAGACTGTCAACTTGTTCTGTGATTTCTGTGAAAAGAAGAATCATGTCACCAAAAACTGTTTTCTTCTAAAAGCATATGACATTAACAAAGGAACAAGTGAATGTGATTCCAAAGCCACATGCTCAATATGTGGGAAGAAGAATCACAAGACCAAAGAGTGCTTGTATCTCAAAAATTTTGATGTTAAAATACAAGAATACAAAGCTAAAACTCTTGCAAACCCTGTGGTCAGTACTTCAAAAGGAAAGCCCAAACAGACCTTCACCCCTATCCAAACATCTGTTACAAAAAGGCTTGAAACATCTGCTTCTAGAGATGTCCAAGTAACAGATGCTCCACCCACAAGCAAATACCCAAGAGGTTATGGTCAACCTCCTTGTCACAGTCTGCCACATGTTTATGAGGAGCCAAAGAGACCCTCTAAACCAAGAGTGAACAGAAATCCTTATGGGTATTATCATCTGTCAGGAAGTGATCAAACAACTGCTGCCCCAAGTGTTGACATCCAAGCACTGGCAAATGGTCAGCAGCAGTTGTTGACCTTAATTCAAAAATTGGTCCAAACCACTGATCACCTTCCAAAGCTTGAGTCTGAAAGGTCTGAGGACCCATCCAAAGCCAACTTGGCTTTGGACACTCACCAAAACTAACCATTTACTGATGTGCAGGGAGCTTCTGCTTGTTTAGATAGTCTTTGGTATGTAGATAGTGGAGGCTCCAGGCACATGACAGGATGTAGAGCCCTTCTTCTGGACTTCTTGGCTCATGGAGGGGGTGATATATCCTTTGGTAATGATTCTAAAGGTAAGGTGTTGGGTTCAGGGACTGTACAGGCTGGAAAACTCAAGTTTGAAAATGTCAATCTTATTGATAATCTCAAGTTTAATCTTCTGAGTGTTTCACAAATGAGTGACAAAGGTTATGGCTCATTTTTCACAAAGAAAACTTGTAAGATTATTGGGCCAGAAGTGGTGAAAAAGATTGATACCATTATTGCTGAGAGCAAAGCACAACTTGTTGCTCATAGAAGTGGCAATGTGTATGTTGTTGATATGTTAAAGGACAATCCAATGACAAATGTCTGTCTGTTTTCTGCTGCCTCCACTAAGGAGACAGAATTGTGGCATAGGAGATTGGGTCACACCAACCTTAATAATATCAACACACTCTCCAAACAAAGCCTTGTCAGAGGCTTACCATCAAAAGAATTTAAATGTGATGAGCATTGTGTTTCTTGCTTAAAAGGGAAACAACATAAAAGCTCTTACAAATCCATTGATGAGTCCAAAACTAGTCAGTGTCTACAACTGTTGCACATGGACTTGTTTGGCCCTGTTAAAATCATGAGTCTAAGAAGAAAGAGATTTTGTCTTGTCATAGTTGATGATTTTTCTAGGTTTACATGGACTTACTTTTTACATTCTAAGGATGAGACTGCAGGTATATTGAAGGACTTTGTCACCAAAGTTGAAAAGCAATATGACTTGCCAGTAAAAGTCTTCAGGAGTGACAATGGAACAGAGTTTAAAAATAAGGAGTTGGATGACTTCTGTGTGTCAAAAGGGATTGTGAGGCAGTTCAGCATCCCAAGAACACCAGAACAAAATGGGGTGGTTGAGAGGAAAAATAGAACTCTTATAGAAGCTGCAAGAACCATGCTAGCAGATTCTGGTTTGCCACTGTCCTTTTGGGCAGAAGCTGTAAACACTGCTTGCTATGTTCAAAACAGAGTTTTAATCAATCCCAGACATCAAAAAACTACTTATGAAATTTTGTTTAAAATCAAACCATTAATCTCATTTTTCAAAATCTTTGGCTGCCTATGTTTCATTTTAAATCTCAAAGATTCCATTTCAAAATTTGCAGCCAAAGTAGACTGTGGTTATTTTCTGGGATATTCTTCTACTGCTAAGGCCTACAAAGTGTTTAACACAAGGACTAAGACAATAGAAGAAACTCTGAATGTAAAGTTCAATGAACTTTCATCTCTAAAAATCCCTGCAAACCCTGCTGAACTATTTGATTTAGATAAATTCAAATTTGAAGATATCACTGTTAAAGCTAACAATGCAGGTATTCCACAGTCTCCACAGCAAGATTACAGAACAGATGTTGTGATCCCCAGTCACTACAAAGTCTATTCTGCCTCAGAGGAAGCAGCTGTTCAAAACAATTGTCAAAACTCTGCCACAGCTGTGTCAACCACTGTTGGCCAGTCTTATCCTCAAACCACTGCCTCACCCCTCACAACCATTGACCTATCATCTGTTGACAAAAGTCAATCATCTATTGACAAAAGTCAGTCAAGTTTCACACCACTTGGACCCATTCCTCCATTACCATTCCAAACATCTGATGGCACTACAGAAGTACCAACAGATGTTACACCAACAGAGTCACCAAACCTCTGTCCATCACCTCAAAATGCCATTGTTCCATATCAAGGAGATCTTATTTACTTAAGAGCTCGTCCACCAGACCAGATCATTGGCAATATCAGAGAGGGTGTGCTCACAAGAAGCCAATCCTCAAATATCTGTCTTTTTGCAGGTTTCTTATCCCTCACACAACCTGTCAAGTACCAAGAGGCACTGAAAGACAACATTTGGGTAGAGGCCATGCAGGAAGAACTCCTTCAATTTAAAAGACAACAAGTATGGGAGCTTGTACCACTTCCTAAGGATGTATGTCCTATAGGAACAAAGTGGGTCTTCAAAAACAAGACTGATGAAAGGGGTATTGTTGTCAAAAATAAAGCCAGGCTTGTGGTTCAAGGCTTCAGACAAGAAGAAGGAATAGATTATGATGAGACTTTTGCTCCTGTAGCAAGACTAGAAGCTATCAGACTCTTTTTAGCCTTTGCTGTCAACCACAACATAAAGGTGTATCAGATGGACATCAAATGTGCTTTCCTTTATGGCAAAATTCAGGAGGAGGTCTATGTATGTCAGCCACCTGGTTTTGAAGACACATTCCATCCTGACTATGTCTACAAGCTCAACAAAGCTTTGTATGGACTTAAACAAGCACCAAGGGCCTGGTATGAAACTCTATCCACATTTCTCTTATCCATTGGCTTCACAAGAGGTAAAATTGACAAAACTTTATTTCTTAAATGGAAAGGGAAACACTTAATGATTGTTCAAATATATGTGGATGACATCATTTTTGGATCCACATGTAACCAAATGTGTGAAGAGTTCAGAAAACTCATGACAGCAGAGTTTGAGATGAGTGCCATGGGTGAGCTTCAGTGTTTCCTTGGTCTTCAAGTGAAACAACTGCAAAATGGCACATTCATTCACCAAAACAAATATGTAAAGAACTTATTAACCAGATTTGAGATGAATGATTGTAAGCCATGTAGCACACCCATGAGTACAGTCAAGCTGCTCACTATTGATAACAAGGATGAACTGGTTGATCAAACACATTATAGATGTATGATTGGGTCCTTATTGTACCTAACTGCATCTAGGCCAGACATTATGTTTGCTACCTGTGTCTGTGCCAGATCCCAGGCTTCACCCAGAAAGTCAAACCTTATTGCTGTGAAAAGGATATTCAGATACCTCAAAGGTGCTCCCACACTTGGTATCTGGTATCCTGCTAATGGAAACATTGAGCTGACAGGTTATTCAGATAGTGACTTTGCTGGCAGTCACACCACAAGAAAATCCACTTAAGGAGGGTGCCAATTTCTAGGGAATGCCTTAGTTTCATGGAAAAGCAAAAAGCAGGCAGCTGTTTCAACTTCAACAGCTGAAGCTGAATACATTGCTGCTGCAAGCTGTACAGCCCAACTCATGTGGCTTCAAAATCAACTACTGGATTTTGGGATAACTGCACTTAGGACTCCACTCATGTTGGACAGTCAAGCTGCTGAAAATATCATCAAGAATCCAGTCTCTCATTCCACTACCAAACACATTGACATAAGACATCATTTTGTCAGAGACAGCTATGAAAAAGGTTTGATTTCTTTACACCATGTTCCAACAGAGGATCAGTTGGCAGATGTGTTAACAAAAGCTTTAGACACATCTACCTTTACAAATCTGATTTCCAGAATTGGTATGTTAAACATGGATTAAACAAATAAAGTTTCAATAAATCTTAATAAAATGTTTCAGCAGATAAAATTTTTAAATAGCTGTTTGGTTGAAAAATCTGTTTATAACATCTGATCAGATAAAACAACCACTGTTTCATTCATATCCACTGTTGGTTGAAAAGTCTGTTTCAAATCATCTGATCAGATAAAAAAACTGTTAGTTGAAAAATCTGTTTTAGAACATCTGTTAAGATAAAACAACTGTCTCCTTATATATATACTATGAAAAAAAAAACAGCTGTTTGTATCAGCTGTTTGCCAAAACAGCTGTTTGTATCAGCTGTTGCTGTTTGTATCAGTTGTTTGCCAAAAACAGCTGTTCTCCACCAGATGTTTCATCCATCAGATGATTGCCACGTCTGTTCATATAAGCAGAGGTTTGGCCACATCAGCGGTTTCATTGAGCCTATAAAAACCCTGTTTTACCACAACAGACGTTACACTGTCTCATTGTATTCAAATACTGAAAACCGCCTTCTTCATTCTCAAACCCTTCATCAATATCCAATCATCTTCACCTTCGAAATCCATTACAATGGATCTTCAAGCCAAAGCTACACACAATTGTCTCCCCTATCTGATTAAAACAGATGACAACACTCCATTTCATTCCACAATCGACATTTTCCTTAACTCCAAATACATACCCATCCTACCCGCTAACGCCCCCATTTATCTTGATACACTCCAAGAATTTTGGTTGAATGCTGAGTTTCTACTACAAGACAAAAAGCCTACTTCCATTATTTCCAAAATTGGAGAAACCAGTATCGTCATTACTCCTGAAACCATATCCACAACCTTCACACTGAATGACCTGACAGGTAAGGATTCCTTTACTAAAACAGAGCTTCACACTGAGTTCCAAGAAAGAGGGTATGATGGTCAGATGACTGGATCAACTCTTTTCAAAAAGTTTTTCCCTCCAGTCATGAAATTTTTCTTCCATACTCTTCTTCTTTGTGTCTCTGCTAAGTCCACATCCTTTAATGAAATCCCATTAAGGATGCAATATCTGGGTTATGCCATGTTGTCAAACTCTGACTTCAATCTTTCCCAGGGATTGTTCATGGACTTGGTATCAAATGTGAAAGCATTCAAGTCTGTGTCAAACAATGCTTTTCTTATTTACCCAAGAATTCTTAGTGTAATCTTACAAAAAGTCTTACCAGAAAAAGTTTTCAAAAAGGGTGAGGCTATGCAAATGAAAAGCTTAACTGATGAAACTTTCATAAGAATGCTGGGTGGAAGCACCCAAGAAAAAGTGTCTAAAGTGTCAAAAGTTTCTAAAACACAAACAAAGAGGACAAAGGCAACAACTGTTGTCAAAACCTCTGTTGTTGAGCCCACTGCTCCTGGTGATCATGGCACTACATCCAGTGCTGTGAAACCCACACCAGCTACTTCCAAAAAGAAGCATCCATCCACAAAACCACCACTCAACCACAAATGAGGCTTCTGGATGTTGAGGTACCAGAAGAAACCTCTGTTGCACAACAAAAGCAACCTGAAACGACTGTTGTTACTTCCTCACAACAGTTGGACATACCTCCACCTGACCAAACTCCTCATGAATCCTCTCAAAAGGATCATGTTGTAAGCCAAGGGGACACACATCATGATACATTTGAGTCACTTGACCAAATGTTCACAAGCCCCTCTCCCAGGGCTAATTCTCTTGTTACTCCTCCACCCTCACCATCACATCATGTCCCACAAACAATGCAACCTCTGTTTTAAGCAATTGACAAATCTCAGGAAGATCCCAGTTCCTCTCTTCCACCTGTCACTGAGAGTATACTCCAACAAGTGACTGGTCCTGAGAATATACAATCTGCTATCCCACAAACAGAAGAGGAGGTTACACCACCTGAGTTCAATGAAACTCTAGGTAAGTTTTCAAGTGGAGCAGCCACTACTGATGTAGAGACCACTGTCTCACATCAGGACAGTGATTACATAGCTAAGACTCCCTTGAAGGCAACAACTGTTGAAGCCACTATAGTGTCTCCAAAAATAGTTGGAAGTCCCCAGTACCAAGAAAAAGGGGCATCTGATTCACCTATTAGGACTGAATCAGGTAGAACTACCACTGGTAGGGACTCAGATGATCCTATTAATTTAGGAGATGTGTCAAAATACCAAGAATTGACGGACAGAGTTTCTGTCATTGAAACCTCTGTTGCTGACATCAAATCTGATGTCAAGCTTATACTGAGCTTAATTGCAGACCTTTCCAAGAGTCAACCATCCACAGCTGATATAGCCAGTGAGTTATGGAAATCAGTTTCCCCCATCATCATAGCTCACAGAAAACTGGCTGATCAGACACATGAAACTTACATGGGTGAGATCAGGAATATGGTAGATGCAAGGTACAAAGATACCCATGCTGATATCAAAGCCATCAAGGACCACCTCCTGAAGACTATTGGCTCTGCCCCTACCACCATCCTCAGGGATGAAAATGATGATGCTTTCACGGCTGATGATGCCAAAAAGGGGGAGAGTGGCAGAGATAGGCTACCAAAACTAGATCCTTTTGGTTGTCCTCCTTCTCAAAAAGGCCAAGCCAAGTCTGCCAAGAAACCAGAGTCTACCAAATCAGCTCCACAACAACAAGTTCCACAACAACAACAAGCAACAACAGCACCACCACAACAAACCACTGAGAAGAATAAAGCAGTAGATGACTCTGCAAACATAGAAGCTGAAAAGGCTGCTCAAGAGAAACAGAAAAGAGCTGACACTTTGGAAGTTAAAGCAGAGTCATTAATTGAACTCAAAAAGAAACAACAAAGGGAAACTGAAGATGTGGGATCCTCTAAAATGATGAAAAGACCTGCTAAGCATGTTAGAAAACCACCATCTAAGTTGAATACCTTTGTTGATAAAACCACTGCTACTGAAACCACTGCCACCCAAAACACTGAAACTACTCAAAACACTGCCACCCAAACCACTGCACCCAAACCAACAAACATACCCAAACCAACAAACACACCTGAACATACAACCACCAAACATACATCACCAGCTAAATCTCAAACATCTGCTGGACCTACTAAAAGGCCAACAGATGTTAATCCAACCACTGCTACCAAATCACCATCACCAAAAATCATGTACACAAGGAAGAGAAAATCAACCTTTGTTGTACATGATGAAAACATACACACATCACCAAACACCATTTCAACTGCCCAATCCACTCCTCCCATCACAGCTATTCCAATCACATCATTCTCACCACACACATCCAAGTTCAGATCCCATACACCACCACCAACCATTACACCATTGGTTGTTCAGTATCCCCTTGAACTTGATCTACTCAAGGGGGAATTACAATCCTTCTACAATACTGAACAGCCATCAGAAAGATCCTTCCCATCTCTCCCAAACTTCCATATTCCCCTCAATATTGATACTTATCTGAAATACAAGGGTGAGCAGGTGGATGCCATCATCAGGGAGAAATGCAAAGGGAAGGATGACAGGACTGCTCAGGGCATCCATTCAGCAGAGCTTAGCAAACTCAGAAGGATTGAAGATTTTGCTAAGACCCTGAGCAATTCCATGTCCTCCATGCCTCTCAGTGTAGATTTGGAAAAGGAGGTAAGGGAATCTCTTCTTGAACAGATAATGGCAACCAAGCCTTACAAAGCAAACAAAAAGCAGTTCAATGGTTGGACTACTCATGCTTTGAGAGAAGAACTACTCAGGATTGAAGAAATGGCCAAAGACCCCAAGGCTAAAGTCTCTACTCCTAACTTTGGCAAAGGCAGAGACCCAGTCAGAGCCTTGAAGTTCAAAAGGATGAGGCAGGAGATTGTAGCTGCCAACTATGGGGAGATGAGGTCAGTTTCCAGATGGTCCGAGTTAAGGCTGGTTGAAACTTACAAAAGTCTGGAAGAAAATAGGAAGAAGGATCCCAGCCTACCAAGGAAACCAATTTACACTGATGAACCAATGATGAAGAGACCCCAACAGACCTTTAACTTGGACAGCTTACTTGAAACCTCTAATCTATCAACTGCTGCAAGAAGACAGTTCAAGAAGCAGAAGGAGATGTCAGAGGAAGATCAAAGAACGTTTGCTGATACATTCATCAAGGAAGGGCTCTTCAATCAAATACACTATTTCTCTGATCCTACAACAGAGAAGCTCAGAGAACTCATTGGAAGACCTCCTTCACCCAACTCATCAAGAATAAAAGTTCATCTCAGCAAATCCACTGACTCAAAAATTCTAAAGTGGAAAGTCAACAAAGACAACCACGAATTGACATTGCTCAGGTCAGATGGAAGGGTTCAGAAGATCAGCATGGATGATGCTTACAGCCTATTCGCAGAAGATCACCAAACATTGCTAAATCTGGACCTAGAAAGAGATGTAGAAGACTTATTTGCTCTGAACTTTGAATTGCAATTCAAAGGTCAAATCAGAGAAAGTCTGATGAGGAATAAAGATCAATAAATAAAGCTGAGTTTTGGCATCATCTGTTCTAAGGGGAGATTGTTGGGTCTGCTGACCTGGAGAAGAACAGATGATTAGAAAGCCAAAACATGCTATCAGTTTGATCCTTGAATAAACAGTCTTTACAACTTATTCTCCCAAAAGACTGCTGACCCTAACTACTGTTCTATCCAAACAACTGCTCAACAACTGCTGATACAAAGAACTGCTGAGTAAACAACTGATGAAGAACAACTGCTGACCAAAGGCCTGATGAAGAACAACTGCTGATACAAGTACTGAAGACCAAAGCACTGCTGGAACCAACAGCACTTAGGCTCCAGCAGTGGATACAAGACCATCAGAGTTTATCTACAACAGCTGTTTAATATCAGTGCTTTCAATGTAACAGTAGTTTGTAATAGGCAGATGTTTATGTTTGTTATTCTGTTAGAGGTCACTGTCTTAGGTGACGTCAGCCTAGGTCATCAGTGCTTTGAGTCTGTCTATAAATAGAACAGTGCTTGTACTGTTCTATTGCATCACACACACAAACATTCTCTCAGACAAACAATCACTGTGTGATTAGGCTGAGGGGGAGTATTTGTACGATTGTAATCTTTTAGATAAATGAAAGCATTCGATCTGAAAACATTTACTCTCTTGTTTTGATTAACAGTTTATTATTCCGCTGCACTTTCATCTATATTCGTTTCACTCTTATCATATTTAGTTAAACATAATCAAAACAAACAAACTCAGATCCTAACATTTTCACATTCGAACCTTAAGGTTCACATTCGATCCTTAAAATTTCTTCGTTCGTACCCCCGATGGATCGAATGTGGATTTTCAAAAACCAAATTTCAATTTTGCAAATTTTGTCCGTTTCTAATAAATTTTCATGTTTCGTTTTTGCAGAATTTCAAATGGCAGAAACAGAAAACACTGATATACCGGCTGGATCTTCTAGAAAAGCCACAGCTAAGAAGACAGAAGAGGAATTGCAGTTTGAGGAAGCCCATAACTGCTGTGCATTTCTTGGCGAGGTCAAGAAACACACAGAATTCTCTGGCATTGTATATTTTTTGAAACGAAGCAGAGTCGTTGATGCATTAGCTACACCAGCTATTATCTATAAAGATCATCAAGTGGACTTCTGGAAGAATGCAAAGATGGATTATTGGGATAATCAAACAGCCATAGTAAGCAACATTCAGGGACAGCTTGTTATCGTTACTAAGAGTGATATTCGGAAAGCTTTGAGACTGAAAGATGAGCTGACAGATCCTAGAAGTTTGTCTTGGATTGAACAAAGAAAATGATTTCTCCGAATGAAGTATAACGAACCAATTACAAATGGAGCTTTACACAAAGGAAAACTGTGTCCACAGTTTCAGTATCTAGCTCATGTGATGTTACACGTTTTTGGAACCGTTAGTGGTGGTTATGATGTGATGAGGAAGAGCATCAGTTCGTTGGTGGTTGCTCTAGTGCTGAACAAGCCGTTTAACGTGTCGGGAATGATCTTGGATCACATGCTTGAACCTCTGAAACGTTTGAAGCACAAGAAGTTCTTGTTATATCCCAGATTCCTACAGATGATTTTTTATCAGAAGTATAAGAAGCTAAGATAAGATCCTACACAGATTCTAGTCCAAGATCATATGAATCTGAACATTTTGATCAGGATGAAAGGAAACAAAGGGGTTCTTGAGAACGAAAGACCACCTCACAAGAATCTGTTTGGGCACTTGATTAATCCAGATTATGAGGATCCAGGTGAGGATAAGGCTAGAAATGTTAACAGTGAGTCAGACAATGATGATCCTTTGTTTCACGTCAATCCAGAAGCAAAGAGGAAGAGACAAGTGGTTAATGTTGGTGCTAAGAGTGGCAAAGGGAAAGGTAAAGAAAAGGAAGATGAGGTTGAACCGCCAAAGAAAACATCAAGAAGAAAGAAAAGCGTAGCGAGAAAAGGTACTATGCTAGTTAATGAAGAGTCTGCCGATTCTGAGGAGACTCAAACAGATGAGAGATGGGATTCGGGTGAAGAGACTGTAAAGCAAACCAAGCACAAGGCCACTGTTGCTGGTGAGTCTGAAAGTCTTAATAAAACCTTAGAGGAGCAGAGACTGAAGAGTCCGATTGCAATGGACGAGAATGATCTGGGTCTTGGTATTGGTGAAGAAGATTTCAGTGGATCTCTGATGGTTGGTGAAAAACAGAAGAAGCCCAAATACAAAACCATGTCTAAGAAAGATGATAAAGAGAATCCAAAGAAGAGACGGGAGAAAGAAGTTGAGATCTTACTTGCTGGAACGAAAGTTCCTGAAGTTTCTAGTTCAAAATCTGCTACACCCGTGACATCCCCGATTGCTAAGAAGATGAAGAAATCAGCAGCTGAAAAGAATGTTGATCCTTCTGCTGATTTTGATGCTGTTATGGAAAGAGTATTGAATAAATTCAAGAAAAAGACTCCTGTTGCCGAGGCTTCAACAACACAGGTTACTGTATCGAGTGATGTGATGAATGCAGTTAACCAGAAGCTTGCGGAAATGATGAAAGTTATTAATCAGCAACATCAAGAGATTGAACAGTTGAGAAAGAACGATAAAAAGATATTGGATATTGTTTAATCTTCACAGGAGAGTCAAGAAGAATTAGAAACAAATATTAAACAACTTCAGGAAGAAAATCAGAAGTTGTTAACACACGAACAGAGAAATACAAGAAGATACGTCGCTTTGAGACTCAAGAACAAACAGGTGAAGAAACACAATAAGAGTTTAAGGAAGCTTATTGATGATCTATGCTCGAATGCTCCATAGTTAAAAGCTGGAGAGGAAGATAAAGAACATGAATAGGAATAAGTTGATTTCGAACCATCCGAGTCTGAAGAAGAAGAAGAAAATTGATGAGGAATTGGAACAGGATGTCAGTGATGCTTCTGAGAAGAAGGATGATGATGATGATAAAGATTGTTCTGGAGATGATGCTGGAGATAACAGTTCTGCAGATGATGATGACGATGATGATGATACAGAGAAGTATAAGTGTGAAAAGAGAGATTTTAGTAAAGATGCAGGAGAATCAAGCTTGAAAGCTCCTGGTGATAATACTGATGATGACAGTATCTTCTGGAATGAAAAGATTAGATCTTTATCAGACGCAGATAAGAAGTTATATCGTCAGATGTTGACTAAGAAAGTCTGGACGATTGAGCTTACTGGAAAGTTTCCAGAGATTTTTGAATCTGAAGATATGAGATACGAGCTTGAATATAATGATCCTGATCTTGAAGATGGTGAAGTTTCTACATCCATATCTAAAGAGATACATGAAGGATTGGCAAAATAAGTCAGTAAATCTCTTGAAGAGTTGATGAGTGACAATCAGATTCCTAATATTCCTGAGAAAGAAGCAAGAAATCACTCTGATGATAGAGATGCACTAGTATTTGAAGATGTTGAGATTTAGGATATGACCAGTGACGAATATCCAAAATACTTTAAAGGCAAATAGGATGATGCATTTCCTGAATTTTTTGAAGATATGTTGAATCAGGCTGAGAAACTTGCACGGGAGAAGAGTAAGACATTCATTGCTAAGTATTCAAGAATGTAGAGATTTAGAAACCAAATGTTGAACAATCTAATGATCTAAAAAGCTTGTTGAGGAAATTAAAAGAAAAAGAAGCCAACCGACCAAAGACTGAAATTTAGGGAGGCTTCTACAAGTTTCTCAATGAATTGTTTAAGGGAAAGCTCTCGGTTGGAAATATTTGAGACAGCTAAGGTGTGTTGCTGTTAAATGGGAGAAGGGAATTCTGTACTTCAACAGATTCCATGATATCAAAACACTACCTTACTGGGCTGTATGCGATGTCTACAGACATACTTTATCTGGAGCAACTGTAAACAACGATGCAGTTGGCTATTTTGCAGATCATATGGTAAGATAGAGCTGAACAAAATGGTATGTGTTCACTCCGCAGTATCCTAAAAGGATTGTTCACAAAAAGATTATTGATCCGATTGCTGGGATGAACAAGGTGACATTGAAGTATAAACCACTGACTGTTTTGAAACATATTCCTTTGATGCCGATTCCACAACACTTTTCAAAAGAATTCATTTGAAGAAATTTGATTGGAAGACCGCAGAAGCTGTTATCTTGCTGAAGGATAAAACAGATGAGTTTAAGAAGATTCATATTTTTGATCCGATGTGGTTGATAAATTGCTCACATGAAGATATCATAATGTTGTATTACAACCCAATTTATTGTGAAGAGAAGGATAGCGAACAAGCTCTGAAATACCAACGTGTGGTATGCTTGTTTTTCGCTTGGGATGTCAATGCGGGATGTGACTACGATAAGAAGCTGGGAAAGTTTGTGAAGATTCTGAAAGAAAAGAAGAAATCTAAACCAACTTTCGAACCAGTTATAACTAAAGAACAGAAAACGAACTTGCGTATCAAGCTGATGAACAAGACGCTCGATTACCAACGACAACAATCCAAGCAATAGTCGAGGGGGAGTTTGTTGATGCACGTTTTGCGACTAATGCTATTGGATTGTACATTAGAAGTTGTTTTGTTGAAATCGTGGGGGCGAAGGTGGATATTAGTAGGTCGAATATGGATTGATGAAGGTCGAAGGTGAAGAATTCAGGCGAACGTGGAAGTCAGAAGAACATTGTGTTTGTTCGACCAGATGAAGGGTCGAACCTGCACATTCAATCCTTACGGGGGGGGGGGGGTGAATGTGCAGGCCTAAATATAGTTTGATTTTATTTTTCAAGTTAACTTTTTGTCATTTCGTGTCCTTTTCGACCTGAATTCTCTCTAGGTGTTTTAGGAAAGTCTGAAACTAAGATATTTCATTGTAAACATCAATTGTAAAGCTTTTATCAAGTGTTTATTAATGGAATGGAAATTGAAAAGGTGAATTGCGTGTTTTGATTACATTACTATCATTTCGTAACTAATTTAGGGATTTCGCACCTAAATTGGTAGACTTGTATGATCAACTAACTTGTTTTTGTCAAACCGATCCTCCACAGGTATTCGAATTGTAAAGTCACAGACTCTTGACGGTCCACAAGTGGGTACTGTGTCTTTTTGGGTGATAACTTATTGTCATGGTCTTCGATGCGACAACCTACTGTTTCACGTTCAAGTGCTGAAGCTGAGTACCGGGGAGTTGCTAATGCTGTGGCTGAATCAACTTGGCTGCGCAACTTGTTACTAGAACTACATACACCCCTGCGTCGAGCCTCCATCGTATATTGTGATAATGTGTCCGCCGTTTACCTCTCAGATAATCCAGTGCAACATCAACGTACGAAGCATGTAGAGATTGACATTCATTTTGTTCAAGAGAAAGTTCGAATAGGCTACATTCGGGTATTACATGTCCTGTCATCACTTCAATATGCGGATATCTTCACAAAGGGGCTCTCTCGACAACTATTTCAGTCTTTCAGATCCAGTTTGAGCGTTGGACCTTCCCCCGTTCAAACTGCGGGGGAGTGTTAGCGGATATTATTGATTATTATTATTAATAAGATGATTATTGTATTTATAGAATAGATAGCAATTGTAATTATCTGATTGTATAGTTTCCTTATTTATAGCGTAGGGTTTACTTGTATATTCCATGTATAAAGGGGTTATTATCATCAATAATAATCATCTCAGAATTCTCATATACCTATTCTTTCACTTCCACCCTCTTCCACTGGTGTAGATACCACGGGGTGCTAATTTGTGTATGTACTGAAGAAGCTAGGATTTGCTGGTACTAGGATCACCAACCAGAAGAATATTAGTGTCTCTCCTGAAGCTAGCCCCGGAATCCAGTGTAAAGGCATTCCCACCAAAAAGCTACACTTGCAGGAAAAGATGTCAGCGTATTTAGAACCTAACAAGGAACATGTTAAATTACAAAGTTATTAATTATATTTTAAGGGACCAAATATACCTGGCAAAGGAGTCCTTTCTTCACATCATCTAACTCCCATATGTTTGGTGCCAAAGACCTCGTAAGCAAGTCATAAATATCAAATTGTTTTGCTAGTGTCTTCAACTTCACCTGTGGTTGCACATACATTAGCAATATGTATATCATGAATGAATTAACTAGTTATAACAAAGGTTTAACATCATTGCCTGCTCTTCATCGTCCATTGGTGTTTCCTGACCATCTTGAATAGAAGAGCTATTTTCAGTATCCGTTGGATCTTGTTCATTCATTCTTGACTTGACTGTCTTCTTTATATGAAGACAATCGATGTAAGTCTGAAAAATATAAAAATCACAAGTTATATAACGATTACGAGAGATTAAACTAACAACGCTAGAACACGAAAAGAATATATACCTTGAGTTTGGCCAACTCTCACAGTCATCGCCCTATATATCCCAGTGATCTTTTCACCAAAAAACAATCATTTAGATGTCAAGCAAAGTAATTCAAGGTTTAAAAGTACGGAACCATGAACCGAGAAGGAATAAAAAAATAAATTATATTATCTTTTAAAAATTAAATTACTAACTATTTTCATCAATAACACAGCTCAAACAAAACCCCATGAGGCGCATCTACAGATTCGAACATGAGACCAGATGTTTATTAGTGCGCCACCCCCTTGAAGGTCATATATATTTATTGATTAGAAGTTATAACATTACTTACATTTACAAAACAATCATGGAAATGAAGCCTAAGCAAAGAAGCTGGCATTCTCATTTATCTTTTAATCGCGATCATAACTTGGTTACGTACAATTTTGCGAAGATTAGGACATGACTTTGAGTAGAAATCTGTTGTTAGTTGAGAAATCATCAAACCAATTTATAAGTAACTTTGAGACGGTAAAATATTTTTTGAGAAATCTTCTTTTCTTGGTTAATGGCAACATATTTTTTGAGAAATCTTCTTTTCTATAACTCCCACCTATTACACCTCAAAGTTGCTTTAATGAGTAAAATTTGTAGCTCCAAACTGACTTGATGATTGATCTTAGGCCTCTAATGGGTGCCAGAATCACTAACAGAACACCAATTACTATGCAAACCTATAACATTAATAACACCAATCAGGCAACTCATAGAAAAAGATTAAAAAAAGATATATATTTGCATGAATAGTGCAAAAAGTTTTGAGTTTTGACTTACCCAATTTATGCACCAAGTTATACTCCACCATTCAGGCTTCCTGACTATGAGCCAAATTATGCAAGGAAGCTGCAAGTGACGAATAACATTATGGATAAATGTTTGCACTTTCTAGATCTCTTTAGGTTATCAAACTAAACGGTCATAGGTTTAACGGGTTCTGTAGCTTTTATTTTTTAGAATGGTCATGATTGGTTTTTAAACAATTACTCAAGCATAGTTGCAACATGACGCGATTTTAATTATATCTTTGGTTTGCTTAAATGGAAAGACTTACATAATAGGTTGTTGGTGGCAATGCAAAACCTCCAAAGAATCCAAGAAGACCACCAAAGAAAGGAAATGTGATTGCAATAAAAGTGGTTGCAGCTGCAAATAACTCAACAGATGAATAAAAAGGAATCCCATAAACAAAAAACATATTGCTGCTCAGAAAATTAGTAGAGGTAGACATTTTGACCTATCTATTTATGCAGCAGTCGATTTGGGTTATCTTGTCCTTGTATTTGTAATCCAGATTACCTCCTAAATTGTTTTGTATTTAACATATTTCATATTGGCTATAGTTGTTATATCCTTTTCGACCAAGTTATAATAGAATTTTCAAAAAATTTGGACAAAAAGAATTTTGGGTCACCCTAACCCAACTGAATGATCAATCCACCCATTTGTCCACAGGACCACAACTGAAAAATGGCATTAGAGTCTTACCAACAAATGATGTACGGACAGTGAATCGAAGGGTAGAACTTGGTTTGCATTTCATTGTTTTCACCCAGAAGTTTTCAATCATGTCATACACTGGCATCGAAAAAAATCTGCAAAACATAAACTCCGGTCATACCAAGAAAGCAAAAAAACATGTTAAGTCTTAGGGAAAGCAGACATAAAGGCATGGTCTTTAGTCATACCTGATATCCACCAATGACATGAATGACGACAAACAGGTTAGCCAGGGCAATAAAGCCATCTTGGGTGATCAAGAGTGATGAGGATGTTGTCATCAACGAGGTTGCCAAATGTATAGTATCCAATAATCGCAACAGGAAAGTAGCAAATGGCGACAGTAATATATGCAACAACACCACCTAACCACATTGGGCCCTTTGATGGCCTTTCGGGAGTCGAAGGGATGGTTGCTTGGATATCCAAGACCACACTGTGACCTGCATATGCGAAAGCTACATCTCCCAAGAATCTCATTCATGTTGGCGATCATAACTTGGTTACAACAAATTTACTCATTCAACTAGATAGTCTTGTGATCATAACTTGCTATACGCTAACGCCTTTAACCAAGAAAAGAAGACGACCTAGCCCAAATTAAGCAACGTATGATATAAGCGGCAATACAAGGAATGCTAAAAAAATGAATATTGTTAAGAAAATTGGTTGTTCTTATCCCATCTTGTTCTGTATTCTTATCTCATCTCTATTCTAGTCTAATTCCCATCTCCTTTCTGTAATGTACTTTGGATCTATTCAAGTTTGTGTATCTTTTTTAGTTTCTTCAAGTTGTAATCGTTACATTAAACCAATATAAATCAAGCCGTTAGTGCCTAAGCTGATTATTACTTGGTTGTGTTATAGATCAGCTCACAACACATTGCCCATGGCATACTTACGCCACCGGTTATGTGATTGAAGAAACATGGCCTCTCCTCTTTCCCGTCGCCGCCACGATGAAGAGAGAGTGTTGTCGTTGACTATCGACGAGTGCATATAGTGATGATCAATTGATCACTGACATGTTAATGTATCGTAGCACAAACTATCAACGACCTTTTTGAAATTAATAAGGAAAAATTTAAGCTCATGACCCTTACTATAATTTAAAACAAAAGCATAACATGAATTTTTGGGCCCAATCTCATCATAAGTTAAGTAGTACTTAAAACTTTGCTAATCAGTTCAGCAACAAACGAGCCTCAACTATACTCAACTAAATCAAATAACTTGTCAACACCTCTCTACATGCTATTAACTGACAGATATTCATCAGTATAACTAACAATAGCATACCTGTGGTAGAACAAACGTCGGCCTTAAATTCGCGAAAACTTTAAGACCTGCTCGAAGCTGAAGCAATCTGATCCCTGGCTTCAAATGCTTCTCATTTTTATGCCACTTATACTTTCAAAACATTAAATGAATGATAGATTTAAATCAGCTGAATTTACCTTTTCTTCAAACTCTAATCCTCTCATTATTGTTTGTACAAATTAGAAATTAAAATAAGTCATGTAGAACGATATTCACCCGCCAATAGCACCGAGGAGAACCGCATCAGAGTCTTTAGCAGTGGCAAGTGTTTCATCAGGTAAGGGAACTCCAGTAAAATCCAATGCAGCTCCTCCCATTGGCATCTCCTTAAACTTAAACTCAATCCCTAAACAATAATAAAAAAATAGTTTTTAAAACACTTAAATTCAATTAGTCTAAAATGAATTATAACAAAAATATAAATAATAATAATAATAATACCTGAACATCGAACGTCACGGTCGAAGGATCGAAACTGTCACCGTCGAACCGCCTCACCCCCGTCACCATCATCGGAAACCCACAACCCTCCACCATCACCATCGAAACCCATAGCCTACCACAGTCTCCCACCATCGCCTGCCACAGCCTCCCACCGTCGACCCACCATCACCATCTAAACCCCACCACAACCCCTCCACCATCGAAACCCACCAAACCCAAACACCATCGGACCTTCATCGACCACCACCATCGAACCTTCATCGAAACCCACCAAACCCAAACGAACCACCATCCCCTTCCACCGTCTCCTCCGTCGCTCACCATCACCAGACAAAACCCACCGCCATAAACCATCACCCACCATCAATGTGCAGATCTAACACTACAAGAATTTTGATCTTTAGCGGCGACACCTTCAGCGGCGACCCGCCTAGGTGTCGTCGCTAAAGGTAAAATCAATATCAGCCTTTGATCTAAAAGAAGATCCAATGGTTGGGTGTTCATCGTACGTTTAAGCATTAGCGGCGACAAAAAAAATTATTATTATTGGAGATAATTCCTCCTCCTCCTAATTTTCCTCCACCATGACTCAAGCTCCATGATTCAAGCTCCTTGTCTTGTGCCCAAAGCTTAGCCATTTCTTATTTTATGTATTGTCTTTCTTGTATTATAGAGGAGGTTATCTCCCCATTTTATTGTACCAAACATTTCAATCGATAAATAAACCAATTCTTCCACCTCTATATTTCTTATACGAAACCACCTTGCAGTTTTGAGAGTCGTTGGCTAGAAACCGAGTAGCCCTCCGGCTGCAGGGCTGAAACCAAAAAACTAAACCAAATAGAAAATCGCTTCCGCTAGATTTCTATAATTATTAGCGACGCCAGGTCGCCGCTAAAAGTCGAAAATAATATTAATACCACCAAAGACCTTTTTATTTCCCTCCCCTCTAATTTTTCCCTCCTGCTCTCTCGATCTCTCTCTTTCTCCCTCTTTCTCCCTCTCTTCATCTCCCTCATCCCTCACCACCGAAGACCACCTCTCTCTCTCTCTCTCTCTCTCTCTGCTCCCTCATCCGGTGAGTTTTCTTCTTCTTTTTTCTATTTTTTTTTTGTTTTTTTTTGTTTTTTTCTTTTGTTTTGTGTTTTTTTATTTTCTTTTCTTTTTTTTCTTTTTTTTCTGTTTTTTATTTTATTTTTTCTCTTTTTTGTTTAATTTTTTTATTTTTTGATAATAAGTTTATGTTTGTAGGAAATGAACGATCTAGTGAAGAACGTGAATTTTCGTTGCCGCTAAAGGTTACTCGCCGCTAAATGTTTTTTTTTTAATTTTTATGCTTTAATTTATATTGTTAATATTAGGTTTGTATATATGTGTGTAAGTAGGTATGTATGTGTGTATTTAGGTATGTATATTTATATTAAATTGTGTATTTTTATTTAAAAAAATGTATTATGTGTATACATTTTAAAGAAAAAGATATATGTAAGTAAATATGTATTTTTCAAAAAATACATAATATATGAATATTTAAAAAAATATATATTATATATTTACCACTGTTCAACCATGACATAGGGATATCATCCCTATAAGGAATTAATGGAATCCCTTCTCACAAAGAAAAAGTTTGACTTCCATGACCTTTCTGACTTTATGACATTGTACAAGAAAGGAGGATTTTTGTTGATAAGCTGAAGAACAAAACCGTGTGACTCGTGTGTTTTAAACTTATAAATATAAGGCAGGTCCCCAATTTGTAGCTGGATGCCATGGTTCTTGATGATCTTGTTACAGACCATCATGATTTTTCTTACCTCAGGCATAGCTTGAGCATATGCCATCCCAGTAACATCAAAGAACTCCTTGATGAATCTAGGAAATGGGTATCTCAGGTTAAGATGGAAGGCAAATACATGAAGCATACCCAGATAGAAGATGCAAAATCAGATTTTACATTCTGGTCATAAGACCGGAATATAGCTGAGCTGATTCAGGGAAGGCCCCCCGAGTTCTTCAAGATCTGAATATCGTTATCTGTGAAGGAACAAACTTCATGAGAAGGTTCCTTCAACAGATTTTGAGGGATGACGGCCTTGTGGACTCCAACACTTCCTGATGCCCCCATTATTTTTTTACTCATCCTGAAAATTTTTGTATAAAAAGTTTGCAGGGAATTCAAATTTTCAGCACACAATTTGGGAAAGTTGGTGATATGAGAGAGGTTTGGGAATTTTATTGTGTGTGTCGGGATGTGTTCTCTAGTGGAGGGAATTCAAATTTTCAGCACACAAAACCATGACACACTACTTTTGAAACTGTCATGCTTTTTATTTCTTGACATAAAATTATTGACACACACAGATTTGTGTCATGAATTTATCACATTTCATCAAATATGACATTTTTTTTTATATACATTTTTAAATGTCATTAAATTGGTGTGTGTCATAAAAAGAATGTTTTTAAAGGGTCTTTTTCTAGTAGTGTTTCATAGAGATTATACATAGAACATTTTAAATTGTTTTCATAACTCGCTAAGAAATGAAAATTTGATGAGGCATAACGTTGTAATATATTGACATTCAGTTGCGTAGCAAACCTGTTATATACTGAGTTAAACAGATGTTGTGTTTGAGTGAAAATTTTGCACATTTGTGTGTTACGTCAAAAAAATTACCCCCGTTCGCTATTTTACTAATGACACGAACTTGATACCGTTTCACCTTAATATCGGGGTGTTACGTACCGGACTCCCATTTGCATGGATATAAAAGTTATATAAATAAAATCACCATTTACTACTTTTTTTTCCTAATCGTTACCAAGATCCTATTTTATATAAAAAAATAAATTTAATGAAATAAGTTTAAAAAACATGAGGGACAAATGACACTACCTCATGAATTCTCCCATTTATTATTTAATGAAATAAATTTAAATATAATTATATAATTGATTTTCAAAAACAAAATAGATATACCAAATTGAATTTTAGTAATTATATTAATAATTAATAATCATATTTGTAACGGATTGCATTAAAACCCGATTAAATGATTTTTGTTATTAATATAGATAATATATATTTATCTTATGTTTTTGTAAATCAGTTAATATAATTATATTTTAATACAAAATTAGAAATAAACTATTAGATATACTTTGAAAAGGTTTATTAACTAACCAAATAAAACGTCAATGATGTCTGGTCCAACTAGGGAGGTGTGAGGGTTTGCACGCTTGCATGGTTCCCAGGTTTGAGTCTCGCTGTCCATCTGAAAAAAATATACCTAATAGGTTTGAAAGGGACCGGCGTGTGGGGAAGGGTTCGATCCGGGGGGTTTCTAGCCAAGAGGTTTATCATTGGTCTACACTTGAAAAAAACTAACCGAATTAAGCATTATTATAAAAATGATTGATTCTTTTCTAAAATAACATATTTATATGTCATGAATTTCAAATTTAAATATGTACCTTAAAATTAACCCTTTTTTTAAAATTTGATATGTTATTCTATATTTAAAACTACATTTGTTATGATATTTGACAAATGAATTATAAGCTTTATTGTTATTGGTTTTGGTTAATTATTTAGATGTTAACAATACTTCAAAAGTCAAATAAACAAATTAATAATAACACAATGTAATTAATTAAGTTTTTGTGAGACTTTTCTATTGTTCTGAACAAATAATGAAATAAATCAATCCACATTAATCTTTTTCTATCTATACTAATAAAAGACAATACATGGGGTACATGGAACTACTTCATAAAACCTCCCATTTTATTATTTAAAACAATACATTTATTTTAATATAATTGTTAAAATTCTTATTTATTAACTAACTGAAGTCAACTTTATTAAAAAATATTAATTATTTTTTAAGATAGCGTAGTTAAATGTTATTAAATTTAAATATAAACCGTGTACCTTAAATTAACCATTTTTTTTAATATTTGGTTTTTCACTCTAAGTTTAAAACTATATTTCTTACAGTATTTTTAACAAATAAAATATAATAAATACATTTTATACACGCATGGTTAGAAATACTTTGGCTTTAGAAGAAATTTGATGTCAAATTTCAAAATGAACGATACTCGATTGAGATGGTTTAATATATGAGGAGTTACTTTCAAATTAATTATATATTTTTATAACTTAGCCTAAATAGATTTATTCTTATTACTTTTGATATTTTTGTTTTGTTGTATCTGCAATCTACATGTTAACAACCGCGGTATGGAAGATATATTCTCGAATGTTTGAAAATAGTTTTACGTGAATATGAATGTTTTTTACATTTTTTTATTTTCAGTATAATATATAATCTATTTTTTCTTAATTATACTTATAAATTTATATATATAATCTAAATTGTTTTACCCGTGTATCATACGGGTACATAACCTAATTTATTATAGTCCAAGCATGTAGAATTTGTATTAAAACATCTTGATAAGGTACATATGTATTGAGTTACGTTAGACGTTGCTACCAGCCAACTTAATAAGAGTTTTGCAATAATTGCTTTACTTTTAACTGTACGTTAAAATATTATTGGTGGAGGGGAAATGAAGGATGACCCAGACCATTGGCGTGGGTTTGAGTCCTGATCTCGACCGGTTTTACCGATTATTTCATTGTCGTGCCTTTGGGCGGGTGAGTGGTCGGGTTTTCCCGGGAATTGGTGGCAATTGGTGGCCCGGGTACTCTCGAGTACCTGATTCGCCAAAAGGGTGCCCGATAGTGCTCGGAAATTGATTCGTTGGCCATTCAAAAAAAATATTATTTCGTAACTAGCTATTCGAATGATAGATTATTGTTTTCTTGTTAGTGATCAGCATCTCAATTAATTATATGTTACGTGAACCATCAGAAATGAACCACGAAGGAGAAGTTTGTATCAAACTGAAACCCATCACTGGCCCATTAACATATGATATGGAGTAAAAAGGTGACACCACCTATTCGTCTTTAACATATATTACGTCTTGCTTTCTTGCATGCTTTGATTTCTTTCTTGACCGTTCTTTTTGAAGATTATATATTGAAGTTAATACAAATTTGACACCACTTACTGATTTCTTCCTATTGCCTATAGCGTTGTAACATGAGGCTTACTTTGAAACGTTCATTTTTTCATGATTTTATCATTTAATAACAAGTGTTATTTCTTAATCTATAAGATATGGTAAGTATTATAAACATACAAACATGTTAATATCACCCTGTTGCGAGTTGTATATCATCTTTTGTCAATATATGCAACACGACTATATATGTTTAGAAAAGACCTATTTGACCAATACAGATGAAAATTTCATTTTGACATTGTGTCATAACTCATAACTAATAGATATTGTCTTGGGTTCTATAATAATGGCTTAATTACATATACAAATTAGAAATCGTATTTTCTACAAGTCGAGTCGAGTACTCTCCATACCCTAATGAAAATTTGCCGACATCGCTTCATCAAATGGTGTGCGTAGGGCTTCATAGCTAATTATTCCCAGATACAATGAACCAATATATGTATGTACGTAGAGATGCTTATCAACATTGCACACCGTTTTGTGATAAGCCGATTGAGTTTCTAATTTATTCACGAATAATGATTAATGACCATTCCAATTCACACAATGGTTCTTCGCTATTTTAACTGCGGCAACCCCTTGAGTAAATGAATAATTGTACCATTGAAACAACCCAACCTTTGAAGTAGTCCTTGATAGGCGTCATGTATGTGTGTGAATCATGATAAGAACATGTCATGATCAGTTTTGCTGTTAACCGTCATGCCTGGCCTCCATGAGCAGCACCTACTACTACTGATCCTATCTTTTTTCTTTTTTAGCCTGCTAGCATGAAGCGAGTGTAATTTATTAAAGTAAGAGACTTTCAAAATTCATTTGAATCTTTATGAACTGTCATATGTGTTGATCAATTAGCGAGGGCGGGGCACCCTTTGACAAGGCGGTGCGGTTACTGTTATCAGGTGGTAACACCGCCACCACCCTTGGGGTTTGATTTTTTTTTTTTGTTGTTGATCTATGTTAGTTCTTTTTGAGACGTTTAGTGTTGTGAACAATTTCCCAAAGCATTTGACTATTTCCCCTACAATTAAACCTTTAAACCAACTAAAGCCGCTAGGCAACACCACCGTTTCTCTAGGGTACTTATGGGAGAGTTTGATATTGTAGGATTGGATTTTCTCGATAACACAAGAAATTTAATATACTACGCACGTGACTAGATCGAAGGCGGAATCAAGAATCTAGCTTATTGTTAGACGTGAGATTTGTATAATAATATGACATGAAACACACACACAAAATCACACAACAATTGGGCAACACTTCATCGTATTAGATTAAAATGAGCAAAGGGTTTTGAGTAAGAGTTAATGATGAAATGGCTAAGGGTACTATTTATAGGCTTCCCTCATACGCCTGGATTGTTCTAGGCGTATGAGTCCCTTACGCTTGATTGGGCAGATGTATGAACACCTTCATACGCCTGATAACCCAAAATCATCAATATGTTCATAATTACACCCAAATGCTACAAAAACCTATCGTAATCACTATAAACATCATATAATCATACCTACGAATAATATAGACCCATCACTAGCTAGGGACATACACCAAGTGCACTAATAGTCTCCCCCTTGGACTTGGCTAGTGGTATGCTAACTTAATCAATCATTGAGTTGTGAATGTGTAGAAAGCCGTTCATGGAATCTCCCTAAGGTCTAGCTAATGATCTTTAGCCTTAAAATATTGGTATATGGTAATCTTAAACGTGGGGAAACACACCGCAGTGTACTAACAATCTCCCTCTGAAAACTTGAATAATTGCTGATTTGAGTTTTGGTCGTGGCTTCATGAGATCTCGTCTTGGTCGTCGATTAGCTTTCATGACTTGGGAGGAAACAAGAAATCTCCGCTGTTTTAACTGACAATTTTGTGACAAAGACGAAGTTCAGTATCACCTTCGCTTTCATTTCTCGATTCAAATCTTCTTCAAATTCGGTGGGTGGAGCTCTACCACGATCTGGTGTTTCTGAAGATGGAATATCGGGTTTTTGTTGTTCAGGATGATCTTGTTGTTTAGGTTCGGGTCTTGTATAGCATCAAGCTTTTTCGTTGAGTCATAGTGAGCATACTCGTTGTGTTTGCTCAGTTAAATTCTCAAATTTTGGTAATCTTGAAGTTAATCATTTAATAAACTTTCAAAATTTGTCCATTTGACCACCATTTGGAGAAATGACTCATTGTCCGCCTAAACATTTGAATCTTTTAAATTTCATCCAGAACTTTCAAAACATGTCAATTTTAACTCTTGAATTTTGAAAAATTTAATTTTATTATGTTTCGGCTTCGTATCTAAGATTCCAATTGAAGAATTTAGTATTTTAACATTGGTTGATCGAAAATAAAAATAGAATAAAAATCTTTTTGTATTTTTTCAGAAGTTTAGGCTAAAACAAACTTAAATATTTTTGGATTTTTTGAATTTCCAGTATTAAAGACAAGAAATCAATAAACTAATATGCACAAACAATCTTTTTGCGAGTTTGTCGGGTAGAGAATCATATCAATATACGGACCTGCCAGGATAACCGTTGGTTGATTAGATTAAGTTAGGATAGCCAATAAACACATAATTACCGATATTGTTGGCCCCATGGCATACAAGCTCAAGCTACCTGAAGAGCTCAATTGTTGGATCAGTATGCTCTTTTAACAGTTGCTTGCTTATGAACACTTATGTGTTTTGTAAAGTTAATCAAAGCAGTTTTGCAGCGGAATAAGTTATAAAGTTTCACTATCAACAGTAGTTATTACTCCCCCTGGATGTTTGTAAACTAAAGAAAGTTAATGAGAATCTAAGCAATTGAATGTATATGATAATAAATATGCAAAGAGATTCTCAGAATATGAAATGGTATTTCAAGTTTTAAGCTCTGAAGGATTTCAGTTTTCAATTAAAATCAATGTGTAAACAGAGGGATTAACCCATCTATTTATGGACAAACAAATACATGAACCTTGTTACAAAAGCAAGTCTGCAACAAGTTGTAGTCTTGGAACTTGTACAAAAGATAAAGTAATAATAAACTAATAAACTACTGAAACATAAGGGCGGTGGAAAGATTCTATTACAAGTGTTGATGAGTGACAAACTAATGATGAGTAGTTTTTCTTCAGTAGTTCTCCAGTTGACTTGTCTGGTTTGACTTCAGAACTTCTGATCTTTACTATTCAGTACTTGTTGAATCCTTCTTCAGTACTTGTGTCTTCTTTCTTCAGTAGTTTCATACTTAGAATATTTTGGCAGAAGTAGGAATTAGACTAAGGCTAGCAAAAGAGGTTTCAACAATCCTTTTTATCCTTACAATCTCCCCCTGGATTGATGAAGCCAAAACCTTATCTAATTCTTTATTGTCTTCTTCTGTCTTCAAGTATCTTCCAGATTTCTTTGAACATGGAAGTCTTGAGTTGGTTCAGTTGTTCATTTATGAGAGATCCTTGTTCAGGTTCAAGATGTTGAATTGTAAGCAAGTCTTGTGTAGATAGATTTTTTTAGTTCATTCATAGATTTGAAGGCCTTGCTTGAGCGATCTCTCCTTGTCACTAATACTAAGTTGGAATCAGTAAATGACCATTTCATTATCAGAACTTTAGATTTGTCAAAATCTAAAGTGTAAGGGACCATGCTGGATCCCTGGGATGTTCCTGAGTGAGGGATGTTTTCTACTTCAGTGACCCTCAGGTGGGATTCTCTTCCTTCTTCTGTTTGCACCACATTAGGTCTATCAAAGGTAGGTAAATGATGTTCAGTGATTACCTTTGTGTGCAGTTTATCAGTTATAGTCTTTATGAATTTGGTAAGCAAATGTTGAAGGATCCCTGAATTGTGTCAGCATAGGCTTTTCTTCAATCACAAAGTCTACTTGTACTACTGTATTGCCTTCAAGCAATACCATCTTGAAATCAGTCTTTGTGATCTCCTCTTGCTTCTTCTTGGTAGTAGACTTTGATTGTCTAGCACCAGAAGTTCTAACTACTGATTTGTACTTCTCTGGATTTGCAGCCTTGTCAGCCTTGAATATTTTATATGTGTGAAATAATTTGTATTCTCTCCATTTTGACACTGAGGCTTTTGAACCAAAATCATTGGCTACCAGTTCACCTATTATTTCAGCTCTCTTTGCCCTTCTGTCTTTTTTAGTGGCAATCTTGTCAGCAACAAGTTGAGCTCTTCTTGCTAGCTCATCCATGGAGAGCCCTTTGAGTGAATAAGCTTTAGTTTTGCTATTCTTTGTAATATAAGACATCAGTTGTTGTATCTTGTCATCCTCAGCAACTCTTTATATTGCAGCTTGTTTATTCAACTCTTCTTCATATGCTTTGAGTTTTTCAGTGTAGCTCATATCTTCCCTTGCTTCTAGGCTGTTCCAGATCTCATCTTCCTTGCCCTTCTATTGTACTACAAGTAGACTCTTCTCCAGTAATTCTTTGGACATTGAGATGGGAGAAGGGTTTAGTACAGGCATTTGAGTGGTTATAGGCCTTGGAATAGGAGTTGGAATGTGTTCAGTTGCCATAGAAGGCTCTTCAGTTGAGATGTTGGAAGTGTTAACTGCTGAAGGGTTGATAGAAGTATCAACTACTGAAGGATTGTCTTCAGTAATTTCAGAGTCCTCAGAAGTTTCTTCATTGAGGCCTTGGGAAGTTTCAGCTTCAACTTCAGTTCCAGAAGGAGCCTATCTTGATCTTCTAATTCTTTTTTTGGCTTTCTCTTTCTCTTGTTGTTTTTGTAGAGCCACTCTTGCCTTTATACTGGCTTCCAGTGACTCTCTTGGTTCCTTAATCTTCTCCCCCTTTTTTGGCTTCATCCACTTCTGGAAGCCTGCCAGGTTGAGAAATTCTACCAGATAACTTTGCAAGCTGTCTTGTATTGTTGTCAATTTTGTTGGACAGCTCACTTAGTTTGTGGTTGATCACCTCAAATTGAGTTTTGGTTTTCAACTCCCAAGAAGTTGTAAACGATTTGAGGTGATTGGATATGAGGGTGTTCATCATCAGGTATAGGAGACCATCTGGGCTGCATAGCTGGTTCAAGTCTATGCTAGATGACCCAGGGAATTGGGTGGGCAGTTTTAGTGGAGGGGGTGTTTTGGGGTGATCTTCATAATGTACTGAAGATGCCACTTTAGGGGAATCAGGGATTAAGTAGTCTCTAACCTGATCTGTTGTGACCAGCTCTTTGAGCTTAGAGACATCAGATTCAGGACCTTCACTAGTAGCTGTCAATTCATGTTTTGTGGAGTGTGAATCATCATCCAAATCAATGGAATCATCTGAATCCCTGATTACATCTTCAATGAGGACAGTATCAGTTATATCATGATCTAAGCCCAACCTAGTTGTCTAATGAACCTCTGTTTCTTGGTTCTGAGGAATTCCTACGTCAGGCGTAAAGCCTTCATCAGTAGTTGCCAAAAATGAGGTCTTAGCAATGTCACTTCTGTCCTCAGATCCACCACTGGGTGGTAAATGAGTAGTAGCAGCCTCAAATGTACCTAAAGTCTCTAAGTTTGGGCTTAGAAACCTTGGTTCATCCTCATCTCTTAGGATAGGGCTAATGACATCCATATCCATGTCAAGTTCTGATGGTATTTCCCCTGTTTGATGTGGTTGTTGGGGAATGACATGTGTTGAGGGATTGTCTCTTTTAGCGCAGAGAGAAGTTTGGCAATTTCAATGGTTGTGTGTGATGTTTCTTGTTCAGTAGTTTGGGGTAATGGTTCAGCAGTTTCAAAAGAAGGATCAATAGTTATGGTCTTTTTAAATTTCTTTCTTTTGAAAATAATGGCAATGGCTGCTCTTGTGGGTGTTTGAGATGGATGAGACTAAGAGGATGTTTCAGTCACTTCTTTTACAAGTGCAGATTGCACATCAGCAATTACAGGCATCTCAAGTTCCTGAACTGCCTTTCTTTTAGGGTTGGTGGGTTTTTGTTGTTTGGTTTTCTTGGCCTTTTTGGGTGAGGGTTTGGAAGATGGTGGTTCCATGGGGACTGTTGTTATTCCCCTTGGTCATCTTCTGGCCAGGCAACCGGTTTGTTATGCCTTGAGTATGCTTGTGAGGTTAATGGATTTAAAATAGTTGTTTTTCCCACAAGCACCTCATCTCCAAGTTCTTTAATTATGCATTTCATTATGAACCTTGGATACAACAAAAACTTCTTTTTAGAATTTTGGTGATGCAACACCAACTAATTAAAGAAAAGTGTTGATGCCCTGAATTTTGTTTCATTCCCAATGGAATGAAAAATAGGTTGAAAAGTAGAGGGCATCTGATCATAAGATCCAGTTTTTGGACTCAATCACATGATGATGTAATGAAACAAAAGTTTATATTTTGGTTTAAAATATTTCTTAAAAATGGTTGCATGTGAGAGAGTACCATGGTAACCACACTCTGTCATGGTTAATTGGATTGCAGAGTTGGGAAAATGATCTGATGTGTAACACCCCAACCGATGGCGGAAACATCGGGATGTCACGTATTGATGGTTGTTCAGTAGCTCATGGTAAATAATAAGTTTTAATAAATGATTTAAATAAATTACATACAATTGTTCTAAGAATTTGTACATCAGAATGAAAAATACAAGCTACGCATCTTCAAGCATTAACTCTAATCTTCAAGCATGTTATAACCTGAAACATGTTAAGTTTGAAAATATTTTGGGTCAACAAAAGTTGGTGAGAATTACATATGTTTTGATAATTGAATAAAGCTTGTACAATTCAAGTGTCATGGCAAGTCTAGTCCATATGTGAAAACATACTAGAAGTAAATCGAGTGCATAATCAACCCTTGTGACTGTTGTATTGTGGTACATCCCATACGCTCATGGTTCACTCGATTATGTTATGCGATAACAATCACCTACGCTACCTTTGTAGGAGGCACGTATCCGGGTGGGATTGTCAGTCCAATAAATCTATCATTGTATACCGTCGGCTGATCAATGTTAATGATTATGCTAGAATTGTGCTTACCCTAGTCATGTTTAAGACATAATGCAACATAGAAAAACACATAGACACATTGATGATTGAATTGCATATAGAATGTTGTAACATGTTTCACCCCAAAAAAAATGGTGATAAATATAAAAGGGGCTATGTAAAACTCACCTTAGCAAAATGTTATATCTTGTGAAAAATAGAATATAATGTTGCCCAACAATGCCAAGTATTACCCTATAATTAAGGTAACAAATATTTCTAAGTATTTCTAGTCTACAAATATATATTCTAGGGCTTCGAATTGGGGATAAGTGCTCGTTTGATTAATAAATAAAATGTTTGAATAATAAGAGAAATTTGATAATTAAATAAACAAAAGTCTTTTTGTAAATTTTAAATTAAAGATGGTCACAATAATAAGTATAAAGTATGAAAATAATTTTTATAAAATTATTTTCTTAAATATATAATATTAAATCTATTTATTACAAATTGTCAAATTATAACTTTAATATTTAAAAATATTAAAATTAAAGATTTATTAGATAAAAAATTATATTTCTGTCCCAAATAATTAGAAATAATTTATGTAAAATTTTGGTGCAAAATTATTGAAAAATGAATTTATTATGATTTATTTATGATTAAATCAAACAAAAATTGATTAAAAATATTAAATAAATTATTTTTCAGAAATAAAAATCATTTCAGAAAATTTTAATGTTATATAAACTCAGAATAATTTTTGTAGAATTTTATAAAATCGTTTTGATATTTTTATAGAATTTTATAATTATAATAGAATAAACTTGTAATATTTATTATGTATAATAAATAAATGATTTTTCGGAAAACTAAAAATTGTATAATAATTTTTATTATTATAATATCATATGATAATTTTTATAGAGCTTATAAGCCTCTTTTGGTATTTTAAAATGATTTTAAAAAATTAATAGCAAAAATAAAAATGAAAGGTTTTTAAAAAAAATGTCTTTGTTGTGGAAGGGGATCGAACCAGTGGCCTGAACCGGTCCAAAGGTTTAACCTGCCCATACACAACCAATTGCTCTAACCATCTGTTTGTGCTTTGATTCTCTTCGTTTTACAATTAAACAGTTATGACATGAGTCATCTTCCCCATTTTAAAACTAACAAACCCTAGATTATACAATAATCAGTTTTTAACAAACAATAACCCGATTAAACATAGGGTTATTATTTTTTGAGGGCCGATGAACGAAACCTTCAAAACAATTGAAACTTACAAAGCTTAATTCGTGGTTTTTGAATGGTCAACAGGAAAGTCAAACGAACGAACAAAGGCCTTGAAAGGATGATTTCTACAGAAATTGGAGATAAGGAGAGTATTATCGGCGAGTAATGAGTGTAATGGAGGGTTCAATTTATACTAAACACTCGGCTCATAGGTTTGGAAGGTTTGACCCAAGTTTTAATTAAAAACGTGTAATTTCATCTTAAAAGGAATGATTAGGACGTGTATAATGGCCGGATTTATGGCTGATTATGTTGATTGTGTAATAGACGAGCATGGTTTCCAAAAACAAGGTTGAAGGCCTGTTTACTGGATCAGATTGATGGCTTCTTGGTGTGGTTTTTTTTTTTTTTGGTGCAGCGTTCGAACAGCAGCAGACAGAAGGAATCATCAAAGTTGGAGCGGGGATATATACTTATCGGGTTGGGATTAAAACAAGAATGAGGCATAGTTCAACTGGTTTGTGTGTGTGTGTTTCAATCGGACCGCCCCCAGGCTCGGGTTCGAGTCCTGGGAGGCTTCTCTTTTTTTTTAAACAACAGAAGGGAGGCCGGGTACTGGGCCCCTAGTACTGGGCTCGCTGATGGGCTCAGATTGGGCTTCGAAAAAACAGGCAAGAGGTTTGGGTTGGACTAGGGGGGAAGGTCAAGGGGAGATGGGTTTGGTTTTCTATTGGGCTTAATAATAAGGGTGGGTTCAAGTGAGTGTGTTCTTAAATATATATATTTTTTACCATTAAATAAAATCTGAAATTTTCTTATTATTATTATTATTATTAAAAAGGAAATAATTACGACAATGATGCGAGAAACTTGAATCCAAAGCTTCGATTTTACAGGGGTTATAAATGTAAATAAATGAAAGGGACTAAAATCGGACAAAAGGTAAAATGAAAGGTGACGGATGTCACAACATCCCCTACTTTTAGAAACTTCGTCCCGAAGTTAAAAGAAAAACACAAGGTTGAGGGTGATTGGGTAGAATTTGGGGCAACTGTGATTTTGGAAGTTCTTTTATTGGTAATAGGATAGTGGTTTCGGGTAATTTAGATAGGAGGTCGGGTAGGTGTGAGCTTTAAGAGTTGAATTAGGTTCGTCTGACATCGCAAGGAGAGTAAGAATCTAGCAAACCATTAAGTTTTAGGAGTCCTAAAAGAAATGAGTTGATGGACTATAGAAGAACTAAATGAACTACCAGGTTTACAATTGGTCAACTATCAAAAAACTTTGATAAAATTTCACACTACCTTAACGTACCTGTAAATTCATGATTACGTTTCGGACCGCAATCACCAATTTACCTTACATTAGGGTTTTGTGTCCTTCTATGACTCTACCGATTGTTGAGCAGGTTCGATAGTCTCCACCAGTCGTTGAGTAGGTTGTAGGGCCTCTCCCGACTGTTGGAAAGACATGATGACCTCTACCAATCGTTGAGTAGGTTGTTTGGTAGTCAACTAACTGTTGTACAAGTAAGCAAGTAGGATTTAACTATAGATATAGCAATTAGTTCATATTCAAACAAACATGCATCCAGATGTTATGATAATACTAGAATTTATTACTTGAATCAAAAGTCTCAATACATAGAATTAAAAAGTAGACATCGTTCAAATGGTGGGGCTTGATGTTAAGTAGCTGGAGGGTCCCTAGCGGGGTTATTTGGAGCAGCAAGGGCGTTTGTAGCAGGAATTCGACAAACTTCCGTAAGATGCCCATACCTTTGACAATTGGTACACTGACGGCAGGGCACTTGGGTTGGGTGGTGATACTGGCAGGTGTCACACTTAGGTTGGTTCCCGTTGTATTGTTTGTTGTTGGGTGGGACAGTAGCGTCTATTGCAAAATTCCTGACCTTGCGCCATCCATTGGTGGGGGCCTCAGTTTTAATTTCAACGGCAGGTTGGGGAGTATCCTTTGCAACAGTTTTCTTTTCCCCTTTCCGGGTCAGGGTTCCTGCCTTCACATTGTTATCTGTTAGGGTGGCCGCCAAACGCTTTGCTTCCTCCAGAGTAGCAGGGTTCCTTCTCCACACCGTGTCTTGAATCTGCATCGGTAAGCCACCAATGTATTTTTCGATTGCAATAGGCAAGGGGTGACCTTGTGTGGTAGCAGTAGGCTAAGTTCGTGAAAACGAGTGTTGTAGGCAAGGTTTTCTCCACTATCTTGAGCAAGATCATGAAACTCATCTTCCAGCTTCTTGATTTCATTATGAGGGCAGAATTCTGCCTTCATAATGTCTTTAGCTTGATCCCAAGTTAAGGCCAGTGTAGCTTCGGCTCCACGGGTGCGCTTTTCCTCATTCCACCAAGTGAGTGCTCGCTTATGGAGAACACTCATGGCATAACGGACCTTAAAGTTATCGGGACACTCACTGTTAATGAAGGTATTCTCAATACCCTCGAACCATTGTAAGAGTCCTGTAGCTCCTTATTCTCCACTGAACTTAGGGGGGTTACAAGAATTAAAGTGCTTAAGAGTGCAAGCTGGGAGTCCATTCCCGTTTCCGTTGTGGTTTCCATTACCGTTCCCGTTTCCATGACCGTTTCAATTGCCGTTTTCATTCATCTGGATGACTTGAGCCAGTAAGTTAGGAACCAGAGTCGCGATTTGCTGCGCCATTTGTTGAGAAATGATCGCAGCCAGTTGGGCATCGACACCATTGTTGTTGTTGTTATTGTTGTTGTTGTGTTTAGCGTCGTGGTTGTTATTGTTGCTATTTCCTTCCTCATGATTTCCACCATTGTTATTTCGAGTGCTGCGACGTGGAGGCATGATCTGTAAGAGACACAATGAAATGAACGAGGTTATATAAGGAATGTAATCATTTATTCATTAATTAAAACGAATAAACAAAAACGTTGACTTATCAACGATTCTAGATTCTAATAACATATGAAGACATGCTTTAGCCTATAAGTGAACACTCATCCCGAGAATTCCCAGGTAGGCATCCGGGTGCCTCGTCTGATTGGGATATATGCGCAATGCCAGCCTAGACAGAAGACTCAGAATACAGGCGTTCACCCTTCCAGATTGCACGTGTTCGTTATTAAAATCTAGAACTTCGACGGAATCTCAAGGTGGTTCAGGTTAAACCTGAGGATTTTGTCTTATCAGTCTAAGAGTAGATCCAGTGATGGAGAGCGATCTTCTTGTAAGGGTTAAAGTAGGGATAAGAAGTAGGAGGGAGATAGAGAATAGGAATAAGTAGAGAAGCAAGTAAGAGAAACAAGTACTGGTTAAATCCTATGGTTATAGACTAGATTATTTTTCTAATAACCTAATTCCCTATAACCATGGCTCTGATACCAATCTGTAACACCCCAACCGATGGCGGAAACATCGGGATGTCACGTATTGATGGTTGTACAGTAGCTCATGGTAAATAATAAGTTTCAATAAATGATTTAAATAAATTACATACAATTTTTCTAAGAATTTGTAAATCAAAATGAAAAATACAAGCTACGCATCATCAAGCATTAACTCTAATCTTCGAGCATGTTATAACCTGAAACATGTTAAGTTTGAAAATATTTTGGGTCAACAAAAGTTGGTGAGAATTACATAGGTTTTGATAATTGAATAAAGCTGGTACAATTCAAGTGTCATGGCAAGTCTAGTCCATATGTGAAAACATACTCGAAGTAAATCGAGTGCATAATCAACCCTTGTGACTGTTGTATTGTGGTACATCCCATACGCTCATGGTTCACTCGATTATGTTATGCGATAACAATCACCCACGCTACCTTTGTAGAAGGCACGTATCCGGGTGGGATTGTCAGTCCAATAGATCTATCATTGTATACCGTCGGCTGATCAATGTTAATGATTATGCTAGAATTGTGCTTACCCTAGTCATGTTTAAGACATAATGCAACATAGAAAAACACATAGACACTTTGATGATTGAATTGCATACAGAATGTTGTATCATGTTTCACCCCAAAAAAAATGGTGATAAATAGAAAAGGGGCTATGTAAAACTCACCTTAGCAAAATGTTATATCTTGTGAAAAATAGAATATTATGTTGCCCAACAATGCCAAGTATTACCCTATAATTAAGGTAACAAATATGTCTAAGTATTTCTAGTCTACAAATATATATTCTAGGGCTTCGAATTGGGGATAAGTGCTCGTTTGATTAATAAATAAAATGTTTGAATAATAAGAGAAATTTGATAATTAAATAAACAAAAGTCTTTTTGTAAATTTTAAATTAAAGATGGTCACAATAATAAGTTTAATGTATGAAAATAATTTTTATAAAATTATTTTCTTAAATATAGAATATTAAATCTATTTATTACAAATTGTCAAAATATAACTTTAATAGTTAAAAATATTAAAATTAAAGATTTATTACATAAAAACTTATATTTCTGTCCCAAATAATTAGAAATAATTTATGTAAAATTTTGGTGCAAAAATATTGAAAAATGAATTTATTATGATTTATTTATGATTAAATCTAACAAAAATTGATTAAAAATATTAAATAAATTATTTTTCAGAAATAAAAATAATTTCAGAAAAGTTTAATGTTATATAAACTCAGAATAATTTTTGTAGATTTTTATAAAATCGTTTGGATATTTTTATAGAATTTTATAATTATAATAGAATAAACTTGTAATATTTATTATGTATAATAAATAAATGATTTTTCGGAAAACTAAAAATTTTATAATAATTTTTATTATCATAATATCATATGATAATTTTTATAGAGCTTATAAGCCTCTTTTGGTATTTTAAAATGATTTTAAAAGATTAATAGCAAAAATAAAAAGGAAAGGTTTTTAAAAAAAAATGTCTTTGTTGTGGAAGGGGATCGAACCAACGGCCTGAACCAGTCCAAAGGTTTAACCTGCCCATACACAACCAACTGCTCTAACCATCTGTTTGTGCTTTGATTCTCTTCGTTTTACAATTAAACAGTTATGACATAAGTCATCTTCCCCATTTTAAAACTAACAAACCCTAGAGTATACAATAATCAGTTTTTAACAAACAATAACCCGATTAAACATAGGGTTATTATTTGTTGAGGGCCGATGAACGAAACCTTCAAAACAATTGAAACTTACAAAGCTTAATTCGTGGTTTTTGAATGGTCAACAGGAAAGTCAAACAAACGAACAAAGGCCTTGAAAGGATGATTTCTACAGAAATTGGAGATAAGGAGAGTATTATCGGCGAGTAATGAGTGTAATGGAGGGTTCAATTTATACTAAACACTCGGCTCATAGGTTTGGAAGGTTTGACCCAAGTTTTAATTAAAAACGTGTAATTTCATCTTAAAAGGAATGATTAGGACGTGTATAATGGCCGGATTTATGGTTGATTATGTTGATTGTGTAATAGACGAGCATGGTTTCCAAAAACAAGGTTGAAAGCGTGTTTACTGGATCAGATTGATGGCTTCTTGGTGTGGTTTTTTTTTTTTTTTTTTGGTGCAGCGTTCGAACAGCAGCAGACAGAAGGAATCATCAAAATCGGAGCGGGGATATATACTTATCGGGTTGGGATTAAAACAAGAATGAGCCATAGCTCAACTGGTTTGTGTGTGTGTGTTTCAATCGGACCGCCCCCAGGCTCGGGTTCGAGTCCTGGGAGGCTTCTCTTTTTTTTAAACAACAGAAGGGAGGCCGGGTACTGGGCCCCTAGTACTGGGCTCGCTGATGGGCTCAGATTGGGCTTCGAAAAAAAAAGGCAAGAGGTTTGGGTTGGACTAGGGGGGAAGGTCAAGGGGAGATGGGTTTGGTTTTCTATTGGGCTTAATAATAAGGGTGGGTTCAAGTGAGTGTGTTCATATATATATATATATATATATATATATATATATATATATATATATATATATATATATATATATATATATATATTTACCATTAAATAAAATCTGAAATTTTCTTCTTATTATTATTATTATTAAAAAGGAAATAATTACGACAACGATGCGAGAAACTTGAATCCAAAGCTTCGATTTTACAGGGGTTATAAATGTAAATAAATGAAAGGGACTAAAATCGGACAAAAGGTAAAATGAAAGGTGACGGATGTCACATGATGCATCCACATCATCCAGACCTAGTCTTATTCCCAAAGTAGCTGGAGTGATTGCCATTACTTTCCCTTGGATGGTTGATTTTAGGGAAAGAATCTGATCATTCACTGTCACCGTCTCGGCATTTGCCCAGAACTCATTAAGAGTTTCAGTGTGAATTGGAGGATCAATGGTGAGGGTAGTGAAGTATTGGGATTTGACGACTAAATCAATGATTTCGTCATATTGGGACCAGGCTTCATGTTTCTCAAAGTAGCCTTTTTGATTGTGTCCATGTTTTAGTATTAGAGCCATGTGGTTTGTGTGTGTATTGATTGAACAGTTTTTTTGTTTGTTTGCTTGCAGGTGAGGGTTTGAGAGTGTTTTTGAGAGAGAAGGAGGGAATTTTGCATTTTGAAAGGATAAGTGATGCAAAAGGTGTTTATTAGAAGTTTATGACCGCCCTAGGTCAAACTTCTGAAGTGGGATATGTCTGATTTACTATTATTGACAAAACTGCTGATGAAGAACAATTTTCGTCAGTAGTTCCCATTTTCTCTTCAGTAGTTTGTTAACAACTTAGGAGAATATTTATAAACACTTTATTCATAACTTCTGAAGTTTATTTTATCAGAAGTTAATCATTTTTCAGAAAATATCCCCATACTAATGTTTTGTACATCAGTACTTTCTCTCTTTTTGTTTTTCAGAAGTTTTATGACAGAAAATGTAAGTGAAAGTAAAAATATGTGCAGGAAAATAAAAGAAACACTTACAAACTTAGCATCCCAAGCATAGATACTAAGTTCTGAAATGTTGATGTGTCAAGGGGCTTTGTGAATATGTCAGCTATTTGATTAGCTGTTGTCACATGCTTCACTTCAATCTTGTTTTTTTTCATAGGAATCCCTTATGAAATGATACTTGATTTCAATATGTTTAGTTTTTGAAAACTGAACAGGATTCTGAATGATGCTAATGGCAGATTTACTGTCTACAAGCAATGGTGTCTTGGTTTCTTTGATTCCATAATCAAGAAGTTGATATTGGAGCCATTGTATCTGTGATGTACAACTTGCAGCTGCAATGTATTCAGCTTCAGCAGTTGAAGTTGCAACAGATGTTTCCTTCTTTGATTGCCAGGACACTCTACAGTTTTTCAAGAATTGACAACCACCAGATGTTGATTTTCTTGACATTTTGCACCCTGCTTAGTCACTATCTAAAAAGCTGTTAACTCGGTATTGCTAGAAGCAGGATACCAAATTCCAAGAGTAGGAGTTCCTTTCAGATATTTGAAGATTCTTTTGACTGCAATGAGGTGTGATTCCCTAGGAGCTGATTGTTATCTAGCAAAAACACATGTTGAAAACGTAATATCTGGTCTAGAAGCAGTTAGATACAGAAGGGAACCTATCATACTTAGATTGATGTATAAAAGTTTCATTTGTTTGTTGTTTAGTCTGTAGTCCTAAAAAGTACTGCAGTTCTCCTATTGTACTCATCTCAAATTTTGATTGTATGAGTTTCTTGAATTCATCACACAATTTTGTGTTAGTTGAACCAAATATGATATCATTAACATAAATTTGAACAAGTAAGACATGATTTCCAACATGTTTTATGAAAAAGAGTTTTATCAATGGAGCCTCTTGTAAAGTTATTTTTGAGTAAAAAGTTTGAAAGTGTTTCATACCAGGCTCTAGGAGCCTGTTTTAGGCCATACAAAGCCTTGTCAAGTTTGTACACCCACTCAGGATGTGAAGGATCCTCAAACCCAGGTGGTTGACAGACATACACTCCCTCTTTAATTTTTCCATATAAAAATGCACTTTTAACATCCATTTGAAAAACTTTAATTTTGTTGGAAATTGCATAAACCAAAAATAACCTGATGGCTTCAAGTCTTGCAACTGGATCAAAGGTTTCATAATAGTCAATTCCCTCTTCTTGAGAATAACCTTGTACCACCAGTCTTGCCTTGTTCTTGATAATCATACCAGCTTCATCTTGTTTATTCCTAAAAACCCATCTTGTGCCAATTGGTATCTTGTTTGGTGGTAAGGGACATATTTCCCAGACCTGTTGCTTCCTAAATTGGAGAAACTCTTCTTGCATAGCTTGAACCCAATTGTTGTCTTTGAGGGCTTCTTGATACTTCTTAGATTCCAACTGAGAAATGAATGCTGAGAAGAAGCAAAAGTTGTAAAGTTGGTTTCTTGTGAGAACACCTGATGCAATATCACCCATGATTTGATCCAATGGATGATCCTTGTGTTCAATCAGTTGTTATAAACCATTGACAGGTGTAGGTGGCTCTTGTACTTCTTCAAACAAACCACTGAGGTTTATAATATCTGGTTCAGCTGTTTGAACATCATCAGTAGTTGTAGGAGCTAAAACAGATGTTTGAGTTTGTACATCAGCAGTTGTTGAATCAGAAGTTTGTGAAACTTCTGATGGTTTAAAAGTTGACTTAATGACTGTATTAGGAGTCCATGGTATAGGATCCTCATCATCAAACCTTTGATCACCATAATAAATAGGTTTAGATGAAATGACAATCTTTTCAGGTCCGAAATGGAAACTGTCAAGGTCAACGAGTTCAGCAGGATGTGCTGGAATGAGTGTGTGTTTTGACTCATTGAACTTGACATTCAGTGTTTCTTCTACTATCTTGGTTCTTGAGTTATAAACCTTGTAGGCTTTTCTAGTGGAAGAATAACCAAGAAAATAACCTGAATCAACTTTTGCAGCAAACTTTGAAATAGAGTCTTTAATGTTTAGAATGAAACATTGACATCCAAAAGCCCTGAAAAAGGAGAGCTTAATGCCATGAAGAACTTCATAGGCAGTTTTGGAGTGTCTCTTGTTGACAAGGACTATATTCTGAACATAACATGCAGTGTTGACTGCTTCAGCGCAGAAATACAATGGTAGGCCTGAATCAGCTATCATTGTTCTTGCTGCTTCAATTAGTGTTCCGTTCTTCCTTTCTACCACACCATTTTGTTCAGGAGTTCTGGGAACACTGAATTGTCTATTAATCCCTTTAGAAAAGTAGAATTCATCCAGATTTTTGTTCCTGAACTCTGTCCCATTGTCACTTCTAATGGCTTTGACAGAAAGATAATATTGTTTCTCTACTTGTAGAATAAAGAACTTGATGATTTCAGCTGCCTCATCCTTGGAAAATAAGAAGAAGACCCATGTGAATCTTGAATAGTCATCAATGATGACTAAGCAGTACTTCTTCTTACCAAGGCTCATGATTTTGACTGGCCCAAATAAGTCCATATGGAGAAGTTGAAGACATGCAGTTGTTTTTTATTCTTCAATAGACTTATAGGAGGACTTATGCTGCTTTCCCTTTAGATAGGATACAAAGTGTTCTTGACACTGGTATACTTTCAAGGGTAGAACTCTGACCAATCCCATTTTTGTGACTTTATTTATGGTTTTAAAGTTCACATGGCCAAGTCTCCTGTGCGAGAGATTAGTCTCTGAAGTCGTTGCCCTTGAGAAGAAACAGGCAGTGTTGTTTAGTACTTTGTCCTTCTCAATGTCCACTGCATAGACATTGCCACATCTTTTGGCTATCAACAAAGTATGATCTTCAATGATCTTCTCTATCAACTTCTGGCCTTCTGGTGATATGATCTTGCATGTTGTTTTTGTGAAAAAGGAAGAATATCCTTTATCACACATTACTCAAGGTTTTCAACTAGATTGACCTTGTCAAACTGTATTTTGCCTGAAGAGACATTGCCATGTCCTAGCACATATCCCTTGGCATTGTTCCCAAAGGATACAGATCCTTCTCTTTGACGGATAAAATTTTTTATCAGGTATCTGCATCATGTCATGTGCATTGAGCCTCCACTGTCAACATACCAAATGTTATTTAAGCCTCTGGAGACCCTCTACACAAAGTAGCAAATTAGTTAGATTTGGGAACCCAAGCCAATTTGGTTTTGGGTTTGCTCTTGAGAACATTAAAAATTTGTTCTTGACCAGGTTGAGGAATCCATGTCTTTTTGGCTATGAATTTTTCATTAAGAGCAATGGTGGTATCCTTTTGAGGACCACTATCAACCTTGGTCATCAGTAGTTGTACCATATTCATGAGATCTTTAATCTTAGCAGTTTGTCCAACTACTGATGATTTAGGTCTAACTACTGAAAGAGAATTTTGAGAAAAAGACTTTTGTTGAGATTTCATCTTTTTCTGAGAAAAGGTGTTGCCTGATTGTTGTTTGTTGGGAAAGAAAGTTTATTTAAAATCATTTGTGAGTTGTTTTCCCGCAACCAGTTGTGAAATTTTCTTGTTATACTGATTTCCTTTTCTGTATCTACAAAATTCTGTTTTGTGGTTAAACAAACCACAAATTTCACATTCTTTTGCCTTCTCTTTTTCATTTAAATGCAAATTTCTGACAGTCTTAATTTGATTTAGGTCATCAGTAGTTTTTAGGTTCTCAACTCCTGATGTAGATGAAACTACTGATGGGTTAAAGTCATATTTGTTCAGTACTTCTGAAGAACTTTCTTTTCAATTTTTAGAAAGTTTTCATGAAAAGATGTGCATTCTTTCTTTTCAGAAGTTTGATTTTGAACTATTTTCCTCCCATCATCAGTAGTTTTGGGAGAAAAATTAGTTGGTGTTTCAGTGTGATTGTACCGTATCCCAAACCTAACATTTGATGCACTTTGTTTGTTAAGCAGCAGTTGGTACACTTTACATGACTCAACCCATTTCTCACATTCAACCTTGGTGTTAGCAAGCTCTTTTCTAACATTTCCTAGGTCTTCTATCATGATTTTAAGTTGTGCTTGGGTTTCAATAGCATTATTTGTCAATTTAGAATTTTCTTTTGATTTTGCAGCAAGTTTTCTTTCTAAATCACATTTTATTTGAGTATACTTTCTCTTTGAGTCATTGGTCTTACCTTGTAAATGCACATTGGTCTCTCTTATAAGAGCAAAAGATTCTTTGCATGAGTTTGAACATAGTTTTGCAAAGATTCTTTTGATACCTTAGATAAGGCAGATTTAGAGGTGCAGCCCTCAAATACCATTAAGGCAAAGTTCTTTCTGCCATTGTCATGTTCTCCCCAGTTGATGTTAAACATTTTGTTGTCTGCATCAGGATTGCACTTAGTTGTGTCAAAAGGAAGACTACTCCAGTCAACATACTCTGAAGTAAAAAAGACTTTGTTGTGAGGGTTGTTGAGTTTGTGGAGGTTGTTGAGCTGCAGGAATGGAAGGCATTCGTTGTTGGCTCTGCATTTGTTGAGCAGGCATCTGCACATATTGTATTTGTGGCACATATTGGATTTTTTGAGCTTGTGCCTGTACAAAATGTGCACTTCCCTATGTTCCATTATTCCTATTGTAACTAGGTTTAAACTGATTTCCAGACTATTGTTGGTTATAGCTAGAGCTTCTACACTCTCTAGAAAAGTGTCCCAACTTCTAACACTTGTGACATCAAAGTTTAGATTTGTCAAAACCAACTTTTGTTGAACTGTTCGGTCCTGGAAATTTCCTTCCAGACCTTTTGTAAAATTTGTTAGTTTTTATACTTAAGATGGCCAGTTGGTGTAAAATGTCCATCTCTTCTAAGTCATCACTGCTAAAAATTTTCAAGTCATCCATGATAAAACTCATGTTATCAGCAGTTTGACTATTTTCATCATTGTCATAAGCTGGATATGATCTTTCTGATGAGATCCCAGCAGTTATGTCAATGTGGTCAAAAGGTCTAAAATTATTTGGACAAGAAGGTGAGTCTTGTCCCAACAATGTTGTACTACCTGGTACATAGTCATCCGTTGTTTTACCAGAATTTTGCAACGTTTTCTTTTGATCAATTTCTCTTTCAAAAGTTAGCAATCTCCCATGTAATAGTGTAAGGGTGAGGGAGTTAAAATCTGGTGAAGATCTGAGTACTATAGAGTAAGTTTCCCATTTTTCTGGTAATGACCTTAAAAATCTATGAAGCATAGATACATTTGTGTAGGTTTGACCATTTAATTTCAACTCAGAAATTAATGAGGAGAATCTTTCAAACTGTTGTGTCAAAGTTTCCCCATTAACATGAGTAAATGTTTCATAATGCTGAGCCATGATTTCTCTGGTGTTGGCAATCACCTCTTCAGTTCCTCCAAACTGTTCTTTTAGGCAGTCTCAAAGCTCTTTGGCACTTTCACAATGTAAAAGTCCAGAGTATATTTCATTTGGGAGTGCCATTGCCAACATAGAGAAAGCCTTGGCATCAAGCTCAAGTTTAAGGAAATCATCATCTGTGTAGTCTTTTGGGTCTTTACGTATTTCCACTTTAGTTTCAAGGTTTATATTTACTGGTTTGTGAGGACCATACATCATAGATCTCCAACACCCAGTGTTGGTCTGAGACAGAGTATGTGCCAACCTTTTTTGCCATATGTTATATTCTGAAGGAACAAGCATGGCAGGCTTATTGGCAGAACCAGTATTATGAGGATCCATTTTTAAGAGTATTGATTTGTTAAATTTCTTTCAAAGTGATGGATGTTGAAAAAGGTGAACTTTTATCCTATATTGAATATCAATAAGAGCCTATGTCTGATTCTCAATTTGTTAGATTGATATGTGATCAGATAAACCAGTGCTCTGATACCAATTGTTGGATCAGTATGCTCTTTTAACAGTTGCTTGCTTATGAACACTTATGTGTTTTGCAAGTTTAATCAAAGCAGTTTTGCAGCGGAATAAGTTATAAAGTTTCACTATCAACAGGAGTATTTACTCCCCCTGGATGTTTGTAAACTAAAGACAGTTAATGAGAATCTAAGCAATTGAATGTATATGATAATAAATATGCAAAAAGATTCTCAGAATATGAAATGGTATTTCAAGTTTTAAGCTCTGAAGGATTTTAGTTTTCAATTAAAATCAATGTCTAAACAGAGGGATTAACCCATCTATTTATAGACAAACAAATACATGAACCTAGTTACAAAAGCAAGTCTACAACAAGTTGTAGTCTTGGAACTTGTACAAAAGATAAAGTAATAATAAACTAATAAACTACTAAAACATAAGGGCGGTAGAAAGATTCTATTACAAGTGCTGATGAGTGACAAACTACTAATGAGTAGTTTGTCTTCTGCAGTTCTTCAGTTGACTTGTCTGGTTTGACTTCAGAACTTCTAATCTTTACTCTTCGGTACTTGTTGAATCCTTTTTCCGTACTTGTGTCTTCTTTCTTCAGTAGTTTTATACTTAGAATATTTTGGCAGAAGTAGGAATTAGACTAAGGCTAGAAAAAGAGGTTTCAACAATCCTTTTTGTCCTTACAGTGGTGTTCATGACACATTCCACATATCCAATCTTAAAAAGTGTTTATCCGATGAGTCTTTGATCATTCCTCCTTTAGAGATTCACATCGATGATCAACTCCACTTCATTGAGGAGCCAGTCGAATGGACTGATTGGAAAGTCCAGAAATTGAGAAGGAGCCGAACAAAACTTGTCAAAGTCAGATGGAATGCAAAACGTGGACCCTAATTTACATGGGAACGTGAAGCCCAAATGAGACGCAAGTATCCCGCTCTTTTTCCAAAGACTGCTGAACCTAGTAAGAAAACTCGATTTCGTAGACGAAATTCCAAAACAAGGGAGAATGTGACGCCAATCAACGAATCAGGTCAAGATATGTACACATTTTACTTAACCATGTTATTTCATGTGCACAATAGTCACTTTTAGCACTCACTATACCCCCTGCCGGTCTAGTAAAGCCCAGACTATTGCAGAAATTCAATGGATTATCTATTTATGCATTCAACACCCGAAATATCCAGAACAATTGGCATGGAACAATCAGGTCAATCCCGAGCTCAACAGAGAGCAACCAGATATCCAACTATTATGTACGAACAATACAACAATACACGTGACATTACCAAAGCGGGAAATTTACAATTCCACTCATATCCGAAAAATTCACAATGTGTTTAATACTACTAAAACATACAAAGTCATTAAACACTACCACGGAACAAGCATGTATTAGCATAAGAGAATAACACACACAATAACACATATTTGTCCACAAATAATGAATGTATCCGTGACACAATCAATAATACTAGTGTTACAACCACACTCGTTATTAGCACCTTGGTTTGATCACACACATATGTTATAATCCAATGATCCAAATCCAAGGAGGTTAGGCATCTATAACACTTTAAATAATCATCCATATCCATGAGCAATCGGCCCTATCTACATACATATATACACACAACATGTTAATCCAATTATACAATCATTGAAATCCATGTGTTGGTATATACGTAATCGGCCACCAAATCCACCATGTACATGACTTCATAACCCTTCCTACATCAATAATAAGTTAGACAATCCACAACCAAACAAATTTATACATACATATATATATACACGGACATGGACATGGATATGGATATTGAGAATGTTTTTCTCTTGATTACACTAAATTAGGATCTTTCATTAATCCAACACCTGTCCCATGAGAAGATGCTTGCTAGTTTGATATAACTAATAACAACTAATCGCCTTCCAGTTTCCTATACAATCTGCCAATATAGACAACATACATATAACCTTGACAACTTTCTTATACTAAAATTGAAGCCTAAAACTAAGTACACCACAACTAACATAAGTGCTCCTACTTAAACTTGAATGATCTTCTTTCTTTGTCTTTACTCCCGGCCGAACACGAAGGAATACACAAGCCGAAGTCCCTTTCATATCTTTCGTGTTTATGGCAAGGTAATCATCATGCATCATATACCACAACTTACCACAATACTCTTTTGGGTAGAAAACAAACACACCTCTTCCTTCCTTTCTCTTGATTTCGGTCGATGACACACCACACAACACCTCATAGATCACCATTAAGGATGTTTGTCACCATTAACCATGCATGACAATAAAAGACAAATTTGATTCACTTACACACTTATGTGATCTTACCATCCATCTTAATCCATTCTTAGACTTTTCCACTCTCCAAAATAGAAGATTTCCTTGTCTCTTCTATTCGGCTGATCCCAAGAAACAACACACCTCATATTTTGTCAAACATTATCACTAAGAGGGAATGGTACTCTCAAGAGCTACAAGAATTCATGAGAGAAGCTTACCAAACTATCGGCTATATATATGGATCAACCACACACACAATTCACACAACAAAAACTCACAAACTCTCCTCTCTATTCTCTTGCAATCAACACTTACCCAAACCAACCAACCGACCCATCCCTTTTTTTCATTGGCTAAACACACCAACAACCTCATCATCAAGCCACTTGAAGACGCACGAGGCTTTATTGAGCTAATACAAGATCAAGGGAACTCTAGGTGTTTTAAAAAGCCTCTTTACTTGCATAATACTTCTCTTAATAGTCGACCTCAATAACAAACCAAACAAACGCACTTAAATCTTGTGTAATCGGTTTAACTTAACATAATGTAGTATGTTAATAATCACAAGCTTTCTATACATTGATCTTTGTTTAAAAAACTCATCATATGTTAATTTATATACTCGCAAACACACACAAATAATGCAAACTTTAATGGATCGACCCTAAACATGTTTGGTTCCCTAGGCTGAACAAGTATGTGTATATAGACATGATAAATGGGAAAGTAAAACCAAACTTTGAAACCAAACAAATGAGTAAACACACTTGACATGACTCAATTTAGATGGTATGGAAGACCTACATGTTCATGAGTCCATATAGCACCACATACGGGTTCATAGGGATCGAACATGCTCCACACAAAATCAGATCTGAACCATATAATGTACAAAATTTTTGACTATAGATACAACATATATTAAAACAACCTTAACATGTGTTAACTACACATTTAACACTATAATATTAGAACCTATGTTAAAACATTTGTTTTTTTCAAAGAAAACACCACACGTGTTGGATTGGGAAATATTCCATAACCCATGATAACGTGTGGGCCCGTTCTATTAACAATAGATACGTTTTTGCACTAAAACTTCTAGAGATCACAAAACCATACACTTTACAAAGTACACATGAAACACGTAATAATTATCACGTTCACAAACAATGGCTCACATGTAACAGACACAAGGGTCCACAAGTCGGGTGAACAGCTTGTTTGGTAAACGATAAGAACGTACAACTTATCATGTCCTTGTTAATCATAGGATAACGGTTGTCAGGATAGTAGCTTTTCTATTTTTCTACTTCACTAGACTTTATCTGCAGTTATCAGGTGAGTTTCACGGCCCCGTTTTACTATTTTACATTTTGGGGGATAAACATGCTACATTTCTAGCACGTTACATTTTGGGTGATATTCTATCATGACTACCATGTGAAACATGAGACATTAGGTTCATGAGCTCAACAGTCCTTGTACTTACATTTACATTGTAACCATTAGCTAACAACAGCCATACAACACTTAAATAGATATATTGGGTTGACACCCCCACTCTTGGTTAGTCGCTCTAACCGGTTATATACAAGAGAGTGTTAGTATTCTACTATATATATGTATATATATATATATGTGTGTGTGTGTGTGTGTGTGTTGTCTTTATTGTACAATGCGCGAGGCACAAAAGTCAAGAGGTTTGGTTACAGGACTCATGGTTGGCACAGTAATCATTAGCTTAGCTAGCTTTATTAGTCATACACAAATTTCACAAGCACTTTACATATTACATTAAAACATGTGAACTCACCGACATTATCTTGATAAATCTTTTAAGCATGTTTTTCAGGTAATTGATCATTGAGGACGGAAATTTAAGAGAGGGGTTCGAGTGCACATCCTATGGTATCATCACCTATACCGGTCAAGATTTAACAATGTTGGTCATGTTATGTTTTGACAATTAGCCCAGTGATTTTAGACAATATTACATTTATCTTAATTATGTAAGACTTAAATTTTCATTTGATGGTATCTACTTAACTTACATGTTATGTGTTGCTCGAACCTTGTACTTGAAAACCTTTCGAATCACATCCCGATCTTGGCGGGGTGTGACATGATCCTTCAACAACTTCAGCATCCCACTTTAGTAACGGTATACAATGATCTTAAACAAACCTAAATGATTTTAACAAGGTTCACATTTCTGAACCATCAAATAAACCTTCATAAAAACTTTATTTAACTTTTAAAATAGGTTAAACCATGGCGAATATGAATCATATGACCGAACTAGGGTAACACTTAAACATAATGGAGGTAGTTTGAATCAAGACAACTACTGATTTGTTCTAACCAAAGCAAATTGTTTCTAGCTAAACCAACAAAAAGTATTAAAGCGGCTTTTAAGTACTTCCTAACATTGCAATGTACTTTGCAAAAAGTATGCTATCAAAACAATACCTTAGACCCAACGTCCATGTGACAACCGGAAACTTCCGATCAACACTGATATGATTTTTATGATTTGAAATAAATATTTATTATAAATATTGTTAACTATAAAGTTTCGGAAGTTTACCTATCGTTTTAACAATTGAAACTGCGACTTATTTAATTAACGCGATTTAAAACGTGCGTATCGAACGTGCGCATCGGGTGACGAAAATAATCTTATATTTGCTCGGTTTTATTATATTTTTAATTTTGAATAAAAAAAACTAATTTTTGTGATGGGTTACGGATCCTGAATATAAACCGAGTCGCATTACGTTTAATCGGGTTCGTATACGCGGTAATAACCTACCAACCCTAACCCTACCTATAAAATCAACATAATCCTCTCATCATCTTCATCATCAGCCGCTATACACCCTCTCTCTCTCTCTAGAATCTCTGCAGCTCCCTCTCTCTCTAACTCATTTCTCTCGCAGCTCTCTCTCCCACCTTTCTTTTTAGTTGCAGCCAGCCACCACCCTCCTTATGGTGGTGGCGGCACGTGGATCTTGGCCCGAGATGGGTTGTTGTGGTTGTGCGGGGTTTACATGGGAGGCGACAGATCTGTTAGTGGATCGGGTGAGGGTGGTGGTCTGGTTATGGGTGTGTTTGTTGAAGGTGGATTGTGGTGGTTATTCGTAGGCCAGAGATGATGTTAGGGGCTGGTTACTTGTGTTCCGGTGGTGGGAGGTTGTGACTGTGACCCAAATGATGGTCGCGACAGGTGGGTTGGTGCTGGTCATGGTTTCGGGTGGTTAAGGAGATGGTTGTGGAGGTCTCGGCTGATAACAATGGGGCTGATGAAGGTTGATGTTGGGGTCGTGGGGTTTTTCGGTGGTGATTTAGCTCTCATGGTAAGTTCCAGCGCTGGGTTCATGGGTTGGGTTTGGTTTTCGTTGGAAATAATCCGGCTCACAGTGATGGGTTCGTAATGGTTTTTAGGTTGGCGTTGGGTTTCGTTGATGGTGGTGGTTCGTGGTGGTTATGGTCAGGTTTGACAATGGTTGTGGTTATTGATAGCTGGTCTCGGGTCTGGTCTTAGTCCAGGTCGCATACGGTTCGGGTCTCAGGTCCTTGACTGATGGTCGAGTCAATTGTTCCGGTTTGGTTTGAACTCAGTCAGATTTGGTCGAACCAGACAACTCGGGTTTTGGTCTGGATGTTCGGGACAGATTCAGCTTTGTGTTCAGTCACGGGTTCGGGTTGGGTCTGGTTTTGGTTTGGACGTGGTCAAGGCGTGGGTCAGCTACAATCAACACTTGTGAGATCTGTTGCAAGTCAGTTTGGGTTTTGGTTAATCTAGGCCAGTCACGGTTCGGGTTAGGTTCTGGTCCAGGTTCGGTTATGTTCGGGTCGGGTCAACAGTTAGATATGGTCAACGTTCTGGTCAACGGCTCGGTGTGCGATTCGGTATACTTATAATCGTGTTATTATTACTTTATTTGTATATTTATAAATATTCGATATTTGTAAATATTATATATTTATGAATATTATATATTTATAAATATATTGATATTGAGGAAATAGTTTTAACTCGCGAACGGACCGAATGATAATAATAATAAACGGTAACTACATTATATATCGAACGATTTGGTAAATGGATAACTTAACGTGACTTATCATATTGAACATCGGACTAAATAACATTGGACTATATTTTCGGACTATATTTTATATATATTGCTATATATATATATATAAATAAGTATACATAGGTGACGAAACGTATAGTCTCGTGAATCGGAAATGTGGATAAAAGGACTTGATGAATTGTGTTTGAAAGATGATTTTGGGGAAAATTGTAGACAACGGGTGTTGTCTGGTTTGTACAAAAACAGAGGAAACTCTGCCCAAATTTTTATAAAATCAAAGCGTAACGAACTACTATTTCTATAAATAAATTCCCCCTAAGTGTTTTGGACAAATAAATCGAAATGCTTTCAAGGTCTGTTTATTCGTAACGATAAAGATGATTTCAAACAATTTTTGGGAAAAAGTAACAAATGTTATTGATCGGTTTAATAACTAAATTTGTATTTCCTCGAAGGGAATTTTCTAAAATATAATTACGCAAAACAAATACATTTACATGATTTGCGAGACGAGCTACGATTCAGGATAATTATACGTTTCGGGGTACTAGTCCAACATGGTTTATACACAAATAGTAACAAGTGTGCAACTTGGGTGTTATGTAATATGAAAATTAAGATAAGTCATGATCGGTTCGTCGAGTTGACACGTATTGAGACTCGCGTTGGTACACATGAGTCTAGACAGTCGGATAGATTATCTTTTAGGCGGTTAATGAGCTAGGCTTATGTGTGATAGACTGTTAAGGTGTCCTTTGTTGGTAATTAGGGCACGAGGAAGTCGGTTGAGGTTTCAGGCTTTGTTTGCTAGCTTAGCACGGAAATTAAGGTGACTTCATGACCCCACTTTTTATTGTTTTTGTAAATGTTTTCGGGGGGGGGGGGGGGGGGGGAGAAGACATGCTTCTTTTATGAAAATTGAGGAATTTTGTGACACCCGGCAAATTCAGGTTAACAACGTTGTCTAAACTAAAGTCTACCTTAGCGAGTCACGCGTATATTATACTTAACTGGGTTAGTTAAGTCGTGTTATGGTTCGGGAACTATCAGTTTAGTATAGAGGATCATTGGATGTTAGTCTAGAGGTGCATTAGATGTCAGTCCTTAACCAAGTGTACAAGTGGTGATGATTCGTAGAATCGTCAGAGCATAGGGAACATACAAGTCTCGAGTCCCGGGAATTGGTGAACGGGGGTAAATATGTTTGTTTGCAAGTATTATGTGTTTACAATCATTATGTGACTTGTCGGTATGTGAAAATGTGTTAACATATGTTAAAACGGGGTTTAACGCGCAAAATACACGGAACCAACCCCTATAGGCGATTAGGGGAGGCTAATCGCCTATAGGGTATGCGATTGGGCCTCATTGGGGGCGATTGGGTGCTAATCGCATGCCCTAGGGGGCGATTAGACCCTAAATGCATGAAATGTCATGCGATTAGCAATCCTAATCGCGTGTAACTGCTGCATAATCGCATGGAACGAGCTGGACGACTAAAAACGACTATAAATACAATACTTGACCTCCTAAACTTCATATTAGCAACCCTAGTCGTCCCACAACTTGCCCAAACACACACACAACCTCTGGAACACGATTTTGGATCAAAACACAAGATTTCAAGCCTATTACATCAATCTATCACAAATCTAAGGTGTGGTTTTCATTCATGCAACCTTTATTAACGTTTTTATTGAATTCCTAATGGTCCAGACCTGTTTTAAAACAAATAAGTCTTCTGAAAATCGTTAATAAGCATTGTTAATCGGATTCTAACTATCATGCATGTTATATGTATGTTTATGATTAAAAGATAGGGTTTTTATGATTCAAGAAGGATGATTAACATGTTATTAAGGTAGTTACAGATTGATGATGATGGCATGATGATGAAATCTGAGTTATTGTTAATTAGGGTTACGGTTTTGCATGCTAATTTGATGTTTCATGTTATGTGTATTGTCTTTAAAATTCATGATTGCATTCAGGGCTGATAGATCGAGGTTAAAACGAAGGATTTTGATGGAAATATGTTTGATATAGTTGTTGGGTTGATATTTGATGTTTACACACGTTCTGGGATTGATTTGGAGTGTTAAATGCGCGAAAAACCGGAACAGCAATGTTGTAGGCGATTAGCAACCCTAATCGCCTATGCTATAGGCGATTAGGAGGCTAATCGCCTGATATGACACCCTAATCGCCTATAGTATAGGCAATTGGGGGCTAATTGCCTTCGTTGCATGCAATTGTGATCCTAATTGCTAGTTAAGTCCTGAAATGCATGTCTTATGACTTAATTGCTAGTGAAATACATGTCTTATGACCTAATTGCTAGTGAAATGCATGTCTTATGACCTAATTGCTAGTGAAATGCATGTCTTATGACCTAATTACTAGTGAAATGCATGTCTTATGACCTAATTGCCTATAGACTCCTGAAATGCATGTCTTATGACCTAATTGCCTATAGTATAGGCAATTAGCATTCCTAAATGCATGTTGACTTTCATAATCGCTAGTTGACTTTTTCTAATCGCCTGTACTGCTGCTGTAAGTATATTTTGACATGCCGAGACCCGATTTGACACCTAGGAACATGCTAGGTACCCCGTAACATATCTAATAACTTGGTAACATGTGTTCGGACTTATTTATGTGGTACTTGAACTACGTGCTAGACTTGTTGGACTTTAACGTATGTTAAGTGTGATTGCATGATTGTATGTTTGGGAGTACAAGGATAACACAGGGAGTCTCGGGTCACCAATGGGATGTCGAGTCTTGTACATTGGGTTAATTTAACAGTCACGGTGTTTTCAAACGAACTTGGTTATGGTCTGGACATCTAGGGACTAACTAACCTACGGGTTATTAGTATAAGTACCTGTAACTGTCATATGTTAGGTCGCCGCTTTACGGGGCTTGCATAGCTTGCTGATATTATTCGTATATCGAAGTAACGCAACCTAAGGTGAGTTTACGGCCCCTCTTTTAACTGGTTTCACTTTTCGGGGGAGAAAACATGTGTTAAACTGATGTTTTGGTAACAACTGTCATACTATGGGTTTTCTATGGTTTACTATACGATCTTTGGAAGTCCCGGGGGAAACCATGAATGTGCGGGTTAGCACAACGGGGAAATGTGAATAGATCTATTGGGAGTGACCAACCCCGCTCGTCGGCTTGGAGGGCCGGGCGAGTGCATATTGTCTCAAACAGGAACTGGTTTACTATTCGGGCACAACATCTGGTTTGCGAGTTAGTAATGGTTTTCCAATCTTAGTGGTAATAAACATACGCCTAGCTAGCTTACATTGGTTTGCAAATTGTTATAGTATGGACAGGTTGAACTTGGTACTTTGATTACAAAACCTGTAAACTCACCAGCATTTTTGTGCTGACGTAAACTTTTACATGTTTTCTCAGGTCGCTAAGGTAGAACAATGGAACTAGGGCGCACGCGTCTGCACAGCGTCTAGTTAGGATTGCATGTTTTTCAAACATTGGATAATGTGGTTTACTTTTGGGATTATGTTTTGAGAATAAGCTTCTGCTGTAACTGAAGATTTAAACTATGTTTTTGAAATTGCATATGTTAATTTAGACTTGTTTATTGTGATCGTTGGTTTGGATCCTGGTTTGTCATGCGCCTCGCGGTAAAACTCCGCAAGTAGATTTTGAGGGTGTGACAGATTGGTATCAGAGTCAATGGTTATAGTGAACTAGGACTGCATGTAGAGTCTAGTCTATAGCCGAGTCACACACACTAGACGATCACTTAGTACTAAACATTATGGTGGATTACGTATTGGCTTATCGGGGTGTCCCTATATCATCTGACCTTCCTATGTTACATCATCCGTTCTATCTTATGTCGGGTTACTTGTTTTCTATGCAGTGTGGTATATTGGGGTAAATCGTGTACTCTTGAGATTTGTCCAAGGCTCGGACATCTCCCTTTCATACTCCAATAGAAACATTTGCCATAGATTACCGTAGCATTACGGTGTATAGCTAAGAGTCTATGTTCGGTGATTTGAATTTTGAACTAGGAGAACACTTGGAGGACCATGTAGAGCGGTTTATCATTTTGGGTGCACACAAAATCATAAACCGAAATGCATGAAAGCCCTAGTGAGCTCTGGGTTTGAATGGATAGTCCTGAGTTGGATCTAGCTTTGATCTTGTAAATGCTAGTGGTTACCATTAGCTGCGAAACTAAATTTTCTCGTACTTTCTGTCAGAATCATGTCTGGAGTACGAGGAGGACGTGGAGGTGGTCGCAATGGTGGACGTGGTGGTGGTCGCGGTGGTGGTGGTGGTCGTGGAGGTGTAAACCTATCACAGGATGATCTGAACAACTTGCTACAAGCTGCCTTCCAGTTAGGGCACAATGGTGGTGGTAAGTTGATTTATCCACTTCTGCCTCATTAGTGAATCTTGTTTACATTCTTCGTGGTTTCTCATGCGTTTCATTTCAGGTGGTCCTGTTAACCCACCCCCACCCATGTGTACCTACAAGATGTTTCGGGACTGTAAGCCCCAGGAATTCTCTGGCACTGAGGGTGCGGTGAGCTTGTTTAGGTGGCTGGAAAAGGTGGAGTCAGTGTTTCTGATGTGCAACTGTCTCCTAGAGGATCGAGTCAAGTATGCTGCTGCATTATTCCAGGATGTTGCTTTGACCTGGTGGAATAACATCACCCAGAATATGGGTATAGGGGAGGCGTATGCTATGCCTTGGGAAAATTTTGTGCAACTGCTGAAGCGAGAGTACTGTCCAAGGGAAGAAGTGCAGAAGTTAGAGCACGAGGTGTGGAACCTCAAAATGGCTGGGTCCGAAATTGAAAAGTATACGGTAAGGCGTAATGAGTTGGCAGTGCTGTGTCCTGATCTGCATGTGCCAGAGTATAGGAGGATCGAACACTATATCTCGGGGCTAGTACCAGAGATCGCAGGGTTAGTGGCTGCGGGAAATCATCCTACATACTCAGAGGTTGTCCGATCGGCTCATAGGATGACAAACTTGAAGGTGAATGAGGGTATTTTGCCTGCTAAGGGTTCGACTGTCAAGGCCCCGGAGAATAACAAGCGTAAGTTGGATAATGAGGGGAAAGGATCTGTGCCAGCACAACAGGGTAAGAGATTTGATAGCGGGGGTTCTTCTTCTTCTGGTAACAAGCAGGGTGGTTATGCGGGGAAATTGCCTAAATGCAACAAGTGTGGGCGTCATCATCAGGGGGACTGCGACCATAATCGTTGCCATCGTTGTCAGCGACTGGGATATTTTGCTAAAGACTGTCGGGCGACACTTCCATCGACTCAGGCTCCAACTACTAACTCGGCTCCTACTACTCAAGGAACTACGGGAAGACAGGGATGTTACAACTGTGGAGAGACTGGTCATTACAAGAAGGATTGCCCGAAACTAAAGCAGGGCGGGAACAACGGTAACGGGAACAACGGGGGCGGGTGGCAGGAATGCACGTGCCTTCGTCATTGGAGCCGCAGAGGCTAGGCAGGATCCTGACACAGTTACCTGTACGTTCCTTCTCAATAATCGCTCTGTTAGTATTTTATTTGATTCCGGTGCGGATAAAAGTTTTATATCCATGGAAGTCAGTCGACTGCTAGATGTAGTACCCGTACCATTAGAGGCTAAGTATATAATTGAGTTGGCTGACGGTAAAAAGATTGAAGCTACTTGTATCCTTCGGGAGTGTCAACTAGAGTTGTCGGGTTTGTCGTTTCCCATCGACCTTATGCCGGTACCTTTGGGTAGTTTTGACGTTGTGGTAGGCATGGATTGGTTGTCTTTGTATCGTGCGGAGATTGTTTGTTACGACAAGATTATTCGGATTCCTCACCCTGATGGAGAATTCCTTTCTGTGTACGGTATCAAGGGCGGTGTTCCGCTAAATCTCATCTCCAGCATGAAAGCCCTTAAGTATCTTCGAAAGGGTTATTCGGCCGTTTTGGCACTTTTATCTGTTTCCTCTAGCGATGAGAAGAAGATCGACGATATTCCTGTTGTACGCGAGTTTCCTGATGTATTTCCTGATGATTTATCTGGTCTTCCTCCCCATCGTCAAGTTGAGTTCGGTATTGATCTTGTACCAGGGGCTGCTCCTATTGCTCGGGCCCCCTACCGTCTTGCACCTCCCGAGATGCAGGAATTGTCTAGTCAGTTACAGGAACTCTTGGACAAGGGTTTCATCAAACCAAGTTCTTCCCCTTGGGGAGCCCCGATTCTGTTCGTTAAGAAGAAGGATGGAAGTTTTCGATTGTGTGTGGATTACAGAGAATTGAACAAGGTGACCATCAAGAACCGTTATCCTCTTCCACGTATTGATGATCTATTTGACCAACTCCAGGGTTCTAGTTACTACTCTAAGATCGATTTGAGGTCCGGTTATCACCAGTTGCGCGTAAGGAAGCTGACGTTGCAAAGACTGCCTTTCGTACACGTTATGGCCATTTCGAATTCTTGGTCATACCTTTCGGTCTCACGAACGCACCGGCGGTTTTCATGGATTTGATGAACCGCGTTTGCAAACCATATCTTGACAAGTTCGTCATTGTGTTTATTGATGACATCCTGATTTACTCCAAGAACAAGACCGAACACGAGGAACACCTGCGTTTGGTTTTGGAACTTTCGCGACGGGAACCACTTTACGTTAAGTTCTCAATGTGTGACTTTTGGTTACGCGAAGTCCAATTCCTAGGACATGTGGTTAATGAACTGGGAATTCATGTCGATCCAGCTAAGATCGAAGCGATCAAGGACTGGGGAGCACCAAAGACGCCAAATGAGGTGCGGCAATTTCTAGGCCTTGCGGGCTACTATCGTCGTTTCATTATGGGGTTCTCGAAGATCGCTCAACCCCTCATCACTCTTACTCAGAAGGATAGAAAATTCGACTGGGGTGAACCACAAGAGTCGGCATTTCAAGAACTGAAGTCTAAACTTTGTTCTGCTCCTATTTTGTCCTTGCCTGAAGGCCCTAATGATTTCGTTGTTTACTGTGATGCTTCTATTCATAGTCTCGGTTGCGTGTTGATGCAACGCGAGAAAGTGATTGCGTATGCTTCTCGTCAACTCAAGGTGCACGAGAAGAACTACACCACCCATGACTTGGAGTTGGGAGCAGTGGTTTTCGCGTTGAAAATTTGGAGACATTACTTATACGGTACCAAATGCACCATCTACACCGATCACAAGAGTCTTCAACATATTTTCGACCAACAACATTTGAACATACGACAACGTCGTTGGATTGAACTCCTGAACGACTATGATTGCGCCATTAAGTACCATCCTTGCAAGGCGAATGTTGTAGCAGACGTCTTGAGCAGGAAGGAATCAATTAAACCTCGTCGCGTTCGGGCGTTGCAACTCACCATTCACTCCTCGCTACCTGACCAACTCCGTTCTGCCCAGTTAGAAGCTTTGAAGGAGGAAAACCTTAAAGCTGAGACTATGCACGGTGCCGATAAGCACCTCGAGCGAAGACCTGATGGCCTGCACTACTTCGCAGAACGCATATGGGTTCCTTTATTCGGGGGACTTCGGGAGCTTGTCCTAGATGAGGCTCACAAGTCCCTGTATTCTATTCATCCCGGTTCGGATAAGATGTACCAAGATTTGAAGGTGCTTTACCGGTGGCCAAACATGAGGTCGGATATAGCCTCATACGTGAGCAAATGCTTGACCTGTGCTAAAGTCAAGGTGGAATACCAGAAACCGTCGGGTCTCTTGCAACAACCTGAGATTCCGGAGTGGAAGTGGGAACGGATTACAATGGATTTTGTCACGCAACTACCTAGTCACCCAGCGGGAATGATAAGATATGGGTGATTGTTGACCGGTTGACGAAATCAGCCCATTTTCTCGCTATTAAGGAGACCGACACCATGGATCGTTTGGCTCGTCTTTATCTAAAGGAAGTTGTTTCTAAGCACGGGGTGCCGGTTTCTATTATTTCAGATCGTGACTCCCACTTTACTTCTCAATTCTGGAAATCTTTGCACAAGGCTTTGGGTACCCAGCTGGACATGAGTACAGCTTATCACCCACAGACTGACGGTCAGAGTGAACGCACGATTCAAACCTTAGAAGACATGCTGCGGGCATGTGTGATCGATTTTGGCAATGGTTGGGAAGCTCACCTACCATTAGTAGAATTCTCTTACAACAACAGTTACCACACGAGCATCAAGGCAGCTCCGTTCGAGGCACTGTACGGACGGAAATGCCGGTCTCCTCTTTGTTGGGCTGAGGTGGGTGAGAGTCAACTCACTGGGCCTGAGCTAGTGTACGAAACTTCGGAAAAGATCGTACAGATTCGTAACCGGTTGGCAGCAGCACGGGATCGGCAAAAGAGTTATGCTGATCAGCATCGCAAGCCATTGGAATTCCAAGTTGATGACAAGGTACTTCTGAAAGTTTCACCATGGAAGGGCGTCATACGCTTTGGGAAGCGTGGCAAACTCAACCCTCGGTATGTCGGTCCATTTACAATCCTGGAACGGATTGGACCGGTGGCGTATCGTCTTGATTTACCGACGGAGCTCGGCAACATACATAACGTCTTCCATGTATCAACTTAAAGAAGTGTCTGGCTGACGAGTCTCTTATTGTTCCACTGGAAGAGATAAAGGTGGATGATCGTCTTCGGATTGTGCAGGAACCTGTTGAGATCCTTGATTACAAGATTCGTAGCCTACGTCATAGCAAGATTCGCATTGTAAAGGTTCGCTGGAACTCGAACCGAGGACCAGAGTACACTTGGGAACGGGAGGATCAGATGAAGTCTAAGTATCCTCATCTCTTTCCTAAGGAAGCGTTCGAATCGAGATATGTTACCACTGCTGCTGAATGAATCTCAGGGCGAGATTCCTTTTAACGTGGGGATAATGTGACAACTCGGGTAAATCTCTCTCTTGGTTTCTATCTTTTGTCTGTTTCTTTTGTTATTCCTTTTGGTACTTGTGCAATTTTCGGGACGAAAATTCTTTTAACGTGGGGATGATGTGACACCCGGCAAATTCAGGTTAACAACGTTGTCTAAACTAAAGTCTACCTTAGCGAGTCACGCGTATATTATACTTAACTGGCTTAGTTAAGTCGTGTTATGGTTCGGGAACTATCAGTTTAGTATAGAGGATCATTGGATGTTAGTCTAGAGGTGCATTAGATGTCAGTCCTTAACCAAGTGTAACAGTGGTGATGATTCGTAGAATCGTCAGAGCATAGGGAACATACAAGTCTCGAGTCCCGGGAATTGGTGAACGGGGGTGAATATGTTTGTTTGGAAGTATTATGTGTTTACAATCATTATGTGACTTGTCGGTATGTGAAAATGTGTTAACATATGTTAAAACGGGGTTTAACGCGCAAAATACACGGAACCAACCCCTATAGGCGATTAGGGGAGGCTAATTGCCTATAGGGTATGCGATTGGGCCTCATTGGGGGCGATTGGGTGCTAATCGCATGCCCTAGGGGGCGATTAGACCCTAAATGCATGAAATGTCATGCGATTAGCAATCCTAATCGCGTGTAACTGCTGCATAATCGCATGGAACGTGCTGGACGACTAAAAACGACTATAAATACAATACTTGACCTCCTAAACTTAATATTAGCAACCCTAGTCGTCCCAGACTCGCCCAAACACACACACAACCTCTGGAACACGATTTTGGATCAAAACACAAGATTTCAAGCCTATTACATCAATCTATCACAAATCTAAGGTGTGGTTTTCATTCATGCAACCTTTATTAACGTTTTTATTGAATCCCTAATGGTCCAGACCTGTTTTAAAACAAATAAGTCTTCTGAAAATCGTTAATAAGCATTGTTAATCGGATTCTAACTATCATGCATGTTATATGTGTGTTTATGATTAAAAGATAGGGTTTTTATGATTCAAGAAGGATGATTAACATGTTATTAAGGTAGTTACAGATTGATGATGATGGCATGATGATGAAATCTGAGTTATTGTTAATTAGGGTTACGGTTTTGCATGCTAATGTGATGTTTCATGTTTTGTGTATTGTCTTTAAAATTCACGATTGCATTCAGGGCTGATAGATCGAGGTTAAAACGAAGGATTTTGATGAAAATATGTTTGATATAGTTTTTGGGTTGATATTTGATGTTTACACACGTTCTGGGATTGATTTGGAGTGTTAAACGCGCGAAAAACCGGAACAGCAATGCTGTAGGCGATTAGCAACCCTAATCGCCTATGCTATAGGCGATTAGGAGGCTAATCGCCTGATATGACACCCTAATCGCCTATAGTATAGGCAATTGGGGGCTAATTGCCTTCGTTGCATGCAATTGTGATCCTAATTGCTAGTTAAGTCCTGAAATGCATGTCTTATGACCTAATTGCTAGTGAAATGCATGTCTTATGACCTAATTGCTAGTGAAATGCATGTCTTATGACCTAATTGCTAGTGAAATGCATGTCTTATGACCTAATTGCCTATAGACTCCTGAAATGCATGTCTTATGACCTAATTGCCTATAGTATAGGCAATTAGCATTCCTAAATGCCTGTTGACTTTCATAATCGCTAGTTGACTTTTTCTAATCGCCTGTACTGCTGCTGTAAGTATATTTTGACATGCCGAGACCCGATTTGACACCTAGGAACATGCTAGGAACCCCGTAACATATCTAATAACTTGGTAACATGTGTTCGGACTTATTTACGTGGTACTTGAACTACGTGCTACACTTGTTGGACATTAACGTATGTTAAGTGTGATTGCATGATTGTATGTTTGGGAGTACAAGGATAACACGGGGAGTCTCGGGTCACCAACGGGATGTCGAGTCTTGTACATTGGGTTAATTTAACAGTCACGGTGTTTTCAAACGAACTTGGTTATGGTCTGGACATCTAGGGACTAACTAACCTACGGGTTATTAGTCTAAGTACCTGTAACTGTCATATGTTAGGTCGCCGCTTTACGGGGCTAGCATAGCTTGCTGATATTATTCGTATATCGAAGTAACGCAACCTAAGGTGAGTTTACGGCCCCTCTTTTAACTGGTTTCACTTTTCGGGGGAGAAAACATGTGTTAAACTGATGTTTTGGTAACAACTGTCATACTATGGGTTTTCTATGGTTTACTATACGATCTTTGGAAGTCCCGGGGGAAACCATGAATGTGCGGGTTAGCACAACGGGGAAATGTGAATAGATCTATTAGGAGTGACCAACTCCGCTCGTCGGCTTGGAGGGCCGGGCGAGTGCATATTGTCTCAAACAGGAACTGGTTTACTATTCGGGCACAACATCTGGTTTGCGAGTTAGTAATGGTTTTCCAATCGTAGTGGTAATAAACATACGCCTAGCTAGCGTACATTGGTTTGCAAATTGTTATAGTATGGACAGGTTGAACTTGGTACTTCGATTACAAAACCTGTAAACTCACCAGCATTTTTGTGCTGACGTAAACTTTTACATGTTTTCTCAGGTCGCTAAGGTAGCACAATGGAACCAGGGCGCACGCGTCTGCACGGCGTCTAGTTAGGATTGCATGTTTTTCAAACATTGAATAATGTGGTTTACTTTTGGGATTATGTTTTGAGAATAAGCTTCCGCTGTAACTGAAGATTTAAACTATGTTTTTGAAATTGCATATGTTAATTTAGACTTGTTTATTGTGATCGTTGGTTTGGATCCGGGTTTGTCATGCGCCTCGCGGTAAAACTCCGCAAGTAGATTTTGAGGGTGTGCAAATTTAAAGCAAAACAATGTTTTGGACAAATGAAACGGGTTGCGTGAGTTCACGGCCCCACTTTTACTGGTTTAACTTTTGGGGGAGAAAACATGCGCTAAACTATTTTGGTAACATATGTCATAATATGGTTTTAACTTTGCATTGCTATACGATCTTTTAAAGTCTCGGGGAAAACCATGAATGTGCGGGGATGCACAACGGGGAAAATGTGGATAGATCTATTGGGCGTGACCTGCCCCACTCATCGGCTTGGAGGGCCGGGGGAGTGCATATTGTCTCGAACTGGTAACATTAGTAACATGTTGAACATTCGGGCTGAACATTGCTAAACATTGCTAAACGTGTCTAGTAATGGTTTTCCAATTGTAGTAGTAATAAAACATACGCCTAGCTAGCGTACTTGGTAACATTGATATAGTATGGACATGGTAACACTTTGGTAACATTTGGTAACCTTTGGAAACGTTTTTGTTAAACTTATGAACTCACCAGCGTTATGTTGATGTTTTAAGTATGTCTTTCAGGTTTAAACTTTGGTAACGGCACGGTTGGAGTGGGCGACATATTGGGATCGGGGATCCTAGAGGGTTAGCAATGGCGTTCGGGAAATAAGAGTCTTAGATGCATCTTTCCGCTGCGTGGCAAAGCTACCAAACGTCACAACCGATGTGACCTCCTGGGAAGTCTCCACTTGGGCAACCAAAAACAAATCCATTAGCTCTGGATGGGAAAAGCGGATAATATTGGTGGTGAGAGGGGCGGGGTGTTACAGATGGTATCAGAGCCACTCCTGTGTCGTTCGGGATGGTGGGTGCATACCTCATCAGGGACGATGAGACTCTAACAGGGGGTGAATGTGACACCCCAGGAAAATCCCACATCGGCCGTGGCCAGGAGAGATCCTTGGTTCATAAGTAATGTCTTGCCTCTTATATCACCAACGCGTTTTAGGGCTTAATGTTAGTGGATGAGAGGAGAACTCCATAGTTAAGCGTGCTCAGGTGGCGGCAGTATCAGGATGGGTGACCTCCTGGGAAGTCTCCACTGGGCAAGCAATAACAAATCTGTGAGCTCTGGATGGGCAACCCATCGAGGCAAAGCGGACAATATTAGTGGTGAGAGGGGCGGGGTGTTACATTCCATGGTTTGGGACACATCATATGAGCATAAAGGATGCTTTGCATTCTTATGAGCATAAACGATGCTTTGCATTATGTTGGGTGCTTAACATCTTCCATGATTATAGAGTAATAACCAAGGAAGGTTTGCACATAAAATTCTAGTTGGTGTTTCTTATTTATTTTATGTGGTATAAAAATCTTACTAGAAAACTCTACTTTTTTTTCTTTTACCAAACACTTAACACAATATACACACATTTTTTTTGTCTGCCTAAACATATTTACTATTATAAATCCTAAGCTTTACTTAGCATATTAAATGCGTTTCATTTTTTTGTTAACTCAATAAGGCTTGATTTTTATAGTACCAGAAACCCTTCATTGATAAAGAACAATTAGGCAATGTATAGATCTTAAAATTTTAATGTACCTCAAAATAAATTATATTAAATAGGCATGAATTTTACTTTCTTTAACGACAAATGTTACAAGTACTCTATTCTTACACCCATAATTATAAATCACACCCTTTCCAGGGATTGAACCCTTGAACCCTGGTACCCAGGTATTTTCCTTAACTACGCATGTCAAATCTTACAAAGACATGCATAAATATAAAAGTTAATTACACGGATTGTCCCTCTACTTTGCACAAATTTCACAAATTGTCTCCAAGTTACATTTATTCTCCTTGTGGTGTGAAATTAGTTTGTAGCTATTGTGGTCCTTTCAAACTAACAACGTTTAAACTTTTCTGTTAAGTCCATGTAATATGTCCAAGCCAACACCAAATACATTTCAATCTACCTATCCATGTTTGCTGTTAACTCTCAATTTTCATCTACTAGCCTATTTTATCCTCTTTAACCTTATCTAAATGCTACCACCGCTTATCCATGTATGCCACTACAAAAACCTTAGGCCCCACCTATCCATGGCTGCCATGAAAAATAGTCACTTGAGGTCATCCTAGTTGAATTGATCTCCGGATCTACATAATGAAAACCAAACGTTTGGTGGGTGGACACGGAAACATGAAACACCTATAGTGGAAATTAACAGTCCAATCCTTGGCGGGACAAGACCCTACCTTGTTGGAATCGCGATGGTCATGTTGGAACCATTAAACTTCCATTAGTGACTTCAACATTCGTTTTTTTTCCAAATTCAAACTGTATGTGCGTATTAGGATCGATAACAAACAAAGATTGATCAAAAAAGTTAGTTTTAGGTGCGGAAACCCTAAAACTATCACAAAGTAATAATCAAACAGATTCAAACACGCAGATCATCATTTTCAATCAATTTCATTCATAAAACACTTGATTACATGTAGAATAATGATTACAATCAAGGTTTAAATGTAAAACAAGTTTAACAAAATCTAGAGAGAGTTTTCAGAAAGAGGAGGGAATAATAATCATCAAAGTTACATTCAAAAATGAACTTAACCTATTTATAGGCCTGCACATTCGCCCAAATCATTCATGCGAAAGTGCAGGTTCGCCCACATTGACTGGTCGAACCAAGTTCTTCCATAATCTAAATCTTCATTCGTATAAACATCTTCCTTCGCACCTTTAAATCCTCCTTCGCACCCTCTACAATCTTCCTTCGCACCTTCGATATCTACAAAACAAAATGTGTTTGACAATCCAAAGCTCTAGTCGCACTTTTGCATCTACACAAACTATAGTGGAGCAGACAACCTTCTATTTTCTGTTAGTTTCAATATTCAACCTTCAACCTTTGCATTTATGACTGACTTCAAGCTTCTCTGAAAAAAAAAACTGTTTCTATGGTGGTTTTGGAAAAGATGAAGTGGTGCATGTCAGGGTTGTTCATGAGGCGAGTCGAGTCGCCTAGGGAATGCTTAGGGTCAACCTGATTATGAACCGAGTTTGAGGTGAGGAGGTGGCGAACGTGTTCAACATGGAAAGAAAGAAAGAGAGATATGGGATGGGGAGAATATAAATAGGGGTTCCGGCTATTCATTAATAATTAAAATTGAAATACACTTACGTGTATGTCTCTAGCTAGGTCCTATAGTTAGGTTAATGTTTTGGTTGATTTCCTAGAGTTTCGGTAACCTATGATGATTGTAAATACAATTTTGTGATTCCTAGCCTATTAGACGTATGAGCCTCATGCGTAGGAGTCCTACGCCTAGCTATCTATTGTAAGAGTATCCTACGCCTAGAGCCCATTAGGTCTATGTGGCCAACCCTATAAAATGGTGCCTTAGCCTCATCGTTTGTAACTTTTGCTTTTGTGACCAATACATGTCGAATTGATGCTGAATTTTCGTGCGACATATTGTTGTTTTACATTGTTTATAATTTCGTTATCATTTGCATGACTAATAACGACATGTTTCATTAAATTCGGCTTTAACTCGGGTTTTACAAAACAAATTAATTCTTATTCTAAAGAAATCGATCATACAATTAGTCCTATGCATGAAAGGTTAATGTAGTCATTTTTGTTACTTATATAATCTTTGTTGTTTTTGTTGTTTTTGACGTATTATGTGTGTTTTGGTCGGGCAACAAGCATAACATTTTTGCTCATATAGACACAACTACAAAGAATACAAACGATTTCATGGGCATAATCAATTTTCTAAGATGATATTGTATTTTCTATGCTATTTCCACAATGTATGACACGTATATTAGCCATCAAAGACTTTTCTGGGCTACAGCTCGTCTGGATTGCAATAGTGAACCAAAGTCTATTGTCGGGATGATCTTGGATCTTGAAGTTGTTATTATCAAGTTGAGTATTAGGAAAAGATTACTCTTTAATAATCTACAAACTGGTTCAATAGATTTAGATGTTAATCTTGTCTGAGTATTTTTCTTGAGGCTCGAGTGGGATAAAGATGTTACCGTTTCAATGTTCTTGAAGTCATACCTTTGTCCTCCATACAAGTGTCTACTACATGGAATGATACATAGTCCTTGATCTAGAAAGAACATTTTTATGTCGCCAGAGAAATCATTTCCTTAGCTTTGGTGGCTTTGGCTTTGAACAAGCCATTTAACTTTTCTGGAATAATTTTCATCATCTTAAAGAGAATGTCGTATCCAAAGGCTCCAACTAACCAAATCAAGATTCTTTAGATAATGTTTGATGCTCAACTTCCCAGTCCTCCAAAGGCTCCAACTAACCAAATTTAGTTCAAGCAGGATAATAACACTATTCTTTCAAGAAAGAAGTATTATAAGGGAAGGGAAGTTTATACTCCTAACAAACAAATGATATGGTATATTTCAAATCCTGATTATCATGAACCAGAAAACAATAACTAGAGACAAGCAGATAGTGATTCAGAGGAAAATATTCTTATTGTTCCCCAACGTGGTAATGGGGGAGATAATCAAGGAGGTGATCTGGGTGGTCAGGTTCCTCAAGTTGATATTCCAAGACCCTCACTAACCCAACAACAAACATATTGAAGAACCTGTGTGTGAGCATGCAACAACTACACCATCAAAATAAGTTAAAGTATTTGAACCTATTCGTGGTGAACTAACTCCTACATAACCTATAATTACAACTTATTGTGATGGACCATCTAATGGTGCAAGAAATGATCATGATGAACCAGTTGAATAAACGTATGAATTTATTACCACGGGATTTAAGGAAGAACTAGAGAAAGATAAGTCTGATCATGAAAGTGATGATAGTGAGAAAACCGAAGATGAGTCTGATGTCCAAGGTGTTAATGTTTTTAAAGAGAGCAATACATTAGAAGAACAATGCCAGCAACGAGAAATCGATGCCCTATGAGTTCTCAAAGCTAGTACACGTCAGAGAGAAAAGGAACTTGATTTGGATTATACTTTAGATCTGGAGGCTCTTCAAGAAGTACTTGAAGCTTCGTTCCCTCCGAAGGAGAAGGCAAAGACTACTACTCCAGTTAAACGGCCACAAATAAAGAAATCATTTGTTATGTCTAGACTTCATCTTAGAGTTCAAATTACCAAAACATCAGTTGCTTAAGCTACAAAAACAACCACTACAGCAATAACAACAACAATAGTTCTTTAAGAACAGCAACCTTCACTGAATTAATTTAAATTGTGGCTTTTGTATCTTCTTATACACCTTTGATAAGTCAAGCTTTTGCGTCTATTGGCAAAGAATTATAGAAAATGCATGCAGAGCTTGGACTTCTTCAATTCTAACAATTCCCACCTAAAGCGAATGTTCTATTCATGTTGTCTATCTCTCAGGTGCCTATTGTTCCTAGTTATTCATCATTGCATGAATAAATCAACAACCTTGTAAGCATGTTGCATTTGTAAGCAACTCAAAAACTGGAAAATCTGAAAAGAATGGCAGAGTTAGAAAGTAGGGATCAGATGTTTGTAGGTCCTTGGAATGGATCGATTAACAAGATTGATCAGATCTATAAAGGTGCGTAATCTCTTGATAGATGTTTATGCAACTAACAAATCGAATAAACGAATGCACACGTGAATACTTATAAACTGCTTATATGTGACACCTGGCAAACTCAGGTTAGTAACGTTGACTAAACTAGTAAGTCTACCTTAGCGAGTCATGCATATTACGTACTTAACAGGGTCAGTCGAGTCGGTATGATGATTCTGGGAATCATCGGGAGTCGTTACGATGATCCACGAGATCATCGGGAGTCGGTCCATAACCATGTGTACAAGGATTGGTGATTCGTGGAATCACCAGGTTTACGCACACACGAGTCTCGAGCCCCGGGAATTAGTGAACGGATGTAAACGTGTTAGTTATCATGCATTATATGTTTGAAATCATTATGTGACTTATCGGTATGTGAATACGTGTTTATATATGCTAAAATAGTGTTTAACGCGCCAAAAACCCGTTCCAGCATCATAGGGGCGATTAGGAAGCCCTAATCGCCTATACATGGGGCGAGTATGAGATGATAGGGGCGAATGGGGGCTCTACTCGCCTATATATAGGCGAGTAGGAGCCCTACTCGCCTGAAACCATCTGCTAATCGCCTATACTGCTGAATACGGGTCAAAACACCTATAAATAGAACCCTTAACTCCCCAAACACCATTTGTGCAACCCTAACTGACCCTAAGCCTCCCACACACCTTGAAACACCTCTGGAGCTTGCTTTGCTTCAAAACACACCATCACCAAGCTTATACACCCTTCTTTGATAAAATCCAAGGTGTGTTCTTCATCCTACACCTTTGTAAAGTTGTTGTTTTGATTCCCCAAAAGTCCAGACCTTGTTTTGTTAAGGTTGTGTCTTTAGAACCCTTTGAAAAGAGTTCTAAAACAAGTCTACACCATAATACTTGCTATATGTGAAGTATTTGTGCATATGATGATTGTTGGTGATTATAACATGAATGTTTCCATGAATTTGTTGTACTTCTGATGTGTAGGTGTTGTTAGGATGATTATCTATGAGTTTAAGCCCTTGTTATGATGTTTAGGTGCAAGTATGCATTTTGACCCATTTGGGTAATTCTTGAAGAATAGGATGTATGATGTGATTCATTGCTTGTTCATGGTTAGAAATCATGTTAGGATGATGATATAACATAGAGATGATGAATTGCAACTTGTAGGAGATGAAATCTGATTGTTTCCATTTAGGGAAAGATAAGGTTAGTTAATGAAACATAGTATTTGCCATTTTTGGAAATAATCGCACCGAGCTCGTTTGAGCAGAGATGAATTGGGGGTTTTTGCTTGGAAAGGGTTGGTTAATAGTTTAGTTTTGATATTGGGTGTTTTTACATGTTTCGGATCTGATTTGGAGGGTTTAACGCGCGAAAACGCGCAACAGCAGGGCATCAGGCGAATAGGGCCCTACTCGCCTGAAGCTTCATGCGAGTAGGAGCCTACTCGCCTATAGCTTCATGCGAATAGGCCCTACTCGCCTATATCCTCCCTCCTACTCACTAGTTGACTTTTCCTAATCGCATGAAGGTTCCCTAATCGCGTGTACTGCTGTCGTAAACGCGTTTTGACATCCCGGAACATGATTTGACACCTAGGAACATGATAGGAACCCCGGGATACACCCAATGACTTTGTAAGACGTGTTCGGACCTGATTATGCGTTAATCGGACATTATGCTAGACTAGGTGAACTATTGCGCGTATTAAGTGTTTAATTGCATATGTTGCATGATGTCTTGTATTTACCTAACACGTGGGATGTCGGCTCACCAACGGGATGTCGGGTCTTGTCTGGCACGGTCGGTTTAACAGTTAAAGATGTTTTCAAACGTTTATGGTCACGGTCTGGACATTCGGGGACTAGTTAACCTGCGGGTTGTTAGTCCGGATACTTATACACATCTTATGATAGGTCGCCGCTATTTGGGGCTATCATAGCTTAATTTCATAACTGTTTTCAAGTAACGCAAACCGAGGTGAGTTTCACAGCCCCACTTTTACTGTCTTGCTTTCAGGGGAGAAACATGCTTTGTACAAACTATTTAAAGGTCATGTTATACTATGGGCACTTTATGTTACTATACGGCTTTTATGGAAAGTCCCAGGGGGAAACCATGAATGTGCTGGAACGCACAACGGGGGAAATATGGATAGATCTATTGGGCCTCACAAGCCCCACTCGACGGCGGGGCCGGGCGGGTGCATATTGTCTCTACCAATCGGGTTACCGAGGCATCGGTAGCCCAGTCATCTGGGCTGGTATCATCTTTCGGTTCATGTTTAGTAATGGGTTCCCAACCGTAGTAGTAAAAACACTTAACGTCTAGCTAACGTTCTTATGACATAGTATTAACGGGAATGATCTTTGTGAACTTGTGACAACACTTTTATAAGAGAAAACCTATGAACTCACCAGCATTATATGTTGACATCTTTTTGGCATGTTTTCTCAGGTCGCTAAGGTAGCAGTCAATGGGCTAGGCGCACGGAGTCATGCACAGCGTCTAATATTTTTGAAGAATATTAAAACAATGTTTTGTAAACAATGATATGTCTTTTGGTTGTAAACAAGAATGCTTCCGCTGCTGGTTTACAGCTCAAAGCATGATATTTTGGTTTTAAATACAATTATGAATGCATGTTTGTTGTATGTTTATTGTGATCGTTGACTGAGTTCCTGGTGTGTCACGCGCCTCGCGGTAAAACCCTGCACGTGGAATTTGAGGGTGTGACATTATCTATTGATAAACTTTCAGAGAATATTATCAATTACAAGCACACACTTGACCAGCCAAACTTAGACTATACCATATGCATTGCAATTATGCACATACAAGTCATGGGCCGATTACAATTAACGAAGATCCATTTGTAGCGAAAATAGCCCATCTTTGCTACACTCCTAACTTTGTTACTACCCATATTCGCTAGGGTTCCATAATCGTTTTTATTATATCAAACGATTATGTATTACAAAAGACCTAGCATATTATCAACCTGAAAATTACTATCTAGACAAGCATTGTCACACAAAAATGCATCAACAATGTTCCTAACTATTATTAACCAGACCAGAGCTTATAATACAAGATTGGAAGCAACTTTACAGGACATCATCCAGAGGTTTAATAGCAGCAATCAAGAGATTCTCTATTTCACTTAGTCACGGGAACAAACAAACAATCATCTTGTAGTTGTTAAAGATGAAAATAAAAGGTTGAAGAGATGAGTTTAGTATCTTATGAACAAACACAAACGACTGACTGCTGGATATCGAGATGATGATGACGACCATGAGTCTACCAAGAGAACCGAAGGTGATGATGATGAGGAAGGTGAAGGTGGAGATTGATTGGGTACATCTGTGTGGTTTTCCATGGAGAGAAAGAGAAACAAGCAAACCCGTGAACAAGGAAATGAGCCCGAAGGTGGAGCATCCACTAATGGGGATGGGGAGCCTAGTAGTATATAGAAGACTCTTGCTGATCACATTAAATAAGGATTTGTCCCGATTGAATTTATAGATTCATTTCTGGAAGTCTTTGGTGATGACTATGGGTCGTGATATCTGCTAGACGTATTTTCGTGAGTTGACGTGTATAGCTATGAAATAGGAGAAGAGTACTCAATATTTCTGACACATTGTAGACATGAAAATTTGGGTTTTCTTGGATATCAGAGACATCTTCAAGCTGAATAAGAGTGCTCATCATTGTCAATTTACTCAATAACTACAATGGGAATGTTGGACGAAGTGGAATTACATGAGGCCCCAGTATCCTAAAAGCTATCATGCAATGAAGCATTAACTGAGATCTAATACACCGAACTGGAGGATGAGTATCGAGCCACCCAAAACAATAAAAGAAATTCCCATGATGCCGATTGAACAAGATTTCTCTGACAAATTTATGTTATGGGATTATGACTTAAGAATGGGCAATTCAGTGATTGTGGTGATAAATGAAGAACTATGTGTAGGAAGATAAGGTTGCTGGACCAATTTGGTCAATGAATTGCTCCAAAGTAGACATAAAGACCCTGTTTGTGAATGAGATACACTTTGATACTTTAGATATTGAGCAAGCTATTTGATTCCAACAACTTGTACATTCCTGCTTCATAAAAAATATACACTCAGGCTATGATTGGTCCAAGGTCCAATAGTTAGATTAATGTTGGACGATGTGGAATTACATGAGGCCCCAATATCTTAAAAGCTATAGTGGAATGAAGCATCAACCTAGATCCAATACATCGAACTGGAGGATGAGTATCGAGCAACCCAAGACAATAAAAGAAATTCCCATGATGCCGATTGAAAAAGACTTCTCTGAAAAATTTATGTTATGGTATTATGACCTACGAATGGCAAGGCAGTGATGGTAGGAAGATAAGGTTGCTGGACCAATGTGGTCAATGAATTGCTCCAAAGTAGACATAAAGACCTTGTTTGTGAATGAGATACACTTTGATGCTTTAGATATTGAGCAAGCTATTAGATTCCAACAACTTGTACATTCCTGCTTCATCAAAAACATACACTCAGGCTATGATTGGTTCAAGGTCCAATAGTTAGATTAATGTTTTGGTTGATTTCCTAGAGTTTCAGTAGCGTTTGATGATCATAAAATACATTTTTGTGATTCCTGGCCTATCAGGCATACGAGCCTCAAGTGTAGGAGTCCTACACCTAAAGCTATCAGGCTACGCCTGGAACCGATCTGGCGTATGAGGCCAACCCTAAAAAAAGGGTGCATTAGGCTCATGATTTGTAACTTTTGCTTTTGAGATCAATGCACCTTGAATTGCTACCCAACTTTTGTGTGATTTATGTTTTACATTGCTTATCATTTCCTTATCATTTACACGACTAACAATAACCCATTCAAGTGTAGGAGTCCTACGCCTAAAGCTATCAAGCTACGCCTGTAACCCATCAGGCATATGAAGCCAACCCTATAAAAGGATGCCTTAGGCTGATCATTTGTAACGTTTTCTTTTGAGATCAATGCTCGTCGAATTGCTACCGAATTTTCGTGTGATTGTTCTTTTACATTGCTTATCATTTACATGACTAACAACAAGCTGTTTAATTGAATTCCGCTTTTGACTCGGGTTTTGCGCGCGTAATAAATTCTTGCTCGACAAGAAATCAATCATACAAAAATTAATTGGTATTTAGGACCCGTATGTTGGGACACGACCGCAAAACAAAACAAAAAAGACTTAAAATGTTGAATCACGCAAGTGGAATGTGACGTGTAAACTCGCAAAATTTAGATAAAAACGTAAAACATTATCGTAGGAAAAAGTAATTAGGTTGAAACGGTAAAATAATCTAATCAAACGGACAACATCAACGGCGGTGGCGTTGGCAACTGCAAGAGTAGGTAAGATGTTAAAATAACAATAACTTTGTGTATGGATTTCAAGTCTTAACAAAAGAATGTATAAAAAATGTTTGAAAGAAAGTGAGACAATAGGTCGATGTTTAGTTTTCACGTCATAAGTTACTAAAGAAAATCAAGAAAACACACAATTAAAGCTAAAAACTACAATAAGAATTTACATAAAGTCTCTTCAAACGACTTCAAAAGTTATAGTTTTTCTTCCTATTAAGTTTACAAATCTCTTCTAATTCTAAACATTGGTAGCGGCATTTATTGTTGTTTTTATGGTTTTCGGTCTTGATAGCTATACCGAGAGCCTATTGGTGATTACTTACTTACTATAAGTGTGGTGTTTGTTCAATTAGACATCTTGATTAGGTGATATTTAGGAGTTAAAATGGTATTATAAAAAAAAAAAAAAAAATCTTCCACCTATACCCTTTTGTGTTTGCTGAGATGCAACGGTCCAGAAGTTTTCCAATTAAAAAAAAAAAAAAAAAAAGTTAACCGTATTCTTGCATGAATCCTACCCCCAAGCACATATATATTCCTTATCACCAAGTCCCGAAGTTATATCCAAACACAAAACATAGAAGACATGACCACCCTATATCCATTTCTATTTCTGTTTCAATTCTTTCTTTTGATCCAACAACAATGGTGTCTACAACCATTTGCAGTTGTAGACGACGGATTCATTGGCATAAATGGAACTCGATTCATGTTGAATGGTGCACCGTTCTATGCCAATGGGTTCAATGCTTACTGGCTAATGGATGTGGCCTCAAATCCGTATCAAAGATCCAAAGTAACCTCAGCTTTTCAACAAGCTGCTAGCAGGTCACTTGTGATCGGAAGAACATGGGCATTTAGCGACGGTGGTTTGAATCCGTTGCAATCTTCTCCTGGTGTTTACAATGAAAACATGTTTCAGGTTATTGGTTATCTCACTCACAACGCATGAGTTGGACACTTGAATTTATTGGGTCTATTTTCCTTTTTAATATATTAATATTAACATATAACTTATTACTTATTAGGTTTTTTTTTTCGTTAACAGCAATAATGAAAATCATTCAATATTAAAAAGTAAGCAAGGGCTAGCAAGAGAAACATAAAACAGAAATGAACAATAAATTACTTGTCAAATAAAATAATAAACTTATGAATTAGAGAAGTCACGTGAGAACTTAATTAGTGTTACAACTTACTATTTTATTTTTATTTATTTATTTTATAAACGGAGTGAAATATAATTAAAACTAGCCAAGAGCTAAGATTACAGACAACAAGAAATATATCTTACAACTTATTAGTTGACATACATTTTGTTACATCATATTAGACTTGTCTATTGTAAAAATCTCCCGGAGGATTAAACTAGTTAGAAAATAGGGCATAATAGATAATACTATAATAGTGTAAGGTTAAAAGAGAAATTTTGAAAAGTGAGAAATCGGGAAACCATGCATATTAACGTGTTAAACATACTAAAAAAATTCAATTTAAAACATAAAAAACGTTATTTTTTTCAAATATTTTTTGAGAGTTTTCCAAAAAAAAAAAAAAATTAAGAGAGAATTACTAAGATTGTCATTTAGTTATTACAAAAATTGCACCTTCTGTCCTTTACATTAATTTTTCACTCATTTTGACCTTTATTTTCTCAATTTACTACATCCTATGTCCTTTAGCCTAACTTAATTAAAATAACTTGGTTAAGTTTATTTTCTAACTTTACACTTATAGCCCTTGTAGTTTTGATCGGACCCTAACCCTTGAACCCATTTCGATTGACCTCAAATTCGACCACAACAATTAACGAAATCATAGGGCTATTATAGAACATAAAATTCCGATCAAAACCATGTATAATAATCGTACTGACCTGATCATTTTCGAGGCTAATCTAACAATTAAAATTGCGACTGGTTGATCTAGTTCTTCAAATTGCGAACGATTTGGTGGGTGTTTATGGTATATTTTTGTACAGAAATGATCGACCAAGGCATAAGATGTTATAATAGGTTTCAATTTATGGTATAGAGGCTCGGTTTGCAAGTGGGTTCTTAAACGTTTACGAATTGGTCATTTGGTTGGCGATTTGGAACCTTTAACATTAAATATTGGAATGTATGGTATGATTTAGAGTTGTAAACACGTGGGTAGGTCCAAATTTAAGTTTGGGTACGATTTGGAGGTGTAAGATATGTTTTTGTTAACGCAGGTCAAGTTCGGTTCGGGTTTTTGACCCTTATCGGTTGGATTCGATATAAGTTTTTAACAAGTTTCGGTCTGGCTTCATGTTTGTTGGGTTATGTTTGACGTCAATTCGTATAACTTCGATTATATATATGTGTATGTTTATATATAAAATGAGTTTTAATAAAAACAAAATATGTTTTTCATCAATCGTTTACTTTAAAATTATGGTTTCGATCAGAATTTGTAGTTTAAAAGCCGTATGATTTCGTTTCATGCCGTTCCTTAGTTTCGTCGTTTAATTTGGGGTTAAGGCTAAGGAAACCATAAGGACTAAAAGTGTAAAGTTAGAAAATAAAGTTAACAACATTTTTAACTAAGTTAGGCTAAAAGACAGAGGGTGAAGATGCAAAAGCTCTAAAGAAATTTTTGAAAAAAATAATTTTTTATTTGTTGGATACAATTTTTATGATATATTTAAATGTTAAATACATAGTTCCTCGTATATCTAATTAACCCACCTCTCTCTCTATATGTACACAAATTTTATTTGGTACAAATAAAAGTAATTAAATAAACGAGGATAAAGAAAATTACGGTTTTACTTAAATTAAACATAATGTTTTTTTAAAACTAGTAGAGTGCTCGCGCGATGTAGGAGAGAACACAAACACTTTTAAGGGTGTGTGTGGTACAGTTACGTTCGATTATTAATCTCAATCGAAACTAAAATCAAATGTCATCAATTAATCAATCTTATTAATCAATTGGTTTCTTGGTTCGGTTAGTATTGTTAGATTATCGGTTTCTAGTTCGGTTTAGTTAATTTTGGTGAATAACAAAAATAAACTTTGGTTAATTTTTTTTTTGCCAATACATACATGAAATGGAGGTATAAATACATGAAATAGAGGTAAAAATAATAGGCTTGTAAATGAACCAAAGGTTCATGAGCTGTTCGAGAACTTGTTCGGCGGGAAGTTCGTTTATGTTGTTTATTTAATAAACGAACAAACACGAACAAAAAAATTGTTTGTTTAGTTAAATGAATGAACATGAACAAACGTTGAGTTAGTTCATTTATGTTCATCAGTGTCTATTTATGTTCGTTTATTTATGTCAGTTTAAATTTATTAATTACATACGTAGTTATATTTACATAAATACAAACATAAATTTGGCATTAGCTACGTGTATAAATATATAACCAATTAATAAATGGTTTTTTCAGTGATACAAAATCATTCATATTATTATGTTCGTGAATGCCTGTTTATGTTCGTTGGTGAACTGTTCGTTTAGGTTTAAACGAACGAACATAAACAAACAAGAACATAACAAATTTTTTTAATAAACGAACATGAACACAAGAATGTGTTTGAGTATGCGTTCATGTTCAATTAAAATTAAATGAACATTCGGTTCATTTACAGGCCTATGTATAAAAGCTAAAAATTTCAAAACGCATTTATTTATAATGTCACTACAATTCATAAACCTATCTACTCAGCATCAAACCATATTAGAATATAGTTTGCTATATACTTTTAATTAAACATTTGATTTTTTACGTGATGAACAATATCTATAGGTGAACAATAACTGAAACTCAACCGAAACGAACAAAAACATACAAACCAAACTGAAAATTAACCAAAACTGAGTTAACCTAATATCGTCTTTTTTGTACCTTAAGTTAATCAAAATTAACAAATTACCAAAACTGAACCATTCATACATTTATATATTTTATACATTCATTAGATGTATTTATACCTTCATTTCATATGCTTCTAAGCAAATTTTTAACCAAAGTTCGGTTTTGGTTATTAACCAAAATTAACTAAGCCGAACTAAAAATGAGAATCTAACCAAATAGACTGAACCAATTAACGGGTTGGTTAACAAGATTGATAAACCAATAATGTCGAATTTTGTTTTAATTGAGGCTTATAACCGAACTTAACCTAACCCAACCATGAACCATTAGAAGTGTCTATGTTTCTTACCACATGGTGCGGGCATGTTGTTATGAATATATTAATGAGTCTGTTTCAGTTTAACTAATTTGGGTTAACTAAGTGTACAAAAAGAAAACGATAACCAATTTTAAGTTAAACCGGATGTTTTCAGTTTTCAATAGATTTTGGTTCAGTTTTGCCAATTTTTTGGTTTGGCTTCGGTGAACGGTTTAATTATTGTTCACTCCTCGATATCGTTAATCACGTCACATAAAGATTTTTAAAATAAAAATTAGCAATACTATACTCAAATTAAAGATAATAAAATGCTCATTATTATGATGTAATTCTTTTTTATAAAAGTATAAACGTATGCAAAAAAATATGACCATTTAAAAATTATAGGGGATGGTTTGCTTAAAATAAGAAAAACATGTTTAACTATAATTTAAATAAACAAAAGTTAAGTAAAGTTTAAAAAATTAAAGTGTAACTAAAATAAGGTATTAAAATGTAAATAATGTATGAATAACTATTTTACCCTCATTTCAGGGTTATTAATAAAAAAAATAAGTTCTTAACTTTTAGGTACCTTAAAATACCTCTCACTCATGCATTATAATATAGTATAGATATGGACTAGTGGAAATGCTCGCGCGTTACGGCGGGTGTGTCCTGGCTGATATTAGATTCAACTATGATGTCTATCGCGAACCATAACCCATCCAGAGTTCCTAACATATTATTCCATTTAACGAAAAATAGGATAGAACTAATAAGGTCACAAGCATGTAAAGAAAGTCTAAAATTTCCAACCTTTCACCTAATCACCTCAGAGCTTCTGTTACCAAACACCCTTTCATTAGAGCCCCAATTCATAACTAAATGGCTCAAACTTGCCAACTCTAATAAAAAAAAAAATTAGTGTAAAATATTGCTAGTGTTCGGATGGGAAGCACGCCATTTAGGTGTAGACAATGTAAAGTTCACAGTTGGTGATGGTGAAAGCAACTTGTAATCTGATGCTACAAATCAAAATAGCATAATTAACTAAAATACTTAATGCTTAAATTAAAAAAAGATTTAGTTAAGTTGTTATGGAATCAAAATAAAGTAAGCTTACTTATACAATGCCACAATGGTGTGATAAAGCAACATATCATCTGATGTAAATGGCGCCTAAAGTATGGCTAAAAGTCTAAGAGCAATTCAACCTATTAACAACATATTATTATAATATGTTTGTTGCGACCCACCTAATGCAACCCACAATATGATGAACAATAATAATAGATCAAACCTGTTTGTCATAAAAATTTCTTTTATTTATAATTTGGTCAACTTGGATTATTTTTTTCTCTAATGGATCAAATGGATAATTATAAAAGATATAAGTTTAAAAAGAAACGGGTCAAATGGGTTGAACGTTGCCCAAAGGAAACTTTTGACGCATAAAACCTCTTCAATACATTTACAAAAGTGAGATTTTTGTTGAGATGATATATTAAACATAATCTATTATCCACATAACATTTTCAAACAGACAACAAACATGAATTGTAAGTGTTGGTTCAGGCCCCACTCTACACAACACACTCAACCTCACGTAATGTATATAAATGTGTGAAAGTATCAAAGGTTTGCAATATATGAAAAGGAAAATGAAAGCTACTGATTCACTAAGCAAATGGACTTGGCTTTATAGCCTACAAAACAATATCCAACGGAAATATATAACAACTAGCTAAAACCTAGCAACTACTCCATATTATTCGGTCAACACATGGACTCACATTCCATCTAAATCGGCTGACCACTTCATACATAACTTTTGCATTAATAAAACTCTAATTATACTAGTAAATAGATGTAAATATTAATGTATTTCTTTGCTACGTTTCGGAGCCAAATCTGACCCGTAACCATCATCCGCATGATGCGCGAACAAACCCGATTAACCCAACAATCACCCCCTTAATCGGTTTGTTCACACCCTTTACTCACAATAGCGTTTTGTCACCTATTTCTCAAACCATCTCGACTTCTACCCGGACACCCGACCTTCACCTCGGTCACATCCAAAGTCTTCCCTCAACTCGACTTATCCTGGACATTCTGGCCTCCACTTCGGCCCATACAAAGCCGTATAACACCACCACTACTACCGACTATTGCTTTTCACCACACGGAACCCGTTTTGCGCACAACACTTCCGTGAGAGCGTTCTTCTACCGATCAAGAAAACAAAGCCACCTGCTTCTACCGTTTTCCATCACCTGCTAAACGAACCAAATCAGCCACCCGCTTGATTTCTTCTGCTCGTTTTTCCTGCAACCTGGTTAACCTCTCCTTCTGGTGAAACCCACAACTTTCTGCCGGATTTTTAACATCTAAACACAGCCACGAGACACCCCGATGTTCACCCGTCACCCCCGTCATCTCAACCCCGTGATAAAGAATGACACGAACAACCACTTGCCTACGTATTCTGCTGTGAAACAACCCCGAACAACCACGAACGGACACCTTTGTTCACCCCGGTCACCTCGTCCACAAACAACGGTACTCCCCGTCGTTTAACCCCGAACGCCTGACCCGAACAACACCCCGTTAACTGTGGTAAACCAACCCCGAAACAGCCCCTGCTGTCCCGAACCCTTCTCCTTCTTTCACCTCAACCAGAAATAACCCGTCGACCCACTGCTTCTGCTGCTTTCACAGCCCCGCACCCGAAGGCAACCCACCTTCTTAAGTCGACTCTCAAACCGGCCTTCCCCTTCTACACGAGCCCTAGGCTCTGATACCAAATGTTGGTTCAGGCCCCACTCTACACAACACACTCAACCTCACGTAATGTATATAAATGTGTGAAAGTATCAAAGGTTTGCAATATATGAAAAGGAAAATGAAAGCTACTGATTCACTAAGCAAATGGACTTGGCTTTATAGCCTACAAAACAATATCCAACGGAAATATATAACAACTAGCTAAAACCTAGCAACTACTCCATATTATTCGGTCAACACATGGACTCACATTCCATCTAAATCGGCTGACCACTTCATACATAACTTTTGCATTAATAAAACTCTATTATACTAGTAAATAGATGTAAATATTAATGTATTTCTTTGCTACGTTTCGGAGCCAAATCTGACCCGTAACCATCATCCGCATGATGCGCGAACAAACCCGATTAACCCAACAGTAAGCATGTGAATTTGATAGTTTACCGGCTATAGCATAATGAAGGATTCATTCTTCGATTTTGATAGTAGCTTAAGCAAAATACACAACCATTTCGATTCAAGAGCCACACAGATTAGTGACCTGCACAATACAACGTCAATCGCATCCGCATTGTTCATCCTTATTCCAACAAGTTAAAAATAATCGTCAAATAAAGCATTAGTAGTCTTATCTCATAACAATGTGTGCATTTACACTAATGCAAGCATGCTATGTGTGTGAATGAGCCAGGCATTAATGTTTGTTGGAGGTAAATATTAAATACTTCAAGTAGAGTTGTTAAAATAGATTTTGAAGCATAGGCACTTGAGATTTAAGAAGTAAATAAATATAAGATTTAAGAAGTATTTTAATATATGAGGTTAAATGGTGACAAATAATTCCCTTTTACTTTAGATACTAGGGGGAAGCCCGCATGATGCAGCAGGACCTAACTAACACCAAACAGAACATAAACGGGAAAAGTTGAATCATATGTCACGTGATTGCTATGGTTATTAGAATCAAATAACCCTCATGCTAGGTGGTGTGCCATACGGATATACCTCAATCATGCCATTGTATTTAGTACCGAGCTTTCTATAAAAGAATTTTGTAAAGCAAACAAACATCAAAATAATATTTACTAGCATGGAATCGGCTACTTTGTCATTTGTTTCATACTGAATTACCATATTGCAAGCTAATCAACCACACATACCCAAAAACCAATATTAATGATTTTTGACTAATCATCCAAAAACTACAATTTGTGAAAACTTTGATATCAAAGTTCTTGCCAATTCGAGAATACAGTTCCATATCTTAAGATACTAACAAACATACGATATACCCGAACCAAATCACCAATAATTACTTAAGCAAACATAAATTATGTTCAAAACTATTAGGATAAATTAAAGAATTTATTTATAGACAGGGGCATAAGAAAACTTCAAAACCCCAAGTACAAAAAATGTAATTGTAACATTGTATAGAGTTTCAAACCGTAGCATTTTGGCCAACTAAAAAGATAAAATAATGTGGTTGGTACATTTCATATTGATTTCATGGAATTAAAATTTATGTTGCCATATATTTCTCCCAAATGACCATAAGGCATAAGCAATTGATGGAAAATATCATTAAAAGACAACACGATTAGACATGTTTCTATATGAACGACATTAAAATACAACCCGAATCGACATGTTTCCATATGAATAGGTTGAACTTCCCACTAAAGAAAGTAGTACTAACAACAAATCTTGAATTTGATATCAACCCACCTGCAAAATTTTGATTAGTAAATTATACAAACACAAAATAATAATAATAATAATAATAATAATAATAATAATAATAATAATAATAAACACATTTACATAAATTACATAAAATTCATCACAAAATAAAGATGGGTTTAAGTCATAACATCAATTGGTTGAATAAATTATCAGTCAACCAAATAGATTAAAAAACAAAACAAACACTTATACAAATAGCTAGTAAACAAAAAAACATACCTTGATACAAGCTTATACATCTGAAATAATGTCACACCCTCAAATTTCACTTGCGGGGTTTTACCGCGAGGCGCGTGACATACCAGGATCCAAGTCAAAGATCACAATAAACAAATACTAAATACATATATTGAAACCAAAACATTATGCTTTGAGCCATAAATCAGCCAGCGGATGCATTTCTTGTTTACAACCAAAAGGCATATTATAGTTTACAAAACATTGTTTAATATGCAACAAAACTCTAGACGATGTGCAAGACTCCGTGCGCCTAGTCCGTTAACTGCTTCTTTAGCGACCTGAGAAAACATGCCAAAAATGTCAACATATAATGCTGGTGAGTTCACATGTTTTCTTTTATAAAGGAGTTGTTATAAGTTTGAAAAGATCATTTCCGTTACTACTATGTTATACGAACGTTAGCTAGACGTTAAATGTGTTTACTACTACGAGTGGGAAACTATTACTGACACATTTTCCTGTTTTTGCCCAGCCACGAGCCACCGTCACCACGGTGACCCTGGTAGTAGAGACAATATGCACCCACCCGGCTCCCAGCTGTCGAGTGGGGTTTGCCCGTCCCAATAGATCTATCCATATTTCCCCGATATGTGTTCCCACATACATATGGTTTCCCCCTGGGACTCCCTGATCAAATGCCCGTATAGTAAATATCCATACCCATAGTATAGCATGATCTTTAAAGCGTAAGTATGTAGTATGTTTCTCCCCCGAAAGCAAAACAATAAAAGTGGGGCTGTGACACTCACCTTAAATTGCGTTACTTGAAAATAGTTAAATCAGTATGCTATGATAGCCCCAAATAGCAGCGACCTATCATAAAATGCATATAAGTACCCTGACTAATAACCCGCAGGTTAACTAGTCCCCGAATGTCCAGACCATGACCATGTACGTTTGAAAACACCTTTAACTGTTAAACCGACCGTACCAGACAAGACCCGACATCCCATTGGTGACCCGACATCCCACGTGTTAGTCAAATACATGATATCATGCAAAATATGTAGTTAAACACATAATACGCGCAAGAGTTCACCTAGTCTAGCATAACGCTCAATTAATGCATAAACGAGTCCGAATACGTGTTAATAAGTCATTGGACATGTCACGGGGTTCCTATCATGTTCCTAGGTGTCAAATCATGTTTCGGGATGTCCAAATACGCTTACAACAGCAGTACACACGATTAGGAAACTAACATGCAATTAGGAAAAGTCAACTGGTGATTGGGAGTAGTCACCAGGCGATTAGGGAGTGTAATCGCCTGATGTTCATGCGATTGGGGTCCTAATCGCCCCTGCAATAGGCGATTAGGATTCCCAATCGCCTGCTGCAGACACGTGACGCGTTTTCGCGCGTTTAACCCTCCAAATTAAATCCGAAACATGTAAAAACACCCAACATCAAACCTAAACTATTAACCAACCCATTTCAAGCAAAAATCCACAATTTATCACTGCTCTAACACGCTCGGTGCGATTATTTCCAAAGTACTAGGTTTCATTAACTATGTAAATCTTTCCTTAAATGGAAATAATCAGATTTCACAACCAACAACCTTGAAAATCATTATCCCTTTGTTATAACATCCTTCTAATGTGAATCCTAACAACAAACAATCATTGAATCATATCATAACATCCTAATTCTTCAAGAATCATCCAAATGTGTCAAAATGCATACTTTCATCAAAACACCATAACAATAGCTCAAATCCTTAGATAGTCATCCTAATAACTCCTACACATCAGAAGTACATCAATTACATAGAAACATTCATGTTCTAACCACCAAAAATCATCATATGCATGAATTTCACATATAGCAAGTATAATGGTTTAAACTTGTTTTAGAAACTCATTTCAAAGGTTTTTAAAGACACACACTTAGTAAAACAAGGTCTGGACCTTTAGGAACCAAAGCCATAACATTACAAAGGTTTGGGATGATGAACACACCTTGGATTTTATCAAAGAAAGGTGTGTAAGCATTGAAATGGTGAGTTTTGAAGCAAAACAAGTTCCAGAGGTGTTTTGAGGTGTGTGGGAGGCTTAGGACCTATTAGGGTTGCACTAAGGGTGTTTTGTGAGTCAAGGGTTGTATTTATAGGTGTTTTTACTCATCCCACACAGATCAGTCGATTGGGGAGCAGATCAGGCGATTAGGGAGCCTAATAAACATTAACCTCATTATTGATGACTAAAAGACTCATTTACCCTTATAAAATGCATCAAGTGTTTGTATTTTAAGCAATCTAATTTGTAATTACTTAAATTTTGTAGGTATCACTCTTACATGCTTTATAATATAGTATAGATACATGTATGTATGGCCAAAGAGAACCCACATGTGGATATCCAACTACATGGCAGTATGGCACTATAATTCATGAAAATAGTTGCATCTTTTTTTCATGAATGATTCTTCGGGTAGAGATGTTTAAAAAAATATTCTACTTAGCTAGTTCAAAGAGGGAGATAACGAATCAACACATGTACGTCAAACAAGAATGATCTAAAAAAAGGAGAGTTTGGAGAAATAACTTAGTTCACCGGAGAGTCGCTAATTAGGTCCCTTTCTCTCCTCACTGGTTCTATTTTTCCTCATTCTCTCTTTCTACGACTATAAGGAGAGCAGGGAGATATCTCTCTATCTCTCTCTGTCTCTTTGTTTTCTTGCAATAAACACAATTAAGGCACTTTAATTGATAATCCATTGGTATGGGCATGAGGACAAGATTGGAATAGGATTTTAAGATGCGAGTGAGATAATGATGGTAAAGTTACAATCATACTCTTATAAGCATCTTAAAAATCACATTACTTACAATTTTACCCTCCTTAAATAAGCTAGATTGTGTTGTACATATTTACTTATAAGTTGTATGACACACAAAATTACATTTGTAGCCACATCTGGCTCTTTATAATGTAGTATATATATACATATAGATAAGAAATAGTTCTCATAATACATAAATTATTTTACTGTCATTAATAAACATGATAGATTCTACGGTTTGTCTCTTTTGGAAAATGATATTATAACTATCATGGGCACTGACGTGCAAACCTTAAAGACAAACGATGGCATGCTGAATTAACCAAATTTCTTTTGGTTTCGATATTGTATTGTTAAATAATTTTAGAAATTTAACTCATAAATATTTGAATATATAATTTTATGATAGTGAATGAAAAAAGATACGTCTAATGAATCATTTACATAAATAGTAGATTTATTATTTTAGAAATTACTTTTGGAGGGTATTGGGGAAAAAAACTAAAAATGGTGATGTATAGTTCTCAATTGGCGGCATCTAACAAATGTAACCTTGATGCCGCCAATTGATATTTGGACATTGAAGCCGCCAATTGAGATGTGCACATTGAAGCCGCCAATTGAGATGTGCACATTGATGCCGCCAATTCATTTCTCACTTTCATTTCTTATATAAACCGAGCCTCTACCCATTCTCTCCATCACATTCCACACCAAAACAAATACATTATAACCACAATAAAACCCCCATTTACAACACACTGTTTTCTGCGGGGATAAGCCATGCTGTGGCGTCCCTCTTTCTGGGGTCCAAGAAAGCGCGGTCTTTGGATCGGTGTTACATCCACATGAAACTACTTGGATCGATGTTACATCCACACGTGGTATAACACGTGTTGAATGCAACGTTGTCTTTGTAGTTTATAATATTTTGCCGTTGGTTGTCGGTGGTGCTCTCAATCTCCAGTCTACCAAACCCGGACATTCCAACGGTCTGTTTAGGGGAGTCAACTTTCCAGACAAAGGCTGTAGGGCAAGGCCATCCGGTGTTGAAGAATCACATCATGTGATTAGCGACGTCGAAGACATCGGATGATGCGGTTCTTCACCGTGCTACTCTTGTATGGCAGCCTGGGTTGACCATTGGGTACCTGTAGATTTCGTACACATGTTCAACAGATTGATTGATGTTCCCCTGTTTGATTCAGATGGGTTCCCCTGGAATGTGAGAAACGGAAACCATTGGGTACCTGTAGATTTCGTACACATGTTCAACAGATTGATTTATGTTCCCCTGTTTGATTCAGATGGGTTCCCCTGGAATGTGAGAAACGGAAACTTAATGAACTCGGTAGATTGTATAGTTTGATTGAGTAGTTTGGAATTGGTGATCTCGGAAATAAATTGTCTTGTAACTCGGTAGGCTGTATAGTTTGATTGAGTAGTTTGGAAAAATAGTTGTTAAGTAAATTTGTATTATTTGTTTTAAATAAAGCTATCATTATTAACTTGCCCGTTTTCAATCGTTGGGTGGTGGTCCTTGATTCCCGTACCCATCATTATGCGGGGGATGGTAATGTAAATCAATAACATCGTTAAACATTAATAGGAGAAACAACAGTACATAATCAAGTTACATGACGAGAAGTTGCTTCACAACGGCATTTGTATAGCTCATCTGCCATGTGTCGTCGATAATTCACACAAGCATCTTCGACGTCGATTTCTAGCGACAACGACTTTTTTCTCACAAGCCTATCCATCATCATACAAACCAAGACACCAGCATTATCAACCTTTCCCTTGTCTTGGGGCACATCTAATTCAACTAAACCAACAGAAATTGGTGTTTTGTCCACGCGATTAGTCTTCAGCCAGTAACGAATACGTTTTAGAAACCATTCGAAAAAAAGCCTAATCATCTCTATATAGTGAGAAACTTCGCGTCGCCTTTCGTTTCTCCATCTCTTATCAGTCCAATACTGGGTAATTACCATGTTTCTTAGATCAATTAGGATAAGCAGCCAGTCTCCCACCCCCATCGATAAAGGAAGGTAAATGCGGTCAACTTCCCAGAATGGCGGGTAGGGTTCCATTCTTCCAGCCATGTCGAGGGCAACTGAAGAATTCGAGTCCTTCATTTCATCATAGAAGGCAGGGGGTAACACTGTCCAACGTAGCTGTGAAGCAGGATCTCTTAAAAGCTTTGCTTGTCTAAGTCGCATCAGTCTTACCGTCCACGCCTCAACGTGCTGAAATCATAATAATGCATAAGGTTCGTTATTGAGTTAAGCAAATCAATTTACTTTCAAGTTAAATTAACGTGAAAATTACCGTTGCGGATAGCGCCCTGTTGGGTTGGCACCCTAGAAGTGTACCCCAAAAATTTCTGTCTAGTTTGGCGGAAATGAAGCGAGTGTAGCAAAATGGGGCATCCCCGTTTGTATAAAAGTCGACAACATCAGCAGACCAGTTGGTTCTGCACGGTTGGTTTTCTTGCGGGTTTTCTTTGGGCTTGTCTTGGTCGTTTTCGGCTGCTTTCACTTGTGGGTTACTTGAAGTCGAACCAGCCGTGAATGTTGTTGATGGCTTGCGTAAACGCCTCCAAATGTGCTCGGTCGATTTTACCGTTTTAGGAGCTGGTTTTGAACAGTAAAAGCCTTCTTCATTGTTTTCCATTGTTATATATTTCAAATATGAGTGGGTAAGAGAGAAAGAAGCTGAGTGAGTGTTGTTTGTGAATCAGCTAGCTGCTTGCTTTTAAAGAGGTGAACCCTTGTAATGGTTTGGCGGCATCTACATGAAGCCTCGTAATGGTTTAGCGGCTTCTATACCTCGTAATGGTTTGGCGGCATAATAAAAAGTTGAAGCCGCTAAATGGTTAAGCGGCTTCTACATGAAGTGGAAAATGGCCCGGGCTGACGTTTTTGGCTGTCTATACAGTCTGGCAGGGCCTGGCAGTCAGGTAACCGGACCTTCGGACGCGTTGTCCTTGGCTAGTACACGGGTGTCGCACCATGTCCGGGCCGTTTTCGGGTCTCCGGGGCCTGATCCAGGCGGCCCGAAAACGGCCAGGAGGTCATTTTTCAAAAAACCCACAAAGTGGAAAATGGCCCGGGCTGACGTTTTTGGCTGTCTATACAGTCTGGCAGGGCCTGGCAGTCAGGTAACCGGACCTTCGGACGCGTTGTCCTTGGCTAGTACACGGGTGTCGCACCATGTCCGGGCCGTTTTCGGGTCTCCGGGGCCTGATCCAGGCGGCCCGAAAACGGCCAGGAGGTCATTTTTCAAAAAACCCACAAAGTGGAAAATGGCCCGGGCTGACGTTTTTGGCTGTCTATACAGTCTGGCAGGGCCTGGCAGTCAGGTAACCGGACCTTCGGACGCGTTGTCCTTGGCTAGTACACGGGTGTCGCACCATGTCCGGGCCGTTTTCGGGTCTCCGGGGCCAGATCCAGGCGGCCCGAAAACGGCCAGGAGGTCATTTTTCAAAAAACCCACAAAGTGGAAAATGGCCCGGGCTGACGTTTTTGGCTGTCTATACAGTCTGGCAGGGCCTGGCAGTCAGGTAACCGGACCTTCGGACGCGTTGTCCTTGGCTAGTACACGGGTGTCGCACCATGTTCGGGCCGTTTTCGGGTCTCCGGGGCCTGATCCAGACGGCCCGAAAACGGCCAGGAGGTCATTTTTCAAAAAACCCACAATTCATAAATCCACAATACATAAACACATAATACATAAACACATAATACATACATCCTAATCCCAAAGAACTTATTTAAAGCTTACAAAAACACATACTAAAATCCTAAATTACTTGGGAGTAGCCAGTGGTGATGGTGGTGATGGCCTGCTGGTGGGGGGGGGTGGTTGTACCTTGGTTTTGGGGGATCTGTGTACTCTCTTATGTTGTTTAGTTTTTTATTATCTGTATCGTCAATCACCTTTTGCTTTCATGGATGAGTTGGGTGACTCATCTCATCATGTTCTGTACTAGCTTTATTTAATAATGGTAGAATTATTATGGTACTGTTAATTTTAATACCACTACTATTATTATCAGAACTTTTCTAAAATAAAAGTAAATAAATACATGTAGTAATGATAGATTTATTTAAAACACATAATACAAATTTATTTAACAACTATTTTTCCAAACTAGTCAACCGAACAAACTATACAATCTACCGAGTTACAAGACAATCTATTTCCGAGATCACCAATTCCAATAGCTTGTGTGTAAGTTTTATTAGCTTAAATCTCTCCGATCCATGATATGAGAGGAATAATCCATCGAGAACTTGAGAAACAGAGAATAAGAGAAGAGATAATAACATATGAGCTACAATGACGTCGTGTTTTGGAAGCTACGTAAAGACATCATTGTACATATACCTCATTATCTAAAAGAAACCAAGCCCGTAGTGTTTGAAGCCTAGTTCTTTTGGACACAGGTACAGTGAGATTGATAACTTCTCTATGGAAGTTGCTAGAATAGTTAAACAAAAGCTGAAATTGAAAAGTTATTTGGAATGTTTCTGATCATTTCAGTTATGCCATCACTATTCCAGTCTCCCGAGATCACCAATCCCAATATTCTACCGCTGCTTCATTAAGTTTCTATTTTGCGCCTTCCATCTCCATTGCTTCAGTGACATCAATAATTGCTCTATTGAAGTCAAACCTGTAGCTGTGGGCACAGAAAGGCGTTCTTCCAGTCAGCGGTAAATAAGGACCGCATTCAGATTCAAACCCATCTGAATGCGGCAGGGGAAGCATATCAATATGTTGAACATTGGTACCAGATCTACAGGTACTTAATGATCAACCCAGGCTGCCACACCGAAGTAGCACGATGAAGAATCGCATCATCCGTTGTCGCCAACGTCGCTAATGACTGACCGTGATTCTTCAACATAGGATGGCCTTGTGCTACAGGGTTTGCCTGGAAGGTTGTCCCCCCTAAAGAGTCTGTTGCCATTAATAGAGGTGGTACACTGGAGATTGTGAGCACCACCGACAACCGACTTTATAATATTATAAACTACAAAGATAATGTTGCATTCTACACGTGTTATAACACGTGTGGATGTAACATCGATCCAAGTAGTTTCATGTGGATGTAACACCGATCCAAAGACCGAGCTTTCTTGGACCCCAGAAAGAGGGAAGCCACAGTATGGCTTATCCCCGCAGAAAACAGTTAAAACTCCATGTGAATGTAACATCGACCTAATATCAATAAAAAACGTTCCCTCCAGAACAATTGGTATTTTCTTTGGTTTTCTACGATAGGTGGCATTTAAGTATGTGTGGTTTGAGTGTGTGGTTTGGATGTGGATGGAGAATGGTAATCTGGTGGGATTATATTTATATGAGGGATGCCTCATTATCAATTGGCGGCATCAAAGGGATGCCTCATTATCAATTGGCGGCATCATGTTTCATTTGGCGGCATCAACATTGATCCCTCACACTTAGTTGGCGGCATCAGTATGATGCCTCATACTTAATTGGCGGCATCAAGGATGTTAAATTTGGCGGCTTCAATGTAAACATATCAATTGGCGGCATCAAGGTTTGATTTATTAGATGCCGCCAATTGAGAACTCTACATCACCATTTTTGGTTTTTTTCCCCAATACCCACCAAAAGTAATTTCTAAAATAATAAGTCTACTATTTATGTAAATGATTCTACGTCTAATATACATTGACACACTTTTATGCTTAATGATATGCATTTTTACTTTTAGGTGTAATTATATTTAGCTACGTTTCTTCGATAACTAACATGCAACACAAACATGTTAAAACATTCCAAAAAATACAACCAAAATCAAGAAACTTAAATGTACATGTTTTTATAGGCTTTAGATTTTGTGATATCTGAGGGAAGGAAACATGGAGTTAAGCTCATACTAAGCCTTGTGAACAACTTTAATGACTATGGTGGGAAGGGCCAGTATGTGCAATGGGCAAAAGAAAGAGACCAACAAATGGAAAATGAAGATGGTTTTTTTACTAATCCCATGGTTAAAAGTTTTTACAAAAATCATATTAAGGTATTGTTTTTCTTATTAATATGTATAACTTTTATTTAAACAAGTTTAGTTAATTGCGGTATTGATCATTCATGTGAGTTGGTACTTGATAGACCGTTCTTACAAGAAGAAATACTATTACTGGGGTGATGTACAAAGACGAACCAACAATAATGGCTTGGGAGCTTATGAATGAGCCTCGTTGTCCTTCCGACATATTTGGTACCACTATTCATGTGAGAACATCTATTTATCTTTTATTTTTTGTTGCTACATATTTTCAAAATTGTTTGTGAAAAGAAGATGATTTCTTCGTGGATTTTGCATGTATTTAAATGCTAACGAACCCTATTTGACGGTCCTTTTTTTAGAATTGGATATCAGAGATGTCTTGTTACTTAAAATCAATAGATACAAATCACTTACTAGAAGTGGGATTGGAAGGGTTTTATGGTGTATCTTCATATCACAAGAACCCTAATAATTCACCTGATCATGGAACTGATTTCATTGCTAATAATCAAATCCAAGAAGTTGATTTTGCGACAGCTCATTCATATCCTGATCAGTGGTACAAGATTAATACCAATTTACCCCATGGTTATATGTTTACAAATTTGTTACTCGTTGTTCTTATCACATCAATTGATTTGTAGGTTATCTAATCAAAACAATGTTGTCCAACTAGATTTCTTGCAACAATGGATCTACAATCATATTGTGGACGCACAAGAAGCTCTTCAAAAACCAATTATTTTTGCAGAGTTTGGGAAATATTTGAAACAACCTAGTTACAATGTTAGCCAAAGAGATCAATTATACAATGTCATTTATACATGGATATATAGATCAGTAAGCACAGGCGGTGCCGCTGCAGGAGGGTTGTTTTGGCAGCAGCTAGTACAAGGAATGGACACTTACAAAGACGGGTACGAAGTGATTTTAACTGAACCCTCATCTACAGTTCGTTTAATAACCGGACAAGCAAAAAAACTAAGCATCTATCGTAGCAGGTTTCTAAGAGAAAACGCACGCAGATCCCAAAAACAAAGCTATTGATGGAATCAAAACGGGTTACAAGTCTAGTGGTATAAGTATATGAATTCTCAAGTAGAGAGTACGGTTTTATATTGGTTTCAAACATAGTAGGTCACTAGCTAGACACCAGAATTTACTCTTGTAGCTTGTGTTCTTGATATTGTATTTTGAGGTGCATAAACTATAAATAAAGACATAAGTAATTAATAGATTGTGTTCATATAAAAAAATATGAAATTCCTTATCATATTGACCACTTGATTTATTTAAAATGACATATACTCACTCATAGCATAAATCTTACAACTTTGTTACTTAAAACGTCGCTCACTTGGATGAAAAAATTGATAAACTTGATATCATTACATGTTTAAATAGGTGGGGCGGATAGAATATGAGTCATAGGTCAATGCATGACCAAATGATCCAAATCACTCAAACGTAGGGGCTGGTGACCGTCGAAACACCTTTTTATTATTTGTTTTAGTTTGTAGCCATCTGGATATTAGACTATACAGTCTGATTATGTACTTGTGGGGATATAGAAAGAAAAATGGCATCCACCTCATTGCTGGGGAATGAAACAAAAACGGTAGAGCCCACCCTACAATCATTCATGCTAGCTCGAAACTGCAGATGTGGTCATCAAGATCTAATGCCCCATCATACTTGCCTATGGTACTTGCAATTTTTGTCTTTTGAGGAAAAGGAAGGAGGATAACTCTTGGGGTGAATTTTGAGATTTCATTGAAGGTTAAGGGGTAGTCGGGCTTGGAGAAGTTAGTCTCGGCGGACGAATAGTGTGCGCGCACAGCAATGTTTGCGCGAGACTAGCTATTGTCACGCTTGTAAGAACTGGGCGAATGGCTCATTCTCCCCCATAACTTTTAAATATTTTCAAAATTGCACCATGAATTTTTTAAATTTATCTATTTTAACCCTTTCACTCATGAAATTTACATTTTACCCGTAAAATTTTACAAATTTAAAGCTCTTGTGTTTCAACTTTGGATATGAAATTCCAATTGAAGAATTTCGTATTCGAACATCGGTTGATAAATAAATTGAAAATAGTTTCGTTTTTTATTTCTCAGAAAATCTATATGCGAGAATCATATCTTTCGATTCGAACATCGGTTAATAAATAAATTGAAAATAAATAAATTGAAAATAAAATCTATATTTCTCAGAAAATAATTTCGTAAGAGAATCATATCTATATTCGGACTTGCCAAGATAACTTTTTATTCGATTCGTTAAAATTTATATAAATATTATACAAACAACAACCGATATTTCTACCCACATAAACCATAAAAAATTTACTCGTTTGACACTTTAGATATGATTAATTGGTAATATTTTTACTCTAGGTTAGTGGTTCCCACACACATAACACATTCTCGTATCAAGGTGTGCACAAAGCTTCCTCGTAGCATGTGAGTATATTGTTGTCATCCGTTATCTACAAGGCACGAGTTCATTGGTGACTGTAACGTTCCGTATCTTTCCATTTATTCATAATCATTATTTAAATAAAATACTTGAATCTTAACGTTTTAACATACTTTAAAATATTTTTTTAATATTTTAACCTAGTATAATCACAATATATATATATATATATATATATATATATATATATATATATATATATATAATATAGCTTATGTATGAAAAATACTTAAAAAAATAAATGTTTGAACCGGAACTCGAACCCGCGTCCAAACCAACTTAACCCAACCACACAAACCATTGAGCCACGCTGCATCTTGTGTTCTATCCGAAAAATATAAAACTTATCCCTTCCCTTATTTATCCTAGTCAACAACTAAAGTCAACACCCAAAATCGATCCATCCAATTGAGTTCAAAATCCCGCGTTTCTGATAACTGATTTTGTATGGAATATTTTGACAAATCATATGCGTCTTCTACACGCTAAAATTCAATCAAAACATTCCATTATTATGTCAATCACGCGTTTCTATCTTTGGTATTGGTCAAACATTCCAATTCATTCAATCCGTGTGTTATTGTATAAATTGAACATTCCTAGAGAGCCTAAGAGGGTCGAAAACCAAACCCTCACCTCCAATTCCTGTTAATAGATCGTTTTAATCAAGAATTAGGCGTTAGTTGACTTTTCGTTTGACCGGGCATCCATCTTCGTGACTGATCTGTAAGTTACGATTCATGTATTGTTTTCAATCCTTGTTCTAGTCCGATCAATAACCCTATGATTTTAGGGGTTATTGATCGTTGATTTATTTGATTAGAAAAGCTAGGGTTCGATTAAAGATTTTGGGGAAGATGGTAACTGTTGTTGCGCGTATAAAAGTATTTCAAATACGAATCTGAACGAGATCAGATGGTCATGTTGTCAGTTATTCAATCAATTGGCTTTGGGTTCGATCCCAAGCACCACCTTGCTTTTATTTTGATAATTAAAAAAACCAATTTTAAGTAATCTATACATATAATGAAAACTGGTAAATCACGTTCTCAAGGTCCAGACCAGATGGTCTGGACTTGTGATTATAAACATGGAACCAGCCAGAGACCCGGGTTCGAGTCCTGACACACACAAACATTTTTTTTTACCTTCTTTTTCATATATTTTGTGATTTTATCTTTTAAATCAATTTTTAAATACCAAATCTAACTTATAATTTCACCAAATTTATTTTCAGTTATACAAATAATAAACTTATTTATACAATGTTTAGTTCTACAAAAATCATTTATTTAATATATATAATATATATTACAAGTTTATTCATAAATAGATTAAAAATTCTATAAAAATATCTAAATAGTTTTATAAAATTTCACAAAAATTATTTTAAACTTATAAATTAATAAACTTTCTAGAATTAAATTTTAATTTTAGAAAAACGTTTATTTAGTATTTTAATTAATTTTTGCTATTTTAAATCATAAATAATTCATAATAAATCCATTATTCACTATTTTTACATCAAAATTTTAATTTGAAATTTTATGAATTTTAATATTTTTAGACATTAATACCATATATTGACAAATAAATATTAATATACTTATATATTCAATAATTAAGAAAATAATTTTATTAAAATTATTTTCATATTTACAACATTATAATACAACCATTTTTAATCAAAATTTTACAAAAGGTCTTTTTATTTTTCTAGAAATACTTGTAGACAAAAAAAAAAAAAAATTAGGAACCCTAGAAATACTTGTAGACAAAAAAAAAAAAACTTATTTATTGCTTTATACATAGGGTAATATTTGGCAACGTTTGGACCACACTTATTCCATTTCAAAGGACTTGATACTTTGCTAAGGTGAGTTTACATAGCCCTTTTTTCTGTTTTACATTTTTGGGGTGAAACATGTTTAAACATTTTTATACACTAGCAATTACTCATTCTTACATTGTTGAAACTTGTTGATTCAATTTGACTGTAACAAAAAGACACAGTACAATCATTAACATTGATTAAGCCGCCTGTTTAGATTATAGCGCTATAGGTCTGACAAACCCATCCCACCACATAAATTCAGGGATGATCGATAACAGATACACTTTTACTAACTTGCGAGTTAGGTTTCAGTCGACACAAGGTTTGAGTGCACAAAAGACGCATTGTTACATGTCGGATTCATACTCTTACATTATACAACTATGATTGTTATACAAACTATTGTTTTCTATTATATTAAAAAACCTATGTATTCTCACCAACTATTTATAGTTGACCCACCCATCTTTCCAACTTAACATGTTTCAGGTTTTATTTGCTATTGTATGTTGTACAAGTCTTGGGACACATAGGAGCTTTGGAACTAGTTTATATGAATCAAGTCTATGTAATTATGAATTGTATGACACATTGTAAATCATTTAATAATATTCAACTTCCATTTAGTACCATGATCTATTGAACAATCATCACTACGTGACACCTCGATGTTTTCGCCATCAGTTGGGGTGTTATAGATTGGTATCAGAGCCATGGTTATAGGGAATTAGGTTATTAGAAAATAATGTAGTCTATAACCTTAGGACTTTAACCAGTACTTGCTCATCTTACTTGCAACTCTACTTGCTTCTATCCCCTATCTCTATCCAACTTCTTATCCCTACCTAGCCCCTACAAGGCGATTACTCTCCATCAATGGGTCTACCTTTAGACTAATAGGACAAATTCTCAGGTCCTAACCTAAACTGCCTTGTTAATCTTGTCGAAGCTCTATATTCAAATAACGAACATGTGCAATCTGCAGGCGTAAACGCCTGCATTCTGAGTTTTCTGTCTAGGACTGGCATTGCGCATATATCCCAATCAGACGAGGGAACCGGATGCCTACCTGGGAATTCTCGGGATGAGTGTTCATTTATAGGCTAAAGCATGTCTTCACTATGTTATTAAAATCTAGAAGCTTTGATAAGTCAACGTTTTCGTTTATTCGTTTTAATTAATGAATAAATGATTACATTCCTTAATATATCTCATTATCCTTGATTCATCCTATGTCTCATTGAAACCTTCATTGTGTCTCTTACAGATAATGCCTCCTCGTCGCAGCTCTCGTATAAACAACGCTCATGAAGGTGCAACAACAACCATGACAACGATGTCCAACTCGCTGCGATCATTTCCCAGCAAATGGCATAACAAATAGCGACATTAGTTCCCAATTTGGTGGCTCAAGTCATTCAAATGAATGGAAATGGCAATGGCAATGGAAATGGCAATGGGAATGGTAATCACAATCGGTACGGGAAAGCTCACCCTGTTTGCACCCTTAAGCACTTCAACACTTCCAACCCTCCTAAGTTTAGCGGGGACGAAGGAGCCACCGGCCTCCTTCAGTGGTTTGAAGGTATCAAAAATACCTTCATTAATAGCGAGTGTCCTAACAATCTCAAAGTTCGCTATTGGTAGAGGTCATCATGCCTGCTCAATAGTCGGTAGAGGTCCTAACAACCTGCTCAACGACTGGTAGAGGCTATTGAACCTGCTCAACAATCGGTAGAGCTTCCTACTCACTGACTCGTAGAGGTCTTTTTCCTGCTCCAAAGTTGGACTCATTTTTGGATGCATTGTACACGTAATTTGGTACAAAGATTCAATCACAAGGTTATTTTGCATTGTTGTTTTTACATGTGTGTTTAGAGTTATATAAGGACACAAAACCCTAATGTAAGGTAAACTGGTGATTGCGGTCCGGAACTTAATCATGAATTTACAGGTACATTAAGGTAGTGTGAAATTCTATCAAGGTTTTTGGTAAGTACCCAATTACAAACCCTAGTTATTTAACATTCCTTTTAGCCTTGATGGTTATCTTGTGCATTCTTGAAACTTACAGTCTAGTGCTCTTAAATTTTTACCACGGACACCATAGCTTGTATAAAATACCCGCACCTCCTCCCAACAGACCCTCCAACTCTAACTTCGGGACGAAGTTCCTAAAAGTAGGTGAGACTGTAACGTTCCGTATCTTTCAATTTATTCATAATCATTATTTAAATAAAATAATTGAATCTTAACGTTGTAACACACTTTAAAATATATATTTTTTTAATATTTTAACCTAGTATAATCCCACTATATATATATATAGTTTATGTATGAAAAATGCTTAAAAAAACTAAATTTTTGAACCGGGACTCGTACTTGCATCCAAACCAACTTAACCCAACCACACAAACCATTGAGCCACGCTGCATCTTGTGTTCTATCCGAAAAATACAAAAGTTATCCCTTCCCTTATTTATCTGTGACATCCATCACTTTTATCATTATTATATATATATATATATATATTTATGTTTATTTTCGAACCTCCTATTTTGTACGTCGCATTTATCCTTATCTATAATAATAATAATAATAATAATAATAATAATAATAATAATAATAATAATAATAATAATAAAAATAATAATAATAAAAGTAATAGTGTTAGTCTTCTTATTTAAACAAGTGAACAAAACCAAACCAAACCCATCACCCCTAGTCCAGCCCAACCATCCCTTTTACCCATCTTTCGGAGCCCAACAACCTGAGCCCAAAACGAAGGCAGCCCATCATCCGGCCCACCTCTCCATTGTTCCCTTATCTGTTTAAAAAAAAAAAAGAGAAAAAAACTTTGCTCATGCCGGGACTCGAACCCGGGCAGGGAGCCGGGTCAGACATAAGTTCACACACATAAACCAGCCGATCTTCACTATCTTCCTGATCTGAAACCCATGCATAATAATTATATATCATGATTGAAATCAAACAGTTTGACTACAAAAGTCAACTGCACAGATCGGCTACCATAAACATCTCAATCCACACGCGTTTTTATCCTAATTTGGTATAATTGCTTGATTAGTTGACTGAGACGCGTCATCTACACGATTAATTATCGGCTAATTATTCTCAAATCGTGCCAATCAAACGCGTCAATACCATTAAACGAATCAAACATACCAAATACATCAACCCGAGCACTTCCCTATAAATTGAGGCTTTCCCTACAACCTACAATCGCCGATAAACATCTCTCCACCTTCAATTTCTGTTAACAACCTGCAATCGAAGCATTTTTGAGTCACGTTTGACTTTCACAGTTGACCGAGCTTAATACCCCGGTTACGGTTTCGTGTAAGTTTTTTTTTGTTGGGGTTCACTCATCGGCACTTTGTGAACAATAGCCCCAACGATTCAGGGACTATTGAACACGAATTGTAACGATTGGAAAATCTAGGGCTTGAATCAACTGATTTGGGGAAGAACATGAATCGCAGATAACATATATAATTATTTTAAAACAGAAAATAAACAACCAACTAATCCAGATCAGTTGGTGTAGCTTCCTGCCCTTAAAAACGAACCGGCCTGAGGGCCAAGGTTCGAGTCCCACCATAAACAACTTTTTTTGTGTGTTATTCTTTTATACTTATTTTTTCTTTATTATTTTAAAAATCATTTTAAAATACTAAAACTATTTTATAAATTCTACAAAATTTATTTTATGTCATTCCAATGATAATCTTTGCTGTCCAATTTTTAGTTTTTCAAAAATAATTTATTTAATATATATTATAAATATTACAAATTTATTCATTTAAAATTATAAAATTCTATAAAAATATCAAAACGATTATATAAATTTCCACAAAAATTATTCTGAGTTTATATAACATTAAACTTTTCCGAAATAATTTTTATTTCAGAAAAATCATTTGTTTAATATTTTTAATCAATTTTTGTTAGTTTTAATCATAAATAAATCATAATAAATTCATTTTTCAATATTTTTGTACCAAAATTTTACATAAATTATTTCTATTCATTTGGAACAGAAATACAATTTTTAATTTAAAAATTCTTTAATTTTAATATTTTTAAATATTAAAGTTACATTGTGACAATTTGAAATAAATAGATTTAATATTCTATTTATAAGAAAAAAATTTTATAAAAATTATTTTCACACTTAAGACTTTATATTGTGACCATCTTTGATTTTAAATTTACAAAATAACTTTTGTTTATTTATTTATCGAATTTCTCTTATTTATTAAACGTTTAATTTATTAATCAAACGAATACTTATCCCTAATTCGGAACCCTAGAAAATACTTATAGACTAGATAGACTTAGACTTATTTGCTACCTTATACATAGGGTGATACTTGGCAACGTTGGATTACACTTATTCAATTCTACAAGACTTACCACCTTGCTAAGGTGAGTATTACTTATCCCCTTTTTTTTCGCTTTTACACTTTTGGGGTGATTCATGCACAAGTTTACAAAATTCGCACATTCAGTTACACATACATTTTCTTCATTGACAATTCATATACGTGTCTTGTTTATCTTTGTGCTTTATGTTTGAACATGAACGTAGCTTACATACAAAATCGTACATCTAGACATAACTTACGTTATGGTGCTCTTTACATATAGACGTAACTTATGTTACGGTGCTCATTTAGATATAACGTATGTTATGGTGGTCTTTTAGACTTGACACGTGTTAGGGTGCTCATTATCAGTTTTATCTTACCAACTTTACATTTGATCTTTGTCTTGTTTGGTTACTTATGTGTTTACATAATGCCTTGGTGATGCTAGACACATGAATTGTACCACTTTTCAAACTTATACTATATGTACAAAGCTAGGTAGTACTCACCAACATCATATGTTGACAAAATTTATTTTCGTGCATGTTTCAGGATAAGCTGCTTGACGCTTCACATAGGACTTTGGACTTAGACTAAATAAATCAACTATCTCAATTTTTGTTGTGTATTTATTTTCACATGTTGTAAAACAATATTCAATAATTAAATATTTACATTTTAGTACCATGAGCTTTTGAAAAATCGTCACTACGTGACACCTCGATGATTCCGCCATCGGTTGGGGTGTTACAGATTGGTATCAGAACCATGGTTATACGGAACTAGGTTATTAGATGAAATGGCCTAGACTATAACCGAACTTCAACCTTCATGCATAATATTTCCTAAATTACCCTACCCCTCATTTCCCTCTATTTTCTTTCCTCTATCTTTCCCTTCTTCCCCATTTCTCCTCATCTTTCATCATGGTGTATAGAGATGGTGTCCTACAAGGAGTGGAAAGACTACATCATCATGGAGCGGGAGCAGTACCTTTCACGAAGACACTCTTAGGCATAATGCCTACTCTTATTTTGCTCCTTCAAAGTTGTTGAGCTTTAATGAGTGTGATGGAACACGTGCAATCTAGAAGGGTGGATGCCTGTACACTGGGTTTTCTGGCATAGGCAAGCATAGCACATAAATCCAATAACGGACCTATTATGCTTACCTTGGGATTCCTAGAGTGAGTGTCCACTTATAGGCTAAAGCATGTCTTCTTTGATCACCATTGGGTTCAATTCCTTTGAAAAGTCAACGTTCTTGTTGGGCTTTACAGCTAGATAAGGGCACTCCAAGCATTTTATGCAAGTTATTCAATAATACTCTCTCGTTTCATATACAATATTTTGTATTTCATGATTTCCATATACTGCATACAAATTCATACTTTCATATTCATCTATACGGTTATACATTTACATTTTCTAATCTCATGATTGTTCATTGACTGCCTCATAGATGTCTGCTCGCCGCATGCTTCGTGATGCCAGCCAACGCACTGTTCGTGCTCCTGGACAACGTTCTGATCGTCGCCTCGCATCTTTAGTCGCTGAGCAGATTGCTGCAGTGATCCCAAACCTTGTCAGTGAGATAACCCAGAATAGTAACAATGCCAACACAGGGAGTACGACTCAATTTCGGTGCACTTTCAAACACTTTAATTCCTGCAACCCCACAAAATTCACTGGTGAGGAGGGTGCTACTGGCCTCCTGCAATGGTTTGAAAGTATGGAGAGCACCTTTGTGAACAACGAGTGTCCTGATGAACTCCGCGTTCGCTATGCTACTAGTGTCCTTCTAAAGGGGGCGCTAACCTGGTGGAATGTCGAAAAGCGCAATCGAGGAGCTGATGTTGCTTTATCTCTATCTTGGGCTGATGTTAAGGAACTCATGATCGCTAAATTCTGCCCTAGGAACGAAATCAGGAAACTGGAGGATGATTTTCGTGAGCTCAAACAAGACAGTGGTGAGAATCTTGCGTATAATACTCGATATCATGAACTCAGCATATTGGTTCCACACATGGTCACCCCGGTCTCTCGAGCAATCGAGAAATATATTGAGGGATTACCTGACCTGATTCAAGACGTTGTCACTGGAGGAAAATCCACTACGGTGGAAGAAGCCATCCAGCTTGCAGCAACTTTAACAGACAAACACGTAAGGAAAGGAACCTTGGTTAGGAAGGGCACCAAGACGTCTTCTGAGAAAACCACCCATGTCGTTGAAACATCTAAGACTGTTTTAGCAAAGGCCGCCACTACTACCTCGAACTCTAAGAAGCGAATGGGCAATAATCAGAACCATGCTGTCGTGGATCCTGTGACTCAACCCCCTATCAAGAAAGCCTACACGGGAATCCATCCTCAATGCAACACTTGCAAGTATCATCACCCTGCAAATCTTCCATGTCGTCAATGCACTAGATGTGGAAGGCTTGGACACTTTGTCACTACTTGTCGTGTAACGGTTAGGAAACAAGATAATCATCAAACAGCTGCCCAGGAACCACTGCCGATTACTAACGGTCGGGCATGTTATCATTGTGGAGACCCTAACCACATGCGACCTCGATGCCCTAAATTGAATAATGTAAACCTGGTGGCACATGGACGAGCTTTCAATATCAATATCAACGAAGCAAACGGTCAGGATGACGTTAATCCCACTGGTTAAGCCATGGATAGAATCTTCCTAAGACTCGAGAGTCCAATACTTGTGTTTTCACTTTCTTGATCCTATTATCATTTTGTACCCAATTTTTTCGCACTCATTAGCATATAACATCTAGAAATTTCCTTGCATACTATTGTGTACGAACACAGATTGGAAATTTATCATATTTGGTTATGTTTATTTTAATCATAGAAGTTTAAAGACTCCACCTTACATTTATTTGAAACATTTGGACTTGATTTCCATACTAAAAACTTGATACTTGATCCTACAGAGCTTTTCTAAAAACATCATTGTTTGTTATATGAAACTTGATTTTCCCTTAATTTGACTATTCATTGAACATTTAATTATTCATGATACTCGTAAACATGGCTGGTCAAATATGAGCTATTTCTATAGGCCACTAAGATAACACTTATACTTAATGGTTGCCGTACTTATAAACTTGCTTGCATGTGTGTATTATCAATTTGCATGACAACTATTACATCTATCCACTCAACTAAAACAAACATTTCACTTAAAGGGCTCCTCGGGTGAGTGGTAGCCCATACGCAAATTTTGTTATGCTTACAAGTCGTTGCGAACCAATGCAATTGACCTCATTATTACATAGCCTCATTTCATTGATAACGTCTCATTGTAACCCAACGTGTTTGTTGTGTCATCTTCTTGTGAAACTTATTTGCTTTAATGTGTTGTTAGATTAGGATCATAGAAGGACATAAAACCCTAATGTAAGGTAAATTGATGATTCCGGTCCGGAACGTAATCATGAATTTACAGGTACATTAAGGTGGTGTGAAATTCTATTAGAGTTTTTGGTAGACGTCGAGTACGTTTTCGATGTGTCAAAGGTGTGGTGGGTTAGCTGCGGTACACCCTATATATAAACACTAATGACGCATCGAAAATGAGAATGGAAGTCGAACCAGGAACAAACCCTACTTGCTTGGTAGTTCATTTGGTCTTTTCACACATTCTAGAATTCTTAAAACTTGAAGTTTAGTGTTTTACTAGATTCTTATTCTCCTTACTATTTGAGACGAACCTAATCCAAAATCCTTAACCCACACCTATCAAACCTTTTATCCAAATCATTTGAAACAGTTATTCTGTTTCCTATAAATTCACGTCGTGCCTTAACTTAAATTTTCCAAGCTACGGTTATCTTAATTTCTACTCAAACATCCATAACCCTATGTTTCTAATAACTTCGGGACGAAGTTTCTAAAAGTAAGGGATGCTGTGACATCCGTCACTTTTATCATTATATATATATATATAGTGTAAGTATATAGAGAAAACCTTTTAAAATGGAAAAACTCCAAGAAACCCATCTCTTGGTCCATGTTGTGCCACATCACCCTTTACATTATAATATTCTATAATATTCAAAAGGGCAATATAGACAATTTCACTATCCCCCTTCTATCTCTACCTATAAATATTGTTTTCCTCTCCTCTCTCTTCATTTTTTTTTAAATTCAAATCCAGAATTTTTTTCTCTACCCTCTCTCTACCCTGCTCTCTCTCTAGAACCACCACCACCACCATAGAGCATCGAATAAATAGAAACTCTCCTCTCTCTACCATCCCCTCTGTCTACCCTGTTCGTGCCTCACCCATTTTTTTTTTCTTTTTCTTGTTCTTTGAATTTACTAGTAAAAGATGGCAACCATGAGAACATATAAGATGGGAAAGAGTGTGTGTATATGAAAGATGACCAGTCAAGAATTTTAAAGATTTGTGCTTCTAATGAGGAGACCAGAGAAGACCACGGATTTCAAGCTTTCAAGAACTTTTGGTGACTTTTTTTTCTTTATTTTCTTAAGATTTATGTCAGATTAAAAAAGATAACATTGTTTCCATTTACTTTTATTATTATTATTAGTATTATTATTATGATTTTCGTTGTTTTGCTTTTTTTTAAGCTCTTATGTTTTATTTTTTTAGAATAATAATAATAATAGTTTTGGTTAGAATACTAATAAGAACAAGTTGTTTCGTTTTGAGTTGTGTGTCTTGTGTTACGTTTTGATTTGTTAGGTTTTGGGTTTTGTTAGAATATTAATAATAATAATTTTGGGGATAGTTTTTGGTCGCATACCAAGTGTTCGATTAAATGCTTGAATGAAAAAAAAAAACTTTTGTTAACCTTTTTTATTTTTTTTATTATTATTATTTTGTTTATTTTAGATTTTTATTGGATTGGGGACATGAGGTTGATAGATTACATGTGATTGATGAATAAATTTGTAGTCTTTTTATGTTAGTATATGCTAACACATGTTAGTGATGCCCCATTATGTGTTTGAGGATCCTAAACTAACATGTGTATCTGTTTCAGTGTTGGTTTTCACGAGTAGGCTATTGGAAGAAGGCGGCATTGGTGATGTGGATGTGGTAAGTGATGTTTTTTTTTTATAATGATTATAAATTTTTAATCTTTTGGTGAATAGGGTGTTTAAATAATTTTTGTATTCTATTTAAAAAATTTTGGCAAGTGAAATTGTTATGAACTCGTATACGGTACATGTCTATTTTTTGCGGTCCGAGTCTTGTATGCTCACACCCGTTAGTGATGCTAACACATGCTAGTATATACCCAACTAACAGTTGTTAGAGTCCATATGACATACGTTATTTTTCAGTAAAACATATGTTTTAGAATATGCTAACACATGCTACTGATGTCTTTTATTATATTATATATTTCATGAATAAGAGGATAATTTTTGGTATATGGATTTGGATTGGTTATGATTTGATTTTTTAAATTTATTATTATTGGATTTCAAACCTTATTAATCGTATTTGAGTAGTTGTATTAACATAGTTGAAATACAACAGTTTTGGGGATAATTTTTGTTTGCATACCAAGTGTTTGATGAAATGCTTGAATGAAAAAAAAAAACTTATGTTAGCCTTTTTTATTTTTTTTATTTTGTTTATGTTAGATTGTTATTGGATTGTGAACATAAGGTTGATAGATCAGATGTAATTGATGAATAAATGTGTAATCTTTTTATGTTAGTATATGATAACACATGTTAGTCATGCCCCATTATGTGTTTGAGGATCCCAACTAACATATGTATCTGTTACAGTGTTGGTTTTCACGGGTAGGTTATAGGAAGAAGGCGGCGTTGGTGATGTGGTTGGGGTAAGTGATGTTTTTTTTATAAAGATTATAAATTTTAATCTCTTGGTGAATAGGGTGTTTAAATAATTTTTGTATTCTATTTAAAATATTTTGGCAAGTGAAATTGTTATGAACTCGTATAGGGTATATGTCTATTTTTTGCGGTCCGAGTCTTGTATGCTCACACACGTTAGTGATGCTAACACATGCTAGTATATACCCAACTAACAGTTGTTAGGGTCCATATGACATACACTATTTTCAGTAAAACATATGTTTTAGAATATGCTAACACATGCTACTGATGTCTTTTATCATATTATATATTTCATGAATATGAGGATAATTTTTTGGTATATGGATTTGGATTTGTTATGATTTGATTTTTTAAATTTATTATTGCTGGATTTCAAACCCTATTAATTGTATTTGAGTAGTTGTATTAACATAGTTGTAAAATTGAGTATATACACATGTTAGTGATGCTAACACATGCTAGTATATGCCTAACTAACAAGTGTTAGGGTTCATATGACATATGTTAGTATATGCCCAGCTAACATGTGTTAGGGTTCATATGACATACGTTATTTCAGTAAAACATATGCTTTAGAATACACTACTCATGTCAATGATGTCTCATTATGTGTTTTGGAGAGCTCAACTAACACGTGTTATCTTTTTTTGTAGGTGAAGAGATGTTTTTTGTGTTAAAGATGAAGATGGGTATCAAGAACGAAGCATAGCTAGATCATTTTTATGTTATGATAGTTTGTTATCATTCGCAATTATGTTTGTATGAAAAGTTTTTTGATACATTTTTAGTATTAATTGTAATGATCGTTTTTATCATTTCTTAATTAAATATACATTTTATGTGTTCTTTTATTATGTTCTTTTAGTATATGCCTGGTAACACATGTTAGCGATGTCTCACACGAGGTCAGAATTTTTTACCACAACACTAACGTACGTTAATATTCATGCTGGAAAAAGTGCCATAAAGTAGGAGAGAGGTGACTTGACAAGTGTCAAATCAACCTTATTAAACCTAGGATTCAGAAAATTAAATTAAAAAAATTAATTCAAGATTACCATATTGTCCTTATTCCACCTTTTTAAGCAAGTGACCCACTTACTTTTGAATATTATATGAAAATTAATTATGGGCCATTGATCAAACTTGATCAATGGTCACCATAGGGTTTGCAAGGTTTTTTCATTATAAAGGGTTTCCATATTATCCATCCCCTATATATATATATATATATATATATGTCTTTACGTTTATTTTCGAACCTCCTATTTTGTACGTCACATTTTATCCTTATCTATAATAATAAAAATAATAATAATAATAATAATAATAATAATAATAATAATAATAATAAAAGTAATAGTGTTAGTCTTCTTATTTAAACAAGTTAACACAACCAAACCAAACCCATCACCCCTAGTCCAGCCCAACCATCCCTTTTACCCATCTTTCGGAGCCCAACAACCTGAGCCCAAAACGAAGGCAGCCCATCATCCGGCCCACCTCTCCTTTGTTCCCTTATCTGTTTTTTTTTTTTTTAAAAAAAAAAAGAGAGAGAGAGAGAAAAAACTTCGCGCCTACCGGGACTTGAACCCGGGCAGGGAGCCGGGTCAGACATAAGTTCACACACACAAACCAGCCGATCTACACTATCTTCCTGATCTGAAACCCATGTATAATAATTATATATCATGATTGAAATCAAACAGTTTGACTACAAAAGTCAACTGCACAGATCGGCTACCATAAACATCTCAATCCACAAGCGTTTTTATCCTAATTTGGTATAATTGCTTGATTAGTTGACTGAGACGCGTCATCTACACGATTAATTATCAGCTAATTATTCTCAAATCGTGCCAATCAAACGCGTCAATACCATTTAACAAATCAAACATACCAAATACATCAACCCGAGCACTTCCCTATAAATTGAGGCTTTCCCTACAATCGCCGATAAACATCTCTCCACCTTCAATTTCTGTTAACAACCTGCAATCGAAGCATTTTTGAGTAACGTTTGACTTTCACAGTTGACCGAGCTTAATACCCGGTTACGGTTTCGTGTAAGTTTTTTTTTTTTTGTTGGGGTTCACTCATCGGCACTTTGTGAACAATAGCCCCAACGATTCAGGGGCTATTGAACACGAATTGTAACGATTGGAAAATCTAGGGCTTGAATCAATTGATTTGGGGAAGAACATGAATCGCAGATAACATATATAATTATTTTAAAACAGAAAATAAACAACCAACTGATCCAGATCAGTTGTTGTAGCCTCCTGCCCTTAAAAATGAACCGGCCTGGGGGCCAAGGTTCGAGTCCCACCATAAACAACTTTTTTTTGTGTGTTATTCTTTTATACTTATATTTTCTTTATTATTTTAAAAATCATTTTAAAATACTAAAACTATTTTATAAATTCTAAAAAATTTATTTTATGTCATTCCAATGATAAACTTTGCTGTCCAATTTTTAGTTTTTCAAAAATAATTTATTTAATATATATTATAAATATTACAAGTTTATTCATTTAAAATTATAAAATTCTATAAAAATATCAAAACAATTATATAAATTTTCACAAAAATTATTCTGAGTTTATATAACATTAAAATTTTCCAAAATAATTTTTATTTCAGCAAAATCGTTTATTTAATATTTTTAATAAATTTTTGTTAGTTTTAATCATAAATAAATCATAATAAATTCATTTTTCAATATTTTTGTACCAAAATTTTACATAAATTATTTCTTTTCATTTGGAACAGAAATACAATTTTTAATTTAAAAATTCTTTAATTTTAATATTTTTAAATATTAAAGTTACATTGTGACATTATGAAATAAATAGATTTAATATTCTATTTATAAGAAAAAAAATTTTATAAAAATTATTTTCATACTTAAAACTTTATATTGTGACCATCTTTGATTTAAATTTACAAAAAGACTTTTGTTTATTTATTTATCAAATTTCTCTTATTTATTAAACGTTTAATTTATTAATCAAACGAATACTTATCCCCAATTCGGAACCCTAGAAAATACTTATAGACTAGATAGACTTAGACTTATTTGCTACCTTATACATAGGGTGATACTTGGCAACGTTGGATTACACTTATTCAATTCTACAAGACTTACCACCTTGCTAAGGTGAGTATTACTTATCCTCTTTTTTTTCGCTTTTACACTTTTGGGGTGATTCGTGCACAAGTATACAAAACTTGCACATTCAGTTACACATACATTTTCTTCATTTACAATTCATATACGTGTCTTGTTTATCTTTGTGCTTTATGTTTGAACATGAACGTAGCTTACATACAAAATCGTACATCTAGATATAACTTAAGTTATGGTGCTCTTTACATATAGACGTAACTTATGTTACGGTGCTCATTTAGACATAACGTATGTTATGGTGCTCTTTTAGACTTGACACGTGTTAGGGTGCTCATTATCAGTTTTATCTTACTAACTTTACATTTGATCTTTGTCTTGTTTGGTTACTTATGTGTTTACATAATGCCTTGGTGATGCTAGACACATGAATTGTACCACTTTTCAAACTTATACTATATGTACAAAGCTAGGTAGTACTCAACAACATCATATGTTGACAAAATTTATTTTCGTGCATGTTTCAGGATAAGCTGCTTGACGCTTCACATAGGACTTTGGACTTAGACTAAATAAATCAACTATCTCAATTTTTGTTGTGTATTTATTTTCACATGTTGTAAAACAATATTCAATAATTAAATATTTACATTTTAGTACCATGAGCTTTTGAACAATCGTCACTACGTGACACCTCAATGATTCCGCCATCGGTTGGGGTGTTACATTATCCCAGTCAGCAACAAAAGTCAACACCCAAAATCGATCCATCCAATTGAGTTCAAAATCCCGCATTTCTGATAACTGATTTTGTAGGGAATGTTTTGACAGATCATATGCTTCTTCCACATGCTAAAATTCAATCAAAAGATTCCATTATTATGTCAATCACGCGTTTCTATCTTTTGTATGGGTCAAACATTCCAATTCATTCAATGCGTGTGTTTTTGTATAAATTGAACATTCCTAGAGAGCCTAAGAGGGCCGAAAACAAAACCCTCATCTCCAATTCCTGTTAATAGATCGTTTTAATCAAGAAGTAGGCGTCAGTTGACTTTTCGTTTGACCGGGCATCCATCTTCGTGACTGATCTGTAAGTTACGATTCATGTTTGTTTTTCAATCCTTGTTCTAGTTCGATCAATAACCCTATGATTTCAGGGGTTATTGATCGTTGATTTGTTTGATTAGAAAAGCTAGGGTTTGATTAAAGATTTTGGGGAAGATGGTAACTGTTGATGCGCGTATAAAAGTATTTCAAATACGAATCTGAATGACCATCTGATCTAGATCAGATGGTCATGTTGTCAGTTATTCAATCCATTGGCTTTGGGTTTGATCCCAAGCACTACCTTGCTTTTATTTTGATAATTAATAAACCAATTTTAAGTAATCTATACATATAATGAAAACTGGTAAATCACGTTCCCAGGGTTCAGACCAGATGGTCTGGAGTTGTGATTATAAACATGGAACCGGCCAGAAACCCGGGTTCGAGTCCTGACATACATAAACATTTTTTTGACCTTCTTTTTCTTATATTTTGTGATTTTATCTTTTAAGTCAATTTTTAAATACAAATCTAACTTAAAAATTCTACCAAATTTATTTTAAGTTATAAAAGTAATAAACTTTTTTATTCACTTTTTAGTTCTACAAAAATCATTTATTTAATATATATATATATATATATATATATATAATATTACATGTTTATTCATAAATAGATTAAAAATTATATAAAAATATTTAAACAATTTTAAAAAATTTCACAAAAAATATTTTAAACTTATAAATAAATAAACTTTCTAAAATTGAATTTTAATTTCAGAAAAACGTTTATTTATTATATTTAATTAATTTTTGCTATTTTAAATCATAAATAATTCATAATAAATCCATTTTTCACTATTTTTACATCAAAATTTTACCTAAATTATTTTATTTCATTTAGAACAGAAATATAATTTTTAATATGAAGTTTTATGAATTTTAATATTTTTAGACATTAATACTACATTTTGACAGATAAATATTAATATACTATATATTCAAATTTTACAAAAGGTTTTTTATTTTTCTAAATTCCTTTATTTATTTCGTTAACGATTTTTCTAAATTAACAATTAAACAATTACCTATCCCCAAATTAGGAACCCTAGAAATACTCGTAGAGCAAAAAAAAAAAAAAAAAAAAAAAAAAAAAAACTTAGACTTATTTATTGCTTTAAACATAGGGTAATACTTGGAAACGTTTGGACCACACTTATTCCATTTCAAAGGACTTGATACTTTGCTAAGGTGAGTTTACATAGCCCTTTTTGCTGTTTTACATTTTTGGGGTGAAACATGTTTAAACATTTTTATACACTAGCAATTACTCATTCTTACATTGTTGAAACTTGTTGATTCAATTTGACTGTAACAAAAAGACACAGTACAATCATTAACATTGATTAAGCCGCCTGTTTAGATTATAGCACTATAGGTCTGACAAACCCATCCCACCGCATAAATTCAGGGATGATCGATAACAGATACACTTTTACTAACTTGCGAGTTAGGTTTCAGTCGACACAAGGTTTGAGTGCACAAAAGACGCATTGTTACATGTCGGATTCATACTCTTACATTATACAACTATGATTGTTATACAAACTATTGTTTTCTATTATATTAAAAAATCTATGTATTCTCACCAACTATTTATAGTTGACCACCCCATCTTTCCAACTTAACATGTTTCAGGTTTTATTTGCTATTTGAAGTTGTACATGTCTTGGGACGCATATGAGCTTTGGACCTAGTTTATATGAATCAAGTCTATGTAATTATGAATTGTATGACAAATTGTAAATCGTTTAATAATATTCAACTTCCATTTAGTACCATGTGCTATTGAACAATCATCACTACGTGACACCTCGATGTTTCCGCCATCGGTTGGGGTGTTACACTGATCAAATGACAAAGCGGTGCCTCAGCTTGTTCGCGAACCCAACGTATGACCAGCGTTAGGCAACTTCCATTTTAAGTTTTTTGTACAATTGCTACAGGCGCTTTGATTGTTGCCTTTTTATCCTCTTGAATTATCATTGAGAATTAGGGTTTTGGCATTTGGTTTTCCTTTTGCTCTTTCTAGGAGTCCCAGGTATCTCAATTCAACGTACAACGACATAGAGGTGCCTCAACTCAGCTGCGAACCCAACATACCATATGTGTGCCTTCATATCTAAGAGATATCCATTCCATCCCCAAATGGATCAACAATTTAAAGACATGAAACCTTGGATTTCGGCAATCTATCAAATAAAATCTCGGAACTAAGACCATATTCCAATGAGGTTTAAATCCGCACGACTCTAAGTCTTTAATGTTTAATATCACCGCGCCAACTTTGAACTGATTTTGGAGCCTACCAGTACATCATTTGTTAAGTTATTTATCATATTGAAATTTAGATTTTGAAGAAATCATGACAGTCTACTATTATACTATAATTTTCTGCTTTTCTCACATAGAAAACTCAATTTTGATTTTCTGATGTTTTTTGATTTTATCGATTTTTTAGATGTTTTGGTGTTTTTCTAGAAATTTCTTCCCCTAAAATTAAAAATGTGAAAATAAATTCTTTTTGGATTTTTAATAAAAAAAATTACACAAAAACTGATTCACTAATGTGGATTAACCCTATTTTTCTTTGACTCCATTTACAAAACGCAAATAATCAAATCGTGATTTATCGAAAGCCTTTGTAAATAGGTCAATTCGTTGACGGTCATTGTGAATTTTGAGCACATCAGTCAGCTTCTTTTCTTAGCAATCTCATATAAAATGATATCTAATATGTATGTGTTCCACCTTAGAGTGGTTTACAGGTTCTTAGTGATCGCTATGGCTACTTCATTATCACAATAAAGATGAGTGTTCAGAAATTTAAAATCGTAATCTTGTGTCTTTTGTTGAATCCAAAGAACATGAGAGAAACATATGTCAACATATGATATGGCAACATATTTCTTGTTTCTAGAATTGGCATCCACCCTGTGTGGAGTTCATGTTGATTTTACAACCACCATAAAGAGAATTACTTAAGGTAACAAGATCAAACTTAACGTCATTAAGATACCATAGACCTTTGGATGGAAATCCTTAAGATAATGAGAGACCTATTTACAACAATCATACAATCTACTCTTTTGCACCACCGACACCCATTTTAAAGTCGAAACATTTGCTCACGAATTAAAATCACATCGAACATTTTTCATTCTTCTCTTCTCTCTTCTTTACTTTCTTTGATAACAAATCCCCTCCTTTGATTAGTAAAGGTTACATATCCTTCAAGATATTTTGTTCAATTTACCGAAGCGATATGTCACCTATTATGTGCTAGGATACTCCATTTGTCACACCCTCAAATTCCACTTACAGGGTTTTACCGCGAGGTGCATGACACACCCGGATCCAAGTCAACGGTCACAATAAACAACGATTATATGAGAGGAAATGACGTTTAAAATCAACCACACAGTTCAAAAGTGTAACCAATTATAGCGGAAGCAAATTGAGTTTTACAATCCTAACATGGTAATGAAAATAGTTAGAATAGCTTGAAACATTGTTTGAAAATCATGCAAGATAGAATGGGATGTTGTGTGACTCCAGTGTGCCTATTTTTCGCTGCTACCTTAGCGAACTGAGAAAACATGCTATATTTGTCAACATATAATGCTGGTGAGTTTACAGATTTATGTTTGCAAATGTAAGTGAATGTTTGAAAACCAGACCCACATAATCCATACACCTATACCCGATGCTTACGGGACATTGTTACATGTTACTAAAGCGTTATGAACCATTGCTTAACATTAGTAAGTTGCCTTAATACCCCACCACCCGTCATCACTCGGTGTCGTAAGTTAGGTCGGACATGTTGGTCTAATAATGTAATATATGTTATTTAAAACGTTAGGGTTTACACAACATGTTTCTCCCCCAACAGGAAAACAGTAAAAATGGAAGTGTGAAACTCACCTTAGGCTGCGTCTTCAATAGTTAATAGACCAAAAGTATGTGTGATAGTCTCCACTACGGAAAACCTATCATAAGACACCTATAAGTGTTTGAGCGATGATATGTTGGTCTAATACCCTTGGTTATCCAAACGGTGACATTATATGTTTGGGTAAAGGTTTGAATTTTACACGACAACACAAGACTCGATATCCTTTCGGTAACCCGCTTTATCGGTTTTAAAAATAGGCTGAAAGGTTTTGGAATGTGATTAATGACCTTTTGCCACACATTTAATCAAAAGTGTGGTAGGGCAATTTTAGGAAATGTGTGGCTAAAGCCACATTTTGGCGTAGTGAAAGGGTTTAGATGATTAACACACCTTGAATCTTCACTTGATATTGTTTCTAAACGTGATTTGGCTCAAGGAAACAAGGGCAAAAACTTGTTTCTATAGGTTAGGGTTCGTATGAGAACATGGGGCGAGTTAGGGCTATGAACATGATGGAAATGAGTGAAGTATGGTATTTATAGGCTGTTATCACTCGCTAGGGTGTATTGGTGAATGAGAAACTCATTTCAGGCGAATGAGAGTAAATTCACAAGAATGCAACTAATTTCAAAAGTATGAGAGATTTGGTGTAACACCCCGCCTCTAATATCATCCAATATTGTCCGCTTTTCCCACTAGAAGCTCACGGATTTGTTTTTGGTTGCCCGAGTGAAAACTTCCCAGGAGGTCACCCATACTAGTACTACTCTCACCTGAGCACGCTTAACTGTGGAGTTTTCATGTGCTCCACAGCCAACTAAGCCCAAAACGCGTTGGTGATTTATGAGGCAGGACGTTACTTATGAGCCAAGATCTCTCCTGTCTACGGGAGATGTGAGATATGCCTAGGGTGTTACAATCTGTGACACCCCAACCGACAACAGAAACATCGAGGTGCCACGTAGTGACGATTGTTCAATAGCTCTTGGACCAAAGTGTAAATATTGATACATTGATTAAATACTTATTATTACATTGAAATGAATTACAACGATTCTAAATGCCAACTAAACTGAAATACAATGGATCCAAAATCTAATTAAAATTCCAAAAGCTTAAAAGTCATCTCATAAATAACCTGAAACATGTACGGAAATAGTATATGTTAATACAAGAATGTATTGGTGAGCATACCCTGTTTTGAATACATATAGTAGAAAAAAAGTGTTTAGCAATTCATGTGCGGTACCATTTGCAATTATGTGATAAGTAATATCCGTTCAAAATCAACCCTAAGAATCAAGTATCAAGAATAAAACCATTTTTAGTATAATGAATCACATAACAATGACCAAGGACTTAACTTGAACATGTACGTCTCAAGGGGTATATACCATAGTACTATTTATTGTTATGCCTAGGCCCACACCGGGTTAATGATTAAGGTCATAAGTACACACTATCAGCAATTAAAAAGTAAAACACATACAAGAATTATGATTGTGAATATAGAATAAAACATGATTATGTGAGTGAAGTAATAAGCGTACATGAGTCACCCCATAAGTGTAAAACATGAAAAAGGGGAAAGATATCAAAGTCGGGGGTTGTAGTAGTCGAGGCAGAGGTTCGGATTTGGGTTCGGTTGATGCCTATAAGCCCTTGATCAATTTTCCACAAAGCCAACCCCAACCATAACCGTTTTACCCACAATACCCACAATTCCAACAATTCCCACAAAGCCAACCCCACCCACAACCGTTTGACGAATAACCCCAAACACCACAACCGTATCCACAATTTTTTACGCCGCCTCAATTAACAACATCCCAACTAGAGGACTTCGACCTCCACCTACATGACGATGATGATGCGGAAGAAAATGTGCCAGAGACACAGTTGCAGGAACATGGAGATGAACAATTAGGTGATGAAGCGGATGAGATGCTTGAAATAGAAGATCAAGTTGTAGAAGTTGATGCGGGGGAAAAAAGAAATATGCAAAGCGAACAACAACTGTGAAGTGGAATACGGCACAAGAGGTTGCTTTGGCAAAAGCTTCGTGCTCTGTGTCGGAGAACAGGGAGAAGAGTAACCAAAAAAGAAGGGAAGTTTTTGGAGGGCAGTCCAAAAACATTTCGCGGTACTGTTGTGAGGATCCACCCGAACAATTGATCAGATTACTTCTAAATGGACCACCTTGAACCCACAAATGAATGCGTTCAATGGCCTTCATCAACAAGCGGTAACGATTATGATATATTTAACTTACGGTTTTATTTAATTATACAAAATTTTCTAAATTACATTTAACTTGCGGTTTTATTTAATTATATAGGAGCACCTACGAGGGAGTGGATGTAGTGATCTAGACGTCATGCAAACGCGTTGAAAGATTATAAAAAAAGTTATCGTTCTGGTTATAATCATTATCAAGCGGCATGGGAGATTGTAAAGGATCACGACAAGTGGAAAAAGCAAGTGTTGATGGGTGAAGAACCGTCCGATAGTCATTCCGACAAGAGACGGAAGTCTTCGGAAATCGGCAACTATTAGGCGACTGCCTTTTCTACACCGGACGACTCCACCCCCACTAGCCACATGCCGGATCTCAATGAAGATACCAACCCAACGAGGCCCAAACGAAAAAAAATAAGAAATCCGTCGCCGCCGAGTCTTCAAGCAAATCATCCTGGGTTAACGAATTTGGGTCATACCGAGCGATGAAAGAAGAGAAACTGAACCAGTTGGTCACCCTACAATCTCAACAAGACGAAAAAACTTTAGCGTTTTTAGAGAAACAACGCGATTTGTTGAGACAAAGGCAATATGACCACGACTTGAATATGTATTCAAAACCACACGACCACCTCAAATGTAAATCTTTGGAGTAGGTTTTGAAACGTAAAGAAGAAATCGCGGCGAAATGCGAATGGTACCGTTATTGGGTTGAAGGCGACGAGGAGGATGAATGCGTTTGTATGTTTATTTTAATTGATGTTTCTTGTAATTTTTTTTTAATTTTAATGGAACGGTTTTATTTTTAAGTTTTACAAACGGTTCTTTTAAATCAAACAATCATTTTTTTTAAACGGTAATAAAAAAAAGAAAAACTAAAAAATAAAAATTTCAGTGAAGTGAATCAGTTAAATGTTGCCTCGTAAAAAATGATTTAGTGAAATAATGTGATAGTGCAATATTACTTAAAATCATCCAAGTAGTCACCGAAAGACTTGTTGCTGAATTATTTTAGTTATTCTAGAAACACTATTGGTACGACAATAAGTTTCGATGATAAGAATTTAAAAGCATAAATGTATAATAGCACTATTTTAGCTAAATGAGTATAATAATATAATAGCCACGCCTGTACTATGAAGCAAAGCATACAAATATGTCTAGAAGCTAAAAGTAGGAAAGTTCTCAATTTATTTATTTTTCTATTATTCAAATTTCCATTCGAAAGCCTAACCGCACGCCTGTAAACGAACCGAACGAATACGAACACATAATCAAACACAATTTTGTGTTCGTGTTCGTTTATTAAGAAATTTTTCGTTTTCAGGAACCAAATGAAACCAAATGTCCAAACTGGTTCTTATGTGGTGGTCTTTCGTTTTCAAGAACCCCTTTGTATCCTTTCATCCTGATCAAAGTATTCAGATTCATATGATCTTGAACTAGAATCTGAGTAGGATCTTTCCTCAGCTTTTTGTACTTCTTATAAAAAATCATCTGTAAAAATTTGGGATATAACAAGAACTTCTTATGCTTCAAACCTTTCAGAGGTTCAAGCATGTGATCAAATATCATTCCCGAAACATTAAACGGCTTGTTTAATGTCAAAGAAACCATTAAAGAGCTAATACTCTTCCTCATCACAACATATCCACAACTCACAGATCCAAAAACATGTATCATCACATGAGCTAAATACTTGAACTGCGGACATAGCTTCCCTTTGTGTAAGGCTCCATCTGTAATTGGTCCGTTATACTTCATACGGAGAAAACACTTTCTCTGTTAAATCCTAGACAAGCTCCTAGGATCTGTTGGTTCATCTCTTAGTCTCAAAGCTTCCCAAATATCATTCTCAGTAACTATTGCAAGCTATCCCTGAATGTTGCTTACAATAACTGTTCGGTTCTCCCAGAAATCAATCTTCGCATTTCTCCAGAAGTCCATTTGATGATCTTTATAGATAATAGTTGGTGTAGCTAATGCATCAATGACTCTGCTCCTTCCGAGAAAGTCTACAATTCCAGAGAATTCCGTGTGTTTCTCGACTTCACCAAGAAATGCACAGCAGTTGTGGGTTTCCTCAAACGACAAATCTTCTTCTTTCTTATTTCTAGTGGCTTTTCCTGATGATCCAGCTAAAATATCAGTATTCTGTGGTTCTGCTATTTGAAATTCTGTAAAAACGAAACATGAAAATTCATTAGAAACGGACAAAATTTGTAAAATTGAAATTTGGTTTTGAAAATCCACATTCGACCCATGGGGGTTTCGAATGAAGAATTTTTAAGGTTTGAATGTGAATCCTAAGGTTCGAATGTGAAAGTTTTGATAAAAATTGTTCATTCGACCTAGAAGCCATATTCGACCCTATGAACAAGTCGCATTCGACTAGAAAAGCCACATTCGACCCTTCTTTTTGGTCGAACATGACTGTTCATATGACCAAAATTACAGAACTCAAATCAGTCCATCTTAACATGTAATTTTCATTTGTTTAGCATCTAATATGACCGATAAAGCTTTTTCAACAATCAATTGTTTCAATTATTTAGTTTTAGATATTTTTTAAGTATAATCTAGGGTTCGAACACTTTTAAACATCAATCAAACAATCTGTGTTGTTATCAACCTAGATTATTGTCTTTTCTCCCCCCTAAAACTATCTATAACTGAATCCTAATCATCAATTGTGTCAATAACAGTCTGTAATTGATCAAACAGTCCAGCCGAGGGTTCGAACTCAAAAACAAAGAATCTGGATTCGTTACTTGATCATTACCTGTAAAATTTGTGTCAAAATGTTCAGAATCAATTGGAGAACAAGGTTATAAAGTCTAAAAATCATGAGCAACAAGGGATGGTTATCTCAGAATTTTGAACATTTTTTTAATGAGGGGTTCGAATGTGCATAAGGGTATATATAGGCTCCCACATTCGACCATTTGATGAGGGTGAATGTGAAACTAAGTCTACATTCGACCCTACTGAAAGGCTCGAAAGTAGAAATAGGGATCGAATGTACAAAATACACTGGAACACTCACATTCAACCAAACTAAAAAGCTCGAATGTAAGAAAAAATTCCACATTCGACCCATCGAAGGGGCGAATGAAGATTGGAATTTTTGAACATTTTACCAAATCTCAAAATCGAATCCTGTTCAATCTTTTTCACACCTTTTAAGCTTCAAACATTCATCATTTCACATTAAAAGCTACAAAACTCAAATTGGTTTATCAAGTTTCAGTAAACGACCATCAATCACCATCGATTATCAAAAATAACGTAGAAATGTAAAATCTTTTTGGTGTTTCTGAAATTTATGCTAAAACACACCTAAAATCTTTTTGAGTTTTTGCATATTTTGAACAAATGTAAAATGCAGAAATGTAATCATATCAGTTTTTGAGAAATCTGATCACACCATTGATCTTTAGTGTTTATTATCATTAAAGACAATGTGTGATCCAGCAACTGCTGATATTGTTATCCACATAAGGTCACATGTAGACTGTTATGCAATGTTTGATACGACTATTTATAGTATAAACAAAAATTGTCTGTGGTTCCCATGCACACGACATACTCCCGTATCAAAGAATAATTGCACATAGACTCATTGTAACGCGTGATTATGCTTTCGTTATCTGTAATTTACAAGGTATTGAGGTACAGAGGTGTATAGGTCAGCAAATCAATGCTGCAAAGTAACGTATTCACTCTACCAGGTTGAGGGCTAATATCAATCACGATTTTCATCAATGATTGGATACGATGCATTAGATAATCTTTGATTATCGTCATACATGGAAAGTTCCTCAATTCGGTAACTTTAGGTTTTGGCATTAAAGCTCTTTTGTAAAGATACCATGTCTGATCTAGCTCCGTAAAACCTTACGACAGAAGATCAGATAGGCTATCCCGAGATAACTAATAACATAACGACCCGAAACCTCCGAATTTTGTACAAAAACCCTATCAAACGAAATTACGGTACTAAGACCATATTCCCATGAGGAGTTCATCCACATAACAATTCGTTTGATATCCATGTATCCAACACGTAGTAATAGGTCTGCGAAGCCTACCAACACATCACATAGACTCAACACACTGCCTATATAATATTTCAAATCTTTAGCATGTGTCAGATCCCCATTGATGTACTATCATTTCCTCTTTTAATCCTGGAAAATCATTTTGGGTTTTTCTAATTTTTATGGCTTTTTGGATTTTTCAATGTTTTTGGTTTTTCTTGAAAATCTAAAGACTCTCCCTAAAATGTAAAACATATTTTTGGATTTTTGATTTTTCTGAAAAACAGGAAAACTAAAATTAAAAGTGATAAACCGAGGTGATGATCAGTCTTGTTTCTCTTTTATACCGTTAGCTTTTTATGAAAATTCGAATCGAGATATATCGAAAGCTTTGGTAAAAAGATCTGCACGTTGGTAATCAGTGTGGATTTTGACCATATCAATCAACTCTTTGCCATAATAATCACGGATAAAGTGATACTTAATCCGGATATGTTTAGCTTTTGAGTGATTGATCGTGTCTTTAGTTAATGCAATTGCGGCTTCGTTGTCACAGTGAATAGGGGTTTTCAGAAATTGCAAACCGTAATCAACCATCTGCTGCTGGATCCACAGAACCTGTGAGCAACAACTCGAGGCTGCCACATATTCTGCTTCGCAAGTAGATAGTGCGACTGCTGTCTGCTTCTTACACTGCTAGGTCACGTGCCTGCTCCCCAAGAAATGACATCCAACCGTTGTGGATTTGCTATCTTTGTCACAACCGCCCCAATCTACATCACTAAAAGCAATTAGGTCAAAATTATCATCATTAGGGTACTATAATCCTTTTGACGGACAACCCTTCAGATATCGTAGGATTCGTTTGACAGCTGCAAGATGACTTTGTTTCGGCTTCGATTGATAACGTGCGTAGGGACATGTAGCGAACATTATGTCTGGTCTAGATGCTGTGAGATACATCAGAGATCCGACGATTGCTCTGTATGTGAAAGGATCTGTCAGCTCCCCCTTAGTGTCAACTCCAATCCCGTGATTAGGTTTTATCGGCGTATCCATCAGCTTTGAATCTTCCATCTGGAACCGCTCAAGACTTCAGATACGTATTTAGTTTGGTGAATAAAGATCCCTGTTGGTCTTTGTTCCACCTGCAAGCTGAGGAAAAGCTGCATTTCTCCCATCGCACTCATCTCGAACTTTTCTTGCATTACCTTTTCAAATTCTCGGCCAAAAGTTCGTTAGTAGATCCAAAAATAATATCGTCAACATAAATTTGGACGAGAAGCAAGTCATCCCTTGTTCTTTTGGTGAACAGAGTGCAGTCTACCAAACCGCGTTTGAATCCTTTGGACAGTAGGTACGTGCTCAGCTCCTCATACCATTAGCGTGGAGCTTGGTGCAACCCGTATAGTGCTTTGTTGAGAACATAGACCTTATCCCGGTGGATAGTATCTTCAAAGCCTGGAGGTTGACCGACGTATACCTCTTCGTTGACCACACCGTAAAGAAATGCACTCTTGAGATCTATTTGGTACACCTTGAATTTCTTGTATGAAGCAAACGCTAGAAACATACGAATAGCTTTTAAACGTGCTACATGTGCATAGATCTCATTGTAGTCAATTCCTTCAACTTGCTGAAAACCTTGAACTTCCAATTGAGCTTTGTTTCCTATGATTATGCCTCTGTTATCTTTATTGCATTTAAAAACCCATTTAGTTCCAATTTTCTTTCTTCCCGGAGGTAAATCTGTAAGTTTCCACACACCCAGTTTCTGGAACTACAACAACTCTTCTTGCATTGCCTTAACCCAAGCATCATCCAATAGAGCGTCTTTGTATGTCCGCGGCTCCACCTGCAAAACATAAAAAGCAAATGACCAGTCATTCTGACAACCAGATTTTTGAGTTTTTGCATATAAAGCTAAAGCGCCAAGATTTTCAGGTGAATTTGCACTACGAAGTTGTCCTCTAGTCATAACAGTGCTTCCAGGATCACCAATAACTTTCTCGAGTGGGTGAATGCGATGAATCCGTGATTCCGGATGATCAGGTACTTGAACTCCCGTTTGAGTAGTCAAATTTTCTGTTGAATATAGATCATTACCCATGTTAGATGATGAAGCAACATCTGGATTTGGGTTCACTGGTGGTGTCTCTGTTGCATGATCAAGAATAGTTTCATTGAAGATTTCTTCATCATCTTCTGATTCTGAAGTATCAAGAGTATTTGAAGCTTCCTGTAAAACCTCTTCTTCAGCTGCAGGAACATTGGTATCATTAGAAGCTTCTAGAGGAGTTACGGTGATCGGACGCACCAACGATGAAGTCACTGCATTTTCACACTCGTAATAAAGTCTTAGAACAGCCTCTTCAACCAAGTTATCTAGATTGAATGATTCAAAGAAGTCTTTGTAATCAAACATCCAATCTAGACCGCTACCCTGTACGTTCTGAGTATATCGTTGAACTTCAACGTTAGCCCACTCCTCTACCTGGCGAGTTCGTTTGTTGAATACCCATTTGAGCGGGGTTGCATATCCAACAAAGAATCCTTCTTCAGCTTTTGGTGCAAACTTCTCACATGGATTAAGCATAGTACATGGTGCTCTAAACGGTTCTAGATACTCTAAATTCGGCTTTCGTCTGTTCAACAGTTCATAAGAAGTTTTGCCAAACTTCTTCACTGTTAACACATGATTCAATGTGTAACAAGCTGCATAAATGGCTTCATTCCATAACATTACTGGAAGGTTAGAATCCGCAAGCATTGTTCTCACCGTTTCAATTAGAGTCCTATTTTTCCTTTCTGCGACACCGATCTGTTGCGGCGTATACGAAGCACTATATTCATGATGAATTCCTTTATCTTCACAAAGAGCATCCATCTGTGCATTTTTGAACTCCGTCCCGTTGTCACTCCGAATTCTTTTGATTTTCAGTCCATAAACATTCTCCAACCGATTGAACAAAACTTTCAAGTTGTTAAACGTGCCGCTTTTGTATTGCAAGCACATTACCCACAAAAATCTAGAGTAATCATCAGTAACCACAAGACAGTATAATTCTCCAGCATGACTCTTACGCTTGACAGGTCCTAATAGGTCCATGTGCAAACGCTCAAGTGGCATATCTAAAGAATTCACTTTCTTCGGTTTGTGGAACTGTTTGTGCTGCTTCCCCTTCTTGCAACTCACACACCTGTCATTGAGATGAAAATGTTTGACATTAACGCCTTCGACAAGCTCATTTTTCACCAGATGATTCATTTTCCTGAGGTGAATGTGTCCCATCCACATGTGCCACATAATAGATTCTTTCTCTGTAGCCTTTGATAGGAAACACGTAACTTGGCCCTGAGTTATCATCGCCTTTGACATATCAAGAATGTAAAGATTATTCACTCTTGGTGCTTTCAGCATGATCCACTCCTTTGGAATAACAAAGCCAGGTTTGAGGATATAGCAAGATTTGTCATCGAAGTGCACAGAAAACTGTTTGTCGCAGATTTGGCTGACATTTAACAGATTATAGTCTATCTGTTTCACATATGAAATCTTCTCAAAACTAACAATCCCATTACTCACACCACCCTCCATCGTGATATAACCTCCTTTATTTCCAGCGAACGCTACATATCCTCCATTGATGTTTCTGATATCGAATAGCAGCATCAAATCCCCTGTCATGTGAGCAGAAGCTCCACTGTCGACAATCCAAAGACTGCTAACAGAGCCAGCTGGAGCTCCCTGCACATATCAAGGTAATCATTAGTTCTTTCGGGGGACCCAAGCCTTTTTGGTCTTGGGTCTTTGAACATTAGATTTCAAAGATTCATCCACACAAACATTTGAATTTGAATCGATCTTTTTTGATGAATCAAATTTTTCTCATTTTGAGGTTTTTCCTGAAATTTTGAAGTAGAAGCACCTGGAGAACCCACTGGTGAGCAAGATTGTTCCGAACGTTTTAGAATTCTAATATGAGATTTTGGAGCCTCAGTCGGTTTCTTTGTATCATTCTTGAATGAAACTTTCTTAGTTACCTTCTCTGATTTAACAGAGACAGGTCAAACTGATGATTTAACAACAGGTTTTGGTAAAACCTTCTGTTTATCAACAATTGAGTTCACCACTGGGAGGAAAGTACTATGGAAAAATCATTGAAGAAACCAGTTTAGGAAAATAACGACTTTGATTGTAAAACGGTGCTGGTTAAGGGACAAAACGTCTTTGAGGATAAGAATGATTGTTGACTGGACTTCTATATGGTTACTTCATCTCAACCTCGTGCCTTTAATGCCTCACGTACGGGTAGTGAGCAACTAAATGTTGTCTCTCCTCATAACTGAAACATGCACGGTATTCTTCAAAAACATTCTTGGCATTCGACTTAGCATAAGAAGTGATAGGATATTGATCATCCACGCATCTACATCTCAGACTCTCAGGAGCTGGGTCCTTGGAGTAAGTCAGCTAAAGAAAACCATTAACTTTTTCTTTCGGTTTAATGAACTCAGTGACATGTACCTTAGGTTCTTTTGGAGCATCCAGATATATTTTCTTTAAAAATTCTAAAGGTACATCATTGGTCCTCTCATGTTTAGGAAACCAAATAGTACTTTCCTGCCAGATTTTCTCGATTTTTGAATAATTGGCAAATTTAATCGGATACTCCTCGTCAGAGATAATCTTATCGGATCCTTCCATCTGATAAAATACTTCGACGGGCTTGTCAACTGATTCATTTTTCTCAACCTTCTTCTCATTGCTAGTAACTGATTGATTCTTTTGATGCACATTAGCCCGAGGATGAGATTACTAAGAAGGTGAAACTGGTTCATTTGTAATAATGTGCTTTTCAATAGGAATATCACACTCTTTCTTTGGTTTCTCATCTTCAGTGTCTGAATCATAAGTCACTGCTGTTACTCCCTCATTATTCAATCCTAAATTGGTCTAACATCGGAATGTGGATCTCCAACACTAGAAGTGTTAGATTCATTATCCGATGTAGAGTCAGATTTGATTGAACTCTCCGGTGTTATTGAATGTAAATAGTGGTTCTCGAATAACACTGGAGATGGAACAACCTTGTAGTTTGCACTACTCGGTTGTGAGGGTTCTTCAATGATATGGTCAACTACATAAGCAATGTGTTTGTAGCTTTCAAGCTTTTTGTTGACTTTTTCAGCAAAGCATTTGATGGTTGCCATTTCTAATTTAGTTTATTCAAGTTCATTGATATAACTGTTTATGGAAAGTTTTTTTAAAGAAAGAGTTTTCTTCAAGGCAGAAATGTCCTTTTTATAACCATCAAGCAATTTATTGCACTAATGTGCTTCTTTGCGATAAGATTGACAGTTGATTCTCGCACTCTCAAGTTGAACCTTGAGTTGCTTGTTTTCCTTTGTCAATCTATCACAGGTTCCACAATAATTATCACTGTTCATATCGATTGTGGAGTCAGAACTTACCTGTTTAGGAGGATCAGTCATAGCCATCAAAGCAAAATGCGCTTCCTTTCCAGCAAACAACTTTGAGTAGTCAATTCTTGTGAAAGCGTCATCAACAATGCATGACTTCCGAGTCATTAGAAAATCAGCTTTGGCCAGGAGTTGATCAATATCATCATCTAAAGAATTGACACTAGCTTCTGAATCTGTTTCACTCTTCGAATCAGAATATGTCGAATCACGCTTATCGGGAACATCAGTGACCAAATCAATGATCATTCCTGAAGTCTTCCCAACTTGTGATTCTTCAACAAAAATATCAGTTTCTCCTACCATCTCCTCAATCTTTACTTCAGAAACCTTCTCATTCTCCAAAACATCTCCAACTATCACCTGCTCCTCCAAATCAATCTTCTGAGCAACACAAGCTACATTACCAGCAGTAATTTCTTCAACACCCAATTGCATCCCAGTCCAGTTAAAACCTTCATCTTTTTGTATCACCAAAGCCTGATTTTAGTTTTTAGTTTGTTGTTGGGTATTTGGTATGGAAATAGGAATGATGGTTCTGGTTGGGTTATGTGGTGTTTGATTTTGAGTCTGGTTAGGTGTAGTTGTTTGTCTAGCAGGGTTGTTCTGTGAGGTGTTCTGTCGGTTTTGGTAATTGTTTTGTGGTTGATAGTTGTTGTTGTTTTGGTTTTGATAGGTTACTTGGTTTTGAGATTGACGGTTTTGGTAATTTGAATTAAAAGGATTTATATTACCTTGTTGAGCTGGCTGGGTGACTCCCTCTTGAAATGACCTTTACCACCACAATTAAAACAAGTAACTTTGGATTTGTTGAAGCCATATGTGGTGTTCGGTGATGTTGTCAGATCAGTTCTACCAGTCTTCTCGATAAACTCAGTCACCCTTTTCATAACACTGGCGAATGGCCCACTGAATATCAATAAGCTTCATCACCTCCTTATCGATCTGTGCATAATCTTCATTAGTCAGACAATTGTTTCCAATCTGACTCGCCACCAGTCCATTATAAGATGCAACCATTGCTGAAACTAACGCAATGTGTTGCTGTGCAACTTCAACAGTAACATTATCCATGTTGGAAATTTCCAACACAATAGGACTTTGACCAGAAGATGCTTGTGTAGTGTTAGGAACATATGATTGTTGTTGAGGTGTGTTGGATGAATAACATGCGGTGGACATCTGAGGTTGTGGTTATGGTGGAATGTAAGAATTTGTGGTGTAGTTTGGTGGATAAGTTGATGTTTGTGCAAGATAGTTAATGGGTTTTCTGGGTGGTTCAATAACACTTGACACACAAGCTATATGTGGCGCAACATTACCTGCCACACTTGAAATATTCACAGAAGTAGATGAAGAGGCATGATACAATTCCAGATTTTGTGAGAATTGTGATCTCCTAGCTTTCCTTTTCACCTCCAACTCCTTATTCTTTAACTTCTGGAACAGCTCATTGACAGTCCAATACTGATAAGCATCTTTCTCTTTCAGGACTTCAATATGTTGATTCCAGTACGGTGGTAGAGAATCAGCAAACTTGTCCACCAACTCAGACATGGGAATCTTAATGTCATAGTTTGACAATTCTGTCAAAAGATGGCAATATCGAGGAATCAATTCCTTCAAAGTCTCATTTCCCACATAGCTGAAGTTCTCAAATTCTTTTTTCAAATTCCTCTATTCTTAACTTTCTGGTTTTCTCATTTCCATCATGATGATTCTTCAACATATCCCAAAGCTGCTTGGAAGTTGTGCAAGATCCAAACTGATGTAGAAGATCAGTGTTAATAGCTTGAGATAGTTGGGAGAACGCCTTCTTCTCTACTGCAAACTTTTTTTTTCATCCTCAGCTAAACTCTCCAGTGGAATTGGTTCACCTGTGTTCTCCAAAACCGGTGCAACAAAACCCTTAGCAATCATCTGTCATGCCTCGGTGCCTTCCATTCCCATTCCCTCCAAGTGAATCTTGAACTTTTTCTGCCATTGATTGTAATCCGTCATCTCCATCAGCTTCGGTGGACGGTTTCCACTACCTGAAGACAAACCATTTATTAGAGTAGAAAGAGCATTCGAAGTTTGAGTGTGTACCGCTGCTGCTGCAACATCCCAATAATCATTCATGGGTTGTTGTGGAGGTTCAACAACATTCTGTGGAATCGAACTAGTCATCATGAGGTAATTAATCGGCTGAGATGGTTGTGTATTCGTCTTTTGTGTAGCAACAGCCCAAGGATCCAGGGTAACGTGTTGTTGCTGTGTAGTATTAGGCCTAGGTGTGGTTGGAAATCCCCACATATCGTATACGAAGTCTGAAATGCGAAACACTTAAAAAAATTTTCAATCAGCTTCTACGTTCGACCCTTTTCAAGAAACGGGGGTTCGAATGTGGAAAATGTCCTGGTTCGCCCCTAAAACTGACTCAAATGTAGAAAGTATAACCTCTGACTCACTTTCGACCACTTAAATCCTACATTCGACCTCCCGTAAGGTTGAGTGTACAACACTTAGTCGAATGTACAAATTTAACGCACACATCTTCTAGGTTCGACCCAAAAAATACCACTTTTGACCTAAAAATCTCAGGTTCGACCCTGGAAAACTACACGTTCGACCATTCTCTCTTAGGTTCGACCCTGTTTATTTGAAAAACGGTTATTCTTTAAAAATCAGTTATTTTGATCCCAATTTTTCAAAAGTTGATGAATATTGATGATGTTTTGCAGGTTTTGCTTCGGAATTGATTTGGAACAAATTTAATGAAGAGAATTCTTGATTTTATCCGTAAAATCTAGTCTGAATTAATCAATTATCAACAAACTCATTGTTCATTCAAAACAGAAAAAATTTGATCAAATTTTTGTCCAAATCAGTTCAAAAACTATCAATTCGTAGTTGTATGATCCGTAATGGCTCTGATACCACTTTGTGGGAGGATCGTTTGATAAAAACAAGTTAGTTGATCATACAAGTCTACGAATTTAGGTGCGGAATCCCTAAATCAGTTACGAAATGATAGTAATCGAGTCAAACACACAAATTCACCTTTTCAATATCCATTTCATTAATAAACACTTGATAAAACCTTACAATTGATGTTTACAATGAAATAATAATGTTTCAGACTCTTTTAGATAACCTAGAGAGAATTCAGATCGAACTAGACACACAAATGACAAAAAGTTTATGTTAAAATGAAATTTCAAGTTTATATAGGCCTGCACATTCGCCCCCCGTAAGGGTCGAATGTGCAGGTTCGACCCTCAAAAGGCTCGAACAAACACATAAGCTTCAATCTTCTACGTTCGTCTAAATTCTTCCACCTTCGACCTTCAACATCTACATTCGACCTTCCTTATTTCCAGCTTCGACCCCACGATGAAACACAAGCATACCACACGTTGGTATTTCAGAGCTTGTTCGCTATCCTTCTGTTCACAGTAAATTGGGTTGTAATACAGCATAATGATATCTTCATGTGACAATTGATCAATCACATTGGATCAAAAATATGAATCTTCTTGAACTCATCTCTCCCATCCTTCAGCAAGATAACAGCTTTTGCGGTCTTCCAATCATAGTACCACCACATGAATTCTTTCGAAAAGTGTTGTGTAATCGGCATCAAAGGAATATGTTTCAGTACGGTTGGTGGTTTATACTTCAAAGTCACCTTGTTCATCCCAGTAATCGGATCTTTCTTCTTTTTGTGAACTATCCTTTTAGGATACTGCGGAGTGAACACGTCCCATTTCGTTCTGCTCTCTCTTGCCATGTGATCTGCGAAATATCCAACTGCATCATTGTTTACAGTTGCACCTGACAAAGTATGTCGGCAGACATCGCGTACAGCCCAGTAAGGTAATGTTTTGATATCTTGGAATCTGTTGAAATACAAATTTCCCTTCTCCCATTTTACAGCAACACACCTTAGCTGTCTCAGGTACTTCCAACCGAGAGCTCTTCCTTTAAATAATTCGTTGTGAAATTTGTAGAAACTTCCCTGAATCTCAATCTTTGGTCGGTTGGCTTCTTTTTCTTTCAATTTTCTCAACAAAATTTTTAGATCATCAGACTGTTCAACATTCGGTTTATGACTTTCTGAATTCTAGAATACTTCATCAACGAATGTCTTACTCTTTTCTCGTGCAAGTTTCTCAACTTGATTCAACAATTCTTCAGAAAACTCAGGAAAAGCATCATCTTGTTTGTGTTTAAAGTACTCTGGATATTCCTCACTGGTAATATCCTCAATCTCAACATCTTCAAAAACTGGTGCATCTCTATCATCAGAGTGATTTCCTGCGTCTTTCTCAGGAATATTAGGAATCTGATTTTCACTCATCAACTCTTCAAGAGATTTACCGACTTGTCTCGCTAATCCTTCAAGTATCTCTTTTGATATGGCTACAGAAACTTCACCATCTTCAAGATCAGGATCATTATACCCAAGCTCAAATCTCATATCGTGCGACTCAAATATTTCTAGAAACTTTCCTGTTAACTCAATCGTCCAGACTTTCTTAGTCAACATCTGAAGATATAACTTCTTGTCTTCATCTGATAAAGATCTAATCTTTTCATTCCAGAAAATATTATCATCATTAGTATTACCACCAGGAGCTTTCGAGCTTGATTCTCCTACATCTTTACTAGAATATCTCTTTTCAAACTTATACTTATCTGTATCATCATCATCGTCATCATCATCATCATCTGCAGAACTGTTATCTCCAGAATCATCTTTATCATCATCATCTTTCTTCTCAGGAGCATCACCGGCATCTTGTTCTAATTCCTCATCATCTTTTCTTCTTCTTCTGATTCAAACGATTCAAAATCAACCAGTTCTTCTTCACGTTCTTTATCTTCCTCTCCTTGTTTCAATTGAGGAGCTTTTTCATAAATATCGTCAATAAGCTTACTTCTCATTATCTTTCCTCACTTCTTTGTTCTCGAGTCTCAAAGCGATGTATCTTCTTGTATTTCTCTGTTCATGAGTTAACAACTTCTGATTTTCATTCTGAAGTAGTTTGATCTTTGCTTCTAATCCTTATTGACTCTCCTGTGAAGATTCAACAATATCCAACATCTTTTTATCATTCTTTTTCAATTGCTCTATCTCTTGTTGTTGCTGGTTAATAACCTTCATCATTTTTGCAAGCTTCTGGTTAACTGCATTCATTACATCACTTGATACAGTAACCTGTGGTGTTGAAGCCTTAGCAACAGGAGTCTTTCTTTCCTGCAAGTAAGATCTCAACTTCTTTCGCCCGTCTCTTCTTTGGATTCTCTTTAACATCTTTCTTAGACATGGTTTTATATTTGGGCTTCTTCTGTTTTTCACCCACTATCGGAGATCCACTGAAATCTTGTTCACCAATTCCAAGACTCAGATCTATATCGTCCATTGCAATCGGACTCTTCATTCACTGCTCCTCTAAGGTTTTGTTGAGACTTTCACACTCACCAGCCACAGTGACCATGGTCTTGGTTTGTTTTACAATCTCTTCACCCGAATCCCACCTTTCATCATTTTGAGTTTCCTCAGAATCGGCAGACTCTTCATCAACCAGCATAGTCCCCTTTTTTGCTACGCTTTTCTTTCTCCTCGATGTTTTCTTTGGTTGTTCATCCTCAACCTCCTTTTCTTTACCTTTCCCTTTGCCACTCTTTGCACCAACATTCACCACTTGTCTCTTTCTCTTTGCTTCTGGATTAACGTGAAACAAAGGATCATCATTATCTGATTCACTATTAGCATTTCTAGCCTTATCCACACCAGGATCCTTATAATCTGGATTAATCAAATACCCGAACAGATTCTTGTGAGGTGGTCTTTCATTCTTAGGAACCCCTTTGTATCCTTTCATTCTAATCAAAGTATTCAGACTCATATGATCTTGGACGAGAATCTGTATAGGATCTTTTCTCAGCTTCTTATACTTCTGATCAAATATCATCTGTAGAAATCTGGGATATAACAAGAACTTCTTGTGCTTCAAACCTTTCAGAGGCTCAAGCATATCATCCAAGATCATCCCCGACACATTAAATGGCATATTTAGCACTAGAGCAACCATTAACGAACTGATGCTCTTCCTCATCACGTCATAACCACCACTAACGGATCCAAAAACGTGTAACATCACATGAGCTAGATATTTGAATTGTGGGCACAGTTTTCCTTTATGTAAAGCTCCATCTGTGATAGGTCCGTTATACTTCATGCGAAGAAAACATTTTCTTTGTTCAATCCATGACAAACTTCTAGGATCTGTCGGCTCATCCTTTAGTCTCAAAGCTTTCTGAATATCACTCTCAGTAACTATTGCAAGCTGTCCCTGAATGTTGCTTACAATAGCTGTCTGATTATCCCAATAGTCCATCTTTGCATTCTTCCAGAAGTCCACTTGATGATCTTTATAGATAATGGCTGGTGTAGAAATTGCATCAACGACTCTGCTTCGCTTTAGAAACTCTATGATGCCAGTGAATTCTGTGTATTTCGTGACCTCGCCAAGAAATGCACAACAGTTGTGGGCTTCTTCAAACGACAATTATTCTTCAGGTTTCTTTCCAGCAGCTTTTCCAGAAAATCCAGCTGGTATATCTGTGTTTTGTGGTTCTGCCATTTGGAATTCTGCAAAAACGAAACATGATAATTCATTCGAAACGGACAAAATTTGCAAAGTTTAAATTTGGTTTTTGAAAGTCCACATTCGACCCATCGGGGGTTCGAATGAAGAATTTACAAGGTTCGAATGTGAAAGATAAGGTTCGAATGTGAAAAATCTGTTTAAATTGTTCACTCGACCTTTAATCCACATTCGACCCTATGAACATGTCACCTTTGACCAGAAAAGCGACATTCGACCCTTCTTGAATGGTCGAACCTGACTGTTCATATGACCAAATGTTCAAAATTCAAATCAGACCATCTTAATATTGAATTTTCATTTGTTTATCATCTAACATGACCGACTAAGCCTTTTCAATAATCAATTGAGTCAATTATTTAGTTTTAGATTGTTTTAATTAAAATTTAGGGTTCTATTAGTTTTAAACATTCAATCAAGTAATTTGATATGTTTTAAGCCTAGATTTTGTTATACTCTCCCCCTAAAACAATCAACAACTAAATCCTAAGCATCAATTGTATCAATAACACCCTCTAAATGATCAAACAGTTCAGTCTAGGGTTCGGTCACAAAATCAATGAATCTGCCTTCGTTTGTTGATGAATAGCTGTATATTTGGTATCAAAATGATCACAATCAAGTAAGAATCAAAATGATAAGGTCTAGAAATCACAAGAAACAAGGGTTGGTTATATCAGATTTTTGAAATTTTTTTGAATAGGAGGTTCGAATGTGCAGAAGGTATATATAGACTCCCACATTCGACTGTTTTATAAGGGCGAATGTGATACTATTTCTACATTCGACCCTACTGAAAGGCTCGAAAGTAGAAATAGGGTTCGAATGTACAAAATACACTGGAAAACTCACATTCGACCAAATTAGAAAACTCGAATGTAAGAAAAAAATTCCACATTCGACCCATCGAAGGGGCGAATGAAGATTGGAATTTTTGAACATTTTACCAAATCTCAAAATCGAATCCCGTTCAATCTTTTTCACACTTTTTAAGCTTCAAACATTCATCATTTCACATTTAAAAGTTACAAAACTCAAATGGTTCATCAAGTTTCGAAAATGACCATCAATCACCATCAGTTATCAAATATAACATAGAAATGTAAAATCTTTTTGGTTTTTCTGAAATTTACGCTAAAACACACCTAAAATCTTTTTGAGTTTTTGTAAATTTTGAACAAATGTAAAATGCAGAAATGTAATCATAAAGCAGTAAACATTTTGTGATTTTCAGTAAGAGGATCATATCAGTTTTTGAGAAATCTGATCACACCATTGATCTTTAGTGTTTATTATCATTAAAGACAATGTGTGATCCAGCAACTACTGATATTGTTATTCACATAAGCTAACATGTAGATTGTTATGTAGTGTTTGATACAATTATCAATATTATAAACAAAATTGTCTGTGGTTCCCACGCACACGACATACTCCCGTATCAAGGAATAATTGCACAAAGACTCATTGTAACGCGTGATTATGCTTTCATTATCTGTAATTTTACAAGGTATTGAGGCACAGAGGTGTACAGGTCAGCAAATCAATCCTGCAAAGTAACGTATGCACTATACCAGGTTGAGGGCTAATATCAATCATGATTTTCATCAATGATTGGATACGATGCATTAGATAATCTTTGATTATCGCCATACATGGAAAGTTCATCAATTCGGTAACTTTAGGATTTGACATTAAAGCTCTTTTATAAAGAAACCCTGTCTGATCTAGGTCCGTAAAACCTTACGACAGAAGATCAGAAAGGCTATCCCAAGATAACTAGCAACATAACGACCCGAAACCTCTGAATTTTGTACAAAAACCTTGTCAAACCAAATTACGGTATTAAGACCATATGCCCATGAGGAGTTCATCCGCATAACAATTCGTTTCATATGTATGTATCTAATACGCAATAATAGATCTACGAAGCCTACAAGCACATCACATAGACTCAACACACGGCTTATTTAACATTTCAAATCTTTAGCATGTGTCAGATCCCCACTGATGTACTATCATTTCCTCTTTTAATCCTGGAAAATCATTTTGATTTTTCTAACTTTTATGGCATTTTGGATTTTTCAATGTTTTTGGTTTTTCTGAAAATCTAACGACTCCCCCTAAAATGTAAAACATATTTTTGGGTTTTTGGATTTTTGAAAAGCAGTAAAAATAAAACTAAAAGGTGATAAACCGAGGTGATGATCAGTCTTGTTTATCTTTTATACCGTTAGCTTTTAATAAAAATTCGAATCGAAATATATCGAAAGCGTTGGTAAAAAGATCTGCACGTTGGTAATAAGTGTGGATTTTGACCATATCAATCAACTCTTTGGCATAGCAATCTCAGATAAAGTGATACTTAATCCGAATATGATTAGCTTTTGAGTGATTGACCGTGTCTTTAGTTAATGCAATTTTGACTTCGTTGTCACAGTGAATAGGAGTTTTCCGAAATTGCAAACCGTAATCAACCATCTGCTGCTGAATCCACAAAACCTGTGAGCAACAACTCGAGGCTGCCACATATTATGCTTGGCATGTAGATAGTGCGACTGTTGTCTTCTTCTTACACTGGCAGGTCACGAGCCTGCTCCCTAAAAATTGACATCCAGCTGTTGTGGATTTGCTGTCTTTGTCACAACCGCCCCAATCTGCATCACTACAAGCAACAAAGTCAAAATTATCATCATTAGGGTACCATAATCCTCTCGATGGACAACCCTTCAGATATCTTAGGATCCATTTGACAGCTGCAAGATGACTTGGTTTCGGCTTCGACGATTGCTCTGTATGTAAAAGGATCAGACAGCTCCCCCTTAGCGTCAACTCCAATCCCGTGATTATGTTGTATTGGGGTATCCATCGGCTTCGAATCTTCCATCTGGAACCGGCTCAAGACTTCAGATACATATTTAGTTTGGTGAGTAAAGATTCCCGTTGGTCTTTCTTCCACCTGCAAGCCGAGGAAAACTACATTTCTCCCATCACACTCATCTCGAACTTTTCCTGCATTACTTTTTCAAATTCTCTGCACAAAAGTTCGTTAATAGATCCAAAAATAATATCGTCAACATAAATCTGAACTAGAAGCAAGTCATCCCCTGTTCTTTTGGTAAACAAAGTGAAGTCTACCAAACTGCGTTTGAATCCTTTGGACATTAGGTACGTGCTCAGCTCCTCATTCCATTGGCGTGGAGCTTGGTGCAACCCGTATAGTGCTTTTTTAAGAACGTAAACCTTAACCCGGTGGATAGGATCTTCAAAGCCTGGAGGTTGACCGACGTATACCTCTTCCTTAACCACACCGTAAAGAAATGCACTCTTGACATCCATTTGGTACACCTTGAATTTCTTATATAAGGCAAACGCTAGAAACTTACGAATAGCTTCTAAACGTGCCACACGTGCATAAATCTCATTGTAGTCAATTCCTTCCACTTGATGAAAACCTTGAACTACCAGTCGAGCTTTGTTTCTCACGATTACACCTCTGTCATCCTTTTTGCACTTAAAAACCCATTTAGTTCCAATTTTCTTTCTGCCTAGAGGTAAATCTGTTAGTGTCCACACACCCAGTTCCTGACACTGCAATAACTCTTCTTGCATCGCCTCAACCCAAGCGTCATCCAATAGAGTGTCTTTGTAAGTCCGCGGCTCCACCTGCGAAACATAACAAGCAAAAGACCAGTCATTCACACAACTAGATTTTTGAATTTTTGCATATAAAGCTCAAGCGCCAAGATTTTCAGGTGAGTTTGCACTACGAAGTTGTCCTCTAGTCATAACAGTGCTTCCAGCATCACCAATAATTTTCTCGAGCGAGTGAATACGATGAATCCGATATTCCGGATGATCAGGTACCTGAACTCCCATTTGAGTAGTCAAATTTTCTGTCGAATCCAGATCATTACCCATATTAGAAGATGAAGCAACATGTAACACCCCAACCGATGGCGAAAACATCGAGGTGTCACGTACGAATGAGTATACAGTAGCACATGGTATTCATGTTTTAATTTGAAATTTATTTAAAGTAAGAAAAAATATCCCAAATTGAAAATACATAATAAGTCTTTAATGGAATTCTAATACATCAAATAACCAAATAAGCATAAACTTCAATTTTATCTTCACACGCTAACACTCTAGTCTTCACGCATCATTATTTCCTGTTGAGTTGTAAAAATGGGGGGGTCAACTAGAAGTTGGTGAGAATACATAAGCCATGTCAAGCAATTAAGTTTAAGAATAAAAGTTTAGCAATTCATATGTCTATGGTAAGTTTAAGTCTACATGAATAAACATGAAGTGTTGAATGCACATAATCAAACCTCCGACTAGTTTAGGTTCATCCCGTCATCCACGGTTCACCTTAATATCATGTTGGAACGATAACAATCACCCGCGCTCCCCATAAAAGATGGTCAACGAATCTAGGTGGGATTGTCAATCAAATAAATCTATTATTGAGTATCGCCGGCTTGGCCATAGCTAATGATTATGTATGTTGAAGCGTAAGTCTAACTGTTGTTGTTGTCTAAATCATGAGGCATTAAAGTTTACAACTAGACATGTATGTAGAATTGCTTAAGTATATTGTTGCAAGTATAAAGAATTGCATAAACATGGTTACGTAAACTCACATTCGCTAAGCTGAATTATCCTCTAAGCGTTGTAAATATATGTGAGGCAAATCCCAAAGACTCAACAACGTAGCTAGTCCAATTTGAAGAAATAAGAAATCCGAAAAAAAAGAAAGAATATCATGCTTCCAATTCGCCAATTACAAGAGCTTATAATCAAAGCTTCAATTTTAGAAGTAATAGACTATAGAAGAAAAGTATGAGGGAAAGTTTAATAGGATTGAAACAATCGATTTAGAGGTGGCAAGTGAAATGGTTCATCGGTGGGTTTTTATACTAGTTTTGGATTCAATTAGCCATTAAAATTGGTCAACACCATAAAGTAAGGTTTTATGATGAATTGACTATTTGACTAGGACTTTGACTGTTTGACTAAGACTTTGACTAGGACTTTGACCAGGACTTTGACTATTTGACTCAAGGCTTTATTTTGAAATGAATTTATATCTTCCCTGTTTGAGATTATAAATGTAATTGGAAAAATGATTAGCTTTAAATAAGAAATAAAAAAAATCATTAGTTTGAATTAGAAAATAAAAAAAACACCGTCTTATAAAATGACGATTTTATAAATAGAATTAGGATAGGACATATGTCATGATTGAAGATTTTTTTTTTTAATTACAATGATAAAAGGAACTTAGAAAAAATAGAGTGCACGGATAAAGATAAGAATACTTAGAAATAAATTAGACTTTATATCATGGATCGGGAAATACTTTAATGCAAAATAAATGGGAAAATTCGTGAGGTTACAGTCTCCCCTACTTTTAGAAACTTCGTCCCGAAGTTATATAAAAAAACACCGGGTTGACAGTGATTGGGTAGAAATTAGGGCAACTGTGGTTTGGAAAATTTGTGTTAAGACATGACATGAATTTATAGGTAACAGAATAAACTATTTCTAATAATTTGGTAAGAGGTTTGATAGGTGTGGGTTTTAAGGGTTGGATTAGGTTCGTCTAAAATAGCAAGAAGAATAAGAATCTAGCAAAACACTAAACTTTAAGTTTTAGGAATCTTAAATAGAAATGCATGAGTTAATTGACTATAGAAATACTAAACAGGTAACTAGAGTTTATAATTGGTTATGTACCAAAAAACCTTGATAGAATTTCACACTACCTTAACGTACCTGTAAATTCATGATTACGTTCCGGACCGTAATCACCAATTTACCTTACATTAGGGTTTTGTGTCCTTCTATGACTCTAAACACACATGTAAGTAATGCAAAATAACCTTGTGATTGAATCGTATACAATGTATCCAAAAATAAGTCCAACTGTTGAGCAGGAAAAAGACCTCTACCAGTCAGTGAGTAAGAACCTCTACAGATTGTTGAGCAGGTGCGATAGCCTCTACCAGTCGTTGAGCAGGTTGTAGGGCCTCTACCGACTGTTGAGCAGGCATGATGACCTCTACCAATCGTTGAGTAGGTTATTTTGTACTCTACTAACTGTTGAGCAAGTACTTCATCCCCTATCAGTTGTTTGATTAAGTGTACCAATTATTACACACATAAATTGCAAATTGATAATATGTACATGTAAGCAATCAAGTATCAAGTATAGCATACGAGTTGTAATAGATTTGCCCTAGACAAGTTTAATGACCCTAGGTGTGTCTATAGCAAATAGTCTATATTCCATGAATTCTAGTTTCAAATGTTCAAATATGGTAGATAGTCGAATCCTCATGTATAATTAAGGATTATGTTTGATGCAACACACAATCAAGTTTCAATAGTTTGGTTATCATGGGTAACTAGCTCATGTGTGAGAAGGTGAAGGATATGAATTCAGTTCTTGAGAGGATGATGAAAAATCTTGAAGAAGAATCAAGGTTATGAGAGATAGTGAATGTGAAGATAGTTGATAAAGAGTTTATTTTATAGTAAGGAGATTATGTAGCAGTGTAAATTTTGGGGTTTGGATCAAAGGTTATAATCAAGTGTATAAGAAAACATGATTGTGGTATATGCCAAATATTGTAAAAATTTGAACAAGTTGAAAATGAGTGAGTGTCGATGGAGAATCTAGAGACTAGATATTATTCCTATGGATTAAAAAAAAGTTATTTTCAAAATTGGTTTTGTACATAAAGCAAAAGTTGTTAAATAGTACAAGCTAAGTAGGCTAAAATATTCCCGTTAGTTGGAGATTTCAAACATGACATAAGGTTTTGAAGATCAAGGTTCTATTAGTGATTATTAATAGTTCAAAGCATTATATAGAAAATCGTTTGTTACGTCAATAAATAAACAATTGAATTTAAGTTCGAGGACATCTTTTGACAAAAAAATATGTACTTTGTAAAGTTACTAGGTAATGAAAATATAACAAGATTTAGAAATCTTTAGTTTGTGCTAAGGTATGAGGTTATAGTTTTTAAAAATAAGTAACATGTGGAGAAATGAAATAATATGATTTGGGTAGGGTGTTGAATATATAAAAAGTGGCTAAGATGGTAAGGTGAAGTGTGATTGTGAAATCCATAGATAGTTATGAAATGAGATTGATTTAAGCTGTAAAATTTTGAGATTTTAGAGCTTAGTTTAAGGAAAGTGAGTGTAATCATTTATTCATTAATTAAAACGAATAAACGAAAACGTTGACTTATCAATACTTCTAGATTCTAATAACATAATGAAGACACGCTTTAGCCTATAAGTGAACACTCATCCCGAGAATTCCCAAGTAGGCATCCGGGTCCCTCGTCTGATTGGGATTTATGCGCAATGCCAGTCCTAGACAGAAAACTCGGAATACAGGCGTTCACCCTTCCAGATTGCACGTGTTCGTTATTAAAATCTAGAACATCGACGAGATCTTCAAGGTGGTTCAGGCTAAACCTGAGGGTTTGTCCTATTAGTCTAAGAGTAGATCTTGTGATGGAGAGCACTCTTCTTGTAGGGACTAAAGTAAGGATAAGAAGTAGGATAGAGAATATAAACAAGTAAGGTTGCAAGTAAAAGAGAGGAAGTACTGATTAAAATCCTATGGTTATAGACTAGATTATTTTTTTTCTTTCTAATAACCTAATTCCCTATAACCATGGCTCTGATACCAATCTGTAACACCCCAACCGATGGCAGAAACATCGAGGTGTCACGTAAGAATGAGTATACAGTAGCACATGGTATTCAAGTTTTAATTTGAAATTTATTTAAAGTAAGAAAAAATATCCCAAATTGAAAATACATAATAAGTCTTGAATGGAATTCTAATACATCAAATAACCAAATAAGCATAAACTTCAATTTTGTCTTCTTATGCTAACACTCTAGTCTTCGCGCGTCATTATTTCCTGTCGAGTTGTAAAATTGGGGGGCTCAACTAGAAGTTGGTGAGAATACATAAGCCATGTCAAGCAATTAAGTTTAAGAATAAAAGTTTAGCAATTCATATGTCTATGGTAAGTTTAAGTCTACATGAATAAACATGAAGTGTTGAATGCACATAATCAAACCTCCGACTAGTTTAGGTCCATCCCGTCATCCACGGTTCACCTTAATATCATGTTGGAACGATAACAATCACCCGTGCTCCCCATAAAAGATGGTCAACGAATCTAGGTGGGATTGTCAATCCAAAAGATCTATTATTGAGTATCACCGGCTTGGCCATAGCTAATGATTATGATTGTTGAAGCGTAAGTCTAACTGTTGTTGTTGTCTAAATCATGAGGCATTAAAGTTTACAACTAGACATGTATGTGGAGTTGCTTAAGTATAATGTTGCAAGTATAAAGAATTGCATAAACATGGTTACGTAAACTCACATTCGCTAAGCTGAATTATCCTCTAAGCGTTGTGAATGTATGTGAGGCGAATCCCAAAGACTCAACAACGTAGCTAGTCCAATTTGAAGAAATAAGAAATCCGAAAAAAAGAAAGAATATCATGCTTCCAATTCGCCAATTACAAGAGCTTATAATCAAAGCTTCAATTGTAGAAGTAATAGACTATAGAAGAAAAGTATGAGGGAAAGTTTAATCGGATTGAAACAATCGATTTAGAGGTGGCAAGTGTAATGGTTCATAGGTGGGTTTTTATACTAGTTTTGGATTCAATTAGCCATTAAAATTGGTCAACACCATAAAGTAAGGTTTAATGATGAATTGACTATTTGACTAGGACTTTGACTGTTTGACTAAGACTTTGACTAGGACTTTGACCAGGAGTTTGACTATTTGACTCAAGGCTTTATTTATATCTTCCTTGTTTGAGATTATAAATGTAATTGGAAAAATGATTAGCTTTAAATAAGAAATAAAAAAAATCATTAGTTTAAATTAGAAAATAAAAAAAACACCGTCTTATAAAATGACGATTTTATAAATAGAATTAGGATAGGACATATGTCATGATTGAAGATTTTTTTTTTTAAGTACAATGATAAAAGGAACTTAGAAAAATAGAGTGCACGGATAAAGATAAGAATACTTAGAAATAAATTAGACTTTATATCATGGATCGGGAAATACTTTAATGCAAAATAAATGGGAAAATTCGTGAGGTTACAGTCTCCCCTACTTTTAGAAACTTCGTTCCGAAGTTATATAAAAAAAACACCGAGTTGACAGTGATTGGGTAGAAATTAGGGCAACCGTGGTTTGGAAAATTTGTGTTAAGACATGACATGAATTTATAGGTAACAGAATAAACTATTTCTAATAATTTGGTAAGAGGTTTGATAGGTGTGGGTTTTAAGGGTTGGATTAGGTTCGTTTATAATAGCAAGAAGAATAAGAATCTAGCAAAACACTAAACTTTAAGTTTTAGGAATCTTAAATAGAAATGCATGAGTTAATTGACTATAGAAATACTAAACAGGTAACTAGAGTTTATAATTGGTTATGTACCAAAAAACCTTGATAGAATTTCACACTACCTTAACGTACCTGTAAATTCATGATTACGTTCCGGACCGTAATCACCAATTTACCTTACATTAGGGTTTTGTGTCCTTCTATGACTCTAAACACACGTGTAAGTAATGCAAAATAACCTTGTGATTGAATCGTATACAATGTATCCAAAAATAAGTCCAACTGTTGAGCAGGAAAAAGACCTCTACCAGTCAGTGAGTAAGAACCTCTACAGATTGTTGAGCAGGTGCGATAGCCTCTACCAGTCGTTGAGCAGGTTGTAGGGCCTCTACCGACTGTTGAGCAGGCATGATGACCTCTACCAATCGTTGAGTAGGTTATTTTGTACTCTACTAACTGTTGAGCAAGTACTTCATCCCCTATCAGTTGTTTGATTAAGTGTACCAATTATTACACACATAAATTGCAAATTGATAATATGTACATGTAAGCAATCAAGTATCAAGTATAGCATACGAGTTGTAATAGATTTGCCCTAGACAAGTTTAATGACCCTAGGTGTGTCTATAGCAAATAGTCTATATTCCATGAATTCTAGTTTCAAATGTTCAAATATGGTAGATAGTCGAATCCTCATGTATAATTAAGGATTATGTTTGATGCAACACACAATCAAGTTTCAATAGTTTGGTTATCATGGGTAACTAGCTCATGTGTGAGAAGGTGAAGGATATGAATTCAGTTCTTGAGAGGATGATGAAAAATCTTGAAGAAGAATCAAGGTTATGAGAGATAGTGAATGTGAAGATAGTTGATAAAGAGTTTATTTTATAGTAAGGAGATTATGTAGCAGTGTAAATTTTGGGGTTTGGATCAAAGGTTATAATCAAGTGTATAAGAAAACATGATTGTGGTATATGCCAAATATTGTAAAAATTTGAACAAGTTGAAAATGAGTGAGTGTCGATGGAGAATCTAGAGACTAGATATTATTCCTATGGATTAAAAAAAAGTTATTTTCAAAATTGGTTTTGTACATAAAGCAAAAGTTGTTAAATAGTACAAGCTAAGTAGGCTAAAATATTCCCGTTAGTTGGAGATTTCAAACATGACATAAGGTTTTGAAGATCAAGGTTCTATTAGTGATTATTAATAGTTCAAAGCATTATATAGAAAATCGTTTGTTACGTCAATAAATAAACAATTGAATTTAAGTTCGAGGACATCTTTTGACAAAAAAATATGTACTTTGTAAAGTTACTAGGTAATGAAAATATAACAAGATTTAGAAATCTTTAGTTTGTGCTAAGGTATGAGGTTATAGTTTTTAAAAATAAGTAACATGTGGAGAAATGAAATAATATGATTTGGGTAGGGTGTTGAATATATAAAAAGTGGCTAAGATGGTAAGGTGAAGTGTGATTGTGAAATCCATAGATAGTTATGAAATGAGATTGATTTAAGCTGTAAAATTTTGAGATTTTAGAGCTTAGTTTAAGGAAAGTGAGTGTAATCATTTATTCATTAATTAAAACGAATAAACGAAAACGTTGACTTATCAATACTTCTAGATTCTATTAACATAATGAAGACACGCTTTAGCCTATAAGTGAACACTCATCCCGAGAATTCCCAGGTAGGCATCCGGGTCCCTCGTCTGATTGGGATTTATGCGCAATGCCAGTCCTAGACAGAAAACTCGGAATACAGGCGTTCACCCTTCCAGATTGCACGTGTTCGTTATTAAAATCTAGAACATCGACGAGATCTTCAAGGTGGTTCAGGCTAAACCTGAGGGTTTGTCCTATTAGTCTAAGAGTAGATCTTGTGATGGAGAGCACTCTTCTTGTAGGGACTAAAGTAAGGATAAGAAGTAGGATAGAGAATATAAACAAGTAAGGTTGCAAGTAAAAGAGAGGAAGTACTGATTAAAATCCTATGGTTATAGACTAGATTATTTTTTTTTCTTTCTAATAACCTAATTCCCTATAACCATGGCTCTGATACCAATCTGTAACACCCCAACCGATGGCAGAAACATCGAGGTGTCACGTAAGAATGAGTATACAGTAGCACATGGTATTCAAGTTTTAATTTGAAATTTATTTAAAGTAAGAAAAAATATCCCAAATTGAAAATACATAATAAGTCTTGAATGGAATTCTAATACATCAAATAACCAAATAAGCATAAACTTCAATTTTGTCTTCTTATGCTAACACTCTAGTCTTCGCGCGTCATTATTTCCTGTCGAGTTGTAAAATTGGGGGGCTCAACTAGAAGTTGGTGAGAATACATAAGCCATGTCAAGCAATTAAGTTTAAGAATAAAAGTTTAGCAATTCATATGTCTATCGTAAGTTTAAGTCTACATGAATAAACATGAAGTGTTGAATGCACATAATCAAACCTCCGACTAGTTTAGGTCCATCCCGTCATCCACGGTTCACCTTAATATCATGTTGGAACGATAACAATCACCCGTGCTCCCCATAAAAGATGGTCAACGAATCTAGGTGGGATTGTCAATCCAAAAGATCTATTATTGAGTATCACCGGCTTGGTCATAGCTAATGATTATGATTGTTGAAGCGTAAGTCTAACTGTTGTTGTTGTCTAAATCATGAGGCATTAAAGTTTACAACTAGACATGTATGTGGAGTTGCTTAAGTATAATGTTGCAAGTATAAAGAATTGCATAAACATGGTTACGTAAAATCACATTCGCTAAGCTGAATTATCCTCTAAGCGTTGTGAATGTATGTGAGGCGAATCCCAAAGACTCAACAACGTAGCTAGTCCAATTTGAAGAAATAAGAAATCCGAAAAAAAGAAAGAATATCATGCTTCCAATTCGCCAATTACAAGAGCTTATAATCAAAGCTTCAATTGTAGAAGTAATAGACTATAGAAGAAAAGTATGAGGGAAAGTTTAATCGGATTGAAACAATCGATTTAGAGGTGGCAAGTGTAATGGTTCATAGGTGGGTTTTTATACTAGTTTTGGATTCAATTAGCCATTAAAATTGGTCAACACCATAAAGTAAGGTTTAATGATGAATTGACTATTTGACTAGGACTTTGACTGTTTGACTAAGACTTTGACTAGGACTTTGACCAGGAGTTTGACTATTTGACTCAAGGCTTTATTTATATCTTCCTTGTTTGAGATTATAAATGTAATTGGAAAAATGATTAGCTTTAAATAAGAAATAAAAAAAATCATTAGTTTAAATTAGAAAATAAAAAAAACACCGTCTTATAAAATGACGATTTTATAAATAGAATTAGGATAGGACATATGTCATGATTGAAGATTTTTTTTTTAAGTACAATGATAAAAGGAACTTAGAAATATAGAGTGCACGGATAAAGATAAGAATACTTAGAAATAAATTAGACTTTATATCATGGATCGGGAAATACTTTAATGCAAAATAAATGGGAAAATTCGTGAGGTTACAGTCTCCCCTACTTTTAGAAACTTCGTTCCGAAGTTATATAAAAAAAACACCGAGTTGACAGTGATTGGGTTGAAATTAGGGCAACCGTGGTTTGGAAAATTTGTGTTAAGACATGACATGAATTTATAGATAACAGAATAAACTATTTCGAATATTTTGGTAAGAGGTTTGATAGGTGTGGGTTTTAAGGGTTGGATTAGGTTCGTCTAAAATAGCAAGGAGAATAAGAATCTAGCAAAACACTAAACTTTAAGTTTTAGGAATCTTAAAAAGAAATGCATGAGTTAATTGACTATAGGAATACTAAACAGGTAACTAGAGTTTATAATTGGTTATCTACCAAAAAACCTTGATAGAATTTCACACTACCTTAACGTACCTGTAAATTCATGATTACGTTCTGAACCGTAATCACCAATTTACCTTACATTAGGGTTTTGTGTCCTTCTATGACTCTAAGCACACATGTAAGTAATGCAAAATAACCTTGTGATTGAATCGTATACAATGTATCCAAAAATAAGTCCAACTGTTGAGCAGGAAAAAGACCTCTACCAGTCAGTGAGTAAGAACCTCTACCGATTGTTGAGCAGGTGCGATAGCCTCTACCAGTCGTTGAGCAGGTTGTAGGGCCTCTACCGACTGTTGAGCAGGCATGATGACCTCTACCAATCGTTGAGTAGGTTATTTGGTACTCTACTAACTGTTGAGCAAGTACTTCATCCCCTATCAGTTGTTTGATTAAGTGTACCAATTATTACACACATAGATTGCAAATTGATAATATGTACATGTAAGCAATCAAGTATCAAGTATAGCATACGAGTTGTAATAGATTTGCCCTAGACAAGGTTAATGACCCTAGGTGTGTCTATAGCAAATAGTCTATATTGCGTGAATTCTAGTTTCAAATGTTCAAATATGGTAGATAGTCGAATCCTCATGTATAATTAAGGATTATGTTTGATGCAACACACAATCAAGTTTCAATAGTTTGGTTATCATGGGTAACTAGCTCATGTGTGAGACGGTGAAGGATATGAATTTAGTTCTTGAGAGGATGATGAAAAATCTTGAAGCAGAATCAAGGTTGTGAGAGATAGTGAATGTGAAGATAGTTGATAAAGAGTTTATTTTATAGTAAGGAGATTATGTAGCAGTGTAAATTTTGGGGTTTGGATCAAAGGTTATAATCAAGTGTATAAGAAAACATGATTGTGGTATATGCCAAATATTGTAAAAATTTGAACAAGTTGAAAATGAGTGAGTGTCGATGGAGAATCTAGAGACTAGATATTATTCCTATGGATTAAAAAAAAAATTATTTTCAAAATTGGTTTTGTACATATAAAGCAAAAGTTGTTAAATAGTACAAGCTAAGTAGGCTAAAATATTCCCGTTAGTTGGAGATTTCAAACATGACATAAGGTTTTGAAGATCAAGGTTCTATTAGTGATTATTAATAGTTCAAAGCATTATATAGAAAATCGTTTGTTACGTCAATAAATAAACAATTGAATTTAAGTTCGAGGACATCTTTTGACAAAAAAATATGTACTTTGTAAAGTTACTAGGTAATGAAAATATAACAAGATTTAGAAATCTTTAGTTTGTGCTAAGGTATGAGGTTATAGTTTTTAAAAATAAGTAACATTTGGAGAAATGAAATAATATGATTTGGGTAGGGTGTTGAATATATAAAAAGTGGCTAAGATGGTAAGGTGAAGTGTGATTGTGAAATCCATAGATAGTTATGAAATGAGATTGATTTAAGCTGTAAAATTTTGAGATTTTAGAGCTTAGTTTAAGGAAAGTGAGTGTAATCATTTATTCATTAATTAAAACGAATAAACGAAAACGTTGACTTATCAATACTTCTAGATTCTAATAACATAATGAAGACACGCTTTAGCCTATAAGTGAACACTCATCCCGAGAATTCCCAGGTAGGCATCCGGGTCCCTCGTCTGATTGGGATTTATGCGCAATGCCAGTCCTAGACAGAAAACTCGGAATACAGGCGTTCACCCTTCCAGATTGCACGTGTTCGTTATTAAAATCTAGAACATCGACGAGATCTTCAAGGTGGTTCAGGCTAAACCTGAGGGTTTGTCCTATTAGTCTAAGAGTAGATCTTGTGATGGAGAGCACTCTTCTTGTAGGGACTAAAGTAAGGATAAGAAGTAGGATAGAGAATATAAACAAGTAAGGTTGCAAGTAAAAGAGAGGAAGTACTGATTAAAATCCTATGGTTATAGACTAGATTATTTTTTTTCTTTCTAATAACCTAATTCCCTATAACCATGGCTCTGATACCAATCTGTAACACCCCAACCGATGGCAGAAACATCGAGTTGTCACGTAAGAATGAGTATACAGTAGCACATGATATTCAAGTTTTAATTTGAAATTTATTTAAAGTAGGAAAAAATAGCCAAAATTGAAAATACATAATAAGTCTTAAATGGAATTCTAATACATCAAATAACCAAATAAGCATAAACTTCAATTTTGTCTTCTCATGCTAACACTCTAGTCTTCACGCATCATTATTTCCTGTTGAGTTGTAAAAATGGGGGGTCAACTAGAAGTTGGTGAGAATACATAAGCCATGTCAAGTAATTAAGTTTAAGAATAAAAGTTTAGCAATTCATATGTCTATGGTAAGTTTAAGTCTACATGAATAAACATGAAGTGTTGAATGCACATAATCAAACCTCCGACTAGTTTAGGTCCATCCCGTCATCCACGGTTCACCTTAATATCATGTTGGAACGATAACAATCACCCGCGCTCCCCATAAAAAGATGGTCAACGAATGTAGGTGGGATTGTCAATCCAATAGATCTATTATTGAGTATCGCCGGCTTGGCCATTGCTAATGATTATGTATCTTGAAGCGTAAGTCTAACAGTTGTTGTTGTCTAAATCATGAGGCATTAAAGTTTACAACTAGACATGTATGTAGAATTTCTTAAGTATAATGTTGCAAGTATAAAGAATTGCATAAACATGGTTACGTAAACTCACATTCGCTAAGATGAATTATCCTCTAAGAGTTGTGAATCTATGTGAGGCGAATCCCAAAGACTCAACAACGTAGCTAGTCCAATTTGAAGAAATAAGAAATCCGTAAAAAAAGAAAGAATATCATGCTTCCAATTCGCCAATTACAAGAGCTTATAATCAAAGATTCAATTGTAGAAGTAATAGACTATAGAAGAAAAGTATGAGGGAAAGTTTAATCGGATTGAAACAATCGATTTAGAGGTGGCAAGTGTAATGGTTCATAGGTGGGTTTTTATATTAGTTTTGGATTCAATTAGCCATTAAAATTGGTCAACACCATAAAGTAAGATTTTATGATGAATTGACTATTTGACTAGGACTTTGACTGTTTGACTAAGACTTTGACTAGGACTTTGACCAGGACTTTGAGTATTTGACTCAAGGCTTTATTTTGAAATGAATTTATATCTTCCTTGTTTGAGATTATAAATGTCATTGGAAAAATAATTAGCTTTAAATAAGAAATAAAAAAAATCATTAGTTTGAATTAGAAAATAAAAAAAACACCGTCTTATAAAATGAAGATTTTATAAATATAATTAGGATAGGACATATGTCATGATTGAAGATTTTTTTTTTTAAGTACAATTATAAAAGGAACTTAGAAAAATAGAGTGCACGGAAAAAGATAAGAATACTTAGAAATAAATTAGACTTTATATCATGGATCGGGAAATACTTTAATGCAAAATAAATGGGAAAATTCGTGAGGTTACACAACATCTGGATTTGGGTTCACTGGTGGTGTCTCTGTTGCCTTTTCTAGAATAGCTTCACTTGTGACATCATCATCATCATCTTCCGATTCTGATGAATTAAGAGTAGTTGAAGCTTCCTGGAAAACTTCTTCTTCAACTGCAGGAACATTGGTATCATTAGAAGATGTTGGAGGAGTTACGGTGCTCGGACGCACCAATGGTGAGGTTATTGCATTTTCACACTCGTAATAAAGTCTTAATACAGTCTCTTCAACCAAGTTATCTAGATTGAATGATTCAAAGAATTCTTTGTAATCAAACATCCAATCTGGACCGCTACCTTGTACGTACTGAGTATATCGTTGAACTTCAATGTTAGCCCACTCCTCTACCTGACGAGTACGTTTGTTGAATACCCGTTTGAGCGGGGTTTCATATCCAACAAAGAATCCCTCTTCAGCTTTTAGAGCAAACTTCTCAGATGGATAAAGCATAGTACATGGTGCTCCAAATGGTTCTAGATACTCCAAATTTGGCTTTCGTCTGTTCAACAGTTCATAAGAAGTTTTGCTAAACTTCTTCACTATTAACACACGATTCAATGTGTAACATGCTGCGTAAATGGCTTCATTCCAGAACATTACCGGAAGGTTAGAATCCGCAAGCATTGTTCTCGCCACCTCTATTAGAGTCCTATTTTTCCTTTCTGCGACACCGTTTGGTTGTGGGGTATACGAAGCACTGTATTCATGATGAATTTCTTTATCTTCACAAAGAGCATCCATCTGTGCATTTTTTAACTCCGTCCCATTGTCACTCCAAATTCTTTTGATTTTCAAACCATAAACATTCTCTAGACGAGTGAACAGAACTTTCAAGTTGTTAAACGTGTCGCTTTTATATTGCAAGCACATTACTTTCAAGTTCACTTTCTTTGGTTTGTGAGACTATTTGTGCTGCTTCCCCTTCTTGCAACTCACACACTTGTCATTGAGATGAAAATTTTTGACATTAACGCCTTCGACAAGTCCATTCTTCACCAAATGATTCATTTTCCTGAGGTGAATGTGTCCCATCATCCTATGCCACATAATTGATTCTTTCTCTGTAGCCTTGGAGAGGAAACATGTAACTTGGCCCTGAGTTGTCATCGCCTTTGACATATCAAGAATGTAAAGATTATTCACTCTTGGTGCTTTCAGCATGATCCACTCTTTTGGAATAACAAAGTCGGGTTAGAGGATATAGCAAGATTTGTCATCAAAGTGTACAGAAAACTGTTTGTCGCATATTTGGCTTACACTCAACAGATTATAATCTATCTGTTCACATACGAAATCTTCTCAAAACTAACAATCCTATTACTCACACTTCTCTCCATTGTGATGTAACCTCCTTTATTTCCAGCGAACGCTACATATCCTCCATTGATGTTTCTGATATCGAATAGCACGACAAATCCCCTGTCATGTGACCAGAAGCTCTACTGTCGACAATCCAAAGACTGCTAACAGGGCTAGGTGGAGCTCCCTGCACATATTAAGAAAAACATTAGTTCTTTCGGGGGACACAAGCGTGTTTGGTCTTGGGTCTTTGAACATTTGATTTCAAAGATTCATTAACACAAACATTTGAATTTGACTCGATCTTTTTCTGATGAATCAAATTATTCTCACTTTGAGATTTTTCATTGACTTTTGAAGTAGAAACACCTGGAGAACCCACCGGTGACCAAGATTGTTCCGAACGTTTCAAAATCCTGATCTAAGATTTTGTAGTCTCGGTCGGTTTCTTTGTATCGTTCTTAAATGAAACCTTCTTAGCTACCTTCTCTGATTGAACAGAGACAGGTCCAACTGATGATTTTACACCAGATTTTAGTGGTACCTTCTGTTTATCAACAGTTGAGTTCACCACTGGTTTCTTCAATGGTTTTTCCATAGCAATCCGGTTACGACGATCATAAGAAAATTGACGATTATCCCTCCTTTGAAAATAACGACTTTGATTGTAAAATGGTGCTGGTTGAGGGACAAAACGTCTTTGTGGATAAAAATGATTGTTGACTGGACTTTTATATGGTTGCTTTTTCTCAACTTCGTGTCTCTTATGCCTCATGTACGGGTAGTGAGCAAGTAAATGCCATCTCTCCCCGCACTTGAAACATGCACAGTATTCCTCAAAAACATTTTTGGCATTCGACTTAGCATAAGAAGTGATAGGATATTGGTCATCCACACACCTTCGTCTCAAACTCTCAGGAGCTGGATCCTTTGAGTAAGTCGGCTCAAGAAAATTGTTAGCCTTTTCTTTCGGCTTAATGAACTCAGTGACATGAACCTTAGGTTCTTTTGGAATATCCAGATATATTTTCTTTAAAATTTCTAAAGGTACATCATTGGTCCTCTCATGTTTAGGAAACCAAATAGTACTCTCCTGCCAAATTTTCTCGATCTTTGAGTAATTGGCAAATTTTATCGGATAGTCCTCGTCAGAGATAATCTTATCGGATCCTTACATCCGATAAAATACTTTGACGGGTTTGTCAACTGGTTCATTTTTCTCCACTTTCTTCACTGACTGATTCACTCGATGAGCATTTTCCATTGTATGTGAAATCTGAGAAGGTGATACATGTTCATTTGTGATAATGTGATTTTCCATAGGAATATCACTCACTTTCTCAGGGTCCTCATCATCTGAGGTAGAATCATCAGTTACAGCAATCACTCCCTCATTATTCAATCCCAAAATCAGTCTAACATCGGAATGTGGATCCCCAACACTAGTTTTGTTAGATTCATCATCCGATGTAGAATCCAATTTGATTGAACTCTCCGGTGTTATTGATTGTAAAGTGTGATTCTCAAATAACACTTGGGATGGAACAGCATTGTAGTTTGCACTACTAGGTTGTGAGGGTTCTTCAATGATATGGTCAACCGCATAAGCAATGTGTTTATAACTTTCAAGCTTTTTGTTGACCTTTTCAGCAAAGCATTTGATGGTTGTCATTTCTAGTTTAGTTTCTTCATGTTCATTGATATAACTGTTTATGGCCAGTTGTTTTAAAGAATGAGTTTTCTTAAGATCAGAAATGTCCTTTTTATAACCATCAAGCACTTTATTGAACTCATGTGCTTCTTTGCGATAAGATTAACAGTTGATTCTTGCACTCTCAAGTTGAACCCTGAGTTGCTTGTTTTCCTCTGTCAATCTATCACAAGTTCCACAATATTTATCACTATTCATATCTATAGTGGATTCAGAACTTACCTGTTTCGGAGAATCAATCATCGCCATCAAAGCAAAATGCGCTTCCTTTCCAGCAAAGAACTTGGAGTAGAAAATCCTTGTGAAAGCGTCATCAACTATGCATGACTTCCGAGTCATAAGAAAATCAGCTTCGGCCAGGAGTTGATAAATATCATCATCTAGTGAATTGACACTAGCTTCCGAATCTGGCTCACTCTCCGAATCAGAATATATTGAATCCCGCTCATCAGGAATATCAGTGACTGAATCAAGAATCATTCCTGAAGTCTTCTCAACCTGTGATTCTTCAACAGACATATCAACTTCATCTACCATCTCCTCAATCTTCACTTCAGAAGCCTTCTCTGTCTCCAAAACATCTCTAACTATTACCGGCTCCTCTAAATCAATTTTCTGAGCAACACAAGTTACATTCCAGCAGTAATTTCTTCAACACCCAGTTGCATCCCAGTCTAGTCAAAACCTTCATCATTTTGGATCACAAAAGCCTGATTTTGGTTTTCAGTTTGGGCTTGGCTATTTGGTGTGGAAATGGGAATAATGGTTCTGGTTGGGTTATGTGGTGTTTGAGTTTGAGTCTGGTTGGATGTAGTTGTTTGTCTAGCAGAGTTATTTTGTGAGGTGTTCTGTCGGTTTTGGTAATTGTTTTGTGATTGATAGTTATTTTTTTTGGCTTTGATAGGTTACCTGATTCTGAGATTGACGGTTTTGGTAATTTGCGTTGAATGGATTCTTGTTACCTTGTTGAGCTGGCTGTGTGCACTCCCTTTTGAAATGACCTTTACCACCACAGTTAAAACAAGTGACTTTGGCTTTGTTGAAGCCATAAGTGGTGTTCGGTGATGAAGATAGATCAGTTCTACCAGTCTTCTCAATGAACTCGGTTGCTCGTCTCATAACACTTGCGAACGCCCACTGAATATCAATAAGCTCCATCTCCTCCTTATCAATTTGAGCACAGTCTTCACTGGTTAGATTGTTGTTACCAATTTGACTAGCCACCAAACCATTGTAAGAAGCTGCCATTGCAGAAACTAATGCGACATGTTGCTGAGCAACTTCAACTGTGACGTTGTTCATGTTGGATGTCTCCAACGCAATTGGGCTTTGACTTGGTTGACTTGGGTGTGGAATATAAGATTGTTGTTGAGGTTGTATCATGCTAGCTGTATAACATGTTGCTTGTTGCATTGGTGAAAAAAGTGGAATGTAAGTGGTAGTGTATGATGGTGGTGTGTAGGATGAAGTTTGAGCAAGGTGGTTTATCAGGGTTTTAGGTGGTTCCATAACACTTGAAACACAAGCAATGTGTGGTGAAGCAGTACCACTAGCACTAGAACTACTCAAAGTAGAAGATGTACCACCATTATATATCTCCGGATTCTGAGGAAATTGTGATCTTTTTGCTTTCCTCTTCTCTTCCAACTCTTTGTTCTCCAGCTTTTGAATAAACCCATTGATGGTCCAATATTGATAAGCATCTTTCTCCTTTAGGACCTCAATATGTTGGTTCCAATATGGTGGTAGAGAATCTGCAAATTTATTTACTAACTCAGACATTGGAATCTGAATCTCATAATTCGACAACTCCGTCAAAAGATGACAATATCTGGGAATAAACTCATTTAGAGTTTCATTTCCAACATAGCTGAAGTTCTCAAATTCCTTCTTCAACTCTTCAATCCTCAACTTCCTGGTTTTCTCGTTACCATCATGACGATTCTTCAACATATCCCAAAGCTGTTTGGAAGTATTACATGATCCAAACTGGTGTAAGAGATCAGTAGTGATAGCCCGAGATAGTTGAGAGAACACCTTCTTTTCCACCGCAAACTTCTTCTTTTCATCCTCAGCTAAACTCTCCAGAGGAATTGGTTCACATGTATTCTCCAGCCCTGGTGCAAGATATCCCTTAGCAATCATTTGCCATGCCTTAGTCCCTTCTAATCCCATTCCTTCCAAGTGAATTTTGAACTTTTTCTGCCATTGGTTGTAGTCTGTCATCTCCATCAACTTTCGTGGACCACTCCCGCTACCTGAAGACAAGTCATTTATTAGAGTAGAAATAGCATTGGTAGTTTGAGATTGTACCGCGGCTGCTGCAACTCCCCAATAATCATTCATTGGTTGTTGTGGAGGTTGAATAACAGTCTGTGGCATCGAACTAGTCATCCCGAGATAATTGATCGGCTGAGATGGTTGACTGTTCGTCTTCTGTGCACCTACAGTCCAAGGATCCATAGTAACGTGTTGTTGTTGTGTAGTATTAGGCCTAGGTGTTGTTGGAAAGCTCCACATATCGTCTACGAAGTCCGAAATGCGAAACACTTAGAAAAATTTTCCAACAGCTTCTACGTTCGACCCTTTTCAGCTGACGTGGGTTCGAATGTGGAAATATTCCTGGTTCGACCCTTAAAACTGACTCGAATGTAGAATGTATAAACTCTGTCTCACTTTCGACCACTAAAAATCTTAGGTTCGACCCAAAACACTACACGTTCGACCTTTCTCTCCTAGGTTCGACCCTGTTCATTTGAAAAACGGTTATTCTTTGAAAATCAGTTATTTTGATCCCAATTTTTCAAAAGTTGATGAATTTTGATGATGTTTTCCAGGTTTTGCTTCGGAATTAATTTGGAACAACTTTAATGAAGAGAATTTTTTATTTTATCCATGAAAACTACTCCGAATCAATCAATTGTCAACAAAACTCATTGTTCATTCAAACAGAAAATATTTGATCAAATTTGGGTCCAAATCAATTCAAAAACTATCAAATCGTAATTGTATGATCCGTATAGGCTCTGATACCACTTTGTGATGGATCGTTTTGACAAAAACAAGTTAGTTGATCATACAAGTCTACCAATTTAGGTGCGGAATCCCTAAATCAGTTACGAAATGATAATAATCTAGTCAAAACACGCAATTCACCTTTTAACATCCATTTCATTAATAAACAAGTTGATAAAAGCTTTACAATGATGTTTACAATGAAATATCTTAGTTTCAGAAGTTTCCAAAACACTAGAGAGAATAACAGGTTGAACCAGACACGAAAATGACAAAAAGTTAACTTGAAAAATGAAATCAGAATATATATAGGCCTGCAAATTCCCCCCCCCCCCCCTCCGCCCCGTAAGGGTCGAATGTGCAGGTTTGACCCTCCAAATGGTCGAACAAACACACTGTCTTCAAATATCCACGTTCGCCCTGTATTCTTCACTATCGACACATATAATCAACCTTCGACCTTCTATTTTCCACATTCGACCCCACGATATAGACAAAACGAGTTATAATGTCCAATCCAATATCATTAGTCGCAAAACGTGCATCAACACAAGAGGGTGATGAAGTATATTATTTCAGAAAATCAGAATGGTTTTCTATCGGACTGTTTCCTCCTTGACGGGCCTTTAGTCATTAATGAGATCGTATAGTGGTTAAATCGAAGAAGCGAGAAAGCGCTTTTATTTAAAATTGATTTTCACTATGCCAAAATGTTGCTTTAGCCACATCAAAAAAGTGTGACCATATACCTTTCGCCACACATATTTTTTTTAGGTCAAATGTGACCAAAGGTCAAGTCATCGTAGGTATCATACGGTCACATTCACATTTAGTGGCTGTAACAACTAAAAAGTGTGGCTAAAGGATACCAATATTTCTAGCTGGAATCAAGCATTTCTTCCATTAAGTGTGACTAATGAGTTGCAGCGGCCACATGATTTCACTTGAAGTGTGATTGTTTCCATTATATAGTCACATAAATTTACTAAAAAGTTTGTTTTAGCCACATCAATTAAAAAATAGCGTGGCAAAAGGGGTTGTTGTAATCAACCATTCATCCATTAAGTGTGGCTAAATGGTAACAACGACTACATGAATTTCTTGTAAGTGTGGCCGGTTTTATGATATAGTCACAAAAATTAACTGCAAGTGTAGCTAAAAGCTATTTCTAGACACACAAAACAACTTTGCAATTTTAAGTGTGGCTATTGTTTTACCTTTGGTCACACATATATTTTTTTCCAATGACATTTGTTATCATTCAGTCACACAACAAAAAAAGAAACTGTCAATGGTGTGGCTAATGGGTGTGTAAGCCACATGAAATTTTGTTAATTTTAAGTGTGGTTATTGTTTAGCCTTTGGTCACGCATAACTTTTTTTTCTAGTGACGTTTGTTATCCTTCCGTCACACAACAAAAAACAAAGTGACGATGGTGTATCTAATAATTATGTAAAGCCGCATGAAAATTTGTAATCTTATATGTGGCTAAAGAGTAGCAGCAATCACAAGAATTTAATATAAGTGTGACCATATGTATTATATAGTCACATGAATTTTCTGTAAGTATGGCTAAAACCTATTTCTAGACACAAAATAAAGTTTATAATTTTAAGTGTGGCTATTGTCTAATGTTTGGTCGCACATATTTTTTTCCCATGACATTTGCTATCATTTTGTCACACAAAAAAACAAAGTGACAATTGTGCAGCTAATGGTTATATAAAGTGATATGAAATTTTGTTATTATAAATATGACTATTGTGTATCCTTTGGTCACACATATATGGTTATATGTTACCATTTTCTTGTAAACATTAGAAAACTTAAAAAACAAATGATATTTGCAATAATATACCAAAATCCATACATGAGCTTTTAATTTAAATATTAAAAAAATAAACTTCGAATGAAAAACTATATATAAATGATGCATCATTACTCCCTATCAGAGCTTGCAGCAGCAACAAACACAACTGTTCCAACTGCAAGCATAACAATATTGAGATGCCTCACGTAGGTGCCAATGCACTATCTCCTTCGAATAAAAAACTATATCCTTTCCAAATGATGTCTCATGTAGGTGCCAATGCATTGTCTCCTTCTTGTATCACCTGTTAGAGTTGAAAATTAATATTGAGAAGCTTTCTTAATATAGAACATCTAACAAACACCTAATGAAACCAATCATATTAAAAGAGGTGTTGAAAACATTGCTGAAGTTACAAAAAGCATGTTCTAAACATCTTATAACACAAACCAACCCATCCCAGTGAACATCAAGTATAAAGGGTAATTTTGACCCATTTACTTATTATAGAGTCATTTAGGGTGTGTTTAGTCTCAAACGGGTTGAACATCAACCAAATGCATGCAGTTAGTGCATATAATAACAAAAAATGTTTCATTCAAAGATACATAATACTACAATAATACCGTTTGTGTACTCATAATGCATGCAGTTCTAAACTTGACTAGACAGGTTGCTTTTCTAACTCTTCACTTAATCTTTGTCTTTCACTTTAGCCGCAACCTCAAACAAAAAAATAAAATAACAATCAATTAAGAAAAAGTCATCCTAATTTAGCACAAAAAATTATAAAAAAACTCAAACAGGCTTTGTTTTAAAAGTCGTTAGGAACCAAATGTTTACTAACTTTTATGGCATAGGGGTGTACCTTACATCTTCGATGTTTACCTCTTTAAGCCTCTTGCCTATTCTTATTGTTGTTGACTCGACCTATATAAGATGCAAAGAAACTTATAAGTGTAAGTTGAATTAAAAATCATAGGATCTTATTCTGTTTTCAATAGCCCTGCAAGTTATAGCTTTTGTCTAATAGAATTCTCTAATGTATTTCTCTTAGTCAGGGTTGAATATTGTAGGGATGGAGTCACCCTGCAAGTTATAGCTTTTGTGTTGATGCGTTTTGCGACTAATGATTGGATAAACATAATTAACATATGTTAGAGAATGGGCGAAGGTAGATAAAAGGGGCGAAGGTAGAATGATAATGGGCGAAGGTAGAATGAAGCTGATCAGAAGATACGTTCGACCATTGGTAGTGGGCGAATGTGGAAAAGATCCACATTCGACCAGTGGTAAGGGGCGAACGTGCAGTATCTATAAATAGGTTTTGTGTTTTTGAGTATGTAATAGAGTTGTCAGTTGTGTATGTGTTCAGGTTAGGTTCCAGGTGATTTTGTGAAAGTCTGTAATTAATCTAGATTAACATGTGTGTGATTGTAATTGAATATTTGACAAAGTTAATCTATGAAAAGATATTGAAAATGATCTTGATTGTGTTTTGATTAGAGTTTTATCATTTTGTTCAGAACTAGGGTTTCCGCACCTGGTTTTGTGACTTGTATGATCATATTATCCTGTTTTAGCTAAAATCTTTCGCTTACAAAGTGGTATCAGAGCCAGACGGATCATACAACAACAAATTTGATAAACTCAGAGCTGATTTGGACATATTTTTGATCAAAATACATCTGTTTTTACATAAACATGGTTTTTGAGTGTTTTTGATTGATTTAGAGTTGAATTTGTGGTTAAAATCAAGTTTTCCAAGAATTAAAGTTGCTCCAAATCAATTCCGAAGCATAACCTGATTAAGATCATTCAAATCCACAAACTTTTGAAAATCTGAGATCAAAATAACCGTTTTTCAAAGTGTAACCGTTTTTCAAAGTGAAATCTGAGCAAAATGGGCGAACCTGGAACCTGAGTGGTCGAAAGTGTTTCTGAGTGGTCGAATCTGAGTAGTTTTTGGGCGAACCTGAAATTTTTTTGTTGAAATTTTCACTTTCGGGTACATAATTCCACATTCGACCGGTTTTGTTTTGGGCGAAAGTGGAAAGTGTGTTAGTCTGTGTTTACATTCTGGTGATTTCTACGTTCGGGTGGTACTGTTTGGTCGAACTTAGAATCAGAAGGGACGAAAGTGTTATTTTTGGGCGAACCTAGTTTATTTTGGGCGAATCTAGGTCAATCCGGGCGAACCTAGATTTTGTTTTGGAAAAATTTTCTAAGTGTTGGAATTTTCTAAGTTCGTGATCATGTGGAATTTTCCGACTACACCAAGACCAGCAACGACACAACCACAACAGCAAGTGATGGACCCATGGACAGTGGCAGCACAAAAGACGAGCACACAGTCTTCGCAACCAATAAACTACATGGCGATGACGAGCTCGATGCCTCAAAGTGTAGCACCTCCAGCACCACAACATGACTACTGGGGAGTAGCAGCGGCGGTGGTAAACACTCAAACTACAAATGCTATTTCTACATTGATTAACGATTTGTCTTCAGGTAGCGGGAATAGGCCACCGAAGCTCATGGACATATCAGAATACAATCAGTGGCAGAACAAATTCAAGATTCACTTGGAGGGCATGGGAGTGGAAGGAGCAGAGGCATGGAGCATGATTGCTAAAGGTTACACAGCACCGATTTTGGAGAATACAGGTGAAATGATTCCTTTGGAAAGCTTAACTGAGGATGAGAAGAAGAAATATGTGGTGGAAAAGAAAGCCTTTTCCCAATTGACTCAGGCAATCACAAATGATCTGCTACATCAATTTGGGACTTGTACAACCTCTAAGCAATTGTGGGATGTGCTTAAGAGGAGGCATGATGGGAACGAGAAAACGAGAAGTTTGTGGATGGATGAACTGAGAAAGGAGTTTGAGAATTTTTCTTATATTGGAAATGAAACTTTAAAAGAATTAACTCCTAGATATAGTCATTTGCTTACCGAATTGTCTAGTTATGGTATACAGATTCCCATGAAGAATTTGGTGGATAAGTTTGCAGATGCTCTACCACCTTACTGGGATCAGCATGTAGAAGTTCTCAGGGAGAAGGATGCATATCAGTACTGGACTATTCAAGAGTTCATACAGAAGCTGGAAAACAAGGAAATGGAAGAGAAGAGGAAAGCTAGGAGAGCACAGGTTCCTCAGAATCCTAGTTTATACTTTGGAGGTACTTCAGTTCCTGTGAGTAACTCAAGTTCAGGAGGGGTAGTTGCACCACATGTTGCTTGCATTTCCAATGTTATGGAACCACCAAAACCAACCATCAACTACATGGCACAAACTTCATCTTACTCACAACCATCATACACACAACCACCACCACAACAACAATACAACAATTCCTACATTTCACCATTCTCCCCAATGCAACAAGTAGGTTTCTATACTGCTAGCCAATCTCAACAACCAATGAACCAAGTTACTCAACCTAATCAACAACAAGTGGTTTTGGAGACTTCTAACTTGGGCAACGTGACAGTGGAAATTGCTCAACAACATATTGCACTAGTCTCAGCAATGGTTTCATCCTACAATGGACTTGTTGCTAGTCAAATTGGGAATAACAACTTAAACAATGAGGACTATGCACAGATCGACAAGGAAGAGATGGAACTAATTGATATCCAATGGGCTTTTGCAAGCATCATGAGAAGAGCAACAGACTTTATTGAAAAGACAGGTCGAACAGATTTGGGAACTTCTCCTAACACAACCTACGGGTTCAACAAGGAGAAAGTTACTTGTTTTAACTGTGGAGAAAGAGGTCACTTTAAACGTGAATGCACCCAGCCACCAAAACAAGGTAATAGAAATCCATTCAATGCAACCTATCAGAATCGTCAACAACAAAACCAAAACCGAGTTTCTTACCAAAACAACAACAACTACCAAAACCGTCAAAACAACTCTAACAACAACCAAAACAGACAACCTAACACATCAAACCAGATTCAAAACCAATCTCCTAACAATTCTAACCGAACAGTTATACCAATTACTACACCAAATGAGACACAACAGAACACGAGTCAAAATCAAGCACTGATGACTCAACAAGATGAAAGGTTTGATTGGTCGAGATTGCAGATAGGAGTGGAGGAAATCACTACTGGTGGAAATGTGGCTTGCGTTGCTTGCAAGGTTGATATTGAAGAGTCAGTGATGGAGGAAGAAAAGAAAGAAACTGAGGAGTGTGATAGTGATGATTCTGAGACTGAGATAAATGTGGAGAATGAACCTGTTGAGGTTAAGGTTGAAGAAACTCATTCTGGAATGGTGATGGATACAGTTTCTGATGTTCCTGAGGAATGTAGATCAGTTTATTCAGACTTGGACAGTGAATCGGACACAGAGGCAAGTGTTGATTCTTTAGATGATGACATTGATCAGCTGCTAGCAGAAGCTGATTTTCTGATGACGAGGAAGTGGTGCATTGCTGATGATGCTTTCACCAAGATTGACTATTCCAAGTTTTTCACTGGAAAGGAAGCTCATTTCGCGTTGATGGCCATGACTGAACCGCCAAAACCTGTAAGTTCTGAATCTAGCACTGATGTTAGGAGTGATAAATATTGTGGAACATGTGATAGATTGACTGAGAAGAATAAACAACTCCGAATTCAACGTGATAGTGCTATCATAAACAGTCAATCTACTCGCAAAGAGTTGAATGCTTTCAACAAAGTATTAGATGGCTATAAAAAGGACATTTCTGACTTGAAAAATACTTTATCATTGAAACAATTGGCAATTAACAACTATATCAATGAAATTGAAAACACCAAGTTGGAAATGGCAGCCATAAAATGCTTTGCTGAGAAAGTAAACAAAAAGTTGGAAAGTTATAAGCATATTGCTTATGTGGTAGACCATATCATTGATGATAACACCACCAATTACAAGTCTGTACCATCTCCGGTTCTTTTTGAAAATCATAACTATCACCAAGTTATACCGGAGAGCTCGGTAAAATCAGACTCATCATCGGAAATAGAATCTAATACCTCGAGTATTGGTGATCCTCATTCCGATGTGAGACCAATTTTAGGCTTGAATGATGAGGGTGTTTATGCTGAAAGTGTGAATTCAGACTCAGAGAGTGATGATACTGGTAATGACCAAACTGTTAATGCATGTGAAATTCCAAAAGAAAATCACATCATTACTACTGAACCAGTGTCACCATCTCAACATGTGCATCCGATGGCAACTGCTCATCGTGAGAAAAAGTCTGAAAAGAATGAGATTAGAAAAGACCTTGAGAATGAACCAAGTGACAAACCTGTCAAGGTGTTTTATCGGATGGAAGGATCCGATAAAATCATTTCTGATGAGGAATTTCCAATCAAAAATGCTAACTATGCTAAAATTGAAAAGATTTGGCAAGAAAGCACTATTTGGTTCCCAAAACATGAGAGAACAAACGAAATTCCACCAGAAATTTTAAAGAAATTGTTTTTGGATGTTCCTCAAGAACCAAAGGTTCATGTCACCGAGTTCATTCGACCAAATGACAAAGCAAATGGTTTTCATGAGCCCACTTACTCAAAAGGACCACTTCCTGAGAGTTTGAGGAATCAACAGTATAATGATCAATATCCTGTTAGATCATTTGCTCCACCAAATGCTCATTATGTTTTTGAAGAGTATCGCAAATGCTTTAAATGTGGGGAACGTGGGCATTTACTTGCTCAGTGTCCACCACATAGACGAGTTGTTCCTCAACAACAACAGTTTTATAATCAAAACAATTTTCAAATGAGGAACAATCGTCCAATTCAATATGATCAAAGAAATCGGATTGCTATGGAACAATCATGGAGAAAGCCTGTGGTGAACGCAACAATTGATAGGCAAAAGGTTCCACAAAAACCGATTGTCAAATCAAATGTTGGACCTAAGTCTGTTAACTCAGATAAGGTAGCCAAGAAAGTTACTTTTGTTAACAATGTTCAGAAACCGATTGAGAAACCAAAATCTCAAATTCGCATTCTTAAAAGGCCTGAACAATCTTGGACACCTAATGGTACTCCAGGAGCTTCTACTTCAAAGGTAAGTGAGAAAAAGGAAAATGTTTTGAACAATCAGAAAAAGATTGATCCAAAACAAAAAGTTGTTGAAAACGTTAATGAGGATGTTTCTTTGAAAACCGATGTTCAAAGGCCCAAGACTCGGGCTTGGGTCCCCCGAAAGAACTAAATGATTTACTTTTTGTGTGCAGGGAGCTTCAGTTGGCCCTATTAGCAGTCTCTGGATTGTTGATAGTGGAGCTTCAGGCCACATGACGGGGGATCTTGCATTGCTGTTCGACGTGAAAAACATCAATGGAGGGTATGTCGCTTTCTCGGGTAATAAAGGTGGTTATATCACGATGGAAGGAAGCGTGAGTAATGGGATTGTGACTTTCAAGCGGATTTCTTATGTCGATTGATTACAACGAAATCTATGCACCAGTAGCACGAATTGAAGCTATTCGGATGTTCCTTGCATTTGCTTCATACAAGAAATTCAAAGTCTATCAAATGGTTGTCAAGAGCGCATTTTTGTACGGGAAAGTCAAGGAGGAGGTTTATGTCGGGCAGCCACCAGGCTTTGAGGACCCAATCCACCGGGATAAGGTCTACGTGCTGAACAAAGCTTTATATGGTTTGCACCAGGCTCCAAGACAGTGGTACGAGGAGCTAAGTACATACCTCATCTCCAAAGGATTCAAGCGCGGCCTCGTCGATTGTACCCTCTTCACGAAGAAGACGGGAGATGATTTGCTTCTAGTACAGATTTACGTTGATGATATTATATTTGGTTCAACTAATGAACTTTTATGCAGGGAATTCGAAACTGTCATGCAGGAAAAGTTTGAAATGAGCGCTATGGGGGAGATGCAGTTTTTCCTCGGCTTGCAGGTGGATCAAAGACCCGACGGGATCTTCATTCACCAGACGAAATATGTCTCCGACATCTTGAGCCGATTCCAGATGGAGGACTCTAAGCCGATGGACACCCCGATTCAACCCAATCACGGGATTGGAGTGGACGCTAAGGGGGAGCTGACAGACCCATTTACATACAGAGCAATCATCGGATCTCTGATGTATTTGACAGCGTCTCGACCAGATACTATGTATGCAACGTGTCTCTGTGCTCGCTATCAATCGAAGCCGAAACAAAGTCATCTGACGGCGGTCAAGCGTATCCTTCGATATCTGAAGGGTTGTCCATCAAAAGGACTTTGGTACCCTAATGATGATGATTTTGATTTTATTGCTTTTAGTGATGCAGATTGGGGCGGCTGTGACAAAGATAGCAAATCAACAACAGCTGGTTGCCAGTTTTTAGGGAGCAGGTTAATTACCTGGCAATGCAAGAAACAGACTTCCGTGGCACTGTCTACCTGTGAAGCTCAGTACATTGCAGCATCAAGTTGTTGTTCGCAAGTACTCTGGATCCAACAACAGATGGTGGATTACGGTTTGCAGTTTCTTAAAACCCCTATACACTGTGACAACGAAGCCGCAATTGCATTAACTAAAAATACTGAAAATCATTCTAAAGCGAAACATATCCGGATTAAATATCATTTTATCCGTGATTGTTACGCTAAGGAATTGATAGATATGGTCAAAATCCATACTGACTACCAACGTGCAGATTTGTTTACAAAAGCTTTTGACAGATCCCGCTTTGAATATCTTTTAAAAGTAAACAATATAAAGGAAAAACAGGACTAATCGGCACCTCGGTTTATCGCTTTTTAGCTTTTAGTTTTAGTTTTAAATTTTTGCTAATTGGGAATTTCTCTTTGCTAATTGGGAATTTCTCTTTACTATCATAATCCTCAAAGAAGTTGATGCTTTCGAGGGGATTGTTTAATCCTCAAAGAAGTTGATGCTTTCAAGTGGATTGTTTCTTTCAAATTTTTTTTTGTTTTTCAGAAAAATTAAAAATCCAAAAATATGTTCTTTATTTTAGGGGAAGTCATTTTATCAGAAAAACCAAAAACATTGAAAAATTTTCAAAAGACCTAAAAATTAGAAAAATCAAAAATGATTTCCTGGATAAAAAGAGGAAATGATAGTACATCAGTGGGGATCTGACACAGGCTAAAGAATTGTATAGTATAATGAGACGTATGTTGATTACGTGTGATATGCTGATAGGCTTCGTAGACTAAATATTGCGTGCATTAGTGATACAAACATAACAAACTACGCGTTCGTGGCTGAACACCTCATGGGCATATGGTCTTAGTACTGTAATTTCGTTTGATAGAATTGCCAAAATCTGAGGTTTCGGGTCGTTATGTTATTGTTATCCGGGATATTCTGATTAAACTTTTGTCATATTGATTTACGGACCTAGTTTCATCAGAATATTTGCAAAAGAGCATATTGTCAAAACCGAAAGTTACCGAATTGAGGAACTTTATGTTTTATTGATCAAAGATCATTATTACATCGTATTGACTTTCTGATGCAAATCAGTGGTTAATATCAGCCTCAACCTAGTGTATACGCACATGTTACTTTGCTGCATTCATTTGCTGACCTGTACACCTCTGTGCTATATACTTTGTAAACTTTACGGATAACTCTGGCATAATCACGCGTTACGATGAAGCTTTGTGCAATTACTTGATACGGGAGTATGTCGTGTGTGTGGGAACCACAATGTGTTAGTCTAAAATACCTAACTCGTATCATTTTAAAGCATTGCGTAATTGTCTGCATGTGAGCTTATGTGGACCACAATATCAGCAATTGCCGTATCACATATTGTTTCTAATGATAATATTAAAACAGATCAATGCTGTGCTAAGATTTCTCAGTAAACTGATATGATCCTCTTACCGGATATCACAAAATGTTTACAGCTTTCATTTACTTTGATGCATTTTACTTTGTTGCATTTTACTTTTTATTGTCAAAAAGATACAAAATCCAACAAGATTTTAGGTGTGTTTTGTTAAAATTTCAGAAAACCCAAAAGATTTGCATTTCTGTTTTATTTTTGATAACCAGGGATGCTTGATAGTCAATTTCTGAGATTTGATAACACCATCTGGGCTTTGTATCATTCAAAATGTGAAAATTTGAGTTTTGGAAGTTTAACAGATTGAAAAATGTTGAACGGGATTCGAATTCGTGATTTGGCGAAATTTTCAGATTTTTTCATTTCACATTCGCCTCTTAATTGGGTCGAATGTGGAAAAATCCTCACTTTCGACCGTTTCAATTTGGACGAATGTGGCACATTTCCACCTTCGGGTATCAATTCCACCTTCGGGTACAATTTTTCACATTCGGGTCATTAACTTGGGGCGAATGTGGAATTACCTCACATTCGTCCATATCAAACGGGCGAAGGTGGCCTTTATATATAAGCCATTCCAGGTTCGAACCTTTCATTCACAAAATTTTTCAAACATTCTTCGATAACCAGACCTTGTTGCATTGATTTCCTGTGATTGTGTGATTTGTTCCCTGTTCATCACTGATCATTTTGAGACTAATTTTACAGGTATTGAAGCTTTATCCAGGGCAGAATCGTCGTGTTTTTAACCGGACTTAGGGTTTCAATTTTAGGGGTCTTAGGGTGTTTGTTAATGTTTGATTTTGATTTGCATTCAATACACATCAGTTTTAGGGGGAGAATGTTAAAGGAATTAGGTTATTAACATTGTTTTTGTGATCAATTGATAGAATGAACTGATTTAACCTAATTCATCTTTAAAAACTGATATATATTGAAAGTAATGGACAATTGGTGATACACGAGTGATAATCGGCCATATTAGGACATATCCTAATCACAATCAAGAGTCAAAAACAAGTTTGCAAAATTTTTAAATTTTGGAGATTATCTGTTTTCACCTTCGGTTCCAAAAACGGGCGAAAGTGGAAATAAAAGGGCGAATGTACTTAGAAACGGGCGAATGTGTTTTAAATCTCAAACACTTTTTCATGTTCGTCCAATATGTTCCACATTCGACCAGATATTTTCACATTCGTCCATTTTAAAAGGGGCGAATGTAGAATCTCTAAAACCTTAAAATTTTTAATTTTTTTGTTGTTTTTGCATTTTGACGTAATTTTCTGTTTTTGATGTGCAGATGGCTGATCAATCCGAGAACGTTGAGGCACTAGTAGAAAATGTGGAAGCTCCAGCAGAGAATGTTATTCCAGATCCGGTGCAACAGGCTGAAGCATCTGTTCCAAGCAGTTGGCCGTTTGAGCGATCTCACAACTGCTATGCATATCTTGGTGACGTAGAGAAGAATACTGAGTTCACCGGGATCATAGAGTTTTTGAGAAGAAGCAGAATTGTACATGCATTAGCCACACCGACGATCATATATAGAGACATTATTGAAGATTTCTACCAAAATGTGAAGTATGACTTCTGGGATAATCAGACAATTATCAAGAGCAAGATTCAAGATATGGAGATGTTTTTGACAGAGTCTGATATACGGGAAGCACTGCAGATCAAGTTTGAAGTCAGTGAAGATCCCAGAGAGTTATCATGGACTGAGCAGAAAGCTTGTTTCTTACAGATGAAGTACAAAGGTCCGATTACAGATGGATCTATGTATAAAGGGAAGCTGGGCGTGCAGTTCAAGTACTTCGCACACGTTATTATCCATGTATTTGGATGTGTGAGCGGTGGATATGACGTTATGAGAAGAAGTTTGAGTTCGTTAATGGTTGCGTTGACTCTCAACAAACCATTTAACGTTTCTGGTATGATTCTAGACCATATGCTGGAGATGCTGAAAGGTATGAAGTACAAGAAGTTCATGCTATATCCAAGATTTCTGATGATGATCTTTGACCACAAGTATCCTGAGTTGAAGAAGGATCCAACTATGATCCTAGGTCAAGATCACATGAACATTCGTACTCTAGTGAGGATGAAGGGATACAAAGGTGTGCCAGATAGTGAAAAGCCACCTAATAGGAGACTCTTTGGAGCTTTGGCTTGTCAGGATTACACTGATCCTGGCAAGAACAAAGCAAGGCACGATAATAGTGATTCGGATAATGATGATCCCTTAGTGTACGCTGATTCAAGCACTAAGAGGAAGAGACAAGTAGTCAATCCTGGAGCCAAAGGGAAGGGCAAGGGAAAGATTGATCAGGGAAGTTCAAAGCAACAGGCGGTTAGACATAAATCAACGGCAAAGAAAGGTTCAGGTTTGGTGGATGAAGAGTCAGTTGATTCAGAGGAGACTGAGATAGACGAGCAGTGGGATTCTGATGATGAAAATGTTAGGACCACCAAACGTAAGGCCATTATGGTTGGTGAGTCTGAATCTTTGAACAAGTCGATTGAAGAAGCTGAGAAAAGGAAGAAGTCTATTGAAGATGAGAGTCTAGGTGTTGACTTGGCAGAGTTGAGTGTTGGAGAGACTGTGGTGGTTAATTTGCCTAAGATGAAAAAGCAAAAGACCATGGCGAAGAAGTCTAGTACAAAAGAGTTGAGGGAGAAAGAGTTAGCTCAACTGTTGAAAGGAAAAAGAGTGCCCGATGCTGGTACATCATCAAAGCTATCTTCACCTGTCGCCAAGAAGCAAAAGAAAACCAAAGAGGCAGAACCAATATCAGCTGATCAACTTAACGTTGCACTGGACAATGTACTTGACATGTTCAGAAAGCCTCAGAAAGAAAAAGAAGTTGAGCCATCCAAATCCAAATCCAAGAAAGTTACTGTGGATGATGATGTGATGAAGCAGGTGAATAGAAAAATGGATGACATGATGAAAATGATTGTAGCTCAACAAGCTGAGATTGCCAAATTCAAGCAGAATGAGGAGAAAATGCTTCAGATTGTGGTTGCGTCTAAATCTAATCAAGATGAGATCAATGAGAAGGTTAAGATGCTTGAAGCTAAGAATGAAAAGCTTGAAGGAAAGTGTGCAAGAAACAAGACCAGGATTAAGCTGATTAAGGCAGATAACAAAGAACTAAGGGCTAAAAACAAATGCCTTAGTGATTTGATTGATGATTTGTATAACACTGCACCCAAGTTGAAGGAGGGTGAAGAAGATGAAGAAGAAGAAGAAGAGAAAGTTGATTATGAAGATTCTGAATCTGATAAAGAACAAGATGATGATGAGGATGATGATGAATCGGAGAAAAGTGATGATGATGATGACAAGAATGATGATGATGATGATGCAGAAGGTGCTGGGAGACAGAAAGGAGATGAGTTTAGCAGTGGTAGTGATAATGATAGAGGAGATGATACTTCCAGATTTACTTATGAGAAGAGAACACCAAAGAAGAAAGATACTGGAGAATAAAGTTCTAAGAAGAAAGGTGAGAACGTTGATTCAGATGAAAGTATCTTCTGGAATGAGAAGGTGAGGTCTCTATCTGATGATGCTAAACAATTGTACAAAGATATGTTGGAGAAAAGAGAGTGGACCATTGAGTTCACAGGATGCTTTACTGAAATATTCCAAACTGATGATATGCGATATGAATTGGAATATGAAGATCCTGATCTTGAGGAAGGGGAATTACCTGCATCTGTGGCAAAGGAAATTCTAGATGGTCTTGCACAGAGGGTAGGGAAGACTTTTGAGGAGTTTATAGTGGACGAGTCGATTCCAGATATTCCTGAAAAGGATATTGGAAGTCACTCAGATGATATGCAGACTCCTGAGAACAATGAAGTGGAGATGGAAGATATAACTCATGAAGAGTTTCCTCAGTACTTCAGACAAACGGATGAAAATGAGGTATTCCCTGATTTTACTGAAGTACCAAATAATTCAGCAAAGCAGAAAGCACAGCAGAGGAGTGCAGAATTTGTAGAGAAGGTATTTGGTGCTGATAATCAAGGACCTTCAAATCAGTCTGATGAGTTGAAGAGTTATTTGAGGAAATTGAGGGAAATGGATGAGAACCGACCAAAGCCTAAAGCTCAAGGTAACTTTTATAGATTCCACAATGCCAAGTTCAAAGGCAGAGCTCTCGGGTGGACATACTTAGGCAGGCTGAAGTGCATAGCTGCGAAATGGGAAACAGGAATCTTGTACTTCAATAGATTATGTGATTTGCTTACTCTACCGTACTGGGCGGTCAGAGATTTATGTAGATTCCCAATGTCAGGTGCAGAAGTGAATGGTTCGCATGTTGGTTGGTGCGCAGATAAATTGGTTTGGGAAAGTCGAACAAGATGGAAAAGATTCCAGCCTCAATATCCTCGAAGAAAAGTTCATAGGGATATTGATCCTCAAACCAATATGAAACGAGTTACTTTGATCTACAAAGCACCTGAAGTGATGAGAAAGATACCTTTGATGCCTATGCCACAGCATTTCAGTGCTGATTTCATCTTCTGGTATTATGATTGGAGAAAGGCTGAAGCGGTGATTGTGTTGAGAGATGGAAAGGATAAATACAAGCATGTTCATGTTTTTGATCCTATGTGGTTGATTAATTGCACGTTTGAAGACATCATCATGCTTTTCTACAATCCGATTTACTATGAACCAAAAGACTTTGCTCAAGCAAGAAAATATACTCAAGTGGTTGGAGTATGTTTTGCTTATGACATCAATGCAGGAAGCAATTTGGAGAACAAGCTTGGTAAGACAGTGAAGATAGCAAATGTATCTAAACCAGTGAAGAGAACATTTGAGCCTCCAATGACTACTGAGCAGAAGAAACAGCTCAGAATCAAGTTGATGAACAAAACAATGGACCAACAGAGAAAACTATCCAATCAATAGTCGAGGGGGAGTTTGTTGATGCGTTTTGCGACTAATGATTGGATAAACATAAGTAACATATGTTAGAGAATGGGCGAAGGTAGATAAAAGGGGTGAAGGTAGAATGATAATGGGCGAAGGTAGAATGAAGCTGATCAGAAGATACGTTCGACCATTGGTAGTGGGCGAATGTGGAAAAGATCCACATTCGACCAGTGGTAAGGGGCGAACGTGCAGTATCTATAAATAGGTTTTGTGTTTTTGAGTATGTAATAGAGTTGTCAGTTGTGTATGTGTTCAGGTCAGGTTCCAGGTGATTTTGTGAAAGTCTGTAATTGATCTAGATTAACATGTGTGTGATTGTAATTGAATATTTGACAAAGTTAATCTATGAAAAGATATTGAAATGATCTTGATTGTGTTTTGATTAGAGTTTTATCATTTTGTTCAGAACTAGGGTTTCCGCACCTGGTTTTGTGACTTGTATGATCATATTATCCTGTTTTAGCTAAAATCTTTCGCTTACATTTTGTCTAATAGAAAAGATGATTACTAATAAAAAAACATGAATGTCTACCCATTTCAAAACGCAGTCCTCACAAAATATGTGTTTACAACGCAACAAAATAGGTGCCTGTATCTGTTCCTAGAAAATAGCACACACGTCCCCCACCTCGCTCACCTGATAGTGTAATATAATTGAATCACAAAGATAAGTGATAACTAGTATAGGCCTAAAAGTTCAAGTAAAACATAATTAGATTACAAAATAAAACCTATTCTGTTGTTGCATGTGATCCATAATTGACCTCCTTTCTTAATAGGGCCATTAATGTAGCATAGTAAAAATTTTGGTATCTCCATACTAAACTTTTTAGAAAATACTCTATATGTGACCACCGCCATAGTCGCCTTCTCTTGGCCAGCCAAACGAGCTCTTGCAGATCTTAAACAGTTTAGAACAATTAAGAAACAGATACAATACACAGTTGTTGACTTTACGTATATTTTACGATAACTTACATAACCATTGAACTTCCACACAACTTCCTCAACTTCTTCAATTGATGACATTGTTACAAAGCCAAAACATCTTCTTCTTCCACTAACTTTGTCATATATTACCTGCCAATAACCCACACAACATATACAATTAAAAGAAACCTCTAATTCACATACTACTAAAAAAACTAAAAAAGGGCCCAATATTTTCGTATATCAAAATCAAAATTTGGACAGTATGGATTCAAATTAGGTCCAAAACAATTATAATAATAATAATAACCCACAACATATAAAGATATAGAAACCTCTGTTTCATATTATACACCAAACAGGGGACCAAATTAGGCAAAAAAAAAAAAAAAACAAAGAAAAAAAAGAAAGAAAAAATCCCTCAAAGAACACAAAATTTGCAATGAAATTACTTCTAACTAGTTTTTTTGCCTGTCGCGCGTTGTGGCGGCTTTATACGCGTTACCCGATTCATTTTCAAACAAAATTGACGGGAACATAGACGAACTCGTATTTAGACCGACACCTTGCACTTAACTATTCACATGATGAGAAGACAATAGTGAATCCAGAAGACAATGGTAACTAATGTAATTAAAATTTTTCCCCCAAACCTACGATGTATACATCTACAATCCTATCAACTACAGCCTATGTCCTCCCATGTAAACAAGTTTAATATATATCTATAGATTTTATAATAATAATTATACCCACATAACATACGAATTATAAAGATAGAAAAACCTCTGTTTAAAAAAGCATCAAATTATGTCTAAACCAATTAAAATCAATAAAAAAAAACACAAACTATGCAACAAACCCACATCCAATTTAGCATAAAGAAAACTAATTTACAGCCAATCATGAATCCACGCACACGGAAGACCTCGGACATATTATTGATGCATACACAGAACTGATTTTGCCTTGAATGGGTCCAATTGCGTGCTTAGTGGATTGCTGGAATCCTTGATTCTCTCTTGTCACCATCTTATGGTTTCCCACTCAAGGGTTTCATCTTGTTAATTGCTCGAAATCTCTCGATTCAAGTTGCGATGGCGGATTCAGAACCACGTTTAGCAGCAGATCGATGGAGATGACGATGAAAGAGGGTCGTTATTAGCGGTGGTAGCGAGAGAAGGAATGGACGAACGCATTGGTTGATATATAATAATGAAGACCAGAGATGAAAGTTTGAGAGTGACGATGAAATAAAATTAGAGAATAAAAAGAATTGAGAAGAATGGAAACTTTGGAGGGGAGTTGAAATTTGAGGCGGATTTGGTTAGGAGGGAAGTTTTGGGTGTTAAATGTTAAAAGGGGGAAAACAATTTTCACTTAAATTTTGGATGTGAAAGGTTAGGGGAAACAATTTTCTTAAATTTAAATAACTAGTGAGCAAAATTCAGTAAAATACTGATACCATAATAGAATCAAAACTACTGGCCTCGATAACACAAAAAAGTGGGTATCGAATTGGTACTAATTTTTCTGGTACGGTATCATTCGCTATTGGTAACGAAATGCTCATCCCTATTTTCCCACGCTCCGTGGAGGTTTTGCCTGACATCAGTCTCATTCATAATTGTATTGGTACGATACAGGCATTTAGAATAACAAGTGAAATAGAGAAAAATGAATACATGTGCAAATACAACTCCATTTTCGACTAAATCTATACTAGTTATGAATAGTAGAAATCGACAACGGTTTTACCGATACCGGTACAATTGTCCATTATGGCATAATGAATTACTATTACACATTGTGGTCTATTAAGGCCCGTTATGGTTCATTGAGACATATATGATCTACTATTTCTTATTGTGGTCCACTAAGGCCCAATATGACCCATTAAGACATGTATGAGCTACCATTTCTCATTATAATCAACTAAGGCCCAATATGATCTATTAAGACATGTGTGATCTACTATTACCCATTGTGATTCATTAAGGCTCGATATGATCCATTAAGACTTCTATGATCTACTATTGCCCGTTGTTATCCTATAAGACTCAATATGATTCAATAAGGCATGCATGATCTACCATTGCTCATTGTGATCCATTAAGGCCTAATATGATCTAATATGACATGTATGATCTAATATTGCCTCTTGTGATCCATTAAGACATGTATGATCTACTATTACCCCTTGTAATCCATTAAGGCTCTTTATGATCCATTAAGACATGTATAATCTACTATTGCTCATTGTAATCCATTAAGGCCCATTATGATCCATGAAGACATGTATGATCTACTATTCACATTATGATCCATTAAGGGCCATTATGACACATTAAGATATATTTGATCTACTATTCCCCATTATGATCCATTAAGGCCTTATGTGGTCCATTAAGACATATATATGTTCCATTAAGGTCCAATAAGACCTGTTAAGACATAAATGATATATTATTGTCCATTGTGATTCATTAAGGCATGTATGGCCTTTTTCGATACTGGCACCCATTTTTTTGTTTTTCGAGAGCAGTACTTTCGGTAGCGGTACCATTTTAGTATGATCAATTTTATTTTTATTTTTTGTGTTTATTTACCATTCGAATATTTGTACCATAATGAACGTTTTGGGTACCTGTACCGATACCCATGTTTCCATTTTTAGAACGGGTACTTTTATTACCGATGTCGGTTAGATACCAAGCTCATAATTACTTAATACAACTCGATCTAACCCTTTAGTAATTAATACGACATGATAAAACTCATAAGTGTCAAAATTGATGCATTTGTTACCTATTATTTCTATAGTAGTTACAATGACATACGCACACATTTGAGATAAATTACTAAAATAGTAAAATGAAAATTTGCAGTTTTGTAAATTTACGTTAAATAATGTAATTTTTAAATTAAGAGTACTATTTGAGAGGGAAGTTTTATGATTAAATATTTTAGGGGGAGTTTTGGGAGGGAATATGAAAATTTTGTAATTTTAGGAGGGAAATATTTTGAGAGGGAAGTTTTATGATTAAATATTTTAGGGGGAGTTTTAGGAGGGAACATGAAATTTTGTAACTTTAAGAGGGAAATATTTTGAAAAGGAAGTTGTGGTATATGTAGTGATAATTTTTTTTTTTTTTTTTGTAGTTTTAAGTATGCCTATCATTTAATCTTTGGTCATACATATTATTTTTCATGACATTTATTATTATTTCCTCCCACAAAAAGACAAAGTGACGATGCTTTAGCTAATAGTCATATATAAAGCCTACCGAAATTTTGTGATTTTGATTGTGGCTATTGACTAACATTTGGTCACACACATTTTTTCTCTTGAAATTTGCTACATTTCCTCACACAAAAATAAACAATGACCATAGTGTGGCAAATAGTTAGGTAAAGCCACATAAATTTTTGTAGCTTTAAGTGTGACTATTGACTAACATTTGGTCACACATATTTTTTCAATGACATTTGGTGTCATTTCGTGACACAAAAATAAACAAGTTGACGATGATGTGACGAAAGTTTTTGTAAAGCCACATGAAATTTTGCAATTCTAAGTGTGACTGTTATCTAGCCTTTGGTCACACAATAATATATGTGGCCATGTGTATTAGCTTTTAGCCACCCCATCAAACAAATGTTGTGGCTGTAGGTAACATTTGGCCACGCTTTTCTAGTGTGGCTACTAAATGTCACAGTTTTCTTCCTAAAGTGTGACTAAAGGTTTCAAGCTAATATGTTTTTGGTCACATGAAATAAATACTGTGGTCGTATAATACAAGTGACCACACTTTTTCTAGTGTGGCTATGAAATGTCACGGTTTTTTCAGAAAATGTGACTAAAGGTTTTGAACTGTTCTACAATAGTCACATGAATACAGAAGATGTGTGGCTAAAAGTAGGCTGGAAGATTTTCAAATGTCATTAATGACCTTTTGCCACGTATTTAATCAAAAGTGTGGCAGGGTGATTTTAGAAAATGTGTGGCTAAAGCCACATTTTGGCATAGTGTTTGAAAAGGCCTATGACAATGTGCATTGGGACTTTTTATTATCAATTTTGAAGCAAATGGGATTTCCATCCCGTTGGTGTAGGTGGATTGAGGGGGGTTTTGAAATCGGCGAGGTCGTCGGTCTTGGTTAATGGGTCGCCTACATATATGTTCCAATGTGAAAAAGGTTTGAGGCAAGGCGATCCATTATCCTCTTTTCTTGGTGGTTATGGAAGCTTTTACTTGTCTTATAAATAAAGCTTCGGATAATGGTGATTTTGATGGCTTACGAATCGGGAACAATGGGCCACATATTTCTCGCTTGCTTTATGCGGATAATGCACTTATTGTGGGAAAGTGGTCCATGAGCAACTTCAAAAATATGATTCGCCTTCTTCATGTTTTCCATCTTTGCTCCGGGTTGAAGATTAACTTGAATAAATCGAATTTTTATGGTATCGATTGTGCGGAACAAGAGCTTGAATTATTTTCTGAAGCGTGTGGTTCTAAGTACGGGACTCTACCGTTTCATTATCTCGGAATTAAAGTGGGTGAGAACATGAATCACATCCGAAGTTGGGAGCCGGTTATAAACAAGTGTAAGTCTCGGTTGAAATTATGGAAGGCTAAAACGTTATCCATTGGTGGGCGTCTTGTTCTTATAAAGTCGGTTCTTTCAAGCTTGCCCATCTATTATTTTTCCCTGTACAAGGCTCCGGTGAAAGTTATTGAAGAAATGGAAAGAATCATGAAGCGATTTCTGTGGGCAGGTGACGAAAATATAAAAAAGATACATTAGGTAGCGTGGGACGTTGTAACGACTCCCAAAAAGAATGGTGGATTGGATTTATCTAAACTTTCAAGAGTTAATATGGCCCTTCTTGCTAAACGGGTATGGAGATATAAGATTGACCGCTCTTTATTGTGGCGAAAGGTGATAGATTATTGTCATGGAATAAATAAAACATGGGATATACTCCATGTTACCCGTAACATCTCAGGAGGGTGGAAAGCATTGGTTACATGGTTAAATAAATTGGTGATACAATCGGCTAATTTGAACTCTCAATTTAGAGGATGGGTTGGCAATGGTCATGTCATCCGTTTTTGGCTAGATAAGTGGTGAGGATACGCTTCATTCAAGGATATGTTTCTGGATCTGTTTCGCTTAGCTACAGATAAGACTGCAGCTGTGTTTGAATTCTAGAATGCTGAGTCGATTGTGATCAGATGCAGATAGAATATAGATGTTCTGTCCAACGAAGAATTGCAGCAGGCCAGTGGCGCAGCATAGTAGGGGCGGGGAGGGGCGGCCGACCCCCCGAATTTTCGCGCAGAAGTTCCGATTATATAGTATTCGTATAGAAATTTTTGAAAATATAGGGTTTCGACCCCCAGAAACTGGTTTTCGACCCCCCGAAACTAGTGACTTCCGACCCCCCGGTGATTTTCGACCCCCCGAACCTTCGGGTCAAGCTTCGCCACTGCAGCAGGCCCATCAGTTAGAAAATCGAATTAATGGGTTAGTTTTGACAGGTGAAAGGGACCGCTGGACTTGGGATGGGAACAATGAAGGTTGTTTCTCTGTTGCTGATTTTAAGAAGATTTTGGTTAGTGAACGAAGTCAACAAAGGCCGTGTTTGATGCGGTGGATTACGTGGGTCCCCCTTAAAATAAAAATATTTGTGTGGCGCCTCGAAATGGATCGAATTCTGACCTGGGTTGCTCTTCGGAGAAGGCGCATAAATATTCAGGAAGCTTGTTGTGTTCTATGCGAAGTGGATGAGGAGACGACAATTCATATGTTCACCGGGTGTGGTTTCTCGTTTGGGGTTTGGTCGGCAATTAGGTCTTGGTGTAATATAGGCCCCATTTTCGCCTTTGATGTTCAAGACTTGTTAAAATTACCAAATGGAAGAAGAAATAAGGTAAGAAGAATGATCATACAAGGTATTATTATGGTGACGATGTGGGCCATATGGAACGCTGAAAACGAGAAGATCTTTAGACACAAAGAAGTTAGAGTTGGCGAGATTGTGGCTAAGGTTAAGTCTTTGTCTTTTATGTGGTTTAGAGCTAGATCCAGGTTTAAAAAGATTGTGTGAAACGATTGGAGGTTGAACCCGTTGTATATGTTGTAGTTTTTGGCCTCCGGTCCTTGCTTTTAGGATCGGGTGTGCGTTTTTTAATAAAGTTTACTTTAAAAAAAATTACCTAAATTTAGTTTTAAAATTAATTAGTACCCTTCCAACATGTTTTATTTATAATATAGTATAGATATAATCATGTAAGATAGATTTATGAAAATAAGTAGCTTACATTTTTTGTGTGTGTTCCTTTCTCTTAATATATTAAATTTCGATTAGAAAAATGTTAATAACGTGCATATCTAGTGGTAATTTTGTAATAATTTCTACAGTTTTTAATTGAGTTTTCAATAAATTTATATTTATTAATTATTGTATTATTGTCGTGTTGTTTGGAGGTCGGTAGATCGTTATCAATTTTGTGACATCAATTTTAATCATATTACGTAGGGCAAAAAGGTGGCACCATTTTTTATTTTACTTTTCTAAATCTCTTGCTTTCTTGCAAGATCTGATTTCCTTCTTAATTGGCCGTTCCTTTTTGAAGAATTATACGATAATTATGTCAACTTTCGCTAGCTCTTCGTGGAAAGAAAAATATTGGAGCAAATACAAACTTGACAACATTTCCTTAATCGTTTTGAAATATTCTTGTTCTTTTCTGAGTCTTACCTTGACACATTCAACTTTTACATTTTTTGGAAAGTCTTGCTAGTCAATTTCTTAAGAAATCAAAATGAATACATACATGTTAATATAATCCGGTTATATTATGATTTAGTATTTAGTATTTATTATATGTAATTTGAAAATACAACCGTGATCTATTAGGAGAAAGCTCTAATTCACAAGTAAATTGTTTCTATTTCAAGTTTTAAAGGAACCTAATAGACGCCGGGTTTCAATTTTTATGAGAACTGTGAGTAGTTTCTCTTTTACGTATGTTTGCATGTTTAAAATAGACTTCTCGCAATTTATACAGATGTCAATATTATGCCGTGTGGTCAAAGTTAGTATAACATATGGTCATCAATCTTAATGTAATTTTACATACTTATTTATCTAACTTTCTATATAAAAAATACTAGTAAACATAAAAGGTGATGTACGGTCTTCAAATCTTACATAAATCAATAAAATACTATTAGAAAAAACACACAAAGTCCTATAAGTATGTCTAACGTTCCTTATATATATCAGTTAATACCTAAAGCTCTTCTTTGCTTCTATCCAAACACCAACACGGCATGACCAACCTATGTCCAATTTTGTTTTTATTTCCATTCTTTCTATTGATCCAACAACAATGGTGTCTACAACAATTAGGATATACGGATGATGGTTTCGTTCACGTAAATGGAGCTTACTTCACGTTGAACGGTGCACCATTCTACGCAAATGGATTCAATGCTTACTGGCTAATGGAAGTGGCCTCGAACCCAAGTCAAAGACCCAAAGTTACCTCAGCTTTTCGCGAAGCTGTTAAAAGTTCACTGCTAATTGGAAGAACTTGGGCCTTTAGCGATGGCGGTCCAAATGCATTGCAATCTTCTCCTGGTGTTTACAATGAAAATATGTTTCAGGTTATTTGTTCTTTCACTGATCACAACTCATGTCTTGGGATATATTCATCTGTATTTTCTTTTTCATAATTACTTATATATTACAATTATCTATATATTAATATTATGAATAGATATATTATTATTTAGCTAAGCCAGATGGTAACTTAATTAATATAAAAGCCAATTATTTGATTTTTAATATTGATATAGAATATATTGTTAAATATAACACATGGTAATTAGCTTCAGTGCCAAGGTTAATTAAATTTAACAATTTGATGATAGTGATATAACTTGTAGATGAAATTAGGACATTGGAAACTATCTGTAGTTAATTATGCTTGCACCACATTATGAATTACCATCGATAAACATTTAATAGTGCATGAAACTATTTTTATATTCGGGGTATGCTAGATGCACTTCCTAACAGGTAACGAAGGTTTTTCTCTTCTAACTTCCAACTGGAAGTTTATAAATTTACTCAAAAACTATGTAAATAAACAAACAAACGCCAACTCTTACAAACTCTTTAACGCATAATGTATGTATAAATGTATCAATCTATAGATGTTTTTGAAATCCAAGACTATACAGATAAACTAATCACCATTGAACTTAAGCCAATGTAACTGGTGTTACCCAACCTAAACGAGAAAAAGAAAGCATCAACAGCAAGAACCAACTTTCCCCATTGTTGACAACGCTTCGGTTAGGGGTGTTCAAATTCGGATAATCCGAATTTCGGATTCGGATCATCGGTGATCCGACGGATGATCCGAAACATAAAAAAAATAAAAAATTAATAAAAAAACGTTCTCCTTTATGTCTAAAATATGAACCTGTTAAAAAAAACAAAAATCGAAGTTAGATAAACAAACTGGAACAAAAAAATGTAAAAGAAACTTACTGTTTGGTGGACGGGGCTGTGGAGGTCGGAGACGAGGTGGACGGGGGGCTGTTATAGAGAAGAGAAGAGGGAGCGGCTGCTATGGATTGGAGTAGTATGGAAATAGGGTTAGGAAGATTAGGGATTTAGGATTGTGTATTGTGTTATGTATTGTATATAATACTATATATTCATATATATTTTTTTTAATATTCGGATTTAGATAATCCGATTATTTGAAAATTTTCAAAATCAAGATCCGAATCCGAATCCGAAATTTCGGATTATCCGATTTTCGGATATCCGAAAATCGGATCATCCAAAATTTCGGATAATTCGGATTCGGATTATCGGATTTTTCGGATTCGAATTCAGATTCAAATTTTCTGAACACCCCTTGTTTCGTTTTCGTGAAGTGTTGGTGCTGTTGTTTTTTTTTTTTTTTTTACTTAGTCTTCTCCTTAGAAACAGTTTTGGTTTCATGAGCTTGCTGTCACACCCTCAAATTTCTACATGCGGGGTTTTACCGCGAGGCGTGTGACATACCAGGATCCAAGTCAACGGTCACAATAAACGACATCTATATGATATGAAAACAACGTAAACTGCCATTGAGTTTCAAAACCGTTCTAACACAGCGGAAGCAAAATGTATTATTACAACTCAAAAGTAAAACTCAAAGTATGAAATGTTTAACAAAACATGCATATGATTCCTTGACGCCGTGAGACTCCGTGCGCCTAAACTCAATGCTACTACCTTAGCGACCTGAGAAAACATGCCAAAAAGATGTCAACATATAATGCTGGTGAGTTCACAGGTTTTAAGTTCGTAAACGTTTTCATGTGTAAAGCGATTCCTCATAAAGTGCCTAGTGTGCAAAAGTTCCAAGTAAATAACAAACGTTCCCTTACTACTACGACTGTGTTGCCGAAACCATTACTAACAAGCGTTGCGTGTGTTGTCGCCCGTGTTTGAGTTGCCGAAAATAGAGACAATATTCACCCGCCCGGCTCCCATCCGTCGGGTGGGGTTCGTCAAGCCCAATAGATCTATCCACATTTCCCCCGTTGTGCCCCGCACTTACGTTGGTGATTCAATAGGGACTAAGCGTTGCGTTTCGTTGTATAGTAATTTAAAACAAGCGTTGCGTTTCCAAAAGCGTTGCGTTTCCAATAGCGTTGTGTTTCAAAAGCGTTGCGTTTCAAAAGCGTTGCGTTTCATAAGCGTTGCGTTTCATAAGTGTTGTGTTTCATAAGTGTTGTGTTTCAAAAGCGTTGCGTTTCATAAGTGTTGTGTTTCAAAAGCGTTGCGTTTCATAAGCGTTGCGTTTCAAAAGTGTTGTGTTTCAAAAGCGTTGCGTTGCAAAAGCGTTTTGTTTCAAAACATAAACGTTGTATTTGTTAAAATGTTGGCATGCTTCTCCCCCGAGAGAAAAGTGTATAAAAGAGGGGCCGTGAAACTCACCTTAGAATGCGTCTTCTTGATAACTAGAGATCCAACCCGTGTATGATACTCCCGACTAATAACAACCTATTAATGAGTTTACGTAAGTGTGATGACTACTAACCCGAAGGCTAACTAGTCCCCGATTGTCCAGATCTTGACTCTATGTGTTTAAAGTGTGTTTGAATGTTAACCAGACATCCCAGACCGACCCGACATCCCGTTGGTGACCCATTACATCAATTAGTCATGCACATAAAGTTAACACATAAGTTTCAAGCATAAAACACTTAGTAAGCATCAAAAATCTCATTTCGGACATCAGATGGTTGAATGTGGTTTTTCCCATTTCGACGTTCGACCGTTTGAGCCACGTTCGACCGTTTGTGCCACGTTCGACCGTTTGTTCCACGTTCGACCGTTTGTTCCACGTTCGATCGTTTGAGCCACGTTCGACCGTATGTTCCACGTTCGACCGTTTGAGCCACGTTCGACCACACGAAGGGTCGAATGAGTTCCACGTTCGACCGTTTGCTGCAGAACTTCATAAAAACGCACCAAAACGCATCTAAACAGTCCGAAAACATCACGAAACATCACCAATCACAGCAGTAAACTATCATTAACATATTCCTACAAAACCCTACCAATTTTATCCCGAAATCCGTTCGTTTTACAAGTTATCCGAAATAGCAAATTATGGAGATGTCACATCAAACGCATGCAATCTTTACCCAATTAGGAAACTTTCTGAAATCAATCAATAATCAAATTAATATACTCGGATTATCATGAACAAGAAACCCCCAATCATATCCTTATCACTATCATCATGAACAAGCCCTAGATCTAACTTAAAATCCCCAAAATGAACAAAACATCATCAATAATCAATTGTAACCTATCTCAATCATAAATCATCATCAATAACAGTCCTAGATCATTGTTATAACATCTATACAGCAATCAATCGTCAAACAATACATAACACTACATAAAACACCATTAACACATGTTAATTTGTATGAAAACTCATTGTTTATGAATAGGTTTTGTTTAGAAAGATATTAGGAAGGTTTTTATCCATGAAAACATGTTTGAATCAGATCCGGACTCTTGGGGTTTAATGAAAACGAATTGAAATGCTTTATAAATGATTTAGAATGAAGAACACACCTTAGATCTTTGTGTAGAAGATGTTTGTAGGTTAGATTATAGGAAAACAAGAGCAAAACTCCTTCCCCAATGTTTAAAGTTGCTAGAGAGTGTTTAGAGGCGTTTAGGGTTTGTGAAATGTTGAAAAATGACAAAGTGTGGTATTTATACTATGTCCAGGTTCGACCATTGCATGTGGGCGAATGTAGAGTTAGGTGGTCGAATGTAGTTCTTTTAAAACAGATAGCCAGGTTCGACCCTTCTCATGGGTCGAATGTAGTTTCATGGGCCAGGTTCGACCCTTCGAATGGTCGAACCAGGAAGTGCCCTTTTCCAGATTTTCCAGTTTGTCGTGTTTAACGCATTTTAACGCACCTTAACATACGAGCATGCAACCTTAGTCTATGTTTAACATATTTAAGCACGGATGATTATCTACAAATCATTTAAACACATCTAAGCATATAATCCACCATACGACAATTAGTCTACACATACACTTAATTAGTTTATGTAATTCACCAACAACGGGACTCGTATCGTGTGTGTGTGTGTGTGTGTGACTAACCCAATGATCCTCCAATTCATTGAACCCTGGACAATATGGACTGTGTTCCGACTCTACTGACCCCATCAAGTATGTTTAATAAACGTTTTTTGCTAAGGTAGACTTATGTGTTTATAAAATGTTGACCTAAACATGTCGGGTGTTACATCTGTAACACCCGGCCTCTCTCATCACCAATATTGTCCGCTTTGCCCACCCAGAGCTCACGGATTTGTTTTTGGGTGCCCCGGTGGAAACTTCCAAGGAGGTCACCCATCCTGAAACTGCTCCCACCGAAGCACGCTTAACTGTGGAGTTCTCCTCTCATCCACTAACATTAAGCCCAAAAACACGTTGGTGATTTAAGAGGCAAGACATTACTTATGAACCAAGGATCTCTCCTGGCCACGGCCGATGTGGGATTTTCCTGGGGTGTCACATTCACCCCCTGTTAAAGTCTCGTCGTCCCTGATGACGTATGCACCCACCATTCCGAATGGCACAGGAGTGGCTCTGATACCATCTGTAACACCCGGCCTCTCTCATCACCAATATTGTCCGCTTTGCCCACCCAGAGCTCACGGATTTGTTTTTGGGTGCCCCGGTGGAAACTTCCCAGGAGGTCACCCATCCTGAAACTGCTCCCACCTGAGCACGCTTAACTATGGAGTTCTCCTCTCATTCACTAACATTAAGCCCCAAAACACGTTGGTGATTTAAGAGGCAAGACATTACTTATGAACCAAGGATCTCTCCTGGTCATGGCCGATCCTGCCACCACCGCTTCTTCAACATTCATATTGCCATTTCCGCAGCCTGTGTTTTCCTTCTTTCTCAGTCTCTTCTCCCTCTCCTGCACAAACTCACATTATTACTATTATCTTACTAGTGATGATTGGAGACGTTGCAATTTATGAGTTGGATTGGGTGGGTCGGAGGGAAGCATGCTCGTGTAGACCTGACAGGTTTATCTCCGAATGGCAAACCCTAGAGGCACATAAGGTAGAAAAACATGCTAAAGCCTGCGAGGAGAACCAACACGTTTTCGTACCCCTAGCTTTTGATACATTTGGCTCATTGGCACCGGAGGCTACTTGTTTCCTGACCAGGGTCCAGCGAGTTATTCATAGTAGTGTCTCGGCTCCGGGTGGGCAAGGTTATGTCTTTAGTCAGTTAGGGTTTGCCATTCAGAAAAGGGGTGGCGACGCAGCTTGTTACCCGCCTTCTCGCTATCTTGATGTAATTTGTAATGTTTTTTATTTAATAAAAGTATTCTATTATAATCAAGTAAAAAGTTAATTATATGGACTATAAACTTGAAATGTTAGGAACTTAAAGTAGATACAAATTTAAAAAAAAAAAATAGACAAATAAAAGGTTTGCTCGTATTTGTTTTGATGGTTTAGGAGGAGTATAATCAGTAAAAATAATAGCGTACATTTAGCAACACCCTTTTATACCTTTAGTTTTATACACCCCAAACCTGATATTTAAATTATTTATGGCCATAAATATGTCGATTTTATTGTAGCTAGATGACTCAAGTTAAATTTACACAAAACAAAGATGAACTTCAAACATAGTATACCGCCAGCTTGGTGCCTCCTTTTCAATGGTAATTAATAGCCTATTGTACCAACTCAGTCACATCATATTCAGCTATTCTTGCACATGTTTAATTTGTGTGTATAATTATGTGTCGGTTGGTTTGATGTTCGGTTTCTTTGTGTATTATGTTTACCTTGATTTTTCGCAAATAGTGCACTTAATTTGTGTTTGCCTGATAGATTCTTGCAAACATGTTGATGGTTTTTTCGTTTTTTTCCGATTGGTGGAACTGATAGCCTTGATCAATGTCGATCAACGCAATATGTTTGAACAAACTTGTTCAACTCTTTTATTATAATAAAGCGGAAAAAAAACCACACCAAAATATAAATCCTAACCCCTATTATTATGACCAATAACTTGCCTTAAAACTCTAGTTAAATACTCAACGTTATAAATCAAGACTTATCCTTTCTTTTATCATGCATGCATATCTCGATCTCTTTTCATTTCTCTGATGTATTATCTTAAACGTGCTTCACATGTTAACTGCTCTGAATAGGGTTAACTTTGAACAGCAAAGTGCAGGATATGGCAGGGTACCATTTAACATTCGTACAAGTGTTGTATATTCAGAAGTAAATGGAAGAGTATCCAAAATAGAGAACTAAAATGTTAGGCTAAATAAAAGTTAAGAATGGAAAAAACCGTTTGAAAGACAATTAATGTTGATTTTTGGTATAGTGTATGCAATATTGTTTAAGAGAATTGTTTGGGTTAAGAGAGAGGAGAGTTTGGAGGGAATAAGAATTGAGAGAGAAGTTTAAAAGTTGGTTAAGAAACACAAACTTTTGACAATTGATCGATAATGTGCACATATACAACCTATTTATACTTATGAACCGGTGTGTTATGCATCGACACAACCATTCACTAACACCATAACCAACATGATAGAAGCAGAAAAGTTATAGAATAAAACAAGGAAATCAAATACAGGATAGTGCCCAAATTCAAGAATAGGGGGGGGGGGGGGTCTCCAATTACAAAGATTATAACCTTATTATGATAACATAAAACATAGACAATTCTCAAAACTAAAACAAGAAATATTAATAAGCATAATATATATAATTGCTCCTAAACTTTAGCATGTTGACTTTGACTGGGTATGGGCTGCAATTGGGTAAGGTCCAGCTGAATTCTATCAATACATCCCACCCGGACAAACGACTTGTCCTCAAGTCAAAAATCCGATAGTTGTGCCAAGCGATCAACCATTCCATTGTAGGCTGACCTGCTTCATAGACCCATCCATAAGCTAAAGCGGGTTGTGAAGGCCTTGCATTCGGACTCCACTTAGATGACCGTTTGATAGCACATTTGATTTCAACAATTTTTTCCTTATTATGTGTGTCCCCTTCAATCGGAAGTAGATGTTTAGAGTCGATATTCCCTTCCTCTTCCCTCAATTCCAATAATTTGCATGTTAGGACTCGCCCGTGCTTCTCAGAATCAGATATGCATGGAGGAATCCCATTACAAGAATTATAACCTTATTATGATAACATAAAACATAGACAATTCTCAAAACTAGAACAAGAAATATTAATAAGCATAATATAGATAATTGCTCCTAAACTTTAGCATGTTGACTTTGATTAGTTTTTGACTTTGACTGGGTATGGGCTGCAGTTGGGTAAGGTCTAGCTGAATTCTATCACAACATTAACTAACTTCTATGAATCGGTGTGTAACATAATCGACCATATATAATATCTAACTTAGGATATCTAATTATTAACATATGTATACGATAATATTTACATAAGTTTCTAAATCAAGATTATCATCTAACAATTTCCCCCTAATCTTGATTTAGTAGATCTTCTTCTTGATCTTTATTCTTCACTAACCTCTTCTTCTGTGGAAAATCTTGATCATTCCACTCGGCTTTCTTAGAGTCCTTGCAATGCCTTCCTTCTTCACTAAACTTGGTATCCCTCTTCCGTATCCCATTGACATGGCAACCACTGCCCAATTGTCATCATTTGTCCCTTTTTATAACCACCGAATACTTGCACGATTGTGTAAAGATCCAGTAAACTTATTAGATAACCGGTTTCGTCTCTTGGTGGAATTGGTGCCATTATTCTTATCTTTAAGAAATCTTACATAAACCAATCTATGGTCCTTTCGAATTCAAGTTCGAATTTTCTTTTGTATCTCTCAAACGTGGTAGTAATATGGATCAAATCCATAAAAACGACACAATCTTGTAACTTGGTGCCTTCGGTTGGATACATTATTGGACATTTCTCAATATATCCCTTGGCTCATTTTTATTGATGGAGAATTCTTCAAAGTGCTTGAATACGGATGACCGTTCTCTATCTTCCTTGGAAATTTCTTCCACTTGATCAGTTTCGAATCTGACTTGTTTTCCTTCTTGTTTAATGCCTCTGATGCGCCTTTTGTATCCCTGCACATTTCATTCTTTTTATCGGGACATTTAATGGTGAAGTGATCTTCACCATCACAGATTCGACATGTTATTATCTTCCTTACTTTCTGAATAATCGGCCTTCGTATGTGACACACATCACCATCGAAATCAACTTCTAGCCTTCTTATGTGAGTATGTCTATACTCAACACATTTTGTCTAAGAGTGGGAATATAGAAGACAGATTCGATCTTATGAATCTGTCCACCACTCGTGATAACCATCGATCCTTTGTCACGAAAATACTCCTTCGTGTAACCGCTTGGACATCCTTCTATGCCAAAAGAGTTGCTTATCACGGTGAATTGATCTTTGTTTACAAAATCGTGCTCTTTCCTCATCAAACTTTCATACCACACGTCGTCCAATCCTTTCTCGTCGGTCTCTTTAACCATAAACTCCATTTTGCTAATCTTCTTCGGGCAATTTCTTCTATAATGAAATAGTTATTTGCATTTACTACAACACATTGTTGTCAGATATTAGGGGACTTCTTTTTCTGCCTTCACTTGGCGATTAAATTCATTTTGGGCCTTCCTTAGTTTGCTTTCTTGAATCTTAGATGAAGATCTGATATTGAACTTTGAAAATTTGATGTTGAGAGGATTATCACAACCCTCATATTCTTCAATTATTACCTTCTCGGCCTTCTACTTATGATCCTCACCATCAAAAACCACACTAGGGGGATTAACGATGCAACATAACCGTCTTCTTTCCCCATACTACTAAGATCTTCTAATTTTCTTCCAACATCGAATATTCCACGGGTCTTGCATCTTGGCTCTAATGCCATGTTGATTTTCTATATAATGTATGCAATATTGTTTGAGAGAATTGTTTCGGTTAAGAGATAGGAGAGTTTGGAGGGAATAAGAATTGAGAGGGAAGTTTAAAAGTTGGTTAAGAAACACAAACTTTTGACAATTCATAATGTGCACATGTACAACCTGTTTATACTTATGAACCGGTGTGTTATGTATTGATACAACCGTTCACTAACACCATAACCAACATTAACTAACTTTTATGAATTGGTGTGTAACTTAACCGACCATATTTATTATCTAACTTAGGATATCTAATTATTGACATATGTACACAATAATATTTATATAAGTTTCTAAATCAAGATTATCATATAACAATAAATACAACAACTATATAATATGTGTCATGTGTACCTTTATATGTATTTAGAAAGATAAAAATTAATAATTTATAAATCAAAAAAGAATCGATAACTTATTTATAGGGATGCTATCCGATGATAACTGACAGCCCGATTACACTAAATTTATTGATATATTTTGCATCATTGAAATATAAACAAAAAAGTATTTTAGAACTGTTAAATAATTGAAATTGTTACAAATATTCAATTGTTAGAAATGTTGTCGCATATTTACTATTTAGGTTGAATTTTTAGAGTTTTTAGAACATGTTTCACATAATAGAAACTCGCTAAATCTAGCTAAGACCTTTGAATAACATAAGATCATAAACAAACATATAAACGAACGAGTTTAATGAGCAATGAGTAACTAAGTAGACGTGTGGTACAATTTTACTATTAATATGAAATTTGAATTAGCAAAATTTATTCCATACTTTTATGGTGATAATCTTTAATTATTTAAAAAGTAAGTGCTAAAACATATATGAGGTATCAAATTTTTTTATTTATTTAGACTCTATAATTATAATATTTAAACAAAAATCACTTGTACACACCTCATCATCCCTCATTGCGCTACCGTTCTCATTTCTCAAAATAATTAGTGTGTGTGTGTATATATATATATATAAATATATGAACGATAAATACTACTTCATCATAAATATAATTTTTAAATTATTTTTGTTACTTAAGTTTAACGATGAGAACTTCCCTTTGAAACGCATGTGTCTCAAAAAATATAAAAAAAATACAAATAAAATATTTGACGATTTTTGTTTTTACTTAAAAATAATTGATGATTTACTAAAACGAGAATTATTTAATCCAAATAAATAAATGATTATTACTTTAACTATAATAGTAAAGTAGATTCTATTGTTCTTTCTTTTTTTCTTTCTTTCTTTCTTTGTTTCTGAAAAATGTATTATAAAATAATATGGGTGCTGTGTGGCATAGGCATATAATTTCTGAAAAATGCATTATAAAATAATATGGTAAGATGCTGAATTAACACTATGTTTCAGGTTTTCAATTATGTTTCCTGAATTTATATTTTTTTTGGATAGTCTTAGTAAATATTTTCATTAAAAATTCAGGTTAAGTATTTAAATAAAATCAGTTAGATCAGTGTGAAACTAGATTTTGAAGTAGTGAATGGAAAGGTAATGTATATTGATAGCTTTTAAACATTTTATTGATTATATGTTTTTTGGTGTAATTACATATAACTTGTTCCATCAATAACTGTATGCAAAAAATAACAAGCTAACATAAGTTTTTATGTTTTATAGGGTTTAGATTTTGTGATATATGAGGCAGGGAGATTTGGGGTTAAGCTAATATTGAGCCTCGTGAACAACTTTAATGACTATGGTGGAAAGGAGCAATATGTACAATGGGCAAAAGAACGAGGGCAACAATTGCAAAATGAAGAGAGTTTTTTTACCAATCCCATGGTTAAAAGTTTTTTCAAAGATCACATTAAGGTATTATTTTTCAAAGTGAAGATACACATAGGTTTGATTTCAATCAACATTGGTTTTATTTTGGCTTCAGTCATTTATGTGAGTTAATACTTAATAGACAGTTCTCAAAAGAAGAAACACTATTACTGGGGTGATGTACAAAGATGACCCGACAATATTGGCTTGGGAGCTTATGAACGAGCCTCGTTGTCCTTCCGACATCTCTGGTGTCACGATTCAGGTGAAACACTCTCATTTTGTTATTTTGCCACAAAGGTTTATGTTTGTGAAAATAATTTGTGATGATACTATGTTGAAGTTATAGTTTGTTATTTTGCTACAAGTGTATTTTATTTTCTTCTTACTATTAATTCTAAATTGTTAGGATCTAAAATCGAGTATTCAATAATCTATAACTTGTAAAAAATCAGTGTCATGTGACACCAATTTTGCCTACGTGAGTGTGCCAATATCCATGTAAATGAACACACTTGAGTGACCTATAAGCTTTATCGATGACACACTAATTGACCCTATGTGACGATTTCATAGAATTGGACGTTGGAGATGGCTTGTTACATTAAATCAATGGATGGGAATCACTTGCTAGAAGTAGGCTTAGAAGGGTTCTATGGAGCATCTTCTTCTCAAAAGAATCCCAATAATTCAACTTATGGAGTTGATTTCATTGCTAATAATCAAATACCAGAAGTCGATTTTGCGACCGTACATTCCTATCCAGATCAATGGTAAAGATTAAACTTCATGGCTATATTTATAAATTTGTTACATTATGTTCTTGTCACATCATTCGATTTGTAGGTTATCAAATCGAGATAATGTTGCCCAACTTGATTTCTTACAACAATGGATCCATGATCATATTGAAGACGCAAAAAGCATTCTTAAAAAACCAATTCTTTTTACAGAATTTGGGAAATCTTGGAAACATCCTGGTTACAACGTTAGCCAAAAAGATCAACTATACCATGTGGTTTATTCATCTATTTATATATCAGCACGCACAAATGGTGTAGCGGTTGGAGGTTTGTTTTGGCAACAACTGGTACAAGGAATGGACTCTTACAAAGACGGTTATGAAGTGATATTAACTGAACCCTCATCAACGGTTAGCTTGATCTCTCGACATTCTAAGAAACTAAGTGTCACCCATAAGGGGTTTCTAATTAAGAAAAGAACTCAAGCACCAAGAGCAAAGAGATTGATGCAAACAAATTGGATTAGAAGTGGCTTACAAATACATGCTCATGATGAAATCAACAAACTTTATAAGAAACAGGGTGACAGGAACTAAAAAAAGAGTGTAATCAACGACAAACGGATTCTTCTGCAGTCTCTCTACAAAAGTGGATTCCTTTGCCGATACTTCGTTAGAAAACATGTTGTATGTTAGGAATTTATTACGGGATTACTAACGGAGTTCAATGAGCAACCACTGATGAAGTGTAACACCGACAACTTCCCCGAAGTGAAAATAGATGTAGATATTTTACAGAAAATATTATAGACGACATATTTACAGGCATCCATCATCTACAAGTTGTTGTCTTAGGAAAATAGAAGTGCTTTACAAACAGATTATCAACGTTTAGTTTACTAACATATTCTAACATCAATATCAATGGTGGATTATTGACAGATCTATCCAACTAATTTATACATTATCAAAAAGTTTGGATCATTTGTAAAAATCAAGATTTTCTTTAGTTGAGGTGTTTTGATTAAATTCTAGTTTTCATCAGGAATGTTATCATTGTTAAATGTTGCATTTACAATTTTATTATCTTCTGAATCAATTTCACAAATTTTAACAACACCTTTATCAAAAGTTACACAACTTGATTTACCCTTATTTCTCACAGACTTGACATCCACAATCGTATCGGACGTTCCAACAGTCCCACACACTAGTCGGTATCCATCGGAGTCGATGGTTTAAACTTGATAAGATGATCTTCCTTAGATAACATGATATAATTTTCATTCCGTGGGAGTTAACATTTATCATACCCAAGACCTTTTGAATCTCCAATTGGTATCCTTTATTCAAGGATATAATCCAGCATTAACCTTGAATTTGAGTAACATTCAACATTTCGTTGCAAAGCTTGATAATCACTTTGAATTGTGACAAGCTCTTTTTGACATTTTTCTAAAAGCTCAACATAGTTATCAATAACATCTTGTTTGTCTAGAGTCACTTTCTTAATTTAGATGCATAAAAAAAAACTAAATATTTAACTTGATTAATGAATTTTTTTTCACTTTCTTTAAATAGTTTTAGAGATTGCTGAACAGTATTCAATTCATAAACAAGACTCTTGTTTGGTTGCTGATTATTCACAATCTTAGATTCAAAAGGTACACAATTCTCACACACCTTGGATATTTCGGAAGATGAGTTGAAAGATACCTCGGATTCTTATGAGGATGGGTTGAAAATACCTTGGGTTCTTTAGTCATATGAGCCATCAATACAAAGTGACTTGAACAAGATGCATCCAAAATGTCTTTCACCCCAAACATTTTGTTCATTTTACCCAATGGATCCACTATATTCACCACATCCACTTGATATGTTCGATTGGCCATTTCACATTTACTAGCTATTTTATTTGATGCTTGTTATCCCGAGTGGGGTGCAATTGAAGATCCAAGTGGAAGATGTTGAATTCAATCTTTCCTTTTTTTCATTTTTGACTACTGTGCTTGGAATTTCCCAAACAAGTTATTGAAAGTTATAAAAATCAATCTTATCCTACTTAATTATTGTGACGTAATTCTCCCAAATCGGTGGCAATGGTGTAACAAATTTATCATTGGCTTCTTCTTGATAATCAATCGAGGTTAGATAATGACAAAACCTTGACACTGATTGATCTAGTGATTCACCTATTTTATGCATGAACATATTGAATTCATATCTTAACATCTGTCTCTTATTGTGTCTCTGTTGTTTAATTCCCACAAAATGTCCTTTTAAGGCATCTCATACTTCTTTTGATTTTCTATATTTCCTGACATGGTGCAAAATGCTTCTTGTTAATGAAGACCGTAACGTGTCATATACTTTCTTCTCTCCATCATGCTCAACTTTCATTTTTTTGTCAAAATGTGACACTGAAATTTCTCTTTCTCTAACTCCCTTAACCTCCTTGATATGGACAATTATACCCCTTAAATAGTGAAACAACGAGATTTGCGTCCAAACTATCAGGATAGGAAAGAAAATGCTCTTGCCATATTAAGTAATCCTCAATCTTTGTTAACTTTGGTGCTTCTTTACTTGTCCCGGTGAAAGTTTATACATTACTTTGTCTTGCTATGTATGATTGATATACGACCGCCATGTTAATTGTTGAATAAACATTTAAAAATTCTAAACTAGGTCGAGCCAAAGCAAACCAGTATATCCCAAAACAAACCCAAATCTAGTTGAAGTTGCTTAAAAATAAACCGAATCTTAATTTGTAGCTTACCAAACAATTATACCAATGCAGTCCAATAAAACAGGTGATGTGCCGAGAATTACACATGTTTTACAAAGATATTTTCACTCTATTCCACTCAAAATCATGCTTTTATCTTTGTTTTATCGTGATTTATCTTTCTTTATTGATAATTGCAGGTTTTGAGGTCAATGAGTGAAAAGAGGAGAAAAACGGCAAAAAAGGCAAGGAATTGAAGACTTAGAGAGTTGTTCCATCACTTCTTATTCGTGATTTTCAACTTGGTAACACTTGGCCGTTTTACCAAGTTGATTGTATCAGAACTCTCACGATTTTTTTATACAGGAATGATTGTTATTTCTTAAGTTAGAAAGAGTTTGACTTATCATTGGTGTAGAACATCCATGTTTAATCCGATGAACACGATTGTTTTACATTTTGGTTGGCAATCAAAAATCAATCTATTGATTTTTGTGATTCATAGAATTTGAATACTTGATGGTTTTATTCTGCGAATATCCTCTTAGTCATACTCCACGAAGGATGTTTAACTATATTGCCAGTTTATATGGTCGTATTTTCCATATATGATATGCTGAAGGTTCGAATTTCTTATTATTATTCTTATTATTATGTATTATTCACTATTTCTTATTATAATGTTCATGACTCAAACATATTATGATCTCAATAAATTCGTACTTGAATGTTCCTGTGCCTGTGGCGTTCATAATTATGTTTGCAACCAAAATTGCTAGTCTACATCACCTAACATTTAAATATTTGTTTATTTTGATCACCATAGGTATGTGTCCTTCACACATTATTCTGTTATTCTTATCTCTCTTTTCTCTTGGATTCGTAATTCTATTATTCAAGAAGCAAACTTCCTAATCTAAGTCTAACAGAATAGATTTTCAATCTTTCGAATTTGTTTCACGGGGAGGAAACGATTCTTAAATGTTTCGGTGTTCAAAGAATATCTAATATAAAATCCAATCTATTAATCTCAAATTATAAGCTTAAGATAAAGTTCATATTGTTACTCAATCAATTGAGTAAGAATTCAGTCCCTTTAGATAGATCCCAAAATATTATTTTACCAACTTGCCAAGAGATTTCGAGATATAATAATATCTTTCCTCAAAATATTATTTTTATTTTCAGGAAATATTGAAGGAGAGAAAGAAATCGGATAGAGATATAGAATCATACTGTAAAGATTAACAGCATCTGCATAGATATGTGTTCTGTTTAAGAATTTTAAGAACATAGTGTATCGAGTTATTTGCGTAGTGATAACTTCTTTCATAAGAATTGAAAATGAAGATTCGAAAAGAGATGTGGTTAAACTTCTTGTAGTGGCTTGTGATGATGGAAGCAACGATGATCAACATTGATGTCGATGGTTTGGTTGGTGTCGAGGGGGATATTGCAGGATTCGTAAAAGCCGAGGAGGCTGATGTTATCAAAATCTTTAAGTTCTAGAAATATGATTCCTTATCATGAATCAAGGAAAGTAAATAAAAGGAAACAAGGATGTATTTCCTAGAAGCGTTGAGGTCAAAAGTTTAATGTCAAACGATGCTGGATAAAACTGCTAATTAGGACGTGATAGTCAAATAATACAAATTCTGGGGCCTATCAATAATATAAGGAATATCAATACTTGATTTGATAAAAAAGGAGATTAAAGTATTGATAGATTTCTTGATTTGTAAATTGAAGGAGTTTTTGGATATGATGTTTTGATGTTTGAAATGAAATGTATGATTGGTGGTTTAGTACTGGTTTGCCATGATGGATATTAGAGACGGAGGGTATTTACATTATTTCTCAGAACTAGATTTATAGAATAGAAATAACTGGGAATAAATTCAGTAGATTACAGAATCATACTGAAGAGATTTAAAACATGAGTTATCATGGAAATTTCTCCAATTTCTGATTGGAAATTCAGAAGAATTCTTTAGAAACACGTCATTTGTATGACTCTAGCATATTTTATGTTGATAAAATTGCATGATTTGCAGAGTAAAAATAATATTTTTGGAAACTCGATCATAGGAATGTTCTAGTCGAAGCATAATATTCGTATTTTTGTTTATTTATACTGGATTAACCATAAGATTGACGATCTGATATTGAATATGAAAAGACATTCAGACTAGGACGATTCAATAAATTTATACGAAATTCCTTGAATACACGATGTAAGATTTATAAATTAACGAGTTTTTCTAAAGAAATGAAAATGATTTCCAAAACTTTCATACAAGTTGATTGGAGTATGAATGATATATAATTTAATATCTATTTATACATGTACTTTTATAACTTATGTCTTTTAATATCATGGTTTCTCTTTTGTATTCTTTTTTATTTCTTATGGCCTTAATATCCTGTAAGATTTTCCAGAAATTAGATGTGCATGTAGATTCACAATTGTGTACAGAATTGTCAATTTACCCCACAAAATCATTCTAGTAATATCCTTTAGTGGATTCGTTTTGATTTTTCTTATACTGTTATTGTTCTCACCAACTTTAATACTTTTTATGGTTAGGCTTTAGGTACCCAAAAATTTGATCGCTTTTGATATTCTTTATATATTTTTCTAAGTAGACATTTCTTTAGAAAATGTTTAGTCAATCCAAGAATAGTACAGATTTCAAGAATGTTATTAAACGCTGCTCTGATACCAACTGTAATGGCCCGGGCTGTCGGTTCCGGGTTGTCTGGTCGGGTTACCAGAGCTGCGCAGCGGATTTGAATAATAACATTATTACTTTCCCCGGATCCACGTCATCATAGCTGGTGGGTTGCTTGAACACATGCCCAAAAATAGTTTCCGTCAACATAAAGTTAGTGAGGTCGTATATTTAATAAAATGAATGACCAGTTCTTTTGTTGATAATTCTTTAATAATATTCTTTTAAATAAACATGATGTACAGATAATAAATCCTAAGGGGAAAGTATATTCTCTTAACAATCTAGTAGTGATAATATTCTTATAGTATTATGATATATACCACTCCTAATTATTACCACTTTAACAATGGTAAGATAAGTTGGTTCTTGCCCTATCCCCAAAATCAAGAAAGGAAATGGTGAAGTATTAGCTAGACAGTACTATTTATAGTTGTTTTGTAATTTCCCCTTAATAATAATAATTCTTAATTTAAACGTTCTTCTTATAGTAAATCATTTGCTTGTTTAATAATAGACACGTGTTTCCCCGAAAATATTTAATAAAACAATAACAGATGGGAGTTCATGATACTCACTGATTGCGTTATATATCATCAAATAGTTTCTCCTATTATAATAATATTTCATATATATAATGATACGTGTTACTCTTGGGGTATTTATACTACTTAGTATATATATTATATACACACTTATACATATATAACTTGATATATTGGATAGTCTTAGGCTCGGGGTTCATTATTGATAGCTATTACATGAGACACGACAAGGACACTAATCTCATAAGCTGGCCATTACAACTTGGCACTCGTAAACTAATAAGTTGGCCATTACAACTTGGCAAATCTATTCTAATAACAGAATAAGAAAATATTATTATTAATCCGAGTCTAGTATATCGTCTATATATCAAATTGTATATATATTTATATATGTTTTTTATTGTCTTATTATTATTATTATCAAGTCCGATCGATGTATGTGTTATATATATATTCTTATAGTCATAATAATGATCCACTCCGAGTACTAGACTGGCTTCTATTCTGGTAGTTAAGTTGATCTGGGTATCGAACTCGTCTTCTATATCGGTAATCGGTACCTCGCAACAATCATAATTATTATATAAATAACTAATCATGAGATTATATAACCAATTAATTGACGCATTTAGAACTTACCAGAGATGATCGGAATAATAATCGGAGTCTCACCGGAATATAGTCGGAGACTGACCGGACCTCCGGTCATCGGTAATATCCCTTCTATAACTCAAATATCATGGTTATAAAAATTAGCATCCCACATACATCAATCGGATGTGTGTGTGTGTGTGTGAATGATGGGATAATCGGATGGTTTGTGGGTGATTTATCGAACATAGATTGGGAATAGTAGGATGAATAAGATTAAGTTGAGGTTACAAGCGTCTGATGATAGTCACCATAACTTGGTGACTGTCTGATTATGAAGACAAAGAGGTGGAGAGGGGTGTCAGGGTTTGATATAGAAACAGAGGAGAATTATCGGTTATGTTATCGGGAGGGGAGAGAGAGATATGTCACCGGAGGGGAAGAACACACCGGCGCCAGTTACTGTACCGGTGACCTATGATTGAGGCCCTCGACACACATAGTAGTGGTGTGTGTGTTGTGCATGAGTTCTGCAGAGAAGAGAAGACAAGAGCAAAGAGGAGAGTTTTTATAAGGGATCTCAATTAAGGGGTGTTTGGCAGCGAGGATAAGAGCTGGGCCTTTGGCATCAGGTTTGTCAGCGAATAAAAGGAGTGCTTGGTTGCTTTAAAAAAATTTTGGAGACGAGATTAAGGATTAGAAAGATTATAATTTAAATAACCGGGTGGTCGGGTATGACCCGACCCTTAAACGAGAACCGTAACACCATGGGTGTTACAAAAAAGTCAACATGAACTGGCAAGCACGGGCGTGCCCACTACCTGGCACAACCATGCTCAATTCAACGCGTATCCAGGAATGTTCCAGAACCGACCAAACTGACAAGACGGTTGTCCAAGTGGCAAGAACAGGCGTATTCCTACCTGAGCACGGGCGTGCTCATCAACTGCCCCGACAACACCTAAACGCTAGGACTCTTCAATAGTACCAGATGTCAATCACAGGCGTGCTCCTGCTAAATATAGGCCTTCACTCATCACTTTGGCATCCCTCAACTCATCAATTTATCTACCTTCTAAACAAAGTTTTTGCTATCTTAAGGACTTGTAGGTGTCGTTTGGAGCTTGGGATCACTCCATAAACACCACATTCGAGAGAGAAACAACCCACAATCACTCAAAACCACCAAGAAATCTTCATACAACCCTCACTATGTTTTACACTCAAACCCAACCTTGTGAGCTTGTTGTATCAACCATGCTAGGTTAGTTTTCTCTTGGTGTTGCTAGGGTGATGATGGAACCGGGTATGAATTAAATAGTTTACTTTTATTTTAATGTGGTTTTTTATGTTCTTAATAATTTCTTCTACTACTTTGTTCGATGAGCTAGTTAATTAATTAATTTAGTATTTGGTCTTGTGAGTGTTTTAGTAGGAAGTGGAGGGACTATGAGTGTACCCGTGAGGTGTAAAAACCCACACACTTGTAAGTTAACCTAACTCCACATGAAGATATTAGCCCATTTGTGAATAGAAATATTCACACTTTGTGGTTCAATCCTCAACTATCAAAATTTCACTTAGGGTCGGTACGTCTTTATCCATTGTCCTAGTGATAAGCCAAGACTTGGTAGTGCGACTAGTTACATGGTCTATGTGTTTGCTTTGGCGAAAACCAAGAATTGGTGAACTGGTGTTAGAAGTAAACGGTCTATATTTACGTCCACTATTATATTGCCGCACAATAAATAATAGGCCAATCATATTTTAAAAAATTAATTATTTCAAGTAGGGGATGAGCGTATTTGGGAGACTGCATTGCCTCTACCATGTCAAGTCGTAGCTTGTTCGGCCATGCTCCGGCCACCGGAAAGTTATTCATAAAAGAAAATAGTAGTTGAATGTCAATATGGCAATTGTGGAAAATGTGTCTTTTGGAGTTGTGTTAACACAATCTTGGTCGATATATTTTTCAAAGTTGAGAGGAGAACTCACTGACGTCGGGAGACCCTCACAATAACTTTAAAAAATAAATTGGTTAGAGTTTAGTGTGGCTATGCCTAGTTTTTAAACACGCCACTTCAATAAAACTTTACTATTGTATCATACCAAGTAACATTAGATCCCGAAGCAACACCTTTCTTTTGATATTGATTTCTCTTACCGTTTAAATCTCTCTTTTACTTTTCTTAAACCAATTTAAAATCTTTTTTAGTAATTTTTAGGAAGCTGAGTTGTAAATCTATCTTTTACTTTTCTTGCTCATTTCTATACTACACTCCATAGGTACACTTGCCTATTGTGTGGGTTTTAGAACGTTAAGCAACTATCGTTTTAGTTTATAAATTTAAAACATGAAAGTGTCACACCAAATTTTTCGACTGAAACTCCTAATTCATCAAGTTTTTGGCACTCCCACCGGGAACTTGCTATTTTTAAGAAAAGAATTTTAAGTCACTAAAACCACACATATCAATTTTTTGGCGCCGTTGCCAAGGACACAACTGTTTAAGAGAAAGGTTTTCTTAAAAATCATTCATTTTCTTTTAATCACGTTTATGTTAAAAATCTCATCTTAAAGATTCTTGGGTAGTGTATGAACTTGCGATCCTCGTCCATACTAGTACCTCCTCTTGAACCCGAAAGATATTTTCGAGTTAGAAGAAAAGAATTAAAATAAAAAATGGCACAAGTTGAAAGAAGAATCTTTGATTATGCTAAACCTTCCATCAAAGCTTTGGGCCCTAGCATCGCAAGACCCCCCCCCCCCCATTGATGCCGACCAATTCGAAATTAAGTCCAATGTCATCCAAATTATACAACAAAACTGCACTTTTCATAGTTTACCCGATGAAGATCCACATGCTCATATTGCAAAATGTCACTGCCGGCGCTATGCGACTTCGCATGTTTCCTTTTTCACTAAAGGATTGTGCCAAAGCATGGCTAAATTCGCAACCAGCAGGCTCCATTACCCCTTAGGCCGACCTTGCCCAAAATACTTTCCCGCAGCCAAAACTGCAAAATTAAGAAATGACATCACCGCCTTTTGTCAAGAAGACGGTGAGTCACTTTATAAGGCTTGGGAGAGATTCAAGGATATGCTAAGAAAATGCCCCCACCATGGACTTGAAGTTTGGCTTCAAGTTTCATCAATTTACAGTGGGTTGACAAATCAAGCAAGGCAAACACTTGACGCAACCGCATGAGGAATTTTCGGGAACAAAAGGCCACAAGAAGCGTACGATCTCATCGAAGAAATCGCCGTGAGTAGTTATCAATCGTACAAACCTCGAAGTCGGCCATCGAAGACTGGTCTCTATCAGGTTGATCTCACAACTTCTTTGCAAGCTCATATCGAGGCGTTATCAACTCGACTCAATCAAATGAGCAAGGCACACGTCAATGTCATCACCGCCGCAGAATTGCAGCCGCAAGACGGGAGTCTTCCTCCTCCTCAGGCCAACGTTGAGCAAGTTGACTTCATTTGTACGAACCGCCCGCCAAACAACCTATACAGCAACACAAACAATCCTGGCTGGCGTGATCATCCAAACTTCAGGTGGAAAAACTCCAACAATAGCATGCAACCACCCGATTTCAGTCAACAAGGCAAACAACAACGCCCAGCTAGGTTGGCACAACCTGCCCAGCTAGGTAAAATGCAAAATATTGCTACATTACATCCTGGCTATGACTATACATCCATGAATGCTATCTCCCTGTTGTAGGTCCACGTAGCTAATGTGTTGCTGCTATACTGGTTGGGGTTAGCGGATACTGAAACTGAGGAGAGTTTAGGCTAATGGCCCTGCTGATGGTCGTGATGCGATCATACAGGTGCTGTCGGTGGGTAAAATGGCTCTCGCCGGTGATGCCCCGCATGGCATCCATGTGTAGGAGCTCATCGGCGTTACTCGCGAGGGCGTCCCTGGCATAAATGATACTGTCACACCCCACCAAGGCGGAAACACAAGGTGCAACTTTGAAAGATTTCCAAGAACAAAAGGTCACACGAGCGTTAATTAAAACAAAGTAGGAACTTTCATTAAACAACCAAATCCGTTCAACATAAGTTAATTGTTTAATTCTAAAACCATTGTATGTAAATTTCTAAAATTATTATGACAGCACAACGGTCCAAAAGAAGGTATCCCACAAATGCTCGCACACGACCCCTGCAAGTTCCATTGTCCATGCTAATTTCCTGAAAAACATGCATGTAAAATATATGGGTCAACATAAAGTTGGTGAGTTCACGGGTTTTCTATATGGTGGATATGTAATCCAAAACCAACTAAATCATTGCCTAGCTAGGGCAATAATAAATATGTGATCTGACATGAGCCCATAACCAAACCTGGACATGTTGTGCCTCGCCCATTGTACACTAAAGACAATGAAATAATGTGAAATGCAAGCACTCTTTTGATATCTGTCATCCGGTCAGAGCGACTGACCAAGAGTAGGGGTGTCAACCCAATAGATCTATCCCGGTGTTTCATGGCTAAGTCCATAGCACTGTGTGTCTGGTCTAGGAGCACTAAATGCATTTAAAAGCAACTTAGGTCTATGTTTGGCTCTAACTACCATGCAAATGTTCACCCGACTGTAACACCTACGGACTAGGGGCCTCTATACCACTATCCACGGGTGTCACGTACTGTATTTGTTAATAATTGTTCGTTGTGTTACCCTGGTGGCTATGTTTTATTCCTGTCTTTGGCAAAACATATGTGATGACTCACTAAATGTTACTGAGTGTTACTTGTGTCTTAGTTAAGTGAGTTTAGGATGGCACATGGACATATCTTGTGACATTTTTGTATAAAAATAACACATCCAAGTGTCTTGCTTTTGTTTATACGTGCATATCCTTATGTTTTTGAGAAAACGTACGTGTTAAGCTAGTTAACACATGCTTTATTATTCTTAACACATGTTCATAAATCAAACCATGTTGTATATTGTATAATTTAGGTAAAATATGTTGTTCTTGGGTCGGGTCTTGGCCTCTCACATAACACGCATGCATACATATATGTATGTGTGTGTGCTTGCAATGTCCATATCCATGTGTTCCAAGGTGTAGTCATCAATGTGAATATGTGTGTAGACATAACTAGAACATTGAACCTTTATCATCAAAACTAGAGTTGTAAAGTTAATTAGTTTCAAGAATAGATGTTTTGTGGGGGTGTGCGAGTACATGTAGGTTTCGGGTGACCAATGTGCATAACTAAATAATCATGTAAACAAGACTATAGTTCGGGTATCATACCTCACGTATATAGCCGAGTAAAACAAGAGAATAATAAGCTAACTTCCTTCCTCAAAGTTCCTAGATATAAGATGATAACTTGGGACTCCTAAATGGTAGTGAAGCTTGCTCGAACAAAGCCCCTTGTGGGTCTTTGTGCTTCGGCCGAATGGGTACAAAGTAAAAGGGAAGAGAGTTCAAGTGTTAGTGAGTTGTGAGGAGTTGTGGTGTGACTCTCATGTCTCTCTTGGGTCCTATATATAGCCGAATGGGTGAGGGGAAGGGCTTGTTCCATTAGTTCACAATTTGGGCAAGTCAACTCTATGTTTTCCTAATGTGCATTATTCTAGAGTCCTTGTAAGAGTAATAGGTTGACCTTGAGGCTTTTGTTTGGCTTATAGGGGTGGTGTAGCGACCGATTGGCATAGGGAAGGAGCAGGGTGTTTTGGAAAGGTTGACAAGGTGGGAATGATCAAGTGTTTCATGTTTTGCCTAATTAATATAAGGTGTTGACTATTGTTTGTGTGCACTCCTTCTTGGATCCCTTGGAAGTCAAACATATAAGGTGTTGACTAGTGTTTGTGTGTACTCCTTCTTGCCATGTTAGTGTAAGGTGGAAACCAAGGTTGCTTGTTTGTGAGGTTTTTCGGCTGTAAATTGTCATGGGGAAGGGGATTGTATTTGTTGTAAGTTTGACATAGCAATCCCTCTCATGTGTTCAATATTGTGCTATCTTAGGTAAGGAGTTGACCTTGGCTCAATAGTGGTTTGTCTTGGGAATGCATTAGCCGAAATTAGGGCATGTTTGTGATATATTTGGATGGTCAAAACTCATGGGAAATGTAGAAGTGAATAGTTCATGCCTTGTTGGTGTTAAGCATGGATGGATGTGTAACTAAATAGGCTTGTGACTAGGAAGGGAATAGACATGTGCATGTATATATGCGAGATGTATATGTGTGTATAGATAGTTTTGTCACTTCTCCACTCTATGTATGTGTGTATAGTGCCGTAGGTATGCATGTATGTGTGTTAGTGTATTTGTTTGATCCTCATGTTCATGTAAGTATAGATGGATCAAGTTCAAGGTTACAAGTGGATGTATTGTTTATACACGTACTAGTTTACTACATACATGTTGGTAACCTCTTTTGTTAATGAACATTGTTTGATTTTGTCCTTGTTGGGTAACAAGTTGGGAACTCTTGTTCAATTGCATGGATTTCCTATAGTCAAGTAAGGCATATTTATCTAACTGAGGCCTTGTACTAACTAATGTGTCTACTGTTAGACTGTATGTCTCGGGATTGTTTCGTTGGAACCCTGTATGATCCAATTATGAAAAAATAGATGACATGGAATGCTATGCACAATGTATTCACGTGTAGTTAGATGTACAGATATGACCTGTGATTTCAACGGGTGTCACAGATACAAGCCCACATCACGCGAGCCTGGTAATCCATATGCGTGACAGTGTGCTGCACCGTATCAGCCAACGACTGGAAATCCCTCTCGAGGGTAGACAGGGTGGTCTGAAAAGCAGCTAGTGCACCATTCACTTGTTGCTGAATCAGGTTGTTCAGCTCATCCTAGGTCATGCTGATGTTGCCACGACCCCCACCGCGACCACCACCGGTACGACCTCTGCGACGACCACCACGAATTCCAGACATCTTCTGCCAAACACAAGAGCAGGATACTTAGATGCATCACTAGTACAAACCACTACTAATAAAAAGAATTAAGGTCTGGGCCCAATCCATGACCATTAGTCCAAACACAGAGTCCATCAGGATTTTCATGCATCATAACTTATGATTTCGCGTGCACCTAAAATGATAAAATACTCTACATCGTCCTCCAAATGTACTCCTAGTTTGAAGTTCAAGTCACTGGATACTAACAGAATAAAAGAGATAACCAACTTATAAGGATCTCTAAGTGAACAATCACTTAGAGGCATACTACTACGAGTACAAGTGTAAGATAGTGTGTGTAGGCGAGTGTGTCCATTCTAGTATAGAAGTGAGATGTTCGAATTCTGGACAGATCTCAAGAGTACGCCGAAGTCACTCCAATGTACACCACGGCCGTGGAAGATCAACAAGCCAGCCTTTTCGTCCTCAAAACCCAAAGAAGAAGATATGATAGGAATAGAGGATAGAAACGAATAGAAGACAGAATGGATGATTCAACATGTTGATGATGATACCGACACCCCTGCAAAGTTAGCAAGTTCCCCACATAATACGACTCATGTATGTGACTGTCTAGTGTGTGTGAGAATCGGCTATAGACTAGACTCTACTTGTAGTTCTAGTTCAGTATAACCTTTGGCTCTGATACCAATCTGTCAGACACTCAAATTTCACTTGTGTGGTTTTACCGTGAGGCGCAATAAACGACAAATATATTTAAAAATACGTAAACCATACCATGCAACATTTATAACATAAAAACCAATACAGCGGAAGCTTCATCAAGTATACATCTCAAAAATGGTAAATAAACATAAGTCTGAAAATGTTTAAAACATGCAACCGAATCCTAGACGCCGTGCAAGACTCCGTGCGCCAATTCCAAGTACTGCTACCTTAGCGACCTGAGATAACACGTATAGCCTCGATTTGTTTACCGTTAGCCAATTCTATCATGTACTTAGCCTCTAAAGGTGTAGGTACTATGTCTAGCAATTAACTAAATGTAGCAGATATGAAACTCTTATCGGCACCAGAATCAAATAAAACCGAAGCATAGCGATCGTTAAGAAGAAACATACCAGTAACAGTGTCTGGATCCTGTCGGGCTTCCCCCGAAGCAATGACGAAGGCACGAGCATTCCTGCCACCGCCTCCGTTGTTTCTGTTACCTTTCCCATTCTTCCCACTATCACTCTGCTTCAACTTTGGAGAGTCACGCTTGAAGTGTCATGCTTCTCCACAGTTATAACAACCTTGGTTTCCCTAAGGAGCGGGAGCAGGGACAACAGTCGGAGTCTGTTTTGGATGAAGATTGACCTTATAATCCTTAGCCCCATGACCAAACCGTTGGCACTGATTACAGCGATACCTGTCACAACCACCCACATGATGATACCCACACTGGTTACACTTCGGAAGCTTCCTAGAATACCCAACTTGCTTCTGCCTAGACGACGATCCCGATGCATCAGACTTTTTCACCTGTTGTTGCGGCTGAACTGGAGATCAACTTTTTCCCACGCTCTCCCACTTCCTTTTGTTGTTCTCAGGGGTTTTCACAGCAACGCCCCTGGGAGACAGGGCACCCTCTTCAACCTTCAGATTGGTTAGCCTATGAGCCAACCTGATAGTACCCTGAAGTGTAGTAGCATTACTAGAAGCCACCAACCCTCGAATCTCCGGCACTAGCCCAGCAATATAGTGCTTAATCCTCCTGTACTCCCACAAATTCCACCTTGTGGGGTTTTACTTTGAGGCGCATGACACACCAAGATCCAAGTCAACGGTCATAATAAACGACAACTATATGTAAAAATATGTAAACCAAACCATGCAAACTTTGTAACATAAAAAACAATACAGCGGAAGCTTCATCAAGTTTACATCCAAAAAACGGTAAATAAACATAAGTCTGAAAATGTTTAAAACATGCAACCAAATCCTAGACGTCGTGCAAGTCGACCCGGGTGGAGCAGGTCACACCCAATAGATCTATCCACATTTCCCCCATTGTGTTACCCCCCACATTCATGGTTTCCCCGGGACATAGGATGAAATGTCGTATAGTAAGCAAAAGATAACCATAGTATAACATGATCTTTACGTATCCAAAGTACGTAGCATGTTTCTCCCCCGAAAGTAAAACCACTAAAAGTGGGGCTGTGAAAACTCACCTTAGGTTGCGTTCTTGAAAACAGTTAAACTAACAATGCTACAATAGTCCCTAATATCGGCGACTTATCATAAGATGTATATAAGTATCCAGACTAACAACCCGTAGGTTAACTAGTCCCTAAATTTCCACACCATAACCAAGTACGTTTGAAAACACGTTTGAACGTTCACCTGACCACACAAGATATGACTCGACTATTCACCAAGTCTAGCATATAGTTCACATACAGCACATACGAACCATAACGCATGTTTCCAGGTTTCTGGACATGCCACGGGGCTTACACTATGTTCCTAGGTGTCAAATCATGTTTCGGGAAGCCAAATTACACTTACAGCATCAAAACACACGACTAGGCATCAAAACACACGCCTAGGTATCAAACAAGAAACTAGCTAGTTGCCCCCTGAAGGGGTGGCTGGGTATGTACCAGGCGACTTGCTAAGCTAGTCGCCCCCGGGGCATGCGACTAGCTTAGCTAGCCGCCCCCTGCAGACCACACGGCTCTTTTCGCGCGATAAACCCTCTAAATCAGATCCGAAACATGTAAAAACACCTAATATCAATCCATAATCATCAAGCAACTTATCCTAAATGATAACCCCCAATTTATCATCAGTCTAACTCCCTAATTGCAAGCATTTCCCAAAATGGAATAATTTTATGAAAACATCACATTAGTGCATGAAAACCTTACCCTAAATGGCAAATAATAAGATTTCATCACATAATCATATTCCAAATCATCATTATACTGCTACTACATCATTCTAGCATAAACCCTAACATCATTCAATCATTAAATCATACTATAACATCCTAAATCCTCCTAATGCACTCAAACGGGTCAAAACGCATATTATCATCAAAACACATCAAACAACATTCATAACCCAAGAAAATCATCCTAATAACCCATTCATATCAAGAAAACATCAAACACATAAGAATCCCCAGGTTTCAAACATCAAAAACCGTTTTATGCACGAATCGTCCATATGAAACCCATTTAAATGATTAGACTTGTTTTAGAACTGTTTTTCAAAGGTTTTTAAAGATAAAAACTTTATAAAACCATGTCTGAACCTTTAGGGATCAAAATAATGACATGACACAAGATTATGATGAATAAAACACCTTAGATCTTGCTTAGAATGATGTTTTAGGCTTGGAAATGGTAGTTTTAGGGCAAAAATTGGTTCCAGAGGTTAAGGATGGTGTGAGAGAGGTTTGGGGCGAGTTAGGGTTTCACAAATGATGTTTAACAAGTCAAGTATGGTATTTATAGCTGCTGCAAGGTGTTTCAGACATAAAAGGCGACTAGGTTGCTGCAGGTAGCAACTAGCTTTGCTAGTCAGCCCCTATAGTAGGCGACTAGTCCCCTAGTCGCCCCGTGCGGTAGAATTGGCTTCTCGGCGCGTTAAACACTATTTTAACATATAATAACACCTATACACATACTGATAAGTTATATAATGATTATAAACACATATTACTTGATAACTAACACGTTCACCAATTCTCGAGACTCGAGACTCGCGTGTGTGCATTAAATCCAGTGATCCTACGAATCACCAATCCTTGTACACATGGTTATGGACCGATTCCCGATGATCCCTTGGATCATTGTAATGACTCCCAATGACACCCCGAACAATCATAACAATTCCCGATGGTTCTCCAAACCATCCTAGTGACTCAACTGACCCAGTTAAGTGTAATGCATGCATGATTTGCTAAGGTAGACTTACTAGTTTGACAAAAGTTAATAACCTGAGTTTTCCAAGTGTCATAGTAGCTGCCGTGGGTTTTTGAGGGAGAAATAGTGAGAGTTTTTTGTGTTGTTTAGGTGATAAGATCATGGATGTGGTAAACTTTATAAAAGGTTAGATTGTACTTAGATATGACAAAAGCTTAAGCATGCTTTCAACACCATCATTTTGTAAAAGGTTGCAAGCAAAACTAGGGTGGCTTAGCCACACCTAGAACCGGCCCAGGATGGTGGGGTGGGACCAACATGGCTTTGCAAAATATCTTATAATTATCTAGTTACAATTCAACTAGTTTGGTTAGGATTTTCGGGGTTTTATCACGTGTTTATTACAAGCTATTCCAGATATATAATTGACTCTCAATTACCCTTAAACATGAGTTATTTTAGGTATTGTAAGTTATTTTGGCTTTAATTGGGTGAATTTATAAGTTTCGCGCACAAACTTTCTTCACTATCGGGAGATTTGTTTTTAGAGTTTCCACATATGGTTTTGGAGTTCCAAAACACATAATATTTCATGGAAGTCCACTTTATTTCATATCCCAGGTGTTCGGGATCATTTTATGTTAATTATTAGTTATCGGGTAATCTCTAACGTCCGTTCCAAACAAGTTTACTTACACGCAATTTCGTCGTGCTTCAACATTAAACATGTGCATTCCTATGCATCTTATGGGGAATTTGCCATTCTCCAAAGCTGAGTTAAAACAATTGACACGAAATTGCACTTAATTACGTTAATTACGCATAATTAATTAGTACGAAATAACCTTAATTTTGTCATTTGTCACAAAAAACCCAAAATCCGAAACCCGAATAAAATCCCGAACATGTAATGTCTTTTTTTATAGAATTGTTTAAGTTTAGATTCTTTGGTATCTTAAACATCAAGTTTTAGGAATTTTAAACACTATTATATCATGTCGTTAAATAATGTTTGTATTTCGACAATTATTTTTTTGATATAACGATGAATTTTCATGATATTTTTGCAAGAAAAAAAACATTATTCATATTACATATAAACCCAAAAACCAAACAACCTGACCCGAACTAACCCGAACCCGAATAACCTCAACCCGGCCAACCCAAACTTTAAATGGTTCGGTTATCAAGTCACTTTTGTCAACAAAAACGCCGAAAAAACCGACCCAAAGAACCCAAAAAAATAACCCTAAGAACACCCCTACCCTAGGGTGGGCCCATGCTCACTGTCCAATCAACTATCTTGGAAAAGCAAATTGGTCGTCGTAGCCTCTTTGGAAAGCCAGATGGAGCTTCAAATATGATTCTAATGCATCCAGGTTCGAGATGAAAAACGTTGAACAATTAAGAAAAAGGCACTGGAGCTACTATCGAAGATTGTAAGAGTTGTTGAATTTGTATCGAAATCCTGACACGGTCATCACCGTAGCATGTAGTTGCGGGTAAATGAGATACCATCGGACCACCATTCACAAAATGAATGAAACACCAAATTTATTAAATATATTCGGATTACAATACGATAAAGAAAACGTAAACAGAATTCAAAGACAGAAAATATAATTACAATCTGAAAGGATAGATACGAAAACAAGTAAAAAGAAACTCAAAGTGACTGAGGCACGTGTAGAACACGCTTCCCTTAATACAGCTTTCGGGCCACCCAGGTTAACCCGTCTGTTTCTCAGGGTACAACAGCCTAAGCAGATTGCACTGCCGGAGTAAACTAAGCACCTGAAACAAGAGCCTGCAAGTCTGAAAAGTTAGGAAAATTTTCTGAGATTGTGTGTGAGCTAGCAAATGTTTGTTTTTCTCTATGTAAAACAAGACCAAAGTGACTTCTATATATTCTTGAAATTGAAGTCTATTGAAAGGTCTGAATTGAATACGCAATTCAATTAGAATGAATTCAAAATTAAAGATTATTCAATTCACACTTTAATGACCTGGTGGAAGATGAGAAGTTTTTGTTGACCACACTAGTAGTTCAAGTCACCGTGACGATTTGAGGTTAAGCAAGGAGGACATCGGTGTGTGGGTAAGGATTCGAACTTGAGACCGCCAGGTTAGGGTTGTATAAGGATTTCCACTGAACTAAGTCATTCAAAAAAAATAGTTTGAGTCACTGGGTAAATCCACACCAGGTAACCGATTCGAGCCACACCAGTCCAAACCAAACTTAATGAAAATATAAAGGCAGCTCTCAAGCGGCGATGCGAAGTGCAAAGTGCGCCATCACCACATTACGCCCATGGCCCTCGTCTCGTGCTCAGGCGCAGGCGCGTTGGTGCTTTGCACCCTCCTGGCTGCCACTGTGTGTGCTATGTTGTATGGGAATACATTCTTCTACAGAATTCTACATATAAACCAACACATGATTTATTTCTCCACCAATGTGGAAGAAGCACAAATTCCTACAACACTAAAGGTTCATCACACACACACTTAAAGCTTAGATCTTTCATTCATCTTGCTTTATAATTAGCTATTGTTTGGCTTTCGTTATTTCCACCTCGTGATAACTTATTACTTTTTCAAAAAGTTAATAAGTTAAAAAAAATATTTCGCAAATGATAAGGACTTAATGTTTTAACTTTTCATTTACCCATAATAAGTTGTTTTGGAAAAGTAAAGAATGTGTGACTTTTTGAACTTTCTTATAACTTATTGATAGATATTTACCTAATGCCCTCTTTATATCTTTTTTTTTTTGTCATTTTACTTAAATAAGTTAAATCAAACACTTTTTATAAAATAATTTATTGACTTATTATTTTTCCCCACCACATAAATTAATCCAAACACTTTGCTAAATTTTTTTTTTTAAAAGTTATAAGTTTTTTTAACCAAAAGTCATTTTGGACTCAAATAAGTTTATCCAAACATGCCATTAAATATTATTATATTAACACTAATATAATAATTAATTAATTCGTAAATTTCCAACGGATACACCTAACTTATAATAGTTACGCAAACTGAGGTTCGAGTATGATCCAGCAAACAATTAGTCAAGCACCAAACTGAAAAATCAGATATCGACATTTGAAACTGATGAATTCTCTCTTTTTTTTCCCTCTTGCTTTATCTATATCTATATTACTATATAATGTTCTAGCTGATTATCCCGGGAATATCTCGGGGTTGAAAAATCTAATATTACTTAATAAAAAATGATAAAATAAATAAATAGTCTCAACATCTCTTAATTAAAAGAAAGTTGTTCTAATGTTTATACTATCAAAAGGGGTTCTCATGCTGCGTTCCTAGCTGATTAAAAATCTCAACCTCTTTTAATCTATAATCTATAACTTATAATAAAAGAATTGAGTTTGTGTGAGTTGGCATTCAATTGAATGTGCCATGTGACATCATGTGAAGCTTTCTTTTAAATTTATTTATTTTGTATTTTTAAATAAAATCTATATCTATATTATCTTAAAATTTCAAATATGTTAATTAATATATTTTCCTTATTTTCCTCTCACATTTTTTAAATGTTAGTGAACTATTAATTATTTTAAAATTTCAAATATATTAAATAATATTTTTATCTTTATTTTTTTTCTTATTTTCCGCTCACAATTTTTAAACGTTAGTAACTTTTATGTATGACATTTTTTTTGAAAAACAAATTACACCAAATTAACGATCGCTTTATTATCTTTCCAACGAGCACCATATATAATGCTATACAAAAACGAAAAAAATGTTTTTTTAGTGAGTTTTTGTTCATGCAGAAAAAAACACAATGTATTTAGGTAATTTCTTAATCATATATAGGCAAGTCACTAATCATGTTATGATAGTATATATGTTTTTGAACCTACTATTACATATATTAATTGCCCATGTTCATGTGCTATAACAATATGTTGAGCATTAAAAGAGGATGAGATTTTTTAATCTGCTGGGAAAGATAATAAAGCGATCGTTAATTTGGTGTAATTTTTTTTTCAAAAAAAAATGTCATACATAAAAGTTACTAACGTTTAAAAATTGTGAGCGGAAAATAAGAAAAAAATTTAAGATAAAAATATTAATTAATATATTTGAAATTTTAAAATAATTAATAATTCACTAACATTAAAAAAATGTGAGAGGAAAATAAGGAAAAGATATTAATTAATATATTTGAAATTTTAAGATAATATAGATTTAGATTTTATTTTAAAAAACAAAATAAATAAATTTAAAAGAAAGTTTCACATGATGTCACATCGCACATTCAATTGAATGTCACCTCACACAAACTCAATTCTTTTATTATAAGTTATAAATTATAGATGGGTAACATAGTAATTTAACTTCATTTAAGTAGGGTATTACTGTAATTTACTTCAAAGCTCAAAACACATTAATACACTATTTAATAAACTTACATTTATACCTACTATATTTACTAAAGTCAGTGACTCTCACAAACTCCCACTATTGCAAACGTTGCACGCATTTCAAAAAATAATTGGAGGAGTGGCATCTTGGTAATTTTACCTCTCGCTGCATCTCTTCTTCTTCTCCCTCTGTCTCTCACCGAGTATCCCTTCATTATTTCTTTAAACAACTTTGTCTCTCTCTCTCTCTCTTCTCTGCTCATGCTTTTGCCGGGTGGTTTACAGTCGTTTGGTTCTGTTCACAGCTTATTGGCGACGTTGTTTCACTCCTACAGTGAACCCAACATCATCTTCCACCCTCCTCTCTCTCTCACTCTCAAACGACAAGGTCATCGATGATGGTTGTAGATGACAGCGGTTACCTAGGGTTCCGAATAAGGGGTTCAACCGATGATTTTAGGTATTATTAATATTTTGGTGTTCATCAACGAGTGTGATGGTTGTGGCTTCACCATGAACACAGGTCCGGCGACGAGGAAGGTGAGTGGTTGTCTAGGGTTTGATCGGCAGTCTTAATAGTGACCACAAACTGAGGTCCAGTGTGTTTAATTCGTGATTTAATTTGTGTTTCAGGTTAATATGATGGATTTTCAGGAAAATACTACTTTCAAGCTATTTCTTCAAATTTGCTCGATTAGAAACCAACATAGCACGCAAGGTACCCTCAAGAAAATCAAAGCAAGTTTTCCTTTAGAATTTGGATTTATATGATAGTTTATTGGCGGCTTTGGTCAATTGTTGTGCAGGTTTTCTTTTAAGAATTCGTCTAATTTGTATTTGAATATCGATTACTCTCCCTATTGAATTGATTTCAATGGCTTGATGGTTGAAAGCTAAGACCACTTTTTATGAGTTCGCTTTAAGTTTGTTGAAGGTAATTTTGTACTTGGGGCTTTTAAGGAGGTATTGCTTGAATTGGTTCGATAAAGGTATGAAAATCTGTTAACAATGCTGCTTGACTACATTTTGTTATCTTAAATTTGTAAGTTTAACCTTATGACACACGACACTAATTAGTGGTTTTTGGTAAAGTAATCATCACCTTCTGAATGAGACTGCATTTGAGGACTAAGCGGCATAACAAAATGCGAGCAGCTAACTCCTTTCTTTGACTTTTAGTTCCATGTTAAAAAACTTTACAAAACCTTACATTTTTGTATAGCAAATCAAGTTTAAAATGCTACATAAGTGGTTTGAGATGAGCACTTTGGGAATATAAAACTGTGGCTCCTTAAATGTATTCTATGACTTTCAGTCTGTTGGGTTTCCACAGAAGTCAAAGAGGTGAAAGCAGGTCCTGTAACTACTTTGTATATTTAGATCTTGACACGTACTTAACCGTTTTGAGTTCTCATCAAAGCTAGCCATGAGGAGGTTTAGATTCATTACTTGATTACTTTATTTAACTGGACAAATCTTATGTGAAAATGATGGTAATTTTTTTATATTTTGTTGACGATCAAATTTAATGGTTTGTTTGATGCTTGTTGATTGGGGCCTTAGGTAAGGAATGAAAGGTATTCCTTTAGAAAAGGCGGAAGCAATAACATCTGTTGTGACCAAGGTTTTTAATGCCGGTTTGGAACAGGTTTCTGATACATATGTCTCATGCGGATATGCAGAAAGTAAGAAATTTCATGTATCTTTTGACGTTTATTATATCTTTGACATGATTGTAAAAATCTCTAGGCTAGATCAATTTCTTCAACTTCAATTGTTTGTGCCAGTACGTTGTGCCAACTTTGCCCATGTTGTATAGGGTCTTTCTAGATGTTATTATAGGGTATAATAGGTAAAGGGGTCATGGGTACGTGTATGGTTCATGTGGCTGCATCAGGTCACGGATTTGATTAGGGTGAAAAAACAAACTTTACTGCTTTCTAAGGTATGGCTGACGATATGGTTTAGTACTTCAACTAATAATGTTTTCTTAACAAGAAGTTTGTGTACAATATGATAACTTAACAAAAACCACTACTGTTGATCAAATGAGTTGTTTAATTTTGTGTACAATATGATTCTCTTGATGGTGGTCTTCATATGCATTGTTACTGTTACAGGACAGTCAAGTGGAGGAGTTGTTCATAACCCTTCAACTATAAAGTTTTATACTTTGCTACAGGAGGCTTTGTCTCCGCATTCACTACTTTTGCGAGGTACAATAAAGTTAGATCAACGTGACTAATTTATATACTACACTTACCAATGTCGGTACCTCTCACAAAAGCTATTGTACATGTAGTCGCACGCTTTTCAATTTTTTTTTTGCAAGATTGGCATTTTGGTTGTTTTTTGGGGTTGTTGATCCTCTTCCTTCAATATATCAAGTCTTTCAGCTTCTCTCTCTTTATGTTTGTTCTTGCTTTCTTCATCTCTGTTGTTCTTCTCTTTTATATGTAGCCGCTCACCATCGGTTTGTTTCCAATGGTGTATACAGTGGCCTATTCTAGAGGAAAAAGAGGAGAAGAAATGGATTTTGGGTGACGCTCACTATAGTTCTGCAGTTTGCTTGCTCCGACGACATCGCCACTCCACCGCCGAAAGGTTACATCCACAACCTCTTTTTCACTCTCTTTAATTTACTACTTCAAAAAAATAGGGTTTCTTTTAACAAAGTATACCTTATATCCATCAATTAAACCTTTTTACATGCTTTATTCGTGTTTGAACATGATATTTTATCCTATTGAATTGTATTAATAAGTTGTACAACTTCCAATTTGAGTGTAAGAAGTTTCATTGAATTAGTAAAGTGAATATTGATGTGATTTTGGTTAAAATAATGTGAATATTGCAGGCTGGTTAGTTCTGCTCATGACAAGGGTGCTAACATCATTCTTATTCAGGTTTCGTTCTTTAAGTAATGCAAAATGAATTCAGTATTTCTAAATTGAGTATTTGTATGACGCGTGTAACACGTATGGTGGACTACTTATTACTTCTCATAGGAACTATTTGAGGGGTATTACTTTTGTCAAGCGCAATGCAAGGACTACATTCAGCGAACAAATCCATATAAAGATCATCCCACAATTTTGAGGTTGACTTTTCTTTTGTATCTATAAAGATGAAGGCAACCTAGAAGTGTGAAGCAAACTCAAATTCTAAATGAAGGTATGCTTCACTTTTGTAATTAATTATATAGGTAAGACCTAGAAGATAGATCGACTTATATGATAAAATTTCCCGTTTTGTAACCATCATAAGACAAAGTTTTAAGTAACATTAAAATCCAAATGTTAACCTTTTCCAACATGTCAACATCCGCAGCGAAGTGCATGCGTCACTTATTTCGACAACAAGAAAGACGACGACGCGTGAATACGTGTTGGCGGTTGGTCGTGTTTTCGCATCGGTGGATGATAGATAGTAGCATTGTGGGTGGTGCTAATTACTTTCAGTGGATGGTTTCGATGGTGATATTGGTTGCGGTGACGGTACTGGTGTCTACATACAAACCTTATTTCTGTCGATTAAATCGTTCTGCTCAGCCTCTGGATCTGGCTGTCATCTAGAGATGGTTGATAGTGGCAGATATTTGGGGTTCTTCTTCTCCATCACAGGTAAACGGTAAACCTTTAGTGATGTTAAAAAAATGTGAAACCAAATCTATGTTTGTTCATAGTTGATAGACAAATAAGTCTTTTAAAAGTCAAATATTGATGTTACATATTACCTTTGACAGCTCTCATGCTACCTTTTTGTTGACTTATGGTGTTGCTTATACAAGTTGTTACACGATGCTCTGTTCTGTGGTTAGTTTGTTGTTTGTATTCATTAGGTATCAAACTGGAGGCTATTCGATTAGGCAAAGGGGATGTAGATCTGCATGTTTTATTCAAAATGGTTTCTTGATTCCTTTGTGCCTAACGTATGCTTCTAACAGTTGATGTGCTTTAAGATGAATCTTTTATACAATATGCAATCACATGAGCTGGTTGTGATGTGTTTTAAGATCAATCTTTAATACAATATATGCACATGTGTGTCGGTTTTGGTCATAGACTCTTTTAGTCGAAAATTTGTTTTTAATTGTTTAAGCGAGGGCGTAACTCCTAAAGCTAAGCATAACCAACTGCTACTATCTGTTGGATGCATTGTGTCGCCGCCGCAACGCGCGGCGTCGGGTAAAAATCTAGTTAATACATTATTTAGTAAACTTCTAATTAATTAAATATTTATTACACTCATATAAAAATACATTAATAAAAAAAACTCTTTTAGCAATTGTTGTTGTCAACAAAATCGTGATCCATCTTCTCCGCCGTTTGTCAACATCTCGGAAAGCACTTCCGTATCCAAGCCATCCACCACAATAGGTTATCTTACCGTTGTGAATATCTACGCATTGACCATCTTGCCGTCAAGTCTAACTTTTCTTTTATGCTTTCATGTCTTTGTTTATCACTTAGAAATATACATAGCTAACTCAGGAAGCTTTACGAATGAAGACGCTTCATGACAACCTCTATATCAAAACCAATGTGCTTAATAGGAATCTAAAACTCTATACTCTTAAAGTAGTGGATGGTAGGTTTTTGTAATTATATTTAGGGAAATTGGATTTTTACGTCCTGAACTATTGACAATTGGCCGCTGACGCATTCAACTACAAAATTGAACAACACCGCACTATAGTTTTAACTTATTGGCCTGTATCACCCTTAGAATCGCACTGTAGTTTCAACTTATTGGCCTGTATCACTCTCAGACTAACCATAGTTAATTTTTGTTGACGTGGCAGGGTTAGTCTGAGCGTGATACAGGCCAATAAGTTGAAACTACAGTGCGGTGTTGTTCAATTTTGTAGTTCAGTGCGTCAGCGGCCAATTGTCAATAGTTCAGGGTATAAAAATCCAATTTCTCTATTATTTTTTTTTTCATTTTTATGTCTTATTTAAATTTTACAATTTTGTTCAAGAACTGTTATTTACGTCGGGAACTGATGTCGTCGTCACCATTCTATGGAACCATCATCGTGTTGTGTCCCCGCTGCATTGTGCGGGCACCTCTCTAATGTCTATCTATATACAAAATATACGGCCTCATAAATGACCTCTTTTCTAGAGATGCTAAACGGGTCAAGTTCGTGGGTTAACAAGTCCAACCCGATGTGAACCTGAAAATTTTACACGAACCTGAACATGTTCCGAACCCGAAAAATGTGTCATACAACTGAACCCGAATATTCGTTCAACCCAATTTTTTTTTTATTTTTTTTCCACAAACTAATATATTAAAGTTAAAATTTTACTAAAAAACACTAGCGTATATAAAATATTTACAGTTTAATTATAAAATCTTATACCAATTTCTATTTTAAACAATAAGTATAGAACAAAAAGCCAATTTCTATTTAAATGGGTCAACCCACGAACCCGCCATGGTTTACCCAAACCCGACCCGTTTAGTTAAACATGTTCGCAGGTTCAACCTGAAACCAACCGGAACCCGTTTAAAATAAATCCAAACCCACTAATTTTGTGTTAGGTTCGGTCGTGTTTTCATGTCGTGTCATAAATACATACCCCTACTCTTTTTATGGGTTTTTTGCAAACTGCGGGCTCAAATTTGGACCTCTAAAAACTGTTGTTGCTTTGTCAATTTTATTTCTAAACGACTCCTCACTAAAAGCCTATTTTTGAATTATTAGCTCCAACAAATACTTGGGTCAATTAAAAGTAGTAGTGAGCCCATTTGATATTTAATTGTAGCCTATCAACAAAATCTAATAGTGATAGAGCTTTGGGTATCATTTCTTACTTTTAGAGACTAGTTTCTTCACATCTACAAAAATATAAAAACACGGAAAAAATTTATTTTATAATCGCATTGATCTATTTATTTTGCTTTGGCAATAATGATAATTAATTTTAAAATTATGAAAATCAAACAAAACTCCTCTAATACACTACTAGCAAATGAGAAAAGGTAAATCTTATCTTCTGCTACGCAAAATTTAAATCCGAGACACTAAAAGGCACTTACCGTTTCATCACCAGTTGAATGTTTTATTGCTGCGTTCACCAATGCTCTTCCAATACTTCTTAAGAAAAGCGTTTATTTACATCAAGTGACCCCCCACTCTCTCTCCCTCCCTCCCTCCCTGTGTGTGGTAGGAGATTATTGTACAAAGTGTTTTTAACCACGAATTGTAAAAAGCCATTTTGAGGCGACATCTACCTTGGGAGCGAGGGGATGTGTGTTCACATAAACATATATAAGTAGTTTTCGCAACATATAAAAACTACTACGCGATGTCTATAAAGGTTGTTTGCGTTTAAAAAAAAAAAAAAAAAACTGTGGAAAAAATTGAAGTCTACCGTTTTTCTTATTTTGTCTCTCGTAGCCTTTTAATCTATAGTGTACCATATAGTGTATTTTGGATGGGGAATATCGTCATTTCATATTTATATGGGCAAAAATGTAATTTCATTAGATTGATACAAGTCAAATTTCATTTATTTATTTTTTTTAACGGCAAGTGGTGCAACTGGTAGAGCTCCGGCTAACACCCTGGGCCAGCCTGTACTGATTACCCATTCCACCTGGATTGGGGATCTCCCCAAGTGAAACCCCCACATGTGTTAATATGGTTCCAACAAGAATTGAACCCTCAACCTCCACTCTAGCTCCCCCAAATTTCATTTATAAATTCATTTTTATTAATTTTGTTTTTGTTTTTCACATATATATCATTGATGCATTTTTTAAGACGATTATTTTTTTAATTTGACAAAATTACAAAAGTCGTCCTTTATGTTTATAGTGAATTGTAAACCATGTCCTTTATAAACGCAAATTACAGAAAACGTACTTTGTGTTTACAAATCTTTACACTTTATATCCTTTGACATGAACTCAGTTAACTTTTCTTGTTAAATATGGCCAAGTGGACCCTATGTGTGGGTAGATTAGTTTTTTTACCAATTTATTATAAAACTATATACACACACAACTCTCTTTTCTCACCCTTAAGTTTAATATTTTCCCCACTTTTTGCCAACCGACACTATCACCCACCACCACTATACCCTCACATGAGATCCCCTTGGTCATACTTTAACGAGAAAAAATAACTAGGTTAGGGTAAAAGGACGTAACATATAAGGGTTTGTAATTTATGTTTTTAAAAGGACATGATTTGCAACCCGGTATAAACATAAAGGACGATTTTTGTAATTTACTCTATTAATTTTTAAGACGCTCATTAACTATGATTATACACACATATATGTCAGTTCACCTCCTTTCCAGTGCCTCCTCATTGTAGAAACAACTATTCACCTCCTTTCCATTAACACACCCTTTAAACCACCATTAGGTGCGAGTGATCACATCTTCAATCACTGTGCTTCTTTCGATATCCCTAATCAATTTTAACCGGAATTTACTTTCCCTTCCATTTACCAATTGAATCCAACTTTATACCCTTTGCAATAGCATCATGGTTTCTATATGGACGGAATTGAGAAGAAGACAAGCCGAATCACAGGTGATGTTCGTGTGTCCACAACCGGTGGTTGAATTTGGAGGTCCTACGAATCAAATTTTTGGAATGCAATAAGAACACATTAAGCGTGCGGTAATTTCTTTGATTTAGCTACTATTTTCATGAAATCTCCTCTATTTAGGGGGTTGTTTCTTTGTTACAACAAATATAGCATATACTTTTTTTAAACAAAAAAAAAAGTAATAGACAAGATATGGAGCAAAATATTGATTGTAAGTTTCTTAGTTAATTTATATGATCAGATGTTTTGTTATTGTTAGTTATTGATGTTAGCAACCATTTATATTATTGCGAAATTAACAATTGAGTTTGGTTAGGTGGAGGAATCAAATCTGAAATCTTTGTTTAACACATCATAAAACATGTTTAAAACTAAACGAAATTGTTTTAATTCAGATACATAGCCTAAGTGAAAATGTTCCTTCGGCGATTACTAAGTTAAGGCTAGGCAAATTCTTGATAGTAGAGAAATTCCTACTGTTGAAGTTGATTTGTATACTAATAAAGGAATTTTTAGAGCTTCTGCTCCAAGTGGTGCTGCTTTGGAATGTAAGTCCTATTATGTTTTATGATTTAGAATAGCTAATTATGTCTGTTAGTAGCGATTGAAGTGATGTTTTCAAGTTTTACACGTTCGCAAACTTGGATAAAAATGTAGAATTGGTAACTTTCTTTGAAATGTAAGATGATGTGGTGCTTTTATTATTTACTTAATTACTTGCAATATATAAGGAGTCGCTCTGATAAACCAGTGGCCATAGATTTGACCGGATGTCTGACCATGTTAAAAACATAAGGTGATTTTTATTACATTTTCTTTGATATTGCAGTTTATCTCCTCCCAAAAATAGCTAGAGTGCGAACTTCAATTAAATAGAATTAGAATTAGAATGATTTTTGTTGTTTAAATTTTGTACATTGACAATTAGTTAATGGATTTTGATTGTTTAACAAGTAAGGAATACATTTATATTACGCTCGCCAAAAGAGGATCGGCAACACCCGCTGTTGTAAATTATAAATTATCGACTCCACTGCAACATGCGAGCTCACAATACAATATCCTGCCTGCATAAACAAATTTTGTACCATGTACAAAAAAGGGCCTTGAATGTAACGTACTATTACTTAGGTGCTTTAACCAACCGACATAGATTGTCACATCACTTTCCTCACCGTTTAGACGGCGCTTCAAATCAAGCAGAAAACAAACAACGAGCCGATTAACCAAACAACTTGTGTCGGCTCCTACGACTTAGTTTTTTTTTTTTTTAACATTAACTTTCATTAAAACTGGCAAGTACTCAAAACACGAGTACCGCCCAAACTAATTACACATATACAATGGGTACGATGCCTAATCCTTCCAAACTATACAATCAAAATTTGTTCTGTACTTTAACCATAAAAACGCCTTGGATTTTACTTCCGCAATCACCTGCATAAACTTCATGTCTTTATCTGTGAAGATTTTTGCATTCCTAGCATTCCAAATAGCCCAAACCCCAATCAAAATGATGCCTCTAACAATTTTTTTTCTCCACTAACCCCATGCACATTTTTATACAGGAGTAAAACAGCATTAAAATCATAAGCAACGAAGGGATCTAACCTGCACCACTTACTAATACCAATCCACACACCAAAGGCAAACATACAGTCCACCATTAAATGTTTTAGGCTCTAATCCGCTGAACTACACATCGGACACAATCCATTCGGTATGTTTATGCGTCTTCTAGCAAGGGCCATCCAAGTATGTAGTCTATCTAACTCGGCTCTCCAAGCGTTGATATTCCCTTCAAAGGGACCCATCTAACCCACTTCGATTTAGAACCCAAATGACCCGTTCTAGAATCTGTTAACATTCATTTGCAACTGGCCACCGAAAATGCTTCCTTCGATCCCTCTCCCCAAGCCCAAGCGTCACCAACACTTGAAAGTTTACAATCCAAGAGCATCCTTTCCAAGTCTTGGAATTCTGACAACTCCTCTACGGATCTCGGATATCTATACCAACTTCCTTCAAACACCAAGGCATCCCTTATCTTTTTATTATATCCTTGACTATGCACCTTTTGTTTTTTTCTAATTTATATAACCCAGGCCACCTTTGCTTCAACGTCACATCTCCAAACCAAATGTCAAACCAAAAATAGAGCCCTTCCCCATTTCCCAAAACCCCATGAATAAGTTGCAACACAGACTTACCTTGGATACAATTACCTTCCAAGGCAGAGACAAGAGATTCCAGCAACCTGGGATGGACCGTTTTACCGGTAAACCGCACCATAAGCCTCGTCCTCCATGAATATGTTCGATAATCCTTCTCCACATCGAGTCGACCTCAACATTAAATCTCCAACCCCATTTCGCCATAAGAGCTAAGTTAACCTCCCCCAAACGAGAGATGCCCAACCCACCTTTATCCATAGGAGACGTGACCAACTCCCAAGACACCCAATGAATTTTGTTAACATCTTCGGCTCCCGACCACAAAAACCTTTGCATCAATGCTTACATTTGATCTAAAACCTTCACTGGCGCCTTGTAAATTGACAAGTAATAAATAGGTAAACTAGAAAGAACCGATTTAATCAACTTTAATCTACCACCCATGGAAAATGTTTTAGCCTTCCAAGCCGAAAGTCTACTGTGACACCCAGCATGTTTGGCTTAAACATTTTAGTAACACCTAAGTCTACCTTAGCGAGAAACATTGATAAACGGACTTAACCAGGTTATTTGAGTCGGGTCAGGATAGGATTGTCTAGGGTTCAATGATCTGGAGGATCATTGGGAGTCGTTTTGGGAATACACTAGTACCAGGTCCCGTTGTTGGTGAAATTACACAAACTAAATTAAGTGTTATGTGTAGATTGATTCTTATATGGTGGATTATATGCAAATACGTGTTTAAACGATGTGCAGATGATCATCCATGCTTATATATGTTAAACATAGATTAAGATTGCATGTTCATGTGTTAGGTTGCGTTAAAATGCGTTAAACATGACAAACTGGAAAGACTAGAAAACATAGGTCCAGGTTCGACCATAGCGTGGGGGCGAACCTGGGAAATGATCTTGGTTTGACCCTTAATGAAGGGACGAATTTGGGATGTGAAAACAATAGAATTTCATTCGACCAATTAAGACACATTCGACCCTGAGAAAGGGGCGAATGTGGACTAGTATAAATACCAAACTTTGTCATTTTTCACCATTTCACAAACCCTAACCGTCTCTAAACACTCTCAAACGATAATCACTAAGGAAGGAGTTTTTGCTCTTGTTTTTCATAATCTAACCTACAAACAACATCTAATCAGGAATCCAAGGTGTGTTCTTAATCCTAAATCTTTTCAATGCATTTTAAGTCGTTTTCATCTAACCCTAAATGTCCAGATCTGTTCTAAGGATGTTTTTATCAATAAAAACCTTTTAAACATCTTTCTAAACCTAAACCCTATCATTAAACATAGGTTTTCATATCAATAAACATATGTTAATTATGTATTATGTGATATTATGTGTTGTTTAATGATTTGCTGCTGTACTAATGCTAGAAACATGATCTAGGGCTGATATTGATGATTATTTAGGATTGTTTATGGTCACAATTAGATGATTAACAATATCATGTCTAAATTGGGGGTTTTAATAAAGCTAGGGCTCGATGCATGCTAGTATGATCAATTTAACTTTTTGAGGTTTTCAAACACACGACAAACTGAGAACTTTTAAGATGATTATGGATTGATTTCAAAAAGTTTCCAAATTGGGTAAAGATTTCATGCATGAGGTGACACTTTCATAATTTTTGCCATTTTGGGAAAGGACTAAAATGAGCAGGTTTTGAGGCAAATTTGGTGGGGTTTTGTGGGGATATGTTAGTCATATCTAACTGCTGTGATTGATGATGTTTCGGGATGTTTTCGGTTGTTTTTGAAGCGTTTTGGGGAAGAACAATCTGCCAGGGTCGAACCTGGGCACCTTCGACCAGTCGTGGGGTCGAAGGTGGAATCCCAGGGTCGAATCTGGACAATAAGGGGTGAATCTGTTTAAAAGGGTCGAACGTGGCCTTAAAAGGGTCGAATGTGGCTTAAAAAGGGGCAAAGGTGGAATAAATTTCCTGGTTCGACCCTATTGATTCAAAAATGAGATTTTTAATACAAACTAAGTGTTTTATGCTTGAACCTTGTGTGTAATCTATGTGTACTTGATTAGTTAGGGTAATGAGTCACCAACGGGGTGTCGGGTCGGTCTAGTGTGTCGGTTGAACACTTAAACACGTTTTAAAACATACTTGGTCACGATCTGGACAATCGGGGACTAGATAACCTTATGGTTATTAGTCGGAACACTTATGTGAACATTTTGATAGATCTCCGGTAGTGGGATTATCAAGGGCTTGGCTTTCTTATCTTACTGAAGAACGCAACCTAAGGTGAGTTCACGGCCCCACTTTTACTGCTTTAACTCTTGGGGGAGAAAACATGTGCTAAACTATTTTGGTAACACATGTCATACTATGGTTTTAACTTTGCATTGTTATACGATTTTTGAAAGTCCCGGGGAAAACCATGAATGTGCGGGGATGCACAACGGGGGAAATGTGGATAGATCTATTGGGTTTGACAGACCCCACTCGACGGCTTGGAGGGCCGGGCGGGTGCATATTGTCTCGAACTGGTAACATTGTTGAACACACTCGGGCCGAACATTGGTAACAGTCTAGTAATGGTTTTCCAATCGTAGTAGTAATAAAACATACGCCTAGCTAGCGTACTTGGTAACATTGATATAGTATGGACATGGTAACACTTTGCTAACTTTTGGTATCATATTGAACAAACCTGTGAACTCACCAGCATTATATATGTTGACGTCTCTTTTAGCATGTTTTCTCAGGTCGCTAAGGTAGCATCGGTTGGACTAGGCGCACGGGTCTGCACTGGCGTCTAGGATTAGTAGCATGTTTTGAAATAAGTGTGTTGAATACCTTGGAACATTGTTTTGTAACCATTAAATTCTTTAAATGCTTCCGCTTATGAAATCTATGTTTTTGGGTTTACGTACTTCATATAGTGTTGTTTATTATGACCGCTGACTTGAATCCTGGTTTGTCATGTGCCTCGCGGTAAAACCCCACAGTGGAAATTTGAGGGTGTGACAGATTGGTATCAGAGCCAATGGTTATAGTGAACTAGGACTGCATGTAGAGTCTGGTCTATAGCCGAGTCACACACACTAGACGATCACATACTTTGAGTCGCTTAGTGGGGATACGTACTAACATTGTCGGGGTGTCTTTACATCATCATCATACTTCTGTGTTACATCATCCACTTTTGCTCGGGTATTTACCTACTCTTGTTTTCTTCTTCGGGATTGAAGAGGAAGAAGCTGACTTGTTGACTCTAGCACACACCTGCTTTCTTACACTTGCACCTATCGTAACACGTTACTAGGCGACGATGTTCGATGGCCGAAGTCTGAACTAGGAGTACATTTGGAAGACCATGTAGAGCAGTTTATCATTTCGGGTGCACACGAAATCATAAACTGAAATGCATGAAAATTGTTGGGCTAGATTTTAGAGGTTTGCGTTGTCTTGGGTTATTTTGTTATTGGGTTCAGCTTATATGCCCCATGTAAGGGTGACCGCCTATATTGTGTATAAATAGGGGTCTCATAGTTTGTTTTGGGGTTGCTAGTCTTTTGTTTTGTTGAATGCGCATGTACCAGACGACTCTCTGAAGTCGTGTGCACTTAATCAATACAATCGAGTATTTGGTGTTTCTTCTTTGTTCTTTCTACACATTCATTGTTTCCGCCTTTGATTGTGTACGTGTTTGATACCCGATAGAGAGGATTCTGGACTAACAATTGGTATCAGAGCCTAAGAATTCTTTCGAAGGCTCGGTTTCGGTATCAAAGAAAGAAGATCAAAGAAGTTCTTGCTAGCAAAAAGGTTGATTTTATCAATTTGATTTATATTGGTTTCATAATTATGTGTTTTATTACTAATCAATTCGTTCTGTGCAGCAATGTTTTGTTGATTCAGTTATGATTATCAATGTTCTTCGTTCAAAATCTAAATAAAAAATCTGTTTTTATCCGATTTCATTGAAAGCCAAAAGTTTTTGTTTAAATCAAGGAGATTGTTTGACTATCTCCTTAAAAGTTTTTAAATTCTCCTTAAATCTTGGAAAGTTTGTTGCTAACTTTATGCAGGTTTCCATATTCAAGGAGTGTTCGACATCCTCATCTGTGTTCGACGTCTTCATCTGAGTTCGACATCCATCTGAGTTCGACATTAGACTGTGTTCGACCCCTGCCTGTGTTCGACCTTGCTCAGTGTTCGACCTTGCTCTGTGTTCGACCTTACTATGTGTTTGACCTTGGCTTGTGTTCGACCTTGGCCTGTGGTCGATACCTGATTGTGTTCGACCTTAGCCTGTGTTCGACCAACTGACTAGTGTTCGGCCTTAGCCTGTGTTCGACCTTAGCCTGTGTTCGACACATACACTGGTGTTCGACCTACTTATTGGACTAAGCTGAATCACAAGTTTTGGACTAGATTTCAACAATTTTGGACTAGATTTGAACCATATAAATTTGCACTAATAAATTTAATTTTTATTTTCAGAAATGAATCAAATTGTTAACCAAACAAATTTGAACGGACTTAATACTGACCAATTACTTGTAGCTGCTCAAGTGGACAAAGCCATGGAATCTGTCATTGGCACACATCAGAAAATACTTGTTCTCCAACTTGGAATGTCTTATTCTGAATGGAAATTCAGGTTCATTCAAGTCATGAAAATAAAAGATGCAAAGTCCCTCAGATCTATCTTGAACGGCCCCTGTGTGATCACTTATGTGGTTAATGAAATAACTGGAGCCACTGCTATCAAACCAAAGAGCATGTATACTAATGAAGATCACGAAAAGACTGATATTGATGAACGAGCAATTGCGTATCTTCATCAAGGACTTTCACCTGAGGTATCGATTGGTGTTCGTGACAATGCTACTGCCAAAGAGCTCTAGGGAGCTCTTGAAAATCTTTATGAGGGAAATGAAGAAATGAAAGAAAGCAGAAGGGAGATGTTGAGCCAGAAGTTTAATGCTTTTAATCACATTCCTGGCGAATCACTCGAAAGCCAGATCCAGCGCTTTGTGGCTTTAGTGAGTGAGATGAAATCAAATGATATGGTGGTAGATAACTCCGTTATGAACAAAAAGCTGCTAAATACTCTTCCAAGGAGTTGGGACTCAAATGTAACACTTATCAAGAGAACCAAAGATTTAGCAAGACTCACTCTTTCTGAAACCATATCCTTGATCAAGTCCTATGACCTCGATGACAGGCAACGTTATATGACTCAGACTGCTAGTTATAATAATGCAATCATTGAAACTCCCATCAATGCTCTCATGTCTCAGCAAGAACCTCTGCGTCCCTCGTTGTACTCTTACCCAGCCAGTGGATCTTCGTACCCACCTATGTTTGCACCTAGTGCATCAAAAGGCTCCAACATGCCTGTTTCCTCAACTGCTACTCCTGCTGGACCTTCCTCACCTGCATCACTTTCTTCATCTGTACCACAGTCAACTGCAAAAATTCCGAAGGAGCTCGAAAGTAACTTAAGTTTTTTTGCGGGTTTTATGAACTGCTACAATGCATTTCTAACTGGTCAACTTACTGCCAAAGATGTTGGAGCATGTAACCTAAACAATGTTAATCAAGATGATATAGAAGAGATGGACTTGACTTGGCAGATAGCTATGGTGGTATTAGAATTAATAATATAACCTAAGTATTAAATTGGACAAGTATGTTACATGGACATCTTTCAACATCCCCACTCAATTTAATACTGCAAATGGGTCAAATAACTCCAATGAACTACACATCTCACTATGAAGATTAGGATACAGTCCTTTAGTAAACACATCTGCAACTTGCTTATTAGAATAAATCTTTAAAGGTTTTACCAATGTTAGGATCTGAGTTTGTGTGTTTTGATTATGTTTAACTAAATATGATAGATATGAAATGAATATAGAATGAAAGTGCAGCGGAATAATAAACTGTTAATCAAAACGAGAGAGTAAATGTTTTCAGATCGAAAGCTTTCATTAATCCAAAAGATTACAATCGTACAGATATTCCCCTCAGCCTGATCACACAGTGTTTGTCTGAGAGAATGTTTGTGTGTGTGATGCAATAGAACAGTACAAGCACTGTTCTATTTATAAAGAGACTCAAAGCACTGATGACCTAGGCTGACGTCACCTAAGACAGTGACCTCTAACAGAATAACAAACATAAACATCTGCCTATTACAAACTACTGTTACATTGAAAGCACTGATATTAAACATCTGTTGAAGATAAACTCTGATGGTCTTGTATCCACTGCTGGAGCCTAAGTGCTGTTGGTTCCAGCAGTGCTTTGGTCTTCAGTACTTGTATCAGCAGTTGTTCTTCATCAGACCTTTGGTCAGCAGTTGTTCTTCATCAGTTGTTTACTCAGCAGTTCTTTGTATCAACAGTTGTTGAGCAGTTGTTTGGATAGAACAGTAGTTAGGGTCAGCAGTCTTTCGGGAGAAGTAAGTTGTAAAGACTGTTTATTCAAGGATCAAATTGATAGCATGTTTTGGCTTTCTAATCATCTGTTCTTCTCCAGGTCAGCAGACCCAACAATCTCCCCCTAGAACAGATGATGCCAAAACTCAGCTTTATTTATTGATCTTTATTCCTCATCAGACTTTCTCTGATTTGACCTTTGAATTGCAATTCAAAGTTCAGAGCAAATAAGTCTTCTTCATCTCTTTCTAGATCCAAATTTAGCAATGTTTGGTGATCTTCTGCACATAGGCTGCAAGCATCATCCATGCTGATCTTCTGAACCCTTCCACCTGACCTGAGCAATGTCAATTCGTGGTTGTCTTTGTTGACTTTCCACTTTAGAATTTTTGAGTCAGTGGATTTGCTGAGATGAACTTTTATTCTTGATGAGTTGGGTGAAGGAGGTCTTCCAATGAGTTCTCTGAGCTTCTCTGTTGTCGGATCAGAGAAATAGTGTATTTGATTGAAGAGCCCTTCTTTGATGAATGTGTCAGCAAACTTTCTTTGATCTTCCTCTGACATCTCCTTCTGCCTCTTGAACTGTCTTCTTGCAGCAGTTGTGAGATCAGAGGTTTCAAGTAAGCTGTCCAGGTTAAAGGTCTGTTGGGGTCTCTTCATCATTGGTTCATCAGTGTAAATTGGTTTCCTTGGAAGGCTGGGATCTTTCTTCCTATTTTCTTCCAGACTTTTGTAAGTTTCAACCAGCCTTAACTCTGACCATCTGGAAACTGACCTCATCTCCCCATAGTTGGCAGCTACAATCTCCTGTCTCATCCTTTTGAATTTCAAGGCTCTGACTGGGTCTCTGCCTTTGCCAATGTTAGGAGTGGAGACTTTAGCTTTGGGGTCTTTGGCCATTTCTTCAATCCTGAGTAGTTCTTCTCTCAAAGCATTTGTAGTCCAACCATTGAACTGCTTTTTGTTTGCTTTGTAAGGCTTGGTTGCCATTATCTGTTCAAGAAGAGATTCCCTTACCTCCTTTTCCAAATCTACACTGAGAGGCATGGAGGACATGGAATTGCTCAGGGTCTTAGCAAAATCTTCAATCCTTCTGAGTTTGCTAAGCTCTGCTGAATGGATGCCCTGAGCAGTCCTGTCATCCTTCCCTTTGCATTTCTCCCTGATGATGGCATCCACCTGCTCACCCTTGTATTTCAGATAAGTATCAATATTGAGGGGAACAGGGAAGTTTGGGAGAGATGGGAAGGATCTTTCAGATGGCTGTTCAGTATTGTAGAAGGATTGTAATTCCCCCTTGAGTAGATCAAGTTCAAGGGGATACTGAACAACCAATGGTGTATGGTTGGTGGTGGTCTATGGGATCTGAACTTGGATGTGTGTGGTGAGAATGATGTGATTGGAATGGCTGTGATGGGAGGAGTGGATTGGGCAGTTGAAATGGTGGTTGGTGATGTGTGTATGTTTTCATCATGTACAACAAAGGTTGATTTTCTCTTCCTTGTGTAAATGATTTTTGGTGATTGTGATTTGGTAGCAGTGGTTGGATTAACATCTGTTGGCCTTTTAGTAGGTCCAACAGATGTTTGGGATTTAGCTGATGATGTATGTTTGGTGGTTGTATGTTCAGGTGTGTTTGTTGGTTTAGGTATGTTTGTTGGTTTGGGTGCAGTGGTTTGGGTAGCAGTGTTTTGAGTAGTTTCAGTGTTTTGGGTGGCAGTGGTTTCAGTAGCAGTGGTTTTATCAACAGAGGTGTTCAACTTAGATGGTGGTTTTCTAACATGCTTGGCAGGTCTTTTCATCCTTTTAGAGGATCCCACATCTTCAGTTTCCCTTTGTTGTTTCTTTTTTAGTTCAATTAATGACTCTGCTTTAACTTCCAAAGTGTCAGTTCTTTTCTGTTTCTCTTGAGCAGCCTTTTCAGCTTCTATGTTTGCAGAGTCATCTACTGCTTTATTCTTCTCATTGGTTTGTTGTGGTGGTTGTTGTGGTGGTGCTGTTGTTGCTTGTTGTTGTTGTGGAGCTTGTTGTTGTGGAGCTGATTTGGTAGACTCTAGTTTCTTGGCAGACTTGGCTTGGCCTTTTTGAGAAGGAGGACAACCAAAAGGATCTAGTTTTGGTAGCCTATCTCTGCCACTCTCCCCCTTTTTGGCATAATCAGCCGTGAAAGCATCATCATTTTCATCCCTGAGGATGGTGGTAGGGGCAGAGCCAGTAGTCTTCAGCAGGTGGTCCTTGATGGCTTTGATATCAGCATGGGTATCTTTGTACCTTGCATCTACCATATTCCTGATCTCAGCCATGTAAGTTTCATGTGTCTGATCAGCCAGTTTTCTGTGAGCTGTGATGATGGGGGAAACTGATTTCCATAACTCACTGGCTATATCAGCTGTGGATGGTTGACTCTTGGAAAGATCTGCAATTGAGCTCAGTATAAGCTTGTCATCAGATTTGATGTCAGCAACAGAGGTTTCAATGACAGAAACTCTGTCCGTCAATTCTTGGTATTTTGACCCATCTCCTAAATTAATAGGATCATCTGAGTCCCTACCAGTGGTAGTTCTACCTGATTCAGGCCTAATAGGTGAATCAGATGCCCCTTTGTCTTGGTACTGGGGACTTCCAACTGTTTTTGGAGACACTATAGTGGCTTCAACAGTTGTTGCCTTCAAGGGAGTCTTAGCTATGTAATCACTGTCCTGATGTGAGACAGTGGTCTCTACATCAGTAGTGGCTGCTCCACTTGAAAACTCACCTAGAGTTTCATTGAACTCAGGTGGTGTAACCTCCTCTTCTGTTTGTGGGATAGCAAATTGTATATTCTCAGGACCAGTCACTTGTTGGAGTATACTCTCAGTGACAGGTGGAAGAAAGGAACTGGTATCTTCCTGAGATTTTCAATTGCTTCAAACAGAGGTTGCATTGTTTGTGGGACATGTGATGGTGAGGGTGGAGGAGTAACAAGAGAATTAGCCCTGGGAGAGGGGCTTGTGAACATTTGGTCAAGTGACTCAAATGTATCATGATGTGTGTCCCCTTGGCTTACAACATGATCCTTTTGAGAGGATTCATGAGGAGTTTGGTCAGGTGGAGGTATGTCCAACTGTTGTGAGGAAGTAACAACAGTGGTTTCAGGTTGCATTTGTTGTGCAACAGAGGTTTCTTCTGGTACCTCAACATCCAGAAGCCTCATTTGTGGTTGAGTGGTGGTTTTTGTGGATAGATGTTTCTTTTTGGAAGTGGCTGGTGTGGGTTTCACAGTACTGGATGTAGTACCATGATCACCAGGAGCAGTGGGCTCACCAACAGAGGTTTTGACAACAGTTGTTGCCTTTGTCCTCTTTGTTTGTGTTTTAGAAACTTTTGACACTTTAGACACTTTTTCTTGGGTGCTTCCACCCAGCATTCTTGTGAAAGTTTCATCAGTTAAGCTTTTCATTTGCATAGCCTCACCCTTTTTGAAAACTTTTTCTGGTAAGACCTTTTGTAAGAGTACACTAAGAATTCTTGGGTAAATAAGAAAAGCATTGTTTGACCCAGACTTGACAGCTTTCACATTTGATACCAAGTCCATGAACAATCCCTGGGAAAGATTGAAGTCAGAGTTTGACAACATGGCATAACCCAGATATTGCATCCTTAATGGGATTTCATTAAAGGATGTGGACTTAGCAGAGACACAAAGAAGAAGAGTATGGAAGAAAAATTTCATGACTGGGGGAAAAAACTTTTTGAAAAGAGTTGATCCAGTCATCTGACCATCATACCCTCTTTCTTGGAACTCAGTGTGAAGCTCTGTTTTAGTAAAGGAATCCTTACCTGCCAGGTCATTCAGTGTGAAGGTTGTGGATATGGTTTCAGGGGTAATGACGATACTGGTTTCTCCAATTTTGGAAATAATGGAAGTAGGCTTTTTGTCTTGTGGTAGAAACTCAGCATTCAACCAAAATTCTTGGAGTGTATCAAGATAAATGGGGGCGTTAGCGGTTAGGATGGGTAAATATTTGGAGTTAAGGAAAATGTCGATGGTGGAATGAAATGGAGTGTTGTCATCTGTTTTTATCAGATAGGGGAGACAATTGTGTGTAGCTTTGGCTTGAAGATCCATTGTAATGGATTTCGAAGGTGAAGATGATAGAAGATTGATGGAGGGTTTGAGAATGAAGAAGGCGGTTATCAGTATTTTGAATACAATGAGACAGTGGAACGTCTGTTGTGGTAAAACAGGGTTTTTATAGGCTCAATGAAACCGCTGATGTGGCCAAACCTCTGCTTATATGAGCAGACGTGGCAATCATCTGATGGATGAAACATCTGGTGGATAACAGCTGTTTTTGGCAAACAACTGATACAAACAGCTGATGGGTCCAACTGTTTTTTTTTTGATATAATATATATATATATATATAAGCGGACAGTTGTTTTATCTGAACAGATGTTCTGAAACAGATTTTTCAACTAACAGTTGTTTTATCTGAACAGATGTTTTGAAACAGACTTTTCAACCAACAGTGGATATGAATGAAACAGTGGTTGTTTTATCTGATCAGATGTTATAAACAGATTTTTCAACCAAACAGCTATTTTAAAAATTTGATTTGCTGAAACATTTTATTAAGATTTATTGAAACTTTATTTGATTAATCCATGTTTAACATACCAATTCTGGAAATCAGATTTGTAAAGGTAGATGTGTCTAAAGATTTTGTTAACACATTTGCCAACTGATCCTCTGTTGGAACATGGTGTAAAGATATCAAACCTTTTTCATAGCTGTCTCTGACAAAATGATGTCTTATGTCAATGTGTTTGGTAGTGGAATGAGAGACTGGATTCTTGATGATATTTTCAGCAGCTTGGCTGTCCAACATGAGTGGAGTCCTAAGTGCAGTTATCCCAAAATCCAGTAGTTGATTTTGAAGCCACATGAGTTGGGCTGTACAGCTTGCTGCAGCAATGTATTCAGCTTCAGCTGTTGAAGTTGAAACAGCTGCCTGCTTTTTGCTTTGCCATGAAACTAAGGCATTCCCTAGAAATTGGCACCCTCCTGAAGTGGTTTTTCTTGTGGTGTGACAGCCAGCAAAGTCACTATCTGAATAACCTGAAAGCTCAATGTTTCCATTAGCAGGATACCAGATACCAAGTGTGGGAGCACCTTTGAGGTATCTGAATATCCTTTTCACAGTAATAAGGTTTGACTTTCTGGGTGAAGCCTGGGATTTGGCACAGACAGAGGTAGCAAACATAATGTCTGGCCTAGATGCAGTTAGGTACAATAAAGACCCAATCATACATCTATAGTGTGTTTGATCAACCAGTTCATCCTTGTCATCAATAGTGAGCAGCTTGACTGTACTCATGGGTGTGCTACATGGCTTACAATCATTCATCTCAAATCTGGTTAATAAGTTCTTTACATATTTGTTTTGGTGAATGAATGTGCCATTTTGCAGTTGTTTCACTTGAAGACCAAGGAAACACTGAAGCTCACCCATGGCACTCATCTCAAACTCTGCTGTCATGAGTTTTCTAAACTCTTCACACATTTGGTTACATGGATCCAAAAATGATGTCATCCACATATATTTGAACAATCATTAGGTGTTTCCCTTTCCATTTAAGAAATAAAGTTTTGTCAATTTTACCTCTTGTAAAGCCAATGGATAAGAGAAATGTGGAGAGAGTTTCATACCAGGCCCTTGGTGCTTGTTTAAGTCCATACAAAGCTTTGTTGAGCTTGTAGACATAGTCAGGATGGAATGTGTCTTCAAAACCAGGTGGCTGACATACATAGACCTCCTCCTGAATTTTGCCATAAAGGAAAGCACATTTGATGTCCATCTGATACACCTTTATGTTGTGGTTGACAGCAAAGGCTAAAAAGAGTCCGATGGCTTCTAGTCTTGCTACAGGAGCAAAAGTCTCATCATAATCTATTCCTTCTTCTTGTCTGAAGCCTTGAACCACAAGCCTGGCTTTATTCTTGACAACAATACCCCTTTCATCAGTCTTGTTTTTGAAGACCCACTTTGTTCCTATAGGACAAACATCCTTAGGAAGTGGTACAAGCTCCCATACTTGTTGTCTTTTGAATTGAAGGAGTTCTTCCTGCATGGCCTCTACCCAACTGTTGTCTTTCAGTGCCTCTTGGTACTTGACAGGTTGTGTTAGGGATAAGAAGCCTGCAAAAAGACAGATATTTGAGGATTTGCTTCTTGTGAGCACACCCTCTCTGATGTTGCCAATGATCTGGTCTGGTGGATGAGCTCTTAAGTAAATAAGATCTCCTTGATATGGAACTATGGCATTTTGAGGTGATGGACAGAGGTTTGGTGGCTCTGTTGGTGTAACATCTGTTGGTACTTCTGTAGTGCCATCAGATGTTTGGAATGGTAATGGAGGAATGGGTCCAAGTGGTGTGAAACTTGACTGACTTTTGTCAACAGATGATTGACTTTTGTCAACAGATGATAGGTCAGTGGTTGTGAGGGGTGAGGCAGTGGTTTGAGGATAAGACTGGCCAACAGTGGTTGACACAGCTGTGGCAGAGTTTTGACAATTGTTTTGAACAGCTGCTTCCTCTGAGGCAGAATAGACTTTGTAGTGACTGGGGATCACAACATCTGTTCTGTAATCTTGCTGTGGAGACTGTGGAATACCTGCATTGTTAGCTTTAACAGTGATATCTTCAAATTTGAATTTATCTAAATCAAATAGTTCAGCAGGGTTTGCAGGGATTTTTAGAGATGAAAGTTCATTGAACTTTACATTCAGAGTTTCTTCTATTGTCTTAGTCCTTGTGTTAAACACTTTGTAGGCCTCTAACAGAATAACCAACATAAACATCTGCCTATTACAAACTACTGTTACATTGAAAGCACTGATATTAAACATCTGTTGAAGATAAACTCTGATGGTCTTGTATCCACTGCTGGAGCCTAAGTGCTGTTGGTTCCAGCAGTGCTTTGGTCTTCAGTACTTGTATCAGCAGTTGTTCTTCATCAGACCTTTGGTCAGCAGTTGTTCTTCATCAGTTGTTTACTCAGCAGTTCTTTGTATCAGCAGTTGTTGAGCAGTTCTTTGGATAGAACAGTAGTTAGGGTCAGCAGTCTTTCGGGAGAAGTAAGTTGTAAAGACTGTTTATTCAAGGATCAAATTGATAGCATGTTTTGGCTTTCTAATCATCTGTTCTTCTCCAGGTCAGCAGACCCAACAACCAATCCTTTAGAAAATTGTTCAGGAAGGAAAAACAATTCCAACTCAAAGTGCTTAGTTCTTTCATGAATGACTGGGTTTGCAGCAATTAAAATTGCAGCATTATTATCACAAAACAGGTCAACAGGTATACCAATTTTAACCCCAACTCAGATAACAAATTTATAAGCCACATAACCTCACAAGTAGTAATAGATAAAGCTCTAAACTCAGCTTCAGCTGAGGATCTAGACACAGTCAACTGTTTTTTACTTTTCCAAGATATCAATTTGTCTCCAAGAAACAGACTATATCCTGTAATTGACTTTCTAGTCTCAAGGCATTTAGCCCAATCTGAGTCTGAGTATGCTCTTAGAATCAAATCTGGGCTTTTCTTTATTAATACTCCTTTCCTAGGAGCACCTTTTAAATACCTTAAGAGCCTTAAAGCTATTTTCATATGGGCTTTTGTGGGCTTATGCATATACTGGCTCAAAAAATGTACAGCATAAGATATATCAGGCCTTGTATGGGCCAAATATATAAATTTGCCAACAAATTTTTGATACCCAGTTATGTTATCTAAAACTTTGTTATTATCTTTTGAAAGAATTGTTAGAACATGATTTTGTTCTATAGGATTGTTAACAAGTTTACTACCAGTTAATCCATACTCAGAAAATAACTCAACGCAATATTTCCTTTGGGACAAGCAAAGACCATTACAACATTTAATCACCTCAATCCCTAAGAAATACTTCAACTCTCCCAGATCTCTTATCATAAATTTAGACCTAAGACTTTCTTTAATTTTATTTATTTCAAGAATGTTATTACTAGTTATCACTATGTCATCTACATACACAAGTAGATAAACAATCACAGAATCAGAAACTTTGTAAAATAAAGAATAATCACACTTGCTTTGATTAAAACATAAGTCAAGTAAAACTTGCACCAGTTTAGAATTCCACATTCTAGGTGATTGTTTCAATCCATATAGGGACTTCGTTAATTTACATACTTTAGTTTCATTCTTAGAAAAATAACCATCAGGAAGACTCATATATACTTCCTCATTTAAATCACCATAAAGGAATGCATTATTTATATCTAATTGATAAAGATCCCAGTTATTTTGAACAGCTAAGGTTAGAATGCATCTAACAATCACAAATTTGACTACTGGAGAGAATGTCTCTTCAAAGTCAACACCCTGTGTCACACCCTCAAATTTCACATGCGGGGTTTTACCGCGAGGCGCGTGACACACGAGGATCCCAGTCAACGATCACAATAAACAAACAACAAACATGCATTCATATATTTTAAAACCAAAACATCATGCTTTGAGCCATAAACCAGCAGCGGAAGCATTTCTTGTTTACAACCAAAAGACATATTATAGTTTACAAAACATTGTTTAATATGCTTCAAAATTCTAGATGTTGTGCAAGACTCCGTGCGCCTAGTCCATTAACCGCTACCTTAGCGACCTGAGAAAACATGCCAAAAATGTCAACATATAATGCCGGTGAGTTCACAGGTTTTCTTTTATAAAAGAGTTGTTATAAGTTTGAAAAGATCATATCCGTTACTACTAGGTTATAAGAACGTTAGCTAGACGTTAAGTGTTTTTACTACTACGGTTGGGAACCCATTACTATACGTGTGTAAGTAGTTGAATCATGCCCAGACGTTTTGGCTATAACCGATGCCTCGGCGAGCCAGTAAAAAGAGACAATATGCACCCGCCCGGCCCCGCCGTCGAGTGGGGTTTGTGAGGCCCAATAGATCTATCCACATTTCCCCCGTTGTGCATTCCCGCACATTCATGGTTTCCCCTGGGACTTTCCATAAAAGCCGCATAGTATAATAAAGTAACCATAGTATAACATGACCTTTAGTGAGTAAGTATGTAGCATGTTTCTCCTCCGAAAGTAAAACAGTTAAAGTGGGGATGTGACACTCACCTTAGTTTGCGTTACTTGAAAATAGTTAAGTAATTATGCTATGATAGCCCCAAATAGCGGCGACCTATCATAAGATGTGTATAAGTATACAGACTAATAACCCGCATGTTAACTAGTTCCCGAATGTCCAGACCATAACCATAAACGTTTGAAAACACCTTTGACTATTGGACCGATCGTACCAGACAAGACTCAACATCCCATTGGAGACCCGACATCTCACGTGTTAGACGAATACAAGACATCATGCAACATATGTAATTAAACACTTAATACGCGCAAGAGTTCACCTAGTCTAGCATAACGCTCAATTAACACATAAATAAGTCCGAACATGTGTTACCAAGTCATAGGACGTATCCCCGGGTTCCTATCATGTTCCTAGGTGTCAAATCATGTTCCGGGACGTCAAAATACGCTTACGACAGCAGTACACGCGATTAGGAAACTAACATGCAATTAGGAAAAGTCAACTGGTGAGTACGGGAATGTCAACAGGCGAGTGGGGGGCTAATCGCCTGATACATCAGGCAATTAGGCTATAATCGACTGATACATCAGGCGATTAGAGCCCTATTTGTCCCCTGTGCTGCTGTCGTGCATTTTCGCCCGTTAAACCCTCCAAATCAGATCTGAAACATGTAAAAACACCCAACATCAAACCCAAACCATTAACCAACCCATTCCAAGCAAAAAAACCCCCCAATTTACCCCTGCTCTAACGGCCTCGGTGTGATTATTTTCAAAAATGGCAAAGTACTAGGTTTCATTAACTATGAAATCTTTCCTTAAATGGTAAAGACCAGATTACACCTCCTACAACTTGCAAATCATCATCTCTATGTTATAATATCATTCTAGTGTGATTCCTAACAACAAACCAGCAATGAATCATATCATAACATCCTAATTCTTCAAGAATCATCCAAATGGGTCAAAATGCATACTTTCATCAAAACACTATAACAATAGCTCAAATCCTTAGATAATCATCCTAATAACTCCTACACATCAGAAGTACATCAATTTCATAGAAACATTCATGTTATAATCACCACAAATCATCATATGCATAAATAATTCACATATAGCAAGTATTATGGTGTAGACTTGTTTTAGAACTCATTTCAAAGGTTTTTAAAGACACATACTTAGCAAAAGAAGTTCTGGACTTTTGGGGAACCAAAACAATAACATTACAAAGGTTTGGGATGAAGAACACACCTTGGATTTTATCAAAGAAATGTGTGTTTGCTTGGAAATGGTGAGTTTTGAAGCAAAACAAGTTCTAGAAGTGTTTTGAGGTGTGTGGGAGGCTTAGGATCTGTTAGGGTTGCACTAAGGGTGTTTGGGGAGTCAAGAGTTGTATTTATAGGTGTTTCTACTTGTCCAAGACACATCAGGCGATTAGGGCCCCAATCGCCCTTATCATCCCCCAATCGCTAGTTAAACTGGCGATTAGGCCACTCATCAGTGCCTAATCGCCTGTAGCATCCGGAAGTGGGTTTTTTGGCGCGTTAAACACTATTTTAACATATATAAGCACGTATTCACATACCGATAAGTCACATAATGATTGCAAACATATTATACATGATAACTAACAAGTTTACATTCGTTCACCAATTCCCGGGACTCGAGACTTGCGTGTGTGCGTTAAACCCGGTGATTCCACGAATCACAAATCCTTGTACACATGGTTATGGACCGACTCCCGATGATCTCGCAGATCATCATAACGACTCCCGATGATTTCCCCAAATCATCGTGACGACTCGACTGACCCAGTTAAGTACGTAATATGCATGACTCGCTAAGGTAGACTTACTAGTTTAGTCAATGTTGCTAACCTGAGTTTGCCGGGTGTCACATCATCCCCCTGTTGAAAGAATTTTCGTCCCGAAAATTGCCCAAAGCCAAAAAGGAAGAGACAAAAGAGAAGAAAAAATTTTCCGGTTGCCACATCATCCCCCTGTTGAAGGGAATCTCGACCCGAGATTCATTCAGCTTCAGCAGAGACATGTCTTGATTCGAACGCGCGTTTAGGAAATAAATGAGGATACTTAGCTTTCATCTGATCCTCTCATTCCCACGTGAACTCCGGTCCACGATTTGAGTTCCAACGAACTTTAACAATGCGAATTTTACTCCGACGAAGGCTACGGATCTTATAATCGAGAATCTCAACTGGTTCTTCCACGATACGCAGACGATCATCCACCTTGATCTCTTCGAGAGGAACAACCAAAGATTCATCCGCCAGACACTTCTTGAGGTTAGAGACATGGAAGACATTATGAACATTACTGAGTTCGGCTGGCATATCAAGCCTGTACGCTACCGGTCCAATCCGTTCCAGAATTGCGAACGGTCCCAAATACCGAGGATTCAATTTGCCACGCTTCCCAAAATGTATAATGCCCTTCCACGGAGATACGTTCAATAAAACCCTGTCGCCAACCTCAAACTCTAAAGGCTTGCGACGACGATTGGCATAGCTCTTTTGACGATCCCGAGCTACTGCCATGCGGTTACAAATTTGCATGATCTTATCGGAAGTCTCGTACACAAGTTCCGGGCCGGTGAGTTGGCTGTCACCCACTTCAGCCCAACAAAGAGGAGACCGACATTTCCGCCCATAAAGAGCCTCGAACGGAGCCACCTTGATACTAGAATGGTAGCTATTGCTGTACGAGAATTCCACCAATGGTAGATGACTATCCCACCCCTTGCCAAAGTCGATCACACATGCCCGAAGCATGTCTTCTAGTGTTTGAATCATCTGCTCACTTTGACCGTCAGTTTGTGGATGATAAGCTGTGCTCATATCTAATTGAGTACCCAAGGCCTTATGCAAGGATTTCCAAAAATTAGAGGCGAACTGAGGGTCACGATCAGAAATAATGGAGACATGCACCCCGTGCCGAGAAACCAGTTCCTTAAGATACAACCGTGCCAAACGCTCAAGGCCATCAGTTTCCTTGATAGCGAGGAAGTGCGCAGACTTTGTCAACCTATCGACAATCACCCAGATCATGTCACAACCACTGGGCGACCTCGGGAGTTTGGTCACAAAGTCCATTGTAATCCGTTCCCACTTCCACTCGGGAATTTCAGGCTGTTGCAGAAGGTCGGACGGCTTTTGATATTCAACCTTGAACTTGGCATAGGTCAAGCACTTGCTTACATATGAAGCTACATCCGCCTTCATGTTCGGCCACCAATAAAGTATCTTTAAGTCTTGATACATCTTATCGGAGCCAGGGTGAATAGAGTACCGGGACTTGTGAGCTTCGTCAAGAACGAGCTCCCGCAAGCCCCCGAATAAAGGGACCCAAATACGTTCAGCGAAATAATGTAGGCCGTCGGACCTGAGTTCAAGATGGCTATCAGCACCATGCATGGTTTCAGCTTTAAGGTTTTCCTCCTTCAAAGCTTCCTGCTGCGCCGAACGGATTCGGTCAGGTAAGCCGGAATGGATAGTGAGCTGAAGAGCTCGAACACGACGAGGTTTAGCAGATTCCTTCCTGCTCAAGGCGTCTGCGACAACATTCGCCTTGCCAGGATGGTATTTAATAGCACACTCGTAATCATTAAGAAGCTCGACCCAGCGACATTGTCGTATGTTCAACACCTTCTGATCAAAAATATGTTGGAGGCTCTTGTGATCGGTTTAAATGGTGCACTTGGTACCGTACAAGTAATGCCTCCAGATCTTTAAAGAAAAGACTACTGCACCCAATTCTAGATCATGGGTGGGGTAGTTTTTCTCATGAACCTTGAGCTGATGAGAAGCATAGGCAAAGACCTTCTCGCGCTACATTAACATAAAACCGAGACCCCGGATAGTAGCGTCACAATAAACCACAAAATTGTCCGAGCAGAGTTTAGCCTTTAGCATCTGAAAGGCTGACTCTTGCGAATCACCCCAGTCGAACTTCTTGTCCTTCTGGGTAAGCGAGGTGAGGGGCTGAGCGATCTTCGAAAATCCCTCGATGAAACGACGATAATAACCTGCAAGACCCAGAAATTGCCGCACCTCAGATGGCGTCTTCGGTGCTTCCCAGTCTTTGATGGCTTCTATCTTAGCTCGATCAACATGAATTCCTTTTTCATTAACCACATGACCAAGGAATTGGACTTCACGCAACCAGAAGCTACACTTAGAGAACTTGGCGTACAACTGTTCCCCCCCTCAAGGGTTCCAAGACAAGACGCAAGTGTTCCCGGTGGTCCACTTTGTTCTTGGAATAGACTAGAATATCGTCAATGAAAACAATCACGAATTTATCAAGATAGGGCTTACAAACACGGTTCATCAAATCCATGAATATGGCGGGCGCATTGGTGAGACCAAAAGACATGACCAAGAATTCGAAATGGCCATAACCAGTTCGAAAAACGGTCTTCGGAATATCAGCTTCTTGGACCCTCAACTGATGGTACCCCGATCTCAAATCAATCTTCGAATAGAAACTAGAACCCTGAAGTTGATCAAATAAATCATCGATGTGAGGAAGAGGATAGCGATTCTTGATGGTGACCTTGTTCAATTCACGGTATTCGATACACATACGCAGGCTTCTGTCTTTCTTCTTGACAAACAAAATAGGGGCTCCCCACGGGGATGAACTAGGTCGGATGAAACCCTTCTTCAACAGCTCCTGCAACTGGTTAGACAACTCCTGCATCTCGGGAGGTGCAAGACGATATGGGGCTCGGGCAATAGGGGCTGCACCTAGAGCAAGTTCAATACCGAATTCGACCTGGCGATAAGGCGGAAGGCCAGGTAAATCTTCAGGAAATACGTCGGGAAAATCAGGAATGACAGGAATATCTTCAATCTTATTCTCTTCCTCTAACGAAACCGAAACCAGTGCCAGAATGGCAAAATACCCCTTTTGAAGATACTTATAAGCTTTCATACACGAAATGATACTCAAAGGGACCCCGCTCTTCTCACCATGCACCAACAGAATTTCTCCATCAGGGAGAGGAAGTCGGATGACTTTATCAAAACAAACGATCTCAGCATGATACAAAGATAACCAATCCATACCCACAACAACATGAAAACTACCCAAGGACACTGGCATAAGGTCAATAGGAAAAGAATAACCCGACAATTCAAGGCGACACTCCCTAAGGACATGCGTCGCTTCAACTTTTTTACCATCAGCCAATTCTATCAAGTACTTAGCCTCTAAAGGTGTAGGTACCCTATCGAGAAATTGACTAAATCCAAGAGATATAAAACTCTTATCGGCACCAGAATCGAATAAAACCAAAGCATAGCGATTATCAAGAAGGAACGTACCGGTAACAGTGTCAGGATCCTGTCGAGCCCCGCTCGAACCAATCACAAAGGCGCGAGCATTCCTGCCTCCGCCCCCGTTGTTTCCATTACCCGATCCATTCTTCCCAGCCTCGCCCTGCTTCAACTTGGGGCATTCACGCTTGTAGTGACCAAGCTCACCACAGTTATAACACCCATGTTTTCCCTGGTTTCCCCAGGAAGCAGCAACTTGAGGGGCAGGGGTAGGTGTAGCAGGTGGGTTCTGATTACCCTGAAGGTTAACCCTACAATCTTTAGCTACGTGCCCGGCCCTGTTGCACCGGCGACCCTGGTTCTTGTCACAACGACCAGTATGATGAAACCAACATTGTTCACACTTCGGCAACTTCCCCTGATAACCCCCCGTTTTCTGCTCAGACGATCATCCCCCAACATCAGACTTCTTCACCTGCTGAAGCTGAGCTGAACTCGAGCCTTTACCCACGCCTTCCCACTTTCGTTTGTTGCTCTCGGGAGCCTTTACAGTAGCGCCTCGGGGAGGCAAGACTCCTTCAGCTACTTTCATATGGTCAGCCTGTGAGCCGACCGAACCACCTCAGAATAAACAATAAGATTACCCGCAGCTACCAATCCCGCGACCTCCGGCACCATACCAGAAATATAGTGCTCAATCCTCCTGTATTCCGGTGTGTGCAAATCCGGGCACAACACCACCAGCTGATTATGTCTTGCTGTGTACGCTTCAATCTCGGACCCCACCATCTTGTGATTCCAGACTTCATGCTCGAGCTTCTGAATCTCATCTCTCGGGCAGTACTCGCTTTTCAAAAGTTGCATGAATTCTGCCTAGGGCATAGCATGGGCTTCCCCAATACCCATGGTCTGGGTGGTGGAGTTCCACCAAGTTAAGGCTTGACCCTCAAGGGTCGCAGAAGCATACTTTACGCGGTCGCCTGCTGGGCAACTGCACATAGAGAACACCGATTCAACCTTCTCCAGCCATCGGAGCAGTCCCACTGCCCCTTCAGTTCCACTAATGTTGTGGTGTTTGCAATCCATGAACTTCTTGTAGGAGCACTAGGGTGGAGGGGGATTGACAGCACCACCTGGAACAGACACATAGGTAAATAACAAGAAAATGTACAGTACCCTGGAACAAGGTAGAATAGGTGGAAATTGACGTACCACCCATGGCATTGTGAGAAGCTTGGAATGAAGCCAAGGCTATGTTCACGTGCTACTGCATCAGATTGTCCATCTCCGCTTGGGTCATATTAACGTTTCCACGACCACTACCGCCACCACGGCCGCCAGCACGACCGCCAGCACGGCCACCTCTGCGACCTCCACGAGCTCCTGACATCTTCTGTCACAATATGAAACAAAAGACTTAGGCATGCCCGTGGTATAACCCATTAGGAATTTCAAGAAACTAGACCGAGTCCAGTTCGGATCCATCCGTTCAAACGCAAAGTCCACTAGGGCTCCCATGCATCCCAGTTTATGATCTCGTGTGCACCCGACATGATAAACTGTTCTACATGGTCCTCCAGGCGTGCTTTAAGTCTGAAGTTCAAGTCACCGAACACTAGCACCCAGTCATGGTATTATCAAAAGTATAAGTATAGGATAGTATGTATAAGAACGAGCGTGTCTATTGGGGCATAGAAGGGAGATGTTCGAATCCCTGGACAGATCTCAAGAGTATGCCGAAGCTACCCCAATGTACACCGCCGTCAAGAAGGTTCAATAATATATCGTTCATCGTCGAATCATAGTAAGGATGGGTTAAGGAATGGAATGATAAAGAGTAAACAGATGATGTAGCATAGAAGATGATGACACCGACACCCCGACAGGTTATAATATTACCCACATGTTAAGACTCGACCATCTATGACCGTCTAGTGTGTGCGACTCGGTTATAGACTAGACTCTACATGCAGTCCTAGTTTACTATAACCATTGGCTCTGATACCAATCTGTCACACCCTCAAACTCCACATGCGGGGTTTTACCACGAGGCGCGTGACACACCAGGATCCCAGTCAACGATCACAATAAACAAACAACAAACATGCATTCATATATTTTAAAACCAAAACATCATGCTTTGAGCCGTAAACCAGCAGCGGAAGCATTTCTTGTTTACAACCAAAAGACATATTATAGTTTACAAAACATTGTTTAATATGCTTCAAAATTCTAGACGCTGTGCAAGACTCCGTGCGCCTAGTCCATTAACCGCTACCTTAGCGACATTAGAAAACACGCCAAAAATGTCAACATATAATGCTGGTGAGTTCACAGGTTTTCTTTTATAAAAGAGTTGTTATAACTTTGAAAAGATCATATCCGTTACTACTAGGTTATAAGAACGTTAGCTAGATATTATGTGTTTTTACTACTACGGTTGGGAACCCATTACTATACGTGTGTAAGTAGTTGAATCATGCCCAGACGTTTTGGCTATAACCGATGCCTCGGCGAGCCAGTAATAAGAGACAATATGCACCCGCCCGGCCCCGCCGTCGAGTGGGGTTTGTGAGGCCCAATAGATCTATCCACATTTCCCCTGTTGTGCATCCCCGCACATTCATGGTTTCCCTTGGGACTTTCCATAAAAGCCGCATAGTATAATAAAGTAACTATAGTATAACATGACCTTTAGTGAGTAAGTATGTAGCATGTTTCTCCCCCGAAAGTAAAACAGATAAAGTGGCGCTGTGACACTCACCTTAGTTTGCGTTACTTGAAAACAGTTAAGTAATTATGCTATGATAGCCCCAAATAGCGGCGACCTATCATAAGATGTGTATAAGTATCCAGACTGATAACCCGCATGTTAACTAGTCCCCGAATGTCCAGACCATAACCATAAACGTTTGAAAACATCTTTGACTGTTAAACCGACCGTACCAGACAAGACTCAACATCCCATTAATGACCCGACATCTCACGTGTTAGACGAATACAAGACATCATGCAACATATGCAATTAAACACTTAATACGCGCAAGAGTTCACCTAGTCTAGCATAATGCTCAATTAACACATAAATAAGTCCGAACAAGTGTTACCAAGTCATTGGACGTATCCCCGGGTTCCTATCATGTTCCTAGGTGTCAAATCATGTTTCGGGACGTCAAAATACTCTTACAACAGCAGTACACGCGATTAGGAAACTAACATGCAATTAGAAAAAGTCAACTGGTGAGTAGGGGAAAGTCAACAGGTGAGTGGGGGGCTAATCACCTGATGCATCAGGCGATTAGAGCCCTATTCGCCCCCTGTGCTGCTGTCGCGCATTTTCGCGCGTTAAACCCTCCAAATCAGATCCGAAACATGTAAAAAAAACCAACATCAAACCCAAACCATTAACCAACCCATTCCAAGCAAAAACCCCCCAATTTACCCCTGCTCTAACGGCCTCGGTGCGATTATTTCCAAAAATGGCAAAGTACTAGGTTTTATTAACTATGAAATCTTTCCTTAAATGGTAAAGACCAGATTACACCTCCTACAACTTGCAAATAATCATCTCTATGTTATAATATCATTCTAGTGTGATTCCTAACAACAAACAAGCAATGAATCATATCATAACATCCTAATTCTTCAAGAATCATCCAAATGGGTAAAAATGCATACTTTCATTAAAACACTAAAACAATAGCTCAAATCCTTAGATAATCATCCTAATAACTCCTACACATTAGAAGTACATCAATTTCATAGAAACATTCATGTTATAATCACTACAAATCATCATATGCATAAATAATTCACATATAGCAAGCATTATGGTGTAGACTTGTTTTAGAACTCATTTCATAGGTTTTTAAAGAAACATACTTAGAAAAACAAGGTCTGGACTTTTGGGGAACCAAAACAATAACATTACAATGGTTTGGGATGAAGAACACACCTTGGATTTTATCAAAGAAAGGTGTGTTAGCTTGGAAATGGTAAGTTTTGAAGCAAAACAAGTTCCAGAAGTGTTTTGAGGTGTGTGGGAGGCTTAGGATTTATTACGGTTGCACTAAGGGTGTTTGGGGAGTCAAGGGTTGTATTTATAGGTGTTTCTACTCGTCCAAGACACATCAGGCAATTAGGGTGCAGATCAGGCGATTAGGGAGTCCTAATCGCATGACTATCAGGCGATTAGGGCCCCAATCGCCCTTATCATCCCCCAATCGCTAGTTAAACTGGCGATTAGGCCACTCACTAGTGCCTAATCGCCTGTAGCATCTGGAAGTGGGTTTCTGGCGCGTTAAACACTAGTTTAACATATATAAGCACGTATTCACATACCGATAAGTCACATAATGATTGCAAACATATAATACATGATAACTAACACGTTTACATTCGTTCACCAATTCCCGGGACTCAAGACTCGCGTGTGTGCAATAAGCCTGGCGATTCTACAAATCGCCAATCCTTGTATACATGGTTATGGACCGACTCCCGATGATTCCCCCAAATCATCGTGACGGCTCGACTGACCCATTTAAGTACGTAATATGCATGACTCGCTAAGGTAGACTTACTAGTTTAGTCAATGTTGCTAACCTGAGTTGGCCGGGTGTCACACCCTGTTTTTTACTGTGCCCTTTTGCAACTTACCTAGCTTTGAATCTTTCTATCTCCACATTATTTTTATATTTTATCTTAAAAATCCATTTGCATCCTACAAGACTTCTATTACAAGGCAAATCAACAAGTTCCCAAGTGTCATTTCCATGTAATGCCTCAATTTCAGCATTCAAAGCAACCACCCAGTTTGGGTCCATGGCTGCTTCATCAAATGACTTGGGTTCTTGTACCTTGTTAAGACTAGTGGCAAAACATTTACAATCTAGACTTAGATTTGCATAGTTAACCATTCTGTCCATACCATACTTAACTTTTCCATCTAACACATAGTCCTTAAGGTTACTAGGCAAGAAAGAACTCCTAGATGATTTCTTAGTACTGGTCTGACCCTCTGTTTGAACACTAGATGATCCCTCAGATCTTAATGTTTTATCAACTCCAGGTGTTACATCCTCTACTCTATCAGACCTGTCCCTAATTGGACTGGGTTGCTGAGACTCAGCCAAGCCATCAGATCCATTGGAACTAGTCTCTGATTGCAGAGACCCATGTGTCACTTGATCATGTTGTTCTTGACCTTTTGTCTCATCATAGGGACCTTGAGGCTGCTCAGTGTCATTGTTTTCATACCAATAAAAAAAATTCAAATTATTAATTTCTGAAAACTGATTATCATCAAACAGTTTAAAAATATTGTTTTCTTTGAAAGGAAATATTTGTTCATAGAACTTTACATCTCTAGAGTAATACTCAATTTTACTATCTAAACTGAACACCTTATATCCCTTTTTTTCTGTTGAATAACCAAGAAAAACACATTTTTCTGATCTACTGTTAAGTTTATCAGATTCATTTAATATGGTACAGAAACAAAGACACCCAAACAGTCTTAAGTGGTCAAGAAAAGTTTCAAAACCATGTACTACCTCATATGGAGTCTTTCCACCTAGTACTGATGTAGGAGTTCTATTTATTAGATAAGAAGCAGTTAGGACACAATCTGACCAATACTTAACAAGAACACCACTTTGAAACATTAAAGCCCTAGCCACATTAAGTAAGTGCCTATGTTTTCTTTCCACAACTCCATTTTATTGTGGAGTGTAAGTGCAAGTAGTTTGATGAATTATTCCGTTTTGTCTACACAAGTTGTTCATTGGACTATTTACAAATTCAGTCCCATTGTCACTTCATAAAATTTTAACCTTTTGTGAAAATTGGGTCTCAATTATGTTAAAAAAATCTTGTATATTTTCAAAAACTTATGTTTTTGTTTTCATTAAACAAATCCAGACAGCTCTGGAATAATCATCCACAATGGTTAAGAAATATTTATATCCCTCTTTACTATTAACCTTATAAGGACCCCACACATCAATGTGAACCAATTCACCTATGTTTTTAGTCTTGTGTTCACTTAAAGGGAATGGTTCCTGTGTTGTTTTGCCTTATGGCAGACCTCACAAGGAACATCATCATCTATATTCCCTAAGACTGTCTTTAAACATTTTTATAGCTTGACTAGATGGGTGACCTAACCTAGCATGCCATAGACTAGTTTGCACAGAACTATTAAAATACACCTGATTCACAACAAAGGACCCTCCATAATAGTACAAACCATTCACTTGATTACCAGTCATCAGGACTTTCCTTGTGATTAAGTCCTGAATATAACATTTGTGTTCATCAAAACCAATGTCTAGTTAATTGTCCTTAACTAACTTATGGACAGAAATCAAATTGACACAATAGTCTGGAACAACAAACACATCCTTATGAATAACCTTACTAGCCAATTTTAAATTTCCTATTTTACTGACCAATGCATCCGTCCCATTATGATGTTTAACTCTGATATTAAGACTAGTAAAATCTATATAGTTAGTTAGACAATTGTCATTATTCACCATGTGTTGACTTGCCCCAGAATCAGTTATCCAGCCCATACATCTTTTCCCAAAAAAAAACAAAATACTGGTTTATAAAAAGAGTTAGCACAAAAATACCAAGTATTACTACCTTTCACATTGCAGCTTTGCACATTATCAGTGGACTTATTACTTAACAAACTCAGTAACCTGTTAATTTGATCACTAGATAAAGAGTTAACAGTTACATCTGAACTACCTATGGAACTTTGATTTGCAACTGCTTTCTTGCTTTGCCCTCCCTTTTGTCTCATCCAGGAAGGATACCCTATGATTTCAAAACATTTATCAACTGTATGTCCAATTTTATTACATTGTGAACACTTAAGGTTTTGTTTTGAATCCTTATTATTTTGTTTGAACTCAGGAAGTTGATTTGGTTTTGAAAATAAAGCCATTGGATGCCCCTTTTTTGAAACATTACTAGAGTTTCTATGAGATTCTTCTCTAGAAACCATAGAAAATGCCTCTTTAACAGTAGGCAACACTTCTTTGATTAAAAGACTTGTTCTAACACTATGATAAACACTGTCTAATCCCATTAAGAATTGCATTAATTTTATCATATTGTTAAAATTATTAAATTCCCTAGCAGCATTGCAAGTACAAGAAGGCAGTTCCAAAATTTGATCAAGTTGCCTCCATATTATATTCAATTTATGATAGTACTCAGAAACAGTTAAACTATTTTAGCTAAAAGACTTGATCTTCTGATATAGATCAAATACAACAGACCCATCTATCTTATCATAAATCTCTTTTAGTTCTAACCAGACATCACTGGCAAATTTAGAAAAAAACATGACCCGTATATAACTCCTCACTTATAGAATTTAAAATCCATGTTAAAACAATAGAATTACATCTGTCCCATTGCCTAGCCAACACATCATCAGTTACAGACCTAACACACGTTTTATCTATAAACCCCCACTTATTCTTAACTTGTAAAGCTAATTGAAGTAAGTTAGCCCATACGTTGTAATTATCAGTACCTTTTAATTTGACAGTTATAATACTCAAATTTGCAGAGTCACTAGGGTGTAGATAATGTGGGTCACTAGCATCAAGTTTGCTAATAAGTGTCACATTTGGTCCCTCAGGTCCAGGAATTGGATCCACAATAGGACCAAGGTTAGGGTCAACATGACCCTGATCAGCAGCCGTATCAATCAATAACTAAACAAAAACACTTAATCAAAAAATACACAAGAAGCGAAGCTGTGTAGGTGTCCAGATTCATGGTTCGTCACTCAAAGGGTGCCAGGACAAGTCCTTACACAGGAGCTTCAACCCTAAATCTAACACACACACACACTGAAGACCAAACAGTAATTATAACAACCAAAAAACACAGAGATCACAACAAGCAACACACACGAAAAGCCCAATACCGGTCCACCTAACCCGGTCAGTGGCAATCTAGACACGGAAAAACAATAACTCACAATAAAGGAAAGATCAAACAAGATTAAACCCAAGTTAGGGTTTCTCCAAGTCTGTGTTCTTTGATTGGGAACAACAGACAGCAGGCTAGGGTTTTTACGACCCCTAGCACATCGACTTCTAACCTCCTTCAACAGTCTCCAAACCCTAATTAGGGTTGCAGAACCAAGGAATCAACGATGATAGCGTTCTAATATACAAATCTTGTAAGTCAGCGGATCTATATCAAGAACCCTATTTCACAGCGGAATCAACCCAAGAATATCCCAAAAATCTTGGTCGCCGGAGCTTCTACAGCTCTGATAACATGTTACAAAACATGGAATCACAAGAAAAATACTTTTATTGAATCAATCCTAACCCAAGACTGTTTACACCCTGAATACAAACACAAGAATCAAACTAAACAATTTGACAAACAAAGAACCCTAGCTTTACATACACTTAGAGATTATCAACCTGATAATCTCTATAAACTTCTATGATCTAACCCTCTAGAATAGATTCAAGGTGAATCTAGACTACAACCCTAATCAAGATTAAGAGAAAATATCAAAAGACTCTGGAAAGCTATACGAATGATATGTTGGGAGTGTTAAACTTGTAATCAGGAGAAGATATGGCTTTTTATAGGGCAAGGATAGGTTTGGGAAGAAACACACCCAAACCAATATCAGGCATTCGATCTAAACGATAAAACACAAGTGTATAAGATCCAAGCCGTTCATATAGCCTTGTAGATAGCTTAATAGGATTGCCAGCGTGGCACCTCACTTAGACGACTGGGCCAAAGCCAATGGGCCGGGCCAACTTTAATAATCTTCTTTAAACGTCCTGAGCTCAACCTTCTTTCCATCTGGGCTCAATCTTCGAACACTCCTTTGGGCCATCTATCTATCTATCTATCTATCTATCTATCTATCTATCTATCTGAACTTCTACTCCTGGTGAATTTCTACTCCTGGACTTGGACATCACCAACAATATTCAACATGCAAAATAAAAACACCAATATTAGAATTAATAATATAACCTAAGTATTAAATTGGACAAGTATGTTACCTGGACATCTTTCAACATTAGACAAGAAAACTTTATATAATGAAAGTATTGTAAATAAACATTTCTTATTAATGAACCAAGTTATGTACTGATTACAAATACGGTACAAATAAGGAAATGAACAGAATAGCGTCAGTACTAGATATAATATAATATAAAGTTCCGAATATATACCATTGTAGCATTGTGAAACACTTCTTTTATTAATAGTTAGATTATGTGTTGTGGCCTAAGCAGACAATATCGTTGGGATATCAGTTATCGGATCTTGGCCGATATTATCGATGGTATTTACCGATATACCGCCGATATTTTTAATTCTCAAATATCGGTCATAGCGTCGTATTTCTAGATTTTGTTTTAACTAAAAGCCCTCAAAAATCATCTTTTAAAATAAGCCCATAAACATTAAGAGCCCAATTGCTCAAATCATAGTCCAGTGTTGTGAGATAAGCAGTTTCAGTGAATAGTGCAATTATTTGGTTTTTCAAGTTTCAATTTCATGTTTTAACCCATTTAGTTATGTTTTCTTTTGATATGTTGTTTGTTTGTGTATTTTAATTGGGGGGGGGGGGTGAACTCGTACAATATAGTGTTTGTTTGTGTATTTTAATGGGGTTTTTTTATAAAGTGGTTGTTAATTGAATATTATATGTTTTAAAATTTGTTTGTGTATTTTAATATATTTAATTTTTTATAATATAATGTTTTTTATTTTGTTTATTAATGTTAAAAAATGGACAAAACCATCGCTCACTTTGAGCCACAACGGGATCAAGTGAGCATGATTAACACTTTAGCCAGTGCCACGTCAGCGCTTAGTTTTCCTTTTTTAATAGGATAAAGTCTTGACTCACCTCTAGCAACAAACACATAGTCTTATTAATAAAATCATTGTTTGGTGTTGTGAGAAAAACAGTTTCAGTGAATAGTGCAATTATTTGGTTTTTCATGTTTCAATTTCATGTTTTAACCCATTTAGTTGTGTTCATAGTTCGGTGTTGTGAGATAAACAGTTTCAGTGAATAGTGCAATTATTTGGTTATTCATGTTTCAATTTCATGTTTTAACCCATTTAGTTGTGTTTTCTTTTGATATAGTGTCTGTTTGTGTATTTTAATGGGGGGGGGGGGTGTGAATTCGTATAATATAGTGTTTGTTTGTGTATTTTAATGGGTTTTTTTTTATAAAGTGGTTGTTAATTGAATATTATTTGTTTTAAAATTTGTTTGTGTATTTTAATATATTTAATTTTTTGTAATATAATGTTTTCTATTTTGTTTATTAATGTTAAAAAATGGATAAAACCATCGCTCACTTTGAGCCACAACGGGATCAAGTGAGCATGATTGACACTTTAGCCAGTGCCATGTCAGCGCTTAGTTTTCTTTTTTTAATAGGATAAAGTTTTGACTCACCTCTAGCAACAAAACACATAGTCTTATTAATAAAATCATAGTTCGGTGTTGTGAGATAAACAGTTTCAGTGAATAGTGCAATTATTTTGTTTTTCAAGTTTCAATTTCATGTTTTAACCCATTTAGTTATGTTTTCTTTTGATAAATTACATCTTTAACTTTTTTATAAAAACTGAATACATATTTTTGTTTAATAGTTTTCTCGACATTCCGATAATTCTTTTGTAATTGTAGGTTATATAATGTTAGTACCGTGTCGATACGCTTACAAACCGAATCGATTGCAAGCAAACAACATCAATACCAGTATCGGTATTATCGAACCGCTACCAATATTCACGTTTTTGATGTATCACGGCCCTTTTTTTGTTTTTCTCTTTCGATTGTTATATCGAGTGCCGGGACCGTAATGAACGAACTAATACCTAATAAATTCTCACCATGTAGCGCAAAAATCCCACTTGTATGTATTACGTAAGAACTATTAGGAAAGAAAATAAGAGTTTTTTGCAAGGCCGACTCAACGTTTTCGGAGGCCTAAAGCAAACTAAAATGTTAGGGCCTTTTTGAAAAAAAAAATAAAAAATGTGTTATACAAACCCTCCTCCTTTACCCGGGCTTGAGACCGACAATAATAAACAAAAAAGTTTATAGTTGGCGGAGTTAATTTTTTTTTTATGTTATACATTGTGTGAAAATATGTTTAGACAAAATTTACTTTTCTTGCTTTACTTGATGCAAATTGTGTGATTAAGTATTCATAATCAATTTCATTTAAAAAAAAAATCATTTTCAATTGATAAAATAGCTAAACCGTTTAATCATTATGGTAATATTGTAGATCTTAAGTAATTTTTAATTAGTTTTAATTTTGAAAAGCTACGTTTAGCAGAAGCAACAGTTACTGGAACAGTTAACACAACTCTATAGGCAATATATGCATTTGGAAAAGATTTCAAGTTTTTAATATAATTTAGTACATTAACAAGCGTGTGAGATTCTATATGTATAACTAGCTGATTACCTCGGGAAGGTCCCGGGGTTAAAAAATTTAATGTTACTTAATAAAAAATGATAAAACAAGAAAACCGGGTTAAAACATCATTAAGATACGGACCTTGATCGGTTTTATCTGCTTGTACACATGAATCACCATGCGTCTTCTGATATTTATCCATCACCTAATCAACATGTGCATAACAAATTTATTGTATGACCAATTAAAGAGCATGTAAAACCATTTAATTGGTGTTAAAACTTAAAATACAATCTATTATATACATGACATGACATTTCTTAAGGCAACCTGTATTAGAAAGCCTACAATTTTCCACATTGTAATAATTATATAGCAATCAAAATCAGTACCTTAGCTATCCATTGTGTTGATAACTTAACATTTATACAATATTATATCATGTCAGACGTTGGACGATTTCGCATGATAGCCTACATGTTATAAAGAGCATATAAAACCATTTAACTGGTGTTAAAACTTAAAATACAATCTATTATATTCATGACACGACCGTAAAGGTAAAAGAAAAAAGGAAAAATAATAGAGAGGTGATTGATATGAGAGAGACGTACAGGCACATTCGGGGGGGGGGGGGGGGGGGGGAGTTGAGGTCTCCATTAAATGCCACCTCATCAATATTATATCATCATGTACACGTAATTCAAAATAACATTTATAATTAATGATGACATTCAAAAGAAAACCACTTATGTTGGTTTGTAAAGAAAACCACATACGTTTTTTATTTCTACATTTTAATTTAGATTAATAATTCTTTTATTAATCTACATATAAACTACTTTCAATAATGAAGGTAGAAGAAAAAAGTAAAAACTCTTTGAAAAATATTTACGACTTACTTGTTGATCAAAGTAGCATAAGCAGATTTGAGAGACTTGTTAAGAATGAATGCTTTGATGTTAATGTAATCATATATTTGTAATGGCTAGTCAAGAAATTTATATTCAATTAATTGGTAAAGTAAATCTTTTTTAAAACTACTATAAACAAATATATGTTTACATTTTTTTATGTTAATCCGTGTGTGTGTATATATATATATATATATATATATATATATACAGGGTAAGGTTCCTGTAGGAAAATGTGTTTTTGTAGGAAGTGTAGGAAGTGTTTTTGGCCCTTAGATCTAGAAATAGATGGTTAAGATTAAACCATTAGTTTTAATTAAATTCAACTTAATTATTGTAAAAGATGGGGTTAAATCTGTCCAATTAGTATTTTATTTGAGGGTAAATTTGGTATTGTTTTATATTTAATTAAGTAAAGTCTATAACTCCTCCACCATCTTAGCTAATCTATCTCTCTCTCTCTCTCTTTCTAATATTCTGTTATAAAAATGTGTTTTTATAGATGTTTATAAAACACTTTATTGTTATATGAGAAGAGTTTTTTGTATTCTTGGTTTCTGGTATAAGAAGTGTTTTAATGTTATACACTTGTAACGTAAGAAGTGTTTTATTTCTGATATGTATTCTTTGTTTCTTTTATACAAAAGTGTTTTTATAGATGTTTGTAAAACACTTTATTGTTATATGAGAAGAGTTTTTGTATTCTTGGTTTCTGATATGAGAAGTGTTTTTAATGTTAAACATTTGTAACGTAAGAAGTGTTTTAATGTTATACACTTGTAACGTAAGAAGTGTTTTATTTCTGATATGTATTCTTGGTTTCTTTTATACAAAAGTGTTTTTATAGATGTTTATAAGACACTTTATTGTTATATGAGAAGAGTTTTTGTTTCTTGGTTTCTGGTATGAAAAGTGTTTTTAATGTTATACACTTGTAACATAAGATAGAGTGCTAATATTATGGGGGTTACTTAATTTAAAAATTGATAATAAAGACTTAAAAGCCCTTAATCTCTAATTTTAATCCAATGGCTATTAATCTTTCCTACACTTCTCACACAAATCACATTTCATATAATATATATATATATATATATATAGGGGAGGGTTATCTTGAGAACATGAAATTTTGTGAGAACTCTAGGAACCAATTTCATCCATAGATCATCCTCAATCAAGGGCTAGGATTAAATGAGGGCTTAAATGAGAAGGGTGCCATCAAATAAAAATCAAAAGGGCAACATAGTAAAATTACACTTCAAACACCTAAATCGTGTCTTACAAAATTCACCTTCTTCATCAGGAATTTAAATCCTAAATCCACTCTCTTCATCAAGAAATCTACCTACAAATCAATAACGAAGGTTTTTAAAGAAGGAATAGGAAGAATGATCGACAATCCAACCAGTCTGGAATGTAAAGAGGTCGTCGAGCCTATTTTTCGTGACTTGGTATGATTTTTATTTCATTTACTGATTTTAGTTAATCTATGACTTTCTAGTTCTAGTTAATGTGACACCCGGCAAACTCAGGTTAGTAATATTGACTAAACTAGTAAGTCTACCTTAGCGAGTCATACCTATTACGTACTTAACTGGGTCAGTCAAGTCGTTACGATGATTCTGGGAATCATCGGGAGTCGTTACGATGATCCGTGGGATCATCGAGAGTCGGACCATAACCATGGGTACAAGGATTGGTGATTCTTGGAATCACCGGATTTAACGCACACACACAAGTCTCGAGTCCCGGGAATTGGTGAACGGATGTAAACGTGTTAGTTATCATGCATTATGTGTTTGTAGTCATTATGTGACTTGTCGGTATTTGAATACGTGTTTATATGTGTTAAAATTGTGTTTAATGCGCCAAAAACCCAATCAGGAACCCTACAGGCGATTAGGAACCAGGGGGGCTCCTAATCGCCATTTCTATAGGCGATTGGGGATATTTAATGGCGATTGGATCTTCTAATCGCCAGTATATAGGCGATTAGAGCTTCTAATCGCCAGTATACAGGCGATTAGAGCTTCTAATCACCTGGTCTGATCTCCTACTCGCCTTATCTGCTATGCACGAGTCAAAACACCTATAAATACAACCCTTGACTCCCCAAAAACCCTTAGTGCAACCCTAACAGATCCTAAGCCCCCCACACACCTCAAAACACTTCTGGAACTTGTTTTACTTCAAAACTCACCATTTCCAAGCTAACACACCTTTCTTTGATAAAATCCAAGGTGTGTTCTTCATCCCAAACCATTGTAATGTTATTGTTTTGGTTCCCCAAAAGTCCAGACCTTGTTTTTCTAAGTATGTTTCTTTAAAAACCTTTGAAATGAGTTCTAAAACAAGTCTACACCATAATGCTTGCTATATGTGAATTATTTATGCATATGATGATTTGTGGTGATTATAACATGAATGTTTCTATGAAATTGATGTACTTCTAATGTGTAGGAGTTATTAGGATGATTATCTAAGGATTTGAGCTATTGTTTTAGTGTTTTAATGAAAGTATGCATTTTTACCCATTTGGATGATTCTTGAAGAATTAGGATGTTATGATATGATTCATTGCTTGTTTATTGTTAGGAATCATACTAGAATGATGTTATAACATAGAGATGATAATTTACAAGTTGTAGGAGGTGTAATCTGGTCTTTACCATTTAAGGAAAGATTTCATAGTTAATGAAACCTAGTACTTTGCCATTTTTGGAAATAATCGCACCGAGGCCGTTAGAGCAGAGATAAATTGGGGGTTTTTGCATGGAATGGGTTGGTAAATGGTTTAGGTTTGATATTGGGTGTTTTTACATGTTTTGGATCTGATTTGGAGGGTTTAACGCGCGAAAATGCGTGACAGCAGCCCTAGGGGCGATTAGGGTGCTAATCGCCTGACACATCAGGCGATTACAGCCCAATCGCCTGATGCATCAGGCGATTAGACCCCTACTCGCCTGTTGACTTCTTCTACTCACCAGTTGACTTTTCCTAATTGCATGTTAGTTTCCTAATCGCGTGTACTGCTGTCGTAAGCGTATTTTGACATCCCGGAACATGATTTGACACCTAAGAACATGATAGGAACCCCGGGATACACCCAATGACTTAGTAACACGTGTTCGGACTTGTTTATGCGTTAATTTAACATTATGCTAGACTAGGTGAACTCTTGCGCGTATTAAGTGTTTAATTGCATATGTTGCATGATGTCTTGGATTTGCCTAACAAGTGAGATGTCGGGTCACCAATGGGATGTCGGGTCTTGTCTGGTACGGTCGGTTTAACAGTCAAAGGTGTTTTCAAACGTTTATGGTTATGGTCTGGACATTCGGGGACTAGTTAACCTACGGGTTATTAGTTCGGATACTTATGCACATTTTATGATAGGTCGTCGCTATTTGGGGCTATCATAGAATAATTACTTAACCGTTTTCAAGTAACGCAATCCAAGGTGAGTGTCACAGCCCCACTTTTACTGTTTTACTTTCGGGGGAGAAACATGCTACATACTTACTTATTAAAAGTCATGTTATACTATGGTTACTTTATTATACTATGCGGCTTTTACGGAAGTCCAAGGGGAAACCATGAATGTGTGGGAATGCACAACGAGGGAAATGTGGATAGATCTACTGGGCCTCACAAACCCCACTCGACGGCGGGGCCGGGCGGGTGCATAATGTCTCTTATTACTGGCTCGCCGAGGCATCGGTTATAGCCAAAACGTCTGGGCATGATTCAACAACTTACACACGTATAGTAATGGGTTCCCAACCGTAGTAGTAAACAAACACTTAACGTCTAGCTAACGTTCTTATAACCTAGTAGTAACGGATATGATCTTTTCAAACTTGTAACAACTCTTTTATAAAAGAAAACCTGTGAACTCACCAGCATTATATGTTGACATTTTTGGCATGTTTTCTCAGGTCGCTAAGGTAGCAGTTAATGGACTAGGCGCACGGAGTCATGCACAGCGTCTAGAATTTTGAAGCATATTAAACGATGTTTTGTAAACTATAATATGTCTTTTGGTTGTAAACAAGAAATGCTTCCTCTGCTGGTTTACGGCTCAAAGCATGATGTTTTTGTTTTAAAATATATATATATGAATGCATGTTTGTTGTTTGTTGTGATCGTTGATTGGGATCCTGGTGTGTCACGCGCCTCGCGGTAAAACCCCGCACGTGCAATTTGAGGGTGTGACAGTTAATGTTAATCAGTAACAGGAAAGTTGATTTTGAATGGTGATTGTTGACCAATCTTGTGTTCACTAGAAACAATAGGGTTACAGTAGAGAGATTGAATTTGTTTAAATAAGGTTTTACGACTATTAGGGCTTTAGGGTAATTTGAATGTTTGTTTGAAATTTTGTGATAAACTAATAGGATAATGATTTTATCATGAATTATTTTTTAGTAGCATAAGTTGCAGTTTATATGTCAACATTAATAACAAATAAGGATATGAAAATTATTGATATTAGTTATGTTTGAAACATGATATGTTTGATAACTAAGTCGATGGTTTGGTTCAGTTGTGAGAATCCGGTTAGGAACCGAATTCATGGATCGAATACACATAAACAACTCTATTTCAGACGGGAGATTCGAGACGAGACAGAAATACACGATAACAACGTCATCACAGATTTGTATTACTACAGAAACGGTTACAGACACTGTCATCAGTAGGATAAACGTCTATCTCGTGGCAGGGGGAGGTCGGGCATAACCTCCCCCTTAAGAGCATTCAAAGTACCAACTCAAATCACCAAAATGAACAATAACACATGAGATTGCTATTTATAGTCCAATACACCAGTTCCACGTTCGCCCCTTTATGATGGTCGAATGTGGAGTATTTCCACATTCGCCCATTTGTGATGGTCGAATGTGGAAAACTTCCACATTCGCCCAGTGTATATTGGTCGAACTTGGCTCAGTGTATTGTCCTATATTTACAAATGCGTCAGATCCATAAAATGCCCTTATGGATCACCACAATCTCATGTAACACTATACTAAGACTCAACCCTAGTCTTATTCGACAGTGACGTCCACAGAAAGTGCATCAACAATCTCCCACTTGGACGTTGCTGGCGAATCCACAAATCTCTTGCACATCAACACATTCTCCTCTTTGAAAATTCCTAGCATCTTCAGTCAATAATTGTTGAAATATCAGACACATTGTTACATCAACAATCTCCCCCTTGACTGATGCTTCACCAAGTTTCTCTGAGATCCCGTATGATAAATCAATCATGTTCTTAAGTAACTTCATCTGTTCAACAGAATACAAGCCGTAGACGAGTGAAACAAGCAATCAGAAGCTTTCATCAGGAACTATCAGTACTAATTGAAGGACTTGAAATGCTTCAGAAACTGAAGTTTTCGGCGGGGCCAACAATATCTACCAATAGCTCTTGAAAATCTTCAGGATTGTGATCTTGAAACTTTCGTTGAACCTACGTGCCACATGACTCCTACTAGGATACCTCATTACTTTCAGAACATTGAAATCTCAAACTTGATTTCCTTCTTTATAACAACTCCTTAGAACAAGTTCCTTCAAACACACAGGAACTGGGTTGACTGTTCTCATCATGCGGAATAAAATCTGTCTATTTTCTGGCCCATAATAGTCATTTGAATCTGATTATCATACTGTTGATTCTCATGACTACCCCACAATAAAACTGTTTCATCATCATCAATTCTTCAACAAGTTTGGGTAAACCTCATCACCATTCTTCCGAAAATCTTCAAAAATTGCCTTTCGAAATTTTTTTAGGCCTTAAATTCTACATTCGCCCCTGGGAACTCCACTTTCGCCCAAAATAGAGACTCGAATGTAGAATATGAATAATACTTTTCACTTTCGCCCATTTACACTCACGTTCGTCCACTTTCTATCCACCTTCGCCCGCCCGATGAACCGAAGGTGAAATAGACACCCGAAAGTGAAAATCCTCATAACAAAATTCCAGGTTCGCCCAAAACATGCTACATTCGCCCAGTAGAATTCCACATTCGCCCAGTGGAATTCCACTTTCGCCCGCCCGACTTTATGAAGGGGCGAATGTGCAGACTGGTCATGTTCTTGTTCAATATTTTCTTCAAATCAGTCCATAATCACTCTAATTCTTTGAATTTGATGATGAAACTTGTACAGAAAGGTGCGGAAATGAAAACCTAACCTTCGATTTAACAAAAACATGGTGAAATCACATGTTTTTGGGTTCAATTAAGAATCTAAGGTTTCTAGGGTTTCAACCTTTCAATCAAAATCTGAACTTTAAAATATATATATATGAATGCATGTTTGTTGTTTGTTGTGATCGTTGATTGGGATCCTGGTGTGTCACGCGCCTCGCGGTAAAACCCCGCACGTGCAATTTGAGGGTGTGACAGTTAATGTTAATCAGTAACAGGAAAGTTGATTTTGAATGGTGATTGTTGACCAATCTTGTGTTCACTAGAAACAATAGGGTTACAGTAGAGAGATTGAATTTGTTTAAATAAGGTTTTACGACTATTAGGGCTTTAGGGTAATTTGAATGTTTGTTTGAAATTTTGTGATAAACTAATAGGATAATGATTTTATCATGAATTATTTTTTAGTAGCATAAGTTGCAGTTTATATGTCAACATTAATAACAAATAAGGATATGAAAATTATTGATATTAGTTATGTTTGAAACATGATATGTTTGATAACTAAGTCGATGGTTTGGTTCAGTTGTGAGAATCCGGTTAGGAACCGAATTCATGGATCGAATACACATAAACAACTCTATTTCAGACGGGAGATTCGAGACGAGACAGAAATACACGATAACAACGTCATCACAGATTTGTATTACTACAGAAACGGTTACAGACACTGTCATCAGTAGGATAAACGTCTATCTCGTGGCAGGGGGAGGTCGGGCATAACCTCCCCCTTGAGAGCATTCAAAGTACCAACTCAAATCACCAAAATGAACAATAACACATGAGATTGCTATTTATAGTCCAATACACCAGTTCCACGTTCGCCCCTTTATGATGGTCGAATGTGGAGTATTTCCACATTCGCCCATTTGTGATGGTCGAATGTGGAAAACTTCCACATTCGCCCAGTGTATATTGGTCGAACTTGGCTCAGTGTATTGTCCTATATTTACAAATGCGTCAGATCCATAAAATGCCCTTATGGATCACCACAATCTCATGTAACACTATACTAAGACTCAACCCTAGTCTTATTCGACAGTGACGTCCACAGAAAGTGCATCAACAAGTTGGAAGGGACTCTTTGGTTGGTAATTTCACTGATGATGTGTTGTTTCTTGTGGATACTAGAGTATCTTGGTTCGTGCGGTTGTTCGTGAATCTGATGCACACTTGATATTGAGTGAAATGCGGTCATAAAAACTCCATGGAAGAGTCGAAAGAAGGTATATGATAACAGATAATTTTATAACTCACCGTATGGTTTTATACATGTGTAAAGCATAATGGTGAAAAAAATTAAGCATAGATGTGAATGTTTACACATGTGTAAATCATGACAATTAAAAAAAAGTAGACACATATATGAAGGTTTACTCATGTAAATCATAATAGTTAAATAAAATAAACGCAGATATGAAAGATTACACATATGTATATCTTAATATTTAAAAACAAATAAGCACGAATATAAAGGTTTACACATGTGTAAATCATAATGGTTAAAAAAAATAAGTAGATTTGAAGGTTTACACATGTGTAAATTATAACAGTTAAAGAAATAAGCATGGTTTACACATGTGTAAATCATAACATCTTTAAAAAGAATAAACATAAGCATAAGTATGAAGGTTTATATATTTGGTAATTATAATAGTTAAAATCTAGATGACAATGTTAACATGTTTCAAACATCTAGCAGATATAAAGACAGGTGAAGAACTGGGCATGTGGCTTTAATATGGAGAAAAATATACGACGTAAAGTAATAGATCTACCGAGAAAGGAATAGGCGAGAAGATTGTTTTATCTTCACCAAGAAAGTGTGATAACGAAAGCATCGAAGGTTGAGAAAGAATAATATGATAAAAAAATGGTAGATGTTATTAAGAACAATAAATATTGTTTTTCAGTGTATCGTGGTTATCGTAAATCAAGTATTACGATTTGTTATTAATGTTTTAATACTTTTGATATTTAGATAATCATATCTTGATTTAATCCTACTTGTATCGTACATCAAGTATTACGATTTGTTATCGATGTTTTAATGCTTTTGAATTTTAGATAACACTATCTTGATATAACCCTACTTGTTTATCAACTATATGCTTTTTCTTTTTGGGTAATACTAGGTTTAACTCGAACATGGGTATGGAAAAGAACAGTTTACACATGTGTAATTCAATTGCACATATGCGATAGATATAATTTACACATGTGTACTTTAGCTGCACATATGTAAAGGTTCACACACATATTATATACATGACGATCATTTGTTTGCGCATGTGTAATTCAGATGCACATATGCAAAACAGACACATATATATGATGGGGAACTATTTATGTGTGTGTAATTCAGCTACATATATGTAAAATAGACCAACATATGTGACATAAAACAGCTTACGCATGTGTACTTCTGCTGCATATATGCTAAACATACACACGTATGTGACAATGTACTATTTCCACATGTATAAGTCAGTTGCAATGTGTAAAACAAACATAAAATGTGTGACAATGAACATGTACACATGTGTAAAACATATTATATAACTAACATTTACACATATGTAAAAGACGCATATACACACAAGTAAAACAAACACCTACACATAAGAATCTGATGACATATAAGAAAACAAACATGTATAAGATAGTATTAGAACATTGAAATACTAATATATATAGACGAAAAATCCAACATAATAACAAATATTTAAATTCAACCCATAAAATGTTAAATGTTTAAAACTCATGATAGAAAAATATATTATTCAATCTAAATTACTTGTACAACATGAAAGAAACTTCATTCAATATGACAATCTACATCAGTGTGCCTCTCTTCATCATCATGACTTCCTTTACCAGTTGGATTTGCTTTTAGGACAGTTACGAGAATCATGGTAGTCTAGTTTTCCACATGATTTGTAGTTCATTTTCTTCTTCTTGCTCTTAACTTTCACTTTGAAAACATTAGTATCCAATGATAATCTCATTCGTTGATTCAAACATATTATTGCAAACAGATTACTAGAAATCCTGTACATGTGTCTCTACAAAAGAGGCAATGTGGAAAGTTAAGATCAATAAGAAACATATATATACGTAAGAAGAACTAAATATATGAGATATAAGATTGATATGTAAAAGCCTTAGAATCATTAACGATAAAGAAAACAACAAAAGGCTCAAGCAGTTACGTGTAAATGAGTAAATCAGATTAGGAAGTGAAGCAAGCATTTACAGATACACACATTTAGTGTTTACTAGATCTTAGACAGCCCTATGAGACTGATTGTTTTTTATTGCAGAGAAAGGGAGCACTAAATCCTAATTTGGATGTTTCTTGATTTTAATTTGGGATTATGGGTTAATTTTAATAAGAACAATACAATGTGCAGCAAGAAAATAAAATACGGGATATCAATTAGAAATGTAAAGGGCCTAGCACTATTAACAATAAAACTAAAAAAAAGACTTAAGTATTTACACATGTATAAATCAAAACAAGAAGTGATGCAAGCAATTACAGTGGGAACGGGTCAACAAAAAAAAATATGTAGTGTTAACATACACATATGTACAGATAATGAAACCAACATTTCATGAACATATTTCAAAAGTGTGAATGCAAACAACAATAACACTTAGACATAAAAAATTACAATTAAGGAAATTAAGCACTAATATTTTATTAAAATTAGCAAAAACTAAACAATTGTATTGTTATGGTTAAGAACGTTAATCGTTGTGAAATTCGATTAGTCGACAAACGCTAACTGGCAATTTTAAGCTTCAAAAACTTGATTGATCAAACAAAATTAATTACAACCAATTTGTAAGCACTACTCCAATGAAAAATATGATTGGTGGAAACTCTAATCAAATTCAACAAATGCTTAACTCCACATGATTACGATCAACTACATTTGGTTAACTTTATAAAATGGCAACTAAATCACACAACAGAACATATAAATTGTTCAACTAAAATTCATAGTAATCACACGTACAAAGGGCGATAGATACGTTGAGATAGGTTATGGGAAAGGGTGCAATCAGGCTAGTACGCATCGGAGAAAAAAACAACGGAGAAGACGATTCCGATCAACACATAATCATATCGAGAAATTGATTGAAGCTTTGATTTAGGGCTGTATCGAGAAACTAATCAAGAACGCTAAATCCTATATCTAATTAGCATAAACGATAATTAAATGAGTCTGATTATGAAATACCTGTAAACAAATCAATTGATTAATAACAAATTGAATGAAGCTTTGATTTAGGGTTGTATAAATCATCGACTGATCAGGAACAATGAAGCATACGTGAGTACTAGAAACATTAGAGAAAATATAGGAGTGGCTAGATTACCGATTTAACCTTTGGTTTAAAGCATAAGGGATATAAATGAGTGGCTAAGATTTGTTCTCATGGTTCTCACAAAAGATGGGTGTTCTCATTTAAACCTTCCCTTATATATATATATAATATCGAAAACAATATATCTAAAAATATTATATACCGAAAATAATCTTTAAAATTTAAATAGATTTTATCAAAATATATTTAAATATACTATAAATCGGAAATAATGTTTAAATTTTAAATTGATTTTATCTAAATATATTTAAATATACTATAAATCAGAAACAATCTTTAAATTTTAAATAGATTTTATCTAATCTAAATCTAATTATTTAAAAAAGAAAAAAAATTAAACACTCTCACCTCAACGTGCCACGTGGCACATTCAAATGGGGGTTGAGGCCTCCATTGAATGTCACATCATCATAAGTCAATTCTTTTATTAATAGTTATAGATTATAGATTATAGATAGATTATTGGTATCTCTTAACAAAACCATTAATATCTAATTTATCGTCATGGTTTTAATTGTTTTCAAGATAGGTACACTTGTTTTTTAAACATTCTTCATTGATGGTTTTTAACCTTTTTATTCTAAACTAGGAATTAAGCCCACACACGCGTTGCAACGCGCTAAACCGGTTAAAACACCTTACCGTTTGTTTCGCACTGACTAGTGGCGAAGTTTGGACTTTTGGATGGTGGGGGCCGAAAGTCAAAGGACCTTTTTTTTTCCCAAATTATGGATCCACAAAAAAACCTTACGTAAATAAACGTAAAACATAAAGATAACACGAAGCTTCGAAAACAAAACAAAAAACAAATAGCTAAACTAAGAAAGAAAAACACTAAGAATTTATACCACAGACACTAAGCTACATTTTCGAACTCACGGCTAACGTTTCATCTTTAATTACTAAAGCCAAAATAAAAGTCGGTTGGCCAAGATAAAAAAAAACAATACAAAATTTGGTTGGCCGAGATAAAACCAAAACGAAAATACAAAAGTCCGTTGGCCGACATAAAAGCAAAACAAAAGTCAGTTGGCCACCGACGTTTGTTTTTAAGATATATATATATATATATATATATATATATATATATATAATTAACCATAAATATTTTCAAACTCTTTAAATTGGTCAAATATATTTTTAAGTGAAGAACTTGCTTGATCTACTGTGTATAAGAAGTAATCAGTTTTGAAACGTTCAATAGGAGTTTTTAAAGTTTCATTATCAATATTTTCATTAATTTTTTCAGTAAATTAGGTGTGAAAACCCTTATTTACATGCAAGATGATACAAATCGAAATCAGAACACGTTAAGATTCATTTTCAACTTGTTTTCCATTAATATAATCAAGATAAAACAATTACAATGTAATATTAATGAAAACAGACGATTTCTAAAACCTTCCTAACACACAAACAAAACACTTACTCAAAATGACCAACTATTCTAAACAATAATTGCCCAAACATATATATAGGCTAGTCCATTCGACCATTTATAAGGTCGAATGACTCCTTTGACCTAGCGTTGGTGCAAATCAACAAAATAATAAATCTAATTTCCATTCGACCTTCCTTCGACCTCTTGGAACTTCCTTCGACCCCTCGGTTCTTCGAATGAACATATAAAGTGTCTAAAACATGTTGCTCGGATTGTTTTGTCTGTTTCGTCTTCAAAGTAACCTTCACTTTCTTCTTTAAACTTGTACCTTTAGTGTTAGATGTGCGCTTCTTCGGTTCAGGTCTTAACTTCATCGTCCTTCCCAAAAGCTTCTTGTAATAACACCTAACAAGCACTTCCCACGCAAAGCAGAATATTGCTACTTTCTGGAATCTCCACGCTTGCTCTAAATCAGGAACATCAAAGTGAATCTGGTAGTAATACAACGTGTCGATATCGTCCTTTGCACAATTAATCAACCACATAGGATCGAACACGCGTATCTTTTTATACATTAACTTTGGATTTGTGTCATGTAAAACAATCACCGCTTCACCAGTCCTCCAATCGTAGTACCAGAATGCGAAATCTCTGCAAAAATTCTGTTGAATAGGCACCAAAGGAACTCTTTTCAAACGTGTAGGTGGTTTGTACTTCAAAGTCACATACGGAAATTTGTGCTTAGGATCAATTTCTTTGTGAAAAATTTGCTTGGTATATTGAGGCTTAAACATGTCCCATCTCGTATGGCTTTCTCTTGTCATTTTCTCTATCATGTAATGAAGTACATTCAAACTATCAACTCCACCCAATTGATGTCTACAAACATCCCTCACAGCCCAATAAGGAAGGGTTTTGATATCATGGAAATGACCAAAATAGATTATCCCTTTCTCCCATTTGATTCCAATACATCTGAGCTATGGAAACCATTTTCATGCCGACGCACGTCCTATGAACATTCTGTTATGGAACTTGTAGAATTCACCTTGAATCCCTATCACTGGACGTTTATCTTCATCCTCTCTCAACTTCTTCAGTAAAGCCTTCAACACATTGGCTTTTTCTGTCTCATCATCAAAAACCTCATCAATAATCTTCTTTCCTTTAACCTCAGCAACCTTTTCAGCTTCCTTTAAGATTTCATCATCAATGATTGGAATGCTTGTTTTATCCTTCATGTTATAATATTCCGGGTACTCTTCATGAGATATATCTTCAATTTCTACCTCATTAAAGTTACTTGTGTCTCTATCATCAAAGTTTCGACCCGGTTCAGTCACTGGAATGTCAGGTATCTCTTGATTCTTCAATATGTCTTCTAGAGATATTCCATCCTGCTGCACGACACCTTCAAGTATCTCTTTTGTTGTCGCAGCACTAACCTCTCCATCTTCAAATTATGGATCTTGATATTCTAGGCAATACTTCATATCATCATTCAAGAAGATCTGTAGAAACTTTCCAGTTAGTTCAATAGTATAACAGCCTCTTTTCATCATTTCTTTCAACTTTTTCTTGTCAGCTTTAGACATTTTCTCCTAACTTCTTGCTGCTTGAAGCTAATTTGCCTTCTTGAATATCATCACGCTTCTTGAATGAGTAATTATTAGCATCATCATCATCAGTATCTTTCGAACTCGCTGATTTCTCCTTATTCACTCCATCACCACCCGACGCATTATCATCATCATCTTTATCATCATTATCAGTACCACTATAATCAAGCTTTTCTTCATCATCCTCTTCTTCTTCCTCAACACCTTTCAGTTGAGGTTCTTTCTCATACAAACTATCAATGATCTTCTGTGAGCGTTGGATTTTATCTAAAACAGGATTTTATGATCATACAAGTCACAAATCTAGGTGCGGAAACCCTAGATCTGAACAAATTGATAAGATGCTAATCACGACACAATCAAGATCATTTTCAATATCATTTTCATAGATTAACTTTCAATCAATAAGCATTTACAACGTTTATGTTAATCTAGAATCACAAAGACACTTTCACAAAAACACTACTGAACCTGCACTGAACCTGGACACAAATGATAACTCTCTTACATAATCAAAAACTCAAAATCTATATATAGCCTCTGCACATTCGCCCCTTTCTTCTGGTCGAATGTGAGCAAAATCCACATTCGCCCACTTGCAGTGGTCGAATGTGTTCTTCAGTCAATGTCCAATCTTCATTCGTCCATTCCAGTTCTTCCTTCGCCCAGTTATCTTCACCTTCGCCCATCCTGATCTACATTCGTCCATATCCACACACCTTCGGCTATCTACTAACATGTGTTAATCAAGTATATCCAATCCTTAGTCGCAAAATCGTATCAACAAACTCCCCCTCGACTATTGATTGGATAGTCTTCTTTGATAGTCCATCGTCTTGTTCATCAACATTATTCTGAGCTGCTTCTTCTGCTCATCAGTCATTGGCGGCTCGAATGTTTTCTTCACAGGCTTTGAAACATTGGCGATTTTCACAGTCTTGCCATGTTTACCCTCCAAGTTGCTTCCTGCATTTATGTCATATGCAAAACAAACTCCCACAACTTGAGTGTACTTCCTCGCCTGAGCAAAGTCATTCGGTTCATAGTAAATCGGATTAAAGAACAACATGATGATGTCTTCGAATGTGCAGTTTATCAGCCACATAGGATCAAATACATGTACATGCTTGTATTTATCCTTTCCATCCCTCAACACAATCACAGCTTCTGCCTTCCTCCAATCATAATACCAGAATATGAAATCAGCACTGAAATGTTGTGGCATTGGCATCAATGGTATCTTTCTCATCACATTTGGTGCTTTGTAGATCAAAGTCACACGCTTCATGTTGGTTTGAGGATCAATATCCCTATGCTGTTTTCTTCTGGGATATTGAGGCTTAAACCGGTTCCATCTTGTGCGACTCTCCCAAACTAGTTTATCTGCACACCAACCGACATGCGATCCATTTACCTCGGCACCTGACATTGGGAATCTACATAAGTCTCTCACCGCCCAGTACGGTAGAGTAAGCAAATCACAGAATCTGTTGAAATACAGAATTCCGGTTTCCCATTTCGCTGCAATACACTTCAGTCTGCCAAGATAAGTCCACCCGAGAGCTCTGCCTTTGAACTTGGCATTATGAAATCGATAGAAGTTACCTTGAGCTTCAGGTTTGGGTCGGTTCTCATCCATCTCCTTCAACTTCTTCAGATAATTCTTCAACTCATCAGACTGGTTGGAAGAATCTTTCTTTTCATCTCCAAACACCTTCTCAACAAACTCTTCGCTTCTTCTCTTCGCTTTTTGTTTCGCTGACTTGTTTGGTATCTCTGTGAAGTCAGGAAATACTTCGTTCTCATCTTCTTTTCTGAAATATTGGGGAAACTCCTCATGAGTAATATCTTCAATCTCAACATCATTGTTTTCAGGAGTCTGTACATCATCTGAATGACTTCCCATATCCTTTTCAGGAATATCAGGAATCGATTCATCCATCATGAACTCCTCAAACGTCTTACCTACCCTCTGTGCAAGACCATCTAAAATTTCTTTCGCCACAGATGCAGGTAGTTCCCCTTCTTCAAGATCTGGATCTTCATATTCCAGCTCGTATCTCAAATCATCAGTCTGGAATATTTCAGCGAAACATCCAGTGAACTCAATGGTCCACTCCCTCTTTTCCAACATGTTCTTGTATATCTGTTTAGCATCATCAGATAAAGATCTCACCTTTTCGTTCCAAAAGATACTTTCATCCGAATCTACATTCCCTCCTTTCTTCTTGGAACTCGATTCTCCAGTATCCTTCTTCTTCTGCGGTGTTCTCTTCTCATAACTATACTTAGAAGTATCATCTCCTCCTTCATGATCACTTCCACTGCTAAACTCATCACCTTTCTTCTTCCCTGTACCATCAGCACCATCATCATCATCATCATTGTCATCATCATCATCATTGTTGTCATCATCACTTTTATCTGATCCATCATCATCCTCATCATCATCATCTTCTTTCTTAGAGTCAGAATATTCATAATCAACTTTCTGCTCATCTTCTTCTTCATCTTCCTCACCCTCTTTCAACTGAGGTGCTCTGCTATACAACTCTTCAATCAAACCACACAAGCGTTTGTTTTCCTTCTTCAATTCTTTGTTATCAGCTTTGATCAGTTTGATCTTGTTCTTGTTTCTATCACATCTCCTCTCAAGCTTTTCATTCTTAGCTTCCAGCATCTGAATCTTTTCATTAATATCATCCTGATTCGATTTCGAAGCAACTACAATCTGGAGCATCTTCTCCTCATTCTGCTTGAATTTAGTGATTTCAGCTTGTTGAGCAATCAGCATTTTCATCATGTCCTCCATCTTCTTATTGACTTGTTTCATAACATCATCATCAACAGTCATTTTCTTTGACTTTGATCTGGAGGGCTCAACTTCAACAGCTTTCTCCTTTTGAGGCTTCCTAAACATATCGAGCACTTTATCCATATCGATATTAAACTGATCGATTGGTAAAGTCTCTGCCTCCTTTCCTTTCTTCTGCTTCTTAGCAACTGGTGAAGATAACTTGGAAGGTGTTCCAGCATCAGGCAATCTCTTACCCTTCAACAACTGAGCTAATTCCTTCTCTCTCAGTTCTTTCACACTAGACTTCTTTGCCATCGTCTTTTGTTTCTTTGACTTCTTAGGCAAATTTACAACTACAGTTTCACCAACACTCAGCTCAGCTAAATCAACTCCCAAACCTTCATCTTCAACTGATTTCCTTCTCCTCTCAGACTCTTCAATCGACTGATTCAATAATTCAGACTCACCAACCATAGTGGCCTTACGTTTGGTGGTCCTTACGTTCTCGTCATCAGAATCCCACTGTTCATCAACCTCAGTTTCTTCCGAATCAACAGACTCTTCATCCACCAAACTTGATCCTTTCTTCGCAGTCGATTTCTTTCTAGCAACATGTTGCTTTGTGCTTCCCTGATCAATAGCCTTTCCTTTGCCCTTCCCTTTGGCTCCAGGATTGACTACTTGACGCTTCCGCTTAGTGCTTGAATCAGCATACACTAAGGGATCGTCGTTATCTGAGTCACTATCATCATGTCTAGCTTTGTTCTTGCCTGGATCAGTATAATCCGGACGAGCCAAAGCGCCAAACAATCTCCTATTGGGTGGTTTCTCATTATCAGCTACACCCTTATAACCTTTCATCCTCATCAAGGTTCTAATATTCATGTGATCTTGCCCTAGAATCATTGTCGGATCCTTCTTCAGCATTGGATACTTGTAATCAAAGATCATCATTAGAAACCTTGGATACAACATAAACTTCTTAAACTTTATTCCCCTCAGCATCTCCAACATGTGGTCAAGAATCATCCCAGAAATATTAAATGGTTTGTTGAGTGTCAACGCAACCATTAATGAGCTCAAACTCTTTCTCATCACGTCATAACCACCACTAACACAACCAAAGACATGGATCAGAACATGTGCAAAGTACTTGTACTGCACTCCCAGCTTCCCTTTATACAGCGATCCGTCAGTGATAGGACCTTTGTATTTCATCCTTAAGAAGCACGCCTTCTGTTCTGTCCACGACAATTCCCTGGGATCTTCTCTATCTTCGAACTTAATCTGTAAAGCTTCCCGAATGTCGGCTTCAGTCAAGAACATATCTATCTCCTGAATCTTGCTCTTGATGATAGTTTGATTATCCCAGTAATCATACTTAGCGTTCTGATAAAAATCTTCTATTATGTCTTTGTAGATGATGGTTGGTGTGGCTAGAGCATGTACAATCCTGCTCCTCTTCAGAAACTCAATAATGCCAGTAAACTCCGCGTTCTTCTCCACGTCTCCTAAATACGCGCAGCAGTTGTGCGATCTTTCGAAAGGCCAACTGCTCGGTGTAGATGTTTCAGCTACGGGAACTGATTCTTGAACTGTTATCTCTGCTGGAGTCTCAACATTCACTGCTGGAGTGTCCATATTCTCTGGTTGTTCAGCCATCTGCACATAAAAATCAATAAAACGCGTCAAAACACAAAAACGACAAAAATATAAAAATTTTGGTCAAAACACATCTGCACATTCGCCCATTTTGAAAATGGCCGAATGTGGAAATAAATGGTCGAATATGAACATATATGGACGAACGTGAATATGATCTTGATAAAATGTCACATTCGTCCGTTTTTGAGTACATTCGCCCAAACATTCTCACTTTCGCCCGTTTTTATAACAGCCGAATGTGGAAAAATTACCCCCAAATTTTAAAATTTTGCCATTGATGTATTTAACTTGTAATTTTGATTCTAATGGGTACTAACAGTGCCGAATAACACTTGTTTATAATCAATTTTATCAATACATCAGTTTACATAGGTTTTCAACTTGAATTAGGGTTCATCGTGTTCAATCGATTAAAATTATCAACTAAACAAGTTTTTATCCTAATTCCTTCCATCATCTCCCCCTAAAACCTATGTAAATTGATCGGCAATCAAAATCATTCATCAATAAACATCAAAAATCCCAGTTATGAAACCCTAGGTCGTGGTCTTAAAACAATCAATTCAGAACTGTTTTGTTGTCCATTACCTGCAACAGTAGGCTCAAAATGATCAGAAATAGCAAGGGAATGAAATGCACAATCACAGAAAATAAGAGCAACAAGGTCTGGTTATGAGAGAAAGTTTGAAAAATTTTGAATGAGGAACTCGAAAGTGACAGATATATATATAGGATGCCACCTTCGACCGGTTCAGACGGACGAATGTGAGTAAGGATCACATTCGCCCCAACTTAATGGCACGAGAGTGATAAAGGTCCATCTTCGCCCCTAATTAAAGACCCGAAGGTGAATCTGAATACCCGAAAGTGAAAATTTCACCCGGAAGTGAAAAGTACCACATTCGCCCGTTTTCACAATGGTCGAAGGTGATGATTTTTCCACATTCGACCCAATTAAGGGGCGAATGTGAAATGGAAAAATCTGAAAATTTCGCCAAATCACGAATTCGAATCCCGTTCAACATTTTTCAATCCGTTAAGCTTCCAAAACTCAAATTTTCACATTTTGAATGTTACAAAGACCAGATGGTGTTATCAAATCTCAGAAATCGACCATCAAGCATCCCCGGATATCAAAGATAAAGCAGAAATGCAAATCTTTTTGATTTTCTGAAATTTATATTAAAACACACCTAAAATCTTTTTGGATTTTGTAACTTTTTGACAATAAAAGTAAAATGCAACAAAGTAAAATGCATCAAAGTAAATGAAAGCAGTAAACATTTTGTGATTTCCGGTAAGAGGATCATATCAGTTTTCTGAGAAATCTGAACACAGCATTGATCTGGTTCAATATTATCATTAGAAACAATATGTGACACGGCAATTGCTGATATTGTTGTCCACATAAGCTCACATGCAGACAATTACGCAATGCTTTAAAATGATACGAATTAGATGTATTAGACTAACACATTGTGGTTCCCACACACACGACATACTCCCGTATCAAGAAGTAATCTGCACAAAGACTCATTGTAAAGCGTGATTATGCGTTCGTCGTCTGTAATTGTACAAGATATAATGCATAGAGGTATACAGGTCAGCAAATTAATGCAGCAAAGTAACATATGCACCATACCAGGTTGAGGACTGATATTAATCATGATTTGCATCAATGATCAATATGATATTATAGATAATCTTTGATCATCATATAACATGGAAAGTTCCTCAATTCGGTAACTTTAGGTTTTGGCATAAAGCTCTTTTATAAAGACACCCTGTCTGATCTAGGTCCGTAATGACTTACAGCAGAAGATCAGATAGGCTATCCCCAGACAACTAATAACATAACGACCCTAAACCTCCGAGTTTTGTACAAACACCCTGTCAAACGAAATTACGGTACTAAGACCATATGCCCATGAGGTGTTCATCCACAAACGCGTAGTTTGTTATGTTTGTATCACTAATGCACGCAATATAAAGTCTACGAAGCCTATCAGCATATCACACGTAATCAACATACGTCTCATTAAAACTATACAATTCTTTAGCCTGTGTCAGATCCCCACTGATGTACTATCATTTCCTCTTTTTATCCAGGAAATCATTTTGGGTTTTTCTAATTTTTAGGTATTTTGAAAATTTTTCAATGTTTTTGGTTTTTCTGATAAAATGACTCCCCCTAAAATAAAGAACATATTTTTGGGTTTTTAATTTTTCTGAAAAACAAAACAAAATTTGAAAGAAACAATCCACTTGAAAGCATCAACTTCTTTGGGGATTAAACAACCCCCTCGAAAGCATCAACTTCTTTGAGGATTATGATAGTAAAGAGAAATTCCCAATTAGCAAAGAGAAATTCCCAATTAGCAAAAATTTTAAAAACTAAAACTAAAAACGAAAAATGATAAACCGAGGAGCCGATTAGTCCTGTTTTTCTTTTATATTGTTTACTTTCAAAAGATATTCAAAGCGGGATCTGTCAAAAGCTTTTGTAAACAAATCTGCACGTTGGTAGTCAGTATGGATTTTGACCATGTCAATCAATTCCTTAGCATAACAGTCACGGATAAAATGATATTTAATCCGGATATGTTTAGCTTTAGAATGATTTTCAGTATTTTTAGTTAATGCAATTGCGGCTTCGTTGTCACAGTGTATAGGGGTTTTAAGAAACTGCAAACCGTAATCGACCATCTGTTGTTGGATCCAGAGCACTTGTGAACAGCAACTCGAGGCTGAAATGTACTCGGCTTCACATGTAGACAGTGCGACGGAAGTCTGTTTCTTGCATTGCCAGGTAATTAACCTGCTCCCTAAAAACTGGCAACCGGCTGTTGTTGATTTGCTGTCTTTGTCACAGCCGCCCCAATCTGCATCACTAAAAGCAATAAAATCAAAATCATCATCATTAGGGTACCAAAGTCCTTTTGATGGACAACCCTTCAGATATCGAAGGATACGCTTGACCGCCGTCAGATGACTTTGTTTCGGCTTCGATTGGTAACGCGCACAGAGACACGTTGCATACATAATATCTGGTCGAGACGCTGTCAAATACATCAGAGATCCGATGATTGCTCTGTATGTAAATGGGTCTGTCAGCTCCCCCTTAGCGTCGACTCCAATCCCGTGATTGGGTTGTATCGGGGTATCCATCGGCTTAGAGTCCTCCATCTGGAATCGGCTCAAGATGTCGGCAACATATTTCGTCTGGTGAATGAAGATCCCGTCGGGTCTTTGATCCACCTGTAAGTCGAGGAAAAACTGCATTTCTCCCATAGCGCTCATTTCGAACTTCTCCTGCATAACAGTTTCAAATTCCCTGCACAAGAGTTCGTTAGTTGAACCAAATATAATATCATCCACGTAAATCTGTACTAGAAGCAAGTCATCTCCCGTCTTCTTCGTAAAGAGGGTACAATCGACTAGGCCGCGCTTGAATCCTTTGGAAATGAGGTATGTGCTTAGCTCCTCGTACCACTGTCTTGGAGCCTGGTGCAAACCATATAAAGCTTTGTTCAGCACGTAGACCTTGTCCCGGTGGATTGGGTCCTCAAAGCCCGGTGGTTGCCCGACATAAACCTCCTCCTTGACTTTACCATACAGAAATGCGCTCTTGACGTCCATTTGATAGACTTTGAATTTCTTGTACGAAGCAAACGCAAGGAACATCCGAATAGCTTCCATTCGTGCTACTGGTGCATAGATTTCGTTGTAATCAATTCCTTCAATCTGATGAAAACCCTGCACAACCAATCTGGCTTTGTTCCTTACAATAACCCCACGGTCATCCTTTTTGCACTTAAACACCCACTTAGTGCCAATTTTCTTTCGTCCCGGCGGCAAATCTGTGAGCGTCCAGACTCCCAATTTCTGGAATTGCAATAACTCTTCCTGCATTGCCTCAACCCAGGCATCTTCTTGCAAAGCGTCTTTGTATGTCCTCGGCTCTACCTGGGACACATAACATGCAAACGACCAATCATTTTGGTCACCAGATTTCTGAATTTTGGCATACAATGCTAAAGCACCAAAACTCTCTGGCGTATTAACGCTTTTAAGCTGCCCTCTGGTCATCACTCCACTACCAGGATCACCGATTACTTGCTCCAGCGGGTGAATACGATGAATCCGAGATTCCGGATTAACAGATACAATCACTCCCGTCTGAGCAGTCAAGTTCTCTGTAGCATCCTGATCATTACCCGTGTTAGATGATGAAGCAACATCTGGATTTGAAGTTGGGTTCACAGTTTGCTCTTCTAAGTCTTCTGCATTTTCAAGAACAGCTTCTTCAAATTGTTCATCTTCAGATTCTGAAGTGTCTAACGAAGTTGAAGCTTCTTGAAACAACTCTTCTTCTTGTGTAGGAGCACTGGTATCACTAGAAGCTGGTGGGGGGTTTACGGTAATTGGACGCATCAACGGTGAAGTTGCCGCGTTTTCACACTCGTAAAGTAATCTGATCACAGCTTCTTCAACCAGGCTATCTAGGTTGAATGATTCAAAGAAATCTTTGTAATCAAACATCCAATCAGGGCCCGTGCCTTGCAAATTTTGTGTGAATACCCGTTTGAGCGGGGTTGCATATCCAACAAAATATCCCTCCTCAGCTTTAGGACTAAACTTCTCGCTTGGATTCAACATCGTACATGGCGCCCCAAATGGTTCTAGATACTCTAAATTGGGCTTTCGTCGGTGTAACAGCTCATAAGATGTTTTTCCAAACTTCTTCACTGTCAAAACCCGATTTAATGTGTAGTTTGCTGCATAAATCGCCTCATTCCAGAACATTACCGAAAGATTTGAATCAGCGAGCATTGTTCTTGCAGCCTCAATCAGAGTCCTATTCTTTCTTTCAGCAACACCGTTCTGTTGCGGGGTATACGGAGCTGAATATTCATGATGTATCCCTTTGTTTTCACAAAGTTCATCCATCTTTGCATTTTTAAACTCCGTCCCGTTGTCACTCCTGATTCTTTTGATCTTCAAGTTGTAGATATTCTCCAGCCGAGTGAACAGAACTTGTAGGTTGGTAAAGGTGTCGCTTTTGTTCTTCAAACACATCACCCATGAGAATCGTGAATAGTCATCAGTGACAACTAAACAATAAAGCTCTCCAAGATGACTTTTGCGCTTGACCGGTCCAAATAGGTCCATGTGCAATCGCTCAAGCGGCATCTCAACAGAGTTAACCTTCTTCACTTTATGGGATTGTCTATGTTGTTTGCCTTTCATGCAGCTCACACACTTGTCGTTCAGATGGAAATGTTTCACGTTTACTCCATCGACAAGTCCATTTCTCACTAACTGATTCATTTTCCTCAGATGAATGTGCCCCATCCTGCGGTGCCACATTATCGATTCTTTTTCAGTCGCCTTGGAAAGAAAGCATGTTATCTGCCCCTGTGGTGTCATCGCCTTGGACATATCAAGAATATAAAGATTGTTGACTCGAGGTGCCATCAACATAACCCACTCCTTTGGAATCTTGAAGCCCGGTTTGAGGATGTAGCAGGATTTGTCATCAAAATGCACAGAAAATTGTTTGTCGCATATTTGACTGACGCTCAACAGATTATAGTCTATCTGTTTGACATAAGATATCCGCTCGAAAGTCACAACTCCGTTACTCACGCTTCCTTCCATCGTTATATAGCCTCCTTTATTACCCGCAAACGCAACATATCCTCCATTAATATTCTTCACATCAAACAACAACGCCAAATCCCCCGTCATGTGGCCTGAAGCTCCACTATCAACAATCCAGAGACTGCTAATAGGGCCAACTGAAGCTCCCTGCGCACAAAAAGTAAACAATTAGTTCTTTCGGGGGACCCAAGCCTGAGTCTTGGGCCTTTGAACTTTGGCTTTCAAAGAATCATTCTCAATGACTTTCTCAACAGCTTTTTGTTTTGAATCAATCGTTTTCTGATTTTTCAAAACAGATTCATTCTTATCACTCACCTTTGACGTAGAGGCTCCTGGAGAACCATTAGGTGTCCAAGATTGTTCAGACCTTTTGAGAATACGAATTTGAGGTTTTGGTTTCTCAATAGGTTTCTGAACATTGTTACTAAAAGTAACTTTCTTAGCAACCTTATCTGATTGAACAGACTTAGGTCCAACATTTGATTTGACAATTGGTTTTTGTGGAACCTTTTGTCTATCAGCTGTTGTGTTCACCACTGGTTTTCTCCAAGATTGTTCCATTGCAATCCGATTCCTCCGATCATAATGAAATGGACGGTTGTTCCTCATTTGAAAATTGTTTTGATTATGAAAATGTTGTTGTTGAGGAACAGTCCGTCTATGCGGTGGAATGTAATGATCAATCAGCTTTTTGATGGAATTCTTAACCTCAACTTCATGTCTCTTGTGCCTTACATATGGACACTGAGCAAGTAAATGCCCGCGTTCTCCACATTTAAAGCACTTTCTATATTCCTCAAACACATAATGAGCATTTGGTGAAGCAAATGATCTTACAGGAAATTGATCATTATATTGTTGATTTCTTAAACTCTCAGGAAGTGGTCCTTTTGAGTAAGAAGGTTCATGAAAACCATTTGCTTTATCATCAGGTCGAATGAACTCAGTGACATGTATTTTTGGCTCTTGAGGAGTTTCTGAAAACAGTTTCTTTAAGATTTCTGGTGGAATTTCATTGGTTCTTTCATGTTTTGGAAACCAAATTGTGCTTTCTTGCCAGATTTTATCAAGTTTAGAATAGTTAACATTTTTAATCGGAAATTCCTCATCAGCAATGATTTTATCGGATCCTTCCATCCGATAAAACACCTTTACAGGTTTGTCACTGGTTTCATTCAGCTCATTCTTTTCAATCACATTCTTAACAACATTCTTTTTCTTAACATCAAACTTTTCAGATTTCTTATCATGAATAGCTTTTGCCATCGGATGAATATGATCAGATGGTGACACTGGTTCGGTAGTAATGATGTGATTTTCTTTTGGAATCTCACATTCATTATCAGATTTATCACTACCAGTATCATCATTATCTGAATCTGAACTATCACTCTCAGCATAAACACCCTCATTGTTCAAGCCCAAAATCGGTCTCACATCTTCAGGATATGGTTCACCAATACTCGAGGTATTAGATTCCATATCTGATGATGAGTCTGATTTTACCGAACTCTCCGGTATAACTTGATGATAGTTATGGTTCTCAAAAAGAACCGGAGATGGTACAGACTTGTAGTTGGTGGTGTTATCATCAATGATATGATCCACGACATAAGCAACATTCTTATAGCTTTCTAACTTCTTGTTAACCTTTTCAGCAAAGCATTTAATGGCAGCCATTTCTAACTTGGTGTTTTCAATTTCATTGATGTAATTATTTATGGCCAATTGTTTTAATGACAAAGTGTTTTTCAAGTCAGAAATGTCCTTTTTATAGCCATCTAATACTTTGTTAAAAGCATTTAACTCTTTGCGAGTAGATTGACAGTTTTGAATAGCACTATCACGTGAAATTCGGAGTTGTTTATTCTCCTCTGTCAACCTATCACAAGTCCCACAATATTTATCACTCATGACATCAGTGCTAGATTCAGAACTTACAGGTTTTGGCGATTCGGTCATGGCCATCAAAGCAAAATGAGCTTCCTTTCCAGTGAAAAACTTTGAGTAGTCGATCTTGGTGAAAGCATCATCAGCTATGCACGACTTCCTCGTCATCAAGAAATCAGCTTCTGCCAGCAACTGGTCAATATCATCATCCAAAGAATCAACACTTCCCTCTGTGTCTGATTCGCTCTCAGAGTCTGAATAGACTGATTTACACTCCTCGGGAACATCAGAAACTGAATCAATCACCATCCCAGAACTCTTCTCCTCAGCCTTAACCTCAACAGGTTCACTCTCCACTTCCATCTCTGTCTCATAATCATCACTCTCGCTCTCCTCAGTTTCTTTCTTCACATCAACTACCACCGACTCTTCCAAATCAACCTGATAGGCAACACATGCCACATTCCCACCAGTAGTTACTTCTTCAACTCCTATTTGCATACCCGACCAGTCAAACCTCTCATCCTGCTGAGTTACCAAAGCTTGGTTTTGACCCGCATTCTGTTGAGTCTCAGTAGGTGTAGTGATTGGTACAACTGTTCGGTTTGGGTGATTAGGAGATTGGTTTTGAATCTGGTTTTGAGTGTTTGGTTGTCTGTTTTGGTTGTTAAAGTTTCGGTTTTGGTAATTGTTGGTTTGATAAGAAACTTGGTTTTGTTGACGATTCTGGTAATTTGCATTGAAAGGGTTTCGGTTACCTTGTTTAGGTGGCTGGGTGCATTCCCGTTTGAAGTGTCCTTTCTCTCCACAATTAAAACATGTAACCTTCTCCTTATTGAAACCATAGGTTGTATTGGGAGAAGTTGCCAAGTCAGTCCTTCCAGTTTTCTCTATGAACTCTGTTGCTCTCCTCATTATACTCGCAAAAGCCCATTGAATGTCTATAAGTTCCATCTCTTCTTTATCGATCTGTGCGTAGTCTTCGTTGGTCAAGTTGTTGTTCCCAATCTGACTAGCAACCAAGCCATTGTAGGATGAAACCATAGCAGAGACTAATGCAATGTGTTGCTGAGCAACCTCCACAGTCACGTTACCTAAGTTGGATGTATCCAAAACCACCGGTTGTTTATGTTGAGTAATTTGTTTGATGGTTGTTGTGATTGGTTAGCAGTGTAAAAACTAGCTTGTTGCATTGGAGAGACTGGTGAAATGTAGGAAGTATATTGTGGTGGTGTGTATGATGGTTGTTGTGTGTAGGAATTGTATTGTGGTGGTGTGTAGTTGGTGGTTGGTTTTGATGAATCCATGACATTAGAGATACATGCAACATGTGGTGCTACACTTCCAGAGCTCGAGTTTCCAGCTGAAACTGAAGTACCTCCAAAATACAGACTTGGATTCTGAGGAATCTGCGACCTCCTAGCTTTCCTCCTATCCTCCAGCTCTTTGTTCTCCAACTTCTCAATAAACTCTGAAATGGTCCAGAATTGATAAGCATCCTTCTCTCTAAGTACCTCCACATGCTGATCCCACTGTGGTGGCAAAGCATCTGCAAACTTATCAACCTGCTTGGTCATGGGAATCTGTACACCATATCTAGACAATTCAGACAATAAATGCATATATCTCGGAGTTAGTTCTTTCAAAGTTTCATTATTAATGAAAGAAAAATTATCAAACTCTTTAACCAACTCCTCCATTCTCAAACTCCTGGTCTTTTCATTTCCATCATGCTTCCTCTTCAGCTTATCCCAAAGCTGCTTTGACGTTGTACATGTCCCAAACTGATGCAACAGGTCACTTGTGATCGCCTGTGTCAGTTGAGAGAACGCCTTCTTCTCCACCACGTATTTCTTCTTTTCATCCTCAGTCAAGCTCTCCAGAGGAATCAACTCACCGGTATTCTCCAGAATCGGTGCTGTGTATCCTTTCACGATCATGCTCCATGCCTCAGCTCCTTCAACTCCCATGCCCTCCAGATGGATCTTGAACATGGTGTGCCACTGGTTGTACTCTTGCATATCCATGAGCTTAGGTGGCCGAGTTCCACTACCTGTAGACAAATCCTTAATCAAGGTAGAGATAGCGTTAGTGGTTTGAGTATTTACCGCCGCTGCAGCTACTCCCCAGTAATCTGATTGTAATGCAGGATGTGCTACATTCTGAGGCATCGTGCTCGTTGTTGTCATGTAGTTATGCGGTTGTGAGGATTGCGTGTTCGTCTTTTGAGCTGCCACAGTCCATGGGTCCATTGTCTGCTGTTGTGGTTGTGTTGGTGCTGATCCCGAAGTAGTTTGAAAACGCCACATGATCAAAATCTGAAAATCACAACACTTAGAAAAATTTTTCAGCAAAAAAAAATCCTAGGTTCGCCCAAAATTGCTTGGTTCGTCCAAATTATTCTAAGTTCGTCCACTATTTCTCACTTTCGTCCAAACTGATAGTTCTTTCGTCCAAACAGTGATACCCGAATGTGGAAATGACCAGAATGTAAACAAACCAACACCCTTTTTCACTTTCGTCCGACTCAAAAACGGTCGAAGGTGAAACTGTATACCCGAATGTGAGAATTTTCTAGACAAATTTTCAGGTTCGACCACTTTTTCCTCAGGTTCGCCCACTTTTATGTACGTTCGCCCACAACACTCAGTCCAGGTTCCAGGTTCGCCCCATATCAGCAGATCTCACTTTTGAAAAACGGTTATTGTTTGAAAAACGGTTATTTTGATCTGAGATTTTCAAAAGTTCATGGATTTCAATGATCTCAATCAGGTTATGTTTCGGATTTGATTTGGAACAACTTTAAGTCTTGGAAAACTTGAATTTGACCACTAAATCACCTTTAAATCGATCAAAAACTATGTTTTATAATAGTTTTTGTAAAAAACAGATGATAATTTGTCTAAAACATGTCCAAATCAACTCTGATCTTATCAAACTTGTTGTTGTATGATCCTCTATGCTCTGATACCACTTTGTGAGCGTTGGATTTTATCTAAAACAGGATTTTATGATCATACAAGTCACAAATCTAGGTGCGGAAACCCTAGATCTGAACAAATTGATAAGATGCTAATCACGACACAATCAAGATCATTTTCAATATCATTTTCATAGATTAACTTTCAATCAATAAGCATTTACAACGTTTATGTTAATCTAGAATCACAAAGACACTTTCACAAAAACACTACTGAACCTGCACTGAACCTGGACACAAATGATAACTCTCTTACATAATCAAAAACTCAAAATCTATATATAGCCTCTGCACATTCGCCCCTTTCTTCTGGTCGAATGTGAGCAAAATCCACATTCGCCCACTTGCAGTGGTCGAATGTGTTCTTCAGTCAATGTCCAATCTTCATTCGTCCATTCCAGTTCTTCCTTCGCCCAGTTATCTTCACCTTCGCCCATCCTGATCTACATTCGTCCATATCCACACACCTTCGGCTATCTACTAACATGTGTTAATCAAGTATATCCAATCCTTAGTCGCAAAATCGCATCAACATCTTCCTCAGTTTCTGGTTTTCTTGTTCACTCATCAAGATTTTCTTCGCATTCTTCTTACTTGATGATTTCATTTCAGCATTCTCAACTTGGAGACTGGTAACCTCTTCTTCCAACTTATCTTGTCTTTCTTTGGAAGCAATCACAATAGTAAGCATATCCTTTTAATTTTCCTTCATCTGTTTTATCTCATTCTCATGCTTGTTAAAGAATTTCATCATCTTACTAATCTGCTTGTTCACCAAACTCATCACTTCATTAGAAACTGTAGCTTTGGTTTGTGAACTTGATTCTTGTTGTGGTTTTGCAACAGGTGACTTGTTCAAGCTAGAAAGAATAGACTTCAAATATTGTGAAACTGAATCTGGATTTTGTTGTTGTTTAGTTTAAGTCACCACCTTTTGTTTCTTTGCTGCTGGGGATACTAGTTGTGAACTCGAAGCTGGTGGCATCTTCTAACCCTTCAATAAAAAATCAATCTCCTTCTGTCTCCTTACTTTAGACGATTATTTGTTTGCCATTGTTTTAAATCCACGTTCACGTTTATTAGACACTGGATCAACTGGAGAATCTTCCAAATCAACATCCTCAACAATTAAATCCTCTCGCTCTTCAACATAGCGTCTACTCAGTTGTTCATCAATAACCTGATCAATCGGATTAGGAGTACTTAAATCGCCAGTGGCCTTGGGATGAGTATCCTTGACAATTCATCATCCGAATCCCACATCTCTTCTATCTTAGTCTCCTATGAATCTTCATCGACTAACAACGTCTTTGCTTTAGCTTTTCCCTTCTTCTTGGCTTTAATCTCAACAGCCTTCTCATTACCCTTTCCTTTCGACTTTGCCCCTTTGTTAATCACTTGGCGTTTTGCCTTCTCTCCTTTCTTAACAGGAACCAAAGGAGATTCCGAATCTGAATCACTATTTGGATGCCTGACATCATCATTATCAGGTGCAACATAGCCAGGTGTAATTATATTTCCAAACAATCTCCTGTTTGGTGGATTTTCATTCTCAGCTTTGCCTTTGTACGTTCTCATTCTATTAAGAGTTGTCATGTTCATGTGTTCTTGATTTACAATCTGCAATGGAACTCTTATCAATCTAGGATATTTCTCATCAAAGATCATTTGTAGAAACCTCGGGTACATCAGAAACTTGTCTGACTTTATCTCTTCACATATTTCCCTCATATGACTAAACAACATTCCAGAAACATTGTAGTCTTTGTTTAAGATAAATGCAACAGCAAGTGAACTGAGTGTGTCTCTCAAAACATCGAAACCTCTATGAACAGTACCAAATACATGCAAGAGAACATGTAAAAGGTATTTAAATAGAGGAGAGACGTTCGCTTTATTCAGCTGACACTATGTGATCGTCGCAAAATATTTCATTCTGAAAAAGCATCCTCTTTGCACTGGCCATGGCAACTTGATGGGATCTGTCTCCTTATCAGTAAGCTGTAAAACTCTCCTAAAATCTTCTTCTCCCAACAAAACATCCAATCCATGTATCTTACTATGGATCACTGATTTGCCTTCCCAGAAAGTCAGGGTTGCATTGTTCCAGAACTCCTCTTGGTTATCTTTGTAAATCAGATGTGACTTGGCAATGGCATATACGATTTTGGATCTTCTTAGGAATTCAACCATCCCTCTGAATTCATCATATTTTTTTTATCAACTTCGGCAATGTATTCACAACAGTTGTGCTTTGGTTCAAATTTGAGCTCTTTTGGCTCTTTTTGTTCATCCATTTTATATACACTAACACAAAAATACAAAACATGTTAATTCGGATTCAAAAATCAAAAATTTTGTTTTGTTTAACAGTTGGTTCGACCTGTTGAGGGTTCGAACCAATTTTAATAAGCTCGAATGAATGCAAAAACAACACATTCGACCTGTTGAAACTTCACTCGACCATATGATGGTTCAAATGAAATTGTTCTTAATTCAAAAATTCCAATTTCATGTTCAAGTCAAATTAACCACAGATTTTGATTGTGTCATGTCCTAATATACTCAACTAAGCCTTATTAACAATCAATTTTATCAATTAACTCATATTCGACTGATTTTCTCAAAAACTAGGGTTCGAATTATTCAAAACATTAAACATGTTGTTATAATCCTAGTTTTTGGTTTATTCTCCCCCTAAAATAGTCGAATACTGCTCGGCAATCATCAAATGATGTTCAAAAACAGTCCATTATGTCCAATCAATGATCTAGGGTTTGAAACCCAAAAATCCAATTTCCAATCGATTTAATGGATGGAAACCTGCAAAATTCAAAGTTTAGTTACCTTATATGATCAGGAACACAATTACAAAGTCTAAAATCAAAGGACAAAAAGGTGACTTAGAGAGAACTCGCCAAATGAACAGGTAAAACTGAGGTTCGAATGGGGCAATTGGGTTTACATAGAGTAGCCGGTTCGACCTCATGAAGGTGTGAATGAGCATGAAAGTTATTGGTTTGAACCTTGTAAAAGGTCGAAACAAAAACTTCTGGGTTTGAATGTCAAAGTTATCAATCCCACACTCATTCGACCAAACTAAAAGGTACGAATCAACTCACAAAACACTCGTTCGACCTACCGAAAGGCCGAATGAAAATTTTGTAAAATGAATTTTCACCAAAATGTCCAATTCGATCCACGTCTTGACAATTTCAAACTTTTAACCTTTCAATCTTTAAAAAATCTAATTTTAAAGATACAAAACTCAGATTGGCTCCTCAAACTTCAGAAAATGATCATCTTCCATCATCGGTTATCGAAAATAACGAAGAAATATAAAATCTTTTGGATTTTTTAAAATTTATGTTAAACCACACCAAAAATCTTTTTGAGTTTTGCATATATGAAGAAAATCAAATAGAAAGCAAGAAACCATTTGTGATTTTTCAGTATGAGGATCATATAACTTTTTGAGAAATCAAATCACATTGTTGTTCTGTTACATTTTAACTTTACTGACTGTGTAACTCGGAAATTGCTAATACTGTTGTCCACATAAGCTCATATGCAGATCGTTATGCAGTTCTTTAAAATGACAAGCTTAAGGTGTATTAATAACTGACTTACCTGTGGTTCTCACACACACGACATACTCACGTATCAAGGAATTTTGCACAAAGATTCATTCGTGATTATGCCGTTGTTATCCGTATGTTACAAGGTATGAATCACAGAGGTGTACATGTCAGCAAATCAATGTTATAGAGTAACTTGTGCACTCTACCAGGTTAAGGCTTATATCAATTATGATTTGCATAGATATGATATGATTCATTAGATGATATTTGATCATCGTCATACATTTTAAGTTCCTCATTCGGTAACTTTGGGTTTTGGCATTAAAGCTCTTTTAATAAGATACCCTGACGGAATCTAGGTCCGTAAATCAATACGACAGAAGATCACTCAGGCCATCCCCAGATAACAAACAACATAACAACTCGAAACCTCCGAATTTGGGAAAACCCTATCAAAATAAATTACGATACTAAGACCATATGCCCATAAGGTGTTAAGCCACATAGCAAGCAGTTCGTTATGTTTCTATTACTAAGGCACGCATTAATAAGTCTACGAAGCCTACCAACACATCACACAAAGTCATCACATGTCAAGTATTTGACTTTACAATTCTTTAGCATGTGAAAAATCCTCACTAATGTACTATCATTTCCTCTTTTTCTCCAGGAAAAATCATTTTGGGGTTTTCTGATTTTATGGCTTTTTCAAATTTGTTGATGTTTTTGGTTTTTCTGTAAGAAAAGCTCCCCTTAAAATTTAAAACATATATTGGATTTTAATTATTGAAAAACAAAGAAACAAAATAAAATTTGATAACCCGATAAGGAGTTTAATCTTGCTTTTCCTTTATATCGTTAGCTTTTAAGAAAAATTCAAAAGCTTTGGTAAAAAGATCGGCTCTTTGATAGCCAGTGTGGATTTTAATCATATCAATCAAACCTTGAGCATAGCAATCATGAATAAAGTGATACCGTATTCAGATATGCCTAGCTTTAGAATGATGAACGGTGTCTTTTGTGAGTACAATGGCTGCTTCATTATCACAAAAAATAGGGGTTTTAAGAAATTGCAAACCGTAGTCGCGCATCTGTTGTTGAATCCAAAGCACTTGCGAACAGCAACTCGAGGCCGCCACTTATTCAGATTCACACGTTGATAGAGCAAATGAAGCCTACTTCTTGCATTGCCAGGTAATTAGCCTACTACCCAGAAATTGACATCCAGCCGTTGTGGATTTTGCGTCAATATCACAGCCTCCAAAATCTTCATGACTAAAAGCAATGAGGTCAAAACTATCATCATTATGATACCATAACCCGTGTGATGGACAACCCTTCAAATAGTAGGATTCATTTAACTGCCATGAGATGACTCTGTTTCGTCTTCGATTGGAATCGGGCACAAAGACACATTGCAAACATTATATCTGGGCGGGTAGGGACACATCCATTTGAGAAAGATGAACCAGTTAGTGAAGAATGAACTTGTCACGGGAGTTAATGTGAAACATTTCCATTTGAATGACAAGTGTGTTAGTTGCAAAAAGGGAAAGCAGCATAATAAATCATAATTTCCATTCAACCTTCCTTCAACCTCTTGGAACTTCCTTCGACCCCTCGGTTCTTCGAATGAACATATAAAGTGTCCAAAACTTGAAATCTTCGAATTTATTCATCAAATCCGAAAGCGACAGCCACAATATGCACCTACAATATTTACGAATAATACGCTTCTCACGAAAAATAGGTTCAATACCAATCTCTATAGCAATTTCTTTAGCTGCAATCATAGCATTTTCTAATCCTTTATCTCTATAATTATTAAAATAAACAATAAGTTATTGTGACACCCGGCAAATTCTGGTTAACAACGTTGTCTAGATGAAAGTCTACCTTAGCGAGTCACGAGTATATTGTACTTAACGGGGCTAGTTAAGTCGGGTTATGGTTCGGGAACTATCGGGTTAGTCTAGAGGATCATTGGATGTTGGTCTAGAGGTTCATTAGATGTCGGTCCTTAACCAAGTGTACAAACGGTGACGATTTGTAGGATCGTCAGGGCATACGGAACATACAAGTCTCGAGTCCCGGGAATTGGTGAACGAGTGTGAATATGTGTAATTACAAGTGTTATGTGTTTACAATCATTATGTGACTTGTCGGTACGTGAATAGGTGTTAACATATGTTAAAACGGGGTTTAACGCACAAAACGCACGAAACCAGCCCCTATAGGCGATTAGGGAAGCCTAATCGCCCATAAGGGAGGCGAGTAGGCATCATATGGGGCGAGTAGGGGACTAATTGCATGACTGTTCATGCGATTAGGCCCCAATCGCATGAACTTACATGCGATTAGGCTTCCTGATCGCGTGTAAAGCTGCATAATCGCGTGTTACGTGCTGGACGACTAAAAACGACTATAAATACCATACTTGACCTCATAAACTTCATTATACAAACCCTAGTCGTCCCATAACCTGCCCCAACACACACACAACCTCTGGAACGCGATTTTTGATCAAAACACAAGGTTTCAAGCTTAATCCTTCATTCTTTCACAATTCTATGGTTTGGTTTCCATCCATGAATCTTTATAAACGTTTTTAATCAATCCCTAATGGTCCAGACCTGTTCTAAAACGGAAAAGCTTTCTGAAAATCGTAAATAAGTGTCGTTAATCGGATTTTAACTAGTATACTTGTGTTATGTGTGTTTATGATTAGAAAGCTAGGGTTTTTATGATTCAAGATGAATGAACGACATGTTATTATTGTTAGATCAGAATAATATTGATGTTATGATTATGAAATCTGAGTAATTGATTATTAGGATGATAGTTACGCATGTTAGTGTGATGATTGCATGCTATGTGAATGTGTTTGGATTACGTGATTGCATGCAGGGCTGATAATATGAGGCAAAACGAAGGGTTTTAGTTGAAACATGTTTAGGATAGTGTTTGGGATGATATTGGGTGGTTACACACGTTCTGGATCTGATTTGGAGCGTTAAACGCGCGAAAAACTGGAACAGCAAGGTTACAGGCGATTAGCAATCCTAATCGCCTATGTTAGAGGCGATTAGGAGGCCAATCGCCAGTCTTTCATGCGATTAGGGCCTAATCGCTAGTTTTTACATGCGATTAGCCCTAATTGCTAGTTTTTACATGCAATCAGCCCTAAATGCTAGTTTTTACATGCAATCAGCCCTAATTGCTAGTTTTTATATGCAATCAGTCCTAATTGCTAGTTTTTATATGCAATCAGTCCTAAATGCTAGTTTACTTTTCCTAATCGCGTGAACTGCTGCTGTAAGTGTAAATTAGCATTCCGAGACCCGATTAAACATGTAGTAACATGCTAGGAACCCCGTAACATATCTAATAACTTGGTAACATATGTTTGGATGTAATTCGGTGATACGTGAACTATGTGCTATAACTTGTTGTGTGTTAACGTATGTTAAGTGTGATTGCATGATTGCATGTTTGAGAGCGTAAACATAACACGGGAAGTCTCGGGTCACCAATGGGATGTCGAGTCTTGTACTTTGGGTCAGTTAAACAGTCACGGTGTTTTCAAATGAACTTGGTTATGGTCTGGACATCTAGGGACTAATTAACCTGCGGGTTATTAGTCTAAGTACTTGTAACTGTCATATGTTAGGTCGCCGCTTTACGGGACTAGCATAGCAGCTGAGTTTACTCGGGTTAAGGAGTAACGCAACTTAAGGTGAGTTTACGGCCCCTCTTTTAAACTGGTTTCATATTTCGGGGGAGAAAACATGTGTTAAAACGATTATTTGGTAACTACTGTCATACTATGGGTTTCTATTGTGTACTACACGATCTTTGGAAGTCCCGGGGGGGAACCATGAATGTGCGGGTTTGCACAACGGGGAAATGTGAATAGCGCTATTGGGAGTGACCAACCCCGCTCGTCGGCTTGGAGGGCCGGGCGAGTGCATATTGTCTCAAACAGGAACAACAGGAACAACTGGTTTACTTTACGGGCACAACATCTGGTATTCGAGTTAGTAATGGTTTTCCAATCGTGGTAGTAACAAAACATACGCCTAGCTAGCGTACACTGGTTTTCGATTTGTTATAGTATGGACAGGTTGACTTGGTACTTGGATACAAAACCTGTAAACTCACCAGCATTTTTGTGCTGACGTAAACTTTTACATGTTTTCTCAGGTCGCTAAGGTAGCACGACTGGACTAGGGCGCACGCGTCTGCACGGCGTCTAACTAGGGTTGCATGGTCTTATAAACGTTGAACTATTGTTTCACTGTTGAGATACTGTTTTGAATAAGCTTCCGCTGTAAACAGAATTTTAAACTATGTTTTGAAATTGCATTTATATTCATTTAGACTTGTTTATTGTGATCGTTGGTTTGGATCCTGGTTTGTCATGCGCCTCGCGGTAAAACTCCGCAAGTGGATTTTGAGGGTGTGACAGTTATCTAATTGATTTATAGCGTCATCAATACACATATTTCTTTTGCTTGTAATGTTTTACTAGCTGTGTTAATAGCAGACAAAACATCATACCAAATAACCACCCTTAATAAAAATTTGAAATCTTCAAGATCATATATAGCTAAAGTTTTAGCCTCACTTTTAATTTTAGGGTCATCACTATCATTATATAATTCATATAATGCTTCTCTTAATTGTGGAGCTTGAAACCTAATTGCTTTAACACATTCTAATCAACTTTTCCAACGTGTTTGTGATAATGATTTAAGAGTTAAACTAGGAATATTATGTTTTAAAATTTTCTATCTATTCGGGGATGATGAAAAAACACAATAAAGGCATTGTACTATACCAAAAAATCCTTAGCTTTGGTACAAGAGTTCGCCATATCACAAAGTACTAAATTTAAACTATGGCAACTACATGGTGTGTAAAATGCTCTAGGGTTAGTATTTAACATTTGTTTTTGCACTCCATTATGCCTTCCTTTCATATTCGATCCATTATCATAACCTTGCCCTTTAATGTCATTTACATAAAGACCTATTTTATTAAGTTCTTCAACAACATCATCATCCTCTTTCTCTCTCCATATGAAACCCTCTACAAAACCCTACAGAGGAGGATGAGGAGAATCGGGCCAGGAACAGACAGTTGTATTTTTAGGGGTTTTTGCCAGTTGTATCATGTACTATTAAAAATTCTAGAAAATATTCATTAACTTGTATTGGAGTTGACGAAACATCTACACAATGTACAATAATTGACATTTTCTCTTTACGACTTGTATCTGGAGTACAATCTAGTATAATCGAAAAATATTTAGCTTCTTTAACTTTTTTTTAACAATTTTAGTCTTAATTTCATTCCCCAATAAATAAATTAATTAGCTCATTTTGCATATTGTGCCCAAGGTAATGATTATGAATTTCCTTAGTTATGCGTCGTACATGTTCTTCCATTACTAAATCAAATTTCGCAATCATCTCAACAAAACTTAAAAATATACCATTTTCTATTGCATAAAGTTTTTCATTTTTTTTTCCACAAAATGCTAAATTATTCCTTCCATAAGCTTTAATAAGCGCGATAATTCTTATTAGCACATTTCTCCAATGTTCCTTATCTCTATTTATTTGATCTTGAGTTTGTTTATCAATCGTTTTGGTTTTCACCAATCTTAACTCTAATTCCATCCATGTTCTCATGTTCATAATATGTACTTTACTTGTTTCATGTTCTTTTAGTTTAGAATTCATATTTCTCCAATCATTACTATCTGTGTTTGCTAAATAACTTGATCAACATTCATTCACATTAAATAACTTACAACAAAAACAAAATGCTCTATCTAACTCTATCGAATAGATCAACCATTTTCTCTTATATTTTTATCCATTTGATAACTTTTGCATATAAATAGAAGGTGCAAAACTTATTAAAAATTCATCTATGGAAAATCATAATCATTAATTTTAACAGGGCCTTTTTCTATAAGTAGATCTCTTAAAATTTGGAGGTTTGTTAATTCGATTTTCATTTGCGGTTTCATCCAGGTTCATAGCTTCATTTAAATTTGTAGGTTCATCAAGGTTTGTGGTTTCATTAAGGTTTGTAGTTTCATCAAGGTTTGTAGTGGCTTCAACTTTGATATATTCATTAAGGTTTGTAGGTTCATCAACGTTTGTAGGTATTACAAATCTCTCTATTGATCCTTTTAGTGAGTTAGTTAAAGCATCTCGTTTTATTTTTTATTTTTATCCTTTTTGCGTGACCTGATTCATACTTTCGATTTCCACTTGACATTGTTATAATGTTTTTGGTTTACTCCTAAATCAATTAACAAACAAAAGCCTACTCAACGATTTGAGTGTTATGTAATTCCTAAAGGCCTAAATCAATTAGCAAACAACAAATCCCTAAACTTGTTGAAGCAAACTGTATTGACAAACAACAATGCATCAATTAATAAACAGCAAACAAATACTAATCTGTATTGGCGTGTGAGGTTGAAGTATGCAGTCGAGAAAAACAGTACAATCCGATCAATCAAGCAAAAACAGAACAGCCAAACAGAAACAGAACAGCCGAGCAGAATAACCCTGTATTGGCGCTTATAAGAGCAAAGTGTAACTTTATAAAATTAAGAATGTAAGAGCAGATTGTAAGAATAAGAATAGAGTATTATAGAACCTTTTGAAGCATAGTATAACAATTTTTTCCCTTTGTGGTTAGTCTGTTCCCAAAAAATGGCCATAAATGCGATTGAGAGAGTGCCGATTGAGTTCCTGCAGGCTACACCATACGTTAACCATTTTTTAACAGACTAACCTAATATGGCTTAACCCTCAAGATATTGGGCCTAATGTTCAAATAATGGGGGTCTATTGTGAGGGAGGCCCCAAACCCTAGCTTGAGTCTAATAAACTAACTAGCCGGCCCTTGTTTGTTTAGAAAAATACCTCTATATGAGATTTAAAAAGGGGTTTACTAACAACACTAACTTTTTAAAAGAGGACTGGATTGCTTTGTAAAAAGGATCTATTAATTCATTTTTTTTTCATATAAAATACTTTATTTTTTATCAAACAAATTAAAAGACTATTAATAGTTAAGTAAAATATTTTATGGTTTTGTTTTGAGTTACACAACAGAGTTCTTCAGTCAAAATGAAATTCATTAAAATTCTCATAGACTACCAGTCTATCACGATCAGAGCTCTTTTAAGAACATGTGTAGCTAGGGAAAAAAAGAATTTAAGGTCTCCTTTTTTAGTGGTTTACGTGGCAGCTAAGTCAGCACGGTGCTTTAACTCAAAATAGGGTATAGTGGAGGGGGGGGGGGACTTATGGCTCTTTTTACTGATTGGTTGTTTAGTATGATTATTTTTAATTAATTAAATAAAAGTAATTAAAAAAATCACAAATAAAATTAAAAAAAAAACATGCAAATAATATTAAAAAAAACTTACAAATAATATTAAAAACCTCACAAATAATATTAAAACATTAATTATAACATTACATAATCTTAGATTAAAACATTTATTAAATCTAAATTACTTTTTTTTAATGGCAAATTTTTATTACACCTTTATCTCACTTCACCTTGCAGTTGCAAGGATTTGAACCCACAACCGTACATTTGTAAGGGGGGACACCATACCACTAGACCAAGAGGTCACGGGTTATTAAACCTAAATTACTTAAAAACACCTACGGAGAGTAGTTATCTCAATCCTCCAGTGTATACTTCGGCGACAACACAGAATGATCGATATCGTGACCGTCCGACCTAGCATCCGAGTGGATGCAGCCATAGTATCTGCATGGTACCATCCCTCATTTGGCTCCGGAGCAGGAGGGTTTGGCGTGAGGTTGGGTTTGGTCTCCACCAGTCGTAGCTGCCCCAACGGCCTAACCCCATGAAAACCATGGTGTAGTCAATACACCATATGCACTCTTCATCTCTAAGAGGAGCATCTGGAGTTGAGGGAGTGTAACCTGGTAAAGGAGGAATGGGGGTTACTCGACGAGGAGGAGGAGGAGGAGGAGGAGAGGACATTGGTTGAGGAGGAGGAGAGAACACTGGTTGATGAGGAGGAGGGGAGAACATTGGTTTAGAAGGGGGAGGAGGAGAGAACATTGGTTGAAGATGAGGAGGAGGAGAGAACACTAGTTGACGACGTCTCCAGTGAGAGTATCGCCGGAGATTGGAAGGTCCGGCTGGCTCGTTAGGTTATCCACCACCCATATCTTTGAATGTTTGAGATAATTGGTAATTTTGTGTGTCTGTAGTTGTGTTTATAAAATCAAAATGTAGTGTGTTTGTAGTTATGTTTTATAAAATGCGGTTTGTATATATATAACTTGAAGAAACAAAAAACTAACCGTTTAATTCAAACGTTGGGGGAGTTTAAATTTTTTTGACCGTTCTCGTGCATAGTCAAACAATATCGTACGTGCCCAGCTATGATTGGTTGTTTACAAAATCGTTTAGCGTTAAATTTAAAACACCCCAACCCATCTTTCACATTTAGCGCCCTGACGTAGTGGTGTGTCGTGCGCTAAATGTGTTTTGGTGTCGAACATCACGCTCAAGTACGGGGTCTAGCTAATGTTTTGACGCATTTTATTGGTATTTCCTAATAATCTTTTACATCTGAAATTGGTATATTATGTTTCATAATTCTTATGTTAACTTCCTAATCTTCTTAATACATATTATTTTCTTGAATCCGTAGTTACATATATATATATATATATATATATATATATATAGGGTAAGGATCATACGAGAACCAACTTTAGGGAGAGAACCAGAGAACCACTGTCAACACAAACAAAAAAAAACCTAAAAACCCCAACTTCACCCCGTAAAAACCTAAACCCACCCACCTCACTCCCTAAAAACCTAAACCCCCCATCCCCCACACCGCCCCAACCCCCCCCCCCCCTCCCAATTGTGAAATGCACATGTGCAGCTAACCCCACACCCCCCAAAAACCAAAACGCTCCATCCCATCCCCCCAAAAAGATACCCCCTCTTCCACCATACCAAAAAACTAAACCCTAAAGCTAAACCCATTAAAAAACTTAACTATAATAGTTAAATGCACATGTGCATGTAGAACAATTATCTTATTTTATAGTTTTATATAGGGGTTTTTTTTAAGTTTATTTACCAACAACCCCAAAAAACCTAACCCCATTCCCATCATACCTAAAAACTAAACCCTAAAGCTAAACCCATGAAAAAAAAACCTAACTATAATAGTGAAATGCACTTTGCATTATGGCAATTGATAATTTATTCAAAAGTGTGCTCTAATAGTGAAATGCACATGTGCATACGGTATATGACGTAATTATGACGTAAAAAAGGCCATTTTTTTTGTTTTTTTTTTTATTTTTTTTTGTATTTTTTTTATTTTTTTTTTCAGAAAGATTAACACTAAAAAAACATTTTGGTGTTTTTACTTTTTTTATTTTTTTATTTTTTTAGGTTATATAATTTTTTTATTATTTTTTTTTTATTTTTTGGTGGAGGGGTTTTTGTGTTCACACTTGGTTCTTTGGTTCTCTCCCTAAATAGTGGTTCTCAAATGATCCGAATCCTATATATATATATATATATATATATATATATATATATATATATATATATATATATATATATATATATATATATATATAGGTCTTGTGCTGGCTGCTGAGTATTTATTGTATTGAAATTATTCTATGATTAAAGAAGTAATATTCTCAATTAGTTCTTTAGCAAGGAAGGGGTGTGTATAAACGTATCACTTATCCTTCTTAACATTTCACCCTATGAGAGAGAAATATTTTTTTTTTCTAATGTCGGACTTCTTCTAAAGTTTGTAAGAGTTAGAGAACGGATTATGTTTAGCACAACTCTTATGAAAATAAAGAATTTTAAAATAGGATTTGAAATAATGAAACATGATACAAATTGTAGCTTTATTAAAGAGTTAAATGCCAATTCCGTTTCTGAGGTTTGATTCAGTTTGCCACTTCAGTACATTTTTTTTTTTGTAATGGAACCACTGAGGTTTGGGTTTTCTTGCTATTTTCGTCATTTTCACTAACTGGGTTTATTTTTTTGTTAACTCAATGATATTGTAATCATTTTACCCATTTATTTTTGTTTTTAATTTTGTTACTCTCTTTTTATACATAAATTTAAAAAAAAAAAAACACAAAAGAATACCAAAAAAAAATCTATACATAAAACCCACATACAAACACAAAAAAAAAAAAAAAAAAAAAAAAAAAAAAAAAAAAAAAAAAAAAACCAAAAAAAAATCTATACATAAAACCCAAATACAATCACTTCTTTAACACTACACCATCACCACCAGGGCTTTTAATAAGAATCAAAATGAGTATAAACCTAAAAGAAACTTATGGTTTAGAAGGCTAATCGAAGGAAAAAAGAGACAACCGCAACCAGCTTCATCAGCCATCATCATCAACATAGTCAATACCATTACCACAACTATCTCCAACCATTCTCATCATAATCCACCATCGGATCCCAAGACTATCATGCCTACCATAATAGTAACATCACCAACTCCTTCTATAACCACTGTACACTCCATTGCTACCAACAATCCGTCGAGACCACCACCACCAATCATCTGTAAACTCAACATCACCACCATGGCTATATCAGAATGTATTCAAAGGAAGAGGAGGAGTTAATTTAGGGATCTTACCTCTGCAATCAGATCCGACCCGACCGGAGACTATGTTCGTCGATTCCTCTACTCCGCCTCTTTCAGTTGTAAGGTCGCCGGAACTCCGTTGTGGTAGAGGAGATCCACAGTCTCCTTCCTCTCTCTAGATTGCTCGCTCTCTCTCCCTCTCTCTCTCTCTCTCTCTCTCTCTCTAACCTTTTGCTTCCTGAAAACGTGCGTGGTTGTGATTAGTGCTTTTGTAGTGGTGGGGTTGATGGTGCCAGGGTATTCTAGAGAGAGAAATGGGGAGGGGGTTGTGGGGGGGTGACATTATTAGGGTTTTAACCTTTAAAGGGGGAAGATGACTGATATTTTTTTATTAAAATAATCATAAGATGAAATATCCAAATTGTCCCTCATTAAGTAGGCAAAATGACAAGTCTACCCCTAACCTTAACGTCAATTTTTAACTGAGTTAGTGAAAAGGACGAAAATAGCAAGAAAATCAAAACCTCTGGGATTTTATTGCAAAACACATAAAAAAAGTTTTGTAATGAAGTGACAAACTGGACCAAACCTCAGGAACGAAATTTGCATTTAACTCTTTGCTAAATTATTCGGAATAGCAAGTTTTGCATCAGCATCACCAACTCTTAAACTTATTTGTGTAAACCAATAACTTGAAATATATATTCTCGACTGAAGTTGAAGTTATCAATATTCTAATTAGAGAAAATGGCTCGAATGATCCCTGTGGTTTGCACTTTTTTCACCTATAGTCCCCAAGTTTTTAAAATTACAGCCATAGTTCCGAAACAGTGAAATTTATTTAACTCGGATAGTCCCTGGAGCTAATTGAGGTTAAATAATCTAGTTAAGTGGGTGTGAAATTACAAAACTACCCTTACTATAAAACAAATAAATAATAACACTAGTGGGCCCCACATTTTATAATTAAATATATAAAAAAAACCCTTAATCCCTACACCACCACCACCACCACCACCAACTTCATCTTCCCCACCATATCACCATGGCCGGACCAGACCAGAAGTCCAGAACCAGACCAGGCCTGGTCTGCCCGACCCAAACGGAACCACAACCACCACAGCCACCTTCATCATTGGCCAAACACCACCAACAACCACCCGAACCAAAGCCAACCACCGCCAATCGGACCAAAACACCACTAAGCTCCACCTTCACCCATCAACCGTAAACCACCAAAGTCGTCCCCATCATCATTCCCACCGAACCCAGACCAAAACCCCAACAGAACATCATCGGCCATCATCATCATCACAACTACCACAACCCACAGATTGTTAATCGAAGAGGAGAAAATATTAGCTTTTACCTCCTTGACCAGATCTGACCCGGTTGGTACAGCTACCACCGTGAACCGCCTTCGTCCTCCCTTTCCTCCTCCCAAGCTCTCTCTCTCTCTCTCTCTCTCTCTCTCTCTCTCTCTCTCTCTCTCTCTCTGCTTTCCTTCTGCGTCTCTCTCTCTCTCTCTCTCTCTCTCTCTCTCTCTCTCTTCGTGTAAGTCCCAAATACTAGATCTTGTTAAGTGCAAGAGATTGTTATCACTTAGAAACACCTATGGATTAGGTATTTTAAGTGATTAATCTTCTACAACAAAGAAACTAGATTAATATGATAAAAACCGACACACAAGATAAATAAGAACACGATTTCATTACTGATTTGTCATTGAAACACCATGAAATACATTACAAGTACGCACCGAATCAATCTTGTGCTACCAAGATAGCCAAAAACCCTAACCCTAGAGCTGCACACAAGTATCCTATATATAGCAAGTCAGATGGGCCTGCGCACTTAAGCTAAGTGCGCAGGGCCTGTCCTTAAGTGCGCAGCCTAGGGTTTTGGACACATAACTATGTCATAATTACATAACCAGCCCTTCTACTTACAAACTACTCAACAACCTATCAAAAGACTATGATCTGGTAACTATGGTCTCAATATAACCCAACACTTTGTCGTTCCTCTCTCTCTCTCTCTCTCTCTCTCACTAAATAATAATAATAATAATAATTGGTGAAAGGGTGAAGGTGAGGGGGTTGGTTGTGGTGTTCGGCTGCCGGAGCTCCGCCGGAGGCAGTGGCAGGAACATCTCCGGCTCCTCACATTAATCTGATTTGCAAACAGCATATTCAAATCCGATAGATTAAGGGCAAACACATCTACCGGATCCAGAATCCTCATAGCCTCTGAATCATCTTTCAGCTTGATAACGGCTTCACCAGTATTGCTGTCATAAAACCACTTCTTGAAGTCTCTTAGCATAACTGGAAGCTCAGGACGTATCGGAACTCGTGTGACGACCTGGGGGGTCAATCACATAAGTGATCATTCCTTGTCCTGTTGCTAGATCGATTCGTTTCTTGGAGATCCGTCTCCTCGGTTTCTGTGGCTTGAAGATCTGGAAATCAGTCTCACACTCCTTCTTTATAAACCAATAAAGCATGGAACCCATGCTGTCATTGGTGTGGTTGATGAATGGGACTCTGCTAAGTTCCGTGATGTCCCAACGAGGGAGAGACTTCAGTTCCTGTCGACCTCTGAAGTACTGTATCAATCCCCCTCGTCTCTTCACAGCAAACAACTTTTTCTCCTCATCATACTTCCATGAGATAATCCTCTCCTGATGAGCTTCCCTAGTATGATGGATGTTTTGATGCATGGCTGGAATAGAGATGGGCCTTCTAGGAAACCATGTTGATCTTTCAGGATCCAACTTATGGCCATCTGACGTCTGGTACACTATTTCTTCTTCCATTCCCATCTCCACAAACTTTTCTGGCATCTCATCCTCGCTGATCTCGTCCACATCACTTTCTTCAGCAATTCTTTCTTTCTCTTTCTCCTCCTCCAGAATTTTCCAAAATCAAATACCTCATCGAATGTTGTGCTAGGAGCACCAGTCTGCTGTTTCTTCAACTCTTGGAACATATCAAACATTTTCATCTGAACCTGAGTCTGAAACTTGATCAGGTATCGTTGATCCTTGATAACTTTCTCCATATTCCTGTTCTTGTGCTTGAGCTTCTTGACTTTCCTTCTGAGCTCTTGATTGTTATGCACGTCACTCTTTAGGGTACAGATCTCCCTAGCCGCTGTCTTTCCAACCTCTTTGACCAACTTTTCGTACAGTTCCTGGTGCACCGGTTTGCGGCGTGGTGCAGCAGGAGCTGAGGAGGAAGGTTCAGATGGTCGTTGAGCTGGTGCTTTGGGGGCTGGAGCAGCAGTTGTGGATGGTCCTGGTTGTTCTTCTACCCCAAACATAGACTCCAAAATCACTTCTTGCTCAATATCGTCCTCAGTAATTACACGAGGAACTTCAGACTCAGGCAACTGTTCCCTCCGCTTCTTTCTTTCGGCCCTCTTTAACTCAACAACTTGTTGTAGGGCTGCAGCAGTCTCAAGATGTTCTGGTGTCAGTGTTTCTCTGTCCTCTTGTAATAAACCAGTTGGCCTTTTCTTCTTGGTGGGCTTAGATGGAGCTGGTTCAGTTGCCACCCTTTTTCCCCTTGCCTTTTCACGAGCAATCTCTTCAGCAGTTGGCTGGGCTGAAGAAGGAGCAGGGTCAGATGATCCAGGTGCAGAAGCAGCGGTGGATTGCTGACGAGCTTCAGTTACATCAAGCCTTCTTTTCTTAATCTTGTTGTAAAGCTCCATGACCAAAGGATATCGCTGTGCTGCATACATGTTCTCCAGCATGGGTTCCCAGTCAGGCGTATTGCACTCAGTAAAGAATCGTGCACCTTTGGTGAAGTTGTATTGATCACCAAGGGGCAGATTCTCGTGCTGTGCGTTGATCATCATCTACACGAATCTGGGGTACATAGCCCATTTGCCGAATCCATGTAACACCCCAACCGATGGCGGAAACATCGAGGTGTCACGTATTAATGAGTATACAGTAGCACATGGTATTCAAGTTTTAATTGAAATTTATTTAAAGGAAAATATCCAAAAATTGGAAATACATAACAAGTCTTGAATGAAATTCTAATACATCAAAAAGCCAAACAAAGCATAAACTTCAAATTGTCTACTCAAGCTAGCTCTAGACTTCAAGCATCATTATTTTCTTTTGAGTTGTAAAAATGGGGGGGGGGGTCAACTAGAAGTTGGTGAGAATACATAAGCCATGTCAAGCAATTAAGTTTAAGAATAAAAGTTTAGCAATTCATATGTCTATCGTAAGTTTAAGTCTACATGAATAAACATGAAGTGTTGAATGCACATAATCAAACCTCCGACTAGTTTAGGTCCATCCCGTCATCCACGGTTCACCTTAATATTATGTTGGAACGATAACAATCACCCGCGCTCCCCATAAAAGATGGTCAACGAATCTAGGTGGGATTGTCAATACAATAGATCTATTATTGAGTATCGCCGGCTTGGCCATAGCTAATGATTATGTATGTTGAAGCGAGTCTAACTGTTGTTGTTGTCTAAATCATGAGGCATTAAAGTTTACAACTAGACATGTATGTAGAATTGCTTAAGCATGATGTTGCAAGTATAAAGAATTGCATAAACATGGTTACGTAAACTCACATTCGCTAAGCTGAATTATCCTCTAACCGTTGTGAATGTATGTGAGGCGAATCCCAAAGACTCAACAACGTAGCTAGTCCAAATTGAAGAAAAAAAAACAAAAGAGAAAGAATATCAAGCTTCCAATTCGCCAATTACAAGAGCTTATAATCAAAGCTTCAATTGTAGAAGTATAGACTATAGAAGAAAGGTATGAGAGAAAGTTTAATCGGATTGAAACAATCGATTTAGAGGTGCCAAGTATAATGGGTCATAAGTGGGTTTTATACTAGTTTTGGATTCAATTAGCCATTAAAATTGGTCAACACCATAAAGTAAGGTTTTATGATGAATTGACTATTTGACTAAGACTTTGACTGTTTGACTAAGACTTTGACTAGGACTTTGACCAGGACTTTGATTGTTTGACTAAGACTTTGACTCCAAGAATTATGTTGTCAAGACTTTGACTCTTGACTCAAGGCTTTATTTTGAAATGAATTTATATTTTCCTTGTTTGAGATTATAAATGTAATTGGAAAAATGATTAGCTTTAAATAAGAAATAAAAAATAATCATTAGTTTGAATTAGAAAATAAAAAAAAACACCGTCTTATAAAATGACGATTTTATAAATAGAATTAGGATAGGACATATGTCATGATTGAAGATTTTTTTTTTTTAAGTACAATGATAAAAGGAACTTAGAAAAATAGAGTGCACGGATAAAGATAAGAATACTTAGAATTAAATTAGACTTTATATCATGGATCGGGAAATACTTTAATGCAAAATAAATGGGAAAATTCGTGAGGTTACAGTCTCCCCTACTTTTATAAACTTCGTCCCGAAGTTATATAAAAAAACACCGGGTTGACAGTGATTGGGTAGAAATTAGGGCAACTGTGGTTTGGAAAATTTGTGTTAAGACATGACATGAATTTATAGGTAACAGAATAAACTATTTCGAATAATTTGGTAAGAGGTTTGATAGGTGTGGGTTTTAAGGGTTGAATTAGGTTCGTCTAAAATAGCAAGGAGAATAAGAATCTAGCAAAACACTAAACTTTAAGTTTTAGGAATCTTAAAAAGAAATGCATGAGTTAATTGACTATAGAAATACTAAACAGGTAACTAGAGTTTATAATTGGTTATCTACCAAAAACCTTGTTAGAATTTCACACTACCTTAACGTACATGTACATTCATGATTGCGTTCCGGACCATAATCACCAATTCACCTTACATTAGGGTTTTGTGTCCTTCTATGACTCTAAACACACATGTAAGTAATGCAAAATAACCTTGTTATTGAATCGTATACAATGTATCCAAAAATGAGTCCAACTGTTGAGCAGGAAAAAGACTTCTACCAGTCAGTGAGTAAGAACCTCTACCGATTGTTGAGCAGGTGCGATAGCCTCTACCAGTCGTTGAGCAGGTTGTAGGGCCTCTACCGACTGTTGAGCAGGGCCTCTACCTACTGTTGAGCAGGCATGATGACCTCTACCAATCGTTGAGTAGGTTATTTGGTACTCTACTAACTGTTGAGCAAGTACTTCATCCTCTATCAGTTGTTTGATTAAGTGCACCAATTATTACACACATGAATTGCAAATTGATAATATGTACATGTAAGCAATCAAGTATCAAGTATATCATACGAGTTGTAATAGAGTTGCCCTAGACAAGGTTAATGACTCTAGGTGTGTCTATAGCAAATAGTTTATATTCCTTGAATTCTAGTTTCAAATGTTCAAATATGGTAGATAGTTGAATCCTCATGTATAACTAAGGATTATGTTTGATGCAACACACAATTAAGTTTCAATAGTTTGGTTATCATGGGTAACTAGCTCATGTGTGAGAAGGTGAAGGATATGAATTTAGTTCTTGAGAGGATGATGAAAAATCTTGAAGCAGAATCAAGGTTGTGAGAGATAGTGAATGTGAAGATAGTTTATAAAGAGTTTATTTTATAGTAAGGAGATTATGTAGCAGTGTAAATTTTGAGCTCTGGATCATAGGTCATAGTCAAGTGTATAAGAAAACATGATTGTGGTATATGCCAAAATTTGAACAAGTTGAAAATGAGTGAGTGTCGGAGAATTTAGAGACTAGATATTATCCTTATGGAAAAAAAAATTATTTTCAAAATTGGTTTTGTACATAAAGCAAATGTTATTAAATAGTACAAGCTAAGTGGGCTTTGATGAAAATATTCCCGTTAGTTGGAGATTTCAAACATGACATTAGGTTTTGAAGATCAAGGTTCTATTAAGTGATTTTTAATAGTTTAAAGCATTATATAGAAAATCGTTTGTTACGTCAATAAATAAACAATTGAGTTTAAGTTCGAGGACATCTTTTGACAAAAATATGTACTTTGTAAAGTTTCAAGGTAATGAAAATACAACAAGATTTAGAAATCTTTAGTTTGTGCTAAGGTATGAGGTTATAGTTTTTTTAAAAAAATAAGTAACATGTGGAGAAATGAAATAATATGATTTGGGTACGGTGTTGAATATTTAAAAAGTGGCTAAGATGGTAAGGTGAAGTGCGATTGTGAAATCCATAGATGGTTATGAAATGGGATTGATTTAAGCTGTAAAATTTTGAAATTTTAGAGCTTAGTTTAAGGAAAGTGAGTGTAATCATTTACTCATTTATTAAAACGAATAAACGTAAACGTTGACTTATCAAAACTTCTAGATTCTAATAACATAGTGAAGACATGCTTTAGCCTATAAGTGAACACTCATCCCGAGAATTCCAAGGTAGGCATCTGGGTCCCTCGTCTGATTGGGATATATGCGCAATGCCAGCCTAGACAGAAAACTCAGAATACAGGTGTTCACCCTTCCAAATTGCACGTGTTCGTTATTAAAATCTAGAACTTCGATGAGATCTTTAAGGTGGTTCAGGCTAAACCTGAGGATTTGTCCTATTAGTCTAAGAGTAGATCTTGTGATGGAGAACAATCTTCTTGTAGGGACTAAAGTAGGGATAAGAAGTAGGAGGGAGATAGAGAATAGCAAGTAAAAGGAGCAAATACTGGTTATAATCCTATGGTTATAGACTAGATTATTTTTCTAATAACCTAATTGCCTATAACCATGGCTCTGATACCAATCTGTAACACCCCAACCGATGGCGGAAACATCGAGGTGTCACGTATTAATGAGTATACAGTAGCACATGGTATTCAAGTTTTAATTGAAATTTATTTAAAGGAAAATATCCAAAATTTGGAAATACATAACAAATCTTGAATGAAATTCTAATACATCAAAAAGCCAAACAAAGCATAAACTTCAAATTGACTCCTCAAGCGAGCTCTAGACTTCAAGCATCATTATTTCCTTTTGAGTTGTAAAAATTAGGGGGGGGGGGGGTCAACTAGAAGTTGGTGAGAATACATAAGCCATGTCAAGCAATTATGTTTAAGAATAAAAGTTTAGCAATTCATATGTCTATCGTAAGTTTAAGTCTACATGAATAAACATGAAGTGTTGAATGCACATAATCAAACCTCCGACTAGTTTAGGTCCATCCCGTCATCCACGGTTCACCTTAATATTATGTTGGAACGATAACAATCACCCGCGCAACCCATAAAAGATGGTCAACGAATCTAGATGGGATTGTCAATCCAATAGATCTATTATTGAGTATCGCCGGCTTGGCCATAGCTAATGATTATGTATGTTGAAGCGAGTCTAACTGTTGTTGTTGTCTAAATCATGAGGCATTAAAGTTTACAACTAGACATGTATGTAGAATTGCTTAAGCATGATGTTGCAAGTATAAAGAATTGCATAAACATGGTTACGTAAACTCACATTCGCTAAGCTGAATTATCCTCTAAGCATTGTGAATGTATGTGAGGCGAATCCCAAAGACTCAACAACGTAGCTAGTCCAAATTGAAGAAAAAAACGAAAAAGAAAGAATATCAAGCTTCCAATTCGCCAATTACAAGAGCTTATAATCAAAGCTTCAATTGTAGAAGTAATAGACTATAGAAGAAAGGTATGAGGGAAAGTTTAATCAGATTGAAACAATCGATTTAGAGGTGCCAAGTATAATGGGTCATAGGTGGGTTTTATACTAGTTTTGGATTCAATTAGCCATTAAAATTGGTCAACACCATAAAGTAAGGTTTTATGATGAATTGACTATTTGACTAAGACTTTGACTGTTTGACTAAGACTTTGACTAGGACTTTGACCAGGACTTTGACTGTTTGACTATGACTTTGACTCCAAGAATTATGTTGTCAAGACTTTGACTCTTGACTCAAGGCTTTATTTTGAAATGAATTTATATTTTCCTTGTTTGTGATTATAAATGTAATTGGAAAAATGATTAGCTTTAAATAAGAAATAAAAAATAATCATTAGTTTGAATTAGAAAATAAAAAAACACCGTCTTATAAAATGACGATTTTATTAATAGAATTAGGATAGGACATATGTCATGATTGAAGATTTTTTTTTTTTTTGAAGTACAATGATAAAAGGAACTTAGAAAAATAGAGTGCACGGATAAAGATAAGAATACTTAGAATTAAATTAGACTTTATATCATGGATCGGGAAATACTTTAATGCAAAATAAATGGGAAAATTCGTGAGGTTACAATCCAGCCTCAGCATTCTTCAACATGTAATCAATGATCATGCCCGACAGGTTAAAAGCTTCATTCTTGCAAATCTTTTTCATAGCAGTCGACCATCCTGTGCTGAGAGCGTTGTTGCCTCCTTTCCTATGACACAGAGACATGATAAACACGTGACTGATGAGTCTCCAGTCTCTGGTCAGCTGACTCTTCTTGATATCGCCTCTCTTGTCAAAATCTCCTTTGTAACCGAAATTCTTGAACTCTTGGTGAACATCGGCTTTGGATAGAAATCTGACTGTTCCTGGCTGATCTTGAAGTCTTAACACATTCCTCACGGTATCTTCAGTGATGATTACAGCCTTGTTTCTGACTGTAGCGTTGATTCGCTTGACCCGTCCAGCAACTTCAACTCGAGCAGATCTCCAAACGTCTTCAATATGAGAGCAGTAAACTTGTAAACTATGCTCCACAACGTATCCGACTTTGCTTCATCTGATCCAGGTGACTACGTCCTTGAACTTTACATCGTCGGTCTCAAGATTCATCGGTTGATTATGCATTCCTCTTGGATCCGAATCGAGTGCCATCTGTTTAGACCAAGTGCATGAAAAACAAGTTAGATCTCTTGAATATGCGTAGACGATCAAACGACTGACCTTAGACTTAGACTTCGACGGACAACATACTTAGACTGTATTTTTATTAATTATTTTATATATATATTTTATTTTTATTATTTTTTTTTAAGTTTTTCATGTGTTGTGTTTTAAGAGTCATAAGATTAAGGTTTGATGGATTTGCTTTATCAGTGTCCATGATACGTTTGATTTTCAGTTTAAGATCATTAACGTTCAGGTCTAAATACGCAGTCCGTTCATGTGTCTGAATAGTCAAGATAAAAGTGACATTTTGTTTTAATGTCCAAGTACGCATGTCCTTCAAGTGCGCAGGCCAAATCAAAGGCTAATGAGCCAAGTACTCAGTCAAGTACTCACACACTTGACTGAGCATTTAGGTTAGTACGCATGCACTAGATCGGTGATACACGGGATCACAAGTGCACAGATCTTATCACACTCGGGCATGGTAACCCCTAGGCAACACAGTCAAATCTGCGTACTAGACAAGTACGCAGATACTTAAACCTTCGTTTAAGATTTAAATGCGCAGCACAAGTGCGCAAGATATTAGGGTTTCAGTGGCTTTGTATGAGTATGAGACAAGTGCGGAGTCTCTATAAGACACGTGCGCACTGTTCATCATCAAGTACGCAGCCTTCAAACATTCAAACCCATCTTCAAAACTGAAACCACGACTGATTTTCTTTAAAAGACTCTTATAATCCCTGTAATCACACCAAGAGAACAATCAGTACATAAGACTACCTTAATCAGTGGTAAGAATCAACAAAGAAAGAAACAAGATGGATGGAATAGTGATGATTTATGAAGATTAATGAGTGATAATAGTGATTAGGGTTAAAAGAAGATGATGAACGGTGATGATGAAAGAGGATTAGGGTTTTTGTAAAAAATGAAAAACTGTTAAAAGAAGATTTACTGAATATATATACAGTAGCCATGTGGGCCTGCGCACTTGAGTCAAGTGCGCAGGGCCCAATTAAGTACGCACAGTTCAAACTTTTGGCCCAAATGGTTTAAGAGCCAAATACCAATTTTTAATATGAGGGGATCCACCAAAACTCACCTTCTGCATTCAAGATCATACTAACCATACCTACCAGAACCCATTTCAACTTCCCGTTAGATAGCTGCAGCCTAAGAACAATTGTCGGTATACTTGTCCACTTAAATCCATGTCTTTTCTCTTTCAACATGTGTTTGGTGATGCTGTTTATCATGTTCTTCGGTAATATTGACGAAAATTTTATGGACCCCACAGTGTGCTAGGTATTGGCCTACCGATCCTCAAGGTTTTATTGAAAATAATGATGAGAGCTTCAGGTCTATGTTACCATAAGCAAAGAAGATGATAATTATCTTGATCAGATGATGAGAGCTTCAGGTCTATGTTACCATAAGCAGAGAAGATGATCATCTGATCGTTTGGTGAGCTATCTAAATATGTTTGCACGTCACTAACATTGCGTGTCTTTTGCTGCACAGTTGATAAATTTTCTTAGCCCCGCATTGGTAGCTTGCACTCTTAGGTGTCTTTTGATTTACCTATGCACAAAATTTTCTGTGTCTTTTAGTTTCTCAACTTGTGTATGACCGGACTCAGCTTGTGCAGACCTATAGCACAGTGGGAATCCAGCTTTCCGTGTAGATCTTTACTGTTAATCACCTATTAGCAGTTTACTTGATTCCAGGCTGAATCTACCGACACATCGTTGCTTGAGGCCACAACATCCTCTGGGTCCTATTCACATGCTGACGAAATATGATTAGTTTCTATCATTTCTTGAATTAATTCTTTTGAAATTTTGCAGTAGAGATGAAACGGTTTTACTTTCTCCCCCAAAAATCTTTGTTTGAATAAAAAAAAGATTATTCTTTTATTTAATATGCACAAGTAAAGTTTTTTTTTTTTAATCATTCAAAATTTATCATCTCAAGCCATGTAACCAACTGATGAAAACGGGTTTTGTCAAAAGCTTTTGTGAAGATATCTGCCTTTTGATCAGCAGTATCTATTGGCAACACCTGTATATATCCTTTGTCGTGAGCATCGCGAATGGAGTGAATCCGAATTTCAATATGTTTGGTTTTAGAATGATCAATTTGATTCTTCACAATGTCACGACATGCATCATTATCAATGAAAATAGGTGTATGCATGACATTCAAACCGTAGTCCAAAAGCTGATTTTGGATCCATAACACCTGACAACAACAACTGGATGCAGCTGTGTATTCAGCTTGAGCAGTAGAGATGGACACTGTAGTCTGCTTCTTGCTCTGCCAAGACACCAGCCTGTTACCCAGAAATTGACAACCACCAGAGACAGATTTTATGTCAATCCTACAACCTGCATGATCACTATCAGAGTAAGCGATTAAATCAAAATTATCACTCTTAGGATACCATAAACCAAGTTTTGGAGTCCCTTTGAGGTAGCAGAAGACTCTTTTTACTGCAGTTTCATACGATTGCTTGGGATTTGATTGAAAGCGTGCGCAGCATCCAATTGCCCACATAATATCTGGTCTACTGGCTGTTAGATACATCAGTGAGCCAATCATTGATCGATAGGTGTGAGGATTCACTGAGAGGCCTTGAAGATCTGTTACAAGTGTTGTTTGGGCCGCAAAAGGAGTGTTGGACGGCTTGCAGCCAGTCATGTTGTATTTTGCTAGAATGTCTCTTGTATACTTGGCTTGATGGATGAGAATTCCGTCTTCTTTCTGCTGAACTTCCAAGCCTAAGAAAAATGACAATTCTCCCATCATGCTCATTTCAAACTGAGACTTCATAATGCTTTCGAATTCCCTGCACAATTTCTCATCAGTGGAGCCAAAGATAATATTATCAACATAAATTTGAACAAGGATAGAATGTTTGTTGACTTCTTTGGTGAACAGAGTCATGTTAATCTTCCCTCTGGTGTATCCATTTTGCAGAAAGTATGAAGATAAGGTCTCATACCAAGCTCGAGGAGCTTGATGAAGTCCATAGAGAGCCTTATCCAATTTGTAGTATTTGCTGGGATGATGAGGGTCTTCAAAAGCCGGCGGTTGACAGACGTAGATTTCTTCCTTGATTTTCCCGTACAGGAATGCACTCTTCACATCCATTTGAAAGACTTTGAAGTTCTTGTATGAGGCGTATGCCAAGAAGATACGGATGGCTTCAAGTCGAGCAACTGGAGCGAACACTTCCTCATAATCAATACCTTCCTGCTGACGAAAGCCCTGAACTACCAGACGAGCCTTGTTCTTGATCACCACACCACGTACATCCATTTTGTTGCGAAACACCCATCTTGTTCCGATAGGATACTTCCCTTCAGGTAGATCCTTCCCAAACCTTGAGCTTTCTAAACTGAGACAGCTCATCCTGCATGGCTTCAACCCAGCTTGCATCTCTGACAGCATCTTCAATGCTGAAGGGTACCGTCTGAGATAAGAATGCCGAGAGTGCAATATTGAGCTTATCTGTCTGATTTCTAGTGAGAACACCCTCAGATATTGGTCCAATGATGTTCTCAACAGGATGATCCTTAGATGATTTAAATCCCATGTTTGGTTCTTCTTGAACTTGGGAAGGCAGATTTGAAAGGTGATCGACAGGGATTGATGAGCTGGATGGATCATTTGCAGACGGTTGTGCTGAAGATGTTTCTTCTAAAACTGGAGTACTTTCAGGAGATGGTGTAGTCTCAACAGTTGCATCACCATTTGTGGATTGAAGAGGAACAATTGGATCAGCTACTAGTGGAGAAAATCTGGTGGTGAAAGGTGCAGCATCGTCTTCAGAAGAGTAAAGAGTATCTTCAAGAGGAGAAGGATTGGCCGCTTGATTGTCAGATGTTTGTTCTTCACTGATACTGAAATTGTTGAAAAGGACATCCACCTCAAAGAACCAGTCAGGACCAGCTCCTGTGTTAGTGGAGTTGGATTCCTGCCAATCAACATAGAAAGATTCGAGAACCATTTTGGTGCGTTTTTTGTATACTCTATAAGACTTTTGACTTGAAGAGGATCCAACAAAGAAGCACTCATCTCCAACTGCATCAAACTTCATTATGTTCTCGTAGTTGTTTAGCAGAGTACATGAGCATCCAAACGGCCTGAAGTAGTCAATCAGAGGTTTTCTTTTAAAAAGCAATTCATAACCTGTTTTCCCGCGCGTCTTCACAATTAAGACTCTGTTAAGAACATAACAGGAGGTATTCACAGCTTCAGCCCAGAAGATGATCGGCAATTTGGAGTCGATTAGCATGGTTCTGGCCGCTTCAATAAGTGTACGACTCTTCCTTTCAGCAACTCCATTCTGTTGAGGAGTTCTCGTAGCACTGTACTGAAGATGAATTCCTTTGTTGTTGCAGAAAGTCACAAAGCTTTGATTTTTGAATTCAGTTCCGTGATCGCTTCTAATTGATCTAACTTTTGTCTTCACTATGTTCTCAATGAGGAACAAACAGCATCAATATCTCGGCAGCTTCACTTTTGTATTCTAAGAAGAACACCCATGTAAAACGAGAAAAGTCATCTGTTATCACCAAACAATAAGATTTTTTAGCTAAACTTTTAACACTAATAGGACCGAAAAGATTCATATGCAATAGTTGAAGAGGTGAGTCTATAGAGTTCACTGTTTTGGACTTGTGCGATTTCTTGTGTTGTTTTCCTTTGGCACATGCTAAACATTTTTCAGAAAAGGGGAATTCCTTGGAAGGAAGACCTCTGACAAGATTTAACTTTGAAATTTTGTTAATGTTTTTAAAGTTAACATGTCCTAATCGCCTGTGCCATAACAGTGACTCTGACTCGGATGCCTTCGAAAGTAAGCATGTCATTTGACACTCTGACTTAGCATCTCTCATATTTATCACATATGTGTTATTTTGTCTAGGAGCTTTTAGCATGATCATATTGGTGGGCGGTATGAATCCAGGCTTCAGAAAGATGCACTCCATGTCATTGAATAACACTGATATTCCTTTGTCGCAGACTTGTGATACGCTCAAAAGATTGTAGCACAATTCTGGAACATAATTCACATCTTCTAAAGTCAGTGCGTCAGAGACCACATCTCCTATTCCTACACTCTTCCCGCCCTTTTCATTTCCGGTGAAGGCAACGAACTCTCCATCAATAAATCTATAGTTCTTGAGGAGTTCCTTTAGACCAGTCATGTGTCTAGAAGCCCCGCTATCAACATGCCATAGATATCTCATGAGTGCGATCAACCATTTCTGTAACTTAATCTGAAATACAAAAGAAAAACACAAGAAATACACATATAAATACAAGAAACTCTATGTACAATCACGACTCAAACCTTTACTTAATTGACTTTGGGAATCCAGGTCTGGTTTAGTTTTGATCTGTCGTGATTTTCACCCAAAACTGACTCTTGTCTTTTCAAAATTTTTGTGGTTTTATCAAAAAAATTTACTATTTCTTGAAGGTTTTTAATCTGATCAGAAAGACAGTTTAGTGCTTTGACGTCACTGGATTTTAAATGACATGTTTTAACCACATGACCCTCATTTCCACATTTAAAGCATTTTGAGTGCTTTGGCTTGATCTTTGGAGAGGGTCTGGATGATGATGGTTGTGATGCTCTTTTCTTGATCTTGCTTGAGCATGAGCTTTCACTGGAACATGGTTCATCAATGTTGTTGTTGCTTGATTCCTCATTTGTGGTGTAGTTTGGCTCGCTGATGTCGCTTTCTGTATCACTTTGTGATTCTTCAGAACATGACATATCTGTTGATGATGGAGTAAACTCTGGAATTTCTTCAGTAAGAAATTTCCCGAACCTGTTTCTTTTTAGTTCTGGTACAAACGGAGATGGTCTATATACATTTTCATTATCAGAGAATGCATCATTAAGATCAGCACAAACTGGCATAACATTGTCAACACAAATATCTGAGCGTTTGATAGGATTCTTCCTATCATCAGGGTCCACAACGCCCTTTAAATCAAGTTTAGAAGTTAATGTAGTACAGTCATCCGGCCTAGATAAACTAGTACAGTTATCCATCATAGATAAACTATTACAATCATCCAGTTTAGTTAAGTTATTACATTCATCCGAATTCAAAATAGTTTTAGACTTGTCATTACTCCAGATGAACCAATTCACTGTAGAGTAATTGGCACCTGAGTGACCTAACCCCATCGTTTGTCCACCACAACTCTCATCATCGTCCACCTAATCCTGTTGGGTCACATCTGCACTGCTTTTACTTATATTAGAGTTTGACTCAGATTTGACACATTCTTTTCAAAAAAGATCATTTTTTGGATGTGGTTTTGGAATGGGTATATATTCACTTTTGTTCAAAGGTAAAAATAGAGATTTTACAATTCCCTTTTTATCCTTATACCCAATTCCATCTTTGACGAATGATTTCCTTGAACAATCAAGGATATCTGTATGAGCATGCTTGCTTACATTCCATTTGTCCACAACAATTTGGAGATGATTTGTTTCATTTCTAGATTTTTCTAGTTTTTCTGTTAAGTCATTTATTAAAAAATCTTTTCTCAGAACAAATTCTTTTAGAGTTTGCATTTCAGCTATAGTTGCATTTAACTTTCGCTGATATGCTAACTCATTTTCTTTCATTTCAGTGTTGATTTTTCGGATGTCATCCATTTCTCTTAAAATTTTCCTATTGTGGGACAAACAGTAAGCAACAGCTGTAACACGCCTTGGTGAGCACAGCTTTGATTTTATTTCAAGAGGAATACTTACTAGATCTCTCTCCTCAACTGTCTTGGGCACGTTCTGCAGCTTCTCATTTGCTTTGCTGGTGGAGGTCTTCTCAGCTACGAGTGCTTCCTCAGACGTGGATTCTTTTCCTTTATCGGACACTAGCACTCCTTTCAGACCTGCATTCTCCAGCGTTCCACCCTTTGGCATCTCCGCCGACGGCCCTTCCAGAGAGTTCACACCGTGTGTGGATTTGGTGCAGATTTTGGCCATCAAAGCCTTGTTCACATCAGCTTCAACCGCAGCGGCCTCCTCTCCCCAATCAAAGTCCTCAACCACTAACGCCTTCTGTTGATTCGCTTCCCTTCCATCAGTTATGGCCACCATCCTTTTTGCCGGCTTGATTTTTGCTTGACTTAGAGTGGGGCACTCATACTTGAAGTGCCCAAGAGTCTTGCAGTTGTAGCATCTAATCTTAGACTTATCAAAACCCGCTTTTCCCATACTAACTCTTCGACCAGTTCTATCTTGAAACCTCTTCACCCTCAAAGTAATCATGGCCATCCGCCATTTCAAATCCATTTCCTCCATATCATCTGGGTCAACCTGATACATGTCTTCAGGATTCATCATCTCACTCTTAATTTCACATGTCTTCAAAGCCTCAAAGCTAGACATGAAAGTGTTGAAGAGTTCAACATGTTCGTTTGCAAGCTTTGTAAGCTGTGGGTTAAGTGTCTTTGCAGCTGTGTCAAAGTATGAGACTGTCTTTCCCGAACTTGAACTACCACCACCCATTTCATCCACATATGCATGTGACGAGCTTGAACCCATGTTACCTATGGGAGTCATTAATGCCAGATTCTTCATAGCAGTGGTGGGCATAACTTTCGGAGCAGTCTGGTTCATCTCTCTTTTCGTGATGTCCATTTCGAAAGACTTTAGAGTGTTGATGAGATCAGCCAATGTAGATTGAGCATCTAGATACTCTTTTCTGATCAACATGCACTGTATGCTCCATTCTTTGGGCAGGGAGTCGAGCAGTTTCTTAATGGAATTTCGGTTGTTGACGGGAATTCCTGCCTTCTTCATCTTGGTTAACATACTCATGAATCTTTCGATATGCGAGCTCAAGCTTTCATCACGAATGCTACCGAACATGTCATATTCTTTCTGCACCATGTCTTGTTTATATTGGCGCATTTCTTCATTTCCTTCGTAGTACTCATTTAACGCAAACCACAGATCGTGCGCAGTGCCATATTCCTCAAACATGTTATAAACATCGTTTGATAAGGCCATGGTAAGGGCACCATAAGCCTTATGGTCTCTCTGAAGTAGTTGTTTATCGACATCAGTGTAAGTGGTTGGATCAGGGTTAAACTCTTCTCCTGTGGCAGTGGTTCTCATTGGAATGTGTGGACCCAATTGGATAGAAGTCCATTGGGTGAAGTCCGTGACATAGAAGAACGACCTCATTCGATTCTTCCAAGTTCCATAATCTTCAACACCTTTTAACTTAGGAACTCTAGTTGTTGTTCCGGATTCAAGTTCTTGTTGAGTGATAGGATTTACAGCTGAGTGGTTATCGTTACCGGCCATGATTTAAGTTAATTTTAAGAGTTTGGTTTATCAGATTTTATAGTTAACAGTCCAGAAAATTTGTCCACAATCCTTAAGTGCGCAACAAGTACACAGTTGTCCAGATCAAGTACGTAGCTCCTGTAACAATGTAAACAACCTTGTCAAGATGTGTGTCTGTTGATAAGTACGCAGTCTTGCAAGCACACGTGTGGCTGTTTTTTCTTGATAAGTGCGCAGATCAGTCAGCACTTGGGCATGGTAAGTGCTCAGTCTTGACTGATCAGTCTGCGTACTAAATGAAGTACGCAGACACTTAAACTCTCGTTTAAGATTTAAGTGCGCAGAAACCCTAGCCAAGTACTCAAAACTACACATCTCAATAAGTGCGCACAAAACCAAGATTTCTGTTTAAGTGCGCAGAAACCCTAGTTAAGTGCTCAAGACAATGAAAAGCAATAAGTACGCACAGACTTGGTTGCGTACTAAAATAAAAGGTGTAAGTACTCAGATAAGCACAAGTATGCAGTTTATGAGCTAAGTACTCACACCAAGAAATAAGTACTCAACGTATGAAATAAGTGCTCAACATATGAAATAAGTGCGCAAAACGGGTTGTGAAAAACACAAAAACTCAGCTGAATTCTATCCAAAACTTTTTCATTCCATTCTGAAGTGCTTGGATTAAATTTCTACTTAAAATAAACCACTTTTAACTTTCAGAAACACAATTTCCACGAAATTTGAAGCAAAAATATAAGAAAAACACCTAAATTTAAAAGTTCATAACAAAAAACAATCTTGATAATAAAAACTAACAAGATGAGGGTTTTGGTATCTTAAAATAGATACAATCTAGAGCACAGAGGCTCTGATACCAAATTGTAAGTCCCAAATACTAGATCTTGTTAAGTGCAAGAGATTGTTATCACTTAGAAACACCTATGGATTAGGTGTTTTAAGTGATTAATCTTCTACAACAAAGAAACTAGATGAATATGATAAAAACCGACACACAAGATGAATAAGAACACGAATTCATTACTGATTTGTCATTGAAACACCATGAAATACATTACAAATACGCACCGAATCAATCTTGTGCTACAAAGATAGCCAAAAACCCTAACCCTAGAGCTACACACAAGTATCCTATATATAGCAAGTCAGATGGGCCTGCGCACTTAAGCTAAGTGCGCAGGGCCCGTCCTTAAGTGCGCAGCCTAGGGTTTTGGACATATAACTATGTCATAATTACATAAACAGCCCTTCTACTTACAAACTACTCAACAACCTATCAAAAGACTATGATCTGGTAACTGTGGTCTCAATATAACCCAACACTTCGTCGTTACTCTCTCTCTCTCTCTCTCTCTCACTAAATAATAATAATAATAATAATAATAATAATAATAATAATAATAATAATAATAATAATAATAATTGGTGAAAGGATGAAGGTGAGGGGGTTGGTTGTGGTGTTCGGCTGCCGGAGCTCCGCTGGAGGCGGTGGCAGGAACATCTCCGGCTCCTCCTCATCTCTCGAGCTCTCTCTAAGGAGCAACAGTAGAAGTGTGTGTAAGGGTTAAAATGAGGGATGGTAGTGGGACCCACATTAAAAAAATTATTTTTATTAAAGTAAGGGTAGTTTTGTAATTTCACACCCACTTAACTGGATTATTTAACCTTAGTTAGCTTCAGGGACTATCCGAATTAAAAAATTTCACTGTTTTGGGACTATGGCTGTAATTTTGAAAACTTGAGGACTATAGGTGAAAAAACTGCAAACTACAGGGACCATTCGAGCAATTTTCTCTTATAATTATTATTTTTTTAACGGCAAAATGCTTTTTATATATGAATTATTATCAATATTATTATTTCTTCAGCAATTTTAGTTCTTTTTATAAGTAGAGACAGAACTGAGATAAGATTTGGATTTCCATAATATAAGAAAGTAGGTTTAGCATAACCTAAAATATTACAAAAGGAAAGTTGAAAAGTGGGGAACAAAATGATGATTATAAGACATGATTAAAGGTTAAAGTGAGTAGAAATGGTGAAAAGTTACCATAATTTCAATCTTTATTAAACAAAACTCCTACAGATTTTCCATTGATTTGCCTTTCAACTTTGTTGGCCCCATCCAAAATTAAACCCTAGGGTTTGTAGAAGATCCCCTCAATCACTTGGTAATCATGCAAGCATGCGGTTAACTTTACAAATTGAATTATTTCCCTATTTAATTCATTAATATTATTAAACTTCTATCTCTCTTCTTAAAAAAAAAAAAAAAAAAAAAAAGTAAAGTTTGATGGAAATCTAACTTATCTATTTAGAATATTTGAATTAACAGGGGAGAGTCGACTTGACTTGGCGTGTGATCAAACAGGAAGCCATTCATGAGGCTTGTGTGAGTTATGTTATTTGGGTGAGGCGGTCACAACTATAACAGGGCAGCAAGCTTTAAATTTTTACCATTAGAGACAAAAATAGTTGTTATAAACGACTAAAAACATTAGTCACTACAAGAATTTCGGACTTTAGGGGCAACACTTTTAGGGGCGACCCACTTTTTGGTCACCCCTAAAGGTCAATCCAACCCATAGCCGTCAGATCAACGAGCAGATCAACGACCCACATTTTATCGTACCCATAAGCTTTAGGGGCGACACTTTAGGGGCGACAGTCGCCCCTAAAGGTCCAAAAAAAATAAAAAGTCTGCCTTTTTTTTCTTTCCCTCTTTTCCTTTTTCCTTTTCTCTCAAAACCTTCCGGCCTCTCTCCCTCTCTCTATCACATTCATAGCTCATCCCTCTCAATCTCTCATCTCCTCACTCTCAATCTCTCATCCCTCTTTTCCTTTTTCCTTTCCCCACACCAAAGCACCACCCCCACCACTTAACCCCACCCACACCACCGCAACACCCCACCACCGAACCCACCCCCACCACCGCACCACCCACCACCCGACGACCGCACCACCGAACCACCCTCCTCTGCCCTCCTCTCCCTCTCCTGTTCTCTCTCACAGTAAGTTTTTTTTCTTTTTTTTTCGTTTTTTTTTTTTTTTTTTTTTGTTTATTGAAGTTTATATGTTTAGGGACCAAGCAAATGTGACAGGACTTTAGGGGCGACAGTCGCCCCTAATAATAGGGCATTAGGGGCGACAGGCGTCGCCCCTAAAGCTCCAGATTGTTGTAGTGAGTTCATTGCAAAGAGGTCACTGGTTTCAAATACCAGCATGATTAGTTGAGAGATGTTTTGCGGGACATTTTGAGAAGAGCTGAGATTTCTACAAAGAAGAGGCCTTGTGAATTTTCTCACGGTCCCTGCGGAAGGGAGATCCACTCTGCGACCAACGGATCTGCTCGTCTTTGGTTGGGCTGGGGGAACATGTTTGTGTGGACCTCACGGGGGTATCTCCTTTTGTGACACCATGCACGTTTAGGTTATCATTTTATAAAACACATAAGTCTACCTTAGCGGAAAAACGTTTTCAAACATACTTAACTAGGTCAGTTGAATCGTTATGATGGTTCCGGGAATAATCGGGAGTCGTTACAATGATCCACGAGATCATTGGGAGTCGGTCCATAACCATGTGTACAAGGATTGGCGATTTGTAGAATCGCCAGGATTATTGCACACACGCGAGTCTTGAGTCCCAGGAATTGGTGATCGGATAGGAACGTGTTAGTTATCATGCATTATGTACTTATAATCATTATATAACTTGTCGGTATGTGAAAACGTGTTTATATATGATAAAATAGGGTTTAACGCACCAAAAACCCGGATACATAGGCTATAGGCGATTAGGCCATATGGGATAGCCTAATCGCTAGTAAAGTGGCGAGTAGGAGGGTCTTATGGGCGAATAGAGGCTATTCACTAGTAACTACTTGCGATTAGCAGCCCTAATCGCCTGTAACAGCCTTGTACTTGCCTGATCTGCATATGACGACTAAAAACGCCTATAAATACCACTCTTATGTTTTAAAACATCATTTGTGAAACCCTAATACACCCCAAAGCCACCCCACACCTTATGCAACCTCTGCAACACGTTTTTGAGCAAGAAATCACATTTCCAAGCTTTACACCTCATAATCTCACCATTTCAAGGTGTGTTCTTCATCCCAAACCTTTGTAATGATATTGTTTTGATCCCTAAAGGTCCAGACGTAATTTCTAAACAATTGTGTCTTTGAAAACTCATTAAAATCAGTTTCTAAACAAACCCAAACCTCTATACTTGTTATATGTGATGTATTCATGCAAGATAGGATTTTTATCGCTTAAACATGATTGTTCTTGTATTATTATTGTGTTTCTGATCTAAATGAGTTAATATGATGATAACCTAGGAGTTTGAAGGTTCATAGATGTGTAATATTTATATTAGGCGTTTTGACCCGTTTGAATGAATATGGTGGATTGATGATGATATGTTATGTTTTGTTGATTGTTTGAGGTTAGGGTTTACTCTAGGATGATGCTAGAACAGTAGGATATTGTCGGACAACGTCATTATGTGATGAAATCTGGATATATGCTATTTAGGGTAAGTTTTGCATGAGGATGTGATGTTTACATGATAATATTGCTATTTTGGGAAAACACATGCATTCGGGACGGCTAGGGTGATGATAAATTAGGGGTTTTTGCTTGAAATAATTGGGTTAATATTTTGGGTTGGATATTGGGTGTTTCCACATGTTTCGGATCTGATTTGGAGGGTTAAACGCGCAAAAACGCGGAACAGAACAGTAAGGGCGATTATGGGTTCCTAATTGCCTATATTAGAGGCGATTGGCCCCCAATCGCATGAACTATAGGCGATTGGGAGACCAATCGCCATTATGACTGGCGATTAAAGTCCTACTCGCCATTTTGACTCTCCTAATCACCAGTTGACTTTTCCTAATTGCATGTTTGATTCCTAATAGCGTGTAATGCTGTTGTATGTATATTTTAACATCCCGAAACACGGATTGACACCTAGGAACATATTAGGAACCCTGTGACGTGTCCAATGACTTAGTAACACGTGTTCGGACTCGTTTGTGCATTAATTGGTCGTTATGCTAGACTTAGTGAATTTTCGCGTATGCTAAGTGTTTAATTGCATATGTTGCATGATATCTTGCTTTCGGCTAACACGTGGGATGTCAGGTCACCAATGGGATGTCGGGTCTTGTCTGGTGTGGTCGGTTAAATGTTTAAACATCATTTCAAATGTACACGGTTATGGTCTGGACTGTTGGGGACTAATCAACCTATGGGTTGTTAGTCTAACACCTTATACGCTCGTCATGATAGGTCACCGGTATTTGGTGCCATCTATTGAGCAGGTTTACTTATCTTAGAGGGAAAGCAGTATCAGGTGAGTTCACGGCCCCACTTTTTACTGGTTTTGCTTTCGGGGGAGAAACATGTTGGGTACTTGTATTCATTAAATGTGTGTCAACTTACGTTTTCGTATTCATAGAAGGTGTGTCAACTTACGTTTTCGTATTCATAAAAGGCGTGTCAACTTACGTTTTCGTACACATAAAAGGTGTGTCATCTTACATTTATGTATTCGTATTCATAAAACATGTGTCATATCACTTTTTGGTATTCATAAAACCTATGGTTAGCTAAGTACTCGTATTAGTAAAGCTTACAAGGTAGTCGTTGGTTACTATATGGTATTACGTACTGGTATTCTTGAATTCTTTATATGTTGGGTTATTCTTTTGGGGTTGCTATACGATTTGTTAAAGTCCTGGGGAAAACCATGAATGTGCGGTGGTTGCACAACGGGGGAAATATGGATAGATCTATTTGGGCGTGACCGGCCCCACCCGTCGACTGGAGGTCGGACGGGTGCATGTTGTCTCTTGCGGTATTCTTGTATTCTTGTATTCGTGTATTCGGGCAGGTGTATTCATTTATTCTTGTATTCATGTATTCGTGTCCAGTAATGGTTTTCCAATCGTAGTAGTGACAGGTATTCATCTGGTTGGTATACATATGGCCTGGTTTGGCCAAGGGTATCCTTTGAGACTTTTGGAGTCGTTTTACTTAAAAACCTGTGAACTCACCGGCATTATTTGCTGACGTTTTTAGCATGTTTTTCTCAGGTCATTGAGGTAGCAGCATATCATAGGCGCACGGAGTCTCACGGAGTCTCACGGCGTCTAGGATTCATATGCATCTTATTTAGCATTTTCAGACTTTCATACTTTTGCTTTTGTGTTGTAATAAAGTTTTACGCTTCCGCAGCGATGGATCATTAATGAAAACTTAATGGTTTGCTTATGTCATTTTTACGTATCATATAGTGTCGTTTATTATGACCGTTGACTTAGATCCTGGTTTGTCACGCGCCTCGCGGTAAAACCCCGCACGTGGAATTTGAGGGTGTGACAGATTGGTATCAGAGCCAATGGTTATAGTGAACTAGGACTGCATGTTGAGTCAAGTCTATAGCCGAGTCGCACACACTAGACGGTCACATTCATATAAGTCATATCATGTGGGGAATTGTCGGGGTGTTAGTATTACATTCATTATCATCATTTATGCTTACATCATCTATCTATTATTCTTATTTCTTATTCTATCCTTCATCTTCATACTGAAAACGAAGAGGCTTACTATCCTTGAACGGCGGTGACGTACATTGGAGTGGCTTCGGCATCCTTCAGAGATTTGTCCAAGATTCGGACATCTACCCTTTCTATACTCTAATGGACACACTTGCTCGCACACATCATCGCACACTTGTACTTGTTGTTCTACATCTTGGGTGTTGTATCACCTAGGAGTTCTTATCTATTCTAGGACATAGGTGCCTTGTGGTTTGAAAGTGAAGCTAGGAGCACGCCTCAGGGACCATGTAGAGCGACTTATCATTTCGGGTGCACACGAAATAATAAGTTGAAATGCATGGAAATCTTGGTGGACTCTGTGTTTGATCCGACAATCATGATGGAATCCAGTTCTCTGATTTAACTTTGTTACTTATGATTTCTTGTTGTCTGTTCTGAAATCTGATGTCTTGTCCTTGGCTTCGACAGAAGATGGCAGGACGTCGCGGTGGTCGCGTTGGTCGGAATGGCGGTGGACGCAATGGGGGTCGTGGTAACATCAGCATGACCCAGGCTCAGCTGAACAGCCTGATTCAGGAGCATGTGGCAGCTGCTATTGCTGCACACCAGGCCGCCCAGCAGGGCCATGGTGGGAATGCTTTTCATCCTCCACCACCTCCACCTCCTCCAGTCCACTGTACTTACAAGATGTTTCAAGACTGTAAGCCCCATAACTTCAGTGGGACTAAGGGAGCTGTGGGACTACTTTGTTGGTTGGAGAAGGTCGAGTCCGCTTTCTCCAAGTGTAACTGCCCATAGGAGTATCGTGTGAAGTATGCTTCAGGGACATTCGAGGGACGTGCCTTGACTTGGTGGAATTCGACGGTGCAAACTATAGGTTTACTGGAGGCCCATGCGTTGCCATGGACCGAGTTTGTGTTTCGTTTGAAGAGGGAGTATTTCCCTAGGGATGAGATTATGAATTTGGAGCATGAGCTGTGGAATCATCAGATGGTGGGATCTGAGGTCGAGGAGTATACCACTCGTTATCATGAGTTGGCACTTTTGTGCCCAGATTCTGTGACTCCTGAGTATAAGGCTATTGAGTTCTACATTAGTGGGTTGGTGCCTGAGATTCGCGGGTTGGTGACCGCGAATGATGCTACTACACTTCGGGATACCATTCGGTTGGCTCATAGGCTAACCAAATAGAAGGTTCAGGAGGGTGTTTTGCCTCCTAAGGGTACTGTGGTGAAGACCTCTGATGGCAACAAGAGGAAATGGGAGATCATGGGGAAAGGTGCAATTCAGCCTCAGCAGCAGCCGAAGAAATTTGAGGCTACGGGTTCATCATCTTAGCAGAGACAGGGCGGGTATACTGGGAAGCTGCATAAGTGTACTCGGTGTGGGTTCCATCATACGGGAGACTGTGATAAGTTTCGCTGCCATCGCTGTCAGCGGGTTGGACATCATGCTAAGGACAGCAGGGTCACTCTACAGCCACCACCAGCTCAGACTGTTGCTCTTGCTCCCGCTCGTCAGGAGAGTCAGGGTTGTTACAACTGTGGTAAGGTGGGACACTTTAAGCGGTACTGCCCGGAGCTGATTCGGGATGGGGCTGGGGCAAATGGAGGTGCCGAAAACAATGAAGGCGGAGATCGGAATGCACGTGCTTACATCATCGGTGCGAGGGAGAACATGGAGGATCCTGATACTGTTACGAGTGAGTATTCTTTTCTTGATTCTCATTATGCTTGTATTCATTCTCATTCACAATGTTTGGCGTTTCGTATTCAGTCGGGTGCTTGGTTATCATTTTGCATTCATGGGTCTGATGTAGGTCCTTTGGAGATGCTACTTGGACGGTACCGGTGTGTCATTTATACCGATCACAGTAGTCTCCAGTAGGCCTTCGATCAGGAGGATTCGTTGTTTTGCATTCAACTCGGGGGAGGGCGGTTCCCCGGCTTGGAGTGTCTGTTGTTATCTTCATCCGTTCATGGTTATCCCTTCGTTTGCACTCTGGGAAACGTTACTTGGGTTAAGCCGACACTCATTACTGTCGAAGAGTGAATCTCGGGGCGCGATTCCTTTCAACACGGGGATGATGTGACGACCGGGAAAATTTTTCTTTTTATCGCTTCGTTCTCTTTTACATCGGGAAATTTTCTGGACGAAAATTCTTTCAACAGGGGGATGATGTGACACCCGACACGTTTAGGTTAACATTTTATAAAACACATAAGTCTACCTTAGCGAAAAACGTTTTCAAACATACTTAACTAGGTCAGTTGAGTCGTTATGATGGTTCCGGGAATCATCGGGAGTCGTTACAATGATCCACGGGATCATTGGGAGTCGGTCCATAACCATGTGTACAAGGATTGGCGATTTGTAGAATCGCCGGGCTTATTGCACACACGCGAGTCTTGAGTCCCGGGAATTGGTGATCGGATAGGAACGTGTTAGTTATCATGCATTATGTACTTATAATCATTATATGACTTGTCGGTATGTGAAAACGTGTTTATATATGATAAAATAGGGTTTAACGCGCCAAAAACCCGGATACATAGGCTATAGGCGATTAGGCCATATGGGATAGCCTAATAGCCAGTAAAGTGGCGAGTAGTAGGGTCTTATGGGCGAATAGGGGCTATTCGCTAGTAACTACTAGCGATTAGCAGCACTAATCGCCTGTAACAGCCTTGTACTTGCCTGATCTGCATATGACGACTCAAAACGCCTATAAATACCACCCTTATGTTTTAAAACATCATTTGTGAAACCCTAATACACCCCAAAGCCACCCCACACCTTATCCAACCTCTGCAACACGTTTTTGAGCAAGAAATAACATTTCCATGCTTTACACCTCATAATCTCACCATTTCAAGGTGTGTTCTTCATCCCAAACCTTTGTAATGATATTGTTTTGATCCCTAAAGGTCCAGACCTGAGTTCTAAATAATTTTGTCTTTGAAAACTCATTAAAATCAGTTTCTAAACAAACCCAAACCTCTATACTTGTTATATGTGATGTATTCATGCAAGATAGGATTTTTATCGTTTAAACATGATTGTTCTTGTATTATTATTTTGTTTATGATCTAAATGAGTTAATATGATGATAACCTAGGAGTTTGAAGGTTCATAGATGTGTAATATTGATATTAGGCATTTTGACCCGTTTGAATGATTATGGTCGATTGATGATGATATGTTGTATTTTGTTGATTGTTTGAGGATAGGGTTTACTCTAGGATGATGCTAGAACAGTAGGATATTGTCGGACAACATCATTATGTGATGAAATCTGGATATATGCTATTTAGGGTAAGTTTTGCATGAGGATGTGATGTTTACATGATAATATTGCTATTTTGGGAAAACACATGCATTCGGGACGGCTAGGGTGATGATAAATTAGGGGTTTTTGCTTGAAATAATTGGGTTAATATTTTGGGTTGGATATTGGGTGTTTCCACATGTTTCGGATCTGATTTGGAGGGTTAAACGCGCAAAAACGCGGAACAGAACAGTAAGGGCGATTATGGGTTCCTAATCGCCTGTATTAGAGGCGATTAGCCCCCAATCGCATGAACTATAGGCGATTGGGAGACCAATCGCCATTATGACTGGAGATTACAGTCCTACTCGCCATTCTGACTCTCCTAATCACTAATTGACTTTTCCTAATTGCATGTTTGATTCCTAATCGCGTGTAATGTTGTTGTATGTATATTTTAACATCCCGAAACACGGATTGACACCTAGGAACATGTTAGGAACCCCGTGACGTGTCCAATGACTTAGTAACACGTGTTCGGACTCGTTTTTGCATTAATTGGGCGTTATGCTAGACTTAGTGAATTTTCACGCATGCTAAGTGTTTAATTGCATATGTTGCATGATATCTTGCTTTCGGCTAACACGTGGGATGTCAAGTCACCAATGGGATGTCGGGTCTTGTCTGGTGTGGTCGGTTAAACATTTAAACATCATTTCAAATGTACACGGTTATGGTCTGGACTGTTGGGGACTAATCAACCTATGGGTTGTTAGTCTAACACCTTATACGCTCGTCATGATAGGTCACCAGTATTTGGTGCCGTCTATTGAGCAGGTTTACTTATCTTAGAGGGAAAGCAGTATCAGGTGTGTTCACGGCCCTACTTTTTACTGGTTTTGCTTTCGGGGGAGAAAACATGTTGGGTACTTGTATTCATTAAACGTGTGTCAACTTACGTTTTCGTATTCATAGAAGGTGTGTCAACTTACGTTTTCGTATTCATAAAAGGCGTGTCAACTTACGTTTTCGTACTCATAAAAGGTGTTTCATCTTACGTTTACGTGTTCGTATTCATAAAACATGTGTCATATCACTTTTTGGTATTCATAAAACCTATGGTTTGCTAAGTACTCGTATTGGTAAAGCTTACAAGGTAGTCGTTGGTTACTATATGGTATTACGTACTGGTATTCTTGAATTCTTTCTATGTTGGGTTATTCTTTTGGGTTGCTATACGATTTGTTAAAGTCCCGGGGAAAACCATGAATGTGCGGTGGTTGCACAACGGGGGAAATATGGATAGATCTATTTGGGCGTGACCGGCCCCACCCGTCGACTGGAGGTCGGACGGGTGCATGTTGTCTCTTGCGGTATTCTTGTATTCTTGTATTCTTGTATTTGTGTATTCGGGCAGGTGTATTCATTTATTCTTGTATTCATGTATTCGTGTCCAGTAATGGTTTTCCAATCGTAGTAGTGACAGGTATTCATCTGGTTAGTATACATGTGGCCTAGTTTGGCCAAGGGTATCCTTTGAGACTTTTGGAGTCGTTTTACTTAAAAACCTGTGAACTCACCGGCATTATTTGCTGACGTTTTTAGCATGTTTTTCTCAGGTCGTTGAGGTAGCAGCATATCATAGGCGCACGGAGTCTCACGGCGTCTAGGATTCATATGCATCTTATTTAGCATTTTCAGAATTTCATACTTTTTCTTTCATTTATGAAAACTTAATGGTTTGCTTATGTCATTTTTACGTATCATATAGTGTCATTTATTGTGACCGTTGACTTAGATCCTGGTTTGTCACGCGCGTCGCGGTAAAACCCCGCACGTGAAATTTGAGGGTGTGGCACCTTTGGCTGGTTTAAGGGAAAACGGGTTTGTAGCTGGGCAGGCATCGAGAAAGGCAGAATCGAAGAAAGTAGATAAACACGCTAAAGCTTGTATAGGGAACCAACATGTCTTTGTCACCTTGGCCTTTGATACTTTTGGTTCCCTAGTACCAGAAGTTATTCGTTTCTTAACCAGAGTCCAACGGGTTATCCACAGCAATAGTTCATCTCCACGGGGCAGGGTTTGTATTTGGTAGACTAGGATTCGCAATTCAAAAAGGGGTGGCGGGGCAGCTTGTTTCCCGTCTATGTTAGATTTTGATGTAACTTGATAAATTTAAAAAATAAAATAGTGTTGATTTTCATGAAAAAACAATAGAAAATAAAAAACAAATTTCTCAAAAGATTTGCCTATAATACCAACCTTTAAATTTAATTGTCAACTAGTGTTTAGTTTCCCACGCTTCGCTGTGGGGGCTTCTGATTCATTGAACGTTTGGTGAACATTATTATTATGGCAATCGTCATGCGCGTTGCCGCAGGACACGGCGTACACCTATGCGTTGCCACGAAAAATGTAGTCACATAGTTGTACCAAACAGGTACAAGTCCCCAAAAATGGTAAAAATGAGCACCAGTAAAAATACCTTTTAAAGATCACATTAGCAAATTAGAGGTGATGCATGTTATCAAAAAAGCTGGTGCACTTTAGCAAAATAAAGACTGTGTGTGTTGGCATGGTACGTTGGTACATTTATTAACAAAATACGGCCACTATTAAAGTGGCATTTTGTAGATCATATGTATCATATAACAATAAAATAAATATTTTAATTATACTATAAATTGTATCTGTTTAACACAATATAAAATTAAAAAAAACATTTGCTAGTGAAGGCAGGTGGCATTAATTTAATGGCCTGTGCATGTTAACATATTAACACTATTGAAATGTAATTGCTTTAATATATAGAAAATAATAATAATAATAATTAATATATAGATGATAATTGTAGGCCAGGTGAGTGTGAACGGGAGTTTATACCACAAACAAATGACTGGAATACCATCTAAAAAATAGGAATTACAAAAAAGGGACCAAACACTATTTATATAAATATATGAAAAGGATAAATTGAAAATCTCATTGAGTTAAGAAAACTTATATAACCCATGTAAAAACCATCTAAAAAATCTTTTTTTTAAAAAAATTACACAAGGTAACATGCATGCTTTTAAGCGTTTTGGTCAAAAAAAAAATTAAAAAAGCGCCAATGGAATATTTAAAAAAACAACGCAAATTTTGTAATAGCGTTGTTAACATATGTATTCTGCTTTTTAACATATGTTAACAACGCTGTTACAAAGTTTGAGTTGTTTATTTTTTTTAAAATATCCCATCGGTGCTTTTTTAATTTTTGTGGCCCAAAACCCTTAAATACATGTATGTTACCTTGTGTATTTTTTTTCCAAAAAAAAAAAAAAAGATGGTTTTTACACGTGTTTTCCAAGTTTTCTTAATTTAAGGGGGTTTTCAATTTATACTTTCCCTATATGTGTGTGTGTGTATATATATATATATATATATATTTATATATATATATATATATTTGAACCAATTTATACTTTCCCTATATGTATATATATATATATATATACATGGGTTTTCCAAGTTTTCTTAATTCAAGGGGGTTTTCAATTTATATTTTCCCTATATGTATATATATATATATATGATTTGGTTCAAATGAGAACCTTTTCCCAAATTGAGAACTGTGAGAACCATTCTGGATCACAAATTTCTCTAAGGCAAAAAACAATTTTTTTTTAATTTAATCGCTGCTTTATATGCAGGAATTTTTTTTTTATTTTTTGTTGATTTTTTTTTTCAATATACACATGTGTATAATTACATTATACACATATGTATAATGCAATATACACATATGTATAATTGTTGTATACATATATGTATAATTGCTATAGGTAGGGATCACACGAGAACCAACTTTAGGGAGAGAACCAGTGTGAACACAAACAAAAAAAACCTAAAAACCCTACCTCCACCCCCTAAAAACCTAAACCCACCCACCTCACCCCCTAAAAACCTAAAACCCCTATCCCCCACACCGCCCCAACCCCCCCCCCCCCCCCCCAATTGTGAAATGTACATGTGCAGCTAACCCCACACCCCCCAAAAACCAAAACGCTCCATCCCATCCCCCCAAAAAGATACCCCCTCTTCCACCATACCCAAAAACTAAACCCATTAAAAAAGTTAACTATAATAGTGAAATGCACATGTGCATGTAGTACAATTATCTTATTTTATAGTTTTATATAGAGGTTTTTTTAAGTTTATTCACCACCAACCTCAAAAACTTAATCCTACCGCCCTATCCCCCAAAAAACCTAACCCCCCAGTCATCATATCTAAAACTAAACCCTAAAGCTAACCCCATGATAAACACTTAACTATAATAGTGAAATGCATTTTGCGTCTATTTAATGATCATTGGATAATTTTTTTTCCACCTTATATATCATATCACGACCATTTAATGATCATTTCAATATGGTAATTGATAATTTATTCAAAAGTGTGCTCTAATAGTGAAATGCACATGTGCATACGGTATATGTGCGTGTATATATATAACAGCAAAATGCACATATGCATCAGACCTGACGCAAATATGACGTAATAAAGGCCATTTTTTTGTTTTTTTTGTATATTTTTTATTTTTTTATTTTTTTCAGAAAGATTAACACTAAAAAACATTTTGGTATTTTTACTTTTTTTATTTTTTTAGGTTATATAATTTTTTATTAATTTTTTTTATTTTTTGGTGGAGAGGTTTTTGTGTTCACACTTGGTTCTTTGGTTCTCTCCCTAAATAGTGGTTCTCAAATGATCCAAATCCTAATTGCTATATACATATATATATATATATATATATAAATGAAAAAAATAATCAAAAAAAAATAAAATTTTTTTTTACCTTTATATGAAATGTGTGGCCCAGAATGGTTCTCTCAGTTTTTAAATAAGGGTTGGTTCTCTTAGGATCCCTACCCTAAATGAAAACCCTCTTAAGTTGAGAAAACTTTTGAAAACCCATGTAAAAAACATTATTATTTAAAAAAAACCAATGCAATAAAATACATGTTTTTAAATGTTTAGGGCAAAAAAATAAAAATAAAAAGCGCCAGCTAGATTTTTTTTAAAAAAATAATAAAAAAAAGTTAATGAAAACAAAAATTTACAACAGCTAAGTAGCTAGTTTTCAGTGCAACTTTTTTTATATTTTTTTAAAAAAAGAAAATTATTGTACCCAAAACATGTTGTGCTTGAAGTACAAGGATATGAGTTTCGAATTAACAAAGTTTAACGACATCACCAACATTTACAACCATCGAAAAACGATGAAAACGAAGACAATATATTGAAGTCGGCCACGCCCAATACCTGAACGACCAAGGTGTGTCGTTTTCCATTTTTCCATTTTGGGAGCTTCTTAGAGCACTCACATCCCATCCACCAAATGTATGTGAGTGTGTCCACCAAATTATCTGGGATGAGTGTAAGTGGTTGTGAGTGGATGAGAGAGAAAATATTTGGTGGAAGTACTGTTCCACTATAAATATGTAAAGCTACTATTCACCCATATATATATTTTAATATTTTTGTAAGTAGTTGTGAGTGAGTAGAGAGAAAATGTAATGATAAAAGTATGAAAAAATATTATTATTTTAACTTGTTTATACCTCGGGAGCGTCCCGGGTTGAGAAATCTAAGTAAAGTGAATAAAATTAGAAGTATATAACTATAAAAATGGCATCTGCTAATATATGATTAATGATTATTATTATTATTATTATTATTATTATTATTATTATTATTTTAAACAAATCTCTACCATACGTTATCATATTCTAATATAAAAAAGGGTAATTGGGTCGGGTATCATCTAATCCCAGGCCCGACCCAAACTCAAAATTTTTTTTAAACTAATTCTAAACCTGACACAATATCTGTCGGGTTACAAAAAATAGTCGTTTTTTTCTCCGTTTTTTATATAGCACTATGGTACTCGTTGGAAAGATAATAAAACGTTCGTTAATTTGGTATAATTTTTTTCTTTAAAAAATCTCCTATATAAAAGATAATAACATTTAAAAGTTATGAGAGGAAACATGAGATTGAAACTAATAAAGTTTTAATATTTACATTTAGTAGATTAGGTATTTAATAGATTATGTTAAATCATATTTAAACCATATTTATTCCTTTTTTTTTAATTGGTCTAGAGTTGTCACATCATATCTTAGGTGACATCTCTCAAAAAAGAGATTACATAATATTATGACATGTCATTAAAAATGATTTGATTTATTATATATATAGATATAGATATAGATATAGATTAGGAGAGAGAAGATTTAAGGGTAAAGTAGTGATTTTTAATGTAATTTGTTAGATGTAATTTGATGGAGGGGATGCGAATGCTCTTATGCCTTCTCCCAAAAGGGCACTAGTGTAGGAATTTAGCCAATACTTGATGTTAGCCAAAACATAGAAAACTATGGCAGACTGGCACAATTTAACGACTTTAGGCGTATAAAAAATTGTTGAACGAAAAGAAGATCTTTAAAACGAAGAAGCGGGCAAGAAGGAAGATAAAAAATCTATATATATTGAGGAGAGGCGATCATCTAACGGGATCGTATCATGAATTGATAGAATTGTGGAAAAGAAATTAAAAAAATATAAGAATATGGACATCAATTTTTTTTTATGTAATGTCTTTAATTTGTGTAATATTATTTAGTATTTTAAATAATAGTATGTTTATGTCGGTACCAATATTCTTCGGTTGCTATCGGTTTGATTTGTTATGGTATTATTACTAAATATACTTATATTAATAGCCCCACTAAATGAATAGTGTTGCCATAGCTTCTTTTCCTTTTTTTTTTATTTACAAATACTTATTTATTAATAAATATATATGATTCTATAATAAATGACAAAATGGGTTGATGGTGGAGTGGTTTGTGGTACATTTGTATTTCCTAATGTCTCAAGTTCAAAACAATGGTAGTGTAAGTTTTCTTTTTTTTTTTTTAATTTTTTTAAAGGTCCACACTTTTTTAATATATGCTTTCTATTGTTTAAGGACTTAGGTTCGAAATATGGAAAGGGCAAGGGTCGAGTCCATTTTTTATTTACAACATATTATTAAGTAATAAATACAAATATAACCATGTTTGTGTGAGATGTCTTTTTTAAATTATGGTTGGTAGTTACTTGGTTGATTATAGTTTTTAGTGTTTTGGATACGACAAAATTGTAAATTGCGCAACGCACGCCTTTAAACACACTAGTTAAGGGTTCTAGGATTCATACACCCCGTGACATCATATTTAGGGTGTATGACATCACATTCTAAGTATGTGACAGCTTTCTATTGGTGTGTGATGTGGGTCAGGGTGTATGAATCCTAAAGTAGGGGTGTATGAATACACAACCCCTTTAATAATATTGACACATGAATGTTAACAAAAAAAAAAAATATCAGTACTGTTATCGAAAGTGCCGAAACAGGAAATGAGTAAAAGATAAACCTATCCGCATACCAACTTTGACATTGTATTGCCTGTCAGGTATCAGTAGTTTAAATATACCAAACTGACTTATATCGAAAACCAAAAAAAATAAATACAGAAATTCCTAGAGAGGTTTTTTGTTGATATTGGTTGAGTTCAGTATAAAATAATGTATTTTGAATATAACTTCGTTTCTCGTAAAATTTATATAAGAAAGTTAGAAATTTTTTTTTTTTTTTTTTTTTTTTAAAAAAAACATAGAGAAAAGTAAGGTGGAAAAAGTTAAATGAGATGGTTACTAATAATTCTTTTCAAATTGTTATATACATAACAGTCGTTCAATCCTTATAAATTAAAAATGATCTTTAAACCGTGTTAGAGTGTAGAGAAAGTATTTAGTACAAAGTTTCATAACCTATAAAGTGTAGGAAGCCATCAAAATTGGCCACGTGTAACTTGGCGGTTATAACATCTGAATTCAATTCAAGGGCTTTATAGACTTTTCCATCCTTCATTTAATCACGTAATAATACAATCCCTGTTTTATCGCTAAATTTGAATTTAAATTTTTTTATTACTGGTTTCACAATATTCGATCATTATTTCTTACTTTATTCAAAAATCTAATCACAGTTCATCTAACGCTCTGTTTTTTCATTCATTTTTATAACGTTTGTTGACGATTGATAATGAGTGTTGATCCCATGAGTGATTTAGTTTTATATGTTGATTATATATGTTTACTAAAAAACAACGATCATTGAGGTAGTGAACAAAATGAAGAAGAAGAAGATTTTTGATGATCAATAAGAAGATGAAGATGCGTTTTATGATTTTATGGGTGCGTTTTATGATTTTATGGGTGATTACATAAAAACGACGATCAAGGTAGCATGTGTTTTTTGGATTTTTTATGGGTGCGTTTTATGATTTTATGGGTGCGTTTTATGATTTTATGAGTACGTTTTATGTTTTCATGAGTGCGTTTTATGGGTGCAGGTCTTTGAGTGCTTATTTTGTTGTTCTGCCTTTGAGAGATGAAGGTGCGTTTTATGAGTTTTATGTGTGTGTTTTATGATTTTATTGGTGCATTTTATGATTTTATGGGTGCGTTTTTGTTTTTATTAGTGCGTTTTATGGGTGCATTTTTTTAGTTTTTTGTAGCTCTGTTTTTATTAACCATGCTCTGTTTTTCGTTTGAAAACAGAACTTGCGTTCATAAAAGTTTTTTACAACGATAACGCACGTTTATACATTTCATCTTATTCATTTTACGTTTAGATGGTTATTCTTTTATTTTGGAGTGTTTTTTCAACATCGGTAACATCCTCTGTTTTTTTTTTTTTTAAAAAAAAACAGACCATGTTTCAGAGCAAATAGACTGATCGCTTGTTATGAAATGAGAATTGCAAATCTATCTATTGTCTGTAAATGTAATCGTTCTCAAGAATTAATGAGATTTGGGCGGTTTAGTTAAAATTTATGAGAACGATTGCTATGATTTGGGCGCGATTATTAAAAAAAATTCAAATTATTTGTGACACCCGGCACGTTTAGGTTAACATTTTATAAAACACATAAGTCTACCTTAGCGGAAACCGTTTTCAAACATACTTAACTAGGTCAGTTGAGTCGTTATGATGGTTCCGGGAATCATCGGGAGTCGTTACAATAATCCACGGGATCATTGGGAGTCGGTCCATAACTATGTGAACACGAATAGGTGATTTGTAGAATCGCCGGGTTTAACGCACACACGTAAATCTCGAGTCCCGGGAATTGGTGAACGGATGGGAACGTGTTAGTTATCATGTATTATGTGCTTAAAATCATTATATGACTTTCCGGTATGTGAATACGTGTTTATATATGTTAAAATAGGGTTTAACGCGCCAAAAACTCGGATACATAGGCTATAGGCGATTAGGGTATATGGGATAGCCCTAATCGCCAATAATGAGGTGAGTAGAAGAATCCTTGGGGCGATTAGGGGCTAATCGCTAGTAGTTACTAGCGATTAGAATCACTAATCGCCAGTAATAGTCGCGTACTCGCCTGATCTGCACATGACGACTAAAAACGCCTATAAATACCACCCTTATGTTTTAAAACATCATTTGTGAAACCCTAATACACCCCAAAGCCACCCCACACCTTATCCAACCTCTGCAACACGTTTTTGAGCAAGAAATCACATTTCCAAGCTTTACACCTCATAATCTCACCATTTCAAGGTGTGTTCTTCATCCCAAACCTTTGCAATGATATTGTTTTGATCCCTAAAGGTCCAGACCTGATTTCTAAACATTTGTGTTTTTTGAAAACTCGTTAAAATCAGTTTCTAAACAAACCCAAACCTCTATACATGTTATATGTGATGTATTCATGCAAGATGGGATTTTTATTCTTTAAACATGATTGTTCTTGTATTATTATTGTGTTTCTGATCTAAGTGAGTTAATATGATGATAAACTAGGAGTTTGAAGGTTCATAGATGTGTAATATGAATATTAGGCGTTTTGACCCGTTTGAATGATTATGAAGGATTAATGATGATATGTTGTGTTTTGATGATTGTTTAAAGTTAGGGTTTACTCTAGGATGATGCTAGAATAGTAGGATAATGTCGGACAACGTCATTATGTGATGAAATCTGGATATATGCTATTTAGGGTAAGTTTTGCATGAGGATGTGATGTTTACATGATAATATTGCTATTTTGGGAAAACACATGCATTCGGGACGGCTAGGGTGATGATAAATTAGGGGTTTTTGCTTGAAATAGTTAGGTTAATGTTTTGGGTTTGATATTGGGCGTTTACACATGTTTCGGATCTTATTTGGAGGGTTAAACACGCAAAAAGACGGAACAGAACAGTACTAGCGAATAGGGGTTCCTAATCGCCTATATTATAGGCGATTGGCCCCCAATCTCCTAAACTATAGGCGATTGAGCCCAATCGCCATTATTACTGGTGATTACAGCCCTACTCGCCATTTTGACCCTCCTAATCACCAGTTGACTTTTCCTAATTGCATGTTTGATTCCTAATCGCGTGTACTACTGCTATATGTATATTTTAACATCCCGAAACACGGATTGACACCTAGGAACATGTTAGGAACCCCGTGACATGTCTAATAACTTGGTAACACGTATTCGGACTTGTTTATGAGTTAATTGTGCGTTATGTTAGATAGGGTGAATGTTTGCGCATGCTAAGTGTTTAATTACATATGTTGCATGATATCTTGTATGTGGCTAACACGTGGGATGTCGGGTCACCAATGGGATGTCGGGATTTGTCTGGTTTGGTCGGTTTAACGTTTAAACATGTTTTCAACATATACGATCACAGTCTGGACAACTTGGGGACTGATTAGCCTTCGGGTTAGTAGTCATCACACTTATATAAACTCATTGATAGGTTGCCACTAGTAGGGACTATTACACACGTATCGGATTTCTAATTTACTGAGGACGCACTCTAAGCTTAGTTTCACGGCCCCTCTTTTATATACTTTTTCTCGGCGGAGAAGCATGCCACACGTTTTTAACAAATATAACGTTATGTTTATGAAACGTAACACTTTTCGAGAACGCAATGTTTATGAAACGCAACACTTTTGAAACGCAACGCTTATGAAACGCAACGCTTGTTTTAAATTACTATACGATGAAACGCAACGCTAAGTCCCTATTGAAACCATGAATGTGCGGGGCACAACGGGGGAAATGTGGATAGATCTATTGGGCTTGACGAACCCCACCCGACGGCTGGGAGCCGGGTGGGTGCATATTGTCTCTATTTTTCGGCAACTCAAACACGGGCAGCAACACACGCAACGCTTGTCAGTAATGGTTTCGGCTACACAGTCGTAGTAGTAAGGAAACTTTTGTTATGTATTTAAAGGTTTTGCATACTTGGTACTTTTGAGATGACACTCTTTACGCTTGAAACACTTTGTAAACATAAAACCTGTGAACTCACCAACATTATATGTTGACGTCTTTTTGGCATGTTTTCTCAGGTCGCTAAGGTAGCAGCATTGAGTTTAGGCGCACGGAGTCTCACGGCGTCTAGGATCCATTTGCATTTCATTTTTAGTATTATCAGACTTTCATGTTTTACTTTTGAGTTGTAATAAAGTTTTATGCTTCCGCAAGCGATGGTTGAATTTTTGAAACTTAATGGGCGATTTACGTTGTTTCCATATCATTTAGTTGTTGTTTATTGTGACCGTTGACTTGGATCCTGGTGTGTCACGCGCCTCGCGGTAAAACCCCGCATGTGGAATTTGAGGGTGTGACATTATTATACTCGCAATTTGTCTAATTTGCCATTCTCATGTTAACTGAAATTAATAAAACGCGTGGGAAATTAATTTAGGATGATTTTAATTAAAACACAAATCGATGGTCAGGATTGCTTCTTACACTTTGTATTTTAAGGAGCATTTGTATAATAGTCTCTCTCTTAGAGTGTATACAGTAAAACCTTTTTAAATTAACAATATTAGAATTAAGATATTTTATGAATCCTAAGGTGAGTTTCATGAATCATACACCCTTAGAGGGTATTTATGAATCATACACTCTCTAATTAGGAACCATACACTTTGGCCCACATCACACATCAATAGGAGGCTGCTAGTGATGTCACCCACCCAGAATGTGGTGTCACAGTGTAACATCGCGAATTTCCCCTAATTTTTTTTTTTGATAAAAAGAATGTATTGTTTTAAACAATATATGTTTTAAATACCTTAAACTAATAATTATTTGTATCTCGACACTTTTGTACGTTTTAAAAATATTTTGAGTCACTTTCGGGCTTATATAATCATATTATGAATTTAGAATATTATAGTTTTAGGGAAATAATTGCCAAAAAAAAGATTTGTGTGGACCAGGACTCGAACCCGCGTCCACAGCCAACCAACACACAGTGACAACCAACTGAGCCAACTATCATCTTGTGTAGTATTTCAGAAGAAAATAAACTTAACACATTCCTTAAATTGATTAGTCAAACAGTCAAAGTCTTAGTCAAACAGTCAAAGTCTTAGTCAAACAGTCAAAGTCTTAGTCAAATAGTCAATTCATCATAAAACCTTACTTTATGGTGTTGACCAATTTTAATGGCTAATTGACTCCAAAACTAATATAAAAACCCACCTATGACCCATTATACTTTGCACCTCTAAATCGATTGTTTCAATCCGATTAAACTTTCCCTCATACCTTTCTTCTATAGTCTATTACTTCTACAATTGAAGCTTTGATTATAAGCTCTTGTAATTGGCGAATTGGAAGCTTGATATTCTTTCTTTTTCGTTTTCTTCAATTTGGACTAGCTACGTTGTTGAGTCTTTGGGATTCGCCTAGCATACATTCACAACACATTATTCTATTTTTTTCACGAGACATAACATTTTGCTAAGGTGAGTTTTACATAACCCCTTTTTCTATTTATCACCGTTTTTGGGGTGAAACATGTTACAACATTCTATATGCAATTCAATCATCAAAGTGTCTATGTGTTTTTCTATGTTGCATTATGTCTTGAACATGACTAGGGTAAGCACAATTCTAGCATAATCATTAACATTGATCAGCCGACGATATACATTGATAGATCTATTGGACTGACAATCCCACCCAGATACGTGCCTCCTACAAAGGTAGCGTGGGTGTTTGTTATCACATAACATATTCGAGTGAACCATGAGCGTATGGGATGTACCACATTATAACAGTCACAAGGGTTGATTATGCACTCGATTTACTTCTAGTATGTTTTCACATATGGACTAGACTTGCCATGACACTTGAATTGTACAACATTTTTATTCGATTATCAAAACCTATGTAATTCTCACCAACTTTTGTTGACCAAAAATATTTTCAAACATAACATGTTTCAGGTTATAGCTTGCTTGAAGATTAGAGTTATTGCTTGAAGATGCGTAGCTAGTATTTTTCATTTTGATGTACAAAATTCTTAGAACAATTGTATGTAATTTATTTAAATCATATATTGAAATTTATTATTTACCATGAGCTACTGAACAATCATCAATACGTGACATCCCGAGGTTTCCGCCATCGGTTGGGGTGTTACACAAAGGGTGTATAAAACTTATAACCCTAAAATAAATTACAAAAACAAGTTTAAAGGCATGTTTCTTCTTCATGTACATCAAACATGGTTATAACTTGATCACTAGACAATCTTAGAATTCAGAATCTTTTAGTATTTATTAATTAACAGTTTTGGCTTATTTGGCTTAAACATTTTAGTAACATCTAAGTCTACCTTAGCGGGAAACATTTATAAACGGACTTAACTAGGTTAGTTGAGTCGGGTCAAGTTAGGATTGTCCGGGGTTCAATGATCTGGAGGATCATTGGGAGTCGTTTTGGGAATACACTAGTACCGGGTCCCGTTGTTGGTGAAATTACATAAACTAATTAAGTGTATGTGTAGATTAATTGTCGTATGGTAGATTATATGCATAGATGTGTTTAAACGATGTGTAGATAATCATCCATGCTTAAATATGTTAAACATAGACTAAGGTTGCATGCTCATATGTTAAGGTGCGTTAAAATGCGTTAAACACAACAAATTGGAAAACTGGAAAAACATAAATCCTGGTTCGACCACATCGAGTGGGCGAACCTGGGAATAATCTTGGTTCGACCCTTATCAAAGGGGCGAACCTGGAATGTGGAAATGAAGAAGTTTTATTCGACCAGAACATGTACATTCGACCCTGTGAAAGGGGCGAATGTGGGTACATTCGCCCAGGTAGAAGGGGCGAATGTGGACTAGTATAAATACCAAACTTTGTCATTTTTCACCATTTCACAAACCCTAACCGTCTCAAAACACTCTCAAACGATTTTAATCACTAAGGAAGGAGTTCTTGCTCTTCTTTTTCGTAATCTAACCTATCAACAACATCTAATCAAGAATCCAATGTGTGTTCTTAATTCTTGTATCACCCCAACCGATGGTGGAAACATCGGGATGTCACGTATTGACGATTGTTCAGTAGCTCATGGTAGTACATATGTTTAAATAATCCTTTATTTCATTACAATATTGAATTACATTAAAGTCTACATCAAATAATCAAACAAAGCTTAAAACTTCAAATATCTCCTCTTGCTAGCTCTAGACTTCAAGCATCAGTATCTCCTGTTGAGTTTGGAAAAATGGGGGGTCAACTAGAAGTTGGTGAGAATACATAAGCCATGTCAAGCAATTAAGTTTAAGAATAAAAGTTTAGCAATTCATATGTCTATCATAAGTTTAAGTCTACATGAATAAACATGAAATGTTGAATCGACATAATCAAACCTCCGACTAGTTTAGGTCCATCCCGTCATCCACGGTTCACCTTAATAATATGTTGGAACGATAACAATCACCCACGCTACCTATGTAGGAGGTACACGTATCCGGGTGGGATTGTCAATCCAATAGATCTATTATTGAGTATCGCCGGCTTGGCCATAGCTAATGATTATGTAATGTTGAAACTCGTTGAAACTGTTGTTGTTGTCTAGATCCTGAGGCATTAAAGTTTACAACTAGACATGCATGTAGAATTGCTTAAGTATAATGTTGCAAGTATGAAGAATTGCATAAACGTGGTTACGTAAACTCACCTTGATTGGACTTGGAAGTATTCAACAATAATCAAGGAGTTAAGCTTGCACCTAATCAAAAATTATATTTTAGGATGTAAGTTATGGAGTTTATTAGCATATTAATCGATTCCAACTAGTGACCTTTAGCGAAAACAAGTAAGATTCCAATTTTCGAAATACCCAAACATTTATCTTTATTGTCATATTATAAAGAAGTTTGTAAAAGTAAATAATTTATCTTGTTAGTTCATAAGGGTTCATAAAATGCGCATGTACCCATTACATTAGAATTAATGTAATATCTAGAATATAATAATCCATACTAAATCATACCTTCTCGTTTTATTATTAAAATGACTGTTTTGTTCATTTTCTTATTGTAACTATTGTAAATAATTACTTTTAAAATATCAACAGTATCTAATTTGAAAAATACATGATATAGGATTTCATTTAGAAGTATATAATTGGTTGATTTCTTAAAATTCATGATCCATAAATACTATTAAATTTAATCAAATAATGTCGTGTATACTCGGTAAAGTATACGTGCTAATACAAGAAACATATTAATTTTACTTATTTTGGTAACAATTGATTGAATATGATTAAAGTCAATAGTAAAACTTTATAGGCTAGATTTAAAAAAATAATAATAAATTATTTATCAAATCACCATTTCATAGAAATTCTAGAAAATTGATTTCTAGTATTTGTATATAATTAAACATGTAGGAAATCATTAGTAAATATTTTAATACCTCTCTGAAGAAAAATGAAACAAAAAAAAAATGCGTTTACAGAAAAACAAGCACGTTGGCTCCGGAACTGTCTTGAGCTCTATGAAAGGTTTCCAAACGTAAAGACATAGTCAAAGGTTGCTAGTAAGTTGAAGATAAGTAGTAATGGTATTATTTTGGTGTTTTGGGTTCGTTTCGGGTTCCCCGGAAACATGAATTCTAACCGGAAATTTGGATCGGACGGTGTCAGGTCAATAGTGACAAGATAGTGAAAAGAAACTAGAATAGAAATTTAGAGAGAGTATTAGACTAAATTTTTTTTTTTTGCATATATTTCTTCTCAAAGCAAAGAGTATTTATAGATCTACAAGTAACAACTACAATGAAAGCTAGAGGCTAAATTATTGGAACATAACACTCACTACCTTATTTGAGTTTGACTCTAAATAAATTAACTTTGACTCTAAATAAAAATAAAAGATTTGACTCTAAGTAAAAGATAAATGATGCAAAGCACTAATTAAGCCATCCATGTTTAAAATGAAATCATGAGTTGAGTGGCACATATCAATTACGAATTGTTTTGTATAGTTTTATAATAATGAAAATGACAATTGTAGTAAGTATAATAATAGTAATGATAATGAAATTTAATTTGAATAAGTTGAATTTTTATTAAAAATAAATTTGAGAAATTATGTGATGTTACAATTCTAAACCTTGTTCAAGTATTTTAATTCGTTTTTATCTAACCCTAAATGTCCAGATCTGTTCTTAGGAAGTTTTTATCAATAAAAACCTTTTAAACATCTTTCTAAACCTAAACCCTATCATTAAACATAGGTTTTCATATCAATAAACATATGTTAATCGTGTGTTATGTGATATCATGTGTTGTTTAATGATTTGCTACTGTGCTAATGCTAGAAACATGATCTAGGGCTGCTATTGATGATAGTTTAGGAGTATAAAAGGTTATAATTAGGTAGATGATGATAGGGGTGTTCATCGGTTCGGATCACGGTTTATTTGGTTTATTCGATTCGTTTTATTCGGTTTTCAAAATTTTGTACCTCAAACCAAAAACCAAACCAAACCAAATTAGGAATATGAAAACCAAACCAAATTCAACAAAATTGAATTCGGTTCGGTTTCGGTTTTAAACCAAACAAACCAAATTCAACCAAACAAACCAAATTGAAACGAAGTTTTTTTTTTCTCTAACTTATATACCTATATGTTCCAAAATCCGAAAAGAAAGTTTGCAATAAATATAAACCAAAAAATCAAACCACGCATACAGAAACATCATAAAAATTAGAAATAGTAAAATGAACCATAGTTTACTAGTTTATACTCATATTATTACCTCTATAAATTGGTGGGCTTTATTTATTTTGGGTTGGGTTTAATATTTTGGGCTTATATATTATATATGAGTTATTAAATATTATTATTTTTATTCAATAAATAATTATTTTACTGGTTTATTCGGTTATCCAAATAAACCACATAAACCAAATAAAAAAAATGTAGAACCAAAAACCAAACCAAACACCGAATAAGCAATTCGGTTTCGGTTAAACCAAACCAAACACCAAATTCGTTGTTCGGATTAGTTTTTTCGGTTACGGTTACGGTTCGGTTTTCGATTTTTATTTGGTTTGCGGTTTTTCTGAACACCCCTAGATGATGATATCAAGTCTAATTTGGGGATTTTATTGAATCTAGGGCTTGTGCATGTTAGTATTTTCAATAAAGCGATTGGGGGTTTTCAATTACATGTTAAACTGAGCATTTTTAGATGATTACGGATTGATATTGAAAAGTTTCCAAATTAGGTAAAGATTACATGCATGATGTGACACTTCCATAATCTTTGCCATTTTAGGAAAGGGCTGAAACGGATAGGTTTTGGGGCAAAATTGGTGTGGTTTTGTTGGGATAAGTTATTCATGCTTGACTGTAGTGTTTGGTAATGTTTCGGGATGTTTTCGAATGTTTTTGAAGCGTTTTGGGGAAAATAATCTGTCAGGGTCGAACCTGGGCACATTCGACCGGTCGAGTGGTCAAATGTGGAATCCCAGGGTCGAACCTGGACAGTTTGGGTGAACCTGGACAGTTTGGTCGAACTTGTTAAGAACGGTCGAAGGTGTCTTTTAAAGGGTCGAAGGTGGATTAAAAACGGGCGAAGGAGGATTTATTTTTCTGGTTCGACCCTTCTGATTCAAAAATGAGATTTTTGATACAAACTAAGTGTTTTATGCTTGAACCTTGTGTGTAATCTATTTGTACTTGATTAGTTAGGGTAATGAGTCACCAACGGGATGTCGGGTCGGTCTAGTGTGTCGGTTAAACACTTAAACACGTTTTAGAACATACTTGGTTACGATCTGGACAGTCGGGGACTAGATAACCTTATGGTTATTAGTCGGAACACTTATGTGAACATTTTGATAGATCTCCGGTAGAGGGATTATCAAGGGCTTAGCATTTTACTATTTACCGAGGAACGCAACTCAAGGTGAGTTCACGGCCCCACTTATACAGCTTTAACTTTTGGGGGAGAAAACATGCGCTAAACTATTTTGGTAACATATGTCATACTATGGTTTTAACTTTGTATTGCTATACGATCTTTTAAAGTCCTGGGGGAAAACCATGAATGTGCGGGGATGCACAACGGGGGAAGTGTGGATAGATCTATTGGGCGTGACCTGCCCCACTCATCGGCTTGGAGGGCCGGGCGGGTGCATATTGTCTCGAACTGATAACATTGGTATCATGCTGAACATTCAAGCTGAACATTGCTAAACATTGCTAGACGTGTCTAGTAATGGTTTTCCAATCGTAGTAGTAATAAAACATACGCCTAGCTAGCGTTCTTGGTAACATTGGTATAGTATGGACATGGTAACGCTTTGGTAACTATTTCGGTAACATATTGAACAAACCTGTGAACTCACCAGCATTATATATGTTGACGTCTTTTTGGCATGTTTTTCTCAGGTCGCTAAGGTAGCATCAGTTGGACTAGGCGCACGGGCCTGCATTGGCGTCTAGGCTTAGTGGCATATTTTAAATAAGTGTCATGAACATTTTGGAACACAGTTTGTAATTGATTAAATCTTTAAATGCTTCCGCTATATTTTAATGGTTTGATAACCAAGTTTTGAGTTTACGTATTTCATATAGAGTTGTTTATTGTGACCGTTGACTTGGATCCTGGTTTGTCATGCGCCTCGCGGTAAAACTCCGCAAGTGAAAATTTGAGGGTGTGACAAGAGGTTTTACTTAGGGGGTGCAAATGGGCCGAGCCACTTGCGAGCTACTTGAGTTCGGCTCGGTAAAAAGCTCGAAACGAACCGAGCCTTATCGAGCTTGAGCCTAAAACAAAGCTTGTTTATTTATCGAGCCCGAGCTCGAGCCTGGCATGTGAATCTCGTTAGGCTCGTCGAGCGTAGTATAATATTTTTTTTTAATATTTAATAATATTTACTAATCATTTAAAATTGTATAGTAAACGAGCTCCAAACTCGAGCTTCACTTATCAAGCTCATAGGCCTAAACGAACTATTATTTATATTATTTTTATTTAATGTATTAACTAATAGATAATAAACAAGCCGAGCTCGAGCTTGACAAATTGTCAACGAGCCGGGCTTGAGCTTGAGTCTGGTCGAGTTCAAGCTCGGCTTAACTTGTTTGGACCCCTAGTTTTACTCTAAGTGTTTATCTGTATGTAAAACTGTCATCCCACGATAACATAAAATTATATTGGTGACCATCCATAGTAAACATGAAACATATAATCTATAATTTATAGCTTATAATAAAGAAGGAATTGATTATTGTTGAGGTGACGTTTAATGGAGGCCTCAACTCTCAATCTCTCCTATGAGAGATGCCACATAGGATCTGATGTGGCAACTCTAGACCAATTAAAAAAAGAAATAAATATGGTTTAATATAATCTATTAAATACATAATCTACTAAATTTAAATATTAAACCTTTATTATTTTCTCTCATGTTTCACCCCATAACTTTTAAACGTTGATATCTTTTATATACGAGATTTTTTAAAGAAAAAAATTACACCAAATTAACGAGCGTTTTATTATCTTTCCAACGAGTACCATAGTGCTATATAAAACACGGAGAAAAAAACGATTATTTTTTGTAACCCAACAGGTATTATGTCAGGTTTGGAATTAATTTAAAAAAATTGTGGGTTTGGGTCGGGCCTGGGATTAGGTGATACCCGACCCAATTACCCGAAACCACATACCCAAATACCCGAACTATATACCCGATCATATACCTATGATTTTTTTAACGCATCACATAACCCTTAGACTAATGTCTTCGATATTTCAATAAATAACTTTTTTTTTTCCTTATTTCATGTTAGTTCTTTTTAGAATGATCGATTACAAACTTCCGCATTCATTTGACATTATATAATATTTTGTAATGGCACTAGATTTATACCCCGGCGCAGAGATTTGTTTTTTTTTTTTTTTATATTTGAATATGATAACTTATGACAGAGATTTGTTTAAAATAAATAAATAAATAAATAATAATAATAATAATAATAATAATAATAATAATAATAATAATAAGTGATTAATTATGTTTTCATATTAGATATTTTACTATGTCATATTAGATATTTCAACCCGGAACGTTCCCGGAATAAAAACTAGTGTTAATTATAAAACCAAACCGATATAGTTTATAATATCAATTTTCAAACGTATCGGTTTTCATCCGATGAGATTTTTTTTTCTTTTAACTAGTTTCTAATCTGAACCAGTTTTGCTAATTTGGTTTTGACTTGATCCAAACCGATCTCCTGAAATCTTGTTTTGTACACTTGTACTTCCAATGTAATATGCAAAAGCTTTTGGTAATCTTTACTACAACGATCGTAAATACACTACGTGTATGTCTAACATTGACTATAACAAATTAACTGGTCAAAGGTTTTTCAAAACGTATGCTTTCATGATCCCTTTATTTAAAAAACAATGTGCAGTTTTTCGAATATCATACTTTGTTAATTGAATTAACTAGGTTTATACCCGCCGCGCGTTGCCGCGGCGGGGGCAACCGGGTACTTGTATTTGACCCGATGGCAATTAGACCTGCTCGAATATATCGTTTCAGCAACTGAGGTAGCAAACGATTTTGTAGTTCAAGCCTTTGAGCAGTTGGTCCCTAAGTTATAAATATGGTCACAAAATCATGACGGAATACTCCAACACTGTTAAAGTACCAATTTCTAAAACTTCTTCAAATGATTCATCCTCCGAACATTTCAGCACAAACACAACACTTATAAAACAACAATTTAGCATCTAAAACACACAACCACCTAAACCACATCATTCACATAACAATCACAACCAAAAGTGAACAGCATTACAATGCACAAAAGCAGTTAATAAAACAGCCTGCACACTTCAAACCCTAGCTAATCAATAAACAAACTCTTCACTTAGGTTTATACCTGTCGTGCGTTGCCGCGGCAGGGGCAACCGCCTACTCGTATTTGACCCGATGGCAATTAGACCCGCCCGCATTGCCGCGCAGGTACATCGAAAACTTAGAACGGATTACTCAAAACGTCACGTAACCGTCGGCCAATAAAAAGGCTATCATCACCGCCGGCTATTGCTACCGTCACCGTCGGCTACAGAGCTCGTCGACCACTTGCCTGACACCCCAAGCCGCCGCCGCTGCCAAACCACCGTAGCACCTCCATTGCCAGACCGTGGATGAATAAGCCGGCTACCATCACCGCCGGCTACAGGGGTCGTCGACCACTTGCTGCACATCCCAAGCAGCCGCCGCCAAACCACCGTACGACCTCCATGGCCAGACCTTCGTTTAATAAACCATATACATGTACAAACACAGAGATCGAATTATTGATTTATAGAAGGAAGAAGATGAATATATGGGCACGCAACGGAGAAGAAAGGATGTAAAAAAGAAAGGTTAAACTGCATGTACAGAGCCACTGTGGTAGAGGGAGGGCACCGACGGTCGCCGGCGAAGGGCCGCCACAAACACAGCAGCTGGGACGGAGAAAGAGGAATGATGTATATATGATGGGTTGCTGCATTGAGGACTTGTACGTGCTTTATGGAATTGTATCGAGGGAAACAGTAAGTCTCCCTCACATCCAAAGTTGCAATTTAAATATATATATAATATTAATAATAATATAATTAATTCATTTTGTAAACTATAAGTTTGAAAATTGAGACACAAGTGTTGTCGTGCAAGTGGGCGTGGCCTATATCAAAAAATCAGGTTTGACGTGTTATCGTACTCATTCACCAAATCATTTTTTCACCATATGATAACTATATGAGATGTCCCTGTAAGATAATAGAATACTGAATTGATTTTATTGAAAGCTTAGGTATTACAATTTATAGAGATCACATGGAACCCTAAATACCTAACTAAGCCCGTGGGCCTTAATTATAAACCCTAGTGTGATAATATAGTCTAATACTCCCCCGCAGTCATAGCGGTTGGAAACCATTAGCTTAGACTGGAAATTAAAACATAAATAAATAATAAAAACAGGCTTCGACTTCCAACAAATCCATAATTTGCATAATATGACATCCATCTACAATCTTTATATCATTGATCCCGTAGTGTGCAAAGAACCCATAAGCGGTGGCTAGTGGACCGTAGCCCTACTAGAGAGAATCGCTCAACTAAACAGTGGCGCAGAGGACCGTAGTCCTGCAAAATAACGGCGCGATGTAGGAGCAGCTTAGAAAAGAAAAGAAAAGAAAACAATAGAAGACTGAGAGTCTAAGAAGACACAGTGAGGGAAGAAGCTTGAAGTGAGCACTGGCAAAGCGGGGATCGGAAAAGTAAGCCGACTGGAGATGAGATGTTTGGCAGTGAGAAGTAACACTATTTTGAAAAAGGATTTAGGAATTGTCTTGCCGGATCTTGTCCCGATAATGAGAAACTTTATTTGAATGGAAAACTTAAAGTAAAAAAGAAAAGAAAAAAAACGAAACAGTAAAATTGAAGGGGGACAGGGCGGCGGCAATGCTGGCACGCCGCCCTGTCTAGGGTTTGGTTATTTGTTTGTGGCGCAGCGGAAACGGTATAGAGCCTAGAGCGGCTCTGATACCATGTAAGATAATAGAATACTGAATTGATTTTATTGAAAGCTTAGGTATTACAATTTATAGAGATCACATGGAACCCTAAATACCTAACTAAGCCCGTGGGCCTTAATAATAAACCCTAGTGTGATAATATAGTCTAATAGTCCCTTTCTCTTAAATAGAGTCCCCTCAGGTTTAGAATACATAAAATACTTAACGAAAGTGTTGTTATCAGAGTCATATTGCATAGCGATCAATGGTGCTACCAAACAGTAACTAACTCAATAATATACCACTTCAAAAGTTGTTATGAACATGGACAATAAAATGCACTTTTAATAATGAAAGCGTAATATATATATAAAAAATAATAATAACTAGTTTAATTTGTTATCATAATAGACTTAAAGTGGTTATGTTCAAAGTTCAATAATTAATACTTGTAGTTTACCTTTTATTTATGTAATCCCTAATTTTGAAAGTTGGTTTTTTTAATAACATTAGGAAATTCAATCACCAGCATAAAAGTTAAGTGTTTCAACGATATATCTAAAGATATCGTGTTACAGAGGCCATACTATATGTTTTATTTAACAAACATATACTTTAATATATAGAAATAGAAACTTATCAAATAAAAAATTAACAATGGAAAATATTAAAAAGTTACAGCTAGACTTGCTATGTTGTATGAGACATAGTGTTTGTCACTAAAAAGACAAGTGAGTATGATGAAGGTAAAAAAGATTGAGAGCGCTAAGGTGAATGTGTATGTGCTAAAAGCTAAACTAGAAAAGAAATAAGGTTTAAAAAACGTTAAGCTTGACTAGTATATTATAAAATAGTTTGAACATTTGAAGATGAGACAAACGATGTTACCAATTGGAGTAGTGAAAAGCTATACTGTTGAGAGCATTCACAACCCTTCCCCCATTACCTCTCCCATTCTTAAAATTTAAGAAAATCCTACAAAAACTCACTCCATCCCATCCCCTTTCCCCATACCCCATTTTTAAAATTTACCAAAAACCTATGTTGAGCCCCCATATATGGGGTCTTCCATACTTCCCCCATATCATTTAATAATAATAAAATAATACAAATGAAAGGTGAAGTGGTTTAATGTTGGTTGTAAATAAATAAAATAATAATAAAAAAAGTTTATAGGGGATATGAATGGGAAATAGGATGTGAGAGAATTTGCAAAAGTGATAGACAAATTTTGAAAACTATGATTTTTTCTTAAATTATATGGTTGGGGATGGGGGACGGGCTGTGAATGCTCTGAGAGAAGGGAAATTAGAGGCAGACCCAAATTAACATGGATAAATTAGAGTTACAGATGTTTAAAGCATGATCCAAGATAGGAGTTTAAAAGAAAAGAGACCATAAGATACTAAATTATTAGGGATTGTGATTGCTGGATTGATTTATTTAACAAAAGCTACCAAAAATAAGAATTGTGAGAAGGATACAAAAAACACAATCGATCATGAAATATGACACAATGAGCCACAAAATATAACACAGTGCCAAAAAATATAACACAATGCTGAAGAAAAAAGACAGAATGAATTGAAAAAAAAATGAGACAATGATGAAAATAAGAAAAAGACACAATGGTACATAAAAGACACAATAATATAACGCATATTCTAAAATCTACAAGCTAAAACCCCAAAAAACGAAGACATAAAAACTAACGTCGTAGGGTTCGATAATACGATTTCAATGCCGCTTGAATGAGTTCAATCGGAGTCCGTTTCATACCCTTCATACGACTTCCTATTTTTCTTTTACTGTGTATTTGATCCTAACCTTGGGATTGATATATATGTCTCAAATACGTAATATCTAGGATTAATTATCAGTTAATAAAAAAATTGATACTGATTTCTACGCGATATATTTAGTGCCCGTTAATCAGTCGCTGATATAATGTCACCTTATTTAAGACTAAATTTCAGTTACTAATATATTTGTGCCATATAACTTTTTGGATGGAAACATATTTGCTAGGGAATTTTAGTCTCAAATATGTTATTTATATAATAAAAAATGATGCAAATATGTTGGAGACTAATATTCTATCTCTATTACACAGGGAGCATATTATGGACTGAATATCATTACTTAATTATGTTTTTTTAATGAAAAACTCACACAATCATACAAATATTTCTAGATTACACCACTAGCTCATAATTAAATTTTTAACCCTTAGGGAGTAATTAAATAAATCGGCTACATTTTTTTTAACGGCAAATTTTTATCACACCTTAATTCTACCTCACCTTGCATTTTGCAAGGATTTGAACCCACAATCTTACATTTGTAAGGAAGGACACCATACCACTAGACCAAAGGGTCATGGGTATATAATCGGCTACATGCCCCTTGGTTTTTGTTCAATAACTAGTATTTTGTTCGCAATCATTGCCATAACAGGCTCTAGTTAATCAAGCTAATAATACCAACGCGATTAATTAAACATTAATATTATGCAAAATTTACAATCGCTAATTTTAACTAACATAACTTAAAAGACGTTGAACCTCACACACATATTACGGCGTGTTAACTAGAAAAATTTAAAACGAAACATTAAACGAAAATGTTGCGAAAGATGAAAACTGTGAGAGACGAAAGTTGAAAGTAAAAAAGTGTTAGGGTGAAATCACAAAAGATGAAATTTTTTGAATTAGAAGCGAATAATCATATTAAAAGGGTTAGAATGGCAAAAGATAAGAACTTGGGAATGATAATTGAAAAATCAACTTTGAGTTAGATTTGCAAAAAATTGAAACCTTTGAATGATAAGTAAAATATCGATTTATAAGAAACCCTCAAAGCTATAATTAAAACTCAACAAAGCTTTCTATACATGTTTTTATCTCTATTACCTTATTAAGGACCAAAGATGTCCACTAAGGTAATTCCATCAAATTTTTAAGATGGGTGTTCAAATGTCTCATCACAAACAGTGGCGGATCTCGAATTTTTTTTCCAGTGGATTCGTTGTTTTAGATGGTCTAATCTCAATGGATCAGACATAATAAAAATCGGGCCGGGTCGGGTATCGACGTATGGTTCATCACATAATAAAAATATGATATAATAATAAAAAACAACTTCATTAGAACTTAAAAAGCACATAATATAAACACGATGGTCTTTGCAAATTTAAAAAATAATACCTATAGTTGTTCCCTACGGGTTTTCAATTTTTGAAAACATTGCATTACATCTTCGACCGAAACTTTTTGAAAGAACCCCCTTTCGATGTAACAAATGCAAGAATCATTCATGTATCCATCACCCATCCTATTACGCAATTCCGTCTTCACAAGCTTCATTGAAGAAAAACTTCTTTCAACACTTGTCGTTGCAACCGATAAAACTAGCGATAAATTTATCAAACGATAGACCAACGGATAATCAAAGTGTTTTCTTGTTTCCACCATCTTTTTGGCAAGATCACTTACCCCATTCAAGTTGCTAAACCGTCTATCTTGTTTCATATTAGAAATGTAGTGTCCGAGTTCATATATAAGCTTGTCTTTTTCATCCAAACTAAAATCATACGGATACATCTTGGCCAACTTTAACAAGTTTAGTTTATTAAAGGCACTAAAATTACAACACGGATTCAAAGAACTCATATTCGTAAGCAAGTTGGTGGTTACCTCATTAAAACAATTTCCATGCTCTTGAATTTTCATATCATGAATCGTGTTGAAATTATTAACCATGAAATGGTGACGATAGGTGATGTTGGTCTTCCTTCTTCGACATTTCGGGTCAACAAACTCATCTTCTATGTTAATCATCTCAATATCATATTTTTCACAAAAGGATGTAACATCTTTCAAAAGCAAGTCAAAACCTTCAAGTCGATACCTTTGTAATTCTTCTTTGGTTTTTCTAATCAGCCCCACTGCATTCATAATATATTGATCCTTTCTTTGAAGAGCTTCACACAATATGTTAGTAACTCCCAAGATGTGCTTCATCAAATGTAAATAAAATACAAATTTATAACTTTTCATGTATAAATGAAGTCCATTTGCTTCACTTTTTTGTGAATCATCAGAGGCTTCAACTTCTATATATTCAAGCACATCAATAATGTTAGAATATAAAGAAATCAAACGAATAAGTGTTTTTCGTGAGAACTCCAACGTGTATATAAAGCTCTTGCAAGTGACAATTCTTGATTCTTTCCACGTCCGGTTATAATTTCTGAATTCAATTTGAAAACTCTCTCTTTGACTTTCTCTTATTAAATCTATTCGTTTGTAAGATGCACCAACAACATTTATTAAATTTGCTACTTCTTTGAAAAATTTACAAATTTCAAGATGTGTGTTTGCAAGGGCCACAACAACAAGTTGAAGTTGGTGAGCAAAACAATGAATATAATATGCCGAAGAATTTTCTTTCAAAATCAAAGCTTTCAAACCATTAAACTCACCAGACATGTTGCTTGCACCGTCATATCCTTGGCCTCTAACTCTACCCAAACTCAAACTGTAGCGAGCAAATAATTCATCAATTGCACACTTAGGAGATAAAGCGGTTGTTTCCATAACAAGAACAAGACCAATAAATCGCTCCTTCACAACTCCTAATTTATCAACATATCTCAAAACCACAGCCATTTGTTCTTTTTTTTTTTTTTTTTGAAATATCTCTCGATTCATCTACTAATATAGAAAACACATCATCACCTAGTTCTTCAAATATCTTCTTCAACACTTCTTCTGCAAAACAATTACAAATTTCTTTTTGTATTGATGGAGCTATCATTTGGCTATTTCCTGGAGCATTACTTAATATGACTTTACCAATTTCTTCATTTATTTGTCTAAACAATTTTAAAAACTCAATGAAATGCCCTCTATATAATGATCCTTCAGACTCATCATGACCTCGAAAAGGTAACCCACCATTTAATAATCCTTTAATACGTATAACCGAACAGCTTAATCGGGTTCTATAGTCTTTTTTCTGTTTATTGGTTTTTTTCTCAAGGCCCACATGTATAGATTGATCTTGGTTAAGTAAGTCTTCCCTTTTTTTACGTGCTTTGTCATGAAAACTATTGCATTTACTAACATGAGTTTTTAATCTATCGATCCTATACCAAATTTGTACCCCTTCATTCACAAATGCCTCATTTTGTCCATGTTCCTTAAACAAGTAACCATATAAGCAATACACTTTATCCGTTTTGACACTATATTCTAACCAATTTTCATGTTTTCCTTCGTACCATTCTGGCCTAAAAGATCTTAATATACCACCAAAATCTATACTTGGAAAATTATGCCCTATTGGTTGGCAATGACCTCTAAGAAAATATGCTCGTCTAATTTCATCTCTTTGATTTGGGTGATATTCTGAAATTGGTTTTCTTTCAAAAGGATCCCATGGAAGATCATTCAAATCTATTTTCGAGGCTTTACTCGTTGAAGATAGTGATTCAAGTTTAGATGGTTCTCTTTGAAAAAAAGTGTCAATTCTCTTCATACCTATATATCATATTAAAGGAATCTTCATACCTTATATTATATACTGTAAAAATTAACTAACATAGAATTGAAAACATAACTAGATGGCTAACCCACGCTTCACTATGAAGCTGTTTTTTTTTGCGTTAAGTCATGGATTTAGCTTTGGTTAGATGTTACAATTTTTTGTAAAATGCGCCTATCATAGCCTTCATATTCACATAGTATTTACATAGTTACAGCTTTTTGCACAATCAAAACGCGTCTGGGCTGTATTGAGTCTAATTTCTACATAATTACAAACCAGAATTGCCTATTAAGGGCTTTAGCTGCATTGGCTTACTGCATTGTCAGGGGCTGCATTCTTGAGTAGATTGGCGCGTTGTCCATCTTCATACAAAATTAAGTACCAACAACATTTTGTAGCTCGCTGAAGCCAGAAGTATGGCTGCCGATGTTTCGGGCTTTGAAACGTTTTCAATTTTTGTGGCGGGAGTTAAATCAAGTTATAGTGTTGCTGCATGAAGCAAATAAGTAGTTAGATGTTGTTTTATATCCTTTTGATCTGTAATCTTGTACAAACTTCTTAATTTCATATTGGGTGACCATGGCTCCTGTAATCACTATGATATCTCCTTTATTTATGTTTGCAGCAATTATTGTTGTTTGTTTAGGCCAGAAGGTCATTTCTATTGTCTTCTTCCTGTCATGAAGATTGTTTGCTAGGAAGAATCAATACAAATTGAACGTTAGATAGTAACCTAACCAACGCTTACATGTTAAAAAATTTCATTTTAATTTATTGAATGCTTGATGGTAGCATATAGTAACATTTAAAGTAACTTGTGACATCCTTTCTCAAAACTCGCAGTTAATATGAAAATCAAAGCATGCATCAGTTCTGTCAATTGTGCTGATTTGTATTATTAAGAGCCTGCCAAGAACATGTTACTAATGATTTGAGGTTGGGAGGGTTTATTTTATAATGTAGCTTTAATTTAAAGGTAAAATCTTAAGCCTAATTTGTAAATATTTACTAATTATTGCCTCAAAGAGATGTGGCTGTGGTGTATATATAAGTTTTTGTATCTGAAATTTTTCTTAATCCCCATCTATCTAGGTAACTTCAATATACCAAGTCATATAGCCAGAGATGAGAACTTTACCATTATCAGCTTGTCAAAGTGATGTTTTTTGCTCAAATGACCGCTGACATGGATTGCAACATCCTGCATATAGAGACGATTGGAGGGTTAACACTTGAGATGACATGATTTCTTTTTAATGACATATTATTTAAGTAAATCTTTTAACATTAACATTAATATAGCTGGTGGGAGACTGAATTACTTTATATGCCAAAGAATGACCTTATAAACAAAAAGCATATTAATACAATAAATGGCTGAATACAAATCAAATATCAACATTCAAAGCACATAACGAAACATGAATGGATATAACATTTAATAGTCTATTGTACAGATTTTTTACAATATAAGTATGGTAAGATATATTTATGACAAACTGGACTAGATGAAAAATAACATTGTCTGTGTATAGGCCATTGGGGGGACAATATGCAGTTAATTTTTTTTCCAACATAGAATGGTCATGTCATCAAGAATCTAAATACCGTCCACTTTTTACCCTCCCTCTCATTCTCAAATTCTTTCTGAAGTGAAGCATATCAGAGGCATATGAGAATAGAGAAATCATTCATAACAACATTTAAATAAAGAAAACATATATAAAAATATGTTTCGAAAGGGGTACATATACACAAACATATAAACATGCTAAATGTAAACATGTGTCATTCAAGCACGACTCAAATAATAACAATACAGAAATCATTCACGAATGTGGTACTAACGTGCCGTGAACACCGATTCTAAAAAAATCGCCAAATATTAACTTACATTTTGATACTACCAAAATATTGCAGTAGGTTGAGTATCGTTGAATGAAGCTTTTGCAAGAGCAAAGTCACAAATCTTCATCTTGAAGTCTGGAATTGGCCAATATAGACATTTGCCAAGTAGGTGTCGTCAATTTCCCATATAATCCGATTGGTTATCTGTGAAGCCTTACCACTTAACAAAGTGAAAATAGTTGGTAGAATGCCAGAAAAGGAAAAGATGATGGTAGTTGAACCCAAGTAACCGAGGCTTCAATCTATTTTATATTAGTATAGATATATGAGTTGTTTTTGAAAAAAAATATATAAATAAAAATGGTAAAAGTAAATTTCTCGTATTTATATGTAAATAAATTATGAAGTGATATGATGTGAAAGCGGTGTTTAAGGACCAAGAAAGCTAACCTCCATTGCTAGGTACCACCATTCAAGTTGAAACCTTCCAGCCTCTTATAGTCTTTTGTAAACCTCTATTGCGGTTAATGAGTGCATTTGGCTACAACTGGAATGCACAAATCCGCTAATAAGAAAAATTGAATGAGACCGAATCATCTACCCACACAAAGAAATGGTTGTAAAAATGTTCTAGTTTGTTATACTTCGAAGTTTATTTTGTTTTTAGATATTAATCATAGTTGTTTTCAATCATCTTCACTTATGCCATTCCACTTAACTTAACAGCAAGAAAATTAGTCCTAGTACCATAACAGTTCATCACCATCACACTATAACAAACTAACACCATAAAAATTCAGGCCAGTAACATGGATTGCAGATTCACATACCTAAGTATACTTTCCATGCCAATGGGTGAACTTCGATGATATGTACAATCTCTTACAAATCCACATTTAAAATTCACATATCAAAAGTCCAACATCAGCTGTTGCGAGTGTAATCTCCAAAACGTAATATCCATGTTGCATTTAGTGGGTTTTAAAAGCTTCAGTACTGCAATGACATCAAATTTTGCAATTCACATAGCAATCTACTTGAATCAAATCATCAACTCCTCGAAACATAAGGTAAAGAATAATGGGTTTTAAGGCCTTATAACATAAATGAATCGTAAAGTGCAAATTGCTTCCAATAGATGTACTAATTGCAATAGTCCTATTATACTCACAAATTGGGTCGGCATCATCTGCTTTGTTGATATCAGCGATTGGTTTGAAAGCCATTGAAGATTCCCTGCAGCAATATATTTATAAATATATGTTACTAGACACAAATAGCATAATAATAATGGAAAATCTATGTATGAGTTGTTATTTACCAGATGACATCAATATGTATGGAACTATATACTCAGATGTTTTTTCTTAATGCTATATGTTTAGTAAAAGTTATAAAGTTGTTTGTTTGTAAAGCAAACGGAAGATATTTGTGTTTGTTTTTCAAGATATAAAATAGTATGCTTGTTTTTTTGGCTTTGATAACGTGTAAAGCTATATAACTTTGTATATAGAGTCGTATGCACGGCCTTTTTTGTTTTCAGGTGATTGCATTCAGAAAGTCAGATTATACAATATTTTTTGTCACATTTGTTTGATTACCGTCATCTATTTTGGCTAGGATTTTTAATGCATCAGGTGTAGTTGCTCGTGACAATGCGACATATAACTCGTCGTGGCCAAAAACTGGGTGTGGTAGGTAGACGCCTATTTTGTCTAGTGATTTTCCTTGGCTTTTATTAATTGTCATTGCATAACAAAGCCTCAATGGAAAATGTTTTCTCTGGAATACGAAAGGCAGCTCTTTGTCGTTATGTGCAAGAATAATTTTTGGAATGCAAACACGACGACCTATCATTGTTCCTGTTATAATCTGCGCCTCTATTACCCGTGGCAATAGTTGTGTTACAATCAGGCACGTACCATTGCATAAACCGGCTGCTGGATTAATATTCCTTAGTAACATAACTGGCGCATTAACCTTTAATTCTAATGAATGGGGTGGTAGACCATAGAAGGTAAGAAGATTCAAAAATTCGGTGGGATATAGCATCTCGGTATTGCCACGATCGCCTAAATGTGGAATAACGGAATCAGTGCTTGTATAGACTTTGCTTTCGCCTTCGCACATGTGTAGAACCATAAGATTAATGTCTTGAGCGATGTCATTTTTAGGACAAGCAATTGCTTTCCTAGAGAACACCCTTGCTATTGGATTTTGCAATGTATCAGCATCATAAATGATTTGTATTAGGTCATGCAATGCACTAGGCCCTGGTGGCAATGTATATGGTGTCGGTATCTGAACAAATTTGGAATTTTCAGGATCATCATTGTCTGGCGTTCCTAGTTGTCCGTCGCCTAAAGCAAGAAGCCATGAACAAAACTGAGCGATAGATTCTTTTTTTGATGCATTGAGATTTGGCCTTTCCAAACGCATATTTTGAGTCAACTTGAAGACTTTGATGTATCGCCATAAAAACGAATTTGGCGGTGCAGATGCCAAAATGGCTGATTTTGAAGCATTAGGAATTACTGGCAATATTTGTCTGAAGTCCCCTCCAAGCAGTATAGATTTTTCACCAAAAGGAAGGCTTGTGTTGTCAAGGAGGTCTTGCAAAGATCTGCTAAGCGCTTCGAAACACCTACGATCATTCATTGGAGCTTCATCCCAAATTATTAGTACCGATTTTGTTAGTAACTGGCCTAAGTGGGTTTTTTTCTTTACATGACATAATGAGTCGTTTGTTAAATCCAACGGTATCTTGAATCGAGAATGTGTTGTTCTGCCAGCGGGTAGGAGCAAAGAAGCAACACCGGATGCAGCGACTGCAAGTACAATTTTTCCTTTGGAACGTAAGGCTGCAATAATAGTTGACCATAGGAAGGTTTTTCCTGTTCCGCCGTGGCCGTAAACAAATCCTAGGACTTTCTCATTCAATGCAATGGACGTAAGTACATATTCGTATATGTGCATATGTTCAGAATTTAGCATTGATCGACATGATTCATGCTCAATGCGAAGCAAGTCTCTGTCATAGTTTTTTTCTTTCATTAAAAGTTTGTTTCTCAGTTGTTCTAAAAAGCTTGTGGCAGGAATGGGTAAACCGTAATCGGCCATCGATGTAGAGGTGGTGCTAGTACGAAGCAACAATTAAAGTTCACATAACACAGCCTGCATTTGATCATCTGTATTTTGGATGTTATGCTCACGAATGAGGTCATCAGCCATTGTCAACCATTGTTTATCCCATAAATTCTTTGGGTTTGAATTATCACAATACGAAAGCATGTGATCAAAGAGGGATTGTAATTTAGGTGCAATGGCCCATCCAGCTGACTCTATAAATGTAGCTAACCATTCGTCGTCATTTTCAAGAAGTCTGAGCTTTTCACAGGCATCTCTAAAGGTAGAACAATGCCCATTTACTGTTCTTATTGATACAAAAGACTGATAACCTTTCTGGTGGTTTAAAAGCATTATGAAATAAAAAAGCTCACCACAACTTGGATAAATGTAAATAAGCCTGCCTATAGCTAGTGTTTTGTTTGATGTTCTAGTAAGCCAAGACCTGGAGGAACCATCCCATCTGTATTGAGTAAGATAGTCCACATATCTTAGAAGACGACCAGTAGCTTCTTTTTGATTATTGCATAACCATTCAGTAAGAGTGGTACGCTTTGCAAAGCTGTGATTTACCACATTTTGTAATTGATCATTGTCTTTGAATGACACATTCTGCATGTTTTCTAGATGTATAGATAACACTTGAACTGGAGGATTTTGATCATGAATCAGAAAGTTAAATGTCCTCCAACAGGCTTCGTGCGGACATATAAATTGACCATCAACATAATTTTTTATTTCATCAACTGAAGCCCGCCCTTGTTGCTCTTCGTTGGCGGTAGAAGCATTTCTTTGAATCTTATATCGTATATGATCATAACCTTTTGAAATGTACTTGAATAAATACTTAATAAGCATGCTCCAACCGCAGTATTCTAAATTTATGTGAGCAGCGAAGTGCAAAGATAATGAAGGGTTGTAAGGAACAATAAATCTATTATCCAGAAGAATTCCATTCTTGTTCACAATGTGACTTGGAGCGCGTCTTCTATAACGTGCATAACCGCTTTTGTCAAAGAACGTATTTTTGTGGTATTCTTTTGGATATTTCTTGCCACAAATGCCATCCAACATGCATGGTGAATTTGGCCCTAAAACGCCGCACGGTCCATGAATCATAAGTTTAGTGACTATCTTGTACAACTCTGGATCCTGATCAGGGTCAGGTATTTCAGCCGAGATGTATTTGTCAACATCTTCGACCTGTCTAATTCTGCATGCCTTAGTGACCCAAAGCAACATGTGACAATGAGGCAACCATCTTTTTTGAAATTCGATGGTGTATAAATCTGCATGACACCAAGACTTCAAATGTCAAAAACATATCAAAAGGAATGACATGCAAAAGCGATGGAATCAGCAGATGATCAGTACCAGCAACAACCTGACCAAATGGTATCTGAAACTTTAAAAACTTTATTCGAGCCAAAACTTTAATCTGGAAAATTCTTGCTATTATATCAGGCCGATCCTCAGGATTATGCCAAGGATACCGTGACATATATCTCTGTATCTCCTGCCACTTAACGTTGCAAGTGAAAGTGATAAAGTATTGAGGATTCCTATGAACTCTACAGATGGCCAGAGCATCCAAATAATGACGATACATATACCTTGGGCCACCGACAAATGACAAAGGCAGAATTGTTCGTTTCCTTATCGACTTCCCATCAGTATCACCTTGTTGAACCGCATCATGAATTCCTTTTAAGAATTCCGATCGCAATGTTTTTGATTTTGTCTAGCATAATCAAGGCGACCTTGCTCTATGCAAACATATGCATCAACTATGAACTATTGTAGTAGTCTTCCACCTCTAAGCAAATGTGTATGCAAGTTAGACCGGTCATGTAGAAAATAGCTATAATACATGTTGACGGTTAACTACCTTTCTTTTTCAGTTGATGGAACACGCAAAGACATTCTAGGTGACCAGCTGCTTTCACCATATAAAAAGAGCAACGGATACTGTAAAGACATATATAAAGTATAAAATTTGTTTATGCGTTGTGGCCCTTCTTGTGCATGGTGAATCACGATATCAAAATTAATGCACGAAAAATCGCCATCAAGCAATATGGCTCCAAGAGACCCAGGTAGAGGACTGTCGTAAGAAAGCGCATGGCATGAGCCATAGAGGCAGATCTTAAAATCAGGCACATCAGAAGCCATACACAGATCCCTGGCCATCCTAAAAAGTTTTACCAACTTATTTGAAACTTCCAGGAACCCAATAAGAAAGCTAACAATGTCAGCAGAGAACCTCACTTGTTCACCGGACGAAAACACACTCATTCTATTGGAGACCACATTTTCAGTATCATAGATGTACATCTGCAAGAACCGGGGCCTTTGTTCAGGTGGTGGGCACATACTTCCAAGCTAATGATGAATTTGTCCTTCGATTTTGAACACATAAGGCCCACCACCATTTTTTATTTTCTCATCAACTTTTGCACCAAATGATGTCATAGAAAACATAGAATTATATGCTCTAACATTATTCAAAAAGTTAGGCCGTTCAAACAGACTGATGACATCCGCCGGAGGCGTCCATGGATAAGGGAGCACTACCTCGCCACCTTTACAACATTGTGTGTATTTTGGACGACAATTCACAGAAAGGTAAATACATCGCTCATCGTGCCAGAAAAGCGCACCGCAGTACTCACATACTACATTGCAAGAAACGTTGTCAATGTAATGAGAAAACAACATTGAGCTGGAAGCAGACGAAGAAGACCTGCGGGCTGCACGTGTTGGTGGTCTAGAAAATGCGTAACCAGAAAATTTTGGCACATCAGACGACACCTCACTCGAAGGCTGAACAACGGCACAACGTTTTCTAGAAGTCATATTAATGTAATTTAACTAAGCCAGCGTAAGAACAGTGTGACACCCGACATGTTTAGGTCAACATTTTATAAACACATAAGTCTACCTTAGCAAAAAACGTTTATTAAACATACTTGATGGGGTCAGTCGAGTCGGAACACAGTCCGTATTGTCCAGGGTTCAATGATTTGGAGGATCATTAGGTTAGTCACACACACACACACACGTTACGAGTCCCGTTGTTGGTGAATTACATAAACTAAATTAAGTGTTACGTGTAGATTGATTCTTATATGGTGGATTATATGCAAATACATGTTTAAACGATGTGTAGATGATCATCCATGCTTATATATGTTAAACATAGATTAAGATTGCATGTTCATGTGTTAGGATGCGTTAAAATGCGTTAAACACGACAAACTGGAAAGACTAGAAAACATAGGTCCAGGTTCGACCCATAGCGTAGGGGAGAACCTGGGAAATGATCTTGGTTCGACCCTTAATGAAGGGGCGAACCTGGAATATGAAAACAATAGAAGTTCATTTGACCAGTAACGGTACATTCGACCCTGAGCAAGGGGCGAATGTGGGTACATTCGGCCATGCGAAATGGGCGAATGTGGACTAGTATAAATACCACACTTTGTCATTTTTCACCATTTCACAAACCCTAAACGCCTCTAAACACTCTCTAGCAACTTTAATCACCAAGGAAGGAGTTTTTGCTCTTGTTTTCCATAATCTAACCTACAAACATCTTCTAAGCAATGATCCAAGGTGTGTTCTTCATTCTAAATCATTTTTAAAGCATTTCAATTCGTTTTCATTAAACCCCAAGAGTCCAGATTTGATTTAAACATGTTTTCATGGATAAAAACCTTCCTAATATCTTTCTAAACAAAACCTATTCATAAACAATGAGTTTTCATACAAATTAACATGTGTTAATGGTGTTTTATGTGGTGTTATGTATTGTTTGATGATTGATTGCTGTATAGATGATACAACAATGATCTAGGACTGTTATTGATGATGATTTATGATTAAGATAGGTTACATTTGATTATTGATGATGTTTTGCTCATTTTGGGGATTTTGGGTTAGATCTAGGGCTTGTTCACGATGATAATGATAAGGATATGATTGGGGGTTTCTTGTTCATGATAATCTGAGTATATTAAGTTGATTATTGATTGATTTCAGAAAGTTTCCTAATTGGGTAAAGATTGCATGCGTTTGATGTGACATCTCCATAATTTACTATTTTGGGTAACTTGTAAAACGGACGGATTTTGGGATAAAATTGGCAGGGTTTTGTAGCAATATGTTAATGATAGTTAACTGATGTGATTGGTGATGTTTTGTGATGTTTTCGGACCGTTTAGATGCGTTTTGGTGCGTTTTATGAAGTTCTGCAGCAAAGGGTCGAACCTGGAACTCATTCGACCCTTCGTGTGGTCGAACGTGGCTCAAAAGGGTCGACCGTGGCTCAAAACGGTCGAACGTGGCTCTAATGGGTCGAATGTAGAACCATATGGTCGAATGTGGGTGCCTGGGGTTGAATCTGGGTGCTCGGGGGCGAATTAAAACGTGTTAGGGTCGAATTAAGATACGTTAAGGTCGAATAAACATATGTTAGGGTCAAATAAACATGTGTTAGGTCAAATGAAATTGTGAATAGGTTGAATGGACATCATGAGAGTTGAACCAAGGGTCCATGGGTCGAACCAGAAGCCCTTGGGGGTGAACACAGGAAACTCCTGATTCGACCTTACGATTTCGTATATGCGATTTTTGATGCAAACTAAGTGCTTTATGCTTGAAACTTATGTGTTAGCCTTATGTGCATGACTAATTGATGTAATGGGTCACCAACGGGATGTCGGGTCTGTCTGGTATGTCCAGTTAACGTTTAAACACACATTTTAACACACGTAGTCAAGATCTGGACAATTGGGGACTAGTTAACCTTCGGGTTAGTAGTCAATACACTTATTCAAACTCATTGATAGGTTGTCACTAAGTTGGGTCATCATACACGTGTTGGAATTCTAAGTATCTGAAGGCGCACTCTAAGGTGAGTTTCACGGCCCCACTCTTTTACTGGTTTTACATTTTTGGGGGAGAAAACATGCTGTGTTCTTTAAACGTGTGTCAACTATGTTTTCATAATAGGCGTTTCAACTATGTTTTCATGAAAGGTGTGTCAACTATGTTTTGGTATTCACGAATTCATTGGGTTTGGAGTATTCATTATGTTTTCAAGTATTCATTATGTTTTGGAGTATTCATTGTATTACTATGCGATCTTTTAAAGTCCAGGGGAGAACCATGAATGTGCGGGAATGCACAATGGGGGAAATGTGGATAGATCTATTTGGGCTTGACCGGCCCCACTCGTCGACTGGAGGTCGGACGGGTGCATATTGTCTCTTAGGTATTCAGTATTCAGTATGCAGTACTCAGTATTCAGTATTCATTCGGGCACGTATTTTGTATTCACAGTATTTGAGTCCAGTAATGGTTTTCCAATCGCAGTAGTAACAAGTATTCATATGTTTTGCATGCATGTGGTCTGGATTGACCATGGGTATTCATTTGGCAGTCAGTATTCATTGGAGTCGGTATTCATTAAAAACCTATGAACTCACCGGCATTATTTGCTGACTTTTTAGCATGTTTGTCTCAGGTCGCTAAGGTAGCAGCTGTCGATAAGCGCACGGAGTCTCACGGCGTCTAGGAATCATAAGCATGTTTTGTTAAACATTTCAGATTTTGAGTTTTACTTTTGAGTTGTAATAATACATTTTGCTTCCGCTGTGTTAGAACGGTTTTGAAACTCAATGGCAGTTTATGTTGTTTTCATATCATATAGTGTCGTTTATTGTGACCGTTGACTTGGATCCTGGTGTGTCACACGCCTCGCGGTAAAACTCCGCAAGTGGAAATTTGAGGGTGTGACAGATTGGTATCAGAGCCAATGGTTATAGTGAACTAGGACTGCATGTAGAGTCTAGTCTATAGCCGAGTATCACACACGTTAGACGGTCACACATAGTTACGAGTCGTGTCATTTGGTAAACATACTAACCTTGTCGGGGTGTCGGTGTCCTCATCACACAGTATCGTATTATCTATCTTTGGACTATTTCTACACTTATTCTATCTTCTTCTTTGGGTTTGAAGATGAAGAGGCTTATCGCTTATACTTGGCAGTAGTGTACATTGGGGTGGCTTCGGCACATTCTTGAGATTTTTTCGGGATTTGGATATCTCCCCTCTATGCTCTAATGTACATACTTGCCTACACACACACTATCATGCACTAGTACTTGTCATAGTACACTCCTGAGTGACTGCTCACTTTGGAATCCTCATGCGATAACAGTTTCTTTTAGTAATGTGGATGTCGGGTGATTTGAAGTTCTAGCTAGGAGCAATCCTAGAGGACCATGTAGAGCGATTTGTTATTTCGGGTGCACACGAAATCATAAATCAAAATGCATGAAAATCTTGGTGGACTTCGTGTTCGGACTAATGGTCATGCTGGAACCACGTTCTGAATTCGTTTGGTTACTTGTAGCTCGATCTGTTAGCGGTATTGAGTATCTTGTCTCATGTTTGGCAGAACATGTCTGGTCGCGTTGGTGGACGTGCTGGGGGACGCCGTGGTGGCGGCGCGGGTCACAATGGTGGTGGACGAGGTGGTGGGAACATCACCATGACTCAGGCGGAGTTGGAGAACATGTTGCAGCAGCAGTTGAACGTTGCGTTGGCTGCTTTCTAGGCTGCTCAGCAGACCCTGGGAAATACTAATCAGGCGCAGTCTGGGTGCACCTACAAGAAGTTCATGGACTGTAAGCCCCATTACTTCAATGGTACTGAAGGGGCAGTGGGACTACTTCGGTGGTTGGGGAAGATCGAATCGGTGTTTGCTGTGTGTAACTGTCCCGACGCTGATCGCGTCAAGTATGCTTCTGCTACTCTTGAAGGACACGCTTTGACTTGGTGGAACTCCACCACTGCGAATCTTGGTCTGGGTGAGGCCAATGCGATGCCGTGGTCTGAGTTTGTTCAGATGTTGAGGGCGGATTATTGCCCAAGAGACGAGCTTATGAAGCTGGAACACGAGTTTTGGAATCTGAAGATGGTCAGGTCGGAGATTGAGGTGTTTACTGCGAGGCACAACGAGTTGGCTGTGATGTGCCTCGGTTTGGCTACACCAGAGTACCGGAGGATTGAGCACTACGTTGCTGGGTTGGTGCCGGAGATTGCTGGGCTTGTTGCTGCCGTTGATCACACTACTATGTTGGCCACTGTTCGGGCAGCTCACAAGCTGACCAACATGAAGGTTATTGAGGGTGTTCTACCTCCGAGGGGTGCTGCTGTGAAAGCCCATGCAGACAACAAGAGGAAGTGGAAAAGTGCTGGAAAGAGCGCTGGGTCGTCCCAGCCGCAGGCGAAGAAACAGGAGGTTGTGGGAGCGTCATCCGAGCAGAGGTCTGGGGGTTATACTGGGAAACTCCCGAAGTGTGGTGAGTGTGGGTTTCATCATACGGGTGATTGTGAGAAGTTTCGCTGTCATCGGTGCCAGCGTTTTGGTCATCATGCTAGGGACTGTAGGACTACTCTTCAGCTACAACCGGCACAAGCCACTACTACTACTACCACTGCTACTTCTCCTCTGGGGAGGCAGGGATGTTATCACTGTGGGGATAATGGACACTTCATGCGGGATTGTCCTAAGATGAAGCAAGGGACTGCAGGTGGTGCTGGGAACAACGAGGGTGGCGGTCGAGCTGCTCCGGGTCGTTTTTATGTCATTAGCGCTAGGGAGAACCAGGAGGATCCTGATACTGTTACTGGTGAGTAGTTTTTTCTTAATTCTCGTTATGCTTGTATTCATTCTCATTCACGTTGATCGGCGATTCATATTCATTGTGTGCATTCAGTTTGGTATTTGGTCATCGTTTTGCATTCATGGGTCTGATGTGGGTCCTTTAGAGATGCTACTTGGACGGTACCGGTGTATCATTTATACTGATCACAGTAGTTTCTAGTAGGCCTTCGATCAGGGGGATTCATTGTTTTGTATTCACTTTGGGGAGGGCGGTTCCCCGGCATAGAGTATCTGTTGATATCATCTTTCATTCGTGGTTATCATTTCGTTTGCGTTCTGGGAAACGTTACTTGGGTTAGGTCACACTCATTACTGTCGATGAGTGAATCTCGGGGCGAGATTCCTTTCAACAGGGGGATGATGTGACGACCGGGAAAATTTTTCTTTTTATCGCTTCGTTCTCTTTGACTTCAGGTAATTTTTGGGACGGAAATTCTATCAACAGAGGGATGATGTGACACCCGACATGTTTAGGTCAACATTTTATAAACACATAAGTCTACCTTATCAAAAAACGTTTATTAAACATACTTGACGGGGTCAGTCGAGTCGGAACACAGTCTGTATTGTCCAGGGTGCAATGATTTGGAGGATCATTAGGTTAGTCACACACACACACACAGGTTACGAGTCCCGTTGTTGGTGAATTACATAAACTAATTTAAGTGTTACGTGTAGATTGATTCTTATATGGTGGATTATATGCAAATATGTGTTTAAACGATGTGTAGATGATCATCCATGCTTATATATGTTAAACATAGATTAAGATTGCATGTTCATGTGTTAGGAAGCGTTAAAATGCGTTAAACACGACAAACTGGAAAGACTAGAAAACATAGGTCCAGGTTCGACCAATAGCGTGGGGGCGAACCTGGGAAATGATCTTGGTTCGACCCTTAATGAAGGGACAAACCTGGAATATGAAAACAATAGAAGTTCATTCGACCAGTAAAGGTACATTCGAACCTGAGCAAGGGGTGAATGTGGGTACATTCGACCATGCGAAAGGGGCGAATGTGGACTAGTATAAATACCACACTTTGTCATTTTTCACCATTTCACAAACCCTAAACGCCTCTAAACACTCTCTAGCAACTTTAATCACTGAGGAAGGAGTTTTTGCTCTTGTTTTCCATAATCTAACCTACAAACATCTTCTAAACAAAGATCTAAGGTGTGTTCTTCATTCTAAATCATTTTAAAGCATTTCAATTCGTTTTCATTAAACCCCAAGAGTCCAAATCTGATTCAAACATGTTTTCATGGATAAAAACATTCCTAATATCTTTCTAAACAAAACCTATTCATAAAAAATGAGTTTTCATACAAATTAACATGTGTTAATGGTGTTTTATGTGGTGTTATGTATTGTTTGATGATTGATTGCTGTATAGATTATATAACAATGATATAGGACTGTTATTGATGATGATTTATGATTGAGATAGGTTACAATTGATTATTGATGATGTTTTGCTCATTTTGGGGATTTTGGGTTAGATCTAGGGCTTGTTCATGATGATAGTGATAAGGATATGATTGGGGGTTTCTTGTTCATGATAATCTGAGTATATTAAGTTGATTATTGATTGATTTCAGAAAGTTTCCTAATTGGGTAAAGATTGCATGCGTTTAATGTGACATCTCCATAATTTACTATTTTGGGTAACTTGTAAAAAGGACGGATTTTGGGATAAAATTGGTAGGGTTTTGTAGGAATATGTTAATGATAGTTGACTGCTGTGATTGGTGATGTTTCGTGATGTTTTTAGACCGTTTAGATGCGTTTTATGAAGTTCTGCTGCAAAGGGTCAAACGTGGAACTCATTCGACCCTTCGTGTGGTCGAACGTGGCTTAAAAGGGCTCAAAAGGGTCGAACGTGGCTCAAAAGGATCGATCGGTGCTCTAATGGGTCGAATGTAGAACCATATGGTCGAATGTGGGTGTCTGGGGGTCGAATGTGGGTGCCTGTGGTCGAATCTGGGTGCCCGGGGGCGAATTAACACGTATTAGGGTCGAATTAACATACGTTAAGGTCGAATAAACATATGTTAGCGTCAAATAAACATGTGTTAGGTCTAATGAACTTGTGAATAGGTTGAATGGAAATCATGAGGTTTGAACCAAGGGTCCATGGGTCGAACCAGAAGCCCTTGGGGGCGAACACAGGAAACTCCCGATTCGACCTAACGGCTTCGTATATGTGATTTTTGATGCAAACTAAGTGATTTATGCTTGAAACTTATGTGTTAACCTTATGTGCATGACTAATTGATGTAATGGGTCACCAACGGGATGTCGGGTCTGTCTGGTATGTCCGGTTAACGTTTAAACGCACTTTTTAACACACGTAGTCAAGATCTGGACAATCGGGGACTAGTTAACCTTCGGGTTAGTAGTCAATACACTTATTCAAACTCATTGATAGGTTGTCACTAAGTTGGGTCATCATGTATTCATATGTTTTGCATGCATGTGGTCTGGATTGACCATGGGTATTCATTTGGTAGTCAGTATTCATTGGGGTCGGTATTCATTAAAAACATGTGAACTCACCGGCATTATTTGCTGACGTTTTTAGCATGTTTGTCTCAGGTCGCTAAGGTAGCAGCTGTCGATAGGCGCACGGAGTCTCACGGCGTCTAGGAATCATAAGCATGTTTTGTTAAACATTTCAGACATTGAGTTTTACTTTTGAGTTGTAATAATACATTTTGCTTCCACTGTGTTAGAACGGTTTTGAAACTCAATGGCAGTTTACGTTGTTTTCATATCATATAGTGTCGTTTATTGTGACCGTTGACTTGGATGCTGGTGTGTCACACGCCTCGGGGTAAAACTCCGCAAGTGGAAATTTGAGGGTGTGACAAACAGCGCAAGTGTTTGCAAACCCAAAGCTTATTTTCCAATTGAAAACACACGACAAACAAAACAGCAACATCAGCAAAGCAAACTGTAACTACAAAACAACTAATGAAACTAATAAAGACCAAAAACAAAGAACTAAAGAAATATAAAAAATAGGAAGTTGCCTATAAATAAAGAAATGAAACTTACTTTTGCAAAAGATGATGACTGATTTTTGTGTGAGCTTGGACCTGGAAAAATGAAAGTCAAGTGACCAAAAGTTTTAAATAAACAGACTTTTGGCTTAAATCAAAAGAAGGGAATAACAATAATCCTTACCAAGATGGTAGCTTTAATCATATCTCTTTGAAGAGCAAAGCCAATAGCTTCATTTCCTTATATATTTAATATGTCAACCAAAAGTTGATGAGTATGATCATTCCCTTTTCCTCTTTTATCTAAATGTTCTTTAACAACACCATCAAGAAATTCATCAAATTCTTTAGCAACCTTATGTGCTATGTCATCTAGAATCGAACTCCATATTATAATCTACCAAAAACCCCAAATTAAACATAGAATTTATACTCTTGTTACACCTATTATGATGGGTTTATACTAAAATTCCACCTATTATAATGAATTGAGATGAATAAATAAAACCCTAAAAGTTCCAAGAAATTAAGGAGGGTTTAAAATTTTTTTACCAGTGTGGACTGCTGTATATAGAGATAGATCATATGACGACGGCGGTGGCGGTAGTCGTCACTGGCGTAGAGAAGAAAAGCAGGCAACAGAGTCACAAATAAAGAAGGCTGGAGATGGAAAGGTCTAGAGCTAGAAAATGAGATGGAAGGGTGTGTTTGTAGATGCGTTTTGCGACTAGTGATTGGATGCTAACATATGTTAAATAGTGTTGATTGGTAGGATGTGAATTGATAAGGGGCGAAGGTAGGCATATATGGGCGAATGTAGATTGCTTTTGGGCGAAGGTAGAAATGGAAGCTGATCAGATACACATTCGTACCTTGGAAGTGGGCGAATGTGGAAGAACTCCACATTCGACCATATAAACTGGGCGAACGTGCAGAGTCTATATATAGATCTTGTGTTTTTGTGAATGTAATAGAGTTGTTAGTTGTGTGTGTGTTCAGGTCAGGTTCCAGGTTATTTTGTGAAAGTCTGTAATTGATCTAGATTAACGTGTCTGTGATTGTAATTGAATATTTGAGAAAGTTAATCTATGGAAAAGCTTTGAAAATGATATTGATTGTGTTTTGATTAGAGTTTTATCAGTTTGTTCAGCACCAGGGTTTCCGCACCTGGTTTTGTAACTTGTATGATCATATAATCCTGTTTTAATCAAATTCTTTCGCTTACAAAGTGGTATCAGAGCCATACGGATCATACAACAACAAATTTGATAAACTCAGAGCTGATTTGGACATATTTTTGATCAAAATACATCTGTTTTTGCATGAAAATGGTTTTTGAGTGTTTTTGATTGATTTGAAGTTAATTTTGTGGTTAAAATTCAAAATTCCAAGTATTAAAGTTGCTCCAAATCAATTCCGAATCATAACCTGATTAAGATCATTCAAATCCACAAACTTTTGAAAATCAGAGATCAAAATAACCGTTTTTCAAAGTGTAACCGTTTTTCAAATCTGAAAATTTCTGAAAAACGGGCGAACCTGGAACCAGTGGACGAAGGTGAGTTGTGTTTTGGTTGAATCTAGGTTATTTTGGGCGAACCTGGAATTTGTTGGGTAAATTTTTCACTTTCGGGTCACATTTTTCACCTTCGGTTGATAAAACGGGCGAACCTAGATTCATACTGGGCGAACCTAGAATTTTTCTGGACGAACGTGAAAAGTGTTAGTGTGTTTGTACATTCTGGTGAGTTTTTACCTTCGAGTGGTACTGTTTGGACGAACTTGAATCAGAAAGGGACGAACGTGAGACGTTTTGGGCGAACCTAGGCTTAGTATTTGGAAAATTTTCTAAGTGTTGGATTTTTCGAAGTTCGTGATCATGTGGAATTTTCCGACTACTCCGAGACCAGCAACGACACAACCACAACAGCAAGTGATGGACCCATGGACAGTGGCAGCACAAAAGACGAGCACACAGTCTTCACAACCGATTAACTACATGGCGATGACGAGCTCGATGCCTCAAAGTGTAGCACCTCCAGCACCACAACCTGACTACTGGGGAGTAGCAGCGGCGGTGGTAAACACTCAAACTACAAATGCTATTTCTACATTGATTAACGATTTGTCTTCAGGTAGCGGGAATAGGCCACCGAAGCTCATGGATATACAAGAATACAATCAGTGGCAGAACAAGTTCAAGATTCACTTGGAAGGCATGGGAGTGGAGGGAGCAGAGGCATGGAGTATGATTGCTAAAGGTTACACAGCACCGATTTTGGAGAATACAGGTGAAATGATTCCGTTGGAAAGCTTAACTGAGGATGAGAAGAAGAAATATGTGGTGGAAAAGAAAGCCTTTTCCCAATTGACTCAAGCAATCACAAATGATCTGCTACATCAATTTGGGACTTGTACAACGTCTAAGCAATTGTGGGATGTGCTTAAGAGGAGGCATGATGGGAATGAGAAAACAAGAAGTTTGAGGATGGATGAATTGAGAAAGGAGTTTGAGAATTTTTCTTATATTGGAAATGAAACTTTAAAAGAATTAACTCCTAGATATAGTCATTTGCTAACTGAATTGTCTAGTTATGGTATACAGATTCCTATGAAGAATTTGGTGGATAAGTTTGCAGATGCTCTACCACCTTACTGGGATCAGCATGTGGAAGTTCTCAGGGAGAAGGACGCATACCAATACTGGACTATTCAAGAGTTCATACAGAAGCTGGAAAACAAGGAAATGGAAGAGAAGAGGAAAGCTAGAAGAGCACAGGTTCCTCAGAATCCTAGCTTATACTTTGGAGGCACTTCAGTTCCTGTGAGTAACTCAAGTTCAGGAGGGATAGTTGCACCACATGTTGCTTGCATTTCCAATGTTATGGAATCACCAAAACCTACCATCAATTACATGGCACAAACTTCATCTTACTCACAACCATCATACACACAACCACCACCACAACAACAATACAACAATTCCTACATTTCACCATTCTCCCCAATGCAACAAGCATCTTTCTATACTGCTAGCCAATCTCAACAACCAATGAACCAAGTTACTCAACCTAATCAACAACAAGTGGTTTTGGAGACTTCTAACTTGGGCAATGTGACAGTGGAAATTGCTCAACAACATATTGCACTAGTCTCAGCAATGGTTTCATCGTACAATGGACTTGTTGCTAGTCAAATTGGGAATAACAACTTAACCAATGAGGACTATGCACAGATCGACAAGGAAGAGATGGAACTCATTGATATCCAATGGGCTTTGGCAAGCATCATGAGAAGAGCAACAGAGTTTATTGAAAAGATAGGTAGAACAGATTTGGGAACTTCTCCTAACACAACCTACGGGTTCAACAAGGAGAAAGTTACTTGTTTTAACTGTGGAGAAAGAGGTCACTTTAAACGTGAATGCACCCAGCCACCAAAACAAGGTAATAGAAATCCATTCAATGCAAGCTACCAGAATCGTCAACAACAAAACCAAAACCGAGTTTCTTACCAAAACAACAACAATTACCAAAACCGTCAAAATAACTCTAACAACAACCAAAACAGACAACCTAACACATCAAACCAGATCCAAAACCAATCTCCTAACAACACTAACCGAACAGTTATACCGATCACTACACCGAATGAGACACAACAGAACACGAGTCAGAATCAAGCATTGATGACTCAACAAGATGAAAGGTTTGATTGGTCGGGATTGCAAATAGGAGTGGAGGAAATCACTACTGGTGGCAATGTGGCTTGCGTTGCATGCAAGGTTGATATTGAAGAGTCGGTGACGGTGGATGAAAAGAAAGAAACTCAGTGTGAAAGTGATGAGTCTGAGGCTGAGATGGATGTGGAGAATGAACCTGTTGAGGTTAAGTTTGAAGAAACTAATTCTGGAGTGGTGATTGATACTGTTTCTGATGTTCCTGAGGAGTGTGAGTCGGTTTATTCTGATTCAGACAGTGAATCGGATACGGAAGCAAGTGTTACATCACTAGATGATGACATAGATCAGTTGCTAGCAGAAGCGGATTTTCTGATGACAAGGAAGTCGTGCATTGCTGATGACGCTTTCACCAAGATTGACTATTCCAAATTCTTTACTGGAAAGGAAGCTTATTTCGCGTTGATGGCCATGACTGAACCGCCAAAACCTGTAAGTTCTGAGTCTAGCATTGATATTAAAAGTGATAAATATTGTGGCACATGTGATAGATTGACTGAGGAGAATAAACAACTCCGAATTCAACGTGATAGTGCTATCATGAACAGTCAATCTATTCGCAAAGAGTTGAATGCTTTCAACAAGGTATTAGATGGCTACAAAAAGGACATTTCCGACTTGAAAAACACTTTATCATTGAAACAATTGGCAATTAACAACTATATCAATGAAATTGAAAATACCAAGTTGGAAATGGCAGCCATAAAATGCTTTGCTGAGAAAGTAAACAAAAAGTTGGAAAGTTATAAGCACATTGCTTATGTGGTAGACCACATCATAGATGATAACACCACTAATTACAAGTCTGTGCCATCTCCGGTTCTTTTTGAAAATCATAACTATCACCAAGTTATACCGGAGAGCTCGGTAAAATCAGACTCATCATCGGAAATGGAATCGAATACCTCGAGTATTGGTGATCCTCATTCCGATTTGAGACCGATTTTAGGCTTGAATGATGAGGGTGTTTTTGCTGAAAGTGTGGATTCAGACTCAGAGAATGATGATACTGGTAATGACCAAACTGTTAATGCATGTGAAATTCCAAAAGAAAATCACATCATTACTACTGAATCAGTGTCACCATCTCAACATGTGCATCCGATGGCAAATGCTCATCGTGAGAAAAAGTCTGAAAAGAATGAGATTAGAAAGGACCTTGAGAATGAACCATGTGACAAACCTGTCAAGGTGTTTTATCGGATGGAAGGATCTGATAAAATCATCTCTGATGAGGAATTTCCAATCAAAAATGCTAACTATGCTAAAATAGAAAAGATTTGGCAAGAAAGCACTATTTGGTTTCCAAAACATGAGAGAACAAATGAGATTCCACCAGAAATTTTAAAGAAATTGTTTTTGGATGTTCCTCAAGAACCAAAGGTCCATGTCACAGAGTTCATTCGACCAAATGACAGAGCTAATGGTTTTCATGAGCCCACTTACTCAAAAGGACCACTTCCTGAGAGTTTGAGGAATCAACAGTATAATGATCAATATCCTATTAGATCATTTGCTCAACCAACTGCTCAATATGTTTTTGAAGAGTATCGAAAATGCTTTAAATGTGGAGAACGTGGGCATTTGCTTGCTCAGTGTCCATATGTAAGGCATAAAAGACATGAGGTTGAAGTGAGAAATTCCATGAGAAAACCGATTGATCATTATGTTCCACCACACAGACGAGTTGTTCCTCAACAACAACAGTTTTATAATCAAAATAATTTTCATCAAATGAGGAACAATCGTCCAATTCAATATGATCAAAGAAATCGGATAGCTATGGAACAATCATGGAGGAAGCCTGTGGTGAACGCAACAATTGATAGGCAAAAGGATCCACAAAAACCGATTGTCAAATCAAATGTTGGACCTAAGTCTGTTAACTCAGATAAGGTAATCAAGAAAGTTACGTTTGTTAACAATGTTCAGAAACCGACTGAGAAACCGAAATCTCAGATTCGCATTTTTAAAAGATCTGAACAATCTTGGTCACCCAATGGTACTCCAGGAGCTTCTACTTCTAAGGTCAATGAGAAAAAGGAAACTGTTTTGAACAATCAGAAAAAGATTGATCCAAAACAAAAAGTTGTTGAAAATGTGAATGAGAATGTTTCTTTGAAAGCTGATGTTCAAAGGCCCAAGACTAAGGCTTGGGTCCTCCGAAAGAACTAAATGATTTACTTTTTGTGTGCAGGGAGCTTCAGCTGGCCCTATTAGCAGTCTTTGGATTGTTGATAGTGGAGCTTCAGGCCACATGACAGGGGATCTCACGTTATTGTTCGACGTGAAAAACATCAATGGAGGGTATGTCGCATTCGCTGGTAATAAAGGTGGATATATCACAATGGAGGGGAGCGTGAGTAATGGGATAGTGAGCTTTGAGCGGATATCTTATGTGAAGCAGATAGATTATAATCTGCTGAGTGTCAGTCAAATATGTGATAAACAATTTTCTGTGCATTTTGATGACAAATCTTGCTATATTCTCAAACCGGGCTTCAAAATTCCAAAGGAGTGGATAATGTTGATGGCACCTCGCGTCAACAATCTCTACATTCTTGATATGTCCAAGGCGATGACATCACAGGGGCAAATAACATGTTTTCTATCCAAAGCGACTGAGAAAGAATCGATAATGTGGCACCGAAGAATGGGGCATATTCATCTGAGAAAAATGAATCAACTGGTGAAAAATGGGCTTGTCGATGGAGTAAACGTGAAACATTTCCATCTGAATGACAAGTGTGTAAGCTGTAAGAAGGGGAAGCAACACAAACAGTCCCACAAAGTGAAGAAAGTCAACTCTGTTGAGATGCCACTTGAGCGACTGCACATGGACCTATTTGGACCAGTCAAGCGCAAAAGTCATCTTGGAGAGCTTTATTGTTTAGTTGTCACTGATGACTACTCAAGATTTTCATGGGTGATGTGTTTGCAAAACAAAAGTGACACCTTTAACAACCTGAAAGTTCTGTTCACTCGACTGGAGAATCTCTACAATGTGAAGATAAAGAGAATTCGGAGTGACAATGGGACAGAGTTCAAAAATGCCAAGATGGTTGAACTTTGTGAAAGCAAAGGGATACATCATGAATATTCGGCTCCGTACACCCCACAACAGAACGGTGTTGCTGAACGAAAGAATAGGACTCTAATTGAGGCGGCTAGAACAATGCTTGCTGATTCAAATCTTCCGGTAATGTTTTGGAACGAGGCGATTTATGCAGCAAATTATACACTAAATCGGGTTCTAACAGTGAAGAAGTTTGGAAAAACATCTTATGAACTGTTACACCGACGAAAGCCCAACTTAGAGTATCTAGAACCTTTTGGGGCACCATGCACGATGTTGAATCCAGGTGAGAAGTTTAGTCCTAAAGCTGAGGAGGGATATTTTGTTGGATATGCAACTCCGCTCAAACGGGTATTCAACAAGCGAACTCGTCAAGTGGAGGATTGGGCTAACGTGGAAGTTCAACGATATACTCAAAATTTGCAAGGCACGGGTCCTGATTGGATGTTTGATTACAAAGACTTCTTTGAATCATTCAACCTAGATAGCTTGGTTGAAGAAGCTGTTATCATATTACTTTACGAGTGTGAAAACGCGTCGACTTCATCGTTGGTGCGTCCAATCACCGTGAACCCATTACCAGCTTCTGATGATACCAATGCTCCTATACAAGAGGAAGATGTGTTTCAAGAGGCTTCAACTTCATTAGACTCTTCAGAATCTGAAGTTGAACAATTTGAAGAAGTCATTCTTGAACATGCAGAAGAACCAGAGGCAATGCCAGTGAACCTAACTCCAACTCCAGATGTTGCTTCATCATCAAACACGGGTCATGATCTGGATGCTGTAGAAAATTTAACTGCTCAGACGGGAGTTATTGTACCTGTTTATCCGGAATCTCGGATTCATCGTATTCACCCGCTGGAGCAAGTTATCGGTGATCCTGGAAGTGGTGTTATGACCAGAGGGCAACTGAAAAGCGTTAACTCGCCAGAGAGTTTTGGTGCTTTAGCATTATATGCCAAAATTCAAAAATCTGGTAGTCAAAATGATTGGTCGTTTGCGTGTTATGTGTCGCAGGTAGAGCCAAGGACATACAAGGACGCTTTGAATGAAGATGCCTGGGTTGAGGCAATGCAGGAGGAGTTATTGCAATTCCAGAAATTGGGAGTTTGGACGCTCACGGATTTGCCACCGGGAAGGAAGAAAATAGGCACTAAATGGGTGTTTAAGTGCAAAAAGGATGATCGTGGGGCTATTGTTCGTAACAAAGCCAGATTGGTCCTGCAGGGTTTCCATCAAATCGAAGGAATTGATTACAACGAAATCTATGCACCAGTAGCACGGATTGAAGCTATTCGGATGTTCCTTGCATTTGCTTCATACAAGAAATTCAAAGTTTATCAAATGGACGTCAAGAGCGCATTTTTGTACGGGAAAGTCAAGGAGGAGGTTTATGTCGGGCAGCCACCAGGCTTTGAGGACCCAATCCACCGGGATAAGGTCTACGTGCTGAACAAAGCTTTATATGGTTTGCACCAGGCTCCAAGACAGTGGTACGAGGAGCTAAGTACATATCTCATCTCCAAAGGATTTAAGCGCGGCCTCGTCGATTGCACCCTCTTCACGAAGAAGACGGGAGATGAGTTGCTTCTAGTACAGATTTACGTTGATGATATTATATTTGGTTCAACTAACGAACTTTTATGCAGGGAATTCGAAACTGTCATGCAAGAAAAGTTCGAAATGAGCGCAATGGGGGAGATGCAGTTTTTCCTCGGCTTACAGGTGGACCAAAGACCCGACGGGATCTTCATTCACCAGACGAAATACGTATCCGACATCTTGAGCCGATTCCAGATGGAGGACTCTAAGCCGATGGATACCCCGATTCAACCCAATCACGGGATTGGAGTGGACGCTAAGGGGGAGCTGACAGACCCATTTACATACAGAGCAATCATCGGATCTCTGATGTATTTGACAGCGTCTCGACCAGATATTATGTATGCAACGTGTCTCTGTGCTCGCTACCAATCGAAGCCGAAACAAAGTCATCTGACGGCGGTCAAGCGTATCCTTCGATATCTGAAGGGTTGTCCCTCAAAAGGACTTTGGTACCCTAATGATGATGATTTTGATTTTATTGCTTTTAGTGATGCAGATTGGGGCGGCTGTGACAAAGATAGCAAATCTACTACAGCTGGTTGCCAGTTTTTAGGGAGCAGGTTAATTACCTGGCAGTGCAAGAAACAGACTTCCGTGGCGCTGTCTACCTGTGAAGCCGAGTACATTGCAGCCTCGAGTTGCTGTTCGCAAGTACTTTGGATACAACATCAGATGGTGGATTACGGTTTACAGTTTCTTAAAACCCCTATACACTGTGACACCGAAGCCGCAATTGCTTTAACTAAAAATACTGAAAATCATTCTAAAGCGAAACATATCCGGATTAAATATCATTTTATCCGTGATTGTTACGCTAAGGAATTGATAGATATGGTCAAAATCCACACTGACTACCAACGTGCAGATTTGTTTACAAAAGCTTTTGACAGATCCCGCTTTGAATATCTTTTAAAAGTAAACAATATAAAAGAAAAACAGGACTAATCGGCACCTCGGTTTATCGTTTTTTAGTTTTAGTCTTTATTTTTAAAATTTCTCTTTGCTAATTGGGAATTTCTCTTTTCTATCTTAATCCTCAAAGAAGTTGATGCTTTCGAGGGGATTGTTTAATCCTCAAAGAAGTTGATGCTTTCAAGTGGATTGTTTCTTTCAATTTTTGTTTTGTTTTTCAGAAAAAAAAATTAAAATTAAAAACCCAAAAATATGTTCTTTATTTTAGGGGGAGTCATTTTATCAGAAAAACCAAAAACATTGAAAAATTTCAAAAGACCTAAAAATTAGAAAAACCAAAATGATTTCCTGGATAAAAAGAGGAAATGATAGTACATCAGTGTGGATCTGACACAGGCTAAAGAATTGTATAGTATAATGAGACGTATGTTGATTACGTGTGATATGCTGATAGGCTTCGTAGACTAAATATTGCGTGCATTAGTGATACAAACATAACATACTACGCGTTCGTGGCTGAACACCTCATGGGCATATGGTCTTAGTACCGTAATTTCGTTTGATAGGATTGCCAAAATCTGAGGTTTCGGGTCGTTATGATATGGTTATCCGGGATATTCTGATTAAACTTCTGTCGTATTGATTTACGGACCTAGTTTCATCAGAATATTTGCAAAAAGAGCTTATTGCCAAAACCGAAAGTTACCGAATTGAGGAACTTTATGTTTTATTGATCAAAGATCATTATTACATCGTATTGACTTTCTGATGCAAATCAGTGGTTAATATCAGCCTCAACCTAGTGTATACGCACATGTTACTTTGCTGCATTCATTTGCTGACCTGTACACCTCTGTGCTATATACTTTGTAAATTTTACGGATAACTTTGGCGTAATCACGCGTTACGATGAAGCTTTGTGCAATTACTTGATACGGGAGTATGTCGTGTGTGTGGGAACCACAATGTGTCAGTCTAAAACACCTAATTCGTATCATTTTAAAGCATTGCGTATTTGTCTGCATGTGAGCTTACATGGACCACAATATCAGCAATTGCCGTGTTACATATTGTTTCTAATGATAATATTAAACAAACAGATCAACGCTGTGATCAGATTTCTCAGTAAACTGATATGATCCTCTTACCGGATATCACAAAATGTTTACTGCTTTCATTTACTTTGATGCATTTTACTTTGTTGCATTTTACTTTTATTGTCAAAAAGATACAAAATCCAAAAAGATTTTAGGTGTGTTTTGATAAAATTTCAGAAAACCCAAAATTTTTGCATTTCTGCTTTATTTTTGATAACCGGGGATGTTTGATGGTCAATTTCTGAGATTTGATAACACCATCTGGGCTTTGTATCATTCAAAAAGTGAAAATTTGAGTTTTGGAAGTTTAACAGCTTGGAAAATTGTTGTACGGGATTCGAATTCGTGATTTGGTAAATTTTCAGATTTTTCCATTTCACATTCGCCCCTTAATTGGGTCGAATGTGGAAAAATCATTACCTTCGGCCATTACATAATGGACGAATGTGGGTTCTTTATTACACAATTTTACCTTCGGGTAGTCATTTTACCTTCGGGTCATTAACTTGGGGCGAAGGTGAAATAGTTTCACATTCGCCCACTATAAACGGGCGAAGGTGGACTTCCTATATAACCATTTCCAGATTCGAACCTTCATACATATTTTTCAGAATTTTTCATCAATACCAAACCTTGTTGCTTTGATTTCTTGTTCTTGCATAATTGATTCCCTATCAATTACTGATCATTTCTATACTAATATCACAGGTAATGGAGCCTTAACGAGATCAGAATCGTCGTTTTTATAATCGGACTTAGGGTTTCATTATTGGGGGTCTTAGGGTGTTTGTTGTTACTTGTTTTTGATTGCATTTCAATCCTCATCAGTTTTAGGGGGAGAATAGTCCAGGAATTAGTATAATAACAACATCAGATGATTAATTGATCATTTGAAACTGTCGTGACCTAATTCTTTATGAAAAACTAATGATAATTGAAATTTAGGAACAATTGGTCATGGACGAGTGTTGATCGGCCATATTAGAATAGATCCTAATCAAAATCAAGGGTTAAAAACAATTTTGGCAAAATTTTAAAATTTTGGGGTTGAACAGGTTTACCTTCGGGTCTATTAAAACGGGCGAAGGTGAATTTTGTGGACGAATGTAGATTAAAACCGGGCGAATGTGTTTTTAATTCAAACCTTTTCACTTTCGTCCAGAATATCTCATATTCGACCAGAAGATTTTACATTCGTCCAGATCAAAAGGGACGAATGTGGAACTTTAAAATCTTAAAATTTTTAATTTTTTTTGTCGTTTTTGTATTTTGACGTTTGTTTCTGTTTTTGATGTGCAGATGGCTGATCAGACTGAGAATGTTGAAACTCCAGTGGAGAATATAGTTTCAGAACCAGTTCCAGAGAACGTTCAGGAAGGAGAATCGTCAAGTACAAGCAGTTGGTTGTTTGAGAAAACGCATAACTGTTGTGCTTATCTGGGCGATGTAGAAAAGAATGTCGAGTTTACTAGAATCATTGAATTCTTGAGGAGGAGCAGAGTTGTCTATGCTTTAGCTACTCCGACTATCATTTACAAAGATATCATTGAAGACTTCTACAAGAATGCGAAGTATGATTTCTGGGACAATCAGACGATTATTAGAAGCAAGATACAAGACTTGGAGATGTATATTACAGAGTCTGATATTCGAGAAGCACTTCAGATAAAGTTTGAAGTGAGTGAGGATCCCAGAGATTTGTCATGGACTGAACAGAAGGCTTGTTTCTTAAGAATGAAGTACAAAGGTCCGACCACTGATGGATCTATGTATAAAGGGAAGTTGAGTGTGCAGTTCAAGTACTTTGCACATGTCATTATCCATGTATTTGGATGTGTAAGTGGAGGTTATGATGTGATGAGGAAAAGTTTAAGTTCGATGATGGTTGCGTTGACTCTCAACAAACCATTCAACGTATCTGGAATGATACTGGATCATATGCTTGATATGTTAAAGGGTGTGAAGAAGAAGCAATTCATGTTATATCCGAGATTTCTCATGATGATTTTTGACCACAAGTATCCAGAATTGAAGAAGGATCCAACTATGATCCTAGGTCAAGATCACATGAACATTCGTACTTTGGTGAGAATGAAAGGATACAAAGGTGTGCCAGACAATGAAAAGCCACCTTACAGGAGACTCTTTGGAGCTTTGGCTAGTCAGGATTACACTGATCCTGGCAAGAACAGAGCAAGACATGATGACAGTGATTCTGATAATGTTGATCCCTTGGTGTATGTTGATGCAAGCACTAAGAGGAAGAGACAGGTAGTCAATCCCGGAGCCAAAGGGAAGGGTAAGGGAAAGACTGATCAAGGAAGTTCTAAGCAACAGGTGGTGAGGAAGAAATCAACTGCAAAGAAAGGTACTGGTTTGATTGATGAAGAATCAATGGATTCTGAGGAAACTGAGGTAGAAGAACGATGAGATTCTGATACTGAGAATGTTAGGACCACCAAACGTAAGGCCACTATGGTTGGTGAGTCTGAATCTTTAAACAAATCGATTGAGGAAGCTGAGAAAAGAAAGAAATCATTGAATGATGAAGATGAAGATGAAGGTTTAGGTGTTGACTTAGAAGAGTTGAATATTGGAGAGACTGTGGTTGTAAACTTGCCCAAAGCCAAGCACAAGACCATGTCTAAGAAGACAAGCACTAAACAGTTGAGAGAGAAAGAGTTAGCACAACTGTTGAAAGGAAAAAGAGTGCCCGATGCTGGTACATCATCAAAGCTATCTTCACCTGTCACCAAGAAGCAAAAGAAATCCAAAGAGGCAAAAACAATATCAGCTGATCAACTTAATGTTGCACTGGACAATGTACTTGACATGTTCAGAAAGCCTCAGAAAGAAAAGGAAGTTGAGCCATCCAGATCCAAATCCAAGAAAGTCACTGTGGATGATGATGTAATGAAGCAGGTGAACAGGAAAATGGATGATATGATGAAGATGATTGTGGCTCAACAAGCTGAAATAGCTAAGTTTAAGCAGAATGAAGAGAAAATGCTTCAGATTGTGGTTGCTTCTAAATCAAATCAGGATGAGATTAATGAAAAGGTTAAGAAGCTTGAAGCAAAGAATGAAAAGCTTGAGGGAAAGTGTGCAAGAAACAAGAGCAGGATTAAGTTGATTAAAGCAGACAACAAAGAACTAAGGGCTGAGAACAAACGCCTTAGTGATTTGATTGATGATTTATATAATACTGCACCCAAGTTGAAGGAGGGTGAAGAAGATAAAGAAGAAGAAGAAGAGAAAGTTGACTATGAAGATTCTGAATCGGATGAAGAAAAAGATGATGATGAGGATGATGAAGAGTCAGATAAAAATGATGATGAGGATGATAATGATGATGATGATGATGCTGAAGGGTCTGGGAGACAGAAAGAGGATGATAGTGAGAGTGATGATGATGATGATGGAGGTGATGATACTTCAAAGTTTACATTTGAAGAAAGAACATCCAAAAAGAAGAGTACTGGAGAATCAAGTTCAAAGAAGAAGAAAGGTGAGAACGTTGATTCAGATGAAAGTATCTTCTGGAATGAGAAAGTGAGGTCTTTATCAGATGATGCTAAACAAGTGTATAAAGACATGTTGGAAAGAAGAGAATGGACCATTGAGTTCACAGGATGTTTCGCTGAGATATTCCAAACTGATGATTTGAGATATGAATTGGAATATGAAGATCCTGATCTTGAAGAAGGAGAAGTACCTGCTTCTGTGGCAAAGGAAATCTTGGATGGACTTGCACAGAGAGTAGGGAAAACATTTGAGGAGTTTATGGTAGATGAGTCGATTCCAGACATTTCTGAAAAAGATGTTGGAAGTCACTCAGATGATAAAAATACTCCTGAGATTGATGAAGTGGAGGTTGAAGACATAACTCATGAAGAGTTTCCTCAGTACTTCAGAGAAACAGATGAAGATGAAATATTTCCTGATTTCACTGAGACACTGAATAATTCAGCAAAGCAGAAAGCACAACAAAGGAGTGTAGAGTTTGTGGAGAAGGTGTTTGGTGCTGATAAGCAAGAATCTTCAAATCAATCTGATGAATTGAAGAGTTATTTGAAGAAGTTGAGAGAAATGGATGAGAACCGACCAAAGCCTGAAGCTCAAGGAAACTTTTATAGATTTCACAATGCCAAGTTTAAAGGCAGAGCTCTCGGGTGGACATATTTGGGCAGGCTGAAGTGCATAGCTGCTAAATGGGAAACATGAATCTTGTATTTTAACAGATTCATTGACTTGCTAACTCTACCGTACTGGGCGGTCAGAGATCTATGCAGATTTCCTATGTCTGGTGCTTCAGTTAGTGGTACTCATGTCGGTTGGTGTGCAGACAAGTTGGTTTGGGAGAGTAGAACAAGATGGAATAGATTCAAGCCTCAATATCCCCGAAGGAAAGTTCATAGGGATATTGATCCTCAAACCAATATGAAGCGGGTTACTTTGATATACAAAGCACCTGAAGTGATGAGAAAAATACCTTTGATGCCTATGCCACAACATTTCAGTGCTGATTTTATTTTCTGGTATTATGATTGGAGAAAGGCTGAAGCGGTGATTGTGCTGAGAGACGGGAAGGACAAATACAAGCATGTTCATGTATTTGATCCTATGTGGTTGATTAATTGCACTTTTGAAGACATCATCATGCTTTTCTATAATCCGATTTACTTTGAACCGAAAGACGCTGCTCAAGCAAGGAAATATACTCAAGTGGTTGGAGTTTGTTTTGCTTATGACATTAATGCGGGAAGTAATTTGGAGAATAAACTTGGCAAGACGGTGAAGATGGCAAATGTGTCGAAACCAGTGAAGAGAACGTTTGAGCCTGCAATGACTAATGAGCAGAAGAAACAACTCAGAATTAAGTTGATGAACAAAGCCATGGACGAAAAGAGAAGACAATCCAATCAATAGTCGAGGGGGAGTTTGTAGATGCGTTTTGCGACTAGTGATTGGATGCTAACATATGTTAAATAGTGCTGATTGGTAGGATGTGAATTGATAAGGGGCGAAGGTAGGCATATATGGGCGAATGTAGATTGATTTTGGGCGAAGGTAGAAATGGAAGCTGATCAGATACACATTCGTACCTTGGAAGTGGGCGAATGTGGAAGAACTCCACATTCGACCATATAAACTGGGCGAACGTGCAGAGTCTATATATAGATTTTGTGTTTTTGTGAATGTAATAGAGTTGTTAGTTGTGTGTGTGTTCAGGTCAGGTTCCAGGTTATTTTGTGAAAGTCTGTAATTGATCTAGATTAACGTGTGTGTGATTGTAATTAAATATTTGAGAAAGTTAATCTATGGAAAAGCTTTGAAAATGATATTGATTGTGTTTTGATTAGAGTTTTATCAGTTTGTTCAGAACTAGGGTTTCCGCACCTGGTTTTGTAACTTGTATGATCATATAATCCTGTTTTAATCAAATTCTTTCGCTTACAGTGTGAATAAGGAAAGATAATACACATATGAAATAGTTATACAGAAGAGAAGAGTTGTACGTGCAAAAGAAAAGACGCATTAACCACTTGTACATATTGCAATAGTTGATTGTGTGAGAGGAAAGAAAGTTACTAAATATAAAGGTAATAATAACTTAAGTTGAATGGAATCTTTTATAGTATCATGTTCCAACAAACAAAAAAAAAACTATAAACTAATATTATACATTGAATGGATATTTGATACTGCATATAATCATCGCAAACCACAGGCAAACGAACTATCATTCCAACAAACAAACAAAAACTATAAACTAATCAGGCCAGGTTTAACAAATTAAAAAGCTTGAAACTTAAAAAAAAAAAATCTAACCTTAGGCTGTTGGGCAGCGGCGGAACAGAGGGGCAGCAGCAGAGCAGTCGAGCAGAGGGGCAGCGGTAGGTGACGTGTGCGTAACTATACATATTTTACAATGGATTTTAACACACGTTTTGCTTTAATATTTATAAAAATGGTTTCGACCTTCATATTAAAACACACACACTAGGGCAAGTGTACCCTGTCATATATGTAGTAAGTACAGATAAGAACCAAGTATCGATCAATGGACGCGCGCAGAGCAATAGTACTAAAACTCTGTCCCCGATTTACCAGTAGGAAAAGATAAGTTTGAGTTTTGTTTAAAACAAAATTAATTCTAAAACATGTAAATAACTTAACTACGACTCCAAATAGAAAATATAACTATATAAACTATATTTTTGCCAATCCTAGCATGTTATCTAAATATAATAAATAATATAGGTGTGTGATCAACATTCCCATTTTCCGACAGTTAGTGTCCCTTTCGGGCATCCTAACATGACAACTATACAGAAAGCTAACACGAATACACACGTTAACCGCTTCAAGTCGTTCATTAGCGAGCAGCTGATATGATCTCACGCAGATCTTCTAAAGATAAGTTAGTCATCCGTTAAGAGTATTCTAACCTCACTAATTTATGGAAGCGATACCGAATACACAACACAGCCACCTAAACTAGCATAATGTAGAGCATTTCACAACCTATTCCATTTTACCAACTTTGACCCCAGATCTACTAAGATCGCCATTTTTACCAAAATAACTACCAAAGATCATTAACCGTGTCAAAGACTAGTAACGGCACCATTAGGCTTTTTAAACCCTTTTACGTGCCGGTAAGCATTTTTAACCGTTATTCGACTGACTTTAACCAAACCAATACCCGGTTACAGTTTCATGGCATAAACTATTTAACAAGTTAACTAGTCTACTACCGGACGATTAAACGGACGGTTTTTCAACATGTATCCGCCTAACACATTCGACAATCGCTAAAGTCATTCAAATACAGCTACAAATCCATCAACAATGAAACAAGGTTGCGCTATGATCATCAAGATCTAATACGTGAAAAACGCCAAATTTATACAAAACATGATTACATGCTAAACGATCATTTTTTCTACTAAAGATTACTAAACATGATTACTAGACTATAATGTATTACATAAACAACACAAACAAGCTTAAACAAACTGATTTGAATCAAATGAAAGCATAATAGATCAAACCATAAAACTCGAATGTGATGGATTGGATGATGATCGATGATCCGGATGAGTTCCCGAGCTCGTTCCTCGCCTTTGCAGCTGCTCACTTGTCTAGAAAATCGCCCAGAATCGCCTCTCCAAAACCCAATATTTGATCAGTGGGTTCTGCTCTGTTTTTATAGAATTTTTGATATTTGGCACGGCCGTGCGCATAAAGGGCACGGCCGTGCACTTTAACTTTTTGAGTTGACGTGCAAGTGGGCAAGTGGTTGGGCTGCTCCTGGAAATATCTAGATATTCCGCACGGCCGTGCACCTAAGGTGCACGGGCGTGCGGGTTTGGTTGTGGCCGAGTGCTGATGGTGCACTGCCTGGTGCACTGGCAGTGCACCCGGGAACTTGAGTCGCACGGGCACCCGCACGGCAGTGCTGATCAGGGTGCCCGAGAACAATAGCTGCACGCCAGGTCGCACTGGCAGTGCAGCTCGTCTGTGTCCGAGAACAACGAGCCCGCACGGGCGTGCACCTGGGGTGCACGGCCGTGCCAATCTTCCAGACTTGGCTGATTTTGCCAAAACTTTCCGTCTTGTCCGTTTTTCGCCCTATTTCTTCGACTTTGTTCGTGGGACGTCGTTTAAGACCTGCAATAAACATATGAAGCGGTTAAGTACCGAATTCGTGCAATTATGGTCGAAAACGCGTAATTTGGGAGTTTAATCGGGGATTTAAATATGTATATTTTAACGTATATCAAACCTCCCCACACTTGAACTTTGCTTGTCCTCAAGCAAACACTTAAACAGAAATAAACGAAAAAACTCGCCAAGTGGCAACAAAGACAAAATATAGCCTGTACAGATGATAATAGACAAGCCCGACAAAGGTATATAAACAGGTGATAAGATAACTAAACAGCAACGACTCACTTCCGATCTACAAACACGCAAACCCGTACACGACTCACAATGTTCACACACACTCGGTTTTATTTATGATACATACGTGTAATGTGTATGTGTAAATCGCTCCATTGCCAAGACAATGAATCGTGCAATATCATAAGCTTGTCAAAAGATCCAGTCATCACCAACTAACGTGTGAAAAAGCACAAATCAAGAGGTCTTGTAAGGGTTGTAATGTTAGGCAAAGGTAGGGGTGTGGAAAGGATATTTAAAGTGACAAATCGGCTAAAACCCGGCGGTTATGTCTAACTAATAGCAACAACTACAACTGTACAATAAGAATTCTAATATAGGCGAATTTTCTTTTGAAACGGGCTAAACACAAACTTTTAACTTTAAAGCTCTAAAAACTGCTCGAATCACTGCTAATTCACCCTATTTTAGGGTGTTCTATTTTTCTGGATTTTTTTATATACATATCTATGATATATATATACTAAACAGAAACTGAAATATAATCAACAAACGGGTTCTAAATATATAAACCCGAAACGAACTATTTACAACGTAAAAACTAGTCAAACAATAACCTAAACCGAGCTTTAACACAAAAAGGTTTAAAAGAAAAAGGCTATTTGGTTTAGTGGTGAAATGGTGTGGTAAATAAGAAAAAACACGGGATTAGGTTCAACATGGTTAACTAGTGGATAATATATGGGTGCGGGAAACAGATAGAACGAAAAGAAAAGGCTAAATCAAAAGGGTATCCTAAATGCCTCAATCATGTTCGTACAATCTCACACGTATCTGGTCTAAACAAGTATACTAGTGACAAGTTCTAAACTGCACAAAACATCCAGCTCACTCGCAAGCATGTCAAAGAAATGTAATCTATTCTAAGGCACGAACGCTCAAGTAACCGGAAGGAAATGGGTGCAAGTGTACGAATATAACACGCTTGTATCTCATCTGTTTGTCGCGCCTCGAGTTATCTTTGTCAAAAATTAGTACGGCTTGATGTTTATAAGAGAATATATACATATATGTACTTTTAAAGTTTTTTTTTAACATATATATATATATATATATACAAGAGGACAAACACGATTATAATCCCTCCCCACACTTGAACTTCACATTGTCCCCAATGTGACAATAGAAAGCGTGTATGAATTAGCTATCTATAGTGGGAAAAAGGAGAATAATACTCCCCTTTAGTCGATAACTCGAAAAGTACGGTGATCGCATTGAGCATCCATACCGGTGCTCGCCGTTTCCTGCACTATCACCATTCTTGACAAAACCAAAATACATCAAACACATCCGTACATCATCACAATTATTCAAACAAAGCAAATATACTGAAAATTAAAGTGCAGAAAAGTAAATAGTTCAAATGCAAAAACTAAAAAGTCTTGGGTACGCAGACCCGAATACGAAATGCATAAATAAATAAAAAGTACTAACAAATGCATGCAATAGATTGCCGTGGCTACTGGTCATCGTCGTGGTGCTGACCGGAGCTTCACGGCTGGTCGCCAGGAGCACCATAAGGGAATGAGGGAGGGTTACTGAAATAACCCGGATGCACCTGCTCTAACCCAGCGAAAAGGTAATAAAAACTGTGCCTGACATCCTGCTGCACACGATCCATAGTGGATCGCATGTACTGCTGGTCCTGCCTGATCTCCACCTGGGTTGCACCGATGTTGTGCATGTTCAGCTCCATCGCCTGGAACCGCTGGTAGAACTCAGGGTATGTCGGGATGCCTGGAGGCCACTGCTGGTCCTGGGGCTGGAAGTGCTGAGGAGCGTGGTGTGGAATGTCGTGTGGCGCGTCACCACCGCCTCCTGCATGCTGCTCCTGCATCTCCTCATCCTCCTCGTCCTGTGGTGGCACGGGGTCCCATATAATATCCTGACTAGTAGGTTCTGAGACCTGAGTGATCTAAAGTCCAGCATAACCCCATTAGTTACCCATGTCAGCGTGGCCCTGACCTCGTCGGTCAGAACTCCCAGTGCCATCGCAATCTGGGTGACGTACTCCCCGCCATGGATCTCACTCCCGTCCTTGGTGCCCCCAGCAGTGAGAAAGAACTCGGCCATTCGTGCGGCCAAGTTCAGCGGGGAACCCTCGTAGAAATGATACAGATAGAGAAGATCGGGAGTGGGACAGTTCCCTGAACTGTCCTTTCGGCCACAGATCGTGTGGCTGAACACATGGTGCAAGAGGCGGAGTAGCGGGTCCTTAATCCTAGTGGCCTTGGCAGACCTCGGATTATAAGGTCCACCAACGGCAATGGATGCCCAAAATGCGGCCCGCTCATCATTATCCACGAAGCTGTGGATCCCGCAAAAATCCTCAGAGTCAGTCTCTAAATGCTCATATATCCCCAGCTTCCTTCCCAGTCGCGCAACCGACCAATGGTACCATTTTCCACAAAGCCTAAACCGAATGTCTTTCGAATGGAAGTCCTTATACACCCCCTCCTTTGGTTTTTTGTAGGAGAAGGATGATAAGAACTCGATCGTAATCTCTCTGTAAACAGGCTGGTTTATACTCAGCAGTTTCGCCATCTGAGGCGAGACAAATCCATCATATCGTTCACGCTGATTCAGCGCGGTGAGTAGGTCTAAGTTAAGCCGAATAGGAACACCGAATGAGTTCCTCCTACCCTAGAGCTTCATGAACTTGTCAATACATGGCGCTTCCTTTTTGTCACGGTTGTCAAAGCCGAGGAAATCATGAGCCATCTGCAAGCAAAAATTAATATACAGCTGTTAGTACACAAAAAACGGAGGTCCCGGATGCCCAAAACGGACCTGCGCGCATTCTGACCTGATCTGATACTGATGCACGGCCGTGCACCTATGGTGCACGGGCGTGCAGGCCTGGTTTTTCAGGTCGAGAGCTGCACGCCGGGTTGCACTGGCAGTGCAGCCTGATTTCTTGGCCCGCACGGTCACGCGCACGACCGTGCAGCTGACCGTGCACAGTCCCAAATTATCGAAAAATTGCACAACAACACCCAAATCTCTCTAAGGTTGCAAATAAACTCATAATATCAGTGATTTGGGCCTGGGTGTGCACGGTTTTAACATCAACAACAAAAAACTATACTACATTAAACTAAAACAAACTAAAATTAGTGGGTTTATTAAACTTTATGAAGAAAACCCACAAATCTTGCCCTAAAAATCAAAAGTAAGACAGATCTAAACTAAAAATACATAAAATAGGTGCAATATTATGAAGGGGTTCATACCTTAGTTGATTTGGAAGGAAAAGGGCGAAGATTCAAGGCTAAAGATGATGATTTTCGGCTTTTTTAGAGGTTTGGAATGGGTGTGCAGCCGCAAGTGCTAGGGTTAGGCAAGTTATGAAATTAAAAATGTATTTATAGTCGTGATTTTGGGCTGGGCTTTTTGGCCCGCACGGTCGTGCGCCTCGGCCACACGGCCGTGCACCCTTCTTGCACTACCCCTTGCACGCCTGTGCTGATCAGGCTTGCTGGTCAGCCAGGTCCGCACGGCCGTGCACATGTTTCGCACGGCCGTGCACAGTCTGCAGAGTTGCAGAATTTGCAGTCTGCAGCTGCGCAGCCACCCTGTTTAGTCCGAAAACATCATTTTAAACCAATTAAACCTATTTGTCGACTGTTCACGCTCCATTGCTCCTTCCCGCTTTGTTCAAAACCGGTACGAACCTGCACAATACTCGAAACAACGTTAAGCTACGAAAATTAAAATAAAGCAAGAAATATATACACTAATTACATATTTACCCTTTGGCGCGCCCATACACGCCGTGCTATATTTATTAACGAGTCGCTAGCTAGACTCACTTCCCCGCACTTATTAGGCGCGCGGGTCGTAGAGATCGATCATCTCCACGGATTTGTCAACCGGTCCATCAATGTAGACTTTGAGGCGATGACCGTTGACTTTGAAAGTCACACCCTCCGAATTTTCAATCGAAACAGTCCCTTAAGGATATACTTCCTTAACAGTGTACGGTCCTGTCCACCGGGATTTCAACTTTCCTGGAAAGAGACGCAGGCGCGAGTTGTAAAGCAGGACCAAGTCGCCTACCTGAAAATCTTCTCGGTGTTTCAGGCGACTGTCGTGCAACTTCTTCGTGCGCTCTTTGTACAATATCGAGCTCTCATAGGCTTGTTGCCTAAGCTCCTCCAGCTCGTGAATCTGTAAGAAACGGGTCTCACCGCCGATCTTAAGATCCAAATTTGCCGTTTTTAGAGCCCAGAATGCCCAATGCTCCAGCTCGACTGGGAGATGACACGCTTTGCCATAGACAAGCCTAAAGGGAGTCGTCCCAATAGGTGTCTTGTAAGCCGTCCTAAAGGCCCACAACGCGTCATCAAGCTTGTCCGCCCAATCCTTGCGGTTTTGATTAACCGACCGCTCAAGGATTCGCTTCAATCCACGGTTAGTGACCTCCACCTGTCCACTTGTCTGTGGATGATACGGGGTGGATAACCTGTGGTGGACACCATAACGTGCTAACGCGCGATCAAGCTGCGCATTGCAGAAATGCGTGCCACGGTCACTAATCAATGCCTTTGGGGCACCAAACCGTGATAACAAGCTCCTAACAAACCTCACTACAACTCGGGCATCATTTGTGGGCAAGGCTTGCGCCTCGGCCCACTTTGATACGTAATCAACAGCCACGAGTATATATCTGTTGCCCCGTGAGGAGGGGAACGGTCCCATGAAGTCTATGCCCCAAATGTCAAAGACCTCACAGACTTGAATCGGGTTTTGCGGCATTTGGTCGCGTGCCGATATGTTCGTCGCCCTCTGGCACGAATCACAAGCACCAACCAGTATCTGGGCGTCACGAAAGAGTGTGGGCCAGTAAAACCCGGAGTCTAACACTTTCTTAGCAGTGTAATTCGCTCCATGGTGACCTCCGGTAGGCCCCTCGTGACAATCACGCAAGATCTGCGCCGCCTCCACCCCAAACACATAACGGCGAATCAACTGATCCGCCCCGACCCGGAACAAAAATGGGTCATCCCAGAAGTAATGCTTTAGGTCCGCGAAGAACTTCCTCTTTTGCTGGTGCGACAATCCTTTGATGAGGATCCCGCACGCGAGGTAGTTCGCAAAATCCGCGAACCATGGTGATACATCTTCCACCGACTCGACGCTCATCAAGAACTCGTGGGGAAAGTTGTCATTAATGGTATCCCACGCGCAGTTCTCGGAATCATCATGCTCGAGCCTGGACAGATGATCAGCAGCGACATTCAGGGCACCCTTCTTGTCCTGAATCTCTATATCGAACTCTTGCAGCAGCAAGATCCACCTAATCAGGCGCGGTTTCGCGTCCTGTTTGCTGAATAGGTATCGGATCGCTGCATGGTCCGTATAGACAATGGTCTTCGACAGCACCAAATATGATCTAAACTTGTCGAATGCAAATACTACAGCAAGAAAGCACTTTTTCAGTCGTGGTGTAATGCTCCTGAGCATCATGTAGAGTCTTACTCGCGTAGTAGATCGGGTGGAAGTGCTTGTCCTTCCGCTGTCCCAAGACCGCCCCTATCGCGAAGTCACTTGCGTCGCTCATAATCTCGAATGGCAGCTCCCAGTCGGGTGCTACCAATATAGGGGCCTCAACAAGCAAACGCTTCAGAAGGCCAAATGCCTTCACACACTCTGCACCAAACACAAACGGTGCATCCTTTTCCAACAAACGGGTCATCGGTCGGGCGATCTTTGAAAAGTCTTTGATAAATCGCCTGTAAAATCCCGCATGACCCAAAAAGCTGCGGATCGCTCTGACAGAGGAGGGTGGAGGGAGCCTAGAAATGATATCTACTTTCGCAGGATCAACCTCCAACCCACTTTGGGAGACCTTATGCCCCAGGACTATTCCTTCCTTCACCATGAAGTGGCATTTTTCCCAGTTTAACACAAGACTGGTCTCCTCACACCTCTGAAGCATCCGCTCCAGGTTTCCCAGACATTGATCGAACGAACTCCCAAAAACGGAAAAATCATCCATGAACACCTCCATGGAGTCCTCGATCATGTCATGAAAAATGGCAACAATGCAACGCTGGAGGGTCGCCGGCGCATTGCACAGCCCAAATGGCATACGCCTGTAGGCGAATGTGCCAAAAGGGCATGTGAAGGTCGTCTTATCCTGGTCCACAGGATCGATAGGGATCTGAAAGTATCCAGAGAAACCATCAAGGAAACAGTAATACAACTTCCCCGACAGTCGTTCCAACATCTGATCGATGAATGGAAGCGGGAAGTGATCCTTGCGGGTGGCGTCATTGAGCTTGCGATAGTCAATGCAAACTCTCCACCCCGTGACGGTCCTCGTAGGAATTAACTCATTCCTATCATTTGTGACCACCGTCATGCCACCCTTCTTGGGCACGACGTGCACAGGACTAACCCAAACAGAGTCCGAGATGGGTTATATCAATCCAGCATCAAGCAGTTTAATTACCTCGGATTTAACAACCTCTTGCATGTTCGGGTTCAGACGCCTCTAGTGCTGCGCACAAGGCTTGTAGACATCCTCCATCAAGATTTTATGAGTACAAAAAGAGGGATTAATCCCCTTGATGTCTACGATCTTCCAGGCAATTGCCCGTTTATGAAGTTTCAGAACTCTCAACAACTCGCTCTTTTCTTCCACAGTCAATGAAGACGATATGATCACCGGTAGACGCCCCCCTCATCCAGAAATGCATACTCGAGATGCGGTGGGAGCTCCTTCAGCTCTAGAGACGGTGGATCCTCAACAGACGGTTTCGCCTTCTCCTCTTCCTCTCACTCAATTTCCACAAAACGCTCCGGACTTTGGGAACCATCATCACCGATCTGATAGACCGGCTGCTCATCTATATGGCCCTCCTGCATAATGCCATCTAGGCTCCCACACAACAGATGTGTGTCCGAAACATCTCTCTCCCAAGCACCTCTGACATGAGAGCTGACACACTGGTCTACTATATCGAGATAGTATAGTGTATCGTCTTGGCTCTCAGGATGGCGCATCGACCTCTGAATGTCAAAAGTCACGTGCTCATCATTGACTCGGAGTGTGATCTGGCCCGCAGCCACGTCAACAATCGTCCTCGCCGTGTTAAGGAAAGGACGTCCGAGTATCAGAGGAACTTTAGAGTCCTCATCCATATCTAGGATAACAAAGTCCACAGGGAAAACAAATTTGTCAATCTTGACAAGCATATTTTCTACAAACCCCCGTCGATACTTGATCGAACGATCAGCGAGGCGAATACTCATCCTGGTGGGTGAAGGTTCACCCAGATCCAACTTCTCGAAAACCATATAAGGCATAAGGTTTATGCTGGCCCCCAAGTCTGCGAGTGCATTACTGACAGTCATATCACCTATCAGACAAGGGATGGTAAAGCTACCAGGATCGCCCATTTTCATGGGCAGTCTATTCTGCAGAATTGCAGAGCAGTTCTCGTTCAACAGAACGCAGGACAGGTCCTCAAGTTTTTGCTTATTTGTGAGGATGTCCTTCAAGAATTTGGCATACTTAGGAATCTGTGCTAAGGCCTCAACAAACGGGATGTTTATATGTAGCTGCTTGAACAGCTCGAGAAATTTCCCGTATTGCGCCTCGTCTTTCTGCTTCCTAAGTCTACCAGGATATGGAACAGGAGGAGTGTAGTCAGTGACTGGCTTCGGCAGCTGTGCTGTACTTGCTGGGACTCGCCTAGCGTGCACCTCGTCCGAATACTCAGTCTGGACCGTCTTAGTGATCGGTGGTGAGCCCGATGTGTCAGGTCCCGTGGTTTTACCACTCCTCGTCGTTATGGCATTCACATGCCCCCTTGGATTAGGCTCAGTGTTGCCTGGGAGACCACCCTGCTGTCTCTCAGACATCATCTTTGCCATCTGGCCAACCTGGTTCTCTATGGCCTGCATCAACGCCTTTTGGCCCCTCATCTCTCCCTCATAATTCGTGAAACGCTCCTCATGCTGCTGGTAGCGCTGCTCAGCGATCTGATTGGAATTAGAGGTGTTGGTAAGGAGCTGAGACATCATTTCCTCCAGCTTAGACATACCATGAGGGGCGTGCTGCTGGGAGCTGCTCCCGGCGCCCTGGTTCTGGTATTGGTTCGGTCTTTGCTGGGACGATTGACCACGAGCCTGGTATGGCTGTTGGTTGGACTGGTAGGACTGTTGGTTGGACTGGTAAGGCTGTTGGGACTGGTAGGACTGTTGTGGTGCGGCGGCTCTCTGCTGGAATCCGAGAGGGTTCTGGTTCGAAGTACCAGATCTCCACCCGAAGTTCGGGTGATTTCTCCAACCCGGATTATAAGTGTTGCTATAAGGGTTATTCTGGGGTCTCGTTTGATTACCCATGTAGTCCACTTCCTCGTGGCCTGTATACATCACCCCCTGAGCACACGAGCCAGGCTCTTGAGATACCCCGCACTCCACACACAAACAATCGGACTGCGCTACGTGTTGCTGAGAGTTATCGAATCTCGTAGCCAGAGCCGCTATCTGTGCCGAAATCGCCGTATAGTTATCCACGGCATGCACACCAGCCTTGGCAGATGAAGACCTAGATCTATCATTCTGCCGGGATTTAGATTTTAGGGACGCCTTCTCAATAATGCTCCACGCTTCCCTAGGAGACTTTGTTCCGATGTCTCCCCCTGCGTATACATCAAGGCGTTCCTGAGACGCATACCCGAGTCCCTGATAAAAAGTTTGCACCAAATGCCTTTTCGAAAGCTCATGGTGCGGGCAACTCAAGAGTAGGTCTTTAAACCTTTCCCAGGCTGTGTATAATGATTCATCGTCATCCTGACGAAATGTCATGATGCAATTCCTTAGTTTTTGTGTCTTTTCAGGAGGAAAATACTGCTGCATGAATTGTTGTGACAACTCTGCCCAAGTCGTGATCGACCCCGCGGGTTGTGACAGAAGCCAAGTCCAGGCTTTGTCCCGCAGTGAGAATGGGAAGAGTCGGAGACGGATAGCATCATCAGAGATGCCCGTCATCTTAAAGGTGGCTAAAACCTCTAAGAATGCAGCAATATGTCGGCCTGGATCCTCGTGCTCCAGTCCACCGAATTGCACCGAGTTTTGTATCATATTCACGATACTAGATTTGATCTCGAAATGGTCCGCCAAAATAGCCGGACGGACAATACTCGGCGCGAGTCCGTCTCCTCCTGGACGACCACTATCATTCAGCGGAATGTCGTCACCCGCCATGATAATGTCGCTGTGGGCGTCCGACTCGTTGTCGTCGGCCAGATCGTGCCTCACCTCCTCAATTGGGACCTCAACAGTAGGAGCAGCAATAAGAATATCAGAAACAAGACGCAATTTATGAAGTCTAATCCGCTCGCTTCTCCTTAGGCGCCTTAGCTCCTCGTCAGAAAGATCACCAGAAGTCCCTGGGTTTGTGGACATCAACCTGCATGTAAGAATGATACAGTTGCAACAGGCGAATATATGACAAACCCAAAAAGGCGATAAAAGACAGAAAAATAAATAAATGAAATAAAGAATCAATAAATTCATGCGAAAATAATCGGAAAGCAAATATATTCAAGAATATCAAATATAAACAAATAGAATCTATAAAATGAACAGAAATAAGCAGACTAAGCCTAAAACTATAGAAATAATGAAATTAATAATTAGTCCGAATACGAACTAATAAATCTAATTAATCAAATAACGAACAAATCAAATTCATAGACAAACCAATTAATCCAATATTCAATAAATTAAATCTATCAACATCCTAATGAACGATAAATCAAATCAAACAATCCTATAAGCAGATAAATGAACGAATCTATATGCAACCTATAAACCAATCTAAAATTAATCCAATATATCAACAGACAGATAAATCTAATAAAAATTCAAATAATCATATATGCAAAATAATGAATGAAATAACGAATCAAAGAAGTATAAACAAGTATTCACAAGCATGTACACTGGTAAAAAGTTGACTCGGTCCGTTCCTAAAGCTCGTCGCGTCCCCGGCAGCGGCGCCAAAAACTTGACGTGTGCGTAACTATACATATTTTACAATGGATTTTAACACACGTTTTGCTTTAATATTTATAAAAATGGTTTCGACCTTCATATTAAAACACACACACTAGGGCAAGTGTACCCTGTCATATATGTAGTAAGTACAGATAAGAACCAAGTATCGATCCATGGACGCGCGCGGAGCAATTGTACTAAAACTCTGTCCCCGATTTACCAGTAGGAAAAGATAAGTTTGAGTTTTGTTTAAAACTAAATTAATTCTAAAACATGTAAATAACTTAACTACGACTCCAAATAGAAAATATAACTATATAAACTATATTTTTGCCAATCCTAGCATGTTATCTAAATATAATAAGTAATATAGGCGTGTGATCAACATTCCCATTTTCCGACAGTTAGTGTCCCTTTCAGGCATCCTAACATGACAACTATACAGAAAGCTAACACGAATACACACGTTAACCGCTTCAAGTCGTTCATTAGCGAGCAGCTGATATGATCTCACGCAGATCTTCTAAAGATAAGTTAGTCATCCGTTAAGAGTATTCTTATCTCACTAATTTAGGGAAGCGATACCGAATACACAACACAGCCACCTAAACTAGCATAAAGTAGAGCATTTCACAACCTATTCCATTTTACCAACTTTGACCCCAGATCTACTAAGATCGCCATTTTTACCAAAATAACTACCAAAGATCATTAACCGTGTCAAAGACTAGTAACGACACCATTAGGCTTTTTAAACCCTTTTACGTGCCGGTAAGCATTTTTAACCGTTATTCGACTGACTTTAACCAAACCAATACCCGGTTACAGTTTCATGGCATAAACTATTTAACAAGTTAACTAGTCTACTACCGGACGATTAAACGGACAGTTTTTCAACATGTATCCGCCTAACACATTCGACAATCGCTAAAGTCATTCAAATACAGCTACAAATCCATCAACAATGAAACAAGGTTGCGCTATGATCATCAAGATCTAATACGTGAAAAACGCCAAATTTATACAAAACATGATTACATGCTAAACGATCATTTTTTTCTACTAAAGATTACTAAACATGATTACTAGACTATAATGTATTACATAAACAACACAAACAAGCTTAAACAAACTGATTTGAATCAAATGAAAGCATAATAGATCAAACCATAAAACTCGAATGTGATGGATTGGATGATGATCGATGATCCGAATGAGTTCCCGAGCTCGTTCCTCGCCTTTGCAGCTGCTCACTTGTCCAGAAAATCGCCCAGAATCGCCTCTCCAAAACCCAATATTTGATCAGTGGGTTCTGCTCTGTTTTTATAGAAATTTTGATATTTGGCACGGCCGTGCGCATAAAGTGCACGGCCGTGCACTTTAACTTTTTGAGTTGACGTGCAAGTGGGCAAGTGGTTGGGCTGCTCCTGGAAATATCTAGATATTCCGCACGGCCGTGCACCTAAGGTGCACGGGCGTGCGGGTCTGGTTGTGGCCGAGTGCTGATGGTGCACTACCTGGTGCATTGGCAGTGCACCCGGGAACTTGAGTCGCACGGGCACCCGCACGGCAGTGCTGATCAGGGTGCCCGAGAACAATAGCTGCGCGCCAGGTCGCACTGGCAGTGCAGCTCGTCTGTGTCCGAGAACAACGAGCCCGCACGGGCGTGCACCTGGGGTGCACGGCCGTGCCAATCTTCCAGACTTGGCTGATTTTGCCAAAACTTTCCGTCTTGTCCGTTTTTCGCCCGGTTTCTTCGACTTTGTTCGTCGGACGTCGTTTAAGACCTGCAATAAACATATGAAGCGGTTAAGTACCGAATTCGGGCAATTATGGTCGAAAACACGTAATTTGGGAGTTTAATCGGGGATTTAAATATGTATATTTTAACGTATATCAGTAGGGCAGATAGGGCGGTATGATTGTATGATTGTATGAGCAGATCTGTAGTATGCTGTTGTATATTTGGGAGTTGGGGAATGGGTAAGGAAAGAAAGGGGCGCTGGAGAATATAACAAAACCCTATTTTAGGGTTGGGTCGATCTACATAAAAAAAGGAAAAAAAAAAGGAGTAATAACATGATTCGAACCGGGGACCTAAAGGTTGAAAGGTGCTTCTCTTTCTCACATCATCATGCATCTTTTTGTTGAAGTTTCAACATGAATTTTTTCGCTGGGTCAATCCAAATGTATTAATCATCAAAATCAAGCATTCAAAATTTTAAGACCCATTGCGACACAGAACTTGCGTCCTCTAGTTTTAGGTAAACTCGTAATAAAAGTTAATATGGATATTTTTAAAAGTAAATAAAATAAAAAGTAACAGCGTAAGTTAAGGATGAAACAAAAAACTAGGACATTGGACATAAATAAATTATATCATCAAATTTTAAAGCTCTTCTGTTGATAATAAAATCTACAAATAGTTATAGAGATAATCAATGATGAGTATTTTCCAAGATAATCAATAACAAGTGTTTAAATAAACGTAAATAAAAGGTTTAAATTTAACGAAACTTGGAATATATCAACGATCACAACAAATAGAACGATACATATGATATGACGAATTCATTGATGGGTAGATATGTTAATCACCAACATCATTGAGTGAAGTTTTGGACACCAAAGCAAGATTATTTTATTCAATTATTTTGGTGTCATGAATGATATAAAGTTCATTGCTTACCAAATACCAATAGGAGTCTGGACTCCGGATTCATGTTTAATGCAATCTTTGAGTTGACATATTCATTCCATGACCATCTTCAAAATGCTTAATTAATTAACTTAAGTGGGTAAACCACCGGGCGACATGGGCGACTGAAGACCCCAAGACAAAGATCGGCGTAAAGAAGAAGACGGCGGTGCGATCAAGTATTACATTACGAATCTCCCAGACGGATGTAGTGGTACTGATTTGGAGAGGCTTTTAAAATACCTTGGGGAAGTGTCTAAGATCTATATTGCTAGGAAACGAGATAAGATGGGAAGGCGTTTTGGTTTTGTGTCGATAAAGGTTTCAAGGAACAAAGAAGATCTAGATAACAAGATGCAGAATTTATGGATTGGGTCGTATAAACTTCGTGCCAATGTTGCCAGGTTTACCGGAACGGAGAAGGATTTGAAAGACGTGGCGGATATTTCTCCTTTGAACAATGATACTATTCCATTGGTTAATAAGACTTATCATGATCAGAAGGTGCAATATGATCCTAAAGGGAGCTCTTTTGAAGAGATGTTAACAGGTCTAAAGGAAGAAAAGGTTGAAGAAAAGGTGGTAAACATCCCTGATTTAGTGAATGAATTTCAAGATCTGCATGGTAAGGCCCTAGTTATCACTGTGTTTGATGTGGAGGGTTTGAAGACATTACCGGCTTTGATAAAAGAAATGTGTAACTGTGATTTAAAATCCAATACATGGGTGGATTGACTATCCTTATTTCCTTCCCTTCTGACGATGTGGTTGAAGACTTCCGTGTTAAGTTTTTATTAAAAACGGACGTCGTTCATTCGGTGGTGATTTGGAGAGGACAATCCTTTTCCTTTGAGAGAATTGCCTGGTTGAAAGTTCAAGGTTTACCTTTAAACTAGATGTGTAATGATACTCTGAACAGGATCGGTTCAATGTACGGTAAGGTGGTTCACAAAGCTAATGTTAAACAACTTGATAATGACTTATCCTACGAGTATGTGACGGTCCTAGTTGGAGATGGTCGAAGGATCATGGAAGAAGTAGTGATTCAATGGAGGAGACGTAAGTTTAGGGTGTGGATTATGGAGGAGATAGGGGATTGGAATCCTGATCTCCTTTTTAAACAAATGAATGATGATGATGTTTCGTGTACTGGTAGTAAGTCTGGCGAGTCTCCGGTCAATCATTCCGATAGTAAGTCCGGTGGTGTAGTTAATGCTCCTGACTTAGCAAGTCCGATGAAGTCGCAATCAGCACCAATTGCTGATCATAGTATGGGAAGTCCGAGAACGGCGTACGGTATTAATGGCAATAATGATTAGTCTATTTTGGGCAATGATTTATTTACTAAGAATGTTGATATTAATTTGATTGGAGAATTTCAAACATTGACCGACTGGGAAGCCAACAATAAATGTAGTAATGACTTTACGAATGGGCCGGTTATGGATCAGTCTAGTTTTCCTGAAGCCTTGTTGGGCCAACGTATTTGTAAGGCTGATAAAATTAACAGGAAAAGCACCTATAAATTGAATAAGCCCAAAATGTTCTCAGTGGATGTCAGGCCCAATCCTAAAAAATGGCCCAGGCTGGATTTTGACCCAACAGGTTTAGATCCTTTTGGCCTTGATTCTTTGTTGGGGATTAATAACAGGGACCACCCAAATGAGCAAGGTTTAAACGACAATACTGGGAATGGGGTGGTGAACAGACGTTCAGAGGATACCTCTAAAGATAGGAGTTTTGACCTTAATTCGCAACTAGTGAATGGTGGTGGGTCTAGGGTCTCGAATGGAGGAAATACAGAGAATGAACATGACACTGAAACCAATTATGGGTTTATTCAGGAGGTGAATACTACGGTTCATATTGGGGCAACATTGGGAGCAAATCTAGACAATCATGTTGACATGGTTCGAGACTCAGTTGAGGAAGAAGGGAGACAAAAAAGCAATATATGAATTTTTTGTCTATCAATGTTAAAGGGCTCGGGGCTATTGGGAAGATTGGGTGGGTTTCAGGTTTAAAGAAAAAGAATGATGTTACTTTCTTGGCAATTCAAGAAACACAATTAAGTAATTCTGATTTTCTAAACTTAGAAGCTCTTTGGGGTGGTAAAGGTTATAATAGCGATAAAATGGACGCTAATGGGAGATCGGGTGGTATTGTAAATGTTTGGGATGAGAAGATATTTATCAGACAGAAGACAACAGCCAAACATAATTTTCTTATGTCTAGTGGTCTACTAATTTCGGAAAATTTGCCACTTAATGTTGTGAATGTGTATGGCCCCCAAAATGTGGCTCTTAAAAGGAGATTGTGGGATGATTTAAAGGGGCTTATGCAAGAATATTGTGGGGTTTGGATTTTTTTGGGGGATTTCAACGTGGTTAGGTTTCCGGAGGAGAGGAAGAATTCGGGTTTTAATGGTGTTAGTGCGGGAGACATTAATTCCTTTATTGATTCTATGGGGCTAAACAAGTACAAAATGAGAGGCAATAATTTTACGTTTATGGTTGGTTCCGATAAAGGTTTTAAATTTAGTAAGATTGATCGGGTGTTGGTTTGCCAGAATTTTTTTTTAATAAGTGGCCTTGTATGCGCGTAGGATCGTCAAATCTACAAAGATAGTGATCAAACAAGTTTGATTCAGGTGCGGAATCCCTGAATCAATCACAAAATAATAATAATACTAACAAAACACAGAAATCATCTTTAAAAGCTTCATTTCATTCATAAAAACACTCAATTACACGTTATAATAAGCTTTACAATCATAATATGACGTGAATTATGTTTACACAAAACCCTAGGGAGAGACTCAAACAGGAGGGAAACAAGAATGACCAAAACTTACATTCAAAATGAGCTTAACCTATTTATAGGCCTGCACATTCGCCCACTTTGCTTGGTCGAATGTGCACGTTCGCCCATTCATCATGGTCGAACCAAGCTATACATTAACATCTATTCTACCTTCGACCTCCTATCTCTCCTTCGCACCTTTATAAATCTTCATTCGCCCAAATGTTCTTCCTTCGCCCATTTGACAAAACACACTAACATATGTTAATTGTAATCCAAAGCATTAGTCGCACAAAATGCATTTACAAACTCCTCCTCGACTATTGCTTGGATTGTTTACGCTCTTGGTCCATCCTTTTGTTCATAAGCTTTATGTCCAGTAACGTCTTTTGTTCTTTAGTCATCACCGGTTCAAACACTTGTTTCGGCTTTTTCTTTTTGACATCAGGAGCATCTTGAATCTTCACAAACTTCCCAAGCTTCTTATCAAAATCGCATCCAGCGTTTATATCATAAGCAAAGCATAGAAATACCACACGCTGGTATTTACTTGCTTGTTCAGCATCCTTCACATCACTGAATATCGGATTGTAATACAACATAATTATATCCTCATGTGAACAATTAACCAACCACATAGGATCAAATATGTGTATTTTCTTGAAATTCTTTTCTCCATCCTTCAACACAATCACAGCCTCTGCAATCTTCCAATCATAATACCACCCGATAAAATCTTTCGCAAAGTGTTGTGGAATCTGCAATAGTGGAATATGTTTCAACACTTTCGGTGGTTTGTATTTTAGAGTCACCTTGGGCAAACCGGTAATAGTATCAATGTCTTTCTTGTGAACAATCCGCTTCGGATACTGAGGCTCAAAGAGATTCCATCTCGTCCTGCTTTCCCTCGCCATTCGATCAGCAAAATAAGCAATATGATCGTTCGAGGATCCAGTCAATCGGTGTCTACAAACATCACGAATAGCCCAGTACGGGAGAGTCTTCAGATCATGAAATCTGTCAAAATACAGTATCCCCTTCTCCCACTTAACGGCAACACACTTCAACTGCTTTATAAACTTCCAACCCAACGCTTTTCCTTTAAACATCTCGTTGTGGAGTTTATAGAAACTTCCCTGGATCTCTGCTTTCGGACGATTGGCTTCTTTCTCTTTCAATTTCCTCAGTAACTCTTTCAAACTATCTGATTGTTTAATGTTCGGTTTATCATGCCCCTTGAACACTTCTTCAACAAACTTATCACTCTTTTCTCTAGCAAGTTTCTCGGCTTCTTTTAGTAACTCTTCAGTGAAAGCAGCAAATCCAAAATCTTTATCTTTCTTGAAATATTCTGGATACTCTTCACTGGATATATCTTCAATTTCAATCTCCTCAAACGCAGGTACGTCACGATCATCAGAATGATTTCCAGCTTCCTTTTCAGGTATATTAGGAATCTGATTATCAGCTAACAGTTCTTCCAACGTTTTTCCAACCTGCTTTGCCAAACCTTCCAAAATCTCTTTTGACATTGCCGTAGAAACTTCACCATCTTCTAAATCTGGATCATTATAATCCAATTCAAGCATCTTGTCACTAGATTCAAAGATCTCAGAGAATCTACTTGTCATGTCAATAGTCCAGACTCGATCAGTTAGCATCTGGCGATACATCTGTTTATCATTTTCAAACAATGATTATCGTATCATCATCAACCGATCCTCCAGGAGCTTTAGAACTGGATTCACCTTCTTTTCTAGATCCACGTTTCTCATACTTATACTTATCTGTATCGTCATCATAATCATCATCAAATGCAGAGCTGTCTCCATCACCAGATTCATCATTCGAACCATCATCATCTCCATCATCCTTCTTCTTCTTCTTCTTCTTCTTCTTCTTTTGAGGAGCGTTCCCAGCATCTTCATCAAGATCCTCATCTTCCTCCTCCTCATTATCAGATGGTTCAAAATCAACCTACTCCTCATCTTGTTCTTTGTCCTCTTCACCTTCTTTCAACTGAGGAGCTCGAGAGTACAAATCTTTTATCAGACTGTCCATGTGCTTGTTACTCTCTTTTAGCTTCTTATTATCTTCTTTCAAAGCTATGTATCGTCTGGTGTTTCTTTGTTCGTGTTTCAACAACTTCTTGTTTTCTTTGCGTAGTCGTTTAATTTCAGCTTCAAGTGCTTCCTGATTGTCATATGATGTCTCAACAACGTCTAGCATCTTCTGATCGTTGTTCTTCAGTTTCTCAATCTCTGCTTGCTGCTGATTAATTATCTTCATCATATCAGCTAGCTTCCGGTTCACAGCATTCATCACATCGCTATCAACTGTGACCTTTGGAGTAGAAGCTTCAGCATCAGCAGGCAGCTTTCCTTTCTTAATCTTCTTTAACACTCTGTCCAGTGCATCATTGAATTGATCAACAGGTAGATCAGTCTGTTTCTCAGTTCCTGATGATGTTCTCTGTTTCTTCGCAACTGGACTTGCAACCGGTGATTTCGAACTAGATGCTGGTGGAAGTTTCTTTCCAGCAATTAATGATTCAATCTCTCTAGCTCGCTTCTCCATGGGCTTTAACACTTTTTCCTTCTTCTTGAATTGGGGCTTTTTCTGTTTCTCCCCTGCATTGGCGATCCAGGAAAATCTCCTGATCCCAAGCCTAAGTCTTCATCAGCTTCATCTAATCGAATAGGACTCTTGTTTCTCTGTTCTTCCAAAGACCTATTCAGACTAGCAGACTCACCAGCCACAGTGGCCTTGGGCGTGGTGCTCTTTACAGTCTCTTCATCAGAATTCCATCGCTCATCTTCTTGTGTCTCCTCAGAATCAACCGACGCTTCATCCACAAGATGTAATCCTTTCTTTTCCATACTTTTGTGCCTTCTTGACGCACTTTTCTTCTTGGTTTGTTCAGTTTCAGTCTGAACTTCAATCCTAATCTCTCTCTCTTTACCTTTACTACTCTTTGCTCCTACATTCACTACCTGACACTTTCGTTTAGCCTCAGGGTCAACAGGATGTAACGGATTGTCTTCGTCAGATGCACTGTTAGCATGCCTCACCTTATCTTTACCAGGATCTTCATAATCAATCTTGACTAAGTGACCAAATAAACGTCTCACTGGTGGTCTTTCATTTACAGACAACCCCTTATAAGCCTTCATTCTGGCAAGAGTATTAATGTTCATATGATCCTGAACAATAATCTGCTTTGGGTCTCTCTTCAAATTCTTATACTTCAAATCAAAAATTATCTGAAGGAATCTAGGATATAACAGAAACTTCCTAGTCCTTGTACCTCTCACTGGCTCCAACAAGTGTTCCATAAGCATTCCTGATACATTGAACGGTTTGTTCAATATAAGTGCTACCATCAACGAGCTTATGGTTTTCCTCATCAGATCATAATCACCAGCCGCTGACCCGAAGACATGTATCATCACGTGTGCTAAGTACTTGAACTGAGGACAGAGCTTTACTTTGTGTAACGAACCATCAGTAATCGGTCCGTTATATTTCATTCCGAGAAAGCACTTCCTTTGTTCAGTCCAACTTAGTTCTCTGGGATCTGTCTTGACATCTTCAAGTTTCAACGCTTCCCGAATATCATTCTCTGACACAATAATCAGCACTCCTTGAATCTTGCTGACCAGAGAAGATTCACCCTCCCAGAAGTCCATTTTAGCATTAGTCCAGAACTCCTGTAACAAATCTCTGTAAATAATAGCGGGTGTAGCAATTGCATCGATCACCAGGCTCCTCTTTAGAAACTCAATAATCCCAGTAAACTCCGTATGCTTCTTCATGTCTCCAAGATATGCACAGCAGTTGTGCGCATTCTCAAACGGTAAAATATCAGTCTTCGCTGTCTCAGCAGCTTGTGAGGATGATCCAGCAGGAACACTCGTATCTTCCTGTTCAGACATGGTTAAAAATGCAAAACAAATCAAGTAAACGCGTTAAAAACAAACAAAATAAACAAAATTTGAATGAAAAGCAAGTTCAATTATCATGTGTCAATCCCTGTTCAAGATCAGTTAGGGCTTGGAATGAAAATTCGTGATTAAACACTCAAAACAAGATGAAAACCTATATAAGATGGTGCAAAATGATCAAGATAATCAGACGAACACAATGGTATGATTTAAAAGTCACGAGCAACAAGTGGACTTAGCAACAGAATTTTTGAAATTTTTTTCGAATGGGTCGAATGAGCAGATAAGGGTATTTATAGACTGCTCATTCGCCCGTTCATAGTGGTCGAATGTGAAGCTTTTGTCTCCTTTGCCCCTAATTAAAGGTGCGAATGAGACATAAGGGTTCGAAAGAGAAAATTTCTTAAGAACTCTCACATTCACCCAAATTTAAACGTACGAATGAACAAAAAAATTCCTCCTTCGACCCAACGAAGGGGCGAAAGTGAACAGGAATTTTTGAAAATTTTACCAAATCTCAAAATCGAGTCCCGTTCAAAATATTTTCCAACTTTTAAGCATCCAACAATCATATTTTCTCATTTAAAGATTACAAAGCTCAAATGGTTCATCAAGTTTTAGAAAATCGTCATCAACCACCATCAACTATAAGAAATAAGATAGTAGTGTAAAATCTTTTTGGATTTTCTAAAGTTTATGTTAAAACACACCTAAAATCTTTTTGAGTTTTGCAACTTTTAACGAGAAATATAAAATGCAGAAATGTAAAGAGAAAGCAGTAAATGTTTTAGGATTTCCGGTAAAGGGATCATATCAGTTATTGAGAAATCTGATCACACCGTTGATCTTTTTGATTATTATCATTAAAGACAATGTGTGATCTGGCAACTGCTGATATTGTGATCCACATAAACTCACATGCAGACTTTTGTGTAGTGCTTTAAACTGATACGATTATGTATAGTATAAACATAATTGTCTGTGGTTCCCACGCACACGACATACTCCCGTATCAAGAAGTAAATGCACAAAGACTCATTGTAAAGCGTGATTATGCTTTCGTCATCTGTAATTTACAAGGTATGAGGCACAGAGGTATACAGGTCAGCAAATTTATGCAGCAAAGTAACATGTGCACTCTACCAGGTTGAGGACTGATATCAATCATGATTTGCATCAGTGATTAATACGATGTAATAGATAATCTTTGATTATCATAAAACATGGAAAGTCCCTCACTTCGGTAACTTTAGGATTTGGCTTAAAGCTCTTTTATAAAGACACCCTATCTGATCTAGGTCCGTAATGACTTACAGTAGAAGATCAGAGAGGCTATCCCCAGACAACTAATAACATAACGACCCAAAACCTCCGAGTTTTGTACAAATACCCTATCAAACGAAATTACGGTACTAAGACCATATGCCAATGAGGAGTTAATCCACACAACAATTCGTTTGATATGTATGTATCAGGCACGCAGTAATAGGTCTACGAAGCCTATCAGCACATCACACAGACTCAAACACACGCCCTATATAGCATTACATTTCTTTAGAATGTGTCAGATCCCCACTGATGTACTATCATTTCCCCTTTTTCTCCAGGAAATCATTTTTGGTTTTTTTTTTCTGATTTTTATAAAAAAAAATTAATTTATTGTTCCCAAGGATAAGCTGAAGCATTTCAAATATTTAACTGCCCAGATATCGTTTGTTCACAGAAATCTGACGGCATTAACCTAAGGGAAGAAGATATAGCAGTCAGCAAAGAACACTACAACAAAAAGGGCTTTTAAGGACCTTTTGTGTGGGACGCTTGTAAAATGAGGTCCTAAAAAATTATTTAATAGGACGGATGAACTTTTGGGGTCCTTTTATAATATACGCTACTAAACCGGTGTCCTAAAAAACTAACTAATAGGACGGATGATTCTTTGGCGTCCTATTATAATATAACTTAATAAGACACTTAAAATGTAGATCGTAATAAAGCAATTTATAAGACATTTAGTTGTTGGTGTCCTATTATGTAGTAATGTAATAAGACCCTTGATCACCGGGGGTCCTATTATAACATAACTTAATATGACACTTTGTAGTTAAGTCATAAATGTTAGATGTTATAGGACCCTTTCTAGTCAAGTCATATTAGAACATAACTTAACAGGACACTTGACATATGTGTCTTATAACTTTAACCTTTATAGAACACTTAATCATTATGGTGTTATTATAACACACCGTAATAGGACACATGATATTTTAGTCATAAAACATCAGTTTTATAGGACGCTTATTTGCTAGATTTTTATTATAACATAGCTTAATAGAACACTTAACACTTGGGTCTTATAACGTTAACCTTTATAGGATGCTTAATCATAGTGGTATTATATTATAATACACTGTAATAGGACACTTGATATTTGAGTCATAATAAAAAAATCATGTAGCAAAATAATCCATTTCATACAATATCTAAACTACATTATAATGCACAGGCTTTCCTAGTAGTCATCTTAATGTCGATACATTTAGAATATATTAATAATCAAGGGAATTTAGATAGTTAGGTTTTACTTTTTCTATTTTGGCCACTTTTTTTTTTTTTTTTTTTGCTTTTTTTGTTAACTTTTTTTTTTCTCATTTTAACCACCAAAATTTTTGTTAAGTTTTTTTTTTCCTCATTTTGGCCACACAATGTTTTTTTTTACTTTTTGTTTAAGTTTTTTTCCCATTTTGGCCACCAGCTTTTTTATTAAGTTTTTTTTACCCGATTTCGCACGGGTTCGGTTTTTGTTCGTTTATTATCTATATATTTAACGACCACGAAATGAATAGCTGCTTCACTCTAACGTACGCAGCCGGCCACCGACTACATCTACCGTGCGCCATCTCCACCATGTGCCGCGGACTGCGGGAGATTCCCGGTATTCTCCGCGTAGCCGCTGCCACTTTTGTATATTCTCATTGTCCAAGGTTAGTCTCTATCCCTTTGTCGGTTACCAAAATCTGCATTAACACGTCATGTGAAAAACGCGCAACGCGCGTATTAATACACCTAGTTTATCTATACTACATTATAAAGGAGGAGAGATGTACAAGATAGTAATTTTTATATCTGTACAATTTAACAAGCAACATGTACAATGGATTTAAGCTTACTTCATAAGGGTATAATAGGAATAATGATGAAAATTAAGATGCTTAGAAGGTTAATTTGGTAACTTTACATAGAGCTTTTAGTTAAAACAGACTTGGAAACGGTCTGAGTCGTTACCGGGCCCGTCGGGTCGAAACGGTCTAGGTCACTACCAGGCCCGGTCGGGTCGAAACAGTCCGGGTCGCTACCGGGCCCGGCCGGGTCGTAATGTTCAGGGTTGTTAACCAGCCCGATACAGTCGAAGCGGTCCAGTTCAAAATGAAATATTTTGGATCCCTTAAAATTTTATTTTTAAGTTTATTTTTGTTTTTTTATTTTAAATTGTTTTTTTTTCCTTTTTTTTTTTTACTTTTTTTAAATTTTGTTGTTTTACTTTTTAAATTTTTTATTTTTTGTTGTTATTTTAAATTTTTTTAAAAAATTTAATCTATTTTAATGTGAATCTATCTTAATCTAAACCATCTAGTCTCAAAACCCATCCTGACCTAACCCATCCTAACCTATTTTTTTAATCTACCTATCTTGACTAAACCTATCCTGACCCAACAACCAACTCTAGGGGTGAGCAAAATTGGTCCGGACCGAAAAAAACCCGAGGACCGAACCGGAAAACAACAGGAAACCGACCCGGACCCGTATTATAGGTTCTGTTTTCGTTCCTGTATTTTGGCTCCCGTCGGGTTTCGGGTCGGGTCAGTCCAGGACCCGAAGTAAACATCACAAAACCGGGAACCGAAATTAAAGAAATCTTCAGCTAGAACGATGACTTCTGAGAAATCTATTAGTTTAAGCATTGAAATTAGCAACTCAGCATTTGATCTTGGAACATTTTGTACAGCAACCCGTTTAAAGCCAAGATCTTCTACCCATTTGCATACATTGTTTAAGCCGCTTATAGGTTCCAATTGTTCAGCCGCCAATCTGTTTACTTATAAACAGGAATTAAATGTCAATTTTATAATGACTTGAAAGACTTCTAATCTTAAAGAAAACAGTATTACGTTTTACCTTAGAACTCATATGCCAAAGAACATATCTTTTTAGTTTTCACAAGTTTGCCTATTAAGGTAAAACTTACTAGCTTTTGCTTAAATATTGACATGAGTTTTGATCTTTGAAAGACAAATTCCTTGGTTAGATAATCAGTACATACTGTAGCAACTCAGCATTTGAGTTCCATCAATATGAAAAAAGGATTGCTTCAAGAGGAGCAATAGAAGATAATGAACCATTGCTGCATCAATAAATCACATTTTCTAGTAAGGAACAAAAAGTTGATTTAAAGGTCAAATGAATTGTTGTCAAAACATTGAATTATGACTTATCTACATTTGATTAATAACCGACCACCAAATAAACGTCTATAACAAAGAGTATACGCGTACATTTGCAAGGTGGACTATAGCCACATTAGGTTCGACTTTTTATCTCTACTGACATAGATCCTAGAAAGGGGAAACAAACAAACTGAGACACAGTTAAACTCAGTGAGAAGTCATCGTTCTAACAGGTTCTATTTTGTAGGGTTTGGGTAGGGTCGGGTTTTAGGATGAAGAACCAAAGACCCCAGTTATGATGGACCGAGGACCGAACCGTTGATTAGGGTCTGAGATCGGTTCTGATTTTATGTAGGTCTCGGGTTCGGGTCGGGTCGGGTTTGGGTCGGGTCGGGTCGGGTCGGGTTTGGACCATTGCTCACCCCTAACCAACTCAACCCAATCTACCCATTTTGCCACCCCTGACCGAGAATTTGATTCATTCTTTACCCTTTAACCATACTAATCGTCATCTCTCAGACTACTCTGGTGCAAGTGAAGCGTCTAACAGTTATACCGTCCTCACTTGGTTATTATGACACGACATTTACTCATTTGCAAACCCTATCTCCAATGGCACCTTCATTCTACCTCCTGTACATCTCCATATGTTGAGGCTCTTCTTGCAGCCAAGAACAAATGGTACTTTCCTGGTTCGATTTGGTTCATCATCATCATCATCAATATTTGACATATGAAAGGAGAATCAATCTTGTAAGAAGGTACTCCTAACTACAAGCTACCTATATAATTATAATGGATGCTTTATTTACACATGATTAGGTGGTTTTTTTGAGTTTACCCTATTATATGCTTTAGAGTTATTTTTTACAATAACATTGCAACATAATAAAGGGCTGGATAATGTAATATACGTTGGATACGTGTGTTCTTCATTGACCTCTGTACTCCTTTCTTTTTCTTGATCAATTATTAATGAATCACATGTTTTTAATTCATGAAGAAGAAGAACCAGCATCAGGTGTTCTCTGTTTAGGTTTGCCAACTGGATGTAGCCTTCACAATCTCCAATTTTTCATCAATGTTCTTAATCTATTACGGAGTATTATTCATTCTTTACTATACAAACCCCTAATTCAACCAAACCCCATTTTAGTTTGAACTGTTTTTCACATTCTTAAGTTTTTCTATCATGGGTTGGTTATTTAATTTGGTTTGATGTAATGCCCATTATGTAATCTTATATTTTTAGAATTTTATATATTTTCTGATAAAAACTTAAATAAGAGAATATTAATCATGCCATGTGTTTTCAGTTACAACATTTAGTTAGGTTTGATAACTTATTTGTTTAGAATAGCTAAATGCAACTTGTGTCAAGGGGAAAGTTCACAGTTATTGATATAATGAAGCCATAAGTGATGTTTTAGTGAAAGTAACGAGTGTGCTTATGGAGAATTATCCGTCTGATAAAGTGTGGTTACCGCTGGCGTGAAAAAAATACTATCGCGAGATGCCTCGCGATGCCATTTGAGTCGACCAATATCAAGTGTCACAAAAGAATTATATTATTTTCTTGTGATCTTGCATTCGTGGCGTTAATATCTGATGTCGATAACCTTATTCACTGGTAGTTTTCTATTCTTGAATAATCTTTAATGGAATCTTACTATGTTGATTAATACTTTCTAAGTTATTAAAATTGAAACTGAGTAACAATTGACCACGCTTTGGTTTTGAGCTACAATACTCCACCTTAGCATTAACTTCCTCTTTGCTCACGTCAGGCATGATTTAGAGACCCTGCAAGCATTGGTGCAGGACACTACCTGAATAAGTTTAGCATTGAGGTTCTGTTGGTTTCTCTTTGATATTATTGTTGAAAGTTGAACCTTATGCCCCTTGTTTGCTTCAAGGAAATGATTGATATGTGGACTAATGCAACACTTATTGATAGGTACAAGCAGAATCTAGGGGAGAGTTTAGACCTGATCCCCGATATGATACAATCAATTTTGTAGTAGTTTTTATTGAGGAAGATGATAAGCTTGCAATCAATAGTTATAGTTATGTTCTTTGCATAGTGAGATGACAAAATAAAAGGAGCAATAGCTCGAAATTTTTGGGTCCAACCATACGAGGTTGTAAAATAGATGGAGCAAAATGGATGTTTCTTTATGTAAGCTTGTAAACGGTTTGGTGACTTCATATTAATAAATTGTTACTTGATGATATATAATTTGCTGTTCTAATCGTGTTTGCTTTTTGCATATTTAGTTTTTTCTGATGAGGTGTTGTTCCATTCCCAAACAACTTGGTGTTGGTGGTGTAATTAATCTCAACAAGCCTTTTGAAACTTTGGTTCCCTCTTCTTACCACCAAGTAAGTGCTAATTCGTATAATTTCATTACAAATATTGTTTAGACTCTTACTTAATGATGGTATGTGGGGTTTATATTAGTCTTGTTACTTCACTCAAGTTCACTTGGCGAGTCCCAGAATTAGAGGTGTAACTGGTGCTGAATTGGATCCATCATTTTGAAAATATCGCAACCGAACCAGACTGTATAATACGGGTCCAGTTCCTAACTGACCTTAAAACGGACTCAAACTTTTGGCTTGTCATTTTATTAAGGGCATCACTTCATTAGAACACACAAAAGAAAATCTAGTTTCAGACAAGCAGATCAGTGTAAGATATGATATTTTAACACCTAGACGTTGTACATAGTAGCTCCTGGTCTGATCCAGTCTGATTTTTGTCCGGTTTGCTGGTTCCAGTGGTTGGGATTAAGTTTTACATACCCAACTTCATTTGAAATGGGTGCATAGTTCCAGACTTCCAGTCCTCCACAGTCAAACAAACATAACTATTTATGTATTCTTAGGATGTTACAAGGGTGAGTTGTATTTATTCATGTTTACACTACACTAGAGTAACAAAAATAGAAAATTATTATGCACATTTATGGCAAATTATATGTATAGTTTGCTGACTTTACTTGTCAAACTATGGCTCATAAAAAGACAAATGAATCAACCATTAATCAGTTCCACGAAGATTCGCTGCACATAGGAACCATGTTGAAGCTTTAGCCAAAAGATTGGACCAGGTATTTAAAATTTCAAGACATTTATTTACATGTTTTTTGAAACTTACCACACGAGAGGGCGATCAATTGTTGCTAAAAGAAAGTTATTTGCAGTCGACAACAACGATGACCACGGGGAGCGTGACATGATATTTCATGGTACCTATATTTTCTCTTTTCAAATATTTTATATATGATATTCAATTAGTTTTAAGTTTGATTCAATTAACTGTTTTCGATGCTTACTATTTTTGTAACTATATATATCAATTAAGAACAAGATGCCGCTGAAGATGATAGAAATAAACACATGGATGGTTTAGAAAATGAGATCGATGAACTAGTTGATGAAGAGTTTGAAGTTCCACAACCAGAAAATGAAGCAGGTTTATCTAATTTACTTGATTGCTTCATTTTTTTTGTTTCTCAATACATATATTTTGTGACACATGATGTATATATATGAAACTATAATAAAACTAAGAAAACGTACAGACTTAATATATTGCCTTTCAATTTATATAGTATTTTTAATGTATACATGTACATTGTAAATCATGTTCACTTTTTGTAGCTCGAAATGTACGTAAAAGAGTGAGAGGACCTACGCGTATGCCAGAAGTTTGGGCCTAAGAAAAAGGGGATAGATTTCCTATTTTAGTTAAAGAACTTGGACAACTTATTGGTGACAAAAGTAGTAAACTAACCCATTTCATGGGAACCCTTTCAAGGAGTGGAAAGTGCTGTCCGATTTATAAACCATGGAATAAACGTAAGGACACCAAAAAACAAACGTTGCTCGACTTCATAAAGGTACATAATTAAAAATATGTTTGTTAATGAATGGCTAAAGTATATTTGTTTTCTAATGTGACATGTTCCATTTTTAGACAAAATTTGATGCTGAAGGCTGGATATGGCAATCATTTGGGAAGAAGGTCAAGAACTGGAGGGCAAGAGTTAAAAAAACGCTACTATGATCCGTCTTTGTCGCTTCAGGAACAAATAAGTTTTAGGCCAAAACAAGTGCAAAAAAAAAAAAAAAAAAAAAAAAAAAAAAAAAAAAACAATGGAGGAGACTTGTGAAGTATTGGAATAAAACAAAGTCTAAGGAATGAAATACCCTTACACTTCAAATATAAATCCTCAAAGTTTGGGATGTTACAATTAGTTTATTTACCATTATGATATTTTATCTTTCTATTCTATTGAAGATGATAAGTGAAAAAAACAAGGCGAATCGGTCAAAAAAGAAGATGGTGCAAGTTACGGGTCAAAAAAGTTATGCTCGAGTCCGTGAAGAGCTAAAGGTGATTGTATGAAATAGTGCATTTCTTAATGTAGCATGTCGATATCCATTGTTACTACTTATTTTCTTTTTATTCAAACAAGCATCTTTGGGACAAGATCCAAGTCGATTGGAAATGTTTCGTACATATTTCTCCAAACATGGAACTACAAAAACTGTGGAAGCTGCAAATGCAATTGTAAGTAATATCTTATATATTCATATACATATCTTTTATTTATGTTGTTAAAAATACATATCTTATTTTTGTTACTATATCTAATACAGGCACAGATGCAACAACTTAGTTGTAATCTTCCTGATGGTTCGATCGATAAGCCTGGACCAGATGATGTTTTTTCTAAAGTAATGGGGAAAGATCGAAATGGTGATGCAGGTCTGGGTGTTCGTGCTTCTGATGTTTGGGGTGTAACACCAAGTCGTTCAACATGTCGTAGAGAAAACATCCAATTAAAGTCTAAATTTGAAGAACTTACTAGTATCGTGGTCTGGCTACAAGCCCAGGTATCGAAGATTAAAGGGTGTAGGGATGGTCCTAGTGTTCCACCTATTACATCACCACATTTCCCTATTGCAACCAACTACAAGTTTACGGGTATTTTTCTATATAAATCTTTATTATTATTTTTTTTTGTGAAATGTTACTTGTATTATTGTGACTAGAATTTGACATATGTTTGTTGAAAACTAAAATCTAGGTGGGAGATGAAGTTGTTCTCAAAAGCATTCTAAACTCTACCGAGATTGTAGCAAGAGGATGGGTGAAGAGCTTGGACCCAAATGAGCTAGTTGGTGGTATAGAGATTGGACCAGAATGGTGTGAGGTAAACGTTCAAGTAGCAATAAAAATAGATGAAAAGTTGGTGAGACCATATGGGTTATTCTCCACAATTCAAGATTGTATTGGTGCCTTCATTGCAGGGCCTTGTCCTTTCATCTCGGTATGTATTTATTAATCTTGTGATACGAATAATTTTAATAATCTGAAACTTAATGCTTATATATGGATGGTTTATTTGTAGGTAGTCCGTGAGGATTGAGGACGCATGATGACTCATGATTCTATGCTGCTTGTTTTTTTCATTGCTTTTAATTTCTTTGTTAAATGTTACAAGAGTTTTTGTTGGATAAATTTATGTTTAGTGTTTTTGTTATGAATATGCTTATTTGAAATATATTAAAGTTTTTTATTATTAGTTGATGTTATATACAATATATCATAAATGTGTGTGTGAATGTTTAAAAAAACGTTGTATCATATGACTTGTTAGGACTTTGAAATTTTGTCCTATTTAACTTGTTAGAGCATTGTAAAAGTGTTCGAATATGCTTTTCTTAGGACGCTATATTGTTTGTTCATTGATATATTATGCGACCATAAAATTGGTTTCATAATCTTATTTGAGATATTAGGACCCCTTTTTTGGTACTAATGCTCCTATAATGCTATATCATAAGGGTCCTATAAATTAATTTTTTAGGACTCTTGTATGTGTATTAAAATAATAAAACTAGGTAAGCACATGTTTAAACCTTGTAAAAGTGTCCTAATATGTTTTATTAGGAGTTTTTTTTGGGACATATTATGCGACCATAAACTTGGTTTCATAATCTTATTTGAGATATTAGGACGCTTTTTAAGTTTCGTGACTTATTACGACCCCCTTACATGAAACGCTTTTACCGTTGGTCCTATTAAATAAAAGGTCCTATTAAATAACATTTTAGGACGCTTTTGTGCGTATTAAAAACCCATTTTTGTTGTAGTGGAAATTTTCTAATTTTTATGGATTTTGAAATTTTTCAATGTTTTTGGATTTTCGAATTTTTCTGAAAAAACAGTAATTTTAAACTAGAAAGCGATAAACTGAGGTGGTGATCAGTCTTGTTTTTCTTTAATACCATTAGCTTTCAAAAGATATTCAAATCTCGATTTATCAAAAGCTTTGGTAAAAAGGTCTGCGCGTTGGTAATCAGTGTGGATTTTGACCATATCGATCAACTCTTTAGCATAACAATCACGGATAAAATGGAACATAATCCGGATATATTTAGCCTTTGAGTGATTTACTAAGTCTTTTGTTAGTGCGATTGCGGCTTCATTATCACAGTAAATAGGGGTTTTAAGAAATTGCAAACCGTAGTCCACCATCTGTTGTTGGATCCAAAGAACCTGTCAGAAGCAGCTCGATGCTGAAACGTATTCTGCTTCACATGTGGATAATGCAACTGCGGTCTGTTTCTTGCATTGCCAGGTCACGATCCTGCTCCCCGTAAACTGGCATCCAGCCGTTGTGGATTTGATGTCTTTGTCACAACCGCCCCAATCGGCATCACTAAAAGCGATTAGGTCAAAATTATCATCATTAGGGTACCATAGTCCTCTCGACGGACAACCCTTCAGATATCTAAGGATACGTTTGATAGCTGCAAGATGACTCTGTTTCGGCTTCGATTGATAACGTGCACAGAGACATGTGGCAAACATTATATCAGGTCTGGAGGCGGTGAGATACATCAGAGATCCGACGATTGCTCTGTATGTAAATGGATCAGTTAGCTCCCCCTTAGCGTCAACTCCAATCCCGTGATTAGGTTGTATTGGGGTATCCATCGGCTTCAAATCATCTATCTGGAATCGGCTCAAGACTTCAGAAACGTATTTCATCTGGTGAATAAAGATCCCCGTTGGTCTTTGTTCCACCTGCAAGCCTAGGAAAAACTGCATCTCTCCCATTGTGCTCATTTCAATCTTTTCCTGCATAACACTTTCAAATTCTCTACACAGAAGTTCGTTAGTTGACCCAAATATAATATCGTCAACATAAATCTGAACTAGAAGCAAGTCATCGCCTGTTCGTTTAGTGAACAGTGTGCAATCTACCAAACCTCGCTTGAATCCTTTTGAAAGAAGATACGTGCTCAGCTCCTCATACCATTGCCTTGGAGCTTGGTGCAACACGTAGAGAGCTTTGTTCAAAATGTAGACCTTATCCCGGTGAATAGGATCTTCAAAGCCTGGTGGTTGACCTACGTATACTTCCTCCTTGACCACACCGTAGAGAAACGCGCTCTTGACATCCATTTGATACGCCTTAAATTTCTTGAATGATGCAAACGCCAGAAACATTCGTATAGCCTCTAAGCGTGCAACTGGTGCATAGATCTCGTTGTAATCGATTCCCTCCAATTGATGAAATCCTTGTACAACTGGTGCATAGATCAGAACATTACTGGAAGATTTGAGTCCGCAACCATTGTTCTCGCCGTTTCAATTAGAGTCCTGTTTTTACGTTCCGCGACACCGTTCTGTTGTGGGGTATACGGAGCACTGTATTCATGATGAATTCCTTTGTTTTCACAAAGATCGTCCATCTGTGCATTTTTAAACTCCGTCCCATTATCACTCCTAATCCTCTTGATCTTGAGACCATAGATATTTTCCAGACGAGTGAACAGAACTTTCAAATTATCAAACGTGTCGCTCTTTCGGTGTAAGCACATAACCCATGAGAATCTTGAAAAATCATCAGTCACCACAAGACAGTACAACTCCCCAGCATGACTCTTACGCTTGACCGGTCCAAACAGATCCATGTGCAAAAGTTCAAGTGGCAGTTCAACAGAATTGACTTTCTTTGGCCTATGGGATTGTTTGTGCTGCTTACCCTTTTTACGACTCACACATTTGTCATTTAAGTGAAAATGTTTGACGTTCACGCCTGTGACAAGTTCATTCTTCACCAATTGATTAATCATTCTGAGGTGAATGTGTCCCATTCTCCTGTGCCACATAATGGATTCTTTTTCTGTAGCCTTGGAGAGAAAACACGTGACTTGGCCTTGGGTGGTCATTGCTTTCGACATATCGAGAATGTACAAGTTGTTCACTCTCGACGCCTTTAACATCACCCACTCTTTCGGTAACTCGAAACCCGGCTTGAGTATGTAGCAAGATTTGTCGTCAAAGTACACAGAAAATTGTTTGTCGCATATCTGACTAACACTGAGCAGATTGTAATCTATTTGCTTCACATAAGAAATTCTTTCAAAACTCACAATTCCATTGCTCACACTACCCTCCATGGTAATATAACCTCCCTTGTTCCCTGCAAACGCTACATAACCTCCATTGATGTTTCTAATATCGAATAGTAGCAAAAGATCCCCTGTCATGTGACCAGAAGCTCCACTGCCAACAATCCAAAGACTGCTCACAGGGCCAGCTGAAGCTCCCTGCACATATCAAGTAAAGAAGTTAGATTTTTCGGGGGACCCAAGCCTGTTTGGTCTTGGGTCTTTGAACAGTTTGTTTCAAAGATTCAGGTTTTTCACAAACATCTTGATTTTTATCAACCTTTTTCTTTTCACACAAATATTTCTCATTCTTAGATTTCACATTTTGTTGTGAAGTTGAAGCACCCTCAGAACCCTTTGGCGACCAAGATTGTTTAGATCTTTTCAAGATCCGGATCTGAGATTTTGGAGTCTCAGCCGGTTTCTTTACTTCATCCTTGAATGAGACTTTCTTGGTTACCTTCTCTGATTTAACAGAGACAGGTCCAACTGTTGGTTTGACATTAGGTTTAACAGGAACCTTTTTGTTGTCAACAGTTGCGTTCACCATTGGTTTCTTTAACGGTTTCTCAGTGGCTATCCGGTTGCATCTATCATATGTCATCGGACGATTTTCCCTCCTTTTGAAATAATTGCTTTGGTTATAAAAAGGTGCTGGTTGAGGGACAAACCGTCTCTGTGGATAACAATGATTATCGGCCGGACATTCATACTTTTGCTTCATCTCCACCTCGTGCCTCTTGTGTCGTACATACGGGCAGTTGGCAAGTAAATGCCCTCTCTCCCTGCACTTAAAACACGCACGGTACTCTTCATAATTTTCCTTGACTTTCGACTTAGAATAGCTAGCGATAGGATATTGATCATCCATACACCTTCTTCTTAAACTCTCAGGAGCGGGGTCCTTTGAGTAAGTCGGCTCAAGAAAACCATTTGACTTATCTTTTGATTTAACAAATTGTGTGACATTGACCTTTGGCTCTTTAGGAATATCCGAATGAATTTTCTTTAAGATTGCTGGAGGTATATCATTTGTTCGCTCATGTTTCGGGAACCAAATGGTACTTTCCTGCCAGATCTTTTCAATTTTTGAATAATTTGCAAATTGAATTGGATATTCTTCATCAGACATGATCTTATCGGATCCTTGCATCCGATAGAAAACTTTAACAGGTTTATCACATGATTCATTTTGCTCTTCATTGGACTTTTCAATTTTCTTTTCAATTTTCTTCTCAATTATCTTTTCAACTTTCTTTTCAACAGGCTTCACTGATTGATTCTTTCTATGAGCGTTAGCCATGGGATGGACAATCTAGGATGGTGAAACAGGTTCAGTAGTAATTTCTTCAACACCTAATTGCATACCGGTCCAATCAAAACCCTCATCCTACAAAGATAGTGATCAAACAAGTTTGATTCAGGTGCGGAATCCCTGAATCAATCACAAAATGATAATAATACTAACAAAACACAGAAATCATCTTTAAAAGCTTCATTTCATTCATAAAAACACTCAATTACACGTTATAATAAGCTTTACAATCAAAATATGACGTGAATTAAGTTTACACAAAACCCTAGGGAGAGACTCAAACAGGAGGGAAACAAAAATGACCAAAACTTACATTCAAAATGAGCTTAACCTATTTATAGGCCTGCACATTCGCCCACTTTGCTTGGTTGAATGTGCAGGTTCGCCCATTCATCATGGTCGAACCAAGCTATACATTAACATCTATTCTACCTTCGACCTCCTATCTCTCCTTCGCACCTTTTGCTCTCCTTCGCACCTTTATAAATCTTCATTCGCCCAAATGTTCTTCCTTCGCCCATTTGACAAAACACACTATCATATGTTAATTGTAATTCAAAGCATTAGTCGCACAAAATGCATCTACAGGCCTCAAGCCGTGTTAAGAAACTTGGCTAGAGAACAATCAGATCATTGCCCGTTGCTTCTATCCTTGGTTGATTCAAATTTTGGGGCTAAACCCTTTAGGTGGTATGATTCTTGGCTTAAAAGGGATGGTTGTGAAAAATTGATTGTTGATGTGTTAGACAACCAGCATTACGTGGGAGATCCGGGTTCTATTATCTCTAATAAATTCAAGCAGGTTCGGTTTGCTCTAAAAGAGTGGTGGAAGACTGTGAAGATTAAAGAAGGGGATGATCTTGAAAGTATGAAATCCGAAATCAGCAAGCTAGAACTGAAAATGGAAAAGAGCATCTAGAGGAGGAGGAGATGTGGATATATGAAGAATGCAAACTGGGAGTGGGTAAGATCGAGCACTACTGTTTTCTTGATGTCAAACAAAAATCAAGGGTTCGATGGGCCTCGGACGGAGATGAAAACACCTCCTTTTTCCATAATGTGGTGAACGGGAGAAAGGCAAAGAACAACATTCCGGGTTTATTGGTGGAGGGGACTTGGGTGACTAAGCCTAGTCTTGTTAAGAAACACATTTTTCAATTTTATTGCTCCTTGTTTTCTTCTAAATATGCAGGTAGAAGGCCGGTTTTGCATTGCGATAATATCAATATGTTGGGTGCTGATTCAATTGAAGGTTTAGTAGCTGCCTTCTCAAAAGAAGAAATAAAAAATGTTGTTTTCAAGTGCGGTAGTGATCGCGCTCCAGGTCCAGATGGCTTTAATTTCGCCTTCTTGAAGCACTTTTGGACTTTTTTTGAAGCTGATTTCTTTGATTTATTTGAGCGATTCTATGAGATAGGTGTCATTAACAAAGATTACAGTGCGGCGTTTATTACACTCATCCCAAAGCTCAAAAATCCTATCGGTTTAAAAGATTACAGTCCAATTACTCTGATAGGAATAATTTCTAAAGTTATTTCTAAAGTCCTTGCGAATCGGATAAAGAAAGTGATGGGTGCTATTATATCCGAGACGCAAAGTGGTTTTTTATCGGAGCGGTTTATCCTTGACGAGCCGTTGATCATTAATGAGGTTATTTCCTGGATTAAGAAAAGAGGCGAAAGGGCGTTTCTGTTCAAGATTGATTTTCAGAAAGCATATGATAATGTGGATTGGAGCTTTTTAATTTCTATTATGAAACAAATGGGTTTTCCGGATCGATGGTGTCTATGGATAGAAGGGGTTTTAAAATCGGCTCGATCTTCAGTTCTTGTGAACGGTTCTCCTACCTATGTCTTTCAGTGCGAGAAAGGTTTAAGACAAGGAGACCCACTCTCCCCTTTCATGTTTCTTATTGTGATGGAGGCATTCACCCAATTGATTAACAAAGCCACGGAAGTTGGCGTTTTTGAATGCATTAAAGTCGGGAGAAATGGGCCGATTTTATCTCATCTGCTTTATGCGGATGATGCGCTTATCGTGGGGAAATGGTCTGTTAGCAATTTCCAGAATATGATCCGCCTCCTACGTATTTTCCATCTTTGTTCTGGTTTAATGATTAATCTTCATTAAGCCCCAAAACGCGTTGGTGATTTAAGAGGCAAGACATTACTTATGAACCAAGGATCTCTCCTGGACACGGCCGATGTGGGATTTTCCTGGGGTGTCACATTCACCCCCCGTTAGAGTCTCATCGTCCCTGATGAGGTGTGTTCTTGGGGTGTCACAATCTTGTTGTTGACTCCAGGAAGATTTCTTCTCAATTTAAAGGGGTGGTGGGGGATGGTAAACAAGTGAGGTTTTGGCTGGATATTTGGCATGGGGAGGCTTCTTTTAAAGATGTTTATCCCAACTTGTTTCGGCTTGTTGTGGATAATAGGAAGTCATTTGTGATGTATGGTGTAATGGGTCGAGTAGGTTGAATTGTAGATGGAAGCGAGCTGTTTCGGATGCTGCAGAAAGCCGAGAATATGCCCAGTTGGTTACTAGTCTGCAATCTGTCGTTTTGGACAATTCGGCCGATCGATGGAAGTGGGTCCATTCTGCTGCAGGTCAATACAAGGTTGTTGATTTCAGAAATCTTTTAACTAAAGGCAGGTTGCAGAATCGTCCATGCTGTTTTCAGTGGATTAAATGGATTCCTTTAAAGGTGAAAATATTTGCTTGGAGGCTTGAAATGGATCGTATCTCGACTCGTGTGGCGCTTCAAAGAAACATTTCCATTCCAAATATTTCCTGCTCTCTTTGTGATGTGGATGACGAAACGTCGCTGCATGTATTCACTGGTTGTGGATGGTCGTTTGGTGTTTGGTCGGCAATTGGGTCATGGTGTAAGTTAGGCCCAATTTTTGCATTTGAAATTCAATATCTTTTCAAAATTGCGAGTGTCAACAGGAGTAAAGAAGCTAATAAAATTCTTCAAGATATTCTTTATGTCTCGATGTGGGCTATTTGGATTGTTCAGAATGAAAAGATATTCAAAGGAAAGGAAGCTAAAGTGTTAGAGGTGGTGGCGTCCGTTAAGTCGTTATCGTTTTTATGGTTGAAGTCTAGATCCAAAATTAAGAATTTGGTTTGGAAAGATTGGTCGAAGTACCCTTTGTATATGTTGTAATTGTTTGATGCTCCGGTCCTTGTTTTGAGGTCCGGTTGCGATTTTAATAAAGTATACCTTTCAAAAAAAAAATTAACTTAAGTGGGTTTTAAAGAGAGATATCACTATTGATTATATATTTCTTTTACATCCTTGGTTTATAAACACATGTTAACTATAAGATGGAGAAGAGACAGAGAAATATCACCATTAAAGAAGTGTCGTTTTTTTGGACTACAAGTCAGTCCTAATTTTGTGCCCTCGGTTAGAATACATGGTGTAATTTTAATGTGGCCAATGTAACTTTTTAATCGTATTTGTTTAGGGTGTTACAGTTACTTGCTGGCCTGTTTTCTATATTTACATAGAAGCTTCGTTGTTAAAAATAGAGAAAAAAAAGTTAAAAATTGATACACTCTGTAAATAAACATGTCTTCACAAACCAAAGATTATACATGTTTATTTTTAGATTTTTTTAAGTGTCCTTTCGACTGTTGGCTTGGACAAGGTCAAGAAATAAAAATAATGTGAAGGAATGGCCATCACCACTATAATAGGAACCAATTACTTGAGCCTTTTTTTTATCACCACACTAATGTGATGGAACTAAATGGACTTTATTAGCAAATATGCTCACAGAATCCCTTAAAATCTTAACCAAAAAGTGATATTACTCAAAGGAAGCCATATGTCCATGATGTGGATATACTTTTTTTTTAAACATAATGTTACTTTCCCTAAACTTATATTTGGATCAGTGGTTAACCCTAAATATATATTTGATCAATCAACGAAGTTGCACTTAATTTTGTTAGACGACGATTTAATTACATAAACAGCGATACACAGTGCAATTGACTGAGTTAATCGTCGAGGGTAACATGTTGATATTCTAGAACATTCTTCAAGAGCCTACATATCCACCACCTCAGATAAATTTTGTGGCTTTGTTGCTAGGTTGTAAAGGGAGGAAGTATAGTCCAAGTCTACAATGATGATTAATAGGCGAACAATCAAGGTGGCCAAATTTGTGGCTTCAAAACATCTCAATAATGGTGCAATTATTGGTGTGGTCATGTATTTAAGTGAAATATGATTTCGTCTATTAATGGAGGCAAAAGACGTGTCCATGCACAATCAGTTACAGATTTGTTATTATTCATGTTCATATGATGGAATGTGGAATGGATTATTATGCATGACATTCAACGAACCGTACTAGACTGAGTGATCAGGTAATTAACATGGGGTTCCACTATTTTTGTAGGGTACTAGTTAGGTCCATGTGCCCCATGACATGATTAACAAGAAACCATACATATGGTCTCTTACAAATTAAATCTTTGGTATTCATTCCGACTTTTGTATGCGTGTATTTAATTGTATGTTTTCGTATTAGGTGTATACTAGTTTATACCCCGGGAGCGTCCCGGGTTGAGAAATCTAAGTAAAGTAAATAAAATTAGAAGTATTTATACTATAAAAATGGCATCTGCCAATTATTATTATTATTATTATTATTATTATTATTATTATTATTATTTTAAACAAATCTCTGCCATAAGTTATGATATTCTAATATAAAAAAAAGAGTAATTGGGTCGGGTATCATCTAATCCCAGGCCCGACCCAAACCTACAATTTTTTTAAACTAATTTCAAACCTGATACAATACTTGTCGGGTTACAAAAAATAGTCGTTTTTTTCTCCGTTTTTTATATAGCACTATGGTACTCGTTGGAAAGATAATAAAACGCTCGTTAATTTAGTGTAATTTTTTTTCTTTAAAAAATTTCATATATAAAAGATATTAACATTTAAAAGTTATGAGAGGAAACATGAGAGAGAAAATAATAAAGTTTTAATAATTACATTTACAAGATTAGGTATTTAATAGATTATGTTAAATTATATTTAAACCATATTTATTCTTTTTTTAATTGATCTAGAGTTGCCACATCACATCCTATGTGGCATCTCTCAAAATAGAGATTGCATAATATTATGACATGTCATTAAAAATGTTTTGGTTTATTATATATATAGATATAGATATAGATATAGATATAGATAATCTTATTTTGACCCTTTTTTGGTATACTTTCCGACATTCGTATACACGTATTTAATTATATGTTTTCATATAGGTGTAAATCATCTTATTTTGATTTTTCTTTCGTATTCATTCCGACATTCGTATACACACTCCGACATTTGTACACGTATTTAAATATGTGCTGTCTTATAAGTGTATATAATCTTATTTTGAGATAATATAATTTCAATAGAGGGACCATGAGGGACACAATATGATTTTTTTTATTCGATTTGTTGATTAACTTATAGTTCAAAAAAAAAAAAAAGTTGTATAGTGTGTAATTTATGGAATCACATTTAATTTAAATCAATTATTATTAATCTATGTGCGGTGCTAACAAAAACATATATTATAATATTTTTATCAATCGCTTGCACTAAACCCATAACACAAAAAAAAAAAAAAACATCTTTTTACATCACCTTCATAGCATTGGCCCAAAATGCCTTTAGTCGTTAGATCAGCTATTACAAGAACAATAACCGTACCCGGTAAATCCCACATATAGCAAGCTACTATTAGGGTCTGGAGAGGGTGGGATGTAGGTAAACCTTACCTCTATTCATAGGGATAGAGAGGCTGCTTCCAGTTGCGGATCTAGAAATTTTTTTCAGTGGGTTCACTATATTTAGATGCTCCAATTTCATAGGATCGGACATAAAATTTCGGATCAGTTTAACAGTTTGAATCGGACCGGGTTGTGACCCACAAACACTTTCCCGTCCAACATTTCAGCTTATATTATTAATAATCAAGAAGTTAATTGTAATGACAGTAACAATTTTATTATAACAATAAAAAACTTAATATGTGAATAAAAGGATTAATGAGGTTATATGCTTTGAAGATGAACTTTGCTCACCCAAATCAATCCATATAAACATAAATTATCAAAATTGACACATTTGTTTAAAATTGTCAACTGTTGCAAATTATAAATGTATAATTCTACATTTCTAAAAAGTAAAGCTAACCATGTTTAAATTCGACCACAAGATTTTCCAATGAAACACATTTGTGTTTCTACAAGTTCAAAAAACACATCGTGGATATACAATAATTTTATAAAGAAACAACTCACACTTCAAATTTGTTTGAATGAGACCTAGTAAATAGCCTGGTAAATAGTTTGTTGAATGGCATAGTAGTGGGTTCTATGCTATATGAAACGTTTGATATTATATAAATACCTGTGTTAGTTTATTTTTGCGTACGTCTTGTTCTCTGTAATAAAAAAAATAATGAATTCCTTAATTAATAGCATCTGTTTCTTGGAATGCACACGCAAGAAACCCCGAAATTCTACATTAAAATAACTCGAAACTTTAAAAAAAAGTGTCATTTGAAAGGCTTGAACCCAAAACCTATTGTTTGAAAGTAGGAAATCTTAGCCAGTGAGCCACCTTCTGGTTTTTGTTATTGGTTCAAATACATATTATCTACGGGTACATTCCATTTTTTATATAGGCTTACTACTAAAAAATTAAAACCGAGTGGGTTCACATGAACCCGTTCATCTACACGTAGATCCACCCCTGGCTGCTTCCAAAGAGACCCACAACTCCAAAACAAATGACAAACGGAACAACAACAAACTATATAGCAAGAAACTACGAGTACACAGACAAACAAAAGAAGTTGAGGGAAAATAAATAATATATCTAAGCACTTTGACATTATAACAGAACGACACGCCTACGTACGAATATGCAATCACATGTCAAATCAACATAAAGTAGAGAAAAATACGCACTAGAACAAAACTATAGACCCCCTATAACTACAAATTTTTAACTTTAATCCTACTTCTCCACAAACTCCTATCATGGATCATGTCCTCAAAGAGGTGCAACTCAATCAAATCTCGTCTATGCAGCTCATCCCAAGTCACATTGGGCCTGTCTCTACTTCTCTTACCCTCCACCATGAGGGTTTCCACTGCTCTAATTAGCGCTGTCCACTGGCGCCTTTTCACATGTCCAAACCATCTCAATCTTCCCTCCTTAATCTTATCAGATATACTAGCCACTCCTAACCTAACCCTAAAAGCCTCATTCCTTATCCGGTCTAACCTCGTGTGCCCACATATCCACCTTAACATCCTCATCTCTTCTACCTCCATCTTGCGCGCATTAGTCTTCTTAATGGCCCAACACTCTGTCCCATACAACATAGCAGGTCTAACTGCTGCCCTATAAAATTTTCCCTTTAATTTAGTTGGAAACCTTTTGTCACACAATACCCCTGTGGCTGCTTTCCACCTACACCAACCAGCTTGGATGCGATGGGCTACATCACTATGTATCTCCTAGAGTTAAAAAGTTAAGCGGTAAATAAAATAGACGTAGCCCCATCTCTTGACGTGATGGTAAAGGTGTTGGGGTTTCAATTGTGAGGTTAGGAGTTCAAGCATTATAAAAGGCAAAAAAAAATGGTATATTTAAAAAGAGATGAGAGGTTTGGATTTCAAACCTCATAAGAAGCAAAAAAAAAAAAAAAAGGATGCATTTATTTAAAAGGGGATAAAAAATATGGGTGTAAAAATGAGAAAGTAAATTAGCCGTTAAAAAAAACACGTTATAGGATAGTGTGTGGTATTTTATTCAATTGACATATATATTATTTACTTTATTTGTTTTACTAGGTTTTTAGTTTTTAGTTGGGGTGGATGGGTGGTTTAGGTATTTAGATGAGCGGTTTAAGATTTTGGGTGTGGGTGGGTGGGGTGGAATTAGGTTTTTGAATGAGGGTAGGGTTAGGGGTGGGGGTTTTGCTTTATTATTATTATTATTACTAGGTTAGAGACCCGTGTTGACACACGGTGGATCCCCAAGACAAATGACATAACATCTATCATAATACCGTTTGTCACCGGTTATAAATAATAACTTACATATAAGTATATGATACGAAGATATTTACTGTTTGATTTGATGACATTAAGCGTAAGTCTATATGGATCATATAGTTTCAGTGTATTTATTGTGGTTATTACATACCGATAATATGGTTAATTGAGGCTTGCTATTGCCGCACACAATTGTCGAATTTGGATATGCTCTGCAAGAAGTTTTTCGTGGCTGCAGATTTAGTTAATATTGCAGGAGGAAAGAATTTCCAAACTAAAAGATATACCAAACTGATATATGTCTAGGTTTACAACCTGTGTATAAACATATAATTGACCAGCAATCACTATATGATCCTAATCCAGAATCGAAATTTTCAGTTAACCCAATCATACATAACATTAATTACATTACAAACACACCCTAGTCTTACTTTCATACTCAACATAGAAACCATAAAACATTATAACATCAACAATATGCACCTGTTTTTATCACAAACTGAAAATACTTAAGTGTTTGTGTTAGTGTTATTTTAAACATAAAACAAATATTGTTTAACCATATGGGTAAATCAGAACGATTAGGTAACACACTTATGACTAATAAACAAAAATACGAATCTTCCTCAAGCAAATCAGTAAGAAAACAGAGGATTAAAGAAAAATCGTAATATGCACGAGCTTGAGAAGGATGGTTTCAAACATTTTATTTTCTTTTTATTTTAAAATACATATACATATGTTTATGTCTTTTTATGTGTTAGTTAAATATGTATTCTATGTATCATAAGATTTAAAAAATAAACACACATATGTATGTATGAAACTGAATAAACTTATGTATAAATGACTTACATGTTTGTTTTAATAAAAAATACATATACAAATACAACTCAAAAACACATTATGGACTATAAAATTTGGAAACCCAACAGACTTGCCTAAACTTACTTGGGCTTGGGCTAGTACACGTCTTGTTAATAACAATAACAATTAACTTTGTTACTTTATATTTAATATTCGAAATATTAAATTCAGAAATAAGAACCGCCACTTTCTAAACTGCATGCAAAAACATGTCTTTTCATCTGATCAAACAATTAATAGGGTATCAAATATTAATGACTTTTAGTGTTGAAAATCGATGTTGTCACTTGAGTTCTTTACACGTGTTTGATTATATCTATATAATCATTATCACTAAATATAAATCACAAATCAAATAAACATCAAAATAAACACATACAAGTTATAAAAAAAAGATATTAAACAATGGAAATCGTTGTGTATTGGCGGTTCTGCAGAATCAAGCGTAGATATTTCGTCACCATGAGTGACAACACATGTTTAGTTTTTGGTTCAAGAAAGGCGATTATGCAAATGGGAGAAGAGTTTCAAAGACAAGTATATGATTTTGGTAGAACCATCGGGGTGCCATGCGATGATGAAAGTAAACTGATCAGTAAGTTGGATGAAATGTTTGGAGTGGATGAGTTTGATGAAGTTATGGAGGTATATCATGTCAATAGTTGGTTTTTTGTTGAAAAGTGTAATATTGCAAGTGTGCAGTTTACCGATGGTGAATATCGGTTGTACATAAGAGATGAAATTGAAAACTGCAATGACATAGACTTCCTGGAGGAACTCGATCAAGTACGCATGATTAACAACAGTAGAAGCACAGCGATGCTGAATCTGGAACAAATGATCCGCCTAAAAATTATGTGTCTGAAGGAGCAAGCAGCAATGATGGAAGCAGATTAAGATTAATAATAAGCGAGGATTGTAATAGAATTGGGAAAGTTTTTACTGGGATTTGGAAAAGATTAAGAAGATGGTGTAAGTTATTTGTATGATATGTTTAAGTAAGATATCAATATCTTTTAAGTAATTTGTGTAATATTTTTAAATACTATGATTAAAATGTATTTTGAATTAACTTTAAAGAACATATAATTAACGAAATTGCATAAATAGGTAATTAGACTGAAAATTAATCGAACATGATAATTGTAATAAAGCTAAACATTTTCTACGAATTTCATTGAACATAAAAAACTTAAATTAAAATACATTAAAACAAAATAAGTATTCATAAGTTAGAAAATACTTCTTGATAAACAACATTTGACGTTTCATTCTTAACTCGTCCTTCTTTATCTAGTATTAGTATCTTCAGCCCATCTCTACTCTTTACCCTTGAAAGTGCAACGTATAACTGACCATGTGAAAACACGGGATCTTTCAAATACAAACCTACTTTGGATAGGGATTGTCCTTGACTCTTATTTATTGTCATTGCAAAAGACAAAGCAATTGGAAATTGTCTCCTGTTAAATTTGAAAGGTATGTTTTTATCAGACGGAGACAATGTAATTCTTGGTATAAATGTTCGCATACCAATAGCAGTCCCTGAAATTATTTTCGCTTCTATAACACGTTTCCCCATTTTAACAACTTGCAACCTTGTTCCGTTGCACAAACCGCTCTTCTGATCAATGTTTCTCAATAACATTATCGGAACACCAACTTTCAATACCAAACGGTGGTTTGGTATACCTGATAACTTAAGACCATTTAAAACATCTGGAGAAACCAATTTTTTATCAAACTTCTCTTTAACATTTTCACACTGACAAACACTATCAGTACTTAAATATTCCATTTCCTCTCCAGGAAAAAGTGAAAGAAGTCGATCATTAATTTCTTGAACCACTTCATTCTTTGGTGCCAGTATTGCTCTTTCTTGAAAATAATTCGGAGCATTAAAATTATCCAAAATAGATGGATATACGAAGGATATCAAATCAGATACGGGATCCAAAGATTCGGTGATGAGTAAATCATTTGGTATATGAATAACATCTGAAAAGTCATTCACATAATCAACCTTTCCTTCTCCAATATCCAAAAGCCAATCTGCAAATTCTTTTATTTCTTGAACATTTGAATGACTGTTTCCAGAAATTAACCTCATATTTTTGGTTAATTTCAAAATAACCCACTTATGCCAAATGTATGAGGAGCTTAAAGACGCATTGACAATATCATGTCTGCTGCCATTCGGAACAACTGGAAGAATCTGCCTAAAGTCACCACCAAAAACAATTACCTTCCCTCCAAATAATTTTTCAAAACCGTTATCGTCACGACCACCAAAAACATCTTTTAAACTTTTATCTAAAGCTTCAAAAGCATGTTTATGAGTCATAGGTGCTTCATCCCATATAATCAAATCTGTTTTTTTAACCAATTGGGCTACATCACTGTTTGGTTTTATGAAGCACAAAAAAATCTTCATTAAGGTTTATAGGAATTGATACCTAGAATGTGTTGTTCTACCACCACTCAACAACAAAGAAGCAATACCACTCGAAGCAACATTCAAAACAATCTTACCTTTAGATCTTATGGACGAAGAAAGTGTCTTCCACAAAAAGGTTTTACCAGTACCGCCATAACCATACACAACAAATACGCCTCCTTTTTTTTTTTATTAACAGCTTTCATGATACGTTCATATATATTTTTTTGTTCAACTGTTAATGAAGAAATTTGGCTTTGAAATTCTTCTTCAAGAATATTTTTATTGTATCCCATCTCCTCAAAAATCAATCAATTACTTAATGACTCTACGAACTCAACGTCAGGATAAGGCATACCGTTGAAATGTCGAAGACTTGAGCTATTTCTATGTAAGAAATTTTCAATGTCTAATAAAGCTATATTCTTAATTTGGTCTTCAGACATAATCAAATCTGATGAAAAGCATAACAAACAATAATTAATAATTAATAAGAAAATTAATAATATAAAATATAAATCTATCTATACTAATAAAGGAGTAACTAGGGTGACACATGTCCCCCTCCTAGAGCTCCTCATCAAGATTTAACACATGTCAATCCCATTTTCGTCCAACCCATACCCGAATTTAAAAAAGGACCCGGATCCTATATCAAAACCCACGCTCAAAACAAAAACATCACATTTCTAAAATCCTAATCGCCGCTCTCAAAAAAAAAAAACCCTAACAAACCTCCTCTTCAATCGCCTCTTTCAAACCCATTCAATCTATGTAATTGCTTCATCATCCTTCTAAAGATCCACCATCATTCAAACAAGTACTCTGATTCCGATTGAACCGAGGTATTCATCGGCCATCTATAACTTCATATCATTTTACTTACAAATTACTCGCATTTATGCTTTAATCTGATTTTTTATTAGGTTTTGAAGCATTCACGTTCATTATTTAGGCGTTCAACTTCCTGGAAGATTTCGTGGTTGAAGGTATGTATAATTTTTTTTTTTTAGGTTCAATCATTCATTGCCTTCATAGTTTTTCAAGTTTTTTACGGATATAATATGTTAATATAATCTTTTTTGTGTTTTATCCGATTATTACATGGTTTGTTGATGTTTTGTTTATTTTTTTTTTTCCGATTATGATTCAATGGATTTTGCCCAAAGTGTTTTTTTCCAGCGTTTAGTTAGATCTATATGTCTATTCAGCCATTGAATAAATTCACATAGATCACGTTCGTAGGCTGTAAAATCAAGTCATTTCGTTTGTTATCCGGACTGCTAATACCTTTCATTTTTATCCTGCAATTATTTGATGTATGTGGCTATTCAGTCATTGAATAGCTTCACATAGATTATTGTTTATTAATACACTCTGTTCACAATTTTTTCAGGTAATCCATTTGTGTGTATACCTACCTTCTGTTCAAACTATACACGTTACTTAGAAAGTATGGCATATCGAAAGGGAAACCAATTCTTTGTCGTTGTACATGACCCTTCTTCGTTACAATTGGTAAGATATATTTTTTATTAATATTGAATTATTTTATGACTTTAACCTAAACTTTGATAATTGCATAGCCTTATTTAATTTACCAATTATGTGCAGCCCATTCCTAGATCAATGAACAACTTCTTTAGTGCAAACAATCTTTATAACACTAATGTTATCATTAGGACTAATGAAGGTCATGATTGGTCCGTTCGTGTCAAAGCGGTTGATGATTCTTTTTGTTTAACTAATGGATGGTCTCGGGTTGTTCGTGATTTATGCTACGGCATATTCTTTGCTATTTTTGATTATATAGGCCATTATACATTTATGATGCGATACTACAATCATTGTCCCTCTAAACAATTATCAAATTCATTTTGCAAGATGATTGATCATGAAATAGTTGGTCCAATGGTATGTTTTCTTTTTTATTTATTATCTTTTAAAGTTTTCCCTTAACATAGATGTAACAATATTTTGATTTATGTTCAGGTGTTACCAATGTCATTTGCCGAAAGGCACTATGCTGTAGGTCTACCTTCTAATCCTGTTAAGCTATTTGTGACTAACAGTTATCAATGGGATGTAACCCTTAAAAAAATTGGTTCCAAGTACTGTTTTACTGTTGGATGGGCCAAATTTCTTGAGGATCTTCGTCTCGAAATTGGTGATTTTATTTGTTTTGAGTTTAATGATACTACACGTTTCAATATAATTACTTTTAGCAAGACTGGTCGGCAGATGCTTTTACATAAACTACTTACAGACGAGATATCATCTTCCCAAAACATATTTGCTACCCATAATTTGACATTCTATAGCGAATCAGATTTTCTGACCTTTACTTCAACTATCACCGAAGAACTGGTACAGTTTGTTTTTTCTTCGCAACATCAACTTTATTATTCTAAAATTCTAATTTCATTTTACTTTTGTTGTAGATTATACCAAATGAAGTTGCTCACATTGCTGGGTTAAATGAAACCTTAGAGGTTACAATTAAATTCGTCGATGGATTTTCATGGACAAGGCCCGTCATTATCAATTTCGACGGTACTTCTACCCGGTAATGTTTTATTTTTGTATACTTTTCTTCATTTTCAATTTATAAGTGTTCGTAATATATAAATTTTACTTTAATTTAATATTAATCTATAATTTGTTTACAAGGTTTATTGTTGATGGATGGCGTTACTTGATTCAAGCCGAAGAAATTTCAATAGGCGATGCTTGTGTCTTCAATTGGTGTGCAATTAGTCGTAAGCTTTTAGTTCATAAGGTTCCTATACCAGAGGTAATAAACTAGAGTTTATTTTAAATACTTCTGTTATGTGCCTGTCATTGTTATTTCAAATAAAGTTTTAATAAAATATTTTGTTGTTGATGTTTTAATTTTTTATTATGTCTTTTATTTTAATTATAACTTTACATTTTTTTAACAAATTAAATATAGCAATTATCATTATGGTAACCCAATTATAGGTTTGACCAACTATTTATTACAAATTATTAGTTGCGTTTTTTATGTTTGACTTACCAAATTTTGGTAAGTCATTAAAAATTTTCCTTATTTTTACCCTACAATAAATACGATTTATGTTATTTAAGTTTAAAATATTTGCTGATTTTATGGGCATAATTTTACCTTAAGTCAACCATACTATAAATACTATTTACGGTAATAAAGATTTTACTTAAATGTTTCTTTTTTTAAAAAAAGTCATATTTAGAAAGCTAATTATTTCAGCCATATTATAGGTTTGACTACATCATTAATAAACGTTATTAGTTTCCTTTTTTTAATGTTGGCTGATTTTATTCCAATTCTTCACCTATATTCTTTGAACGTTAGTTTTTAAAATATAATGTTTTACATTCGAAATTAGTATAGTTATTTAAAATTTGTTGTTATTTAATAAAATATATACATACGCTTTATTTTAACCAACTTTTAGTATTGGCGGATTTTATGCTGTACAATAACTTATATTATTTATTGATAATAAATAACATAGACATTTTTTTGGTAACCTTTACAATAAAATATTCAACATAGCATAAATTTTGGCGGTCAGATTTAAAACGTTTCTTTAATTCTAATTACAAACTTCCCACTATATATACCATACGCGGTAGATTGAACAATCACACAACAATTCTTCAATCCAAAGTAAGTTCAGTTGTTTCTTTATCTTTTATGTTATTTTTTCTTTTCAACCGTATACTGTTTTAATTATTATGCTAACACTAAAACATTTTCATTGTTTATGCTATTTTGAGATAAATGGAAGAAGGAGCAACCACCATGTTACGTGACCTCAATGTCATGAGGGACAATGTTGTTTTGCGAGTAAGAGTTATTAGGGTATGGCGACAACCAAATCGCAGAATACCTAATGAAGACTATTCAATTGAGATGATCCTAATTGATGAGAATGTAAGTAACAGCTTGCTTGATTATGTTTGTTAATTTTTTTTTTTATTTTATGAATAACATTGAAAACTAAAATCCTTTATATAACATTCTTAACTGTCTTTTGTCTTTTACAGGGTAATAAAATCCAAGCGAATGTTTTCAAAAGATGGTTTTTTAGGTTTGAAAGGTTTTGTGAAGAAAACTTATGTTTAACCATTACCAGTCCTGGAATTGGATACAATCCATCGAAATATAAATTTTCCGAAAACCCAAACAAAATCTGTTTCAATCCTAATACTCGTGTTTCAAAATGTGAAAATTTTCAAGGTCCTATGTATGGTTTCTGTTTTGTTCCTTTTCAGTCAATCATTGATAATCAAATACCCGAGAACATCACAATAGGTAAATATCATACGTTAATTGTCCTTATTTATTATTAAGTTGTACGTATTTATAATTCAATTAACATAATATTTTGTATGACCATGTAGATCTTATTGGCCATGTAAAAAGATTTTATAAGAATGAAGAAAAGGATGTCGCTGTTCAACCCCAAAAAAGATTGACAATGGAAGTTCAAAATCAGGAGTATGATATCAAATATTATAAATTTGTATTTATTTTCTAATATATTTTGTATGTCTACCTAAAAATCTTTTATTTTTTTATATAATCTTACCAGGGGTTTATCCGTATACCTTACACTATGGGATGAGTATGCAAAGCAAATGCAAAAGTTTGTGGTTGGACATCCGAAGGAGGAGCACGTTATTGTTATTTTGCAGTTCGCGCGCTTGAAGTTCTTTAATGGTATCATCTATATCTTTAGTTTACTATTTTGCATCTTACCGAATTACATTAAATAAACGTCCAAATGTATAGAAAATAATTTTTTTAGCCACATATGCTAGATGTACACTGTTATTTATACTGTCTTATAGGAAATACAAATAAATTTATTCACATTTGTCTATTAAATAGTTAACTAGACAACAATTAAGAAATAAGAATTTGACAAACAAAAAAAAAATGTAATTGTGTTACCTAATGTCTTTATTATATCAGGAAAGCCATATGTGTCCAATTCTTTTGGAGCTGATATCAGTCGATTGTACATTAATGACGATATCCACGACATTAATGAGTATAAGTCTTCGTAAGTTCGATTTATCAATACATTATATACATATTTACATGTGATTTTTCATGTACTTTATAAATTGTGTTCCTATTATTTTCAGTTTGATTAAGGTCAATATTGATACTCCGTCCTCGATCCATCGTCCTTATGGTGTTTCAATGTTTGCTTCTACCGAGGAGGATTTCTTAACAAACACTACTTTAAGTAGGATTGGTGATATTTGGGAGATTCAAGAGGTTATTACATTTAATTTAATCTTTTTTATTTTTATTTTTTTTTTATAATTTACTTTTTATTTAGTAAAAGTTAAGGAATTGACTATTGTCTTCATTACAGGAGCAACCTTTGATTGTTTTGGGTACAATTAAGGCGATATGTAAAGAAGTTGGATGGTACTATCTTGGTTGTCCCAAGTGTACAAAAAAAGTTGCTACGGAATATATTGTTAGGGAGAAAGATGATGGCACCGGAGATTTTGAGGAGGAGAAAATACATCAATGTGTAAATGTCAAGTGCAGTTCAAAGATTGTTGACCCAGTTCCAAGGTAATTGTTCTATTGTTTCATTTAATTGAGTCACATATAAATTAACATATACAGTTTGTATTGTATTCAGCCACAGTTTGTATTAACTATATGGTTATTTACATATATTACATATATATTGTTATATTTTGTATTAATATTTTATTCTTAACTAGGTACAAAGTTCAAGTTCGTGTTCAGGATACCAATGGTGCAGTGTCTCTTACTTTGTTTCATCGTGATGCCAGTGAACTTATAAAAGAATCTGCTTCAGACTTGCTAACTCAAAATACCGTAAGTGATTTTATGTATATAAAATATTGAATTTTTTTGGGTTACTTTCCAAATTCATATCTATACACTTATCAAAATACCATACCACAGATTATATATTTATGTTTTGAACCTATAAGTTTTTAGTTAGCATTGTTTATCTCACATAATAGATTGTATAAGTATTCGGGTTGCACTATATTGATTTTCCTTTTTACACTAGGTTGGCGACACAGTTAAATATCCCGACGAGATTGATTGTTTGTTGGAGAAGGAGCTTGCTTTCAAGATTGAAGTGTCCGACTACAATTTGAGAAATAAATATGAAGTATATGGAATCTCTAAGTTTACTCAAGATGTGAACATAATTACTGAGCTAAAGAAAAAATTGAACGTTGGTCAGGTATAAATCGTTATATGTTGTTATTGTATTAACATAAATATTATCTAATTAGTAATTCATTTTTCTTATATTATATTACTAATAAGCTTTTTTCAGGTTACCGACTCTGAATCAATTTGCATGTCTTCGTTTTTTCTGGATACTCAAAAGGTAATATATCAATATTTCATATTGCATTCTTTACTTTATACATATTCCTATTAAATATGAAATTAATAAGTTTTTTTTTTTTTTACAAAGTAATAGCATATAAACTGAAAGTAATAAAAATGTCTTTTATCGTTATTTAGGAATCATTTTCTGGTACTGGCGACAATGTTACTCCAATTTCAAATGCTGCTCATGATGGACTAAAAGATGATGTTTCTCATGGAAAAGAATCTTCATTAACTACTATAAAGCGAAAGTTGATTGATGTTTACGATGATGAAGAAAGCCACATGTTGTCTACAAGTAATGTCCAGTTTGTTTCTGAAGATGACAAAGGAAAATCCATTGAAGACACCAATCTTCTCATTCCAAAGATTGAGAAGTAATATTTGTTCAAGGTTACTCGACGTGGCGTTATTTTGTTGAATTTGGAATTGTCCTTTTTATTACTGGATTTTATCGTTGTTTTTTAAGTCTTTATCTGAACTACATTTGATTATATGTTTTGAATAATTTGGTATCTTGATATTTCACCACAACCGTATGTTTATGTACGGTTATTTGTTGAATAAATCGCTAAGTTTATATTATTCGCGAGTCCCTTTATATATCTTCCATTGTTTTGTCCACATTGACATCAAAAGTTCCTAAAATATTGACATATCAGTATACAAATTATTACCCCAAAAAACGGCTCACGACCTAAAATCACTAAAACTTTGTTCGAGTTGTTTTTTATTAAATCTAATAATCTGTATTATATCTAAAATGATTGAGTATTAGTCTTTATTTATAAGCTTAACAATATTACATTCCTGTTTTTATACAATATAAAACTGATTAAGAAACACAACTTTCTATACATACAAACATAGCTATTTTCAAAATCCAATGGCCCATCAGAATTCATTATAGCCCGATACAAAGGTGAGCCCATCAGTTTTCTTAACTTTTTTTCTGGCCTATTGCGTAAATCCAATTAACATGGCCCGTTAATCATTAAGCCCATTTGATGATTAGTATTAGTATTGGCCCATCAGATTTTAGGTTACACACCTAAATTTTGTCGGCAACCTCTAATGGTTTACACCAATTTTCATTTATTAAAAACCCTCTACCTAACTTTCACTTTACCAATCTCTCTCAACCTCATCAATCGGATCTTCATCTTCAAGGTAACATTTTTTACTAATCCAATCCTATTTTCGAAAATAGTATAATCATAGCCGCTAATTCTTTATAACATAACCCTAATCTATAATACTTTCTATTTTTTCTTGATTTAGGGTTGATATCTCTTGCACCAATTATTCAAAGGTATGTGATTTTATCTATCAATCTTCCTATTTGAACTGTTATCAATTATTTAAAGATAAAATAAATTTTTTTTTTTTTTTTATTAATCTGATTGTCATGTGGTATAGTTTAGGGTTGTGTTTTGTTAAATTTTTTTATATTAAATGTATAAATATCCGATTTTTTGATAATAGGTAGATTTGGAAAATATGGTTTATTTTTAGGGTTTTGTTTTCTAATTTTTTAAATCGTTTTTTATATTCATGTTTCAGTTTGTAGTAATCTGTCAGAATTAATAATAGATTTAACATTTTTTTTATGAAATTAAAATTTTGTTTTTTTTTTTTTTTTTGGTAATATATTCGAATATTGTGTAGTTTAGATTAGGGATATGATTTCAAAATTGTTTTTGTATCTTTTTATGTTTTCAGGTTTATTATAATAGATGTAACAAAATTATTTTTATTGTTGAAGAACTTTTATTTTTGCAGTATATAATGTTTATTTTGTTCTTACATCATAAGATTGAACAACTCATAGTCCATTTAATCAAAGAATATAAGTATCATTAATCAAACTAACAATTGAATAATAAAGTTTTATCATTCCACCTATGGTTAAATAGAACGCACTAACAGATATTCAATTGCATATATAGATTTGTATAAGTGTTGTCCAATTATAAAATATTATGTTTTGAAATAAAATTCAAACCTTTATTACAAATCTAATATATATATATTTTTTTTCATGTACTGTTAACATTCAAGAATGGCACCCGAAGTTATCGTAATTTCTTCCGACTCAAATGAAGAGAATGAGAATACCTCAGATGAAGAAAGTGACTTTTCTTCGGATTTTGAGGGATTCAGTGATACCGAAGATCATCCATATCCCGGTGTACAAGTTGACTTCAACTCTATTCCTCCTACTCACCAAATTGTTGCCAAAGTGACCTACAAATTCGTAAGCATTCACCTACTAATATAGTCTATAATCTCCCATGTATTTATTTCCGTATAAACTTTTTTGTGATTTATTATTTACCTTTTTGTTTATCAAATCTGTTTCCAGCGCTTTCCTAAAGAGTTTGTCATGAGTTCCGATCTTAAGAATTTTATGACTGTCTTTTGTCAATTTGAAAATGGAATGTGTTTTTTTACCCACATGAACTTTGAAGGGAAAGGTGAGAAAAAAAGGTATTCTTTAGGAAGATGGAAGTCGATGATGAAGAAGCTGGGTTTGAAGAATGGAAGGCGTTATCGTATAGCGTTTGTGATCCGTGAAGGTATCTTGGTGTTTTCGCGTCCGTAGATGAAGTTATGTAAGTCCAATATTTTCTCTACGGTAGTTATATGGTTATGTGGTTATGGTACAAACTTATAAATAAATAATAAGCCTTATGAAAGTAGGCGTACTCCAAGTTTTGGTTTATTAGTTATGGAGTAAGTCAACTAAACAGTTTGTGTGTTGCTAAGTGGATGTAGCAGTTTTTTAGTACCTTGATTATCTATGACAATAACTAAGTAAGCTATGTTTTGGTTGATAATTCTTTGCGTTGTTGATGTTGAATACTATTATCTATTGCATCATTTATCTATCTGATATAAAACTATATGTCGAAAGTTTGGGTTTAACTTGAAATTATGTACCCAAATAAATACTAAACTGCATATTGTGTTGAAATTTTTGTTATAACATAAAAACCTTAGTTTTGTCATGATGGTTTAATTTGGATTACATTAATCCGTTTACTTTGTTTAGTCGTGAACTAAACATAGTACTACCTTTATAATACTACCAATAAAACTTTCTTTTCCCTTATTTTGTTTATACGAATTCATGAAAAGTACAAACATGTTTATTTGTAAAACTTAATTTGCACTAAACAAATTTTACTTTTATTCTATTTCAAAAGTTTTGTTGTTTTTGTTATTTAAAATATACGATTTATATATAGTTTGTCTATTAATTTTTTTAAAAAAATTTATAAACTATTTTTATGTATTTAACATTTCCATTATAACAGTTTCTATGATACTTATATTTCTTAAGTTTGCATGTAACGCTTTTGGATGATAATTGATAATTTCATTTTGGTCTAGAAATTTCGTATTTTCAAATTTCTTTAGCTATATATCTATACATCTAATAAACGAAAGTCCATGAGGACACTTGGCACTCCCACATTCATCCTCAATTGTGTAGCCTATCATATTGTGCCAAGTGTCTCATTGTGAGAATTTATAAACTTTTTCTTTTTTCTAAAAATCAAAAATCATTTATTTCTTTTGTTCAAAATTGGTCAAGACTTTTATTGACTTTCCTAAATCACGATCATCATTATGACCATTCCTAAAACACAATCAAATCCTTTAAATGAGTTTAGGTTACAGCTTCATCTCTGCCTCCTCTATACGAATTCTATCATCTAGCAAACCATCCAAATCTGTGACTTTGTTCTACCAGGTTCGATAAGCTTCTGAAGATCGGGGACGTTTCATCAAAGTTTCCGATACGTTTAGAAAACCTTTCAAATCCAACACTCTTAAAACATCATCGGCCTATTCTTTCATCATCATCATCGATCAATTCCCTCTGTCTCTCTAATTAATTCATCATCATTCTGCGCCAAAGTTTGTAAGTGTGTTTATTGTTCAGCTTTGTTCTTCAGCGCCGCTATAATGCACAGCCTTTGCCGGCGTTTGTTTTTCAGAGGATACGGTCTTACCGATATATTGCTTTGTCATTCAGCTTTGTTCTTTGTTCTTTACAGGGATATATATTGCTATGTTTTTATTCAAGAAAGTGGTTGGCAGGTTGTCTTTTTTAGGGATATATACACATATTGCTTTGTTTTTATTCAAGAAAGTGTGTTTGACAGCTTGCTTTTCAAGGGATATATTTATATTATTGTTTCTTTTTTATTCCACAATGTGATGTATAGGTGTTGTTTAATTATAAATTAAAGTGTGGTTTTTTATTAATCGTAAATTGGTCAAGAGTTTTAGATCTGAATTATATTTTCTTTTTTTTCATTCTAATCTGCTCTTTTTTTTTTTGTTAATTTGTTCTCTATTTGGCTGTTCGTTGATACTTTTGATGATTGTATGTTTGTTCAGAGAAAGAAAGAGCACACAACGGAGCACCACCGTGTAAGTCATGAAATCTTCTTACTGAATTATTCATTATTATTTAATCTAAACAATTTCCCTTCTGTTTTTTTTTTTTTTTTTTGCTTTTGTTCGATGAACAGATCAATTCATCGCTTCAGTTAACAAATAAGACCGATGATCATGTGGGGTTCAAGGTAAAATTTTAAACCTTTATTGTTTTTTTTTTTCTGGGTCATTATGTTATGATCTTATTTTTGATTGGTGTGTGGTGATTTAGGCAATCTTCGACAAGTATTTAGGCATCCCCTTTCATTCGCAAACTTTAGTTGATAATTTTAATTTTTTTTTTCTGATTTGTTTTTGTTTTTTTATCAACAAATTTGTTTTTTTTATCAACATATTTTTTTGTTGTTTAGACTGCTCGGGTTTTGATTAAAGATCATTCGGTGTTTGATTAGGCGGCTTTTAATACACGAGTTTTTTCATCTCGATATACAGGACGGGCAATTATTAGCTTCAATCCCAGAGACTGTTCACTTCACGGTAAGAGTTTCTAATCTTCTTTATTTAGTTGTTCATCAATATTTCCCATGCTCATGTTATGAATTACATTCAATTTACCTCTAAAACGATTATTAGGTTCAGTTATAGATAATAATAATGTATTGTTTTTGGATTTATGCGTAAATTTATAAAGAAAAAAATGGTTTGGAAAACGAAGTCTTCAATTTGGGTCGTTTTTAAAAGGTGTTGTTAAAACGGCATTAGTGGCAATTTGTTAAATGTGTCATATTCCAAGGCTGTTTTTTATGTTCATGCTTTGTATGATAGAGATATTGATAAATTGAAGATATGTCACGTTTTCACGTTTTAGTCTTTTTACTTCTTTTTTTTTTTTAAAAAAAAAAGCAAAAAAATGAGAATGAGAAAGGAAACTGACGTAAATTAGGAACTCATTAAATTTCCTTATTACATTCAAATTACTCACTTCCTAAATTTAGTGTAATTTGTATTGGTAATAAATTACATTTTGAATTTTGAATTTCAAAATTCAAATTAAAATTAAAAATATTTAAATTCGAATTATACAAAATTTCAAATTTTGAGTTTTGGTTAATAATGGTAAAAATTACACATACTAATTATCCTTTTAATTACACATTTAATAAGATTCAAAGTTTCTACATAAGTAGTGTCAACTCTCCAATTAATACATTAATTGATCCTATTAATTGTGTTATATTATTCTAATATTAGTTTAGCTTATATTGGTAATTAGTTAAATATCGAATTTTGAATTTCAAATTTCAATTTTCAAATTCCAAATTAAAGTTCGTTATAGGTGAATTGGGGTCAACGCCATATGTGAATTGGGGCAAGTTATTAAACACTTTGACCGAAACATTAATGAATGATTTTTGATTTTTAAAAAATTATTTTTTTTATAAAAACATTAATGACTATTTTTTAAATTTTAAAAATAGAATAGTCATTAAATGTTTTTTATTTAAAAAAAATTAAAACTCTGGATTATAGTGTTTAGGAAAGTTATTAAACACTTTGACCGAAACATTAATGAATGATTTCCGATTTTAAAAAATATTTATTTTTATAAAAACATTAATGACACTTTTTTGACTTTTAAAAATATAATAGTCATTAAATGTTTTTTATTTTAAAAAAAAGTAAAAATTTGGATTATAGTGTTTAGGAAAGTTATTAAACACGTTGACCGAAACATTAATGAATGATTTTCGATTTTTAAAAAATAAATTATTTTATGAAAACATGACTCTTTTTTGAATTTTAAAAATAGAATAGTCATTAAATGTTTTTTATTTTAAAAAAAATTAAAAATCTGGATTATAGTGTTTAGGAAAGTTATTAAACACTTTGACCGAAACATTAATGAATAATTTTCGATTATTAAAAAATAAAAAATTTTATAAAAACATTAATGACTCTTTTTTGAATTTTAAAAATAGAATAGTCATTAAATGTTTTTTATTTTAAGAAAATTAAAAATATGGATTACAGTGTTTAGGAAAGTTATTAAACACGTTGACCCAAACATTAATGAATGATTTCGATTTTTAAAAAATAAATTTTTTTATAAAAACATTAATAACTCTTTTTTGAATTTTAAAAATAGAATAGTTATTAAATGTTTTTTATTTTAAAAAAACAAAAAATGTGAATTATATTGTTTAGGAAAGTTATTAAACACGTTGACCTTAACATTAATGAATGATTTTCGATTTTTAAAAAATAAATTATTTTATAAAAACATGACTCTTTTTTGAATTTTAAAAATAGAATAGTCATTAAATGTTTTTTATTTAAAAAAAAAATTAAAAATCTGGATTATAGTGTTTAGGAAAGTTATTAAACACTTTGACCGAAACATTAATGAATAATTTTCGTTGATGTAAAATAAAAAAATTTATAAAAACATTAATGACTCTTTTTTGAATTTTAAAAATAGAATAGTCATTAAATTTTTTTTTATTTTAAGAAAATTAAAAAGGTGGAAGAAGATTTACACAATGTGGGGTTAGCAACGATTTCGCAAATATGGAGCGCGAGAAATTTAAAGACTTTTGAGGACAGGTTTGTCTCTGATAATACTATTTGCGGGCGTCATCCTATCGGTGCTTTTCTACATGTAAGTAATGTTATATACGTAATTACCTCTCGCTGAAGTTCATTGATTATTTATTTGAAAACTGAATGTCCATTTGGTATTTGACTTTTGACTTATATGTGGATTTTTGAGGTATCACAGCTAATTCTATGATTTTGATCGCTTAAAGCTCATATAATCGCTTTTAAAACGCACATCCAAACACACTGTTTTTTGTATTGTTAGTTTACTTGATCTTAGTACTTAAATATTTGTAGGCAACACTCTGAAATGAGTAAGCATATCGATGTTGATGCAAAGTTAAGGAAGTTCTAAGTTGCTTACTCAGAGACCTTGAACGGTAGCTTTTTTATCAAATGCAAGCATATGGGTTATGTGAATTAGTTGATTAGTTAAAAGAGGGTTATAAAATGTTGTTTTAGTGGTGTAGGTTCATGTTTGTTTACTTATAAATCGATCGATTTGGGTAATGTTCAACTTTTCCAATGGGTCAAATAGGGTAAAAGTCGCCAACAGTGTGTTTATGGTGTTTTGATTAGATTGATGTTCCTTTATCTAATACATAGGCCATAGGTGAATTGGGGCAATCTTCCCTTTTCTTAACGGGTCGATTTGGGTAATGTTTGCCTTTTCAAAGGTGTCAAATAGAATAAAATATGCTCGAATCTTTTTTAGCGGGTCGATTTGGGTAATGCTCATCTTCTCAGACGTGTCAAATTAAATTGTGAAATTTAGGTGGTAGTTAGTTTCTTATTTTCATTTTTATTACTTTCTTATTGTTGAATATGCCATAAGTCTATTTTTAACACATACCATTTAAGTCGCCTTATTCAGGTTGGATTGTATTTAAGAAACCTTGTATTCTCACATGGCCAGCTTTATGTTGCATTGTCAAGAGTTAAAAGCAGGGCAGGCGTGAAGTTACTTATACTTGATGCTGGTGGGAAACTGATGACTAAAACAAAAAATGTGGTTTATAAGGAAATTTTCAGCGATATTTGAATAAATGTGTATTCGTTGCTTTTAAATTTTAATAAAATGTTTCTACTTTATTTTTCTTATACGTTATACTACTCCAAATAATCGTACGTTGTTGAACTGCGTGTCAACGCGGGCAAATATCTAGTTATTATATAAATACAATATAAACATTGTCAAAACTAATAATTATCTTCAGTCATATACTGTCTTATTTCCAGCAATTCACCTATCACTTATCTGATTTTTATGCTTCTATATTTTGAACAAATAACCATTTCTGGCGAAATATGTGTTATTTACGTTTGCATATATGCATTCAAACCTGGTTCAAAAATTAGTCAATGGTAGTTGCTGTTACAAAATTTATTGCAGCATTAAACGTACAATTTATATTATTAATAACTTTTAATCTATAATACTATTTTTTAATTAATTGTAATTTGAAATCAATGTGTTTAGTCAATACAATAGTACTAATTACAAGTTTTTATATTAAAATATGCAACTATGCGTTTGACCAATTGATAATTAGTACCCGAAAATTATTCATTTCTATAACTAAATCCAAGCTTTTTGCGATTTCCTTGGCCTAGCTACTAATCTTCCAGTCTAATTTAAATATAACTGAAATATACACTACTTCAAAATACTTAAAAATATGTGTTTAATGTCTTTTATTACTAGATACAATTGCTCCACAGTATGATCAGTTTCCCTATTTTGCTTATTACACTCATAACCGATTTTACTAACTTTTTCCTAATTTCTATCCATTTCTTTTTTGACATTCATAAATTATGCCATTTCAACACTAATTTTATGTTTTAAATTAAAACAACAATAATATGTATTGTAATGTATTTCTCCTTTACTTAAAATAGAACACTTTATTTCATTATAAATAGTTTTCGATGATTATAATCTATTCACATTTTGTATATCCATAACAAAATATCAAATTGTATTCCCTTTGCAATAATATGTATGTACCATGTCATATTTTTGTTATTTTCATTTTTTAATTTTATTTCACATAATATATTTATGCTTTTATATATATTTTATGTTACTAATTTATTATTTTTTTTTGACCCATTTTTATTTTCTGTTTTACAGTGAAAATCTTCATGGACTCTTTCAATGATTATGTAAACAATAACACATTTAGCCTAATTGCTAATGTGTGGGAATCACAAACTGAAACAAGTCTTATTGTATTTGGTAAGATATCGCAAGTGTATAAAGACTACGGGTGGTTTCACATGGCTTGCTCCCGTTGCCATGCGAAAGTAACCACTGATTATGTTGTTAACAATACTAATTGTGACAACGGAGGATATGAAATAAAAGCAAAATACACTTGTGAGAACAATAATTGTGATGAGAATGAAGTTCAAGCAATTCCAAGGTTCTTTACTAAGTTTTATATTTAACCCCTTAAAACAATCAAAAAAAGAAATTCCTATTTTTTTTTTTTAATCCCCTATTTTTTTTTTTTTTCAGGTTTAAGATAAAAATCTTGGTACAAGATATTAGTGATGGAATCATGTTAATTTTGTCCCATGAAGATGTAGCTAAATTGGTTCCACTAGATATTTATGATTTGTTACAAGAAAATACCGTCTGTTTTTATATTTATTCATTTTAATAAGTTTTATATACTTTATTATAAATTATATTATCTAATTACCATACCTTATTTTTCGTAGGTTGGTGATTACGTTCGCTTTCCGGATGAGTTCTTTTTAATCAGAGATAGATGGCTTGGATTCAAAATAGAAGTGACGGAGACAAATCTAAAAACCTTTTCTGAAATTTATACCGTTACAGGTATATATGAGGAAAAAAATGTTTTGTCTGAACTTGAGAAAAAAATGTTTGTTGAGCAGGTATTATCAAAGTATTTGTGTAATTCATTTGTACATATATATGGTTAATTTTCTTTTTATTATTTTTTATCTTAAATTTCCTACTTTATATACAATTTTAATACAGGATAAGTGGAACAATATTTTGGGATCTGTTGATCTGCGTGTGGAATTGTCAACTGATGAAGAATGATGTGAAATGAAGATGATGCGTTGAAGATGTTTTTGTTTTTTGTTATGAATTTATGTTTTTTTTTTTCGCGTGGTTGGTTTATGTTCTTTTGTTTTTTTTTATCATTTTATGAACATTCATGAATAATTGTTTGAAGTTTCACCTGTTTTTGCGTATTGTAATAAATGAAATAAATCATATGTTATATTTATTTACTTTTTTTTTTTTTATGTTATATGTAATACGCCTTGATTAACAAATGAAATAAATTAACTTCACTTTCTATATTCGGCTTTATACTGCTAAAGCTATATACCCAATAGCATATTATATATTATTGTTTTTTCTTGCCATTCTTGGTGTATGATATTTTTTTAACCAGAAATATTATTTTACTTTTATATGTTTATATGTATTGTAAACATTTAGTTAAATCCTATTTAAAGTAATCAACTTTATATCAATTATATTATCAGTATTTTCTTAATTTTCAATAATTATAATTTCGATATTATTATTCGTTGTTTAACTTTTTTTAAAGGTTATTTGCTTTTTTTTTATATAATTCTTATTTAATTTTACTGTCTAAATTATAATATTTTTTATATGTTATATTTTTCATTAATAAAAGTTTTATTAAAAATAAGTAATTATTAAAATTAAATCACTTCCTAAAAATAACTTAACCGTTTTTTTTTTATTTTCGTTACTTTTAATATTATAAATGTAAATTAATATCGAAATATTAATTTTATTCCATTATTTTTTTTTAATTTCATTTAAAGATTTTCAATTTTAAAATTTCGGTTTCTTTTATTTTTATTTTTAAGCGGTAATTAATCAATTTTTATTTTTTCAAAAATTTTAAAAATTAATTACAATTCCATATTTAGGTAATACCATATTAGTATAAATATTCAAAACACTTGAATCATTATACTAAATGTGTTTTTCTTTCAACTACTTTCAATTTCATTTTATATTCTTTTGTTCTTACCTTTGGGGATTGTATACAACAAGTCTTACAATTTAATCTTCAAAACTTAATGTCTTAGTAAGTTTTCACATCCATCTTTATATTTATTGTCTATATGAGATTTATCATATAATGTCTATGTAATTTAGTATACGTATATATCATGTGGTTGTAGTTTTTATTTTTTTAAGATATTTACTGTAAAGCAAATAATATATAATTTAAAATCTAATATTACAATTTTTTTATATATTTTAGCATTATATGTCTACTTCGACTTTCAAAAAAATGGATGTTAGGATTATCAAGAAATAGTTTTAACTTACAATATATTTAATGTTTCAAACAATCTACTAAGAATTGCATGAAAACTTATTTTTTTTATTTATCTTATAAGTTAATCATTTAAATTATAACATAGTATTTCTAATGTTATTATCCCTAATAATCATTGTCACTCGTGTTGTTATACAGAGGTCAACGGTTATTCTACAATGTCTCAATTACCGAAAAATACTTTTAGTTTACCGGCTTCTAAAGTTATCAAGAGTAGTAGTACGTCTAATGGTAAGCTATTCTGTAGGTTATATTGATTTTACATTCATAATTTTACTATAAAATTTCTAAACATTAATTATATAGTAAGTTACAATTATAATTATGCTAATTATTTAAAATAGTTTAATGATATATATGTGAGATTTGATTAAACGTTTTTTTTTTTCATTTTGTAATTTTATGTATTACTTTCAGTTTCTCTTAATTCTACTGAAAGACGTAGACGTATGAATGAATACTTGGATCATGTTAGTTCTACTGAAAACATATCACCTTCAACATTGCAAGACTCTGTTTTATCATCAAGTGTTGTGTTATCTTCATCCGACAATAAAGAAAACATGAATCCTGGTTTGTATACGAAATACGTAACTTTAAGTTTTTTAATATGATGTATCAGTTGTTTGCATTATATTTAAATATTTTGTGCTAAACATATTTATTTTTTCCGTTTCCTAACCTAATTTTTATTTATAGTGTCTCATAATGGTTATGACCATCATAGATTTTTGAATCAATATTTGCATCATGTTTCTTCTGTTGAAAACATGTCGCCTTCAACATTGGTAGAACACTTTTTATCATCAGATGTTGTATTATCTTCATCCGTCAACAAGGAAAACATTAATCCTGGTTTGTATAGCATATATCTACCTTTTAGTTTCTACACAATATCTATTACTTAATATAATTTTTAAATATTGGCCAAAATTCTGATTATATATATTCTTTTATGATGTAATGTAGCTGCTGAAAATCGAAAGCGACGAAAGATGTATTTGGATAAAAAAAGATCAAAAAAAGTACAAACCCTTTCAATGTCTAATTCAAATATATTGAATATTAATACATGTACAACACCTTTGTCAAACATTTCAAATGGTATGTTTTCATTCTTAATTTCAATAACTTTACATATTTATACTCCATTTTTCGCAAATTATATTTTACATCTTACTAACCTTTGTAGTTTGTAATCATGATGCTGCGAGTCGAAAACGGAGAACCCAGCCTTCAATAAATGTTCAAGGTATTATGTATAAAACAATTTTTACTTTAATTTTAGTTGAATTTTTATTTTAAGTTGTTATAACTATAATTCTTTATAATTCTTATTATTGTTTTATAGAATCTTACGACAGAAGAAAACATAGAAAAAATGTATTGGATTCTAATTCAATTTTATTGAATGTTAATACAGGTGAAATTATTAATTATTTAAATTATACATTACATATATGAAATTTAATTTATACATTCATATTTATAAATCTAAATATTGTTTTTTTCTACTTCTTATTAGTTAATACATGTGCAACACCTTTGTCAAATATTTCAAACGGTATTTTTTCATTCCAAATTAATATTTTTATATATTTATACTCCATTTTTAGTATATTATATTTTAAATCATACTAACTTTTGTAGTTTCTATTCATGATGATGCGAGTCGAATACGGATCACACAGTCTTCAATAAATATTGAAGGTATTATGTATAAAACAATGTTCACTTTAATTGGTGTTAACTTTTAATTTTAAGTTATGATACCTATAATTTTTTATAATTCTTATTATTGTTTTATAGAATCTTCCGAAAGAAGAAGACATAGAAAAAATGTATTGGATTCTAAAAGGTGCAAGAGCACCCAAATAGGTACAAAATTACATTATTTATTTTATTAGCATTATATTTTAATATTTTATTTTTATATATATTAACAAAAGTTCTTATTACTTTATAGGGTTACAAAACTCTTCTGTCAATCGTAATACTCGAAGGACGGTTACTCCAATACCTATGGCTGATTTGTCTGAATGTTTAGAAGACAACATTGAATCAAATACTGTTAATGCTATAAAAGGCATATCCAAAGGTAACTAACATTTATCAATATTGCTAAATAGGTGTTTTATAATACTGATATATTTGTATTTGTGTTTATCATATGTTAACCATTCTAGATTACTTGGACCATGGTGACCAAACAGTTGTCTGTCAAGAATGTTATGCTAAGCTATGGAAGAGTGAAGCTCTTAGGGGAAATAAAAACAACACCAAAACAAATTTTTATCTATGTTGTGCTTATGCCAAAGTTGAGCTTCCTGATTTTAAGGAACCCCCCCCTACATATAAAGAATTATTTAATGGCGTCGATGAGAGAAGTAAAATTTTCCTCAAGAACATTAGACGTTACAATTCAATGTTCGCATTCACATCTATGGGCGGGAAAATTGATTTTTCAGTTAATAAAGGTAAAGGCCCTTCTGTGTTTAGAATAAGCGGTGAGAATTATCATTCGATGGGTAGTTTGTTACCTACCGATGGAGAGAAACCAAAATTCTGTCAGCTATACATATATGATACTGACAATGAAGTTTCCAATAGAATAAACAATGTTGGGTAAGTGACTTTCTATATTTAATTTAATTATACATTTTATTTTAATATATTTATAATTTTTTAACGTTTTTTTTTTTACCTTTTTAGATCATCATCTAAACGTTCGGAAGCAGAAAAATTAATTGAAGTTCAGCTTATAAAACAATTGAAAATTATGTTGGATTCAACAAATTCCTTGGTACAATCTTATAGAATTGCTAGGGATTGTTTTCATTCAAATCCTAATGAAAAAATTAAGTTGCAATTGAAGGGTAGGAGGCCCAAAGATGGCAGGACATTCAATTTACCAACTGCTTCAGAAGTTGCTGCATTAATTGTAGGTGATATTGGTGACCAAGTTGAAAAGCGTGATATTATTGTACAAACAAAGGAAGGTACTCTTCAAAGAATTAGTGAGTTGCATCCTTCTTATCTTGCACTTCAGTATCCATTGTTACTACCATATGGTGAAGATGGATATAGAGTAGACATTCTTCACAAAAATGTTCCGGATACCTCACCAAGTACAAGTGCTAAAAAAAATGAAACAAAAAAGATTTTGCATGAAAATTTAACAATGAGGGAGTTTTTTGCTTATAGACTTCAAGATAGGGTGAATAGTTTCTCACTCATTTTAAATGCAAGGCGACTCTTTCAACAGTTTTTAGTTGATTCGTATACAATGATTGAGATGGAGAGATTGTTTTACATACGGAGTCAACAAACGAAGCTTAGAAGCGAGACGGTTGAAACTCTAAACAACAAAAAACAAGAGGGGAATACAGAAACATCACGTATTGGTCAACGTGTTGTCCTCCCGTCTTCTTTTACAGGAGGTGCTCGATATATGATGCAAAATTATCTTGATGCTATGGCAATTTGCAAGTGGTGTGGATATCCAGATTATTTTATAACTATAACATGTAATCCTAAATGGCCAGAAATCAGAAGGTATCTTCATGACACCACTCTGAATCCCGAGGACAGACCAGACATCTTATGTAGATTGTTTAAAATTAAACTTGATTATCTCATCAAAGAAATAAAACAAGAAAAAATATTTGGAGAGGTTACAGCAGGTAAGTTACAAAAGTCATTTATATTTTTAATTTATTTTCTATAATTTTAAATTTCAATTTATTAAATTTATTAATAACTATTTAAATCAACTATCATTTTATTATTCTAATATTGTATTCTCATCTAGCAAACTAATTGTATTTAATTTCATGTGCAGTTGTTTACACGGTAGAGTTTCAAAAGCGGGGGCTACCTCATGCACATATTTGTTTATTTATGAAACCTGCGTATAAACTCCCTACCGTTGACCATATTGATAAATTTATATCTGCTGAAATTCCAGATAAGGATCAAGATCCAGAATTGTACATGCTTGTACGTGATTATATGATTCATGGTCCTTGTGGTGTTTATAATATGAACTGTCCTTGCATGGTCGACAAAAAATGTTCTAAAAACTTTCCTAGAACATTTCAGATTGAAACATGCGTTGATTCTGAAGGTTTTCCTGTTTATAGAAGGAGAGACAATGGTAACTTTGTTGAAAAGTCTAATGTTGACCTTGATAATAGGTATGTTGTTCCATATAACAAAACTCTGCTTAAAAGATATCAAGCACATATCAATGTCGAATGGTGTAATCAAGCTGGATCTATAAAGTATTTATTTAAATATATTAACAAAGGTCCAGATAGAATTACTCTAAATGTTGTCCAAAGCAATAATGAAGAAGGTAAGGAAGAGGAAGTAGACGAAATCAAAGGATTTTATCAATGTCGGTATATATCTGCATGTGAAGCTTCATGGAGAATATTCTCTTATGATGTTCATTACAGAACCCCTCCTGTAATGAGGCTACCTTTCCATCTTCCTGGACAACAGAAAGTTGTTTATGGTGCTGGCGAAAACATTGATGATGTACTTAACAAACCATGTGTCGCTTCATCAATGTTTTTAGGTTGGATGAAACGCAATGAAAGCGATGACAACGCGAGGCAACTTACGTACGTCCAATTCCCGTTAAACTATGTTTGGAAAAGTGACAAGCGCTCTTGGGAACCAAGGCAAAGAAACAAATCAGTTGGTCGTATTCATCATGTGTCTCCTGCTGTGGGTGAAGCTTACTTTTTAAGGATTCTGTTAAATAAGGTTAAAGGTCCAACCTCATTTGAAGATATTCGTACTGTCAATGGACGTGTTTATGGTACATATAGAGATGCGTGTTATGCCATGGGACTGTTGGATGATGATGCTGAGTATATTGAAGCAATACAGGAAGCATTCCATTCAGGATCTGGTGATTTCTTGAGAAATTTATTTGCAACTATGTTAACATCTAATAGTCTTTCTAGACCAAACTTTGTATGGGAAAGTACATGGAAAGAGTTGTCTGAAGACATTCTACGTAAACGAAGAAAAGACACTGATTGTCAAGGTATGATTTCTTACCAGTATTAGTAAAGTTAATTACATACTAATATTATTTTTATTTTTGTATAAAAAATTATATCGTTTGATATTATTGAGTAAATTTTTTCTTATTAAAATTTATGTAGATCTGAGACTTTCTGAAGATCAGATTAAGAACTTTGCTTTGCTTAGTATTGAAAACTTTTTGTTACGCAATAGTTCCACTTTGCGAAATTTTATAGACATGCCATATCCTGATGATGACTCAATATACATTTCAAACAATCGATTGATTAATGAGGAATTGGGATATGACACAAATTGTTTGAGAGGCGAATTTGAAGAGATGTTTGGTTATCTAACAGATGAGCAAAGAAATGTTTATGACACAATAATACAAGCAGTCGAGGGTAAAAAAGGTGGTGTATTTTTTGTCTATGGATATGGTGGTACCGGTAAAACTTTTCTATGGAAAACATTGGCTTCATCCATAAGATCAAAAAGTAAAATTGTTTTGAATGTCGCTTCGAGTGGTATCGCTTCATTACTATTAACAGGCGGTAGGACTGCACACTCAAGGTTTTCAATTCCAATCAATCTAACCGAGGATTCTTTATGCTTCATAACACCAGACAGTGATGTAGCCCAATTGCTTAAGAAAACTGATTTGATTATTTGGGACGAAGCACCAATGGTTCATAAACATGCATTTGAAGCACTCGATCGAACTTTAAAAGACGTTTTTGGTATTGATAATGATAACAATTCGAACCTACTATTTGGTGGAAAGGTAGTTGTTTTTGGAGGTGATTTCAGACAAATTCTACCAGTAGTTCCAAATGGAAGTAGATATGATATTGTTAATGCATCATTAAGCTCTTCATACATTTGGCTTGAATGCAAAGTCCTTAAGTTAACCAAAAATATGCGGTTAAGTTGTGGCAACACTACATCTGAGATTGAGCAAACAAAGAATTTTGCAAAATGGCTTTTGGATTTAGGTGAAGGTAAGGTTGGCTATGAATTTGAGGATGAATGTATGATTGATATACCTGATGACTTATTGATTACTCAATCGTTGGATCCTGTTTCTGATTTGATATCGTTTGTTTACCCATCGATTTTAGAGAATTCAATTATTCCAGGTTTTTTCGAAGAACGAGCTATTTTGGCACCCAAGAATGAAGTTGTTGAAGATATTAATGATCGTTTGCTTGCTTTGTTTCCTGGTGAGGAGATGGTATATCTAAGTTCAGACAGTGTTTGTAAATCAGAAAATATTGATGAAGAAATGGATGAAAGTTTATATTCACCTGATGTTCTTAATAGCCTTAAGTTTTCGGGAATTCCAAACCACAGATTGGTTTTAAAAGTTGGTGTTCCAGTCATGTTACTCAGAAACATTGATCAAAGAAGTGGTTTGTGTAATGGAACAAGACTACAGGTTGTTCAATTGGGAAAACGTGTTATAGAAGCCAGAATTATTTCAGGTAGTAACATTGGAATGCGGACATTTATTCCCAGAATTAGTCTTACACCCTCTGATAAGAAGATTCCTTTCAAATTTAGAAGAAGACAGTTTCCGCTTTCTGTGTCTTTTGCTATGACAATAAACAAGAGTCAAGGACAGTCGCTATCTAAGGTTGGGTTATATTTGAAAGATCCAGTTTTCACACACGGACAATTGTATGTTGCATTATCAAGAGTGAAAAGTAGGAATGGTCTGAAGATATTAATATTAGACAAGGAAGGTAATGTGACTACACGTACTGTAAATGTTGTTTACAAGGAGATTTTTGGACAGCTATGACAAATTCTTGTAAGTCTAATTTTTTTATTGTTACAAATAAGTCATTATGGTTTAATTATTTTTCCAAATTATTCATCTAAACATTATAGGAACTACCGTGCTACAATCTATCTTACGAACACATCCATAATTTTTTTTTTTACATATTTCAATGTCTTTAGTCATTCACTATTCTTACGATTTTCTTAACAGTCTATGTTTACCGTTTTTTTTTTTAAAGTATCCTATTATTTTATTTGGTGAAACACTTTTTTAATTATTAAATTTTTTTTTACAATATCTCTTTATCAATTTATACATTTCACATACACTATATTATTACAATTTAAAAAAAAAAAAGGTTTTATTATTTTAACTTTTCATTTTAAATTATTTTTAATAAGTTTAGTCAACATTAACGGTTTTTAAATTAAATAGTTTCCGAAATTATTAAGTTTATAATTATATATAATTTATATTATCATTAATTGTTACTAAAAATATAAGGTTAACAAAAATAAAAAAAATCTCTAATATCTATATAAACATCATTTGACAACTTTTTTTTTATATCTTCTTCATAATTCTAACAAGGTTTATTCGAATTTTTCTATTTAATTTTTTTTTTTTTTTTTGAACGGTTTCGTTTTTTTTAAAAATGTATTGTTATTTTTTTGACTTTTTTCTATACTTTGTTTCAAATCAATACAAGACAAAATTGATGTTTGTTTATAGTTAACAATTTTAATGTTAATTACGGTTATGTTTTTTTTTTTTTTTTTTTTTTTCATCTTCGAAATATGCATAAACAATGCATTTGTTTTTATAGGTACTCATGGATATTAGGTTTTCGCATATGCTTTCCAACGGTGCAATTCTTCACCCAACTAATTATTGTCAACTCTGTGACGTTCAATGTCTGGATGATGCCCAATATGCACAACATGTTAATGGTAAAAAACATCAATCTAAGGTATTACATTTAATATATTTATATATATATATATTCATATAACTTATATGTATATATATACATATATGTATGTACTGAGTATATGTAAAATTATATTAATTATTTTTGTATTGATTTTTACTTAGGTTGCACATGCTACCGGCAATGATGTCTTCTATTGTGGTCTATGTCAAGTTAGATGTACCAGTCAACCAAACCTAAATGCCCATCTTGATGGAAAGAAGCATAAGAAGGCTTTGCACAACGTTGGCTTTATTAATATTATTTGATGATTATTTTTTTTTTTAGTATTATCATATCTTTTATTTCCGGAATATCTTTTTCCATACTATAATTTGGTGTTTCACATCATGATTGCTACTTCTTTTTTTCTTTAATAATGTTATGATTTGGTAACTTTTGGATGTTTATTTGTTTCTTAATGATTTTGCATATTAATTTTTTAATAGGTTGGTGATTTTTAAATATATATTTCATTTTTGTTAGTTTAATCGTGGGTTTGAAATTACATGTTAACACTATTAATTTATTTTTACTTTTCAATTTTTGTAAATTTTTATTTACTTAGGTTTTCACCGTGGGTCCCCACGGGACTCTAACCTAGTAAATAAATATAATAGTAAAAAAAGTTTGTTAATAAATTATTTACCTGGAGAATCAAAATCTTTTCTTCTATTATATAGAATATCATCGGACAAATATTTCCACGTTTCTTCCCATACATTGTCAGGTCGGGACAAGGTATTAGAAGATAACAAAGTTACAAATAACTTCCTTAACTGTTCACCAGTTCCAACAAAGGCAGCTTCTTTTATTGCTGCAATACATTTAAAATCATCATCCAATAGGCCCATAGCATAGCATGCATTTCGAAATGAACTTTGTAGCTTGCCATCAACAGTAAGAATATCTTCAAATGATGTTGGTCCTTTGACCTTGTTCAACAAAATTCTCAAAAAATAACCTTCACCAACTAAAGCAGAAACTGCATGAATGCGACCAATTGACTTAACTCGTTGCCTTTCTTCCCAATGTCGGTCCTTTTGTTTCCACACGTATTTTGACGGAAACTCAATATAACTGAGCTCTCGTGCATTTGGATCATTTTTATTTTTTTCCATCCAACCAAGAAACATCGAGGAAGCGACTGACGGTTTTTGGAGAACGTCATCAATATCATCGTTAGCACCGAAAACAATTTTCTGTTGACCAGGAAGATGAAAAGGTAACCTCATCACAGGAGGAGTCCTATATTACATACCATATTTGAAAATTCTCCAGCAAGCCTCACATGCAGAGAGATACCGACAGTCACAGTGGTGTTTGATTTCATCAATTACGACATCTTGACTGGGTACTTTTTTGCTTTCAATGACATTAAGTGTAACTCTATCTGCACCATTGTTAATATATTTAAATAAATACTTAATAGATCCAGCTTGGTTACACCAGTCTAGATTGATATGAGCTTGATATCTCTTAAGAAGAACCTTGTTATACGAAATAACACTTCGGTTATCTAGTTGTGCACCAGACTTTTCAACATAGTAACCATTATCTCTTCTCCTATAGACAGGAAAACCTTCAGTATCTATAGAAGTCTCGTTTTGAAACTTCTTGGGAAAATTTTTGGAACAGTTTTTCTCAATCATGCATGGACAATTTGGATATTCTATACCACAAAGGCCATGAATCATAAATTCACGTACAAGTGAGTACAATTCAGGATCTTCTTTCTTGTTTGGAATCTCAGCTGAAATGAACTTATCAATATGCTCAACGGTTGGCGACTTATGTTCAGCTTTCATAAATAAACAAATATGTGCATGTGGTAACCCTCTCTTTTGAAACTCAACAGTATATACAACTGAAAATAAATGCAATTAATATAAATTATAATTAATTAAAAAATCATATTTAAAAAAAATTATTTTAAAAAATAGAACAATAATTAAATAAGTTTGTTTGATTTGTTACCTGCATTAACACCTCCAAATAATTCATTATCCTTAAGGTCTTTAATGATGGAGTCAAGTTTCATCTTAAACAATCTACACAAGATGTCTGGCCTGTCTTCTGGTTTCAGAGTGCCTTGTTTAAGATATCTGGTAACTTCAGGCCATTTAGGATTACATGTAATTTTAATGAAATAATCAGGATATCCATAACACTTGCAAATTGCCATTGCATCATAATAATTTTGCATCATATAGCGAGCACCACCAGTGAAAGAAGAAGGTAATATGACACGTTGACCTATGCTTGAAGTATCATTATTTCCTTGTTGCTTTTCTTTTTAAAGTACTTCATATGTCTCACTACGCAAGATGTTTTGCTTACCCTTGATAAAATTCAACCTTTCCCTCTCAATCATAGTATAACCATCAACTAAAAACTGTTGCAAAAGTTTTCTACCATTTAGAATTAGTGAATATTCATTAACCCTATCTTGTATCCTATAAGCAAAAAAACTCCCTCATTGTTAAATTTTGCCAAGTTTGGTTGATTGTTTTGGACGTTGAGGTTTGATTTTCTGAATTTTCACCAACACAAGGTTTATTAGACGATGATCTAGAATTCACATTTGCTTCTTCAACATCTTTATGAAGTATATCAACTCTATAACCATCATCACCGTAAGGAAGCAATAACGGATATTGAAGAGCAAGATAAGAAGGATGTAACTCACTAACTCGTTGAAGTTTGCCTGATATTGATTGCACGATAATATCTCGCTTGTCTGTATCATCGTCAAGATCTCCAACTATTAAAGCAGCAACCTCTGAAGAAGTTGGTAGGTTATATGTCCTACCATCACGATTCCTCTTCCCAATTAAGCGTAGCTTTAGCTGAAGATTTGGATTTTCATGAAAACAATCTCTTGCCATTCTATATGATTTAACCAAAGAGTTGATAGAGTCCAACATTATTTTCAAATCGTTAACAATTTGAACTTCAAGCTCCTTTTCTCTTGCAGAATCAGTTGATGATCCACTAAAAAATAATAAATAAATTAATTTATATATATATTATATACATAATAATTATATTACTATAAATGTAATCTAATAAAAAAAAGTTGTATTATGTATGTTATTATTATAAAAAACGTACCCAACAATTTTAATTCGATTTGATACTTCATTGTCAGTATCATATATGTATAGCTGAGAGAAAATTGGTTGTTGTCCATTGGGAGGTAACATATAAGCTAAAACATGATAATTCTCTCCACTTATTCTATAAACAAATGGAGCATTCACCTGTATTTATAGATGAATCAATTTTTCCACCCATGGACGTGAAAGCAAACATTGAGTTGTATCGTCGGATGTTCTTTAAGAAGAACTTGCTAAATGGATCAACACCATTAAAAAATTGTTTGTAACTGTTAGGAGGTTCCTTAAATGGAGGAAGCAAAACCTTGCCATAATAACAACATATATAATTTTTTTTTATTTTATATTTTGAAGATCCTCTCTCAGACTCAAGAATCCATAATCGTGCATTACAATCTTCACAAATTACAGTCTGGTCCACATGATCTAAGTAATCTACAAAATACATTTAACAATAAATAAAAAAAATATACATACTATAGAAATTTTTTTATAAAAATATAGTTTTTAATAAAATTGAATATATAATGATTGAATAGTACCTGAAGAAATGCCTTTTATTTGATTGGATTAATTTTCGACTACATTGTCATCCAAACATTGAGAAACGTCAACCATAGGTATTGGATCAATGATAGCACGATTTTTACGTTTTGCACCACAAGAAGATGATTCACCTTGTAAAGTTACACTGGAATTAAATTTCCGTTTATTGATTTTATTATTGCTACTTGTAGCAAAATCTTGAATTGTAACGTTAGATAAAGGTGTCAAATAACTTGAACAACCTGTATATTGGTGTCAAATAGTAATGTTGTTAAGTATTAAAACAGTTTTTTTATAAAATAAAACTATTATACTTAAATAGTAAGAAGTAATAGTAATATCACAATACATATTTTCTTTTCCAATAGTTGAAGATGTAATATTTGAATTTCTATCCTTCAATGTGTTGTTTCGCCTCAAATCGGAATTGTCACATCCTTTATTTACTGTATCATAAAAAAAATTATAGATAGTTAAAATTAAATGTTATGAGAAATATAAAAAGCAAAAACTTTATAAATATATTAGAAAAATACCATTTGAGATATTAGACAAAAGTGTTGACAAAGTATTATGTGGAAGGCTTCTTTGAGAAGGTGTATGTAACTGAATACTGTTTTTCTTTCTCGAATTAGATGTATCTTTACGACGTTTCCGGGACTCAGCAGCTTAATTGTATAGGTTAAATAAAAAAACATGACTAATAAAAAATTATTAATAAGTAACATATGATTAATTAAGTTTTTAAACTATCTTACACTTATTTGTATTAATAGTATCATTCAAGGTTGATGAAGGCGTTGGATCTACAGTTGAATTCATCATATCTAAACATGCATTCATACGTTTTCGTCAAGTAGAAATTGTAAAATCAACTGTAAAAAAAATATATAAGTTAGGAGAAAATATATAATATTTATTATTAAAATTTTATCGAAATTTATAAACATTGGATGTAGCATTTACCATTTGACAAGTCAGATAATGGTGTTGACGTCAAGTTGGCTACATAAAAAATAATTTGTTAACATAATAAAATTTATATTTATAATAATAAATATATGATAGATCCTAATGAATCCTAAAAAATACCATTTCTTGAATTAGTTTTTTTTGGTACTTTAGAGGTTGGCAACGTGTATTTGCTATTTTCCTGATTTGACATTGTTTAACCTTTGTAGAAATTATAGCTAACAACACATACCTGTAAAAATTAGTAATATTGATGAATATAAAGTTAAAATGATGAATATCATGTTACAATATATATATATTTAATATCATACTAAAAAAGAACATATGTGATTATATACATAAATAATTGGGAAAATTGAACCTGTAAACAAAAAAAGTTGAATACAAGTTATTGGAAAGCTATTTTTGATTTCGAGACCTATATAAATGTAAGGAAAGGTATAAGATTAAAGAAAGAGTAATTACCTTCATACAATGTAGAAATGAGGAAAATTGGATTAATAGGTAGGAGATGCTAACACTATAAGTTGTTATCTAATTGTATAGAGGTGATTAAGAAATCCAAGAATTAAGAGTTAAGAGTTGTTTATATACATAAAATTTAAATTAAGTAACCGAAAATTAAAAAATTCAAATTCAAAATTCATTTACGAATTCAAATAAATTAAAGAATGATTTTAAAATTAATTAACATATTAAATACATAATAAAAAACATTTTTTGATTATTTAAAGTATGATATTAAAGTTGATTGGAATATACATATATATATATATATATGTTTATAAATGGAAATATAATAAAGTAAATAAATTATTTACGGTTTATTTCATAATTATGACTGATTATCGTACAATAAATAACTATTTCTAATTATGATTGCTTTATTTAAAGTAACATATTTATTATGTAAAAATCAATTTTTAAGTATACGCTTTTTATCATACATAAAAACGTTTTTTTTGGTAATTCATAAAAAGATATGATTACATTTCCATATTAATAAAAAAATATGATTTGGATTTTATTGTATTTTATAAAAAATAACGTATATTTTAAATTACTTAATTTTGTATTATTAAGATGATATTTGAAAAGAAATTATTAATGTGACAGATTATATGTAGTAAATAATGAAGTTATATGTCTTATATGATGTATGGATCAGATATATACACAAAATTTTAGTTCATATAAATTTGCAAACATACAAAACACAGTAAATATGACCAAAACAACATAAAGTCTGAATTACCAACACACAACAGTCTAAAAATAACAGCATGTATCAAATTCTAATTCAAAAATATCACAGAAACATAGAATGATTCTAGTAGTAGAGGTGTAGTCACAGAAATTCGACTACTTTGATTTTTTCTTGTCATCCAATTGGTAAACAGAAACCAGTTTACGAGTACTTTTATAGCCTGAGTAGCTAATTGAAGTTTCAGCAGTACGTAAAGTAGATGCTTCTCCTTCATTCACCTGTATTACAAATAAACAAAACTAAGCAAAAAAAAAAATTAAATGTAAATAATACATCTATTAATATAAAAAATCACCTCATCGACTGTTTGAAACTTCAGTTTAATTTCAGAAAGAATAAAATTATCATCAGTAACATTAGATATGTTGTAGATCTCATCGAGAGTTTCCAAATTATCTTTTGTTACAGGGATTTTAAATGCAAATTCTCTACCACGCAAATAAAATAGCTCATCTGGAAACTTAACGCTGTAGGGACCCTGAAATAAAAAAAGCTATTTTTTTTAAAAAAAAATTTAAAATATTAAATCTTAATCTTAAATGAGAAAATAGTAAAATTATTATAATTTATATATATATATATATATATATATATATAGAGAGAGAGAGAGAGAGAGAGAGAGAGAGATAACAAATACGTTATTTTCTACAAGCAAGGTTTCAGCAGATAGTGGAATCATTTTAGATGCTTCATGATGAAACAAATTCAGTTTTACATCTCCAATAATGTCTTTAACCGTGAGTTGAATTAGAAACCTGTAAAAAATGTAAATAATTAAAAATTTGCTCTACCATTTCGTAATCCTATATTTTTTATTGTATATGATATAAGATTTAATAAATTACATATAATTATATGCATAACTGTTACCTTGGAACACCTATGACATCTTTCTGATTACAATCTTCATGTGTGCAAGTAAAAGTTTCTTTTTCTTCATAACCTCCAACATTAACACTTGACTCATACAATACATATTTCACAATTACTTTATTATGAAACTTGGGACAAGCCATATAATACCAACCAAAGTTCTTGTGAACTTCAATAATAGTACCCAAAACAATGATATCCACTACCTGCTTTTTTTAAAAGAAACATTTAGTAAAGTGTCAAAATCTATACTTATAAGTCTATATATTTTTTATTTACCTCTGAAATTTCCCATACATCTCCAATGTTACAATAAGGATTGTTAACCAAGAAATCATTCTCATTGATAGAAAAAACTTGAAGACCAGAAATAGATGAACTTGATTCTCTATTGTATTTGGGAAGTTGAAGAAACCTGTATTTATTTGGATAACGTTTAAATAGACAAATTGGTTAAAAAAATAGTTTAAAATATTATTTAAATTGTTATCAAAAGATAAAGAAAACCTTGTTTTATAAGAAGTGATCACTTGAACTGGTTCGTTGATAAAAAGCTTCGAAATTCCAAAACAGCTCGAAACATATGGGATGTCTACATAAATAAGATTTGTGTCTAAACATTATGATAATAAAAAATTTAAAGAAAATAGATAAACAGATAAAATACATTTATAATAAACTTATTAATTCTGAATCTTTATGTATAACTAACCATTGAAATATGAAGCTATTCCAAATTGCAATATCACAACCAAGGGTTCTGCATTGTCATATTTCTCAAAAAAGGATGACATTTCAATGGCACATTTATCCCATAATTTCAAACGAATAACACGCCCCTTAGGAATATTTGTATTTGTATTAGATAATAAAAAAATCAAAATTTAAAAATAAAAATTATGTTGTGAAAATTTAATAATTAACTTAATAAATGAAAAATAATAAATAAAACTTACTCTAAATCTGAATGTCCAACAACAAATGATTTCCTTCTTTATTCGTAAATTTATCACCACTGTAATTCTTCATGCAATTAACATAACCAATCACATCTGTAATATTAAAAAATTAATATTATTATAAAAATATACACATTAATACGAGTAATTAAAAGGTAAAACACAAATATTTAATTATAAAAATATACATTAATACGAGTAATTAAAAGGTAAAACAGAAATATTTAACTTGATGTTACATGTAAAATTACTTATTGAATAATTTGTGAAAACATCCTTTTCTATCAATGATTCAAAAGTGAAAAATCGAAAACCAAATTCGTCACCCATAAAATCAAAACAGTTTAAAAGTTGAATGAACTGAGTGAAAAAAATCTTGTTTCCATTACAACCAATGTTCATCGTTGAATAATTGATATCAACACGAACATATTTGATTACGTAAGCATGTTTTTCCTCCAATTGAGTTTCAAACATGTCAACCAAATTGTTAGGAATGACCGCTTTAGCTCTATCTCCCTGAAAAAAGAAAAATTAACAACATTTTAATAAGTAAATGTTATTATGAATAAACAAAGTAAATAATACAATGTAATAAATAATTTAAATAAAAAATGTATATTACATTTTCATCCATTAAGACCATTTGAATGGAATGATTAGTATCAGTGTTTACTGGTTTATGCCAAATTCGTAATACTCTCGCCTTAATAAGAACATCACATTGACCAAATCTAAGTTTGTCAAACATAGTTATTGTTTCAACTTCCATGAGTATCTCTAAATAACCTGGAAAAAAATATACAGAAACAATAAATAAAAATAACTCTACATATATAATCGGACATATTAAACTTTTTTGGATAATAAAATTATAAGTAATCGAAATAAATAAATAAAAATACAAAACCTGTGTGTTTAAAATTCTTGGATGATAGGAAAATGGTTTGATAAGAGTTAAAATGATTAATGGTTTATTGAAAATTTATAGGAGTATTGAAATGTATTTTTAGAATGTATTAAAATTTTAGTTTATTTATTCAATAAATTGTATTTTATAAAATGATTATTAAAATGAAACTTATTACGCAATAAAAATAAATGGCGTAAAGCAAATTTAATAGTATTAATTCTGATTGGTTAGCATTAACATGTTTATAAAAATAGATTAATAAATTAATAAAAGTTGACATAATTAAAAAAAATTTGACATAATTAAGAAATTAATAAAAAGCTGTCAACATAAATTTGTCAATTATTGTATTAATTAAAATAAAAAAACCGTAAAAAATATATTCGTTATAAAATTAATTATATATTTTTTAATTATTTTCTAAACCTACCAGACATCTCAAGTTTTAAAATAAAGATTGTTAAGATAAATCAATGTAATTAATAGCAAAAATAAATTGAAAAGCAAAAATATATAAAACTGAATATTTATTACATAAAATTTAGATATATAAACTGGTTAAAAAAATAGTATTTCTACATAGCTTGAAAAATATGGGTTTTTAGATAAATAATAGTATGCAATATTGTATTTGCTACAACATTAAAAAAAAGCATAAAAGAAAATATACAAAAATTAATAGTTTTGATATACTTAAAATAACAAAAAACTTCAAATCTCATACAACATACTAACACTATTTATTGCATTTTATGACGTATTAACCTGATGAGCAACATGAATAGATTAGTAGATAACTTGTATACCAGGATACATGTAACAATCAGTATAACTTAATTCCTCATAATTAGACGCATTGTCAAATTCTTCATCAGATGTATTGTTGGTTACTTCAGATAAGTCAGACGAAATTTCTATATCTTCATCAACATATTTGAATTTTGGTAGTACTCCATAGAACATAATTAAAAAATATATTAGATTCAAAATATAAAAATTAACGTTTTTTGAAAATATGTAATAACTAATAAAGCATCATTCAATGATAGTTATAAAAATACAAACGTATACATAGGCAAAATTAGATATAGGAGTATAAACATATATTTAAAACGTAAATCAATAAATTCAGATACAGAATTATAAATCAGTATCGCTAAACTTATATGTTCAGCTATCACAAAAAAAATAGACATACATTTACTTGAAAACATCATGTAAACATATTATGACATTTTAAATACTCTGTTTATTAGTGTGAACATAAAAAAAATCTTAAAACTAAAGTAATTTCAATGGTAACATATAATATTATATATCATATAGTTTTTTATAGTCAATCAATATTAAAGGTGACGTTTTTTAAGAATTAGATTTCAATAAAAAATGCAATGTAAATTTATGCTAATTTAAGTATTAACAAAAATAAATATTTTACAAATATGTGGTCACAAAAAAAAAACATATAAATCAATTAAACTATTTAAAGAATGAGAAGCAAACAGAAAATATAAGATAACTTAACTGAAAAAACTGAAATAATTGTTCAACATCCAAAGGAATAAAAAAAAATTACCACAATTGTCTAACAATAATAAAAAGTCTTATTTCATAGAGTTGTCAATTAAGATATGACCTAAAACTTAAATTTCTATTTGTTTTTCAACGATGTGACAGTGGCATTGGTCTTTGGTGTCAATTTGTCACACCCTCAAATTTCCACATGCGGGGTTTTACCGCGAGGCGCGTGACACACCAGGATCCAAGTCAACGGTCACAATAAACAACACTATATGATACGTAAAAATGACATAAGCAAACCATTAAGTTTCATAAATGATCCATTGCTGCGGAAGCGTAAAACTTTATTACAACATAAAGTCAAAAGTACGAAAGTCTGAAAATACTAAATGAGATGCACATGAATCCTAGACGCCGGGAGACTCCGTGCGCCTATCGACAGCTGCTACCTTAGCGACCTGAGACAAACATGCTAAATACGTCAGCAAATAATGCCGGTGAGTTCACAGGTTTTTAATGAATACCGACTCCAAATGTATACCAATTCCAAGTGAAAATCGACTCCAACTGAATACTAACTCCCAAATGAATACCCATGATCAATCCAGAACACGTGCTTGCAAATCATATGAATACCTGTTACTACTGCGATTGGAAAACCATTACTGGACTCGAATACTGTGAATACTGAATACGTGCCCGAATGAATACTGAATACTGAATACTGCATACTGAATACTGAATACCTAAGAGACAATATGCACCCGTCCGACCTCCAGTCGACGAGTGGGGCGGGTCAAGCCCAAATAGCGCTATCCACATTTCCCCCGTTGTGCATCCCCGCACATTCATGGTTTCCCCCGGGACTTCCAAAGATCGCATAGTAATATAATGAATACTCCAAAACATAATGAATACGTGAAAACATAATGAATACTCCAAACCCAAGGAATTCATGAATACCAAAACATAGTTGAAACACCTTTTTATGAAAACATAGTTGACACACGTTTAAAGGACACAGCATGTTTTCTCCCCCGAAAATGTAAAACCAGTAAAAGAGTGGGGCCGTGAAACTCACCTTAGAGTGCGTCTTCTGATAACTAGAATTCCAACACGTGTATGATAATCCCAACTAATGACAACCTATCAATGAGTTTACATAAGTGTGATGACTACTAACCCGAAGGCTAACTAGTCCCCGATTGTCCAGATCTTGACTTCGTGTGTTAAAAAGTGTGTTTAAACGTTAACCGGACATCCCAGACCGACCCGACATCCCGTTGGTGACCCATTACATCAATTAGTCATGCACATAAGTTTAACACATAAGCTTCAAGCATAAAACACTTAGTTTGCATCAAAAATCTCATTTTAGAAATCGTAGGGTCGAATGTAGTCCTAAGTGGTCGAATGAGGCTTAGAACGGTCGAATGTGGCTTCCTTCGCCCTTTTCTCCCTCCTTCGCCCATTTGTAATACGTTCGACCATTTAGTAACCAGGTTCGACCCTGGAGTCCCTCCTTCGCACCATCGACCGGTCGAAGGAGGCCAGGTTCGCCCCTGTTGTGCAATTTTCCCCAAAAACGCTTCAAACACATTCAAAACGACTCGAAACATCATCAAACACAGCAGTCAAGCATGGATAACTTATCCCTACAAAACCCTACCGATTTTACACCAAAATCTAATCGTTTTACAAGTTTCCCAAAATAGTAAATTATGGAGATGTCACATCATCATGCATGCAATCTTTACCCAATTAGGAAACTTTATGAAATCAATCAATAATCAACTTAATATACTCAGATTATCATGAACAATAAACCCCCCAATCGTATCCTTATCACTATCATCATGAACAAGCCCTAGATCTAACCCAAAATCCGCAAAATGAACATAACATCATCAATAACCAATTGTAACCTATCTCAATCATAAAACATCATTAATAACAGTCCTAGATCATTGTCATAACATCTATACAACAATCAATCATCAAACAATACATAACATCACATAAAACATCATTAACACATGTTAGTTTGTATGAAAACTCATTGTTTATGAATAGGTTTTGTTTAGAAAGACATTAGGAAGGTTTTTATCCATGAAAACATGTTTGTATCAGATCTGGACTCTTGGGGTTTAATAAAAACGAATTGAAATGCTTTAAAATTGATTTAGAATGAAGAACACACCTTAGATCTTTGTGTAGAAGATGTTTGTAGGTTAGATTATAGAAAACAAGGGCAAAAACTCCTTCCCCAATGTTTAAAGTTGCTAGAGAGTGTTTTGAGGCGTTTAGGGTTTGTGAAATGGTGAAAAATGACAAAGTGTGGTAGTTATACTATGTCCACATTCGCCCCTTTTCAATGGGCGAATGAGCCCTCCTTCGACCCTTCTCAGGGTCGAATGAGTCCTTCCGTGGTCGAAGGAAATCCTTTCCATCCAGTACCCAGGTTCGCCCCTTTACAAGGGTCGAACCAAAGCAATTTATCTCCTTCGACCATTCGAAGTGGTCGAACCAGAGCCCCTTTTTAACTAGTTTTCCAGTTTGTCGTGTTTAACGCATTCTAACACATCTTAACACATGAGCATGCAACCTTAGTCTATGTTTATCATATTTAAGCATGGATGATTATCTACACATCATTTAAACACATCTAAGCATATAATCCACCATTCGACAATTAGTCTACACATACACTTACTTAGTTTATGTAATTCACCAACAACGGGACTCGTATCGTGTGTGTGTGTGTGTGACTAACCCATTGATCTCCCGAATCATTGAACCCTGGACAATACAAACTGTGTTCCGACTCTACTGACCCCGTCAAGTATGTTTAATAAACGTTTTTCGCTAAGGTAGACTTATGTATTTATAAAATGTTGACCCAAACATGCCGGGTGTCACACAATTCAACATCGTTGACGTCTTCAGATTTGTGACTACTCTCGGCTTGTCCTGCAGTATTAATACAGCTTTGAGGTTCATAAACTTCATGTAGTTTACGCTTTGACAACTGCTACTTGGAGCTTATGGATAAATTTTCACCTTCAACGCTTACTCTTGCGGTCAGATTGTCAGCATTCGACATCGATGTTTCATTGTCACCAGTACCAGATAAGGATTCCTAAAATTAATGAAGACATATGAAATACAAGTATGTTAAGCAATTGTTGATAATATAGTAAAGTTAAATGAATATAATAATTACCCGAGAATTAGACAACTCATTTGAAGGCATGTCAAACATAGACGTATGCAAAGAATCAGCATCAGATGGCTGAAATATAAAAATTATTATATTAAAATTCTTCAAATTTGTAGTTTGTAATAATGAATAAAAATAAATAAGTTGTTATAAGTATCTTTTACCTGGCCAATAAACATCTTTTTTTCAGTTCATTGATAATGCTTGGATCATCTGTTACTTTGGTAATACCATAAACATCATAACTGTTAGCCAAGTTGAAGGTAGACACATGCACTATAAAGGCAAATTCTTTTTCTAGCAAACAACTTATTTCCTCCGGATATTCAACAATGTCACCCACCTAAATGTTATAACATATGAGTATGTATTAAAAATAAACAAAGAAATTAATGATACAAAACGTACAGTGTTGGCTTCTAGCAAATCAGAAACACTCTGATTTATAAGCTGGGAAGCAACTCGATGAAACAAAGTAAGGGAAACAACACCATTGATATCTTGAACAAGAATTTAGATCTTAAACCTGGTATATAAACGTGTAATACATACGATAAGCATATTGCAAGAAAGTGTATACCTAAATAATATTAACATTAAAGCCTAATACGTTGATGGGTAAAAGATGATTAAAAAAATACAAACAAACAAACCTTGGAACAGGCTTTACAATCTTGTTGCTACATTTTTTATTAACACAATGAAATACTTTTTCCTCATCAAATCCACTACTCCCTTCAGCAAGCTCACGTATTATATACTCAGTATTAACCTTCTTGGTACATTTTGGACATGCAAGGTAATACCACCCAACCTCTTTGCACAGAACTTTAACATTACCCAACAACACAACATGCCCATCCTTCATAAATTAACAAAAAAATTTGTAATAAAATAAAGAAATAACAAATAAATGAAGAAATATATATAAAGGAAAGAAAAATATTGTAAATTACCTTCTCTATGGTAGAAATATCACCTATGCTTGTAAACAGATTGTTGTGCAAAAAGTCATCTTCATTAGAAGAGAACATAGACACTCCAAATGAACGATGGATATCATTGGGATTTTTAGACAAATGTTGAATCAAACTATATGTATTACTCAAATTATTTAAAAAGTGGTAAATTTTAATAATAGACAAAAAAATAAAATACCGCTTACCTTGATCTGTATGAGTTTATTTCAGGAATATCTTCATTAATCAACAATCGGCTAACAGCATCACCAAATGAGTTAGAGACATAAGGTTTACCTATAATTAATTTAAATAAATTTACGTTAAACATATAAGTTTTACTGATTCAATATTGTAAAAAAAATGTTATTTATGTATATGAATTATGATAAAAAACCAACGTACCATTGTAAAATTTCAGCCTTCCAAACTGCAAGACCAATATAATTTGCTCTTCATTTGAGTTTTCAGCAACATAACTTGACATTTGATTTGCATAGTTGTCACACAAAGTAACGTAAATGGTAAAACCCCTTAAATAATTATAAATCTATATCATATTCTATATGTTTAATACGTAAATGCAAGAATATTACTGATAATGCAAAGTAATATATGAATAAAAATAAAAATCTTATATATACGTAAACATATACATACTCATTATCTTGAACTTCCATTGTTAATCTCTTTTTAGTACTTGAACTATTTTTTTTCTCTATCCTCATTGTTGAAGAACTTGAGAATATGTCCAATGATATCTAACATAACAAAGATAAACAAACTTGTAAAAATATATAATTATTTAAATACAATTATAGATCACTACTCTTACCAATAGTAGTGATTTCTGATTCTGTATCTTCGATCTGTATACTTTTAAATGAGACAAAACAAAAACCGAAAGGTGGACCCTTAAAATCTTCACAATTATAAACTCGAGTATCAGGATTCAAACATAGTTTGTTTGAATTTGATGCATACTTCCACCTGGAAGTATATTGGCCAATTCCTGGATTTTTTATCCTAAGACAATTATTTTCAACCAGGTACTTTTCAAACCTGAAGAACCAACGCTTAAAAACATTGGCTTGAATTTTGTTCCCCTGTAAAAAAACAAACATAACTTAAGAATTATATCAAAAATCAGAAGATTAAACATACTGATCAAAATAAAAATTAAATATAAATAAATTTTACTAAAATTTCTTACATTTTCATCGATTAGTATCATTTCAATAGAGTATGATTCATTCGGATTTTTTCGATCAGGCTGACGCCAAACACGAATAATTCTAAGTTTCAACAAAACCTCAGACTGGTTCACATTTATATTGTCTAGCATGATGAATTCTTGTGGAGCAGCCATTCTTAAACTACAAAATAAAAACAGATTATTTATTCACATTAGCATAGTTCGTAAACAAAAAACATATACATATTCGTACTTGATTAACAAAAAAAGAGTATAAGAAGAAGAAGAAGACAGTACCTTTATATATGATGCTATACTTGCTGAAATATGAATATGAATATGAAATGTTTTTTGTATTGTTATTAATATTGATAACAGGTATGCTTTATTTTCGGATGTCATTAAATCGAAATTTTTCAATTTACAATTATTTGGAAATGTAACTGTAAATTAGTAAATAAGTAAATTACCAGTTTTTTTATTAATTAAAAATAAAACGTTATTATTTATGATTGATACTTATTTTAAGTAGTTTGACTAATATATATTATATTTTGGAAAGATTACAAAAATATACATAAAAATGAAATTAAAAATTGATTAACAGTTATTATTACTATTTATTACTTTTAATTAAGGTAAAAATAAGTATCAATCATAAAATTATGTGTAAAATGTATTCAATTACATAAAATTATTCTAACAAAATAGTTATTACCAAACAATTTCATTAACCAACAGATTTTATTCATAACACATGTAATTACCAAAACAAATAACATAAATAAATAACATGTCATTTGAGAATAGGTTAATCCTTTTTTATGACCCTTTTCTCTATGTTGTTAACAAATTGCAAAATTGCAAAAATTGGTATAAAATAAAGGAAGTTACACAAAAAATACTAAATACATAACGCTGAGATTAAGTTAAAAACTTTGTTAAGCAACTTGTTCAAATTCACAATCGGTTTCACATAATTGAAAACTCATTATCCTTTATATAACTACTATATACAAAAAATGGTATGGTGTTAAATTTGTTACAATTTAATACATGTCTAATGAAAAATTGGTGGAGGGGGTATCTTTTAGGTTCTATGTATCTAATTTAAAAAAAAAAATAGAGTTAATGATATAAACATAAATAAAATCTAATAAAATTGGTTGAAAAGTAAAAAAATATAACAATTATAGTAATCTAAAAAAATATATCATTTAAACAAAATTTTAGATTGAAATGTGATAACACATTTAAGTAATTTCATTAGATTTTCCGAACGATTATCAAACATTTTATGTGAAACCGGCTTAACACATTTCATCATAAAAAAGCAATAATTTAAATAATAAATTGCACGAAATTAATTATAACAATTGTATATAGTTAAAACATTTATAAAAATAGGGTTATCAATTTTGTGATAATTATGATTCCTCTACATGTCTCTAATTAAACAAAATTGAGTTAATGATATAAACATAAATAAAATATAACAAAATTGGTTGAAAAGTAAAAAAACATAACCATTATATTAATATAAAAAATATATCATTTAAACAAAATGTTAGATAGAAACGTGATAACACATTTAAGTAATTTCATTAGATTTTCCAAACGATATCAAAGATGTTCAGTGAAACCGGCATAACACATTTCATCATACAAAAGAAATAATTTAAAGAGTAAACTGCACGAAATAAATACGATACCAAAATGACATGCATTACGAAAAAGTTTCATACCAAACATCACATATCTCCATAATATATTCAACATCCTAAATAGCAAAATGTATCAACATCCAAAAACGTTTTGATGTACGAAAAAAGCAATATAATATTAGACCCCAAAAAAACCCAAGACCATAAATCACTTCATTTTAATGTCTATTACTTCTTGCTTAACAAACTTGTCAACAAACAACTTACGATGGATCAAGGAACACTTGAACATATAAAATTCGCCCAACGATATCCCTTCAGCTTCAATTAAATTACTCCATCCATTAACAACGAACCTGTAAGAAGTCAAACAGTTATCATGTACTCAATAATATATAAATTTTGCTAAATAAAATAGTATTAATTGAATATATAAACTGATCAAATGATGTACATACCTTGGATTACCAGCAACAACTTCAACATGAACATTCCAACAAAAACCATTGATGAATTTAATTTTCAAATTCATATTCTTGTTTAAGCCAATAATATCAACAATATTGTTTGGAATCACCTATGAATTAGTTAGACGACTAAATGTATGAAGACTATAGATAATCGTTTGTTAAATTTCATTAATTATAAAATGTATCAAATATATAATAATTAGTTAGTTTAATACCAGTTCAGAAGTAACGTTGCATGCAAAGCCAGGCTAACTTGGATAGTGTTGGACGTTTGTACATGAACTGACAACATTGTTAATCTACTCTGGATTTCCATCAGACATTATTTTAAAAAGATTCATCTGTCGCCCACTCTTGCTAAACGTAGTAACTTTAAAACGTCCATTTTCAGTTAGCTCAAAACATACAGTGTGACGACCGGGAATTTTTTTTTTCTTTTTATCGCTTCGTTCTCTTCGACTTCGGGAAATTTTCGGGATGAAAATTCTTTCAACTGGGGATGATGTGACACCCGGCATATTCAGGTTAATACGTTTCATACTTTACATACATACGTTTCATACTTTGCATACATACGAGTCTACCTCAACGAAAACATTGAAAACAACTACTTAATATCATACTTGACCGGGTCGGTTGAGTCGTGTCGATGATTCGGGAATCATCAGGAGTCGTTACAATGGTCCGAGGGATCATAGGGTGTCGGTCCATAACCATGTGTACAAGGATTGGCGATTTGTAGAATCGCCGGGCTTAACGCACACACGCAAGTCTTGAGTCCCGGGAATTGGTGATCGGATGGGAACGTGTTAGTTCTCATGCATTATATACTTATAATCATTATATGACTTGTCGATATGTGAAAACGTGTTTATATATGTTAAAGTAGTGTTTAACGCGCCAAAAACCCAAAATAATATGCTGAGGGCGAGTACGGGAAGTATCAGGCGAATAGGGCATGCAATTAGCCTAACTCGCCTATAAAGAGGCGATTACAACATGCGAGTAGGCCCTACTCGCATGTAAACTGGCGAGTAGGAGCCCTACTCGCCTGTTGCAGAAGCCTACTCGCCAGATCTGAATGTGACGACTAAAAAGGCCTATAAAACCACCCTTATGTTTCAAAACATCATTTGTGAAACCCTAATACACCCCAAAGCCACCCCACACCTTATCCAACCTTTGCAACACGTTTTTGAGCTAGAAATCACATTTTTGAAGCCTTACACCCCATAATCTCACCAAACCTTTATAATGATATTGTTTTGATCCCTAAAGGTCCAGACCTGATTTAAAAACATTTGTGTCTTTGAAAACTCATTAAAATCAGTTTCAAAACAAACCCAAACATCTATACTTCTTATATGTGATGTATTCATGCAAGATAGGATTTTTATCGTTTAAACATGATTGTTCTTGTGTTATTATTATGTTTCTGATCTAAATAAGTTAATATGATGATAACCTAGGAGTTTCAAGGTTCATAGATGTGTAATATTGATATTAGGCGTTTTGACCAGTTTGAGTGATTATGGTGGATTGATGATGATATGTTGTGTTTTGTTGATTGTTTGAGGTTAGGATTTTTTCTAGGATGATGCTAGAACTGTAGGATAATGTCGGATAACGTCGTTATGGGATGAAATCTGAATAATTGCTATTTAGGGTAAGTTTTATGTGTTGATGTGATGCTTACATGCAAGTTATGCTATTTTGGGAATCCGCATGCATTCAGGACGGCTAGGGTGATAATAAATTAGGGGTTTTTGCTTGAAATAGTTGGGTTAATGTTTTGGGTTGGGTATTGGGTGTTTACACATGTTTCAGATCTGATTTGGAGGGTTAAACGCGCAAAAAGGACAGAACAGATCAGTACTAGCGAATAGGAGTTCTAATCGCCATTATTATAGGCGATTAGCTCCTAATCGCCTGAACTATAGGCGAGTAGGAGCTCTATTCGCCACTTTACTAGCGAGTACAGCTCTATTCCCCATTTTACTAGTGATTACAACTCTATTCCCCATTTTACTAGTGATTACAACTCTATTCCCCATTTTACTAGTGATTACATCTCTATTCCCCATATTACTAGTGATTACAATTCTATTCACTAGTTTGACTCTCCTAATCACCAGTTGACTTTTCCTAATCACATGTTTGATTCCTAATCGCGTGTAATGCTGCCATATGTATATTTTAACATCCCGAAACACGGATTGACACCTAGGAACATGTTAGGAACCCCGTGACATGTCCAATGACTTGGTAACACGTGTTCTGTCACACCCTCAAATTACCACTTGCGGGGTTTAACCGCGAGGCGCATGACAAACCAGGATCCAAGTCAACGATCACAATAAACAACGCTATATGAAAAACGTAAACAGACATAACCATTAATTTAATAAGCGGAAGGGTTTCAGTAGCATTTAATCAACTATGCTATCATCTCAAAAGTTGTTCAAAATACTTTTATTACAAAACGTGCACTAAATCTAGATGCCAATGCAGACCCGTGCGCCTAGTTCCGTTCATTGCTACCTTAGCGACCTGTGAAAAACATGCCAAAAAGACGTCAACATATAATGCTGGTGAGTTCACAGGTTTGTTCCAAATATTACCAAAACGTTACCATGTCCATACTATATCAATGTTACCAAGTACGCTAGCTAGGCGTATGTTTCATTACTACTACGATAGGAAACCATTACTAGACACGTTTAGCAATGTTCAGCATGTTTAAGCAGCCCGTATGTTCAGCATGATACCAATGTACCTGTTCGAGACAATATGCACCCGCCCGGCCCTCCAAGCCGACGAGTGGGGCAGTTCACGCCCAATAGATCTATCCACATTTCCCCCGTTGTGCAACCCCGCACATTCATGGTTTCCCCCGGGACTTTCCAAAAGATCGTATAGCAATATAAAGTTAAAACCATAGTATGACATATGTTACCAAAATAGTTTAGCGCATGTTTTCTCCCCCAAAAGTTAAAGCAGTAAAAGTGGGGCCGTGAACTCACCTTAGGTAGCGTTCTTCAAATATAAGTAAAGATGTTTAGCCCTTGATAATCCCTCTACCGGAGATCTATCAAAATGTTCACATAAGTGTTCCGACTAATAACCATAAGGTTATCTAGTCCCTGATTGTCCAGATCGTAACCAAGTATGCTTTAAAACGTGTTTAAATGTTTAACCGATACACTAGACCGACCCGACATCCCGTTGGTGACCCATTACCCTAACTAATCAAGTACACATAGATTACACACAAGGTTCAAGCATAAAACACTTAGTTTGTATCAAAAATCTCATTTCTGCATCAGAACGGTCGAACCAGTCAGTTTTATGTCTCATTCGCACCTTTTAGTCTCCTTCGCACCTTTTAGTCTCCTTCGCACCTTTTACGTCTCGTTCGACCGTTTGATGCTTCCTTCGCCCGTTTTATCACGTTCATCCAAAGAAAAGCCAGGTTCGACCCTGGATCCCTTCCTTCGCACCATCGACTGGTTGAAGGAGGCCAGGTTCGCCCCTGTTGTATAATTTTTCCTAAAAAACGCTTCAAACACATTTAAAACGACCCGAAACATCATCAAACAAAGCAGTCAAGCATGAATAACTTATCCCTACAAAACCCCACCGATTTCCCCCGATAATACGTCCGTTTCAGCCCTTTCCCAAAATGGTAAAGATTATGGAAACATCACTTTCATGCATGAATTATTTACCCAATTTGGAAACTTTTGAAATCGATTCATGTTTAGCTTAAAATACTCAGTTTGTCGATCATCCGATCTTTCTTATTCATTCTATTGATCATAAATATTCATGCATCAAGTATTAATCCAATAAAACCCCCAAATATCAATACATCCAATCCTAACCACCGGAAAAGTCACGAACCACCGGAATATCCTCGATCTTCTTCTCATCATCAGTAGAAACGTTAACAAGTGCCAGAATGGCCGAACAGCCCTTCCGAAGATACTTACGGGCTTTCATGCTAGAAATGATACTCAGCGGAGTACCGCTTTTCTCGCCACGAACCGAAAGAATCTCTCCATCAGGGAGAGGGATCCGAATAACCTTGTCAAAACAAACGATCTCCGCGCGATACAACGATAACCAATCCATGCCAACCACGACATCAAAACTACCCAGAGGTACCGGCATAAGGTCAATGGGGAAAGACAAACCCGACAGTTCCAAGCGGCATTCCCTAAGGGTGTGTGTCGCTTCGATTTTCTTACCATCAGTCAATTCTATTAAGTACTTAGCCTCTAAAGGTGTGGGTACTATATCTAGCAATCGACTAATATCCAAAGATACGAAACTCTTATCGGCACCAGAATCAAACAAGACAGAAACATAGCGATCATTAAGAAGGAACGTACCGGTAACTGTGTCTGGATCCTGCCTGGCCTCTGCAGATCCAATGACGAAAGCACGCGCAGTCCTGCCTCCGCCGCCATTGTTCCCGTTACCGTTCCCGCCCCTCCCATTATCGCCCAGCTTCAGTTTGGGACAGTCACGCTTGAAATGTCCCGTCTCACCACAGTTATAACACCCCTGCCTCCCCTGAGTCCCCTGAGCAGCAGGAGCAGGAGCAGCCGCAGGAGTCTGAGTTGGGGTGAGCGCCACCTTGCAATCCTTAGCATGGTGCCCCAACTGATGGCACCGATGACAACGAGCCCTATCACAACTCCCAGAGTGATGAAAACCACACTTGTTACACTTGGGATGCTTCCCAACATACCCACCCGTCTTCAACCCAGAAGAAGACCCAGATGTATCAAACTTCTTCGCCGGCTGAGCTGGCACCACACTCTTCCCCACACTCTCCCACTTCCTCTTGTTTCCCTCAGCAGCCTTCACAGTAGCACCCTTGGGTGGCAAAACGCCTTCCGCCACCTTCAGGTTAGTCATCCGATGAGCTAATCGGACAACTTCAGCAATAGTGGGAAGGTTCCCAGCAGCCACCAACCCAGCAATCTCGGGCACTAGTCCAGACACATAGTGCTCGATCCTCCTGTATTCGGGTGTGTGTAAGTCAGGACACAACACCGCCAGCTCATTCCTCCTCACAGTATATTCCTCAATCTCTGACCCAACCATCTTGTAACTCTAGACCTCATGCTCCAACTTCTGTATCTCCTCTCTCGGACAGTACTCACCTCTTAAAAGCTGCACAAACTCCGCCCAAGGCATAGCAATAGCCTCTCCCAATCCCACGTTCTGAGTAGTAGCATTCCACCACGACAATGCAGGCCCCTCAAATGTCGCAGTAGCATACTTCACTAGGTCCCCAGCAGGACAGTTACACATAACAAACACAGATTCCACCTTTTCCAGCCATCGGAGCAGTCCCACCGCTCCCTCAGTTCCAGCGAAGTTATGGGGCTGACAGTCCCTAAACTTCTTATAAGAACACTGAGGTGGGGGTGGATTGGCACCAACACCTGAAACACGGTACACGAATAAAACACAGACGAAAGGACACGAAACCCAAAAAATGAGACAAGGTCGACAGAAATCAACTCACCACCCATGGCATTAATTCCAGCCTGGAAATTAGCCATAGCCATGTTCACTTACTGCTGGAGCAAGTTGTTCAGTTCAGCTTGGGTCATGTTGATGTTTCCACGACCACCGCCTCCAGCGCGACCACCGCCGCCAGCACGGCCACCACCGCCACCACGACGTCCACCACCACGAGCACCAGACATGATCTAATAAATCAAGAGAACGAGGGATTCAGATTCACTTCCAGTGTCAACCACTAGAAATTTACAAGAGTTAACTTAGGGACAATCCAGGACTATACATCCAAACTCGAAGTCCCTCGGGATTTTCATGCATTCCAGTTTATTATTTCGTGTGCACCCGAAATGATAAACTGCTCTACATGGTCCTCCAGATGTACCCCTAATCTAGACCCCAGTCACCGAACATTGTCGCCTATGTGGCAATAGGTGCAAGTGTAAGAAGGCATGTGTGTGCTAGAATCAACAAATCAACCCCTCCTCCTTCAATCCAGAAGAAGAAAACAAGAGTAGGTAAGAACCCAAATAAAAAGGGATGATGTAACGGAGAAGCATGATGATGATGTAAGGACACCCCGACAACGTTAATACGTATCCCATTAATAGGCCCAAAGTATGTGACCGTCTAGTGTGTGTGACTCGGCTATAGACCAGACTCTACATGCAGTCCTAGTTCACTATAACCATTGGCTCGAATACCAATCTGTCACACCCTAAAATTACCACTTGCGGGGTTTAACCGCGAGGTGCATGACAAACCAGGATCCAAGTCAACGATCACAATAAACAACGCTATATGAAAAACGTAAACAGACATAACCATTAATTTAATAAGCGGAAGCGTTTCAGTAGCATTTAATCAACTATGCTATCATCTCAAAAGTTGTTCAAAATACTTTTATTACAAAACGTGCACTAAATCTAGACGCCGATGCAGACCCGTGCGCCTAGTTCCGTTCATTGCTACCTTAGCGACCTGAGAAAAACATGCCAAAAAGACGTCAACATATAATGCTGGTGAGTTCACAGGTTTGTTCAAAATATTACCAAAACGTTACCATGTCCATACTATATCAATGTTACCAAGTACGCTAGCTAGGCGTATGTTTCATTAATACTACGATTGGAAACCATTACTAGACACGTTTAGCAATGTTCAGCATGTTTAAGCAGCCCGTATGTTCAACATGATACCAATGTACCTGTTCGAGACAATATGCACCCGCCCGGCCCTCCAAGCCGACGAGTGGGGCAGGTCACGCCCAATAGATCTATCCACATTTCCCCCATTGTGCAACCCCGCACATTCATGGTTTCCCCCGGGACTTTCCAAAAGATCGTATAGCAATATAAAGTTAAAACCATAGTATGACATATGTTACCAAAATAGTTTAGCGCATGTTTTCTCCCCCAAAAGTTAAAGCAGTAAAAGTGGGGCCGTTAACTCACCTTAGGTAGCGTTCTTCAAATATAAGTAAAGATGTTTAGCCCTTGATAATCCCTCTACCGGAGATCTATCAAAATGTTCACATAAGTGTTCCGACTAATAACCATAAGGTTATCTAGTCCCTTATTGTCCAGATCGTAACCAAGTATGCTTTAAAACGTGTTTAAATGTTTAACCGACACACTAGACCGACCCGACATCCCGTTGGTGACCCATTACCCTAACTAATCAAGTACACATAGATTACACACAAGGTTCAAGCATAAAACACTTAGTTTGTATCAAAAATCTCATTTCTGCATCAGAACGGTCGAACCAGTCAGTTTTAAGTCTCCTTCGCACCTTTTAGTCTCCTTCGCACCTTTTACGTCTCGTTCGACCGCTTGATGCTTCCTTCGCCCGTTTTATCACGTTCGTCCAAAGAAAAGCCAGGTTCGACCCTGGATCCCTTCCTTCGCACCATCGACTGGTCGAAGGAGGCCAGGTTCGCCCAAGTTGTATAATTTTTCCTAAAAAACGCTTCAAACACATTCAAAACGACCCGAAACATCATCAAACACAGCAGTCAAGCATGAATAACTTATCCCTACAAAACCCCACCGATTTCCCCTGATAATACGTCCGTTTCAGCCCTTTCCCAAAATGGTAAAGATTATGGAAACATCACTTTCATGCATGAATTATTTACCCAATTTGGAAACTTTTGAAATCGATTCATGTTTAGCTTAAAATACTCAGTTTGTCGATCATCCGATCTTTCTTATTCATTCTATTGATCTTAAATATTTATGCATCAAGTATTAATCCAATAAAACTCCCAAATATCAATACATCCAATCCTAACCCTAGACAACAATATTCCAACATTAAAAACAATCCTATATCATGTTTCTATCATAGATATAGCAGCAAATCATTGAACAACACATAACACCACATAATACACAATTTACATATGTTATTCATCATGAAAACCTATGTTAAATGATCATGTTTTAGTTTATAAAGATGTTTGAAAGGTTTTTAATCATAAAACACCCTTAGAACAGATCCGGACAATTAGGGTTAGATGAAAACGAATTAAAATGTTTTTAAAAAGATTTAGGATTATGAACACACCTTGGATTCTTGTTTAGATGTTGTAGATGGGTTAGATTATGAAAAAGAAGAGCAAAAACTCCTTCCTTAGTGTTTAAGATCGTTTGAGAGCGTTTTGGGACGGTTAGGGTTTGTGAAATGATGAAAAATGACAAAGGTTGGTATTTATACTAATCCTCCTTCGCCCCAATTCATTGGTCGAAGGTAGTCTCCTTTGCCCCTTTCACAGGGTCGAATGAGCCCTATTTGGTCGAAGGGAATTCCTCAAATTCCACTTCCCTGGTTCGCCCACTTACATGGGTCGAACCAGACACTTTTCTTCTCCTTCGACCACTCGAAGTGGTCGAACCAGAACCCCTATTTAACTAGTTTTCCAGTTTGTCGTGTTTAACGCATTCTAACACATCTTAACACATAAACATGCATCCTTAGTCTATATTTAACACATTTAAGCACAGATAATCATTTACACATCATTTAAACACATCTATGTATATAATCCACCACACAACCTATGATCTACACATATACTTAATTAGTTCATGTAATGTCACCAACAACGGAACCCGGTACTAGTGTATTACCAAAATGACTCCCAATGATCCTCCAGATCATTGTACCCTGGACAATCCTAACTTGACCCGACTCAACTAACCCAGTTAAGTTTGTTTATAAACGTTTCTTGCTAAGGTAGACTTAGATGTTACTAATATGTTTAAGCCGAACATGCCGGGTGTCACATGTTCGGACTTAGTTATACGTTAATTGACTGATATGTTAGATTAGGTGAACTCTTGCGCGCATTAAGTGTTTAATTGCATATGTTGCATGATATCTTGCTTTCGGCTAACACGTGGGATGTCGGGTCACCAATGGGATGTCGGGTCTTGTCTGGTGTGGTCAGTTAAACGTTTAAACATCATTTCATATGTACACGGTTATGGTCTGGACTGTTAGGGACTAATCAACCTACAGGTTGTTAGTCTAACACCTTATACGCTCGTCATGGTAGGTCACCGGTATTTGGTGTCGTCTATTGAGCAGGTTTACTTGTCTTAGTGTGGGAAGCAGCATCAGGTGAGTTTCACGGCCCCACTTTACGTTTTACATTTCGGGGGAGACACATGCTTTATACATATTTCATAAATTATCATGTTATACTAATGTTAAATTCATTTGTACTATACGATACGTAAAGTACCGGGGAAACCCTGAATATGATGGATAGCATAACGGGGGAAATGTGGATAGATCTATTGGGACTGACAGACCCCACCCGTCGGCTGGGAGCCGGGCGGGTGCATATTGTCTCGGTCATAACGCTACCGGGGAATGGTAGTGCATAATCGCTTCGGGCAAAATCATATATCGTTGTCTGTAATGGTTTCCGGTTGTAGTAGTATTATTCATGCGTCTAACGCTATCATTTCTAACATAGTGATAACATGATGGCTTTTTTTACTTAAACGTTTAACATAAAAACCTGTGAACTCACCGGCATTATTTGCTGACGTTTTTAGCATGTTTGTCTCAGGTCGTTGAGGTAGCAGCTTATCATAGGCGCACAGAGTCTCACGGCGTCTAGGATTCATATGCATCTTACTTAGCTTTTCAGACTTACGTACTTTTGCATTTTGGGTTGTAATAAAGTTTTACGCTTCCGCAACGATTGATTATTTATGAAAACTTGTTAGTTTGGTTGTGTCATTTTTACGTATCATATAGTGTTGTTTATTGTTACCGTTGACTTAGATCCTGGCTTGTGACGCGCCTCGCGGTAAAACCCCGCATGTGGAATTTGAGGGTGTGACATACAGCATCACCAACAGTCAGTCGAAGATCATTCAGGAAATTCATCCAGCCATCAGAAAAACAAACATTGCTACCAATGTTATGAATGTAAACATTTCACTGAAAGTCATGAGACACGTACAGGTTAACTGGACTGACAGGGAGTCCATTAGGGTAGTGTGTCTTAACAAACGAACATGGTATAACCTGGAAAAAAGATAATTAAAAATTCAGAAATGATAAATAACAATTAAATATAAATAAAATTGATACTTACAGGAGGAGTAGTCAACTCATGTTCGATAATCTTGAAAAAAGAATTTCCTAGTTGTTGATGAGGAGAATGGTTAAAATACTTCATGAGAAAAGTCTTGTGGACAATGTAATTGAAAATCATAACAAACATGCCAAAAGATAAATCCTGGACCTGTTCTGACCATCCATCAGTAAAACACACTATATTTTCTATCACGGAAACATGAACGGACCATGATTTACACAAAACAGTGGTTATGGTAACCATTGTGTTGTTCAACTTATTAGCAGAGAAAAACTTATTCATAGATTCTGGAACAATCTGCATATAAAATTTATTTAAGTATAAGCCTAAAAATTCATGTTATATTAAACATCTCTAATTATAATTGAGTAATAGAATACAGATAAAGGTTAAAGCTTACCAACACAGAAGCTGAAGAGTCATACAGAACCTTAAAAAACTGATTTCTATTGTGGTAAGACATGATGTAAAATCTGCATTTTACATGAGCAATATGGAATTATGATAAACATAAAAAACATATGGTAAGTGTGTAATGATAAACAATTCATAAAAGAATCAAAACAATTCAGCAAAACGTATCTGTTTCAAATCTAAGCATTACTATTGCAAAATCACATATACATGGATTCATTTAGGACACAAAAAATTGTGCTCGTAAATTAAGAAAAAACATATTAATGAACGTTGGGCGAAAACTATATTGTAATCTAAATAACCGATTAATAATAATCCAGATACTAAAAACAACAGATAGTATTTATCTGTAACCCTAAACATAGAATCAAAACGAAGATCGTAAACAGAGAATAATAAAGAAAAAAAAATCACAATGACAAAAACAATATTTAATCTGGATCTCGAAAAAAAAACGACATCAAAGAACAACATTACGAAATCGAAGATTCTTTAAACAACACATATTATATATCTTTTACCCTAATCATATAACGACAATCATAAACATACGCTGAGATAATAAAGAAAAGAGAACCCTAATAACCAAAAACTTTATTAATATGGATTTTGAAGAAATAATGTTAGATTTCTTGCTTATTAGGGTTTTAATTGACTAAACGAAATTGAAAACTATGATTACGAAATCTAACAATGTTTATAACATACAACTAAGAAAGATAGATACCTGATTCAATGGTTTGAGGATATGAGCATCCGATCGAAGGTGGCGATTAGGGTTTAGTTAGAAAATAGATATAGAAAAGCGTATTTATACCCGGGTTGGCGGGTACCATATCCATAGATTGGGTCAGGTCGGAGCAACCATTTGATAAGAAAATGGGTCCCTTAGCCCTAGTTACTCTTTTATTAGATATATAGATTATTATTATTATTATTATTATTATTATTATTATTATTATTATTATTATTATTATTATTATTATTATACACATATGCAGTTGCGATTTTTAAGGTTTTTTTTTAACGGGTATGACATACGAAAGAGAAGATCTGAACAATTTTTTTAGTTTTTTACTTTTGTTTTGTGTGATGATTTTTTTATTAATTTTTTTTCATTTAATTAGGAGTTTTCTAGTTCTCTCAATAAAAATGAATTTTCTATTGAACCATCCCCTATATATATGCATTATTTTGGGACTAAAAATTGATCCTGTAGAAAATAGGTTTTTGCGAGAAATGTTAAAGGGATTAAAAATTGATATGCATACATCATTTTTAGACTTATTCGTGATGTTGGATTGTTTTGCTTAAAAAATACAAAACATAACAATTAAGGGCATGTGTAGTTGGGATGAGCATTTTTTCCCAAGTACCTATACCCATACTTGTACCGTACCCATACCGGTACTCGTACTTGTACTGATTTTGGGTACTCGAGCTCAGCTCGGTAAAAAGCTCAAAATGAGCCGAGGCTTATCGAGCTCGAGCCGAGCTTGAGCCTAAAACAAATCTCGTTTATTTATCAAGCCCGAGCTTGAGCATATTAAGCTCGTTAGGCTCGTCGAGCCTTATCGAGTCTAGTGTAATATTAGTTTTTTTTTAATGTTTACCACTCATTTAAAGTTGTTTAGTAAACGAGCACCAAGCTCGAGTTTCACTTATCGAGCTCACGAGCCTAAACAAACTATTATTTATATTATTTTTTACGAGCCGAGCTCGAACTTGTCAAATTATCAACGAGCTGAGCTCGAGCTCTTATAAGTCAAACGAGCTCGAGCTCGAGCCTGGTCGAGCTCGGGCTCCGCTCGTTTGCACCCCTACCCATAATCATGTATCAGATGCCCACATTTGACCATACACTTAAAATTATGCATCAAATACCTTATAACTAAAATCACGTACTAGATTCACATAGTTAGGCTTACACCTAAAATCATGTACCAGATACTTGATTGTGAAATTACGTTCCTGTTTTTGAAAATTAAGAAAACTATATCACTAGGCTACTCAAATAAAATAGAAAGAAACGTTCGTTAATACGGTGTAATTTATTTTAAAAAAATATTATGGTATGAAAAATTTATAACCGTTTAAAAATCATGGGTGAAGTGGGTTTATGAATCAAGAAATACAAAAGACAAAAATGTCATCCCATATGAAAATTAACCATGTCAAAATAGATGGTGGATATTCCTTCGCACACTTCGCTGGTTCAAATACAAAGTAATGAAAATGTGCGAAGGAAACTCCGGCTTCTATTTTGAAATGGTTAATTTTCTCATGGGAGGACATTTTTGTCTTTTTTACTTCTTGACTCATAAACCCACTTTCCCCATGATTTTTAAACCGGTTATAACTTTTTCATACGATAATTTTTTTAAAAAAAAATTACACCGTATTAACAAGCGTTTTGTTCTCTTTAATTTGAGTAGCCTAGTGCTATAGTTTTCTTAATTTTTAAAAACTGGTACATAATTTCACATTCAAGTATCTGGTATGTGCTTTTACGAGTAGCCCAACTATGTCAATCTGGTACGTCATTTTAGCCATAGGTTATCTGATACATGATTTAAAGTGTACGGTGAAATGTGGGAATCTGATACGTGATTATGGTCATTACATAATATGGTACGTATCTTCACATTAAAGTATCTTAGGGGCTGGCTCAAATACAAAGTAATGAAAACGTTCGAAGTGTGCGAAGTACATGATAATTACGTAATGCTTTCATGAACATACAAAAACATTACGTAATTATCATGTACAAGTAGTGATTCTGTCTATGGTACGTGATTTTAGTTATGGAACTAGTAGTGATTTTGTCTATGGTACGTAATTTTATATGTTACGTTTTTTAGGGGTATGGAAAATTGCTATGTAAAGTTTTGGATGATTATGTTTATGGTAAGTGAATTTGGTAATAAAACTATAATGATTATGTATATAATGGAACTATAATGATTATGTATATGGTACGTGATGTTGATAATGAAGTAGTAATGATTCTGTCTATGGTACGTAATTTTGTATGTTATGTGCCTTCGCACACTTCGCACATTTTTGTCACTTTTTACCATAACCAGCCCCAAATCAGTCATACACATAGAGATAGAATTACGTATCAGATGCTCACATTTAGCCATACACATAAAATCACGTACCAGATTTCATAGTTTGGCTTACACCTAAATCACGTACCAGATACTTGAATGTGAAATTACGTACATGTTTTTTTAAAATTAATAAAACTATAACACTAGGCTACTCAAATTAAAGAGAACGAAACACTCATTAGTACGGTGTAATTTTTTTTAAAAAAATATTATCATATGAAAAAGTTATAGCCGTTTAAAAATCATGGGGGAAATGGGTTTATAGGAAATTGACGAAAATACCCCTATTAACTGTCTAATCTCTCAATTATTTATGAAATTGCCACCGCCTAACTTTTTAATTAGTGATGTATGTTGATATTTGATGGACGGTCAGGATGCCTTCGTAGGCTTCGCACCTTTTGATTACTTTTCACAATAATCGCCCCATATATATATATATATATATATATATATATATATATATATATATATATAGTGGAGTGTTCAAATGAGAACAAAATGTTTTGTAAGAAGAAAAAGAACAAATTCTAACAAATAGGAAGCTTTCATTTAATAATTGTATTGAATGTTAAATTGATTATTATTTTTTTGTAACCCCCTCTAAACTAGTTTAATAAATGAAACTCATAATTCATTTTAAAATACTAGCAGGAACCGCGCGTTGCGGCTGGGTTGCACAATGTTTGGCTATATATAATTGGCATGTATATAATTGGTATGCTTAATTACATCTTCTTCAACCGTCCACGAGCCTCCCTTGATATTTGATTTATCACAACACAGAGGTCGTCTTCCTATCGATTATTTATAAAATTACAAACACAAACACATAGTGAATGCGTGAAGCACATGTTCTACATGTAGCTTTACGACTTGTTTTCTTTGCAAATCATATAGATTATTATTATTATAATTATAGCAAAGTGGTAGCATAAATTTTAAAGAAAGTACAACATTGACTTATAGTTTTATGTCATATTTGTGTAATTTCATAACAATGCTTCTTGATGTCATCTTATATTATGAATTCTCAAAAATCTTCTATGCCATGATGTTAAACTTTTCAAATGCTTCAATGGTTTTAATACCATTATTAATTACTTTTAATATGTTAAACAAGTTGATTTAATATTTGTATTAAATTTGTCTTGATGACTAAATGAAATTACATTTTTATCCATATAAATGAATATGAAATGACAATCTTACCCATCTAGAACCCACTATATAGTAGTATAGATAGATAGATATTCTTCCAAATCAAATCTAGAGTGAAGGATAATTTCGACATGTATAGGATATATGTAGGATGAATTTTTACAAGTGTAGGATAAACATATGATAATCTCGATATGTGTAGGATAAACATATGATAATTTTGATATATGTAGGATGATTTTTTGTTTGTGTAGGACAACTTTGATAATGTGTAGGATAAAATGATAATGACTGATTAATTAGATAGATAATAATTAATGCAAGAGGAGTTAAACTATTTAATATTTAATTATTATGTAACTTCTTCTTTTTGTTCTCACAAGAAGTTCTTCTCATCTGATCCTCCCTATATATATATATATATATATATATATATATATATATATATGGGAGTGTTATCTTGAGAACGCTAAATATCGTGAGAACCGTGAGAACAAATGAGAAAACCTATCAAAATTATTATTTTTTCAATACAAACCTATTTATAATTAAAAGATGACATTAAAAAATGAATTTTCTTTCCAAATTATTAATCTTTTCTTGCAAAAACATTATTAGATTAACTTTTCACACATGTGTAAATGAAACAGCTTACACATGTATAAACAGTAAATTTAAACATGTGTAAAAATACTTCATTTCCGTATACTTTTAAATTTTTACGTGTAAATTGTGTTTTTGAGATTGTACTTTAATAATAAAGACAAATGTAAAAAGAAATTTTGAATTTGAATGGTTTTAGATAGTGTTCTCACGGTTCGCACGAAATATATGTGTTCTCAAATTAACTTTCCCTATATATATATATATATATATATAGGAAAAGATCAAATAGGAACCAATACCATAGTTAGGAACTTAGGAACCAATCTGAGCCATCCATTTTTTATTTTGATCTAGAGGGTATTAGTGTAAATATACATTTAATTAATTAGTTTTTTATTATAATTAGAATTTATAATCAAAGCAGTTAATAAATAAGAATTGATTAGTTTCCTTAAAACGCTCAACCACTATTACGATCATTATCTTGAAGAACAACCCTAATCAACAATTCGAATACATGTATGTATTTTCTGTTTTTGTTATTTTTTTCAAACTAATCAATCGTTATTATTTTTAATCTTCAATTGCTCGGATGTATTAGGTATTTATTTTTGTTTTTGTTAGATCTAAGTGTAAAATCAATTGGAATTATGTAACATCAAAAAATTTCGCTAAATGATTTTTATTTGAAGCAAACTAACCGGGTTTGTATCGAACCAATTAGTTGACGGGTTTTGTCGTGTAGAGGGCATTTAACAAAATTAGAGGGACCATATTAATCTCTTATTAAAGAAAAGGACTAAAGTGCAAAGTATGATTAGTATCCTTGTTTTAAAACCCTACCATTTGCAACCATAATTGGATTTTCAATCTCGACGGCCACAATTCGAGGTTCGACACAAGCTCTAGAACTGCGGACTCCGAGTTGACGATTTTAGTTTTCTTCATCGATCTCTTGTATGGGTTCATGATTCAAACTTCTTTACCTGTAATATTTTCTCGTTCTAGCATGTAGTGTAAGAATTTTTTTTTATTTTGTCAAGTTCTTGGTGTCATCATTACGGTTGTTCTTGAAGCTCAGTTTCGGGATCCCATTTTGACATACATTCCAAGGAGGTAGGCGTCGAGATGGTGATCGAATGGTTGGGTGGTACTCTGATGATGAACGTGTCAACGGATTGGTATGTCACGGGTACGGTGGTTGTGTTAATGAGGTTAAGAAACCGGTGTGGAGAAGCCAGTGTTAAATGGTGTTGTTGAGGTGGTCGTCCGGTTATGGGAGCGGTTTCTTGGTCTGCTTTAGGAGGCTACTAAGGCTGGTTCTAAGTCCAGTTCTTCTGAGTCGTTGGTTAGTCTCGCTGATGGATAGTAGCGAAATTTCAGGACTTGCGACTACTGTTTCTCTTTCTGGCGACTATAGCAGCAGATTCTAGCTATGGCAACTGATGGGTTTGGAAGGGTTCGGCGATACGAACACCTGGACATATTATTTGCCCAAAATGGAGTTCGTTTGGGTCGGTTTTGATGTACTCGAATGTTGGCGCGCAAAACTGAACGAGCTGGCATGGTGCTCTGCGTTTTGGCAGCATCAAAGGCATCGGCAGCCAACGCCAATAATTTTCTGAGGACGGTCATGTCGAGACGAGCCCGTGGATATTTGGTTCGCCCAAAACGGAGTCTGTATGGTCAAGTTATTAACGAAACAAAATTTGGTTCGAAAGTTATTGTTTAAGGTTGATGGCTTTGGGTTTGTGAGGCAAACGGTTATATGCTATGTAATTCAAAGTATGGTGGCATGGATCACGTAATAGGATATTTTATAGAGTAACATATGTAGAAGGCTTATGGTTTAGTAATAATGATGATAAGGATTCATTTTTGAACCATACTTGGTTATGGTGACATACATGACGTGTATGTCCAAGGAATTACATGAACCAATTATCTTCATGATTGCATGATGATGATGTGGTTTCATAGGGACTTGAATTTACATGCAATGATAGTGGACAGTTGCTCTCTTGTTTTGGCACCGTATAAATGAATGGGTTTATGAATCAAGAAATACAAAAGACAAAAATGTCATCCCATGTAAAAATTAACCATGTCAAAATAGATGGTGGATATTCCTTCGCACACTTCGCTGGTTCAAATACAAAGTAATGAAAATGTGCGAAGGAATCTCCGGCTTCTATTTTGAAATGGTTAATTTTTACATGGGAGGACATTTTTGTCTTTTTTACTTCTTGACTCATAAACCCACTTTCCCCATGATTTTAAACGGTTATAACTTTTTAATACGATAATATTTTTTAAAAAAATTACACCGTATTAACAAGTGTTTTGTTCTCTTTAATTTGAGTAGCCTAGTGCTATAGTTTTCTTAATTTTTAAAAACTGGTACATAATTTCACATTCAAGTATCTGGTATGTGCTTTTACGAGTAGCCCAACTATGTCAATCTGGTACGTGATTTTAGCCATAGGGTATCTGATACATGATTTAAAGCGTATGGTGAAATGTGGGCATCTCATACGTGATTATGGTCATTACATAATATCGTACGTATCTTCACATTAAAGTATCTTAGGGGCTGGCTCAAATACAAAGTAATGAAAACGTTCGAAGTGTGCGAAGTACATGATAATTACGTAATGCTTTCATGAACATACAAAAACATTACATAATTATCATGTACTAGTAGTGATTTTGTCTATGGTACGTAATTTTGGTATGTGATTTTAGTTATGGAACTAGTAGTGATTTTGTCTATGGTACGTAATTTTGTATGTTACGTTTTTTAGGGGTATGGAAAATTGCTATGTAAAGTTTTGGATGATTATGTTTATGGTACGTGATTTTGGTAATAAAACTATAATGATTATGTATATAATGGAACTATAATGATTATGTATATGGTACGTGATGTTGATAATGAAGTAGTAATGATTCTGTCTATGGTACGTAATTTTGTATGTTATGTGACTTCGCACACTTCGCACATTTTTGTCACTTTTTACCATAACCAGCCCCACATCAGTCATACACATAGAGATAGAATTACGTATCAGATGCTCACATTTAGCCATACACATAAAATCACGTATGAGATACCCTACAAATAAAATCACGTACTAGATTTCATAGTTTGGCTTACACCTAAATCACGTACCTGATACTTGAATGTGAAATTACTTACATGTTTTTTTTTAAAATTAATAAAACCATAACACTAGGCTACTCAAATTAAATAGAACGAAACACTCATTAGTACGGTGTAATTTTTTTTAAACATATTATCATATGAAAAATTTATAGCCGTTTAAAAATCATGGGGGAAATGGGTTTATAGGAAATTGACGAAAATACCCCTATTAACTGTCTAATCTCTCAATTATTTATGAAATTGCCACCGCCTAACTTTTTAATTAGTGATGTATGTTGATATTTGATGGACGGTCAGGATGCCTTCGTAGGCTTCGCACCTTTTGTTTACTTTTCACAATAACCGCCCCATATATATATATATATATACATATATATATATATAGTGGAGTGTTCAAATGAGAACAAAATGTTTTGTATGAAGAAAAAGAACAAATTCTAACCAATAGGAAGCTTTCATTTAATAATTGTATTGAATGTTAAATTGATTATTATTTTTTTTGTAACCCCCTCTAAACTAGTTTAATAAATGAAACTCATAATTCATTTAAAAATATATTCTTCCAAATCAAATCTAGAGTGAAGGATAATTTTGACATGTATAGGATATATGTAGGATGAATTTTTACAAGTGTCGGATAAACATATGATAATCTCGATATGTGTAGGATAAACATATGATAATTTTGATATATGTAGGATGATTTTTTGTTTGTATAGGACAACTTTTGATAATGTGTAGGATAAAATGTTAATGACTGATTAATTAGATAGATAATAATTAATGCAAGAGGAGTTAAACTATTTGATATTTAACTATTATGTAACTTCTTCTTTTTGTTCTCACAAGAAGTTCTTCTCATCTGATCCTCCCTATATGTATATATATATATATATATATATATATATATATATATATATATATATATATATATATATATATATATATATATATAGGAGTGTTATCTTGAGAACGCTAAATATCGCGAGAACCGTGAGAACAACTGAGAAAACCTATCAAAATTATTATTTTTTTCAATACAAACCTATTTATAATTAAAATATGACATTAAAAAATGAATTTTCTTTCCAAATTATTCATCTTTTCTTGCAAAAACATTATTAGATTAACTTTTCACACATGTGTAAATGAAACAGCTTAGACATGTATAAACAATAAATTTAAACATGTGTAAAAATACTTCATTTCTGTATACGTTTAAATTTTTACGTGTAAATTGTGTTTTTGAGATTGTACTTTAATAATAAAGACAAATGTAAAAAGAAATTTTGAATTTGAAAGGTTTTAGATAGTGTTCTCACGGTTCGCACGAAATATATGTGTTCTCAAATTAACTTTCCCCATATATATATATATATATGTATATATAGGAATAAGATCACTTAGGAACCAATACCATAGTTAGAAACTTAGGAACCAATCTGAGCCATCCATTTTTTATTTTGATCTAGAGGGTATTAGTGTAAATATACATTTAATTAATTAGTTTTTTATTATAATTAGAATTTATAATCAAAGCAGTTAATAAATAAGAATTGATTAGTTTCCTTAAAACGCTCAACCACTATTACGATCATTATCTTGAAGAACAACTCTAATCGACAATTCGTATACATGTATGTATTTTTTGTTTTTGTTATTTTTTTTTCAAACTAATCAATCGTTATTATTTTTAATCTTCAATTGCTCGGATGTATTAGGTATTTATTTTTGTTTTTGTTAGATCGAAATGTAAAATCAATTGGAATTATGTAACATCCAAAAATTTTGCTAAATGATTTTTATTTGAAGCAAACCAACCGGGTTTGTATCAAACCAATTAGTTGATGGGTTTTGTCGTGTAGAGGGCATTTAACAAAATTAGAGGGACCATATAAATCTCTTATTAAAGAAAAGGACTAAAGTGCAAATTATGATTAGTATCCTTGTTTTAAAACCCTACCATTTGCAACCATAATTGGATTTTCAATCTCGATGGCCACAATTCGAGGTTCGACACAAGCTCTAGAACTGCGGACTCCGAGTTGATGATCTTAGTTTTCTTCATCGATCTCTTGTATGGGTTCATGATTCAAACTTCTTTACCGGTAATATTTTCTCAGTAAGATTTTTTTTTTATTTTGTCAAGTTCTTGGTTTCATCATTACGGTTGTTCTTGAAGCTCAGTTTCGAGATCCCATTTTGACATACATTCCAAGGAGGTAGGCGTCGAGATGGTGATCGAATGGTGGGGTGGTACTCGGATGATGAACGCGTCAATGGTTTGGTATGTCACGGGTATGGTGAGTTGTGTTAATGAGGTTAAGAAACCGGTGTGGAGAAGCCAGTGTTAAATGGTGTCACACCCTCAAAATCCACTTGCGGAGTTTTACCGCGAGGCGCATGACAAACCAGGATCCAAACCAACGATCACAATAAACAAGTCTAACATGAACATAATGCAATTTCAAAACAATGTTTAAAATCCCCGTTTACAGCGGAAGCTTATTCAAAATAATTATTCAATAATAAACCAATGTTCAACGTTTGTAAAATCATGCAACTCTTGCTAGACGCCGTGCAGACGCGTGCGCCCTAGTTCCATTGTGCTACCTTAGCTACCTGAGAAAACATGTAAATGTTTACGTCAGCACAAAAATGCTGGTGAGTTTACAGGTTTTGTAATCCAAGTACCAAGTCCACCTGTCCATACTATAACAAAGCGAAAACCAGTGTACGCTAGCTAGGCGTATGTTTTGTTACTACCACGATTGGAAAACCATTACTAACTCGAATACCAAATGTGTGCCCGATGTAGTAACCCTGTTGTTCCTGTTGTTCCTGTTTGAGACAATATGCACCCGCCGACCCTCCAAGTCGACGAGCGGGGTTGGTCACTCCCAATAGCGCTATTCACATTTCCCCGTTGTGCAAACCCGCACATTCATGGTTCCCCCGGGACTTCCAAAGATCGTGTAGTACACAATAGAAACCCATAGTATGACAGTAGTTACCAAATAATCGTTTTAACACATGTTTTCTCCCCCGAAAGTATGAAACCAGTTTAAAAGAGGGGCCGTAAACTCACCTTAAGTTGCGTTACTTCTTAACCCGAGTAAACTCAGCTGCTATGCTAGTAACGTAAAGCGGCGACCTAACATATGACAATTACAAGTACTTAGACTAATAACCCGCAGGTTAATTAGTCCCTAGATGTCTAGACCATAACCAAGTTCGTTTGAAAACACCGTGACTGTTTAACTGACCCAAAGTACAAGACTCGACATCCCATTGGTGACCCGAGACTCCCCGTGTTATGTTTACGCTCTCAAACATGCAATCATGCTGTGACACCTGGCAAATTCGTGTTAACAACGTTGTCTAGATGAAAGTCTACCTTAGCGAGTCACGCGTATATTGTACTTAACTGGGTTAGTTAAGTCGGGTTATGGTTCGGGAACTATTGGTTAGTCTAGAAGATCATTGGATGTTGGTCTAGAGGTTCGTTAGATGTCAGTCCTTAACCAAGTGTACAAACGGTGACGATAGGTAGGATCGTCAGGGCATACGGAACATACGAGTCTCGAGTCCCGGGAATTGGTGAACGAGTGTGAATATGTGTATTTACTTGTGTTATGTGTTTACAATTATTATGTGACTTGTCGGTACATTAATATGTGTTAACATATGTTAAAACGGGGTTCATGTGGTGTGACTAGGGATCATGTGGTGTGACTGGGGATCATGTGGTGTGACTGGGGATCATGTGGTGCGACTGGGACTAATCGCATGACTGTTCATGCGATTAGGCCCAAACGCGTTACTGTTCATGCGATTAGGATTCCTAATCACGTGTAAAACTGCACAATCACATGGAACGGGCTGGACGACTAGAAACGCCTATAAATACCATACTTAACCTCCTAAACTCAATTAGACAAACCCTAGTCGTCCCATAACCGCCCCAAACACTTAAACAACCTCTGGAAGGCGATTTTGATCAAAAACACAAGGTTTCAAGGTCTAACCATCATCCTTTTACAATTCCAAGGTTTGATTCTCATCCATAACACTTTGTAAACGTTTTTAATAAATCCCTAATGGTCCAGACCTGTTCATAAACGAAAAAGCTTTCTGAAAATCGTCAATAAGGGTTGTTAATCGGATTATAACTAATAAACATGCGTTATGGGTATGTATGATTAGAAAGATAGGATTTTTATGAATCTTGATGATGTTTTGATGTGTTATCATGCTAGGTCAGAATTAATATTGTTAGTATGATGATAGAAATCTCAGTAATTGGACAATAGGGTTATGATTACATGCGTTAATTGAATGTTGCATGCTATGTGTATATGTTTGGATTGCTTTGGTTGCATGTAGGACTGATTATACGAGGTTGAACGAAGGGTTTTGGGTTAAACATGTTTAGGATAGTGTTTGGGATGATATTGGGTAGTTACACACGTTCTGGATCTGATTTGGAGTGTTAAACGCGCGAAAAACCGGAACAGCATGGTTACAGGCGAGTAGCAATGCTAATCGCCTATAACTCATGCGATTGGGGTGCTAATCGCCAATGATACCATGTGATTAGCCCCAATCGCCTATAACTTCATGTGATTAGCCCTAAATGCTAGTTTTACATGTGGTATAGCCCTAAATGCTAGTTTTACATGTGGTATAGCCCTAAATGCTAGTAGTTACATGTGGTATAGCCCTAAATGCTAGTAATTCATGCGATTAGGATTCCTAATTGCTAGTTGACCAACCTAAATGCTAGTTGACTTTTCCTAATCACGTGTACTGCTGCTGTAAGTGTAAATTAGCATTTCGAGACCCGATTTGACATGTAGTAACATGCTAGGAACCTTGTAACATGTCTAATAACTTGGTAACATATATTTGGATGTATTTCGGTGATACGTGAACTATGTGCTATAACTTGTTGTGTGTTAACGTATGTTAAGTATACTTGCGTTATGGTATGTTTTGGAGCGTAAACATAACACGGGGAGTCTCGGGTCACCAATGGGATGTCGAGTCTTGTACTTTGGGTCAGTTAAACAGTCACGGTATTTTTAAACGAACTTGGTTATGGTCTGGACATCTAGGGACTAATTAACCTGCGGGTTATTAGTCTAAGTACTTGTAACTGTCGAATGTTAGGTCGCCACTGTACGGGACTAACATAGCAGCTGAGTTTACTCGGGATTAGGAGTAAAGCAACTTAAGGTGAGTTTACGGCCCCTCTTTTAAACTGGTTTTATACTTTCGGGGGAGAAAACATGTGTTAAAACGATTATTTGGTAACTACTGTCATACTATGGGTTTCTATTGTGTACTACACGATCTTTGGAAGTCCCGGGGGGAACCATGAATGTGCGGGTTTGCACAACGGGGAAATGTGAATAGCGCTATTGGGAGTGACCAACCCCGCTCGTCGGCTTGGAGGGCCGGGCGAGTGCATATTGTCTCAAACAGGAACAACAGGAACAATTGGAACTTTTCGGGCACAACATCTGGTATTCGTGTTAGTAATGGTTTTCCAATCGTGGTAGTAACAAAACGTACGCCTAGCTAGCGTATACTGGTTTTCTATTTGTTATAGTATGGACAGGTGGACTTGGTACTTGAACTGCAAACCTGTAAACTCACTAGCATTTTTGTGCTGACGTAAACTTTTACATGTTTTCTCAGGTCGCTAAGGTAGCACGACTGGACTAGGGCGCACGCGTCTGCACGGCGTCTAGATAGAGTTGCATGATTTCATAAACATTGAACTTTGGTTACTTATGTTGAACTTTATTTTGAATAAGCTTCCGCTGTAAACGGGATTTTAAAACTATGTTTTGGTATTGCATTAATTACATTTAGACTTGTTTATTGTGATCGTTGGTTTGGATCCTGGTTTGTCATGCGCCTCGCGGTAAAACTCCGCAAGTGGATTTTGAGGGTGTGACAGATTGGTATCAGAGCCAATGGTTATAGTGAACTAGGACTGCATGTAGAGTCTAGTCTATAGCCGAGTCGCACACACTAGACGATCACATGGTACTAAACGTTATAGTGGGTTACGTATGGTCTTGTCGGGGTGTCTCTAAATCGTTGGTCTTTCTACGTTACATCATCCGTTCTATCTTAGGTTGGGTTACTTGTTTTCTAGGCAGTGTGGTCTATTGGAGTAACTCGTGTGCTCTTGAGATTTGTCCAAGGCTCGGACATCTCCCTTTCGCACTCCAATAGAAACACTTGTCATGAATTACCGTAGTATTACGGTGTGTAGCTAAGAGTCTATGTTCGGTGATTTGAACTTTGAACTAGGAGAACACTTGGAGGACCATGTAGAACGTTTTATCATTTTGGGTGCACACAAAATCATAAAACGAAATGCATGGAAGCACTAGTGAGCTCTGGGTTTGAGGGGATAGTCCTGGATTGGATCTGGCTTTAATCTTGTGAACATTAGTGGTTATCTTTAACTGCGAAACTAAATTTTCTCGTTCTTTCTGCCAGAATCATGTCTGGAGTGCGTGGAGGACGAGGAGGTGGTCGCAATGGTGGACGTGGTGGTGGTCGTGGTGGTGCTGGTGGTCGTGGTGGAGGTATTAACCTGTCCCAGGCTGATCTGAACAACTTGCTCCAGGCTGCCTTTCAGTTAGGGCACAACGGTGGTGGTAAGTTGTTTTATCTGTTTTCTTTGCCTCATTGGTGAACCTTGTGTACGTTATTCGTGGTTTCTCATACGTTTCATTTCAGGTGGTCCTGTTGACCCACCCCCACCCATGTGCACCTATAAGATGTTCCGGGACTGCAAACCCCAGGAATTCTCTGGCACCGAGGGTGCGGTCAGTTTGCTTAGGTGGTTGGAGAAAGTGGAGTCGGTATTTCTGATGTGTAACTGTCTCCCAGAAGATCGGGTGAAGTATTCGGCCGCGTTATTTCAGGACGTGGCATTGACTTGGTGGAATGGTATCACCCAGAACATGGGGATTGGGGAGGCATATGCTATGCCATGGGAGAACTTTGTGCAGTTGTTGAAGCGGGAGTATTGCCCGAGGGAAGAGGTACAGAAGCTGGAGCATGAGGTGTGGAACCTCAAGATGACTGGATCGGAAATCGAGAAGTATACCGAGAGGAGAAATGAGTTGGCAGTGCTATGTCCCGATTTGCACGTGCCAGAGTATCGTAAGATTGAACATTATGTCTCAGGGTTGGTGCCGGAAATTGCAGGGTTAGTGGCTGCTGGGAATCATCCTACTTATGCGGAAGTAGTTCGATCTGCACATAGGATGACTAATTTAAAGGTGAATGAGGGGATTTTGCCGGCGAAAGGTTCGACTGCTAAGACTCCAGAGAACAATAAGCGCAAGTGGGAAAATGACGGGAAAGGGTCTGGGTCTGCACAGCAGGGTAAAAGGTTTGATAATGGGGGTTCATCGTCTTCGGGTAATAAGCAGGGTGGTTATGCGGGAAAACTGCCCAAATGCAACAAGTGTGGACGCCATCACCAAGGGAACTGCGACAGTAACCGTTGTCACCGCTGCCAGCGAACAGGCCACTATGCTAAAGATTGTCGGGTTACACTTCCGTCAACTCAGGCTCCGACTAACAGTTCAGCTCCGACTACTCAGGGGACTACAGGGAAACAGGGATGCTACAACTGTGGTGACACTGGGCATTACAAGAAGGATTGCCCAAAATTGAAGCAGGGTGGAAACAACGGTAATGGGAACAACGGGGGCGGCGGCAGAAATGCACGTGCCTTCGTCATTGGAGCTGCTGAGGCTAGGCAGGACCCTGATACAGTCACCGGTACGTTTCTTCTCAATAATCATTCTGTTAGCGTGTTATTTGATTCTGGTGCCGACAAGAGTTTTGTATCCATGGATGTTAGTCGACTGCTAGATGTAGTATCTGTACCATTAGAGACCAAGTATATTATTGAGTTGGCTGACGGTAAAACGATTGAAGCTACTAGTGTTCTTCGGGAGTGTCAATTAGAATTGTCGGGTATAACGTTTCCCATCGATCTTATGCCGGTACCTTTGGGTAGTTTTGACGTTGTGGTAGGAATGGATTGGTTATCTTTGTATCGCGCGGAGATCGTCTGTTACGATAAGGTTATTCGGATTCCTCTCCCTGATGGAGAATTTCTTTCTGTATACGGTATCAAGGGTGGTGTTTTGCTAAACATCATCTCTAGCATGAAAGCCCTTAAGTGTCTTCGAAAGGGTTATTCAGCCGTATTGGCGCTTTTATCTGTTTCCTCCAGTGATGAGAAGAAGATTGACGACATTCCGGTGGTACGCGAATTTCTTGATGTTTTTCCCGATGATTTATCTGGTCTTCCTCCTCATCGTCAAGTCGAGTTCGGTATTGATCTTGTACCGGGGGCTGCTCCTATTGCTCGGGCCCCCTACCGTCTTGCACCTCCCGAGATGCAGGAATTGTCTAGCCAGTTACAGGAACTCTTGGATAAGGGTTTCATCCGTCCAAGTTCTTCCCCTTGGGGAGCCCCGATTTTATTTGTCAAGAAGAAGGATGGGAGTTTCCGATTGTGTGTAGACTACAGAGAGCTGAACAAGTTGACCATTAAGAACCGTTATCCTCTTCCACGTATCGATGATCTATTCGACCAGCTTCAGGGTTCTAGTTATTATTCCAAGATCGACTTGAGGTCCGGTTATCACCAGCTGCGCGTCAGGGAGGCTGACGTTGCAAAGACTGCTTTTCGAACACGTTATGGCCATTTCGAATTCTTGGTCATGCCTTTCGGTCTCACGAACGCACCGGCGGTTTTCATGGACTTGATGAACCGCGTCTGTAAACCGTATCTGGACAAGTTTGTCATTGTGTTTATTGATGACATTCTAATCTACTCCAAGAACGAGACCGAACACGGGGAACATCTGCGATTGGTTTTGGAACTTTTACGACGGGAGCAACTTTACGCCAAGTTCTCAAAGTGTGACTTTTGGTTACGCGAAGTTCAATTCCTAGGACATGTGGTTAATGAACTAGGAATTCATGTCGATCCCGCAAAAATCGAAGCGATCAAGGACTGGGGAGCACCTAAGGCGCCAACTGAGGTGCGGCAATTCCTAGGCCTAGCAGGCTATTATCGTCGTTTCATTCAGGGGTTCTCGAAGATTGCTCAACCCCTCACCACACTCACCCAGAAGGATAGGAAGTTCGACTGGGGTGAATCACAAGAGTCAGCGTTTGAAGAACTGAAGTCTAAACTGTGTTCTGCTCCTATTCTGTCTTTACCTGAGGGTCCTGATGATTTTGTTGTTTACTGTGACGCTTCCATTCATGGACTCGGTTGCGTGTTGATGCAACGCGAGAAAGTGATTGCGTATGCTTCTCGTCAACTCAAAGTGCACGAGAGGAACTACACAACTCATGACTTGGAGTTGGGTGCCGTGGTATTCGCGTTGAAAATTTGGAGACATTACTTGTACGGTACCAAATGCACCATCTACACCGATCACAAGAGTCTCCAACACATTTTCGACCAACAACACTTGAACATACGGCAGCGCCGTTGGATCGAACTTTTGAACGACTATGATTGTGCTATTAAGTACCATCCTGGCAAGGCGAATGTTGTAGCAGACGCCTTGAGCAGGAAGGAATCTTCTAAACCTCGTCGCGTTCGGGCATTGCAGCTCACTATCCATTCGTCGTTACCTGATCAACTCCGTTCTGCTCAGATAGAAGCTTTAAAGGAGGAAAACCTTAAAGCTGAAACTATGCACGGTGCCGACAAGCACCTAGAGCGAAGGCCTGATGGCCTGCACTACTTCGCAGAACGCATATGGGTTCCTTTGTTCGGGGGACTACGGGGGCTCGTTCTTGATGAAGCTCATAAGTCCCGATATTCTATTCATCCTGGTTCGGATAAGATGTACCAAGATCTGAAAGTGCTTTACTGGTGGCCAAACATGAGGTCGGACATAGCCTCATACGTGAGCAAATGCTTGACCTGTGCTAAGGTCAAGGTGGAATACCAGAAACCGTCGGGTCTCCTGCAACAACCCGAAATTCCGGAATGGAAATGGGAACGGATTACTATGGATTTTGTCACACAACTTCCTAAGTCAACAAGCGGGAACGACAAGATATGGGTGATCGTCGATCGGTTGACGAAATCAGCTCATTTTCTTGCTATTAAGGAGACCGACACCATGGATCGTTTGGCTCGCCTTTACTTGAAAGAAGTTGTTTCTAAGCACGGGGTGCCAGTTTCTATAATCTCGGATCGCGATTCTCGCTTTACTTCTCACTTCTGGAAGTCTTTGCACAAGGCTTTGGGTACCCAACTAGACATGAGTACGGCTTACCATCCACAGACTGACGGTCAGAGTGAGCGTACGATTCAAACTTTAGAAGACATGCTGCGGGCGTGTGTGATCGATTTTGGCAAGGGTTGGGAAGCTCATCTGCCGTTGGTAGAATTCTCGTACAACAACAGTTATCACACGAGCATCAAGGCTGCTCCGTTCGAGGCACTGTACGGACGGAAATGCCGCTCTCCTCTTTGTTGGGCTGAAGTGGGTGAGAGTCAACTCACTGGGCCTGAACTAGTGTACGAAACTTCGGAAAAGATCGTACAGATTCGTAATCGGTTGGCGGCGGCACGGGACCGGCAAAAGAGTTATGCTGATCAGCGTCGCAAACCACTGGAGTTCCAAGTCAATGACAAGGTACTTCTAAAAGTCTCACCGTGGAAGGGCGTCATACGCTTTGGGAAGCGTGGCAAACTCAATCCACGATATGTCGGCCCATTTACGATCCTGGAACGGATTGGGCCGGTGGCATATCGACTTGATCTACCGACGGAGCTCGGTAACGTACATAACGTCTTTCACGTGTCAAACTTGAAGAAGTGTCTGGCTGACGAGTCTCTCATCGTTCCACTAGAAGAGATCAAGGTTGATGATCGTCTTCGGATTGTGGAAGAACCTGTGGAGATCCTTGATTACAAGATTCGTAGCCTACGTCACAGCAAGATTCGTATCGTTAAGGTTCGGTGGAACTCGAACCGGGGACCGGAATATACGTGGGAACGGGAGGATCAGATGAAGTCTAAGTATCCTCATCTCTTTCCTAAGGAAGCGTTCGAGTCGAGACATATCTCTTCGGCAGCTGAATGAATCTCGGGTCGAGATTTACTCGGGTAAATCTCTCTCTTTTGGTTTCTACCTTTTGCTTGTTTCCTTCGTTATTTCTTTTGTTCTTTCTGTACTGTACAAATTTTCGGGACGAAAATTCTTTTAACGTGGGGATGATGTGACACCTGGCAAATTCGTGTTAACAACGTTGTCTAGATGAAAGTCTACCTTAGCGAGTCACGCGTATATTGTACTTAACTGGGTTAGTTAAGTCGGGTTATGGTTCGGGAACTATTGGTTAGTCTAGAAGATCATTGGATGTTGGTCTAGAGGTTCGTTAGATGTCAGTCCTTAACCAAGTGTACAAACGGTGACGATCGGTAGGATCGTCAGGGCATACGGAACATACGAGTCTCGAGTCCCGGGAATTGGTGAACGAGTGTGAATATGTGTATTTACTTGTGTTATGTGTTTACAATCATTATGTGACTTGTCGGTACATTAATATGTGTTAACATATGTTAAAACGGGGTTCATGTGGTGTGACTAGGGATCATGTGGTGTGACTGGGGATCATGTGGTGTGACTGGGGATCATGTGGTGCGACTGGGACTAATCGCATGACTGTTCATGCGATTAGGCCCAAACGCGTTACTGTTCATGCGATTAGGATTCCTAATCACGTGTAAAACTGCACAATCGCATGGAACGGGCTGGACGACTAGAAACGCCTATAAATACCATACTTAACCTCCTAAACTCAATTAGACAAACCCTAGTCGTCCCATAACCGCCCCAAACACTTAAACAACCTCTGGAAGGCGATTTTGATCAAAAACACAAGGTTTCAAGGTCTAACCATCATCCTTTTACAATTCCAAGGTTTGATTCTCATCCATAACACTTTGTAAACGTTTTTAATAAATCCCTAATGGTCCAGACCTGTTCATAAACGAAAAAGCTTTCTGAAAATCGTCAATAAGGGTTGTTAATCGGATTATAACTAATAAACATGCGTTATGGGTATGTATGATTAGAAAGATAGGATTTTTATGAATCTTGATGATGTTTTGATGTGTTATCATGCTAGGTCAGAATTAATATTGTTAGTATGATGATAGAAATCTCAGTAATTGGACAATAGGGTTATGATTACATGCGTTAATTGAATGTTGCATGCTATGTGTATATGTTTGGATTGCTTTGGTTGCATGTAGGACTGATTATACGAGGTTGAACGAAGGGTTTTGGGTTAAACATGTTTAGGATAGTGTTTGGGATGATATTGGGTAGTTACACACGTTCTGGATCTGATTTGGAGTGTTAAACGTGCGAAAAACCGGAACAGCATGGTTACAGGCGAGTAGCAATGCTAATCGCCTATAACTCATGCGATTGGGGTGCTAATCGCCAATGATACCATGTGATTAGCCCCAATCGCCTATAACTTCATGTGATTAGCCCTAAATGCTAGTTTTACATGTGGTATAGCCCTAAATGCTAGTTTTACATGTGGTATAGCCCTAAATGCTAGTAGTTACATGTGGTATAGCCCTAAATGCTAGTAATTCATGCGATTAGGATTCCTAATTGCTAGTTGACCAACCTAAATGCTAGTTGACTTTTCCTAATCACGTGTACTGCTGCTGTAAGTGTAAATTAGCATTTCGAGACCCGATTTGACATGTAGTAACATGCTAGGAACCTTGTAACATGTCTAATAACTTGGTAACATATATTTGGATGTATTTCGGTGATACGTGAACTATGTGCTATAACTTGTTGTGTGTTAACGTATGTTAAGTATACTTGCGTTATGGTATGTTTTGGAGCGTAAACATAACACGGGGAGTCTCGGGTCACCAATGGGATGTCGAGTCTTGTACTTTGGGTCAGTTAAACAGTCACGGTATTTTTAAACGAACTTGGTTATGGTCTGGACATCTAGGGACTAATTAACCTGCGGGTTATTAGTCTAAGTACTTGTAACTGTCGTATGTTAGGTCGCCACTGTACGGGACTAACATAGCAGCTGAGTTTACTCGGGATTAGGAGTAAAGCAACTTAAGGTGAGTTTACGGCCCCTCTTTTAAACTGGTTTTATACTTTCGGGGGAGAAAACATGTGTTAAAACGATTATTTGGTAACTACTGTCATACTATGGGTTTCTATTGTGTACTACACGATCTTTGGAAGTCCCGGGGGGAACCATGAATGTGCGGGTTTGCACAACGGGGAAATGTGAATAGCGCTATTGGGAGTGACCAACCCCGCTCGTCGGCTTGGAGGGCCGGGCGAGTGCATATTGTCTCAAACAGGAACAACAGGAACAATTGGAACTTTTCGGGCACAACATCTGGTATTCGTGTTAGTAATGGTTTTCCAATCGTGGTAGTAACAAAACGTACGCCTAGCTAGCGTATACTGGTTTTCTATTTGTTATAGTATGGACAGGTGGACTTGGTACTTGAACTGCAAACCTGTAAACTCACCAGCATTTTTGTGCTGACGTAAACTTTTACATGTTTTCTCAGGTCGCTAAGGTAGCACGACTGGACTAGGGCGCACGCGTCTGCACGGCGTTTAGATAGAGTTACATGATTTCATAAACATTGAACTTTGGTTACTTATGTTGAACTTTATTTTGAATAAGCTTCCGCTGTAAACGGGATTTTAAAACTATGTTTTGGTATTGCATTAATTACATTTAGACTTGTTTATTGTGATCGTTGGTTTGGATCCTGGTTTGTCATGCGCCTCGCGGTAAAACTCCGCAAGTGGATTTTGAGGGTGTGACACATGCAATCACACTTAACATACGTTAACTCACACCAAGTTATAGCACATAGTTCACGTATCACCGAATTACATCCAAACATACGTTACCAAGTTATTAGATATGTTACGGGGTTCCTAGCATGTTTCTACATGTCAATTCGGGTCTCGGAATGCTAATTTATACTTACAGCAGCATTACACGCGATTAGGAAAAGTAAACTAGCATTTAGGACTGATTGCATATAAAAACTAGCAATTAGGACTGATTGCATATAAAAACTAGCAATTAGGGCTGATTGCATGTAAAAACTAGCATTTAGGGCTGATTGCATGTAAAAACTAGCAATTAGGGCTAATCGCATGTAAAAACTAGCGATTAGGCCCTAATCGCATGAAAGACTGGCGATTGGCCTCCTAATCGCCTCTAACATAGGCGATTAGGATTGCTAATCGCCTGTAACCTTGCTGTTCCAGTTTTTCGCGCGTTTAACGCTCTAAATCAGATCCAGAACGTGTGTAACCACCCAATATCATCCCAAACACTATCCTAAACATGTTTCAACTAAAACCCTTCGTTTTGCCTCGTATTATCAGCCCTGCATGCAATCACGTAATCCAAACACCATTCACATAGCATGCAATCATCATACTAACATGCGTAACTATAACCCTAATAATCAATTCTCAGATTTTATCATCATAATATCATAATTATTCTGATCTAACATAATAACATGTCATTCATTCATCTCGAATCATAAAAACCCTAGCTTTCTAATCATAAACACACATAACACATGTATACTAGTTAAAATCCGATTAACAACACTTATTAACGATTTTTAGAAAGCTTTTCCGTTTTAGAACAGGTCTGGACCATTAGGGATTGATTAAAAACGTTTATAAAGATTCATGGATGGAAACCAAACCTTAGAATTGTGAAAGAATGAAGGATTAAGCTTGAAACCTTGTGTTTTGATCAAAAATCGCGTTCCAGAGGTTGTGTGTGTGTTGGGGCAGGTTATGGGGCGACTAGGGTTTGTATAATGAAGTTTATGAGGTCAAGTATGGTATTTATAGTCGTTTTTAGTCGTCCAGCACGTAACACGCGATTATGCAGCTTTACACGCGATTAGGAGGCCTAATCGCATGTAAGTTCATGCAATTGGGGCCTAATCGCATGAACAGTCATGCAATTAGTCCCCTAATCGCCCCATATGATGCCTACTCGCCTCCCTTATGGGCGATTAGGCTTCCCTAATCGCCTATAGGGGCTGGTTTTGTGTGTTTTGTGCGTTAAACCCCGTTTTAACATATGTAAACACATATTCACATACCGACAAGTCACATAATGATTGTAAACACATAACACATGTAAATACACATATTCACCCTCGTTCACCAATTCCCGGGACTCGAGACTTGTATGTTCCGTATGCCCTGACGATACTACAAATCGTCACCGTTTGTAGACTTGGTTAAGGACCGACATCTAATGAACCTCTAGACCAACATCCAATGATCCTCTAGACTAAACCGATAGTTCCCGAACCATAACCCGACTTAACTAACCCAGTTAAGTACAATATACGCGTGACTCGCTAAGGTAGACTTTCATCTAGACAACGTTGTTAACCAGAATTTGCCGGGTGTCACATCATCCCCACGTTAATAGAATTTTCGTCCCGAAAATTGCACAAGTACCAAAAGAACAAAAGAAATAACGAAGGGAATAAACAAAAGATAGAAACCAAAAGAGAGATTTACCCGAGTTGTCACGTCATCCCCACGTTAAAAGGAATCTCGCCCCGAGATTCATTCAGCTGCAGAAGAGACATATCTCGACTCGAACGCTTCCTTAGGAAAGAGATGAGGATATTTAGACTTCATCTGATCCTCCCGTTCCCACGTATACTCTGGTCCCTGGTTCGAGTTCCACCGAACCTTAACGATACGAATCTTGCTGTGACGTAGGCTACGAATCTTGTAATCCAGAATCTCCACAGGTTCTTCCACAATCCGAAGACGATCATCAACCTTGATCTCTTCCAGTGGAACGATGAGAGACTCGTCAGCCAGACACTTCTTCAAGTTTGACACGTGGAAGACGTTATGTACGTTACCGAGCTCCGTCGGTAAATCAAGACGATACGCCACCGGTCCAATCCGTTCCAGGATCGTAAATGGTCCGACATACCGTGGGTTGAGTTTGCCACGCTTCCCAAAGCGTATGACGCCCTTCCACGGTGAGACTTTTAGAAGTACTTTGTCATTGACTTGGAATTCCAATGGTTTGCGACGCTGATCGGCATAACTCTTTTGCCGGTCCCGTGCCGCTGCCAACCGGTTACGAATCTGTACGATCTTTTCCGAAGTTTCGTACACTAGTTCAGGCCCAGTGAGTTGACTCTCACCCACTTCAGCCCAACAAAGAGGAGAACGGCATTTCCGTCCGTACAGTGCCTCGAACGGAGCCGCCTTGATGCTCGTGTGATAACTGTTATTGTACGAGAATTCTACTAACGGTAGATGAGCTTCCCAACCCTTGCCAAAATCGATCACACATGCCCGCAGCATGTCTTCTAAAGTTTGAATCGTGCGCTCACTCTGACCGTCAGTCTGTGGATGATAAGCTGTACTCATGTCTAGTTGGGTACCCAAAGCCTTGTGCAAAGACTTCCAGAAGTGCGAAGTAAAATGGGAGTCACGATCCGAGATAATAGAAACTGGCACCCCGTGCTTAGAAACGACTTCCTTCAAATAAAGACGAGCCAAACGATCCATGGTGTCGGTCTCCTTAATAGCAAGAAAATGGGCTGATTTCGTCAACCGATCGACAATCACCCATATCTTGTCATTCCCGCTGGATGATTTAGGAAGTTGCGTGACAAAATCTATAGTAATCCGTTCCCATTTCCATTCCGGAATTTCAGGTTGTTGCAAGAGACCCGACGGTTTCTGGTATTCCACCTTGACCTTAGCACAGGTCAAGCATTTGCTCACGTATGAGGCTATATCCGACCTCATGTTTGGCCACCAGTAAAGCACCTTCAGATCTTGGTACATCTTATCCGAACCAGGATGAATAGAATACCGGGACTTATGGGCCTCATCAAGGACAAGCTCCCGTAGTCCCCCGAAATAAGGAACCCATATGCGTTCCGCGAAGTAGTGCAGGCCATCAGGCCTTCGCTCGAGGTGCTTGTCGGCACCGTGCATAGTTTCAGCTTTAAGGTTTTCCTCCTTCAACGCTTCTAACTGGGCAGAACGGAGTTGATCAGGTAGGGATGAATGAATGGTGAGCTGCAACGCCCGAACGCGACGAGGTTTAGTCGATTCCTTCCTGCTCAAGGCGTCTGCTACAACATTCTCCTTGCCAGGATGGTACTTAATGGCACAATCATAGTCGTTCAGAAGTTCAATCCAACGACGCTGCCGTATGTTCAAATGTTGTTGGTCGAAAATATGTTGGAGACTCTTGTGATCGGTGTAGATGGTGCATTTGGTACCGTACAAGTAATGTCTCCAAATTTTCAACGCGAAAACCACTGCACCCAACTCCAAGTCATGGGTGGTGTAGTTCTTCTCGTGCACCTTGAGTTGACGAGAAGCATACGCGATCACCTTCTCGCGTTGCATCAACACGCAACCGAGACCATGAATAGAAGTATCACAGTAAACAACGAAATCATCAGGACCTTCAGGTAACGACAAAATAGGAGCAGAACAAAGTTTGGACTTTAGTTCTTCGAACGCTGACTCTTGTGGTTCACCCCAGTCGAATTTTCTATCCTTCTGCGTGAGAATGGTCAGGGGTTGAGCGATCTTCGAGAACCCGTGAATGAAACGACGATAGTAGCCCGCAAGGCCTAGGAATTGCCGCACCTCAGTTGGCGTCTTTGGTGCTTCCCAGTCCTTGATCGCTTTGATCTTAGCTGGATCGACATGAATTCCTAGTTCATTAACCACATGTCCTAGGAACTGAACATCGCGTAACCAAAAGTCACACTTTGAGAACTTGGCGTAAAGTTGTTCCCGTCGCAAGAGTTCCAAAACTAACCGCAGATGTTCCTCGTGTTCGGTCTTGTTCTTAGAGTAGATCAGAATGTCATCAATAAACACAATGACGATCTTGTCAAGATATGGTTTGCAAACGCGGTTCATCAAATCCATGAAAACCGCCGGTGCGTTCGTGAGACCGAAAGGCATGACCAAGAATTCGAAATGGCCATAACGTGTACGAAAGGCAGTCTTGGCAACGTCAGCCTCCCTGACGCGCAGCTAGTGATAACCGGACCTCAAGTCGATCTTGGAATAATAACTAGAACCCTGAAGCTGGTCGAATAGGTCATCAATACGTGGAAGAGGATAACGGTTCTTAACGGTCAATTTGTTCAGTTCTCTGTAGTCCACACACAATCGGAAACTTCCATCCTTCTTCTTAACAAATAGAATCGGGGCTCCCCAAGGGGAAGAACTTGGTCTGATGAAACCCTTGTCCAAGAGTTCCTGTAACTGACTAGACAATTCCTGCATCTCGGGAGGTGCAAGACGGTAGGGGGCCCGAGCAATAGGAGCAGCCCCTGGTACAAGATCAATACCGAACTCGACTTGACGATGAGGAGGAAGACCAGATAAATCATCGGGAAAAACATCAGGAAACTCGCGTACAACTGGAATATCGTCGATCTTCTTCTCATCACCAGAGGAAACAGATAAAAGCGCCAAAACGGCTGGATAACCCTTTCGAAGACACTTAAGGGCTTTCATGCTAGAGATGATGTTTAGCGGAACACCACCCTTGATACCGTACACAGAAAGGAATTCTCCATCAGGGAGAGGAATCCGAATAACCTTATCGTAACAGACAATCTCCGCGCGATACAAGGACAACCAATCCATTCCTACCACAACGTCAAAACTACCCAATGGTACCGGCATAAGGTCGATGGGGAACGATAAACCCGACAACTCTAATTGACACTCCCGAAGGATACTAGTAGCTTCAATCATTTTCCCGTCAGCCAACTCAATAATATACTTATTCTCTAATGGTACGGGTACTACATCTAGCAGTCGACTAACTCCCATGGATACAAAACTCTTGTCGGCACCAGAATCAAATAACACACTAACAGAACGATTATTGAGAAGGAACGTACCGGTGACTGTGTCAGGATCCTGTCTAGCCTCAGCGGCTCCAATGACGAAGGCACGTGCATTTCTGCCGCCGCCCCCGTTGTTCCCATTACCGTTGTTTCCACCCTGCTTCAGCTTTGGGCAATCCTTCTTGTAATGCCCAGTGTCACCACAGTTGTAGCATCCTTGTCTTCCTGTAGTCCCTTGAGTAGTCGGAGCCGAGTTAGTAGTCGGGGCCTGGGTCGATGGAAGTGTAGCCCGACAATCCTTAGCAAAATGCCCAAATCGCTGGCAGCGATGACAACGGTTACTGTCGCAGTTCCCTTGATGGTGACGTCCACACTTGTTACATTTGGGCAGTTTCCCCGCATAACCACCCTGCTTGTTACCCGAAGAAGAAGAACCCCCATTATCAAACCTCTTACCCTGCTGTGTTGACCCAGATCCTTTCCCGTCATTTTCCCACTTGCGCTTGTTGTTCTCTGGGGCCTTAACAGTCGAACCCTTCGCAGGCAAAATACCCTCATTCACCTTTAAGTTGGTCATCCTATGAGCCGATCGAACCACCTCTGCGTATGTAGGATGATTTCCCGCAGCCACTAATCCTGCAATTTCCGGTACTAACCCCGAGACATAGTGTTCAATCCTACGGTATTCTGGCACATGCAGATCGGGACACAGCACTGCCAACTCATTACGCCTCACAGTATACTTCTCAATTTCAGACCCAGTCATCTTGAGGTTCCACACCTCGTGCTCTAGCTTCTGCACCTCTTCCCTCGGACAGTATTCACGCTTCAGCAATTGCACAAAATTCTCCCATGGCATAGCATATGCCTCCCCAATACCCATATTCTGGGTGATGCCATTCCACCAAGTCAATGCCACATCCTGGAATAACGCAGCAGCATACTTAACCCGATCTTCTGGGAGACAGTTACACATCAGAAACACTGACTCCACTTTCTCCAGCCACCTAAGCAAGCTCACCGCACCCTCAGTGCCAGAGAATTCCTGGGGCTTACAGTCCCGGAACATCTTGTAGGTACACATGGGTGGGGGTGGGTTAACAGGACCACCTGGAATGAAACGTATGAGAAACCACAAAGAATGTAAACAAGGTTCACCAATGAGGCAAAGAAAGTGGATAAATCAACTTACCACCACCGTTGTGCCCTAACTGGAAGGCAGCTTGGAGTAAGTTGTTCAGATCATCCTCCGATAGGTTAATACCTCCACGACCACCAGCACCACCGCGACCACCACCACGTCCACCATTGCGACCACCTCCACGTCCTCCTCGTACTCCAGACATGATTCTGGCAGAAAGAACGAGAAAATTTAGTTTCGCAGATAAAGATAACCACTAATTTTCACAAGATCAAAGCTAGATCCAATCCAGGACTATCCTTTCAACCCAGAGCTCACTAAGGCTTCCATGCATTTCGGTTTATGATTTTGTGTGCACCCAAAATGATAAACCGCTCTACATGGTCCTCCAAGTGTTCTCCTAGTTCAAAGTTCAAATCACCGAACATAGACTCTTAGTTATACACCGTAATACTACTGTAGTTTATGGCAAGTGTTTCTATTGGAGTACGAAAGGGAGATGTCCGAGCCCTGGGACAAATCTCAAGAGTACACGATTTACTCCAATATACTACACCGCCTAGAAAGTACGTAACCCGACCTAAGATAGAACGGATGATGTATCGTAGAAAGACCAACGATTTAGAGACACCCCGACAAGACCATACGTAAACCACCATAATGTTTAGTACCATGTGATCGTCTAGTGTGTGCGACTCGGCTATAGACTAGACTCTACATGCAGTCCTAGTTCACTATAACCATTGGCTCTGATACCAATCTGTCACACCCTCAAAATCCACTTGCGGAGTTTTACCGCGAGGCGCATGACAAACCAGGATCCAAACCAACAATCACAATAAACAAGTCTAACATGAACATAATGCAATTTCAAAACAATGTTTAAAATCCCCGTTTACAGCGGAAGCTTATTCAAAATAATTATTCAATAATAAACCAATGTTCAACGTTTGTAAAATCATGCAACTCTAGCTAGACGCAGTGCAGACGCGTGCGCCCTAGTTCCATTGTGCTACCTTAGCTACCTGAGAAAACATGTAAAAGTTTACATCAGCACAAAAATGCTGGTGAGTTTACAGGTTTTGTAATCCAAGTACCAAGTCCACCTGTCCATACTATAACAAATCGAAAACCAGTGTACGCTAGCTAGGCGTATGTTTTGTTACTACCACGATTGGAAAACCATTACTAACTCGAATACCAAATGTGTGCCCGATGTAGTAACCCTGTTGTTCCTCTTGTTCCTGTTTGAGACAATATGCACCCGCCGACCCTCCAAGTCGACGAGCGGGGTTGGTCACTCCCAATAGCGCTATTCACATTTCCCCGTTGTGCAAACTCGCACATTCATGGTTCCCCCCGGGACTTCCAAAGATCGTGTAGTACACAATAGAAACCCATAGTATGACAGTAGTTACCAAATAATCGTTTTAACACATGTTTTCTCCCCCGAAAGTATGAAACCAGTTTAAAGGAGGGGCCGTAAACTCACCTTAAGTTGCGTTACTTCTTAACCCGAGTAAACTCAGCTGCTATGCTAGTCCCGTAAAGCGGCGACCTAACATATGACAGTTACAAGTACTTAGACTAATAACCCGCAGGTTAATTAGTCCCTAGATGTCCAGACCATAACCAAGTTCGTTTGAAAACACCGTGACTGTTTAACTGACCCAAAGTACAAGACTCGACAACCCATTGGTGACCCGAGACTCCCCGTGTTATGTTTACGCTCTCAAACATGCAATCATGCAATCACACTTAACATACGTTAACGCACACCAAGTTATAGCACATACTTCACGTATCACCGAATTACATCCAAACATACGTTACCAAGTTATTAGATATGTTACGGGGTTCCTAGCATGTTTCTACATGTCAATTCGGGTCTCGGAATGCTAATTTATACTTACAGCAGCATTACACGCGATTAGGAATAGTAAACTAGCATTTAGGACTGATTGCATATAAAAACTAGCAATTAGGACTGATTGCATATAAAAACTAGCAATTAGGACTGATTGCATATAAAAACTAGCAATTAGGGCTGATTGCATGTAAAAACTAGCATTTAGGGCTGATTGCATGTAAAAACTAGCAATTAGGGCTAATCGCATGTAAAAACTAGCGATTAGGCCCTAGTCGCATGAAAGACTGGTATTTATAGTCGTTTTTAGTCGTCCAGCACGTAACACGCGATTATGCAGCTTTACACGCGATTAGGAGGCCTAATCGCATGTAAGTTCATGCAATTGGGGCCTAATCGCATGAACAGTCATGCAATTAGTCCCCTACTCGCCCCATATGATGCCTACTCGCCTCCCTTATGGGCGATTAGGCTTCCCTAATCGCCTATAGGGGCTGGTTTTGTGTGTTTTTGCGTTAAACCCCGTTTTAACATATGTTAACACATATTCACATACCGACAAGTCACATAATGATTGTAAACACATAACACATGTAAATACACATATTCACCCTCGTTCACCAATTCCCGGGACTCGAGACTTGTATGTTCCGTATACCCTGACGATCCTACAAATCGTCACCGTTTGTACACTTGGTTAAGGACCGACATCTAATGAACCTCTAGACCAACATCCAATGATCCTCTAGACTAAACCGATAGTTTCCGAACCATAACCCGACTTAACTAACCCAGTTAAGTACAATATACGCGTGACTCGCTAAGGTAGACTTTCATCTAGACAACGTTGTTAACCAGAATTTGCCGGGTGTCACAAATGGCAAGTTATTAACGAAACAAAATTTGGTTCGAAAGTTGTTGTTTAAGGTTGATGGCTTTGGGTTTGTGAGGCAAACGGTTATGTGTTATGTAATTCAAAGTATGGTGGCATGGATCACGTAAGAGGATATTTTATAGAGTAACATATGTAGAAGGCTTATGGTTTAGTAATAATGATGATAAGGTTTCATTTTTGAACCATACTTGGTTATGGTGACATACATGACGTGTATGTGCAAGGAATTACATGAACCAATTATCTTCATGATTGCATGATGATGATGTGGTTTCATAGGGACTTGAATTTACATGCAATGATAGTGGACAGTTGCTCTCTTGTTTTGGCACCGTATAAATGAATGGTTATTCATTCATAATGAAAGGAAACCATGTAAATTTGTGTTCATTAGGTCACAGCATACTATATGGAATGTGTAGGTCGTGAAGCTATTGAAGGATCACGCTTCCTCCCATTTTGTTAGTCTTGTAATACGCGCATCATGATAACGATTCGCGGGGTGTGACGCAGTTCGAGGCATGTTTAGCTTGCGGATTTAGCTGCTTTGCAACCGGTGAGTTCTTGCGCCCACTCTTTTATTTAATATTTATCTAAATAATTTGGGCTGACGTGCATGCTAAACCATTATAATTATTTTTGTGAACTCATATATGTTATTTTGGCATGAAACATAAGTAGGCGGAATACGCCTAATGTGTTATTATATGGCTTGAGTTATATGTGTTATTATATATATGAATAGACGGTTGTCTTGATTAGAGTGTGGCTTAAGTTTTTATTTAATAAGCGGAATGTGCTTAATGTCCTGGCCACGTATTTGAACCTTGCTTGTTTGATCGGGACTAGCCTTGAGTTATACTTGTTAGATGAAATGTGTTACTATATATATAAACTGTGTATGACGGTTACCTGGTATTATAAATTGAGCTATGATAGTTTTACAGTATGTCTGCTCTGATTTATGGTTATGGTTTGAGTCTTAGTAGGCGATATGCGCGTATGTAGACTTGTTGTAGTTTTGTGACAAATAGGCGAAATGCGCTTATTGTAGATTTAAGATAAAGTCTTATGTTAAGTAGGCGGATTGCGCTTATTCTAGACTTTACATGTTTGCTTAGGGAACAAATTCGCGGTTTGCGCTTATTGTTAACTATGAGGTTGAGGTATTTTGTTAATTCTTAAATTGGCAAACTACTTGTTTATATAAATTTATAAAACTTGAACTCACTCAGCGTAGCTGACTTTTGCATACACGTTAGATTGATTTCAGGTATTCGAAGAATAAAAGGGATGCCTTGGCATGCTGCAGGACTACTCAGAGGCGGTTGACATTTCGAATAAGAAGAAACTACTTTATTGCTAGATAATTCCTTTCTAAACTTATTGTTTTTGGTTTTACAAATATGCTTTGACCTGTTGTGGGGAATTTCATGTTTGAATAACTTAAACCATTTACTTTCCGCTGCGTGTTTTCTGATAATAAAATAAGACTTCTTAAGTATTAATTATGGTTTTAGTTTTTGAATTCCAACTGTTTGACCCGTCGGATTTGAGGGTCTTACAAGTTAGTATCAGAGCAATGGTTCGAGGGATTCGGGCAGTTTGTGCTCGAACTCGAATCTGGTATGGGACCAAACTGTTACTAAGAAATGTCAACTACTAGGTAGCTGCACGCCAAGAGGTAATCCTTATTTTTGACGTGTATATATATATACACACACACACTTCGTTGGATGCTTAATAGCATGAAGTCATAAACAGGCGGTTAGTGCCTTTACATTTTGATGTAGTATGCGAAGTTTATTATGTAGTGCATAATGCACGACACATAGGTTGGGATGCTTCTCGTTGAACACTTAGATACATAAGGTGTTAAAAGGAAACCCAATAACTATATTTGTTTTAAGTATGTTATGATGGCTTTTATTAAGTGCTTAATTGTAATAATTCACAGGGGATGTACGCTTTTGTGTTTGGAGGTAGGGTGGAATTCTCTTCTCCGTTTGTTAATTGCAAACCTTTTAGGTTTAATAGCTAAATACTATGTGTACTTGTGGTAATGTGTAGGCAGAATTGTTAATGTGGTCATAACTTGTTGTGTTTATGGTGACTAAAGTAAAGTAAACAGCTAATCACACTTGATCAACGTTATTAGAAGTTTACCCTTACTTTACATATCCTGAATATGGCTTTGTGACGGATCATGTGACGGTTTTGTCATGAATGTTGTGTATGGGTTGTGTCTATCAACTTTTGTATTGGGTCAGATAAGATCCCAAGGATATTAGACATTTAATCGAGAACAAGGTTGCAGTAGGAAATTCACTCCTTGTGACCAAGGCTGTAGATAATTGTCGGATCGAGTTATTGGGCCATAGTCTTCCTATTCTCTTGTACTTAATGTCATTAGGGTTCTTTGATGTTATTCTTGGGATGGACTGGCGGGCTACCGTGGATGCTCACTTTGTGTGCGGGCGGAGACTCGTGCGACTTACAGCCCCTGATGGGAATCGTATTACTGTTCATGGGCACGATGGTTGCTCATTACCTCGGATTATTTCTATGCTAAAGGCAAGGAAGATGTTTCAGCGTTGGTGTAAGGCGTACCTGGCACAGGTCTTGGATGTGGGGGCTGATATCCCTAAGCTAGGGGATGTCCCCGTAGTCCGGGATTACTCGGATGTATTTCCTGAGGATTTGATAGGATCACCATCGGACCGAGAGGTTAAGTTCCAAATAGACCTCATGCCTGAAGCTAAACCTGTAGCCAGAGACCTTACCTCCTAGCCCCTGCGTAAATGAACTAACTCTCATCTCCGTTGGAGGATTTGCTCGAGAAAGGGTTCATTAGACCGAGTATCCCACCATGAGGTGTGTCGGTTTTAATTGTAAAAAGAAAGATGGTAGGATGCGGATGTGTATCACTTGATGGTGAAGAATAGATATCCTTTACTGAGAATCGATGGTTTATTTAGATCAACTCTAAGGAGCTAGTTGGCTCTCGAGAATTGATCTTAGATCGGGTTATCATCAGCTGAAAATACGAGAGCAGGACGCTTTCCATACTCGTTATGGACATGATGAGTTTTAGTAATGTGTTTTGGCCTAACTAACGTGCTGCGACATTCATGGATTTGATGAACTGGGTGCGTAGGCCGATGCTCAACTGTTTTGTTATTGTTTCCATTGATGACATGCTCATATACTCCGAAAGAGAAGAAGACCATATTCTACATTACAAGAATGTTCTTCAAACTCTATGGAATGAGAAGCTGTGCGCTAAAATTCTCAAAGGTGCTTTTTAATTTCATGAGGGTCAGTATTCTGGCCCATGACATCAATTCTGTCAGTACCATGGTAGATTCCATGAAGGTGCAGGTAGTGATGAACTGGGTGACACCAAAATCATCGTCTGATATTAGTAGCTTCTTGGGTTGGCAGGTTGTTATCGGAGGTGCGTACGGGATTTCTCTATGATAGCTCACTGACTAAACTGACCAAGAATGAGGTGAGGTTTGCTTGGGACTTGGACTAAGAGAACGCGTTTCTTGAAACTAAAGAAAAGTTTGACATCGGATTTGCGGGTCTTACAAGTTTGACACAAGCACCGATCCTAGCCTTACAGGGTTGGACGGAGGATGTAGTGGTTTTTCGGACGTGTCACTTGGGGGTCTCGGGTGTGTACTTATGCGGCGTGGTAAGGTGATAGCTTATGCCCCACGCTAATCGAAACCCCACGAGTTTAACTACCCGACTCATGATTGGGAGTTGGCAGCTATTGTTTTTGCGCTTAAACTGTGGGAACATCACTTATATGGGGATTCTTGCACCACCTATACCGACCATAAGAGTTGTAATATTTCTTTAAGCAAAAGGACCTTAGCAGGAGGCAACGCAGGTGGTTGGAATTAATCAAGAACTATGATGTGGAGATTGAGTACCACCCACGAAAGGCTAACGTGGTGGCAAACGCGTTGAGCCGAAAGGAGAAGCCTAAACCCATTCGGGTGAAGTCTTGTCAGCTTATTTTAAAACCGGATATAGTGAAAAGATCTCTAGTGCCCAGATTGAAGCCTTACAGGTGGAGCGAATTATGACAAAGCGTATGTGGGGGCGGCAATGACTTATGGGAAGCGATGGAGACATGGGTTATGTTCATAAAAGACCGGATGTGGGTACCTCGATATGGAAGGTTTAGGTATAAAATCATGGATGAGGCACACGAAGCCACCATTCTAAACATCCGGGGAAAACAATACGTATCAAGATCTTAAGGAGAACTATTGGTGGCCAACAATGAAGTATGAGGTAGCAACTTTATGTGAGCTCGTGTTTGACTTGTTTACAGGTGAAAGCAGAACATCAGAAACCATTTGGAAAAAAAAAATCAACCTTTAGAGGTACCGAAATGGAAGTGGGAGTATCTTACTATGTATTTCATCACTAAGCTACCCTGTACGCCCTAGGTGTTTGCACCATTTGGGTGGTGGTGGATTGGTTGACCGAAAGTACTCACTTCTCGCCGATACGGGAGACCTTTAACTCCAAAAGGTTAGCAGAATTGTTCCTTCGGGAGATTGTATCGAGACACGGTGTTTCAGTGTCTATTGTTTCCGATAGATATACTCGTTCTATGTCATTGGGTACTAGGTTACACATCAGCACCGCGTATCACCCGCAGACAGATGGTTAATCGAAAAGAACCATCCAAACTCTCGAAGATTGTGCTTCGGGCATGCATTATTAATTTCGGTGGTAGCTGGGATTATCACCTACTCGTGGCAGAGTTTTCATAAAACAATAGCCATGACGCAACTATTGGGGTGCCACCGTATCAGAAGTTGTTGTGTTTGGCGACTACCTGACGAAACTGGGCTATGATAGAAGTGGGATATGCCTGCTCTGATCTATAGTATTGGTTTTGTGTCATAATTGTTACTTTACTGTTCTATGTTGTAACGTAAAATGATCATATGAATGTTCTGTGTTTTGTGTTGAAGTTAGTGGAACGGAGTAGCAGTAGAAGGTTATTCTCCTGTACCTGGAGTTAATATATTCATAACAGGTTACCCTTAAAACATCACATTTGGTAGTTCCTTATCCAAGAGGATTCGGGGGCGAATCCTATTATAAGGAGGGTAGACTTGTAACATCCAAAAATTTCGCTAAATGATTTTTATTTGAAGCAAACCAACCGGGTTTGTATCGAACCAATTAGTTGATGGGTTTTGTCGTGTAGAGGGCATTTAACAAAATTAGAGGGACCATATTAATCTCTTATTAAAGGAAAGGACTAAAGTGCAAAGTATGATTAGTATCCTTGTTTTAAAACCCTACCATTTGCAACCATAATTGGATTTTCAATCTCGACGGCCACAATTCGAGGTTCGACACAAGCTCTAGAACTGCGGACTCCGAGTTGATGATCTTAGTTTTCTACATCGATCTCTTTTATGGGTTCATGATTCAAACTTCTTTATCGGTAATATTTTCTCGTTCTAGCATGTAGTGTAAGAATTTTTTTTTATTTTGTCAAATTCTTGGTGTCATCATTACGGTTGTTCTTGAAGCTCAATTTCGGGATCCCATTTTGACATACATTCCAAGGAGGTAGGCGTCGAGATAGTGATCGAATGGTGGGGTGGTACTCGGATGATTAACGCGTCAACGGATTGGTATGTCACGGGTACGGTGAGTTGTGTTAATGAGGTTAAGAAACCGGTGTGGAGAAGCCAGTGTTAAATGGTGTTGTTGAGGTGGTAGTCCGGTTATGGGAGCGGTTTCTTGGTCTGCTTTAGGAGGCTACTAAGGCTGGTTCTAAGTCCAGTTCTTCCGAGTCGTTGGTTAGTCTCTCTGATGGATTGTAGCGAAATTTCAGGACTTGCGGCCACTGTTTCTCTTTCTGGCGACTATAGCAGCAGATTCTAGCGATGGAAACTTGTGGGTTTGGAAGGGTTCGGCGATACGAACACCTGGACATATTATTTGCCCAAAATGGAGTTCGTTTGGGTCGGTTTTGATGTACTCGAATGTTGGCGCGCAAAACTGAACGAGCTGGCAGGGTGCTCTGCGTTCTGGCAGCATCAAAGGCATCGGCAGCCAACGCCAATAATTTTCTAAGGACGGTCATGTCGAGACGAGCCCGTGGATATTTGGTTCGCCCAAAACGGAGTCTGTATGGTCAAGTTATTAACGAAACAAAATTTTGTTCGAAAGTTGTTGTTTAAGGTTGATGGCTTTGGGTTTGTGAGGCAAACGGTTATGTGCTATGTAATTCAAAGTATGGTGGCATGGATCACGTAAGAGGATATTTTATAGAGTAACATATGTAGAAGGCTTATGGTTTAGTAATAATGATGATAAGGTTTTATTTTTGAACCATACTTGGTTATGGTGACATACATGACGTGTATGTGCAAGGAATTACATGAACCAATTATCTTCATGAACGCATGATGATGATGTGGTTTATAGGGACTTGAATTTACATGCAATGATAGTGGACAGTTGCTCTCTTGTTTTGGCACCGTATAAATGAATGGTTATTCATTCATAATGAAAGGAAACCATGCAAATTTGTGTTCGTTAGGTCATTGCATACTATATGGAATGTGTAGGTCGTGAAGCTATTGAAGGATCACGCTTCCTCCCATTTTGTTAGTCTTGTAATACGCGCATCATGATAACGATTCGCGAGGTGTGACGCAGTTTAAGGCATGTTTAGCTTGCGGATTTAGCTGCTTTGCAACCGGTGAGTTCTTGCGCCCACTCTTTTATTTAATATTTTTCTAAATAATTTGGGCTGACGTGCATGCTAAACCATTATAATTATTTTTATGAAGTCACAAAATATTTTTATAAAGTTATAAATATTTTTGTGAACTCATATATGTTATTTTGGCATGAAACATAATTAGGAGGAATGCGCCTAATGTGTTATTATATGGCTTGAGTTATATGTGTTATTATATATATGAATAGACGGTTGTCTTGATTAGAGTGTGGCTTAAGTTTTTATTTAATAAGTGGAATGTGCTTAATGTCTTGGCCACGTATTTGAACCTTGCTTGTTAGATCGGGACTAGCCTTGAGTTATACTTGTTAGATTAAATGTGTTACTATATATATAAACTGTGTATGACGGTTACCTGGTATTATAAATTGAGCTATGATAGTTTTACAGTATGTCTGCTCTGATTTATAGTTATGGTTTGAGTCTTAGTAGGTGATATGCGCGTATGTACACTTGTTGTAGTTTTGTGACAAATAGGCGAAATGCGCTTATTGTAGATTTAAGATAAAGTCTTATGTTAAGTAGGCGGATTGCGCTTATTCTAGACTTTACATGTTTGCTTAGGGAACAAATTCGCGGTTTGCGCTTATTGTTAACTCTGAGGTTGAGGTATTTTGTTAATTCTTAAATTGGCAAACTACTTGTTTATATAAATTTATAAAACTTGAACTCACTCAGCGTAGCTGACTTTGGCATACACGTTACATTGATTTCAGGTATTCGAAGAATAAAAGGGATACCTTGGCATGCTGCAGGACTACTCATAGGCGGTTGACATGTCAAATAAGAAGAAACTACTTTATTGCTAGATAATTCCTTTCTAAACTTATTGTTTTTGGTTTTACAAATATGCTTTGACCTGTTGTAGGGAATTTCATGTTTGAATAACTTAAACCATTTACTTTTCGCTGCGTGTTTTCTGATAATAAAATAAGACTTCTTAAGTATTAATTATGGTTTTAGTTTTTGAATTCCAGCTGTTTGACCCGTCGGATTTGAGGGTCTTACAAATTATATTTGTAATGTTTTTGTTATGTTAGATTAGATCAATTGCATAATTTCTTTGAATCGAATGTGCAGTACATTGAGGTTATGTATTTTTTGATAATATACGTTGGTGTATATTACATTTAGGGTTAAGCGACCAAACCCTAATTAGGATTATCTCATCAAAATGAAGGAGACGCTTTTATTATTTTCAAATGCGTATACACTAGTGTATATTATATGTTGGTGTATATTACATAAAGATGATAAGAGACATAACCGCTGTGAGGATGAACACGCCAAATGTCTATACCCCAGTGTATAGTATACATTGGTGTATATTACATAAAGAGGATAAGAGACCGAACCTTAAAGGTGATGACGATGAATGAAAAAACAAAAAAGAAACTGGTATACACCAACGTATATCTGTGTCGATAATGATGGTAAATGAGAAAAAATACTGATATACACCAATGTATATATGCGTTCACGATGAATGAAAAAACAAAAAATAAACTAATGTACACCAATGTATATATATGTCGAGGATGATTAATGTAATAAAAAAAACTAATAGGGAGATTTTATAGGGATTGAGTATAATAAATGAGGGTTAATAATTATTCAGTTACAAATTTAGACTTAATTACCTACAAATAAGCATATTGAACAAAAGTCAATAATACCCTTTGATTAAAATAAACAATTAATTAATGTTTTACTTATTTACAATCATGCCATTAGAGATCAATGGCTATAAAGTGGTTCCTATGGTTCATATTTGAACCCCACCCTATATATATATAGGATTGGGTTCAAATGAGAACTCCACTGAGTTGTGAAAACTAGAGAACTCCTCTAGACCAATCACCTAGTGACACATAATCAGCTTTATAATTTTTTGTATTTTTTTAATCATGGGCAATAAAGTCTTTGCACACAAATACTTAAGGGTATTTTAGTAATAATACCACCCCACCCCACCCCACACCCAAACCACCCCATTAACCTTTAAATAATAATAATAATAATAATAATAATAATAATAATAATAATAATAATAATAATAATAATAATAATAATAATAATAATCATAATAAAAAAACTCACCTCACTCTCGCTCTCTCTCACACACACACACACCGGTCCCCCCTCTCTTTCTCACTCTATCTATCTATCTATCTATCTCTCTCTCTCTAAAACACAAGAATAGATCTGGGGTTTTTTAATGGTGCTCGATGATGTTGGAGGGGGTTGTGGTCTTGTTGGTGGTCGATGATGGTGGTGGGGGCAGTGGTGGTTTGCAGAAGTGGTTGAGGGTGGTTTGTAGAGGTGGTCGATGATGGTGCTCGGTTAGCGTGGAGGGGGCTGTGGTGTTGAATGGTGGTCGATGATGGTGGTGGGGGCTGTGGTGGGTTTAGAGGTGGTTGAGGGTGGTTTGCAGGGGTGGTTTTCCGATGGTGGTTGAGTGTGGTTTTTCCGGTGGGTTTTGATGTGGTGGAGGTGGTCGATGTGGGTTCCGATGTGGTGTAGGTGATAGATGATGGTGTTCCGATGGTGTTTGAGGGGGCTGTGGTTTTGCTCCCTGAATCTTTTTATAGACTTTGTGTTTCATCATTGGTGTTTTGATGAAGATATGAAAAAGGTAATGTTTTTTAAAGATAATATTGATTTATTGTTGGTAATGTGTTTTGGGTTGATTTTGTGACATGTTTTTAGACAAAATTGTTGTTGTTGTTGTTGTTGTTGTTGTTATTATTATTATTATTATTATTATTATTATTATTATTAGGATAAAATTTGGGGTTTGTTGAAAATTTGGGTTTTTGTTGAGGATCTTTTTTGATGTGTTTTTTTTTAATGATATTATTCTGAAAAGATAGGATTTTTATGTTAAAAATTTGGGTTTTGTTAGGAGATGATGCTGTGAAGATGATGATGTTTTTCTGGTTAAGAAGATGATGATGCTGTGAAGATGAAGAATGATGGTGTAGTATAATGTAAGAAAACACTGGTGTAAATACGAATGTATAGATGTTTGGTGGTTATTTTACACCACCGTAATACGAATAATATAACAAAAATTATAGATGTTGGTTTTTATAGATGTGAGTAACCAGAGTACATCATACAAAAAATGATAGATGTTTGGTGATATAGATGTGAGTAAACACTGGTGTAAATAATTACACCAGTGTAAATCATACAAAAATATAGACGTTTGGTTTATATAGGTGTGAGTAAACACTGGTGTAAATAATTACACCAATGTATATCATACAAAAATATAGACATTTGGTTTATATAGGTGTGAGTAAACACTGGTGTAAATAATTACACAAGTGTAAATCATACAAAAATTATGGATGGCTGGTTTATATAGATGTAAGTAAACACTAGTGTAAATAATTGCACCAATTTAAAAACAAGATGGGAGATGACACAATGCACAATTTGATTTTTTTTTAAAAAAGTAAATTAATTAAAAAATAAATTAAAGTTTAAAAAACATGATTATTATATTAATTTTTTCTCTTCCATAGTTTTTTACCTTAATACCCTTTAATGTACTTTATTACATTAAAAATACATATTAAACATGTCAAGACAAAAGGTCCCATCTTTGATCTCAACCATTTGATCATGAAGATGAGATGAAGAAGGAGTTTATGTGTTTATATAGTTAGGGTTGGTAGGTGGGTTAGGTGGAGAGTTATTATTTAAACGAATTAGTAACCGACTCGGGTATCGTTTTTAATTTAAATTCGTTTAATCAGTAGGATAATTATTTTATGGAATTTATTTATATTACTCGATACAAACGAGTATTTGGAATGTATATTATATTTAAATTTGTTAGATTTAGAATTAACTAGTCGTTTAATATCCGATGTATTCTCACCGCGTCACTATATGACGTAATTAAGAAATTTAAATTTGTTGGTGAGTAATAATAAAAAAAAATATATTTCTTGTTAATTAGGTATTATCGTGAAAAAAAAATTCAACAAGTGTGCGAATATAATATAAATGTATATTATATATATATATATATATTTTAATAAAAATAGCGGAGCGTTACAGTCTCCCCTACTTTTGGAAACTTCGTCCCAAAGTTATTAAAACACAGGGTTTAGGTAAATGCTTGGACATCTATCATTTGGTTTAAAGTATGGCAGAAATTTTATGGGTACTAGGATAAAGTGTTACGTATGAGTTATGAGGGTTGGATTACGATAGTCTAAAATAGCGAGGGGGAATAAACACCAAACTTAGGTTGCCTGAGATGATAGAGTATGGACGGGCTAAATGAACTATCAAATAACTAGGGTTTGTTTTTGGCTCGACCCCCAACCTCATTTCTGATGTATCGTTAGTGTTTCTTACCAAATCCCTAATAGAATTTCACACCACCCTAACGTACCTGTATATTCATGATTACGTTCCGGACCGCAATCACCAATTTACCTTACATTAGGGTTTTGTGTCCTTCTATGACTCTAAACACACATGTAAGTAATGCAAAATAACCTTGTGATTGAATCGTATACAATGTATCCAAAAATGAGTCCAACTGTTGAGCAGGAAAAAGACTTCTACCAGTCAGTGAGTAAGAATCTCTACCGATTGTTGAGCAGGTGCGATAGCCTCTAATAGTCGTTGAGCAGGTTGTAGGGCCTCTACCGACTGTTGAGCAGGCATGATGACCTCTACCAATCGTTGAGTAGGTTATTTGGTACTCTACTAACTGTTGAGCAAGTACTTCATCCTCTATCAGTTGTTTGATTAAGTGTAACAATTGTTTTTGTTTATCACATAAGTTGCAAATTGATAATACATACATGTAAGCAAGTTTGTAAATGCATCAAGAATAGCATGCGAGTTGTAACAGAGTTGCCCTAGACAAGGTTAATGACTCTAGGTGTGTTTATAGCAAATAGTTTATATTCCATGCTTTCAAGTATCATGAATAACCAAATGTTCAGGTAGATAATCAAATCCTCATGTATAACTAATATTCAAGTTTGATGCAACGAACAATTAAGTTTTCAATAATTGGTTATCGTGGAGATCAAGTTCATGTTCGGGGAGGTAAAGGATGTGAATTTGGTTTTTGAGAGATGATGAAAACTCAAAGTAACATCAAGGTTGTGAAAAATGGTAAATGTGTAGATGGTTGATAAAAGGGTTTAATTTATAGGGTTTCAAAAAGACGCAAGTAGTAAGGTGATCATGCAGAATAATCGTGGGGTTTGAATAAATAGTTAGATACAAGCGTATGAGAAAACATGATTGTGATATTTGCCAAAAATTTGTAATAGTTCGAACAAGTTTAAAATAAGTAGGTGTCAATGGAAAAATTGTAGAGTAAATTTTGTTCCTGTGGATGGAAAGATTTTATTTTCAAAATTTGGTTTTGTATGTAAAGCAAAAGTCCTTAAATAGTACAACTAAATTGATCACGATGTCGGATTTCAAAAATCAAGAATCTGTTGAGGTGTTTTGTATAATTGACTTTGATTATTTCATAAAAAGAAGTGATTCCTAATATATTAAAACTTTTTTTTTAAGATTATCTGTTACACCAGTAAATTGTTACACCAACATTTGAAATTTAGAAAATGAGTTTGTGGAATAAAAGGTTTTTTTTTTTTTTTTTTTTTTTTGACAAAAATATTTATTTGCTTTAGTTTGTGAAATTCCTAGGTAATGAATATTTGACAAAATTTAGTACTCTTTAATGTTGGTGCTAGAGTATTTCCTATAAAAAGGTTACGAGATGGTAGTTTGAACCAGGATTTTAAAATCTTGAGTTATTATTTAAACGAATTAGTAACCGACTCGGGTCTCGTTTTTAATTTAAATTCGTTTAATCAGTAGGATAATTATTTTATGTAATTTATTTATATTACTCGATTCAAACGAGTATTTGGAATGTATATTATATTTAAATTTGTTAGATTTAGAATTAACTAGTCGTTTAATATCCGATGTATTCTCACCGCGTCACTATATGACGTAATTAAGAAATTTAAATTTGTTGGTGAGTAATAATATAAAAAAATATATTTCTTGTTAATTAGGTATTATCGTGAAAAAAAATTCAACAGTTGTGCGAATATAATATAAATGTATATTATATATATATATATATATATATATATTAATAAAAATAGCGGAGCGTTACATATGGTTAGGGTACAAATGACATATTTCGTGAGAAGTGTGAGAAAGATTAAAAATTGATATGTAGGCATCATTTTTTGGATTTATTCATGATATTTTGGATTGTTTAGGCTAAAATAACACCAAACATAATAATTAAAAACACAAAGCAATTTATTTTAGGCTTAAAAACTTAAAACCTTATGCCAATAACATGTGTTCTAAGTTGTGTTTTAGCTGTGTGTTTTAAGTATTTTTTTAAATTTCATGGCTATAATACATTGCATTGTGTTTTAAATTGTTGTGTTTGGTTTTTTTTAGCAAAAACAATCTAAAACTTTATACCTAAATCCAAAACATGATGTCTACATGTCAATTCTTGATCATTCTCACACTTCTCACAAAATGTGGTCTTTGTACTCAAACCTTTACATATATATATATATAGGGGTGGGTTCAATGGGGAACCTAAAAAAAGTGGGAACTAGAGAACCATGCATTTAACATGTTAATTATATCATAAAAAAATCAATTTAACATGTAAAAAAACATTTTTATCAAAAAGTTTAATTGGAGATTTTGTATATAAATGTATGTAGAAGCTTTTTTTGACAAAAATACTCGAAAAATAAAATAATTAAAAAAATGCTTAAATTTAGTTAAAAATGGCAAAAAAAAATTTCAAAAATTAATTTTTTATTGGAATAGCCTCTACACATCTTTATATGAAAATGCTCTGAAAAAGTTTTGAAAAAAATATTTTTTTTGCATGTTAAATTGTATTTTTAAATTATATTTTACATGTTAAATGCATGGTTCCCTAGTTCCTCACTTTTTTGAGGTTCCCCATTGAACCTTACACTATATATATATATATATATATATATATATATATATATATATATATATATATATATATATATATATATATATATATATATATAGGGTCAAGATCGTGTACAAAATGTGTTTCGTGTGAGAAGGGTAAGAAGGTTTTATGACCTTTAGATGACTTTAATCAATGGCATGGATTAATTAGATAACATTTTGTAATTAGTGTTCTATTTTTTTCAATAAAATAGATGTTGTAGGGGTAGTATTGTAAATTCCACAACCACATTTAATGGGGAGATTTTAATAACGTTTTTTTCTTTAAAACAAAACCTCCTTATTTTAAGCAACCATATCTCTCATTCAAATGGAGAATAAATCTACGGTCCATTTATGTGTTTATTTTAGCAACTGCCCTTGTTCACCCTCTTGCTTGAAAAACAAAATAACAAAACAAAAAATAGGATTTTGCTACTGAAGAATTAAACTCCTGTCATACAGAGATAAAAAGATAAAACACAATTCAACATCCATTTCATCTTCCATACCCAACGGTCGATAAGAGGAATTAAAACTTCGGTCAAACAAACCACCATCCACCGGCGCCTCCGCCATGTCCCCACCACTACCACCACCACCGTCGGCCGCCTCCCTAACGCCACCAGACCTTCTGCCACGTCATCCTTAATCACAGAAGAAAAATAACCATTCAGAGCACCCCACACAATCGTAACACTGAAAGCTTAGCTACTATACAGGATATAGGATACAGGAAAATAGGAGGGCTGAATCAGAGTGTGTTTTTTCATACCAATGTGTTTTCGGTTGTGGATATTTGGTAAAGAAACATGATTGAACACATTTTGGGGTCTTTTTCTTTTGGTTTGTTGCATTTACATGATATAGGAGTGAGGGGTTTTAATAATACACAATGAGTTTTAAAACACAACAATATGATTGTGGGTTTTGCATACCGTGTGGTGTTTTAGATTCATGTTTATGTGTTTTATCTTCATATGGTTAAATAAGTTGGTTTTATTTTCGTACACTTTAAAAATTTGTAATTGGTAAAACACCATGTAAGATTAACACTCTTTACAAGAATATAATAAAACACCAAACGTTGTATAAAGAATAACTAAAAATCTACCTTAAACATAAAACACCACATGTTAATTATTAAAACACTATGTCGTTAGTGATGACGATAATAGTGATGATTGGAGCCATCATCTCTCTCTTTCTCCTCTCTCTCTCTCTTTCTCTCTCTCTACCTATTTTTATGCTCTCTCACATCTCTTACCAAAATTAAAATTTTAATCTTTATTTAATAGTATGTAAAAATTACTAAAATGCCCAAACACCTTGTGCCACGTGTCGCAACTAGAAGCCTTCTCACACTTCTCACACATTTTGGCCTTTGTACATGATCCTAAACCTATATATATATATATATATATATATATATATATATATATATATATATATAGGCCAAGTATTTAATGAAAATCCAAAATTTTAAAGAAACCCATGAAAACCCATATAGTGGCTCTAATTGTTCCACATCACCCCATTAGCAATATATTATTTTATGTCTTGAGGGTTATATTAGTCATTTTGCTTTTACCCCCAATTTAAAAGTTTGAATCTTTTATTATCCCTCCTATATAAACAACTCTTCTCTCTCACACATACACACACCATCTCTCTCTTCTCTATCACACATACACACACAATCTCTTTCTTCTCTATCTAACAATCCATGGATTTGAAGGAAGCTTCATAGCAAGAACCATTCATGAAAGGCCCAAGAACTTTTCCATTAGATGGAAATGTGGCGATAGAGGAAGGGGGAAGAATCCAGGGATTTGTTGTTGTTGTTGGCGATAATCGAAACCGGTCACCGGTGGTGACCGGAGAAGATGACCGGTGGAGAAGAAGACGATCGGAGAAGACGGCCGAGGTACTTCCTCTCAACTCTTTCTAGTCAACTCTAGTTCGAAAGAAAAAGATTTTATTATTAATTGATATGTTATTCATGTTTAATGGATTCTGAGCTTATGGATTATGGTGATGATGATTTTGGAGGTTGTACGGTACAACAGGCACAGCAACAATGTTCTTCTTGGCTATGGTACTTGATGTTTTCTTATCTCTTTATTATTAAAAGTTTTTGTAGCTGATGGGCTAATGTACAAGTTTTTCAACCTATGGTACACCCATGTTTCTAGATTTAAATCGGTAAATATATAAAACAAGGTTTTGAAGTTGGAACATGATCTTTTGATCTTTTGAATGTTTTTCAACCTATGGTACACTCATGTTTCTACTTTTGAATGTTTTTTGTTCTGTATAGTTTTTAAGTGATTTTTTACATTCTATCTGTTTTTATATATTAATTAACCTTTTTTATATATTAATTAAACAAAAGTCACTAATCATGGGATGAAATCTATGCTGCGTCTGTTTCGTATGTAACAGCAGAACTACGTTGGTATAAATTCGTTTCTGATTTTTTTACCAGATACAAGGGTTTGATTTTTTTGACTTTCACGAGTTACACATGGGATCAAACCTATGTTGCGTCTGAAGTATAGATGTGTGTGAATTAAAATCTGATGTATGTTGTTTCATATGTAACACTGTATCTTTTTTCTTAAATATATTTTTTAATCTAATTTTCGCAAATCATATAAGTTAACATGTTACTAAGGAAGGGTATTATATATTTTAATTGTTTGTTGTTATTATTATTGTGACACCCGACATGTTTGGCTTAAACATATTAGTAACATCTAAGTCTACCTTAGCGAGAAATGTTTATAAACAGACTTAACTGGGTTAGTTGATGTAACACCCCAACCGATGGAGGAAACATCGAGGTGCCACATATGAATGATTGTTCAGTAGCTCATGGTAGTACACAAGTTTAAATAATTCTTTAATACATTACAATATTACATTAAAGTCTACATCAAGTAATCAACAAAGCTTCAAATATCTCCTCATGCTAGCTCTAGACTTCAAGCATCAATATTTCCTGTTGAGTTTGGAAAAATGGGGGGGGGGGGTCAACTAGAAGTTGGTGAGAATACATAAGCCATGTCAAGCAAGTAGTTTAAGTATAAAAGTTTAGCAATTCGTATGTCTATCGTAAATTTAAGTCTACATGAATAGTATAATATGTTGACATAATCAAACCTCCGACTAGTTTAGGTCCATCCCGTCATCTACGGTTCACCTTAGTAATATGTTGAACGATAACAATCACCCACGTGACCTATGTAGGAGGTACACGTATCCAGGTGGGGTTGTCAATCCAATAGATCTATTATTGAGTATCACCGGCTTGGCCATAGCTAATGATTATGTAAATGTTGAAACTCGTTGAAACTCGTTGAAACTGTTGACTAATACATGAGGCAATAAAGTTTACTACTAGACATATATGTTGAATTGCTTAAAATTGTTGCAAGTATAAAGAATCGCATAAACATGGTTACGTAAACTCACCTGAAATTCACTGTGTAAGTACTAGCTAGTAGCAACAAGTCTGAACTTGGATTAATTGAACTCTTGTATCCTATTACAAATAAATGATGCTTTAAATTCTAATGCAAATAAGCTCGTTTCATTAACCGATTGTATAGATAGTTTATTCAACTACCTAGACTCGCATTGAACGAATGCGCGTCTTAAAGTGTGTATGACTTAACGAACCGATTGTACTTGGTTTAGTTGTTCGAATGTATGCGTGTGTATATAGTTATTGAAAATAAATACCTTAATATGGTATACGAAGTCGTATCTTGAAATTATTGTTAAAGCAACATTTTTGGCTAATGAAAAACATTACTAGTGTAACTCGACTCGCGTTTCAATTTGTTTTCGAAGACCGGTTAATATTTGTACCGTTATGTTTATATATATACATATTAATAACTATATTTTTATGTACGCGTATCTTTATCATGACATGTAAAATTGGGATAGTGTCCATTTCTAAAACGTAGCGTTTTTGTATTAAAGTATAGATTCGAATGCTTGATATGTTTCTTATATTTTTATAAAAATTTGGGCAGAGTCTCCTCTGTTTTTGTAAGAAACCGACAACTCAAGTTGTCTATATTTTCTCAAAACATCAAATGTACAAATACACAATACTTGTGTTAGCTTACCAAAACTATAATAGGCGAGGTAAACATACATTTCGACAAGTAACATGCATATTTATGTATATTACAATACCCGATTATCATCAAAATAAGTAGTACAAGTCATTCGTTATTCAATGGGTCGAAAACAAAATAATAAAACGTCTAGTATTAAACTTGTTTAATCGTGTTATTGAGCATTTATAAACTTTGTCTACTCGAATGTTCCGTATATTATTATTACACTAAAGCTTTTTACAAATATAAGTCCGTTCGGTTCGCTTGGTCATTTTAAAATATAAATTTGTATGTACAATTATGAAGTGATAAAAATAAATCGATGTCACGGCGTGCGTATTATACCTTCCCGGGAATAGACTCGCGAACCAACATGTACGTGTCTCGACTGAAGAGTTGACATAATTGACCAGATCTGGCTGTTGAACCTGGTTGACCAGGTTTGACCGAGCTTGTTTTGAGTTTGTCCGAAAAAAAAAAGAAAACAAGTCAAGACTAAGACCAATGAATACCAAGACCCGTGCACCATGATCGGAACCCCGTCTGCAATCGTGATTATCGCACCAAAGGCCAAAACAGAGACCACCAATCCATGGCCGCTGTTACTGCAGCCGCTCCTAGAAACCGGCAAACAGATCGGACAACCCAAAAAGGAAAACTAAGACACGAGAGCCAACCCGAATGCCCCGATGTGCCTAGTCGGAACCTGCAAGACCGGTCACTGTCTCATCAAACGGAACGGGAACAGAAACCCAAAGATGCTGCACCATAACCACCAAGCATCTCCACCGTTGTGGCTGCCCCTTCTGACCCGGAACAAAAGGCCTAACTGGAACCCAACCGTTAGTTTCTGTGAGAGAAAGAGGGAGTTTGTAACTGATTGCGGGTATCGATTTGGATGGTGTGGGTTGCGCCACCGCGTCTGGTGACAGAGATGGTGGGACCGCCGGTCGGTGATAAGGGAGAAAGGGAGGAGAAGCTTAACTGTGGTGGTTCGGTAGTGGTGGTCTGCGTGGCTGCTGCCGCTCTAGGATGGAGGAAAAAGGCAGGGAAAATGGAAGGAGAGTTAGAGAGGATGGGATGAGCTTAGTGGTGTTGTGGCGGCGGTTTATGGTGGCTCGGGTGTGGCTGCCGCCATTGCTTTCTAGAGGGATAAGGTGGGAGTATTCTATAGTATAAGTAGAGGGAAGAATTGATTGTGAATGCCCTTACTTCAGATGAAGTCAATAACACAGAGTTTAAACAAAAGTAGACATAGTGATTAAAAGTAGTGGTGGCTAGGGTTTATGTGTTGAGATGAAGAAGAAGAAGAGCTAGTGGGATTTAAATAGGTAGGGTCTTGGGTAGGTTAAGTGGAAGGCATCACGTATACTAACTCGTTCCGGCCCGGGTCTCGTTTATGAACTAGGCCCGACATCAATAATATAATTATTTCAAAAGTTATATAACTGTAGCGTGAATTAAAACTAGCATTTGGACTATATATATTTTTTTTTGTCGCGTTTAAAATTTACAAAATAAACAAATAAGTGTCGGTTTACTAGTGTGTTATTACATACGACGCGTTATCTGGCGAATTTAAATAATTTAAATTTAATACTGGATTAAGAATGTATATATATATATATATACATATTTTTGTTAATGAGATATTATTGTTAACGAATTAACGGATCGTTTTAAGAATAAAAATATTATTATTATATTATTCGAGAAATGCTGGGCGTTACAGTCTCCCCTACTTTAGGAAACTTCGTCTCGAAGTTATTAAAAACACATGGTTTAGGTAAATGCTTGGACGGTTATAATTTAGTTTAAAGTATGGCAGAAGTTTTATGGATACTAGGATAAAGTGTTACGTATGAGTTATGAGGGTTGGATTACGATAGTCTAAAATAACGAGGGGAAATAAACACCAAACCTAAGTTACATGAGATAATAGACTATGGATGGGCTAAATGAACTACCAATTTCCGATGTGTCGTTAGTGTTTCTTACCAAAGTCCTAATAGAATTTTCACACCACCCCAACGTACCTGTAAATTCATGATTACGTTCCGGACCGCAATCACCAATTTACCTTACATTAGGGTTTTGTGTCCTTCTATGACTCTAAACACACATGTAAGTAATGCAAAAATAACATTATGATTGAATCTTTGTATCAATTTACATGTATAATGTATCCAAAGATGAGTCCAACTGATGAGCAGGAAAAAGACTTCTACCAGTCAGTGAGTAGGAACCTCTACCGATTGTTGAGCAGGTGCGATAGCCTCTACCAGTCGTTGAGCAGGTTATTAGAACCTCTACCGACTGTTGAGCAGGCATGATGACCTCTACCAATCGTTGAGCAGGTTATTAGATACTCTACTAACTATTGAGCAAGTACTTCATCCTCTACCAGTTGTTTGATTAAGTGTAACAATTGTTTTTGATTTAACACATAAGTTGCAAGTTGATAATACATACATGTAATCAAGTTTGTATATGTATCAAGTATCAAATATAGCATATGAGTTGTAATAGAGTTGCCCTAGACAAGGTTAATGACTCTAGGTGTGTTTATAACAAATAGTTTATATTCCATGTTTTCAACTATCAAGAATAATCAAATGTTCAGGTAGATAATCAAATCCTCATGTATAACTAAAATTCAAGTTTGATGCAACGAACAATCAAGTTTTCAATAGTTTGGTTATCGTAGGGATCAAGTTCATGTTCAAAAGGGTAAAGAGTATGAATTTAGTTCTTGAGAGGATGATAAAGAACTCAAAGTATCATCAAAGTTATGAAAGATAATGCGCGTAAAAATAGTTAATAAAGGGTTTGTTTATGGGTTTTTCAAAGAGGCACAAATAGTAAGGAGATTATTTAGCAGTATTAATCGTGGGGTTTGAATCAAATATTAAAATCAAGGGTATGAGGAAACATGATTGCGGAAAGTACCCAAAAGTTCAAACAAGTTTAAAATAAGTGGGTGTCAATGGAAAAAATTGTAGAGTAACTTTTGTTCTTGTGGATGGAAAAATTTTATTTTCAAAATTGGTTTTGTACATAAAGCAAAAGTCATTAAATATTACAAACTAAATGGATCTAGATCGAAATTTTTCAATGAGTCATAGGTTTTAAACACGATGTCGGATTTCAAAAATCAAGAATTTGTTCAGACGTTTTGTATAATAGGCTTCGAGTAATACATAAAAGAAGTCATTCTTAATAGATTAAAACATTTTTATCGTAAATCATTTGTTACGCCAATAAATTGTTCAATAAATATTTGAAATTCAGCAAATAAGTTAGTGGAAATAAAACACTCTCTTTTTTTTTTTAAATATATCTTTATTTGTTATAGTTTGTGAAATTCCCAAGTGACGAAAGTTTGACAAAATTCAGTACTCTTTAGCCTTGGTGCTACAGTATCTCCTATGCACAGATTATAAGGTTACGTTTTAAACAAGGATTTTTAAATCTCGAATGTGGTGAAATTTTATGGTTGATGGTATCTTCAAAATATACATATATATATACACATAAATAAAAATGTAGGGGGGGGGGGAGTTTAAAATAAAATTGGTCAGAAACATCAAAGATAATAGATTTAAAAAATATGTAACATGATGTAAAGGGAAACATGTGATTTGGGTTAGATGTTAAAAATAATTAGGCTTATGAGTAATATTATAAGTTTGTAAAATGAATTAGGATTGTGAAACCTAGAAATGATTCATGAAATTTAAGCTAATGAGAGAATTATATAAAAGAGAATATAATTGAATTGTAAAATTTTGAGATTCAAACTTAGATTTTATACGAGAGTGAGGGGATATAAATGAAAATGAAACACAAAGATTGTAAATATCTAATCCCGAATAAACGAAAATGTTGGCCTATCAAAACAGGTCAGGTCTAAGCCCAACGAATTTGTCCTAATAATCTAGAAGTACGTTAGGATTGTAGCAAATAAGTGAAAGAGAGTAGGCAAGACTAAGTTAGGATAAGAATAAGGATGAGGATTGAGATAGAGATAAGGATAAGGTAGCAAATAGGGTTACAAGTAACAGAAGCAAGTACTGGTTTAAATCCTATGGTTATAGTCTAGATTATTTTTCTAATAACCTAATTCCCTATAACCATGGCTCTGATACCAATCTGTAACACCCCAACCGATGGCGGAAACATCGAGGTGCCACGTATGAATGATTGTTCAGTAGCTCATGGTAGTACACAAGTTTAAATAATTCTTTTATACATTACAATATTACATTAAAGTCTACATCAAGTAATCAACAAAGCTTCAAATATCTCCTCATGCTAGCTCTAGACTTCAAGCATCAATATTTCCTGTTGAGTTTGGAAAAATAGGGGGGGGGGTCAACTAGAAGTTGGTGAGAATACATAAGCCATGTCAAGCAAGTAGTTTAAGTATAAAAGTTTAGCAATTCGTATGTCTATCGTAAATTTAAGTCTACATGAATAGTATAATATGTTGACATAATCAAACCTCCGACTAGTTTAGGTCCATCCCGTCATCTACGGTTCACCTTAGTAATATGTTGAACGATAACAATCACTCACGTGACCTATGTAGGAGGTACACGTATCCGGGTGGGGTTGTCAATCCAATAGATCTATTATTGAGTATCGCCGGCTTGGCCATAGCTAATGATTATGTAAATGTTGAAACTCGTTGAAACTAGTTGAAACTGTTGACTAATACATGAGGCAATAAAGTTTACTACTAGACATATATGTTGAATTGCTTAAAATTGTTGCAAGTATAAAGAATCGCATAAACATGGTTACGTAAACTCACCTGAAATTCACTGTGTAAGTACTAGCTAGTAGCAACAAGTCTGAACTTGGATTAATTGAACTCTTGTATCCTATTACAAATAAATGATGCTTTAAATTCTAATGCAAATAAGCTCGTTTCATTAACCGATTGTATAGATAGTTTATTCAACTACCTAGACTCGCATTGAACGAATGCGCGTCTTAAAGTGTGTATGACTTAACGAACCGATTGTACTTGGTTTAGTTGTTCGAATGTATGCGTGTGTATATAGTTATTGAAAATAAATACCTTAATATGGTATACGAAGTCGTATCTTGAAATTATTGTTAAAGCAACATTTTTGGCTAATGAAAAACATTACTAGTGTAACTCGACTCGCGTTTCAATTTGTTTTCGAAGACCGGTTAATATTTGTACCGTTATGTTTATATATATACATATTAATAACTATATTTTTATGTACGCGTATCTTTATCATGACATGTAAAATTGGGATAGTGTCCATTTGTAAAACGTAGCATTTTTGTATAAAAGTATAGATTCGAATGCTTGATATGTTTCTTATATTTTTATAAAAATTTGGGCAGAGTCTCCTCTGTTTTTGTAAGAAACCGACAACTCAAGTTGTCTATATTTTCTCAAAACATCAAATGTACAAATACACAATACTTGTGTTAGCTTACCAAAACTATAATAGGCGAGGTAAACATACATTTCGACAAGTAACATGCATATTTATGTATATTACAATACCCGATTATCATCAAAATAAGTAGTACAAGTCATTCGTTATTCAATGGTTCGAAAACAAAATAATAAAACGTCTAGTATTAAACTTGTTTAATCGTGTTATTGAGCATTTATAAACTTTGTCTACTCGAATGTTCCGTATATTAATATTACACTAAAGCTTTTTACAAATATAGGTCCGTTTGGTTCGCTTGGTCATTTTAAAATATAAATTTGTATGTACAATTATGAAGTGATAAAAATAAATCGATGTCACGGCGTGCGTATTATACCTTCCCGGGAATAGACTCGCGAACCAACATGTACGTGTCTCAACTGAAGAGTTGACATAATTGACCAGATCTGGCTGTTGAACCTGGTTGACCAGGTTTGACCGAGCTTGTTTTGAGTTTGTCCGAAAAAAAAAAAGAAAACAAGTCAAGACTAAGACCAATGAATACCAAGACCCGTGCACCATGATCGGAACCCCGTCTGCAATCGTGATTATCGCACCAAAGGCCAAAACAGAGACCACCAATCCATGGCCGATGTTACTGCAGCCGCTCCTAGAAACCGGCAAACAGATCGGACAACCCAAAAAGGAAAACTAAGACACGAGACCCAACCCGAATGCCCCGATGTGCCTAGTCGGAACCTGCAAGACCGGTCACTGTCTCATCAAACGGAACGGGAACAGAAACCCAAAGATGCTGCACCATAACCACCAAGCATATCCACCGTTGTGGCTGCCCCTTCTGACCCGGAACAAAAGGCCTAACTGGAACCCAACCGTAAGTTTCTGTGAGAGAAAGAGGGAGTTTGTAACTGATTGCGGGTATCGATTTGGATGGTGTGGGTTGCGCCACCGCGTCTGGTGACAGAGATGGTGGGACCGCCGGTCGGTGATAAGGGAGAAAGGGAGGAGAAGCTTAACTGTGGTGGTTCGGTAGTGGTGGTCTGCGTGGCTGCTGCCGCTCTAGGATGGAGGAAAAAGGCAGGGAAAATGGAAGGAGATTTGGAGAGGATGGGATGAGCTTAGTGGTGTTGTGGCGGCGGTTTATGGTGGCTCGGGTGTGGCTGCCGCCATTGCTTTCTAGAGGGATAAGGTGGGAGTATTCTATAGTATAAGTAGAGGGAAGAATTGATTGTGAATGCCCTTACTTCAGATGAAGTCAATAACACAGAGTTTAAACAAAAGTAGACATAGTGATTAAAAGTAGTGGTGGCTAGGGTTTATGTGTTGAGATGAAGAAGAAGAAGAGCTAGTGGGATTTAAATAGGTAGGGTCTTGGGTAGGTTAAGTGGAAGGCATCACGTATACTAACTCGTACCGGCCCGGGTCTCGTTTATGAACTAGGCCCGACATCAATAATATAATTATTTCAAAAGTTATATAACTGTAGCATGAATTAAAACTAGCATTTGGACTATATATATTTTTTTTTTGTCGCGTTTAAAATTTACAAAATAAACAAATAAGTGTCGGTTTACTAGTGTGTTATTACTTACGACGCGTTATCTGGCGAATTTAAATAATTTAAATTTAATACTGGATTAAGAATGTATATATATATATATATACATATTTTTGTTAATGAGATATTATTGTTAACGAATTAACGGATCGTTTTAAGAATAAAAATATTATTATTATATTATTCGAGAAATGCTGGGCGTTACAGTTGAGTCGGGTCAAGTTAGGATTGTCCAGGGTGTAATGATCGGGAGGATCATTGGGAGTCGTTTTGGTTATACACTAGTACCGGGTTCCGTTGTTGGTGACATTACATGAACTAATTAAGTATATGTGTAGATTATGGGTCATGTGGTGGATTATATACATAGATGTGTTTAAATGATGTGTAAACGATTATCTATGCTTAAATATGTTAAATATAGACAAAGGATGCATGCTTATGTGTTAAGATGTGTTAGAATGCGTTAAACACGACAAACTGAAAAACTAGTTAAAAATGAGTTCTGGTTCGACCACTTCGAGTGGTCGAAGGAGAACATTTGTTTGGTTCGACCCTTTGTAAATGGGCGAACCTGGGGTGTGGAATTGAAAGAATTCCTTTCGATCAGGACAGGGCTCATTCGACCCTGTGAAAGGGTCGAAGGAGGCCACCTTCGACCATTGATATTGGGCGAAGGAGGATTAGTATAAATACCAAACTTTGTCATTTTTCATCATTTCACAAACCCTAACCGTTCCAAAACACTCTCAAACGATCTTAATCACTAAGGAAGGAGTTTTTGCTCTTCTTTTTCATAATCTAACCTATCTACAACATCTAAACAAGAATCCAAGGTGTGTTCTTAATCCTAAACCTTTTTAAAAGCATTTTAATTCGTTTTCATCTAACCCTAATTGTCCGGATCTGTTCTAAGGGTGTTTTTATGATTAAAAACCTTTTAAACATCTTTCTAAACCAAAACATTATCATTTGACATAGGTTTTCATGATGATAAACATATGTAAATTGTGTATTATGTGGTGTTATGTGTTGTTCAATGAATTGCTGCTGTATCTATGATAGAAACATGATATAGGATTGTTATTGATGCTAGATTATTGTTGTTTAGGGTTAGGATTGGATAAATGATGATATTATGGGTATTTGGGGGTTTTAACGAATCTAGACTTGATGCATGATATTTATGATCAATAGAACTAATAGGGAAAGATCGAACACTCGAAAAACTGAGCATTTTAAGTCGAATACGGATCGATTTCAAAAGTTTCCAAATTGGGTAAATAATCCATGCATGATAGTGACGTTTCCATAATTTTTACCATTTTGGGAAAGGGCTGAAATGGGCGTATTATTGGGGGAAATCGGTGTGGTTTTGTAGGGATAAGTTATTCATGCTTGACTGCTGTGTTTGATGATGTTTCGAGTCGTTTTGAATGTGTTTGAAGCATTTTTAGGAAAATTTGCACAACAGGGGCGAACCTGGACTCCTTCGACCGATCGAAGGTGCGAAGGAGGGAATCCAGGATCGAACCTGGGTTTTGTTGGATGAATGTGGCAGAACGGTCGAAGGAGACTTAAACTGACTGGTTCGACCGTTCTGATGCAGAAATGAGATTTTTGGTACAAACTAAGTGTTTTATGCTTGAACCTTGTGTGTAATCTATGTGTACTTGATTAGTTAGGGTAATGGGTCACCAACGGAATGTCGGGTCGGTCTAGTGTGTCGGTTAAACATTTAAACACATTTTAAAACATACTTGGTTACGATCTGGACAATCGGGGACTAGATAACCTTATGGTTATTAGTCGGAGCACTTATGTGAACATTTTGATAGATCTCCGGTAGAGGGATTAGCAAGGGCTTAACATCTTTACTTATAACCGAAGAACGCTATCTAAGGTGAGTTCACGGCCCCACTTTTTCTTCTTTAACTTTTGGGGGAGAAAACATGCGCTAAACTATTTTGGTAACATATGTCATACTATGGTTTTTAACTTTGTATTGCTATACGATCTTTGGAAGTCCCGGGGGAAACCATGAATGTGCGGGGATGCACAACGGGGGAAATGTGGATAGATCTATTGGGCGTGACCTGCCCCACTCGTCGGCTTGGAGGGCCGGGCGGGTGCATGTTGTCTCGAACAGGAACATTGGTATCATGCTGAACATACGGGCTGCTTAAACATGCTAAACATTGCTAAACGTGTCTAGTAATGGTTTCCAATCGTAGTAGTAATAAAGCATACGCCTAGCTAGCGTACTTGGTAACATTGATATAGTATGGACATAGTAACGTTTTGGTAACATATTGAAAAAACCTGTGAACTCACCAGCATTATATGTTGACATCTTTTTGGCATGTTTTTCTCAGGTCGCTAAGGTAGCAACAAACGGAACTAGGCGCACGGGTCTGCATTGGCGTCTAGGCTTAGTTGCACGTTTTGAAATAAAGTGTTTTGAATACTTTGGAATACTATTGTAGCTGATTAAATTCTTCTTAAATGCTTCCGCTTATAAAAATCGTTGTTTATGGTTTTACGTTTTTCATATAGAGTTGTTATTGTGATCGTTGACTTGGATCCTGGTTTGTCATGCGCCTCGCGGTAAAACCCCGCAAGTGGTAATTTGAGGGTGTGACAATTATTATTTTGTTGTTGTTGTTGAAGAACACGTTTTTGTCGATGATGAGTTAAGCTTTTGAATAAAAAAGTAATGAATTTTAAAAAGTAAATTCATATGGAGCGTGTGCAATGGTAAACATTTTTGTTAAGTTGCGTATGATACAAATAGTGAATTTTAAAAAGTAGTGAATCTATGTTGCGTCTGTTTCGTATGTAACAGAAATAAGTTGCGTAGGATACACATCTATGCAGTTTTATAACATTCCTCCTAAGTTAAGTTTGATAATTTTTTATAACTAAATGGATAAAACAATGTTTACTTTCAACACTAGTTGCATATGTTAATACCGGGGGGGGGGGGGGGGGGGGGTTATACATGTAAATTGATGATTTTTTTTCTTTTTGCAAGTAAACATATTTGTTACATTAAAGATGAAGATGATTATCAAGAATGAAGTGTAGACAAAAAAAAAATTTGTGATAGTTTTTTTAGCATTTGTTGATTGTAATGACCGTTTTGATTGTTTTTAGAATTTGTAAGAAACATTTTTTGTGTACTTTTGAATTTTATTGTTCTGTAAAGTTTTTAAGTGATTTTATACATTCTATCTGTTTTTACGTATGCAACAATACATCACATATGAGACCAGAGTATGTGCAATTTTAACGTATGCAACACTACATATATTACATATGTGTAAGATATAAATATTTAAATTAACTAAATAAACATAATCAAGGTGCTTTAGTTTATGAAAATTTCAACATACCTTATTAATCATGTAGAAGTTATTAATCTTGTTTTCAAAAGTATTTATAACAAGCTACGTTTATTTTTAATAATAGATTTTGTCATGAAACGAAAAACATGATTGTCTTGTCAATTTTAATCATACATCGATTGTTACAAGTGTGGCATACAATGATTATTCAAAGTCACACATACTTTAAGGTTGTACTAAACGTGATTTTTTCCTTATGGTTTTACTTAAGTATTCTTCCTATTCACACCATCTATCTATCATTTTTATTTTTTTTTTATATCAAAAAGGTATGCTAAACTTATAAAGGTACGTTTAATCTCAGTCAGACAGTCTATTTTTTATCTTATAACTAGCGGACTACTTCTTAAGTTGTAATAATATAGCTTCAATCACAAGTTTAATTAGTATGATCACGTAACATGTATGGCTTGAATGTTAAAACAACCACATATCACAACATTACTTATGGGATCCTAAAGGCTCGCTTGCCAGGCAATGTAATTCAAGTATGTACTGCTTTAATGGTTTTAAAAGCAATGGAGTTTGATGACGTGGGTAGCCCAAGGCAAAAAGGTTAACAGCCATTACAAATATATGCTTGAAGTGTTGAAACCTACAAAGGTTCAAATGACGAAGCACATATCAAAAGATGACCTGTCTTGTCACCTTTTCCTCAGCCAGCTCAAAGCAACTGTCGTACAGAGATTGCACAGCTCGGACCACAGGGTCAAAGCCATTACCAACCTAAAGTGGCTTGTCCTCTTGTTGCATCATGGTCCAAGATAATATGCCTTCCCAAATTAGAAGATACCTCCTCTATATAATCGAGATCAATCCCACAGATCTGATACATCCCTGATTATTCCCTCTTACACTCAATCTTCTATTCTTTTGGTCCACACACACGTGAGGAGTCTATCTCCATCACACAAACACATCACTCAAGTCTTAGAATAACAATTCTAGTATTGAGTAATACTCAGACCAGAATTCTAACACTTCAAAACAATATTATCTTGAACCTCCTTCTACGTTTTGCAAAGTAGGAGGACACCACGACCTGCGTTAGGCAGATCGAAACCCTTGAACCCTTTAACCCTTCCTTTGACTCAAAACTAGCGTTAGGCTATTATTTGTTGTAGCAACAAGTTGGCGCCCACCGTGGGGCTACGCCATTGTTTCCTTAAAATATCAATCGTGTAGCTCAAACTTCCTAGCATGTCTGACCCTGAGTCTCAAGAAGAGGTGAACCAGATCTCACCAGGCACAGATCAAGCTTCTCCCAACAGATCTGTGTCGTTTTCCACTCCAGGAAGTACCCCTGCTGGTACACAAACTCCGCTAACTCATTATGAGTTCACAATCTTCCAAACTCCACCCCCCACACATTCTGGGGTGATGTCTCCTCTCCCTAATGACATGCAAGGTCCCAAACGTATAGATCTGACTTTGGAAGGAATTGCGAGCAACTTCCTACAACTCAGGTCTTTCCTAAACCAGCATGTCATGAGGGAAAGAGAGAAAGGGGTCTGTATCCGACTGGATTACAATGAGGAGGAAGTGTCACTTTCTCCTGGACCGCCCCTTCCTCTCACTAGTCAGCCTAGTCAACAAACTGCTTTTCGAAGTTTTGAGGCAGGACCAAGCAACAGGCTTCCTGCCCATCAAGTAATCAGACGCAGTCCTACCACCTTTCCTCTGTTCACTACCCAAGAACTCTTAAAGAAGCCCTAGAAAGGGCTGAAGCCCATATCCGAGGGGAAGAGGCTGTAGACATCAAGAAGCAAAGAAAGAGAAGCTCCACCTGGAGAAGCAACAGCCCTAGCAGAAAGAGGGGCAACTATGGGACTCATAATAGAAGACCTAGAGGATCTGAGTCTCGAAGGCCGAAAAGCAGGAATCCTCCATGAAGTCAAATACCAGTCCTGGGTTGCAAACCCGGTGATGGTCAGGAAGTCTGATGATTCATGGAGAATGTGCATAGATTTCAAAGACCTCAACAAGGCTTGCCCCAAGGATTGTTATCCTTTGCCTGAAGTTGAATTAAAAGTTGACTCACTGACAGGTTTCCCCTTCAAGTGTTTCCTGGATGCCTATAAAGGTTACCACCAGATACAGATGAAGGCGGAAGATGAAGAAAAAACAGCTTTCCACACTGACAAGGGCATCTTTTGTTACCAAAAGATGCCTTTTGGCTTAAAGAATGCAGGTGCCACATACCAAAGGTTGGGTGATAAAGCGTTCGCCGGAAAAATCGGCAAGAACATGGAAGCTTACGTGGATGATCTAGTCACTAAAAGCAAGACGGAGGAACAGATGCTTAAAGACATACAAGAAACGTTCAGCAACCTCAGAAAAATCAACATGAAACTCAACCCTGTAAAGTGTTCATTCGGGTTCGAAGAAGGAAAATTTTTGGGACATATCGTGGGAAAGCAGAGCATAAAGGCCAACCCCAACAAGGTTCGAGCTGTCCTGAACATGAAGTCACCACAAACCAAGAAAGAAGTAGAAAGCTTGAATGGCAAACTCACTGCTTTAAAACGCTTCATGTAAAAACTAGCTCAAAGATCGCTACCCTTCTTCAAAACTCTCAAGGGTTGCACAGATAAGAAAAACTTCAGATGGTCAGAAGAGGCCGAGGAAGCCTTCAACCAAATGAAACAATATCTGGCTTCCCTCCTAACCATTGGAGCCCCTGAAGCAGGAGAAACTATCTCTGTCTATCTTTGTGTTATTGAAGAAGCCCTCAGTGTTGTTCTCACCATTGAAAGAGATAAAGCCCAGGTACCTGTTACTTCTTCAGTAAAACTTTAAAGTTGGCAGAGGTCAAGTACCCTCCTCTAGAAAAACTAGCCTTGGCCCTAGTACAAACAGCTAGAAGGCTCAGAAGGTACTTTCAAGCACACCCTATACAAGTGGTCACCAACCAACCCATCAAGATTGTGCTTGAAAAACCTGAAACTTCGGGACGACTGGCCAAATGGGGCGTCAAGCTAGGTGAACACAAAATCACCTATGTCCCGAGGAAGGCAATAAAGGCACAAATACTAGCTGATTTTATAGCTGAAGTTCAAGGGTGGAAACCACCGAGGTTAACATTGCAACAGACGAACCCTCTGATCCGGAAGCCTGGAAACTTTACATTGACGGAGCTTCCAGCATTGAAGGATCCGGAGCAGGTCTTGTTTCAATCAATCCTAAGGGATTAGAATTCACATATGATCTTCACTTGGAATTTCAGGCCACCAACAATGAAGCAGAATATGAGGCTCTGATTGCAGGATTGAAGCTTGCAAAAAAGATGGTCGTTCAAAAGCTTCAAGTGTTCACTGATTCACTCTTGGTTTCCAACCAAGTGAATGATAGCAATATAGCCAAAGAATCAAACATGAAAAAGTACAGAGAAAAGGCAAAAGAAATCATGAACACCTTCCAGTCCTGCAAAATCAAGCAAGTTCCAAGATCGCATAACAAGAAAGCTGACGCTCTCAGCAAGTTTGCCTCATTAAACTTTGCCCATCTCACCAAAAAAGTATTGGTGGAAGTAATCCAACATCCCTCCATATCCGAAATCGAAGTACAAGATGTAATCACTGAAACTGAACCGAATTGGATGACTCCATACATAACATTCCTGAAGAAAGGTGAACTACCTCAAGATCATGTTGAAGCCGAAAGGGTCTGGATCAAGTCAAGGCAATAGATCATTCAAGAAGACATACTCTATAAAAAAGGGTATTTGGCTCCATTGCTTCGATGTGTTGGTCTGGAACAAAGCAGATATTTAATTAAGGAAGTTCACGAAGGTATATGTGGAGCTCATTGTGGTCCACGATCAGTGGTGGCGAAGCTCATGAATCTCGGCTACTTCTGGCCCTCCATGCACAGAGATGCATCAGAGCAATTGAAAAAATGTAAAACCTGTCAAATACACCCCCCAGTCCCAAAAAGCCCCAAGCATGACCTGATCCCAGTCAACTCAGCTTGGCCGTTTTACAAATGGGGGATGGATATCGTTGGACCCTTCCCACCTGCAACAGGAGGAGTCAAGTTCTTGTTGGTTGCCATTGATTACTTCACAAAGTGGCCAGAAGTGAGGCCTTTAGGGAGAATATCCGGAAAAAAGATCATCGACTTCGTTTGGGAAAGCATCATTTGTCGGTACGGCTTACCCGGAGTACTGGTCACACATAATGGGAAGCAATTTGTAGAGAAACCCTTCAACACTTGGTGCAAGGAATACCAAATAACCCAAGTTTTTAGTTCTGTGGCATACCCACAATCAAACGGCCAGGTAGAAAGAATGAACCGAAGTGTGCTTGAAGGGATCAAGGCTAGAATCGGCAGAAAAGGAGGAAGGTGGTTAGATGAGCTCCCAAGCCTCTTATGGGCCATTTGAACCACCGAAAAAACAAATAACAAGAAAACGCCATGCAGTCTTACTTTTGGATCCGAAGCAGTTATCCCGGCCGAGATTGGGGTTACCACACCCCGAACACTTCACGTTGACATTAAGACCATCAAGGAAGAAGCCCTGCTCAATCTAGACCTCTTAGAAGAAGCAAGGGACTCAGCAGCAATTCGAGAAGCTCAATACAAACAAAAGATGGAGTCCTACTACAATGCTAAGGTCAGGCGCGAACGCTTCAAGCCAGGAGATCTGGTCTTAAGGAACAACGAAGCAAGCAGGAAAGAAAATCAAGGAGAAAGTTAGGACCAAAATGGGAAGGTCCCTACACCATCCTAGAATCCCACAAAGGAGGATCCTATAAACTTGCCAATATGGAAGGCAAGAAGCTACCACGCCACTGGAACGACAAGAACCTTAAAAAGTTCTTTGTTTAGGCTTTCAAGAAATGTAGTTTCTCTTCTATTGAATGATGTAACATTGACACGTTAAATCAATGAAAGGAACAGTAGATCCTCTTTTGAAAATTTGTCTTTCTATCCTACTTTCAGGTTGAGAACCTTGCAAGAAACTCCATGGCAAGGGCCATGTAAGGGGATGAGCTCCCATACTATATCGCTCAATAGGTTTAAGGGTTGAATGAACCTATATAAGGGGTGAGTTCCTAGGTCAATCCAACTCCATGAGACTTACAAACTTTCTCTTTACATGTCTCATTGACGGGTCTGAGCAGCCTACATCAATTGTTCCTTAAGTTTTTGAACAAACTTACGAAAAAACAGAAAACACTAAGTAGCGTATAGGATAGACGGTGGCTTGTTTACCTAGTTAAACATTCCCAAACATAACTAAGACAAATACGATAAAACAAACATAGTTAAAAAGCCAACAAAGAAAGGAAACCTAACATAGCCTTAAGGGCTTAAAACATTAAAAGCCTTAACAAGCCAAGTACTACAAATTGTTCAAAAGGCTATCAAATCCTACCACCATAAAGGAGTCCACTAAGCTCCAACAAAAGACAAATTACCCAAACACCAATTAATTGTTTACAGACAGATTACTAACAAAGCTATGAATAAAGAACATAAAAGAAGCTAAGCAACATCACCAGACCCCGAAGGCTTCGAGGCTTCATCCTCTCCAACCACCTTCGCCACCTTTGCTTTCTTAGTCTTCTTTCCCCTTTTCAATGGCTTCTCACTAACAATCCCAGCCTTAGAAGCTTCAACACTTGCATCCTTGGACGGTAACTCTTCAGCATCTAAAGTCTCATCGATGTCATCAGAATGAGCCCTTTTCTTGGAAACTGATTCAAGCACTTAAGCACAAAACAGCTTCATTCAAACCTATGGGCTTCATCTGTTTTAGCACCTGCAAAAGTTTTCCATAGCAGGAAGACACCTAGGAAACATAATGATAGGATTTTTGCTCCATTTTCAACACCGTCTCTTTGAAAACATCCATGGACTTAGGCTGAAACAAAGGAGACTCCTCCATAACTTCACCCGCTTGTGAGCTTTAAAACCAGCAACAAAACCTGTATGTTTACCATGAATGAGAAGTTTGGTATAATCCTCCCCAAGAGTAGAATTGAACTCCGCAGCATGAAGCAGATAAGTAACAACTTGCTGGAAACCTTCCTCAATCAACCACTGATTGTCATCCAAGGCACCAGCAAGGGAAGTCTCCAACCCAACCCTCTCTTGTTCAAACACCTTCCTCTCTGCTTCAAGAGTTAACCTATCAACCTCAAGCTTCACACGAGCAGCCTCATGTTTAGCAACCTCAGCTTCATGCCCTTTCTTCAGCTCATCTATCAAACCAACAAGGGTCTTCTCTTTTTTAGCCCATTCCAAAGCATCCTTCTTCAAAGAAGCCAAAGCTTGCTTCATCTCTCTCCTTTTCTTGGCAAAATCACTATGCTCTCCCATCATCTTCCTAAACCTGCTCACACCTTCAGGAAGCATTGCAGCCAGATTGCAAGTCCCAACCATCATCTTATTCAAAAGAGCATCATCATCCAACCCCTCCAAGCAGGCCTTTGCACCCGGGGTAGCAAGATGGGCAAGAACTTCCTCACAAACAGAGGATGATTTGAAGGTATCAGAGGGTTTTACATTCAAACCAGGGAAATACACCTCTTCACCATCAACACTCGTGGAACCCTCAGCATGCTTCATCATCACAACCTTTGTAGCCACCTTCTTACCCTTACTTTTCTTACCAACGACTTCACCAATAACATCTTCAACCTCCTGATCTTTCTCCTCGTCAGAGTTCTCTATATCATCACTCACATCAACCGCTTCAGAAACATCCGCAGACTTCGCAGCCTTCAATAAACGACGATTAGACCTCCTAGTCGAAGTAGGCTTAGAAAAGCTTTTCACATTTGGAACAGCGACATAGTTACCACCATCATATCTTCCCTTCTCATACATAGCCAAAGCATCCTCACCCTCAGCAGCTCCAGCATCCTTAAAAACAACTTCTGAAGCATCATCACCCTTAATGAAATCCAAAGCCGACATGACTACAAGACAAACCATAAGAAGAACAAAAACATAAATAATACGACAAAGAAAACAGATAAAAACAGTGGTAAAATAAGCATACCCTGATCACCCTTCATCAACACAGGGTCTCTACCTTGTTTGTCCCAACGAGTGCTAATACCGGATAAAACCGGAAAAGGTTCGCCAAAGGGACGAAGCCTTGAAGGACATGCCCGAATAGCCTTAAGAAAATTCTCATCTAAGGCAGACTCCAACAGTTCTGCTTCATTAAGAACGGCCTCGGGATGCCTCCACACAGGCTTGAAGGGGAAGATGGATTCAGAAACCCAGAAAAACCTAGTCTTCCATTGACCAACGGTTGTTACATGAGAAGAAATCAAGTTGGTTTCATCCGAGGACCCTTCAAAGGTAAACCAATTACCATTCTTGGCAAGGCGAAAGAAACACCTAAACATAAGAAGGGTCGGGTCATAACCAAGAGCCCTACAAAGGATTTCAAAATGCAAAACACGGCCAACCCCATGAGGATGGATTTGACCCAACGAAACCCTATAATGCTCAAGAACATTGAGCAAGAAAATAGAAAACAGATGACGAACATTGGAAAACTCAAAATGACGACAATATAATGCAATCGAACCATCAGGTTAACTAGAAACATGATCTGTTAGACTAGGAGCAGTAGGCTTGAAGGACAGATCTATGTCCCACTCCAAGCAGAATGCTTCAACTTCCTCTTGTGTAAGGGTAGAAAAGATAATAGACATATCCTTCTTAGCACCCATAACGCCTTGAAGGATGATTAAAGGCAAAGAAAAGTAAAGAAGAAAAGACTGACCTGATGATTGCACAAGCGAAACCCTAAGAAAGTGAAGAAGAATCGTTGGAGAAGAAGATAAAAAAGTAAAGAGATTTTATGGTAAAAAGGTAATATAAAGACAGTTATTATATAAATAAAATAGATAATGATTGTAACACCCCGCCCCTCTCATCACCAATATTGTCCGCTTTGCCCATCCAGAGCTCACGGATTTGTTTTTGGTTGCCCAAGTGGAGACTTTCCAGGAGGTCACCCATCCTGAAATTTCTCCCACCTGAGCACGCTTAACTGTGGAGTTCTCCTCTCATCCACTAACATTAAGCCCCAAAACGCGTTGGTGATTTAAGAGGCAAGACATTACTTATGAACCAAGGATCTCTCTTGGCCACGATCGATGTGGGATTTTCCTGGGGTGTCACATTCACCCCCTGTTAGAGTCTCATCGTCCCTGATGAGGTGTGTTCCTGGGGTGTCACATTCACCCCTGTTAGAGTCTCATCGTCCCTGATGAGGTGTGCACCCACCATCCCGAACGGCACAGGATTGGCTCTGATATCTGTAACACCCCGCCCCTCTCATCACCAATATTGTCCGCTTTGCCCATCCAGAGCTCATGGATTTGTTTTTGATTGCCCAAGTGGAGACTTCCCAGGAGGTCACCCATCCTAAAATTTCTCCCACCTGAGCACGCTTAATTATGGAGTTCTCCTCTCATCCACTAACATTAAGCCCCAAAACGCGTTGGTGATTTAAGAGGCAAGACATTACTTATGAACCAATGATCTCTCCTGGCCACGGCCGATGTGGGATTTTCCTAGGGTGTCACAATGATGCTCTATAATTAATACAAAGACTGAACGGCTGACACCTGTCATGTCAATCAGTCAAATCACAATTCAAAACCAGAGAAAGTAACCGCCGAAAACCTACGAACCTTTCAAGCAAGAACAAAAATAGCAAACAGTCAGAAGCCTTCTACCTACGCCACAAAGACTCCTGAATTGGGGGGCTGATGACGAGGGTAGCCCAAGGCAAAAAGGTTAACAGCCATTACAAATATATGCTTGAAGTGTTGAAACCTACAAAGGTTCAAATGACGAAGCACATATCAAAAGATGACCTGTCTTGTCACCTTTTCCTCAGCCAGCTCAAAGCAACTGTCGTGCAGAGATTGCACAGCTCGGACCACAGGGTCAAAGCCATTACCAACCTAAAGTGGCTTGTCCTCTTGTTGCATCATGGTCCAAGATAATATGCCTTCCCAAAATAGAAGATACCTCCTCTATATAATCAGGATCAATCCCTCAGATCTGATCCATCCCTGATTATTCCCTCTTACACTCAATCTTCTATTCTTTTGGTCCACACACACGTGAGGAGTCTATCTCCATCACACAAACACATCACTCAAGTCTTAGAATAACAATTCTGGTATTGAGTAATACTCAGACCAGAATTCTAACACTTCAAAACAATATTATCTTTAACCTCCTTCTACGTTTTGCAACGTAGGAGGACACCACGACCTGTGTTAGGCAGATCGAAACCCTTGAACCCTTGAACCCTTCCTGTGACTCAGAACTAACGTTAGGCTATTATTTGTTGTAGCAACAGAGTTAATTGCAGTTTTCATCCTTGTGATTTGCTCCAGCTAACAGGTTTAGCATGAGTATAACACGCTGATAGGGCTGTTATGATCCGAGCCGAACCGAGCGGACCTTTGCTCGTGCTTGGCTCATTTACAAACCGAACCGAGCCGATCGGCTCGTTTACAATCGATCCGAAAACCGAGCGAGCGTTGTTCGAGCGCACATTTTTTCGAGCGAGCGGCGAGTGTTTTCGGTTAACCATAGATTTGGGATGTTTCCTTTAATATTCTCGCTTCCTAGTGATGATTGAGGTTCAACCATTCGAGAATGAGGCTCTAGTTTAGGCCATTGAGGTGATGATCATAGTACAGATAGCAACTGTCGCGTTATGGCATAGGTTTGATAGCTGGAGATGATTGATGGTGGACGACTAATGGGAATATGAAGTCAAACATGTTTTTTAACGACTTAGGGTTTTACAATTAAACTTATTGTTAAGTTATCATTGGGTTGACTGGGCCAATAACTATAAATATAATTGTATATATGCATATATTGAGCCAAACCCAATAGAGTGGCATGTATAAAACTATATATATAAATATAAATAATGTGTATATATATAATTATATATATAATAAATTATTAAAAATTATATCGAGCCGAACCGAGCCAAGCGGACCTTTGCTCGTGCGTGGCTCGTTTACAAACCTAACCGAGCCGATCGGCTCGTTTACAACCGAACGGAAAATTGAGCGAGCAATTTCCGAGCGATCGGCGAGCGCCGAGCTTTTTGAACAGCCCTACACTCTGAGCCCCTGTGGTTTGTCAGGCTAACGCTTTACATCCCTCTTATTATCGTCAGTTAGTTTTTCTGTTAGTTTGTGACTGAAATAACTATTATACTCCTCCATCCATCTTCTTCTCCAACCAACTCTCCCACCACCACCTACAACACCACCACCTGCAACACCACCACTGCTGCCATTATTATTAAATCCCTAATAACTGTTTCAACCAATGGGGTGCTGTGATGAATGATGATTACGGAGATCCACTAGAAAAAGAAGCACCTCAGCTTCACTGTATTGCAGCTAAATGATTTCTACTATCAAGATACAGTTACAGTCATCGTCAAAGGACTCGAGTTGGAGTTGGTTAAAATCTTGAGAGTTTTAACATCCATTGATATCTAAAATAATCACTTTTTAGGGGAAATACCAGGCGCAGTTGGGCAGCTCAAAGCACTATATGTTCTCAATGCATCACATAATGAGTTCACTGGCTCTATCCCACCATCTTTGTGAAATTTGAGTCATCATCTCTGTCATTCAATCTATTATTATTATTATTATTATTATTATTATTATTATTATTATTATTATTATTATTATTATTATTATTATTATTATTATGGAGAGAAGACGGTGAGGAGAGGGAGGGTGGCACTGGAGATGGTGGTGGTGGTGGGTGGGTTGGTTGAGGAAGTAGATGGAGAGGTATAATAATCATTTCACTCACAAACTAGCAGAAAAAAGTAACTGATGTCAATAAGAGGGATCTAAAGTGTTCGACAAACCACAGAAACTCAGAGTGTTATACTCGTGATGAACCTGTTAGTTGGGGCAAACCACAGGGACGGAAACTGTAATTAACTCAACGCAACGACATGAGTTATATCATTTGTATAGTTATTTGGGGAAATAATTATTACAAATATTCCTACATATCAATTATTATTATTATTATGAAGTCAAATAATAATAGTTTATATAAAAACAAAAAGTATTAATAGATGTTTGATTGTATATAACTAGTGTTTAACCTTCGCGATGTAGGCGCGGTGTTTATAAAATCACGCTAAGTAGTAACTAGTAAGCAAACAAATTTATACCATCGCTAGACATAAAACATAGGCAAAGATAAACGTGAACTTATTTCCTAAGCTGAGATAAAGAAAACTTTAACTTAAACATAAAACATAAGCAAAGAAAAACGTAAAACATAAACACAAACAACACATGAATTTATAAAGAAAACTTTAACTTCAAGAGGATTAAAAAACAAAAACAAACACTTGTAAATCAAAAAATTGAAACATACGAACTTAAAACATTGAAATTGTAAAGCACATTGCAAGACAAAAGTATTAAAGGGCAAAAAAGGCCATCCAATAAGACTTGTGTAAATATGTGTAAAATGGGTTATTATTATTATTATTATTATTATTATTATTATTATTATTATTATTATTATTATTATTATTATTATTATTATTATTATTATTATTATTATTATTATATATATTTTTTTTTGCTAGTCTAGCAAAGAAATTATACTATATTAATATACCAATGTATTTGAACAGTAACTTTCCTGATCTGAAATTTAATTGTTGTTAAATACGATTGTTTTCATTATAATTTCAATATTGTTGGTTGGTTCAGTGGTGTATGCGTTTGTTGTTATTCAGATCTCCCCGAGTTCGAATCTTGCTTTCCTTTTTTTGTCTATACACTTTCATTCTGACCGTGGTTGTGCTTCCATCTTATTGGCCGGTGTGGGCTTTCATTCTGACCGTGGTTGTGCTTCCATCTTATTGGCCGGTGTAGGCGGTCGGGTACACCTCACCAACCCATACACGCGTCTAATATTCAGCACACACAACACATACCATATTTTTCTACTTCTTTTCCTTTTCCCCCTTTTTCTTTTCCAATCCACACACACCTCAGCGAACTCACCCAGTGAAATCAGTCTCTCCATCCTCTCCACCCACCGTCAGACTCACGGCCATCGCCGAAATCAGACTTCACAAACGTCTTTGTGGCGGCAGTGGTGGAATCTCACCTTCTTGTCTGCTGATATGTTTGAAGGCTAGGAACAATTAAGGTTAGTTTTTATTTGTAATTTTTATACTTTATTATGTACGATTTCTAACATAAGGTATGCTTCTTTTATAGAAACAAAAACTAGGTTTAGGTTATCAGTTTGGGTATGAACAGGGATTGACAACGTTATGCTTAGTGAAAAGGTATTATCTATTTAGAACAATATTTGTAAAGTGTGTTCTATATCTAATTGGTATTCGATAATATTATACAATCTTAAGTTTTGTTTTTTTATTGGACAGACACTTGGTTTTTTCAAGATGCTCATGCACTTTCATTTTGGTTAGTTTGGTTAAGGTAAATGCTTTTTCTTCAATTTAAGGCAGGGACAACATTTAAATTTACATTTACATGAGGTTATCTGACAACATTTGTTAAATTACACGAAAAATCAGCATATTTTGTATCTTCTTTTAAGGGGGTGTTTGGGATTGATTATTCAAAACAGATTATGCGTTTTAGAAAAGCAGGGGTGGAGCTGCTTATAGATTATTGCGTTTTGGTAGCCTAAAAACTGATTATCTGCATTTTCAAATCGCAATCCCAAACACTAAAAACTGATTATCTGCGTTTTCAAAACGTAATAATTTAAAAATCAGATTCAAAGCGCAATCCCAAACACCCTCTAAATTAAGTAATATATTTTTAAACTTTATCATTATTTTTTCTCTCCCATTCACTTACAATCAATTTCGAAGAAAATACCTAGAAGTAAATAGGGAGTAACAATGTTTTTCTGTCTCATCCATTTTTCTAAAATGACAAATTATGGAGATGTCACAATAATGTACATGAAAAGCTTTTCAGAATATTTTCAAAAAAAAAAAAAAAAAAAAACTTTTCAGAAATAACAAAAAGTGCAATTAGTCACATAATCACAGTCATCAAGCTTTCAAACTCAGGAGTAAGCGTCGATACCGTGACAAACCAAGTTGATACTGTCCCAATAATATAGGTACTACGTCGATTCCGAACGGACAATATTGGTAATATCACAACTGTAACACCCCAACCGATGGCGGAAACATCGGGATGTCACGTAATGATGATTGTTCAATAGCTCATGGTACTAAATGAAAGTTGAATAATATTTAACAATTTATAATTCATCTTACAAGAAGAGATTACAAAAATTGATTAATATAAACTAGGTCCAAAGCTCCTATGTGTTCCAAGACTTGTACAACTTTCAATAGCATATAAACCTGAAACATGTTAAGTTGGATAGATGGGGGGGGGGGGGTCAACTATAAATAGTTAGTGAGAATACATAGGTTTTTTAATATGATAGATAATAGTAGTTTGTACAACAATCATAGTTGTATAATATAATAGTATGAGTCCGACATGTAACAATGTGTCTTTTGTACAATCAAACCTTGTGTCGACTGAGACCTAACTCGCAAGTTAGTAAAAGTGTAACTGTTATTGATCATCCCTGAATTTATGCGGGGGGATGGGTTTGTCAGACCTATAGCGCTCTAATCTAAATAGGCGGCTTGATCAATGTTAATTATTGTACTGTGTCTTTTTGTTACAGTCAAATGATACAATGAGTAAATGATAGTGTAACTAAATCATAAGTTTCAACAATGTAAGAATGAGTAAATGATAGTGTATAAAAAGTTTAAACATGTTTCACCCCAAAATGTAAAATAGAAAAAGGGGCTATGTAAACTCACCTTAGTGCTAGAATGGAGGCCATTGATATATAAACAAATGTGGCTCGTGTGTATCCAAATATCACCCTATTTCAAGGTAATAGATAAGTGTTGGGGAAAACTTATTAAGTCTAAGTTTTCTAGTCTAAAATATGCTAGGGTTCCTAATTTGGGGATTAATAATTGATTTATGATTAAATATGAATAATTTAAATAAATAAAAAAATAATTAATAAAAATGTTTTCTGACCAGTACTAACTAAAAGTAGTTGAATTATAATGTAATAAATGTGAAAATAACTTTTATAAAATTATTTTCTTAATTAATGAATATTTGTATATAAATACTTGTTTGACAAAATATAAACTTAATATTTAAAAATATTAAAAATTATAAATTTCGAATCAAAATTTTATATTTCTGATCTAAATGATTAATAATAATTTATGTGAAATTTTGATGCAAAAATCATGAAAAACGAATTTATTATGATTTATTTATGATTAAAATAGCAAAAATCGATTAAAAATATTAAATAAATGATTTTTCAGAAATAAAAATCATTTCTGGAATGTTTACTGTTTTATAAGTTTAGGATAATTTTTGTAGAATTTTATAAAGTCGTTTTGATATATTTATAGAATTTTATAATTATAATTGAATAAATTTGTAATATTTATTATATATATTAAATAGATGATTTTTGAAAATCTAAAAATTGTACGATATACTTTTCTATTAGAATATCATAAAATAATTTTTGTAGAATTTATAAAGCACTTTTAGTGTTTTAAAACTATTTTTAAAGATCAATTATATAAATAAAGGAGTAAAAAAAAATCTGATGTTAGGTGGGTTCGAACCCGGGCCTCTGGCCGGTTCGTGTTTAGAGTCACAAGCCTAGACCATCTGGTCTGGACCCTGAGAACGATTATATTTGTTTTCAATAATATATATATGCTTCTAAGATGTTGGTTTATTAACCAAAATTAAAGAAATGATGGTGCTGGGGATCAAACCCACGGCCCTTTGGTTTGACAACAATCAGACGTGACCATCTGATCTAGATCAGATGGTCGTTCAGTTTTGTTTCTGAAAATCATTTGTACACTGCAACCAGTTATCCCCAATTCGAATTCGTATGAACCCTAGATTCCTAAACACACGAATTAGCAAACAATTCCCACAGAAACGTTGGGGCTATTGTTTGTATAATGACGACTAACAAAACCATAGGATTAATTGGAACTTACAGTGCGTATACGAACACGATTTGGAAAGGATTGGCTTGCAGTTGACTTTCAATAGTCAACTGTGTGATTTAAGAAAAGGTTATATTCGTTTGGGGTGGATAAAGATCACAACACGGGCTGTAGCCCAGTTGGTTTAGACGCGTCTGTTAATATGTGACCCGGCTGTGGACACGGGTTCGAGTCCCGGTCCACGAAATTCTGTTTTTGGCAATTATTTTACTAAGATTTTATTATTATAAATTCATAATATGGTTATATAAGTCCAAAAAGGGTACGAAATATTTTTAAAACGTACAAAAATGTCGAAATACAATTTTTTTTTTTTAGATAAAATGTAATACAAGGATGATCAAAAATATGAAATGTTACAACAACCGTTATTGATAGTCGTTTTTATTGTTTATTATCAATGTAAAACATGTGTCGATATTCATTTAACCATATCACAAATTTATTTTTTTGAGTTTTATATTTTGATTTAAAAACAGAATGTAAAAATTGTACCAATATTAAAATAAAACAAACCACAATTTACAAAATTCCTGGCGCTACACATGAAGAAAAAAGAGTTTAGGCAAATAGCTACATAAAAAGTGAATTGGGGTGAGGTGGGGTAGCTAGCATGGTGAAATGGTAAACAATAAAACAAGACCACTTCCACAGTTCCACTACCACACGCGTGGTAGTAATTGCTTGGTCTTCATGTTCTGTTTTGTACTTTGGTTCCTTATTTCTTCACATGCTTTTATAACCTTTATATATATATATTCGTACCCTCATTATAAAATCTCACATCTTAAACAAACAAACACACACTCTCCACTCTTAAACATACTCTTCCAACACAATATTTTTCCTCTCTAAATTCTTGCTATCACTTCTCCTATTATGGAACCATATGAGTTCGTTCACAATATCAAAGCCGAGAAGGCGAATGCGCAAGCGCGCTACAGAATGTTCACGAACATCGCGAAAGCGGTACAATTGATGGAGACGTTAGTCGCGGTCGCGTTGATATCGTGGTCCTCGACTCGTCTTCCTTCAGTTCTTAAATTTTCCGGAGAGTATTTGGTTGCATTTATGTCCTACTTAATGAACCAACACGTTGTTTTTCTAGTGGGAAATGTAATTGTGTTTTTATGTTACGTCCTTTCTCGTTTTACAGATTCCGGAAACGAGTCTAGCGTTTCCGGAATCCAGTATGACGAAGTTAGAGACGATCATTTAACTATAACTATTCGGAAACCAGTCCCCGACTCTCCTAATCCTAAATCGGTTCGGTTACAAGTAACCAAACCACCAGTGGAGAGTCGGGTACTGATGATTCCGAATGAGAAAATAATAATAGAAACCGAAAGAGTAGCCGAGCCAGAAAAGGAAGCTGTAACTGCGATCAAGCAGGCGGAGAAGCAAATCAAGAGGTTTCGGAGGACTCAATCGGATTTGAAGAGCAAAATTTCGGTTAAGCCTCACTCGAGGAGGAGGAGGACGGTTGCTTCAGGAGAGCTAGAATCGATGGTGAATTCGTTCCAGACAGTCGATAAACTAAGCGATGAAGAGTTCCGAATCGCGGTCGAGACATTCATATCAAAGCAGCAGAGTTTTCTCAAGCAACAGAGTAAGGTTCAAGATGGCAGTTAAGCTTTAAATGTTGTTATAGATATGGTAATGAATTTGGTAGCCATAATTACAGTCTACCTGCATGCTTCGGCTCATTTGGTTGATGAGGAATTGCAATTTGACAAGTTGTCAACATCAATGTCACCTTATAAATTTGGGGATTGAGTTTCCAAGTTTTAAGGATTGTAAACTAGTTAAAGTAGCGTGTTAAGTAGGAGGAGACTGTAAGAACCGTGTAAACATGTGTATTAGTGCTTAAGTGCTCGTCAGCTATAGTAAAAGAGTAGATATTACGTTATGTGGTTACATAGCTGTCTTATGTATATTACGGTTAAAGCAATAAGTAGATGTGCATATGTGTTTCTCGTAATTTTGTGTTAAAATTGTAGAACTGAAACTATGGTTGATAAATAGGCATTGTATGCGGATTGACAGATCGGACCCATCGCAAACTTGAAGTTGATGAATCTTGAAATCATTTAAGATACATTCTTGTGAATAAGACGTGTATTCATTCACCTATTGACAAAAAGATATATTATATTAACTCATTACAAAATAACTCGCATGAACATGAGCTTACTAACCAATTTTTACAATAATATTTATTTATTGTTTAATTAGATTTTTATTTAATAACGTGCTTTCAATAACTTTTTTAAATATCTAAAAGCATTACCGAGTATTGTAAAGGGAAAATGGCCAAAATAGCCCGTTGACTGTGCGATTTGCCTAAATGGCCCTCTCCCCCCTCTTTGGAGAGAGGGGTCACGGTTCCCAACACGTCTGAGGCGTCTCCCGAGAGGCTTCCCATTTCAGCCAACAGAGGACCGCCACGTGTCGTTGTTGATCCCGAGACAGACCTGAGACGTGAGACAGACCTGAGACGTCTCCGGTGACGTCTTAGAGACGCCTCCGGTGACGTCTCGGAAGACGTCTCCGGTGAAGACGAACAGACACAGCCATATTGGAGTGATGCTTCTGATGTCTCAAAGAAGTCCGACTTCAAGCCGTCCCAAAGACGTCTCCCGTCTTCGAGTGATGCTTCTGACGTCTCCGGTAAGAATCTTTTCCGGTGACGTCTCCGGTAATAATAAAACCGATTAGCAAGCCCCAACCCACAATGAGTAAATATTAATTAATTAATAACACTAGATTAGATGATTGAAAGCCTGCCCTTTAAAAAAAAGATGATTGAAAGGCCTAATCAATTGTTGTTGGGGAAGATAACGGAAGCTTGAGGACCATAAATCTCTAAATCTGGGGAAAATTAATGGGAGCTTGGGGAAATTATTGAGGAACGAAATGGACAGAGAGAGGAGAGAGAGAAAGGGGGTTCAGGAGAGAGAAAGGGAGAGAGAGAGTGAGGAGAGAGGAGAGAGAAAGCGAGGAGACACGTGGCGGTCCTCTGTTGGCTGAAATGGGAAGCCTCTCGGGAGACGCCTCAGACGTGTTGGGAACCGTGACCCCTCTCTCCAAAGAGGGGGGAGAGGGCCATTTAGACAAATCGCACGGTCAACGGGCTATTTTGGCCATTTTCCCTATTGTAAACTACTAAACCATACCAAGCAGGTGAGTACCCGTACCCAACAGACACCTTCGGAAAAACATCAGGTATTAATTTTTATGATTTTCAATTTCAGTAATGTTTCATTATCATTAAATTAGTTTTTTTATATTAACTTGTGTTCGTTAATTTTATAAAATCTAAATACGCACTTATGCTTAATTTATTTTTCACATTCTGATATAAGCTTATTAAAAAAAAACTAAATATGTGGTTATGTTTATTCTGATATAAATTTTATTTAAGACGACATTGTATTCAAAATAAAAATTATTGAAACTATAAACTATACTTTGTACCAGCATCTCGAAGTGATCGAACAACATCATCATCATACTCAGTTAATCTCATCTATAGCAAAGCTAAGGTAGGGTCTGAGGAGGGTAAGATGTAGATAGCCTTACCTCTACACCTAAGAATAGAGAGGCTGCTTCCAGTGAAACCCCCGGCTCGATGTTGTTTGGTATCAAGCCTTGGACATAAGGCACAAAACACTTAGCAATCGAAACAAACACGATCGATGCATGTACCCCTTTGTCTTTTGGCTATCCACGCCACCAAATGATGCATGATTAACCGTCCATCGTTTTTAACGTTATTTTCACGAAATTAGTAAAATAACGTTCAAACTAGTGCAACTTTACTTTTGTCCCCCGAGAGCCACACATATATATACATTATATGCGCACACCGTAAGGGGGCGTTATCGAACAATATCGATATATGTTTTCATGGTGTTTGGTTTCTATAGCAATAATCGGTTTCAGTACTTTTGCATACCGATACATATGGCAAAATAACTTTATCACACATTAGTCTATATTATAACTTTTATTTAGCTATAATTACATTTCATAATACTGTAAACAATATCTTATGTTAATGTGTATACCAAATTTTTACCGCAATCACTCCATATAATTTTACTGATATTAATAAATAAAAAAATATTAAATAGAGTCCCTTTCCAATTAATTTTCATTAATAATTAGAAACATCCACCGGTCCCTTTTAACTTTCCTCCATTTGCAATCTTGATATAAGATATTTTATTTCAAGAACTTGACAGAAAATAAGCAAATAAAGATAAAGAATTATTAATATATTGGGCGATGCCTTATCTATTTGAAAACAGAAAAGTAAAAGTATATAAAAAAAATAAAAAATCCCCGAACTATTTTGACCAATCAAGTCGCAAAACCTGGCCAAGTTAATGTGGTGTATACATACAATTTTCGGCAGAACCTGATTCTGTGGCTTAATTTTCTTCTTGACGTGGCTCATCTAGTGTAATTCTAGCTTAGTCTTGTGGGCTTCTTTCATCCAATGAGGGCACGTGTAACCCCCTTATGGTTTTTTCAGTGTATAAAACAGCTAAAGCCTTCGCGACAATGCAACATGTCGCCTTCCTTTGCCTTCCAACATTAAATGCGTTAGATGGGTGCCCATTGCGTAAAACATGGTTAAAAGCCATCGTCTCTTACGTCTAAGCCTATCTTTCAGACGAGCCGAGACAATGTCACTTTAGTTCTCTAGGTGATGGTTTAGGCGAACATTCAGACGAGATTCCCAAATTCCCGAGGGTTTCCAACCAATTTCTCTAAATTGTGTCTATATCCTAACCAGAGTTTCTAGTTTGATCGATTGGCGGAGCTACATTGAGATAACGGTGTCACATGACACCAATATATTTAAGGTATCATATATAACATGTAATAGGAAAAATTCAAACGACAACAGTGTTTTCTGACGATTAACACCATTGATTAAATCAAAATAAAAATTGACCCTATTAGCATGAAAAAAAACTGTATTTGTTTTTTACAAAATTTTAAAAATAATTATAAATGTTTTACCTAATAAAACATTAATAATTTAGTACTTAAGCAGGTCAGCTTATGTTTTATTAATTAACCAATTAAAGGTGCATGGTTTGTTTTAAAAATTGACCCAATTACCCCACTATGTAACATGTATAAACTAGTGTTACCAATCGCGCGTGTGGTGGCACATACCGGTTCAAGTGTTTCCTGGACGCCTACAAAGGGTACCATCAGATACAGAAGGCTAAGGAAGACGAAGACAAGACAGCGTTCCGCACAGACGCGGGTATCTTTTGCTACACAAAGATGCCTTTCGGTCTGAAAAACGCGGGCGCAACATACCAGCGCCTAATGGACACGGCCTTTGTGAAGGAAATCGGCGTACGGATGGAAGTGTACGTCGATGATCTATTAATTAAAAGTAAAGAAGAAGGTGACATGATACGGGACATCCAACAGACGTTCAACCAATTGCGCAAAGTGCGCATGAAGTTAAACCCTAGCAAATGCTTGTTCGGGTTGGAAGAGGGAAAGTTTATGGGCGTCATCGTAACGCGGGATGGCTTCCGCGCCAACCCAGAAAAGGTACAGGCGATCGAAAGGATGCCATCGCCGGCCTCCGTCAAGGAGGTACAAACATTGATGGGTCGCCTAGTCGCCCTAAACCGCTTCCTATCCAATTATGCTTCAAAGTCTTTCCCATTCGTGGACACTTTGAAGAATTGTATAAAGAAGAGCAATTTTCGTTGGACCCCAGAGGCAGAATCAGCATTCCAACAAATGAAACAGTGCCTAATGAACCTTCCCACACTTACAGCTCCACTCCCTAAAGAACCGCTCACGCTGTATTTCTCTGTCACGGAACGGGCAATAGGCGAAGTCCTAATGGTTGATCGTAAAGGCGTGCAAACGCCAATTTACTATATCAGCCGCACGCTGTTAGATGCGGAAGCTCGGTATACAATAATGGAAAAGCTGGTCCTCGCCCTCATTCATGCATCCCGAAGACTGCGCAGGTACTTTCAAGGCCACCCGATAAACGTCCTCACGGACTATCGGATAAACGACATTTTGGCCAAACCCGAGTTGTCGGGCCGACTGGCGAAGTGGGGCTATCGAGCTAGGAGAACATACGATCAGGTACAAGCCTCGACCCGCAGTCAAAGGCCAAGTACTAGCAGACTTTGTCACCGAGATTCCTACCGACAAGATTCAAGAATTCCTTGAGGAAGAATCACCCGCGCCAGCGCACGATCCATCGCAAAAATGGTCCTTATACACTGACGGGGCCTCCAACGGAGATGGCGCTGGCGCCGGATTGCGCCTTATCAGCCCAGATAAACACAAGTTCACATACGCCATCCGCCTAGAGTTTAAAAGCACAAACAACGAAGCGGAATACGAAGCGTTGCTGGCAGGCCTCCGCATTGCGGAAAAAATGGGGGCCAGGCACGTGGAGGCGCATGTAGGCTCACTGTTAGTAGCGCGGCAGATCAATGGGACCTATGATGCAAAGGAAGAGACCATGGCTCTATACCTGGAACAAGCCAAACAACTCATGCGCCGATTCGACACATGCACGGTCGAACACATCAGACGCAGCGAGAACAAACCAGCCGATGCGCTGAGCAAAATGGCATCCACGGTCTTCGAGCACATGGCCAAAGAAGTCCGAATCGAGGTCCGAGACAAACCGTCTGTCTCCCCGCGCCAAGTCAACGTCACCCAAACGGGCAACGCGTCATGGATGACGCCAATCAAAGCTTTTTTATCCTCTGGAACCTTGCCTGAAGAAAAGTCAGAAGCCCGGAAGATAAAAAACAAAGCTCTATAGTATCAACTTGCGGGCGGCATCCTGTACCGCCGCTCTTACCTAGGGCCACTGTTGCGCTGCGTAGACCCTGCAGAAGCCTCCTTTCTTCTCAAAGACATACATGAAGGAACCTGCGGGCTACACGCAGGCCCAAGGATGGTGGTAGCGAAGTTGATGAACGCAGGGTATTATTGGCCTGGTATGCATGTCGACGCGGACAATGAACTACGCAAATGTGATAGTTGCCAGCGCCATGCTCCAAATACCCTGCGCCCCAAGAACAACCTAGTGCCGGTCACAGCGGCTTGGCCTTTCCAAAAATGGGCCATTGACCTGGTGGGACCATTCCCAACGGCGCCGGGTAATGTGAAATACTTAATTGTTGCTATCGACTACTTCACTAAGTGGGTCGAAGCTAAGCCTCTAGCCAAGATCGACGACGCGCACGTCAAGAAATTTCTTTGGGAGTTCATTATCTGTCGGTTCGGCTTACCGATGCAATTGGTCAGCGACAACGGAATACAATTTGAAGACCAATCCCTTCAACAATGGTTGGCTCAAATGGGGGTTAAGCAAATATTCACATCAGTTGCGCACCCGCAAGGCAACGGCCAAGTGGAAAGGGCCAACCGCACAATTGTAGAAGGCATCAAGACAAGGCTGGGAACCAAGAGAACAGGGTGGGTAGACGAACTACCACATGTCTTGTGGGCCTACCGCACCCTCACAAAAACAAGTAACGGAGAGACACCGTTCAGCTTAACATACGGTTCCGAGGCAGTAATCCCCGCAGAGATAACTTTCCCCACGGCAAGGGTATTAATGGCCGACACAACCGATAATGATAATGAGCTCCGCATGAATCTCGATCTACTAGAAGAACGCCGGGACCAAGCGGCAATAAAGGAAGCCAGCTACAAGACTCAACTGGAACAATATTACAACAAGCGCGTCAAAGAACAGACCTTCAAGATTGGGGACTACGTCTTCCGCAACAACGAAGCTTCCAACGCTGAAAAACCCGGGAAGCTTGCCCCAACTTGGGAAGGTCCTTATAAGATACAAGAAGTGTTAGGCAAAGGTGCCTACGCGCTAGAAAGGCTAGATGGCACTCCTATTCCGCGGTCGTGGAACGGCGCGCAGCTGCGACGTTGTTATTTGTAATGATGTAACATGGCTACACATGCCATGCTATCAATAAAAACGTTTCCTATATCTGTGTTTCTACTTGTATTTTCCGCGCCAGGGTCTTCAAGACTTGGGCAAAATCACATCGGACCACAGCCGCTGGCTAACAAAGCAAGGTGTGCCTTCAAGACGCGCCGCGTGCGCGTCGGGCTTACGCTCGTTACGCAGCACATGGTCTTCAAGACGGATTTACTTGCCGGACCTATAACTCCGCATAACAACTGCACGCGCATAAACCCTTGTCTTCTAGAGTTGCAACTCAGACAAGAGAAACGCGCGCTGCATGAAACGCGGTGAAAGGTCTTCTAGGCAAGGCTACCATGCGCCTAATTCAGACCCAATGGCACAAGTCGACCTCCGCTACAGTCTTCAAGGCAAAAAGTATTAACACTTAGACGCCGGACTGTCTAGCCGAGGGCGCGTCCTAGCTTTTACTTACACACCGGGTGACGACTTGGTTAAATAAGTAAGGTAGGAACGAGACAACACGATATAACAAACTGAAATTTCATTAATGAAAGGGACTTAAAAACCCCTTTTGTATTTACAAAGATGATTACAAATAACAAACAAAAGACGCGCTCCGTGGCTGCAACAAGGGCCGCGTCCTTAGACTCAAGCTCCTTGCGCATTTCCACATATTTAGCGGTCCTTTCAGTGAGGGCCTTGCTCTTCTCCTCCAACTTGCGGACCGCCGTCCGCCTCTCCTCCTGCGCCTCGGCCAGAGTATCCTTTAACTTCATCGTTTCAAGATTGGCCTTCTTCCAGGACTCTGACCAGCGGCGCCTTCCAGAAGCAGCGTCCTCCTCAAGCTTGGAGACTTTTGCTTCTACGTCATGGGCGCGACGGCGGTACTGGGCAATTTCTGCCTTGAAGGCAGCCTCCTTCTCCGCAAGGCTTGCCTTCTCCGCCTCCACCCTCTCGATATCCTGCCACACCGCCGAATCTCGGCGGCGCAGTGAGTCCAACATAGAAAGTTGAGTCGCCTGATTATCGCACAAGGCGGCAATGACGTCCTGGAGACTCAACAAATCTTGGTGAGTGCGCTCATAGGGAGGCACCACCTCGCTGACAAACTCCTCGGCAGCCAGGGAGTTAGAAAACAATGTATTCTCCATGATTGCCCAGCGAGGGCGCCAAATGGCGTCACCACCAGACCAACAGGAGCCATCATAGGCTCCTGATGGTTCCCCAACCCTTGAAGACACGCGCCGATCCTGGCGCGAACCACCAGCCCCAGAGGCGCCCTGCTCGAATAAGGCCCTCTCAAAACCATCACCCTCGTGAGCCACCTCCCGGCTCTCAGCATCGGCGCGCTCTTTCGCCTCTCGCTCCTTAGCCAATCGAGCTTTTTCCTCCAAGAATTGCTGCTCTTGGAGGCGAAGGCGCTCAGCTTCCGCCTTCTTCTCTGCCTCAGCCTGTCATTTGGCCTCATTGGCAGCAGCTGTCTTAGCAGCCTCAGCCCTTCGAAGGGCTTCATCGGCCTCCGCCTGCCTCTTCGCGGCGGCTACTTTCTCAGCCTCAGCCTTCCGCAAGGCATCATCGGCTTCTGCTTGTCTTTTCGCCGCCTCCTGCTCCCTCCAGAGAGCTTCTTCCTCTCTCCTACTCGCCTCCGCGGATGGAGACGTAGGAGTAGTAGGCACAACCTTCGGCGCCACTGACAAGAGAAGATAATAATCTATCAAAGAAAGAAATGATAATAATAAAAAGAAAAAACACAGAGCACAACACTTACCAGGAGTTTTCGTCCTCAACAGCGTCTGGAACAGCGGCTGTCGAGCAGGGGCAGCACCAATGCCCACAGAGAAAACAGGCGCTGTTGCTCCTTGCGGCCCGCTACCGCCACTCCCAAGGGAGACCTTGGGAGCACTTGATTGCTCAGGACCTTGAGCAGGTCCCTCACCCTCTCCACCACCAGGGGGAATAGAGGAGGCTTCCCTAGAGGGAACTGACCCCCGCGCAGTGGCGCTAGAAGACACCTTCCCCTTCTTCTTCTGCGGCCCAGAAGATACATCCTCACCTTCATCCTCGGAGGGCGGGCCGTCTCGCCTCCGGCGGCGCCCCTTGATGAATTCCCCTGCTACATTGGAATAGCTCGGATCAGACTCTGGAATTTTCTTGGCATAGGTATGCCTCCAGGGAGCGTGTTTCCATCGGCCACGCCCCGCAGACGCCTTCAAGGGCTCAGTTACCTCTACTGAAGAGTCAGTAGACTCATCGCCAAAAATGCTAGTCAACAGGGGATCGTAAGACATACCGGTTGTCGCATAATACGCCTGCGGCCCGCCGGTGAGGTTCGGATAATAAAAACGATCCGCCACAGCATCCAAGCAAGAAGCTTGGCCCTCGGCTACCTCTCGCCATTTGATGCCCTTCTCCGCTCCGGCGGCAAAAAACTGAGCCTTGCTCACACCTGAAAACAAGAGAGTAATAATTCAAGAAAGATCACAGACTGATGTAACGAATGAACGACTAACCTTCTTGGCCAATGTAAGGCTCCTTCCCCTCCCGGATGCCCACGCGGCTCAAGCCAAGTAGGAGGAAGAATCCCTCCGATAACCCCTTGATCTCCAACTTGGTGGCGTTGGTCGTCAAGGTAATAAACCAGGACTGTGACTTATAGTCCTTCATCACCCCCATATCGGCCACCCGCTGGCCTTCCGCAATCACCTTCCAGGGCAGCCCCACCGGGATGACGCCCCTCTTCACAAAGAAGAATTTCTCCTTAGCCCAATGCAAGGACTTAGGGGTGTGAGTTGCCATCGGTGGCACTTTAGGGCGGGGCTTGAAGGAGAACCAGGTCTCATCCCTCGCCAAGAAGTAGAAGACGTTGAACCGCTCAACAGTCGGCTCAACGTCCAGGGCGCGGCATGAGGCTTCAAAATGCACCAGCCTCAACATCCCAAACGCCATCAGTTGGGTGGGCCCAATCCCATAGGCTATCAGAGTATCCACTTGGAAGCGGGTGCAAGGAAGGCAGAAACCACACTTGGTGAAGTGGGCTTCATACAGAGCAATTTGCCCACCAGTGGCAGACAAAATAGTGTCCGTCGGAGACGGTAACACCGGCTCCCACTCCGGCAAAATGTGGAAGATCTCACAGAAGTCAGTAAAATGGTGTTGACTCCAAACACAGTATGTGTTGGTCATCAACTTTCTCTCCTTCACCCGGCCATGCTCCACAGTGGCCTCCTGTACAACCTCCTCCGGGCCTTTGCCCAAGGCATCTATAGAAGTACTATGACTTTCAGACATGGTAAGAACAAGTAAAATCAAGAAATCTGGAAAATGTGGCCGGAAAATTTGAAGATTCACCGGAACCTTCAAAGGAAGTTGAAGAAGAATAGATTCCAGAAACTGACAGATGGAAAGAGAAGAAAGCAAAGAAAACAGACAAGAAGAAACTTGAAGTTTCAACAATGAATCTTCAAGATCAGTGAGATCTTTGAAGATTAAACAGAAACTTCAAAGAAAGAACGGTGGCCGGAAGTTTGAGAGAAAAACGAGAGCAAAGAAGGAAGAAGAAGGTTATAAGAGTGTAACCGTTCATATGAGCCCTAACGACGTTTATATACTCATCGCATTAATGATAGTGGGACCCACCAGGGATGCACTAACCGTCACACCTTTTCAAATTCAAAGCATGAGATGACGACACGTGTCAATGACGCGCTGCCCGATTGGGTCGAACACATCAGACGCAGCTTTTTTATCCTCTGGAACCTTGCCTGAAGACAAGTCAGAAGCCCGGAAGATAAAAAACAATGCTCTATAGTATCAACTTGCGGGCGGCATCCTGTACCGCCGCTCTTACCTAGGGCCACTGTTGCGCTGCGTAGACCCTGCAGAAGCCTCCTTTCTTCTCAAAGACATACATGAAGGAACCTGCGGGCTACACGCAGGCCCAAGGATGGTGGTAGCGAAGTTGATGAACGCAGGGTATTATTGGCCTGGTATGCATGTCGACGCGGACAATGAACTACGCAAATGTGATAGTTGCCAGCGCCATGCTCCAAATACCCTGCGCCCCAAGAACAACCTAGTGCCGGTCACAGCGGCTTGGCCTTTCCAAAAATGGGCCATTGACCTGGTGGGACCATTCCCAACGGCGTCGGGTAATGTGAAATACTTAATTGTTGCTATCGACTACTTCACTAAGTGGGTCGAAGCTAAGCCTCTAGCCAAGATCGACGGCGCGCACGTCAAGAAATTTCTTTGGGAGTTCATTATCTGTCGGTTCGGCTTACCGATGCAATCGGTCAGCGACAACGGAACACAATTTGAAGACCAATCCCTTCAACAATGGTTGGCTCAAATGGGGGTTAAGCAAATATTCACATCAGTTGCGCACCCGCAAGGCAACGGCCAAGTGGAAAGGGCCAACCACACAATTGTAGAAGGCATCAAGACAAGGCTGGGAACCAAGAGAACAGGGTGGGTAGACGAACTACCACATGTCTTGTGGGCCTACCGCACCCTCACAAAAACAAGTAACGGAGAGACACCGTTCAGCTTAACATACGGTTCCGAGGCAGTAATCCCCGCAGAGATAACTTTCCCCACGGCAAGGGTATTAATGGCCGACACAACCGATAATGATAATGAGCTCCACATGAATCTCGATCTACTAGAAGAACGCCGCGACCAAGCGGCAATAAAGGAAGCCAGCTACAAGACTCAACTGGAACAATATTACAACAAGCGCGTCAAAGAACAGACCTTCAAGATTGGGGACTACGTCTTCCGCAACAACGAAGCTTCCAACGCTGAAAAACCCGGGAAGCTTGCCCCAACTTGGGAAGGTCCTTATAAGATACAAGAAGTGTTAGGCAAAGGTGCCTACGCGCTAGAAAGGCTAGATGGCACTCCTATTCCGCGGTCGTGGAACGGCGCGCAGCTGCGACGTTGTTATTTGTAATCATGTAACATGGCTACACATGCCATACTATCAATAAAAACGTTTCCTATATCTGTGTTTCTACTTGTATTTTACGCGCCAGGGTCTTCAAGACTTGGGCAAAATCACGTCGGACCACAGACGCTGGCTAACAAAGCAAGGTGTGCCTTCAAGACGCGCCGCGTGCGCGTCGGGCTTACACTCGTTACGCAGCACATGGTCTTCAAGACGGATTTACTTGCCGGACCTATAACTCCGCATAACAACTGCACGCGCATAAACCCTTGTCTTCTAGAGCTGCAACTCAGACAAGAGAAACGCGCGCTGCATGAAACGCGGTGAAAGGTCTTCTAGGCAAGGCTACCATGCGCCTAATTCAGACCCAATGGCACAAGTCGACCTCCGCTACAGTCTTCAAGGCAAAAAGTATTAACACTTAGACGCCGGACTGTCTAGCCGAGGGCGCGTCCTAGCTTTTACTTACACACCGGGTGACGACTTGGTTAAATAAGTAAGGTAGGAACGAGACAACACGATATAACAAACTGAAATTTCATTAATGAAAGGGACTTAAAAACCCCTTTTGTATTTACAAAGATGATTACAAATAACAAACAAAAGTAGCACCCATCTATCACCCACCCCAGAGGTTCCCTCGCCAGAAGCCCTCGCCAGCTCATCTGATTTGTCAATAAAGTACTTCAAGGCAGCAGGAGGATCCGCGTTGTTATTGCAATCCGCAAGCACTCGAAGGATGGGGAAGTCTATCTTTTCAAACTTGACCAACTCAGCCTCATACTCATCCTTCAAGGGCTTTCCATAATGCTCCGCGTCCTCGATGCGCCCGTTATTCTGAGCATGCAAGAAGCCGTCTTCGTAACCCTCGCCATAATCATAGGCTTGGGCGGCGGCTATGGCGGCAATCTGGTCACCTAACATAGGCTCCTGCCAGAACCTCTTGAAGACCTACAAGCAAAGCAAAAAGTTAGCACATCAACTGGAAAAACAAGTATAAAAAAAACAAAGAAAGCGCCAGAGCTTACCCTATTCATTCCATCTGTCATCAACCAATGGATGGAAGTCTGCATCTGAGTCTGGGCGGAGACTGCCTCCTCCAGCAAGAGCTTGGCCGCCTCACATTCCTTGACAGCCTCAAGACGAGCCTGGTCAGAGGAATCTAAGTCGCGCTCCAGATCCTCCTTCGCCCCAAGGATCTCTGACCAGCGGCGCCTTCGAGAAGCAGCGTCCTCCTCAAGCTTGGAGACTCTTGCTTCCGCGTCATGGGCGCGACGGCGGTACTTGGCAATTTCTGCCTTGAAGGCAGCCTCCTTCTCCGCAAGGCTTGCCTTCTCCGCCTCCACCCTCTCGATATCCTGCCACACCGCCGAATCTCGACGGCGCAGTGAGTCCTACATAGAAAGTTGAGTCGCCTGATTAACGCACAAGGCGGCAATGAGGTCCTGGCGACTAAACAAATCTTGGTGAGTGCGCTCATAGGGAGGCACCACCTCGCTGACAAACTCCTCCTCAGCCAGGGAGTTAGAAAACAATGTATTCTCTCTGATTGCCCAGCGAGGGCGCCAAATGGCGTCACCACCAGACCAACAGGAGCCATCATAGGCTCCTGATGGGTCCCCAACCCTTGAAGATTCGCGCCGATCCTGGCACGAACCACCAGCCCCAGAGGCGCCCTGCTCGAATAAGGCCCTCTCAAAACCATCACCCTCGTGAGCCACCTCCCGGCTCTCAGCATCGGCGCGCTCTTTCGCCTCGCGCTCCTTAGCCAATCGAGCTTTTTCCTCCAAGAATTGCTGCTCTTGGAGGCGAAGGCGCTCAGCTTCCGCCTTCTTCTCTGCCTCAGCCTGTCGTTTGGCCTCATTGGCAGCAGCTGTCTTAGCAGCCTCAGCCCTTCGAAGGGCTTCATCGGCCTCCGCCTGCCTCTTCGCGGCGGCTACTTTCTCAGCCTCAGCCTTTCGCAAGGCATCATCGGCTTCTGCTTGTCTTTTCGCCGCCTCCTGCTCCCTCCAGAGAGCTTCTTCCTCTCTCCTACTCGCCTCCGCGAATGGAGACGTAGGAGTAGTAGGCACAACCTTCGGCGCCACTGACAAGAGAAGATAATAATCCATCAAAGAAAGATAAGGATAATAATAAAAAGAAAAAACACAGAGCACAACACTTACCAGGAGTTTTCGTCCTCAACAGCTTCTGGAACAGCGGCTGTCGAGCAGGGGCAGCACCAATGCCCACAGAGAAAACAGGCGCTGTTGCTCCTTGCGGCCCGCTACCGCCACTCCCAAGGGAGGCCTTGGGAGCACTTGATTGCTCAGGACCTTTAGCAGGTCCCTCACCCTCTCCACCACTAGGGGGAATAGGGGAGGCTTCCCTAGAGGGAACTGACCCCCGAATGCAGTGGCGCTAGAAGGCACCTTCCCCTTCTTCTTCTGCGGCCCAGAAGATACATCCTCACCTTCATCCTCGGAGGGGGGCCCGTCTCGCCTCCGGCGGCGCCCCTTGATGAATTTCCCTGCTACATTGGAATAGCTCGGATCAGACTCTGGAATTTTCTTGGCATAGGTATGCCTCCGGGGAGCGTGTTTCCATCGGCCACGCCCCGCAGACGCCTTCAAGGGCTCAGTTACCTCTACTGAAGAGTCAGTAGAGTCATCGCCAAAAATGCTTGTCAACAGGGGATCGTAAGACATACCGGTTGTCGCATAATACGCCTGCGGCGCGCCGGTGAGGTTCGGATAATAAAAACGATCCGCCACAGCATCCAAGCAAGAAGCTTGGCCCTTGGCTACCTCTCGCCATTTGATGCCCTTCTCCGCTCGGGCGGCAAAAAACTGAGCCTTGCTCACACCTGAAAACAAGAGAGTAATAATTCAAGAAAGATCACAGACTGATGTAACGAATGAACGACTAACTTCTTGGCCAATGTAAGGCTCCTTCCCCTCCCGGATGCCCACGCGGCTCAAGCCAAGTAGGAGGAAGAATCCCTCCGATAACCCCTTGATCTCCAACTTGGTGGCGTTGGTCGTCAAGGTAATAAACCAGGACTGTGACTTATAGTCCTTCATCACCCCCATATCGGCCACCCGCTGGCCTTCCGCAATCACCTTCCAGGGCAGCCCCACCGGGATGACGCCCCTCTTCACAAAGAAGAATTTCTCCTTAGCCCAATGCAAGGACTTAGGGGTGTGAGTTGCCATCGGCGGCACTTTAGGGCGGGGCTTGAAGGAGAACCAGGTCTCATCCCTCACCAAGAAGTAGAAGACGTTGAACCGCTCAACAGTCGGCTCAACGTCCAGGGAGCGGCATGAGGCCTCAAAATGCACCAGCCTCAACATCCCAAACGCCGTCAGTTGGGTGGGCCCAATCCCATAGGCTATCAGAGTATCCACTTGGAAGCGGGTGCAAGGAAGGCGGAAGCCACACTTGGTGAAGTGGGCTTCATACAGAGCAATTTGCCCACCAGTGGCAGACAAAACAGTGTCCATCGGAGACGGTAAAACCGGCTCCCACTCCGGCAAAATGTGGAAGATCTCACAGAAGTCAGTAAAATGGTGTTGACTCCAAACACAGTATGTGTTGGTCATCAACTTTCTCTCCTTCACCCGGCCATGCTCCACAGTGGCCTCCTGTACAACCTCCTCCGGGCCTTTGCCTAAGGCATATATAGAAGTACTATGACTTTCAGACATGGTATGAACAAGTAAAATCAAGAAATCTGGAAAATGTGGCCGGAAAATTTGAAGATTCACTGGAACCTTCAAAGGAAGTTGAAGAAGAATAGATTCCAGAAACTGACAGATGGAAAGAGAAGAAAGCAAAGAAAACAGACAAGAAGAAACTTGAAGTTTCAACAATGAATCTTCAAGATCAGTGAGATCTTTGAAGATTAAACGGAAACTTCAAAGAAAGAACGGTGGCTGGAAGTTTGAGAGAAAAACGAGAGCAAAGAAGGAAGAAGAAGGTTATAAGAGTGTAACCGTTCATATGAGCCCTAACGACGTTTATATACTCATCGCATTAATGACAGTGGGACCCACCAGGGATGCTCTAACCGTCACACCTTTTCAAATTCAAAGCATGAGATGACGACACGTGTCAATGACACGGACGGACGGCTCAGATGGTAGTGTGTGACAGTTATACACTGCACACATACCGGATGTTCGACACGTGTCGCAAGATCTCACATTGTCTACAAGGTGAGCGCGTGAGAACCCACGCGCCTGACAGAAGGCACGTGCCCACTGACACGTGGCACAATCTCAACCATGAAGACAAAATGTCAGACGCGTGACGTCTCACGCTCTTGACACCAGACGAAATATTGGTAACTGCAACCACGATGTGACGTCCCTCAGTCTGCACAACCAGATAATCGCTGAACACGTCAGCAACCATTAAACTTCCATCAGAAGTTATTGATCATTCGAATTCCAGGCGCATTTACTCCAATTTATGAGAGACAAATTGAATGTCAATAATTTAAAATTTATCACAAACTCCAGACCCGCATTAATCACTCCAGCAGCATATAATTTCTCGGCGGAATGTTGACGTAAATTTGCAAAAGATGTTCCCCGCCCAACTCCTGCAAAGGTAAGGCGGAGCACGTCCTCCTCGGCGTAACTTTGACGTAAAATTGGAAAAGACGTTCCCCGCCCAACTACTGCAAGGGTAAGGCGGAGAACGTCCTTCTCAGCGGAAACTTGACGTAAATTTGCAAAAGACGTTCCCCGCCCAACTCCTGTAAAGGTAAGGCGGAGCACGTCTTCCTCGGCGTAACTTTGACGTAAAATGGGAAAAGACGTTCCCCGCCGAACTTTTCAAGAATCCGCGGCGGAACACATTCAAGAGCTTCTAAACACAAGCAGATGAGCTTTCATCCGCGACCAACATATTTTGAGTCTAGCACTCCACCTACTCACCAGCGAGCAGGAGAAGTCCTAGACTAGGGGGACTTGAAGGGATAGGGAGCCTAATCCGAAAGGCGTCCCTATCCCCATGAAACAACAACCCTGCGCCAGACCACGGCGGAGCAACGCACCCGCGCGAGGACAAGTAATCAACGTGCCTCAGGCGCCAAGACAGATGATAAGCAGCAGACATTACCTGACACGCGCGTACAATCACGCGCGGAATCTTCCCTTAGCACTTTTCATACGAGGTACAGAGAACGACAAAAGGAAGATTCATAAAGATCTATGTCAGTGTACACACCAGCAGGAGAAGGACATGTGGCAGATAGTACAAAAGGTGAACGGCTACACTGTGCATGCTGTCGTCAACAGTGACCAGCAGGCATTACCTCGCCAACTGTCAGACATCACATCAGACGGCAGAGATAGCATGAGCACTGTAGCAAGTACAGCATCACTGTGCACCACCAGAAATCTGCCACGTGTCCAGCTACAACGACCACACTGTAGCGTGACGTCATCAACAGTAATCAGTCTTTCCCGCCAATTTCAGAAGGACCATGGACTTGGGCCTCGGTTGGGCCCAAGCCAATGGTGTCACCTGTGGGCCTTTCCATGCAGCCCACTACGGTGCCTATAAATAGGACTAGATACAATCCTTGTATTCTCATTCAGAAATAGTCATAACAACCATATACAATCCTTGTAATCTCTCACTCTTAATAACATTCCGGTGTACTTATAGTGGACGTAGGTGATTAACGACCGAACCACTTAAACCTCGTGTTCTCACACACTCCCTACACACACTCACTCACACTAAACATCCGAACGGGTTAACCATCACGGTTTGGGTAAAGGATTAATCTTGTAGTTACGTAAGTACCAACCCCTCGGTGATTAGTCACAATCACCGGTGTACTTATTGTTTCTTCATTGGCGCCATCCGTCGGTTAGAACAGCTTTATTCACTCATCTTTTAACCCACCCATTGTTGAACCCAACCCTAACACCTCCGGCATACACCGAGACGGAGAAGATAACCTCCAGCAAGCGGAGGACCAAACCACACCACAGACTGTCGTCAAACAGACAACTTCACGACTCGACAGGTCAGCTGCTGAGATCCGTAATGTCGAGTCAGACGACGACAGCCAAGATCTCTCTGAGGAGGACCCGGACCAATGGCTCCTCCGTCAGAACGCTAAGAGTGCTGCAATCTACCAACGGAAGCTCCTGCAGCAAGCTAAGAAGAAAGGCAAGACCCTTGCTTTCGACACCCCGTCAAAAGCAAGGCACAAGAAGAAAGACATGGCCGATCACGGTGATGGTCGTAGCGGGGAGCTCGGCGGAAACGTCAGAGCTCGGGGCTACGCCAAACCACGTGAAGAGCCAGATGGTTACGAATCATCAAGTAGCGACTCAGGCTACAAAGGAAAGAAACACACTCACGCGTCACGAGACAGTGATGTGGATGATGATCTGGTCAAACCGTTTCGACCAAAAGCTTTTGCCGAGAAGTCCAAGTTTGTCGCCCGCATAGCGGCTGCCAAATCCCAAGAAAGGCCAAGCTCCCAAGCAGCATCGGTAGATACGATGGCCTGCGTGACCCTGACGACCATGTACATGACTTTGAGTGAGCAGGTATGTCTGTAGACTGGCCTGTCCAAGTATGGTGCCACCTTTTCGTTCAAACCCTTACGGGTGCCGCCAGGGTATGGTTCGACAACCTCCCGGCGGGAAGCGTAAAAGATTTCGACGATCTCACAGATAAGTTTGGCAGTCACTTTTCGCACTTGCGCAAACACAGAAAGGACAAGGCGCACATTTTGCTATGTCGTCGATACGACCACGAAACAATTGAAGACTTCATTGCTCGTTTCAACAAGGAGTCCTTGCAAATAGGCTGCGGAGAGGAGCTCACACGAGTTGCGTTCATAAACAATGTGCACAGTCCAGACCTCATGAAATGCCTGACTGGCAAGGATGGTATCCCAGAGTCTTGGGACGAACTCATCCGTTCAGCAAAAATATACGCTTCCTCCGAAAGATCTTTCAACCAGCTGCACGGCTTCCAACCACAACACCATAATAATAATAATAAGCACAAAAGCAAATCTGTTTGGAGCCGCATCTCTGGCACCACCGACGAGGGTAAATATTCACCCGCCGGTGATGCCCACCAAATCATCAGCCAAAAGCAAACGCGGGACCAACGTGGACACTCCAAGAAAAACCACGACTGGACCCCGCTGACAAAAACACCGTCTCAAGTTCTGAAAACCGAGCAAGTCACACTGAAGGAGCCCAACCCATTGGGAAAACGGCGAAACGTGGATCGTAGAAAATTCTGTGAATACCACAACGACTATGGTCACCTCACCGACAATTGCTACAGTTTAAGATGGAAATTGAAGCCGCGCTGAAGTCGGGCCAACTCGGCCACTTAGTCAAGAATGTTCACCGAGCTGGCAAGGGCCAAGCCAGCGAGGAAACCCAAGGCGAGGGGTCGCGGAAGAAAATCCGAGATCTCAACACCCAGGCGGCCACGCTAATTCCCCGCCATCAATGCAACGTGACAAGGCATGGCAAAAACACCCAACATGGGAAGCGCACCCGGGTACAACCGCTGGATGACTCTTGGAAAGAGGCTGACATCCTCATGCCAAGGGTCAGAGGCGGCGCTTCTTGCACAGCTCCACTTGTGATAACCGGCGTATTCGGGCATTACTGCACGCGGTATATGTTCTTAGACGGCGGCAACAGCACGGATATTATGTACGATCAGTGTTTTCAGCAACTTGATGAGGAAGACAAAGCAAAGCTCATACCAGTCAACGAGCCCATCTCTGGTTTCATCCACGAGACCATCATGCCCCGCGACATGCTCTCCTTGCCTGTTACCTAGACTGATGGCACCCATGAACGCACAGAAATATGCAATTTCATGGTCTTACCAGCCACATCCAATCACGACATACTTCTGGGAAGAGAAGGCATCACACACTTCAACGCTAACGCCTCCACAGCGCACGCAATGGTAGGTTTCCCCACCAAAACAGGCGTTGCCTTCATCCGGGGAAACAAGGATTGCCACGTCACGGATACAGCTAAGCCGCCAAAAATGGTCAAAACAAACGCCCGCACAGAGCCGAAAAAATGGGTACTCAGCCCCAAATATCCAGAGCAAACGGTGATCATTGGCCATGAAATCTCCGAGACCATACGTAATCACCTGAAACAGCTCTTGATCAATAACATGGACATTTTCGCATGGCAGCCAGCGGACATGGTCGGGTTTTCCCGAGAAATAGCGGAACACAGACTCAATGTTTATCGCTCCACGGAGCCAATAGTTCAAAAGAAGCGGAGTATGGGCCCGGAGAAAACAAAGGCCATGAACGAACAAGTCACCGAGCTGCTCAATGCGGGCATCCTCCGCCCCATCAGATACCAGACTTGGGTGGCCAATCCTGTCATGGTCGCCAAGGCAAATGGGGGATGGCGCATGTGCGTTGACTACAAAGACATCAACAAGGTGTGTCCAAGAGACTGTTATCCTTTGCCTGAAATCGACCTAAAGGTGGATTCTCTCGCCCCATACCGGTTCAAGTGTTTCCTGGACGCCTACAAAGGGTACCACCAGATACAGAAGGCTAAGGAAGACGAAGACAAGACAGCGTTCCGCACAGACGCGGGTATCTTTTGCTACACAAAGATGCCTTTCGGTCTGAAAAACGCGGGCGCAACATACTAGCGCCTAATGGACACGGCCTTTGTGAAGGAAATCGGCGTACGGCTAGAAGTGTACGTCGATGATCTAGTAATTAAAAGTAAAGAAGAAGGTGACATGTTACGAGACATCCAACAGACGTTCAACCAATTGCGCAAAGTGCGCATGAAGTTAAACCCTAGCAAATGCTCGTTCGGGATGGAAGAGGGAAAGTTTTTGGGCGTCATCGTAACGCGGGATGGCTTCCGCGCCAACCAAGAGAAGGTACAGGCGATCGAAAGGATGCCATCGCCGGCCTCCGTCAAGGAGGTACAAACATTGATGGGTCGCCTAGTCGCCCTAAACCGCTTCCTATCCAATTATGCTTCAAAGTCTTTCCCATTCGTGGACACTTTGAAGAATTGTCTAAAGAAGAGCAATTTTCGCTGGACCCCAGAGGCAGAATCAGCATTCCAACAAATGAAACAGTGCCTAATGAACCTTCCCACACTAACAGCTCCGCTCCCCAAAGAACCGCTCACGCTGTATCTCTCTGTCACGGAGCGGGCAATAGGCGCAGTCCTAATGGTTGATCGTAAAGGCGTGCAAACGCCAATTTACTATATCAGCCGAACGCTGTTAGATGCGGAAACTCGGTATACAATAATGGAAAAGCTGGTCCTCGCCCTCATTCATGCATCCCGAAGACTGCACAGGTACTTTCAAGGCCACCCGATAAACGTCCTCACGGACTATCGGATAAACGACATTTTGGCCAAACCCGAGTTGTCGGGCCGACTGGCGAAGTGGGCTATCCAGCTAGGAGAACACACGATCAGGTACAAGCCCCGACCCGCAGTCAAAGGCCAAGTACTAGCAGACTTCGTCACCGAGATTCCAACCGACATGATTCAAGAATGCCTTGAGGAAGAATCACCCGTGCCAGCGCACAATCCATCGCTAAAATGGTCCCTATACACTGACGGGGCCTCCAACGGAGATGGCGCTGGCGCCGGATTGCGCCTTATCAGCCCAGATAAACACGAGTTCACATACGCCATCCGCCTAGAGTTTAAAAGCACAAACAACGAAGCGGAATACGAAGCGTTGCTGGCAGGCCTCCGCATTGCAGAAAAAATGGGGGCCAGGCACGTGGAGTCGCATGTAGACTCACTGTTAGTAGCGCGGCAGATCAATGGGACCTATGATGCAAAGGACGAGACCATGGCTCTATACCTGGAACAAGCCAAACAACTCATGCGCCGATTCGACACATGCACGGTCGAACACATCAGACGCATCGAGAACAAACCAGCCGATGCGCTGAGCAAAATGGCATCCACGGTCTCCGAGCACATGGCCAAAGAAGTCCGAATCGAGGTCCGAGACAAACCGTCTGTCTCCCCGCGCCAAGTCAACGTCACCCAAACGGGCAGCGCGTCATGGATGACGCCAATCAAAGCTTTTTTATCCTCTGGAACCTTGCCTGAAGACAAGTCAGAAGCCCGGAAGATAAAAAACAAAGCTCTACAGTATCAACTTGCAGGCGGCATCCTGTACCGCCGCTCTTACCTAGGGCCACTGTTGCGCTGCGTAGACCCTGTAGAAGCCTCCTTTCTTCTCAAAGACATACATGAAGGAACCTGCGGGCTACACGCAGGCCCAAGGATGGTGGTAGCGAAGTTGATGAACGCAGGGTATTATTGGCCTGGTATGCATGTCGACGCGGTCAATGAACTACGCAAATGTGATAGCTGCCAGCGCCATGCTCCAAATACCCTGCGCCCCAAGAACAACCTAGTGCCGGTCACAGCGGCTTGGCCTTTCCAAAAATGGGCCATTGACCTGGTGGGACCATTCCCAACGGCGCCGGGTAATGTGAAATACTTAATTGTTGCTATCGACTACTTCACTAAGTGGGTCGAAGCTAAGCCTCTAGCCAAGATCGACGGCGCGCACGTCAAGAAATTTCTTTGGGAGTTCATTATCTGTCGGTTCGGCTTACCGATGCAATTGGTCAACGACAACGGAACACAATTTGAAGACCAATCCCTTCAACAATGGTTGGCTCAAATGGGGGTTAAGCTAATATTCACATCAGTTGCGCACCCGCAAGGCAACGGCCAAGTGGAAAGGGCCAACCGCACAATTGTAGAAGGCATCAAGACAAGGCTGGGAACCAAGAGAACAGGGTGGGTAGACGAACTACCACATGTCTTGTGGGCCTACCGCACCCTCACAAAAACAAGTAACGGAGAGACACCGTTCAGCTTAACATACGGTTCCGAGGCAGTAATCCCCGCAGAGATAACTTTCCCCACGGCAAGGGTATTAATGGCCGACACAACCGACAATGATAATGAGCTCCGCATGAATCTCGATCTACTAGAAGAACGCCGCGACCTCGCGGCAATAAAGGAAGCCAGCTACAAGACTCAACTAGAACAATATTACAACAAGCGCGTCAAAGAACAGACCTTCAAGATTGGGGACTACGTCTTCCGCAACAACGAAGCTTCCAACGCTGAAAAACCCGGGAAGCTTGCCCCAACTTGGGAAGGTCCTTATAAGATACAAGAAGTGTTAGGCAAAGGTGCCTATGCGCTAGAAAGGCTAGATGGCACTCCTATTCCGCGGTCGTGGAACGGCGCGCAGCTGCGATGTTATTTGTAATCATGTAACATGGCTACACATGCCATACTATCAATAAAAACGTTTCCTATATCTGTGTTTCTACTTGTATTTTCCGCGCCAGGGTCTTCAAGACTTGGGCAAAATCACGTCGGACCACAGCCGCTGGCTAACAAAGCAAGGTGTGCCTTCAAGACGCGCCGTGTGCGCGTCGGGCTTACACTCGTTACGCAGCACATGGTCTTCAAGACGGATTTACTTGTCGGACCTATAACTCCGCATAACAACTGCACGCGCATAAACCCTTGTCTTCTAGAGTTGCAACTCAGACAAGAGAAACGCGGTGAAAGGTCTTCGAGGCAAGGCTACCATGCGCCTAATTCAGACCCAATGGCACAAGTCGACCACCGCTACAGTCTTCAAGGCAAAAAGTATTAACACTTAGACGCCAGACTGTCTAGCCGAGGGCGCGTCCTAGCTTTTACTTACACACCGGGTGACGACTTGGTTAAATAAGTAAGGTAGGAACGAGACAACACGATATAACAAACTGAAATTTCATTAATGAAAGGGACTTAAAAACCCCTTTTGTATTTACAAAGATGATTACAAATAACAAACAAAAGTAGCGCCTATCTATCACCCGCCCCAGAGGTTCCCTCGCCAGAAGCCCTCGCCAGCTCAGTTGATTTGTCAATAAAGTACTTCAAGGCAGCAGGAGGATCCGCGTTGTTATTGCAATCCGCAAGCACTCGAAGGATGGGGAAGTCTATCTTTTCGAACTTGACCAACTTAGCCTCATACTCATCCTTCAAGGGCTTTTCATAATGCTCCGCGTCCTCGATGCGCCCGTTATTCTGAGCATGCAAGAAGCCGCCTTCGTAACCCTCGCCATAACCATAGGCTTGGGCGGCGGCTATGGCGGCAATCTGGTCGCCTAACATAAGCTCCTGCCAGAACCTCTTGAAGACCTACAAGCAAAGCAAAAAGTTAGCACATCAACTGGAAAAACAAGTATCAAAAAACAAAGAAAGCGCCAGAGCTTACCCCATTCATTCCATCTGTCATCAACCAATGGATGGAAGTCTGCATCTGAGTCTGGGCGGAGACTGCCTCCTCCAGCAAGAGCTTGGCCGCCTCACATTCCTTGACAGCCTCAAGACGAGCCTGGTCAGAGGAATCTAAGTCCCGCTCAAGCCAAGTAGGAGGAAGAATCCCTCCGATAACCCCTTGATCTCCAACTTGGTGGCGTTGGTCGTCAAGGTAATAAACTAGGACTGTGACTTATAGTCCTTCATCACCCCCATATCGGCCACCCGCTGGCCTTCCGCAATCACCTTCCAGGGCAGCCCCACCGGGATGTCGCCCCTCTTCACAATGAATAATTTCTCCTTAGCCCAATGCAAGGACTTTGGGGTGTGAGTGGCCATCGGCGGCACTTTAGGGCGGGGCTTGAAGGAGAACCAGGTCTCATCCCTCGCCAAGAAGTAGAAGACGTTGAACCGCTCAACAGTCGGCTCAACATCCAGGGCGCGGCATGAGGCCTCAAAATGCACCAGCCTCAACATCCCAAACGCCGTCAGTTGGGTGGGCCCAATCCCATAGGCTATCAGAGTATCCACTTGGAAGCGGGTGCAAGGAAGGCGGAAGCCACACTTGGTGAAGTGGGCTTCATACAGAGCAATTTGCCCACCAGTGGCAGACAAAACAGTGTCCGTCGGAGACGGCAACACCGGCTCCCACTCTTGCAAAATGTGGAAGATCTCACAGAAGTCAGTAAAATGCTGTTGACTCCAAACACAGTATGTGTTAGTCATCAACTTTCTCTCCTTCACCCGGCCATGCTCCACAGTGGCCTCCTGTACAACCTCCTCCGGGCCTTTGCCCAAGGCATCTATACAAGTACTATGACTTTCAGACATGGTAAGAACAAGTAAAATCAAGAAATCTGGAAAATATGGCCGGAAAATTTGAAGATTCACCGGAACCTTCAAAGGAAGTTGAAGAAGAATAGATTCCAAAAACTGACAGATGGAAAGAGAAGAAAGCAAAGAAAACAGACAAGAAGAAACTTGAAGTTTCAACAATGAATCTTCAAGATCAGTGAGATCTTTGAAGATTAAACGGAAACTTCAAAGAAAGAACGGTGGCCGGAAGTTTGAGAGAAAAACGAGAGCAAAGAAGGAAGAAGAAGGTTATAAGAGTGTAACCGTTCATATGAGCCCTAACGACGTTTATATACTCATCGCATTAATGACAATGGGACCCACCAGGGATGCACTAACCGTCACACCTTTTCAAATTCAAAGCATGAGATGACGACACGTGTCAATGACACGGACGGACGACTCAGATGGTAGTGTGTGACAGTTATACACTGCACACATACCGAATGTTCGACACGTGTCGCAAGATCTCACATTGTCTACAAGGTGAGCGCGTGAGAACCCACGCGCCTGACAGAAGACACGTGCCCACTGACACGTGGTACAATCTCAACCATGAAGACAAAATGTCAGACGCGTGACGTCCCACGCTCCTGACACCAGACGAAATATTGGTAACTGCAACCACGATGTGACGTCCCTCAGTCTGCACAACCAGACAATCGCTGAACACGTCAGCAACCATTAAACTTCCATCAGAAGTTATTGATCATTCGAATTCCAGGCGCATTTACCCCAATTTATAGACAAATTGAATGTCAATAATTTAGAATTTATCACAAACTCCAGACCCGCATTAATCACTCCAGCAGCATTTAATTTCTCGGCGGAAAGTTGACATAAATTTGCAAAAGACGTTCCCCGCCCACCTCCTGCAAAGGTAAGGCGGAGCACGTCCTCCTCGGCGTAACTTTGACGTAAAATTGGAAAAGACGTTCCCCGCCCAACTACTGCAAGGGTAAGGCGGAGAACGTCCTTCTCAGCGGAAACTTGACGTAAATTTGCAAAAGACGTTCCCCGCCCAGCTCCTGTAAAGGTAAGGCGGAGCACGTCCTCCTTGGCGTAACTTTGACGTAAAATGGGAAAAGACGTTCCCCGCCAAACTTTTCAAGAATCCGCGGCGGAACACATTCAAGAGCTTCTAAACACAAGCAGATGAGCTTTCATCCGCGACCAACATATTTTGAGTCTAGCACTCCACCTACTCACCAGCGAGCAGGAGAAGTCCTATACTAGGGGGACTTGAAGGGATAGGGAGCCTAATCCGAAAGGCGTCCCTATCCCCATGAAACAACAACCCTGCGCCAGACCACGGCGGAGCAACGCACCCGCGCGAGGACAAGTAATCAACGTGCCTCACGCGCCAAGACAGATGATAAGCAGCAGACATTACCTGACACGCGCGTACAATCACGCGCGGAATCTTCCCTTAGCACTTTTCATACGAGGCACAGAGAACGACAAAAGGAAGATTCATAAAGATCTATGTCAGTGTACACACCAGCAGGAGAAGGACATGTGGCAGATAGTACAAAAGGTGAACGGCTACATTGTGCATGCTGTCGTCAACAGTGACCAGCAGGCATTACCTCGCCAACTGTCAGACATCACATCAGACGGCAGAGATAGCATGAGCACTGTAGCAAGTACAGCATCACTGTGCACCACCAGAAATCTGCCACGTGTCCAGCTACAACGACCACACTGTAGCGTGACGTCATCAACAGTAATCAGTCTTTCCCGCCAATTTCAGAAGGACCATGGACTTGGGCCTCGGTTGGGCCCAAGCCAATGGTGTCACCTGTGGGCCTTTCCATGCAGCCCACTACGGTGCCTATAAATAGGACTAGATACAATCCTTGTATTCTCATTCAGAAATAGTCATAACAACCATATACAATCCTTGTAATCTCTCACTCTTAATAACATTCCGGTGTACTTACAGTGGACGTAGGTCATTAACGACGGAACCACTTAAACCTCGTGTTCTCACACAATCCCTACACACACTCACTCACACTAAACATCCGAACGGGTTAACCATCACGATTTGGGTAAAGGATTAATCTTGTAGTTACGTAAGTACCAACCCCTCGGTGATTAGTCATAATCACCGGTGTACTTATTGTTTCTTCACGAACGTTTGTGGCTCACTAAATAGCTTAAACTGACCGAATGCGTTACAGTTCACTAAAGTGCATCGTTGTTGATTTGATGACACGCAAGTATTAGAAATCTCACTTTCCTGGTTTTTCAACAATAAAAAAATATCTATAATCTATAATCTATAATCTATAATCTATAATCTATATTATCTTATTAAGGAGGAGTGATGTCTAACATAGTCATTTTCATTTCCGTACAACTTAAGAAGCAACATGTACAACATATTTAAACATGAAAATTAAGGGTATTATGGGAATCTTAGTGCCAATTAAGACACTTAGAAGGGTGGTATAGACATTTTACCCACCTCCTTCTTCACACTATCAAAACAAATTTACAATGTTACCCTCCTCTTCCATCTCTGCCATATTACAAACCAACCCAATGATCCTTCACCTTCTTCCATTTAGATTCATGAATACAAGTTTTAATAATAATCAAGTCAGCACCAATTGAGGGTATAATACTTTAATGAAACTTTTAATTGCAAAATACGAAGCGTTTCATGGATTGATTTACCCTCCGTGCCTTCGCCTTCTTAAACACCATAATCACCATTCGGTCTTCTGTGTGCCTTCAAAGCCAGTGAATCCGAATCGATCCTCTTTGTCTACTTCTTGGCGAATGTGAATAGCCCCTTACTCGATTATAACATTTTGTGCAATATATTCCCTGCTCTAGATTAGGGTTTCTTTTATTCATCACAACATATTACCTTTAGTTGATTATATATTAAGACTCCCCCAGGTATCAATACTTCAGTTTATGTTCCTAAGTTTTACTCTCTAATGTCTCACTATTCTTTCTGTAACACAGGTTATTGCATGTTTGGGGCGATCTTAATTGGCTTTCGTTTAACTGGAAAATTGAATATTTTGAAGATTTTGAAACCATGTACTATTGTCAAGTTTTGCAACCTTATTTGGGTTAATATTTTTTAACTGTGCATTTTCACTTTTGGTTTAATTCTTTAACCTGCTAAGTAATTGAGACATGGGTCACTTTTGGTTATGTTTTTATTCTAATATTTATCTTTCGTATGGAAGTTCTTTAGATTGAGTCAAAGGGGTTATCGCAGATGGAAACCTAAATCAGCAGGAGTTAGCGATGGTCTCATCAAGTATCAATTTTTTGGGTTCGTTATCTTATTGATATTTATATCCATGTCAATTCAACAAGTGACTGTTCTGGATTCGCTACCTCGGAACTCTATTGGTGGTTATAATTGGCGTTTTTTAAGTGGCGTCAATTCGTTTACTTGGCAAGTATGGGAGATTATGACATTGGTCCGCCTGCGCTCACTGTTGTGTTTTTTAAGAAGCAACATATGAAATTAGGTACATATTGTGTATTATTCAGCATTTGGTTAATCTTTGAAACTTGTATGTTCAAACAATAGAAAAATTCAAATATGTCCCACTTTGCTACATAGAAATCTTAAAAATATTATGCCTTCGTGTCTGTTTTTTGTTGTATTGAACTAGAAAACAAAGCAGATTTTAGGGTCAAAAAGATAGATGCCGAAAAAGTGCGTAACAACAAGATTTAATCGTGTGTAGTTGCAACTATTTATTTGTAGTGTGTCTGAGCAAATTTTTTTCTAGCATTTTAGCATGTCAATTAACAAAAGGCATTTCAGATAACTAAAGGCATTTCACAGATGTTACGCACTTAAAATTCTAATGATTTTCGTCAGTGTTGTTGATTATTAGATTACTTATTTAGCCCAACAAATGGATTTTATACCATGCTGTCTATGCATTAAAATTACTTTTGTCTTTAGTTTTTACTTCCTCTTTATGCATTAAAAATCGAAGGGATAAATGGTAGCCCTTTGGTCAGTGGAATCTGTATACGAAACGCGCCTCATCTTCTTGGTAGTTAATGTTTTTGTGTGAAACTAACTTACTTTTGTATTATTGTGACAAGTGACGATTGACTTCCCTTCTCATTTTGACTCACCGGTGATGATGTAAAACATGAATTTCTAAAATGTCAAAACTGAGTTGCTGATATTGAAGTCCCTTCTGCTCAAGTATGTTTCTTGTTAATGCATTTATGCTACTGATTGAAATATAACTGTCTTTATCGCTCTTGTATAACTTTGATATTACTTGATTCATAGTACTTTGTATGTACAATGCGTATCAAATATGGTACCATCATGACCTACTAATTTTTCACTCTACTTTTATGTGGGTAAAGGATGATAGCAAGAAGTAGCGATAAGATAAACATCTCACTTTTGCTATCAGATCTATGTGAAAAACCTCATGTTTTGACTTTTGACCCAAACCTGTTCTACATTTTGCTCAAGTGTAGGTGAGTCATGTGCACTAATGCTCTTTCATATGTATAATTGTTCATATTTTGTGCATTACCTGTACAGGTAGCCAAGAAGATACTAAATGGTTGGAGTTCTACAAATAGGATTAGTATGTGTTTAGGAAGCCTTAGGCGTATGTGATGTTTCATTACTATCTTACATGGAAGTATGTTTATCATTAAGAAAGGGTTGCTTATACTTTACACAGTCGAATGTATATGGCTGCCACCAAGGGCTGACCCATTCTATGTAGGTAGGGGTCCTGAGACCCCAATGGCTTTTCAAAAAGTTAGTAGAAACAATATTATAAATTTTAACGTACCACATACAGATAATTAGAGAACCAATAGTAATATGAAAATATGGGTGTGACATTATAAGCTTTCTGTTGTTAGGATATCTTAATATTTAGTAAAATACTTTAGACTTTTAAAGAAGTTAGTGTGAATTATAGTTACATGGATGGATCATATTATATTGAGTAAAAATATATAACTTTGTATATAAAATACATTTTGGTAAACCCGTTTCATAAATTTAATCCATTTGACCCGTTTCATTCAAAGTAAATTTCTGTTAATTGGTTGGCAGGTTCTTAATGAAACATTTGCGTTCCTCAAGTAAATTTCTGTTAATTGGTTGGCAGGTTCTTAATGAAACATTTGCGTTAGGAACGCAAAGATTAGTTGGGCCATACACTAGATGATAAAGATGTGGAGGCACCCTATTCAGATTAGTATTAGAGATTTAAAAGTGTTGTCGATATTGTACAAATGAAACGGGAAAAATAGAACCCAAGTATACTTGCTATCATCGGCATGAGTATCCCGGAAAAGACGGCAAAAAAATGCAAGAGGATACAAGTCTTTCAGTGGATCAAATAGACGCATGTTCTCATACTTTATTTTTTTTAAACTATGGCATATACTTGCTACAATTGTTTTTTTTCTAAGCATTGTGTCATGTGTTGGTTAATATTCAACTTTGGGAATGTTTGGGAATGTGTTGAAAGGAGAACTAGAAGAATGCTAAAAAATTGCTCAAGAAATGGGTGCTTTAGTAGATCCATTATATACTTTGGCTTAATAGGAGTTAGTATGTCAACTTAGTCACCGACACTTAACGAGTAGATAAATTTTTATTTCAAAAGGGTTTATTCGAAACACAACATTGGGTACCTGGGTGTACTATTGAATATGCATTTTTGTGTTTTATAAAGAATCACATTGTTGTATTGCAAGTTGTATTTGGATCCCGCGGCAACGCGCGGGTAAACTCACTAGTACATTATAAAGGAGGAGTGATGTACAACATAGTCATTTTTATTTTCGTACAACTTAATAAGCAACATGTACAACATATTTAAGCAAGAAATTTAAGGGTATAATGGGGATAATGGTGACAATTAAGACACTTAGGAGGGTAATGTAGACATTTTACCCACCCCTTCCTTTGCAATATGAATAAAGATTTCCATAACTACCCTTCTTTTCCCTCCCTGCCCTCACAACTTTCACGTTATTGAAAGCACATTTAATCTGGTGGCGTTTGTGACTTCAACCGTCGATGTGTTCACAGAAGAGAGAACCAGAGAAGAGAAGGGGAGCATCAGGGGTTAGAGAGATTGTTCGATGTGTTCACTTATACGTATTCAATGGTATCCCTCATGTTTATTGAATGCCCGTCCAGAAAGTCGCCCTCAAGCTATATAGTCGATCCATCTTGCAAAATGGTAAAAAATTCTAAACTTAATCAGTGTTTTGTTAATTCATGACCATCTTTCTTTGATAATCTCCTATTATCTCAAAAAATCTACATTTGATTTGCTACAATCAAGAATATGAGGTGTAGTTGCTAATTGCTAATTTTGAAATGGTTTCATGGGTTTTTGTTTGTAAAGGTATAGATCTTTAGTCTTGCATCATGTACCCTGATTTATGAGCCCTAATTTTGGTTTTAATGTGAAGTCCTTTGGTTACCAGGTTGCAAGATTGATTTTGGATAGTGGTGGATCAAAGAGAGGGTTCCCAAGGACGGAATTGGTTGAATTAAAATGACTTTTGAATTATTTAACCTGCTTGGTTTTGCCATGGACATAAAAGTTATTCATTTGTAATTACTCTACAAATTGCTTTCACCTCCTTTGTGTTCGTTAACCCTTGAAGAGATTATACTTTTGTCAAGGCATTATTTATTTTTTGTATCTAAATCATTCATTCTATTCCATTAACAAATCTAATCACTTGTTCCAGATGAACTGCTCTGCCCCATCATATGTATTTAACAAAAGGTATTCCAATTCTGTATGACTAACTATATATTAATCTCTTATTCCTTACCACTTCAATTTATGCTCCAAAATTCAGTCTTTGATATCCGTAGTTACACTTATTGGTTAACTTTACAATATTCATGTAATTTTCTATTAGTTTGTTTCTGAATTTGTATCAATCAAAGCTATAAAAGGTTCAAACCCTAGAAATAATATTAATATGCTAGGGATTGCAAGATTACATGATTCCAACATGGATCATAGGGGTTTACGGTCAACGTGTTGTTTGACCAATGGGAATGATGGTGCTAGACATTTGAGTCATGGAATTAGAAGCACTGATGGAGTGATTATTTTTTATCATGGATCACGCCAAAAAGAATCCAATTTTATGCTAAGTAAGCAAAAATTAGTAATTTTTATATATTTTTGACTAATTAGTTATTAATATATTTGATTATGTTTAAATAATTTGATGGCTTGCTGATGAGTTTGTGGCGATGTTTGCAGAGAAAACAGGGTACCCGTTCGTTGAGTCTGCTCATATGGTATTTTCTTTTTAAATATAATGTTTTGAAGATGATTGTTTGCTTACATGAGACTAATGAATATTTATAATTGTTTTTTTTTTAAATGTAATTAGGAGTTGGCAGAACCATCAATACGAGATGCATTTTGTTTGTGTGTTCAAAAAGGTGCGACTCGTGTGATTGTGAGCCCATTTTTCCTATTCCCAGGGCGACATTGATACATGTTACACGCAGGAAAAAAAGCATTGGCCAGAAAAAAGAGCTTAACTGCGGTTAGTTTTACTATTTTATGATCACCCATGTCTTTTTAAACCTATGCATGAATGCATCTAATTGTTCTTTTTGTTTTTTTTTTTGCTGGAAAGTGCTGAATTAGCATAATTGAGAGCAGAATATGAGAACTTGCTTATTCAGTTTGAAACTCAGTGTAATTTATGGTGCTTGTTTTTATAAAAAAAAATAGTAGCATTCTGTCTCATAGTGTTAGTAATTTATGGTTAAAGAGAACATGGAGTGAAATAGAAATTGACTACTTAACAAGAAGACTTGTGGAGGCTAACTACGCATCTGATATTGATGAAAAGACTATTGAGTCAAGCACTACAGAAAAAGAAAATGAAACGAAGGCAAGTCTTGTTATCAAGCAACTTCAGGAAAAGGTTTGGTTTATTTTTTGATATATCTCTTTTGGCGTGAGTTTTAATATCGACATATATAAATCTCTTCCTCATGTTGTAAAGTAGATTTTAATGTTGGAGATGGAAAGGTCTTTAAGCTTGCAGAATTTAGAGTCTGCTACTGCATTAGAAACAGAGAAAAATATGCATGTCAGCAACAGGCAAGAAGAGGTTGGACTTCATGAATCTTTGATTTTTATTTTCTCTGATAATACTACAAAGCTATGCTCTAAAACAACTCTCTTAGATCTCCCTTGATCAATAATTAAGCATATAATGTAGCTTAGTAAAATGTATATATCTACCAAGTTTTAATCTAACATAGGGGTGTGAATTTTTGACATGACCTGAACCTAACACGAAATTAGCAGGTTTGGGTTTAGTCTAAATGGGTACGGGTCAAATTCGGGTTCATATGTATCTCACAATTTTTGGGTTCGGGTCGGGTTGGATCCGCCAACCTGCGAACCCGACCCGTTAACATAAGGTAACATCTAATGGTGTTTCAGTTAACCTAATTTTTTTTTCCAGAAACCTTAAGCACAACCTCTTAAGTGGGTTGGCTGAAATCTGAAGCTAAAAATAACCGAATTTTGTGGCTAACCTTAAATTGTGGTCCAAACTTCTTTTTTGGTTTGCTTCAAAATTTTTATATATGCAAAACAAAGGGGTCTATAATTGTATTGATTTCATGACAATCAATAATCTCCACCAAATACCAATCATCTCACTCACAAAAATATTAAAATTATATTTAAACAAAAAAAAAGAGAGTAAACAGAAGTTAGTGTGGGCTTGAATGTTGTAGCGTAAGATGTTAGAATCTGAATTCAATTCTTAAATCTGAATGTTTTTGGCTTTGCGATTCAAAAGGGGATAGCGACCCAGCTTGTTGCTCGTTTACCCATTATTCATATGTAACTTGGTTTTTATTGTGGAATGAATATCTACTTATAATGAAAAAAATCTTAAAGAAAGGTTTGGGTTATTTGATTTAGTTATGTAGGAACTAATGTTTGTGATAAGAATAATTTCAATTATTTTATTTAGTTTTTAGCATAAGTTAGGTTATTTTTATATTTGAAAAAAAAGAGATATGATTAGAAGAGTAAAAATGCTAGGAAAAACCAAAATATTATGGACTGTTAATTAATGATCAAAGTTGTTAACAATAACATATAGCTGTTGGAATTAATCCCAGAACCTATACCAATCTTGCTTTGGTAAGTTGTTGGAGAATATCTCTGTAGTTACTGGCAATCTGTTTTTATGATACATTTGTCCAGCAATATTTTTTTTCTTCTTTCGTTTTTATATGCCGCTCATTCATTGTAATATTCCATTAACAAATCTAATCACTTGTTCCAGATAAACTGCTCTGCTCCATCATATGTAATCAACAAAAGGTATTCCAAGCAAGAGGTAGTGACAGAGGATGTATATGTTGTAAAAACCTTGTTGACAATAACAGAAGTTCTATAGTTATCTGGATTTCGAAGTTGTTTTCCATTTTACCAAGCGCAATGCTTTTGGTAAAATAAAACAGGGTTGTGTTGCCTTGAGTGACGACCATGTTGTAGCAGTTAATACCAAATAATGACGTTACAATTTAATCAATTCAAATGCATCTTCAAAATTTATTAACTTGATTCAATTTATTCGAGTATTTGAAATCCGATTCATTAAAGAAACTCATAACCCAATCACTAATTCATTGGTAAATTTACAATGTTTTGTTGGATGAAGCGATGATTGTTAATCGGATGATGTGTTGATATTTTAAATGCAGGAAGCTTGGTAAGTGATAGAGAGCATGGTTTAAAAAAAACGGGTGAGGCATGCACCTTGAGGCGCGCCACAAGGCGAAACGCTAAAAAAACGAGTCTGAGGCGCGCCTCATGAGGTTCAGATTGTACATACGCCTCTAAGGCTAAGGCGCTAAGAAAATGTCCACCTCGGATGCACCTCAGGTGGTTTAGACTGCTTTTGTTGTGTTTATTTTTTGGTGTTTTAAACTTTTTGTGGCCTTATGCTTATTAATATGTAGCTTTCTTTTAATAAATTATAGTTTCAAAAGAACTACTGACATTAAGAACATACTCATGAATACTTTGGCAAACAATGTAGGGATATAAAGCGATCTTATCAAGAAAAAAAGGGAATAATGGCCACAAACAAATGATACCGAATGCCAGTAACTTGTTTGGATCTTTATTGTTATTGTAGTCTATGTTTATGAGTTTCAAAATTTAGTAACCAATACTTATGCATTACACCCTACTACTAGCATGTTGCTTCCTACATACTCCGTATCATTATAACGAATCATACACAAACATCATACACACAAACATCACAAACCCCAACAACAACTACAAGACAATAAAACAAACGCACCCGCAGCAACGCGCGGGCATTCCCACTAGTATATACCAAGACAACACTTAATGCAAAATAAAATTATACGGTATTTATAAACCTGCACATCTCCTTATTTGAGAAGTAATTAGTTTTTTTTTTTTTATTTAGAGGCTTAGTTTTATGTTGTCTTATTGCGGTACTCATTTATGGTAGCTTATTTATTCGTATAATATTTTAACAAAAGTTTATTATATTTTTATAGCAAGAAGGTTTTAGATTAGTAGTATCATTATGGTGGATATATGTCAAATATTTTCATAGATATAGTACTATTCTAGACATCAACAAGTTGTATATAAATAAATTTATACATAAGTATCTGTATTATAAATTACCTTCTTCAGTCTATTACTAATTTAGAATTTAGAATTATTATTTCATGTATCCAACCTTCACGACAACAATTAATAGACATAGTATTATTCTAGACATCAACAAGTTGTGTTTTCAATGAAAATATTTGTATTTTAGTAATAAGTTTATAAACAACCAATATAAAGAAAGTAAAACCGAAGCTTACTTCTCTTGGCTCCCGGCGGGGTTGTCTAGTCCTAAAGCTAACCAGTTTCGGAATCGGAAAAAGAAGCGGTTTTACGCACAGTTTGCGTATAGTGCAGGTCCCACTTGTATACCGCATTTGGCGACAAGTTGGAGTTCTTACCTTCTTGGGATAACAACTTATACATAAGTGTATTGTAATTAAATTACCTTCTTATATCTATCAAACATTATGTACTTATTTAATTACACTAAAAAGTTCATATCAAATTGGTACATGGTCATAACTATTTACTAAAAAATAAAAAGAAAACCTATTGTTTTCATGTAAAATTCTTTTTTTCATGGTTATATGAAAAGCAAATATAAACATAAATGTCAAAAGGTCAGTATATATTTAACCTAAATAAGAATCATTAATCAAAGCTTCCACACCCTTCTATTAAAATCGAAGATCATATTTTTTTCCTAAATAACTCAATATAACTAAACTAATGCTTTGGTGAGTAATGATAAGCTAGGGGTTGGTGGTGATTTACAGTACAGACACGTTCACTACACATCTGATATGCTAAAAAAGACAACAAGATGTTTGCGCGTCTCGTTGGTGGCAAACACAATAGGGTGACTATGACACTTGGCATGTTCAGCTTAAACATTTTGCAAAACGTATAAGTCTACCTTAGCGAAAAACATTATTAACGTACTTAACTGGGTCAGTTGAGTCGGGTCATGTTAGAATTGTCCAGGGTTCAATGATCTGGAGGATCATTGGGGGATGTTTTGTGTTTACACTAGTCTTGAGTCACGTTGTTAGTGAAATTACATGAATTGAATTAAGTGTTATACATAGATTAATGCATACATGTGAAATAATGTGCAAAAATGTGTTTTAACAGTATAAACATGATGGTGCGTGATTCTATACGCTTAACATATGTTATGACTGCATGTTCATGTGTTATGATGTGCTAAAACGCGTTTAAACGACAAAACCGAAAAATCTGTAAAACAGGGGAACTGATTCGACCTTAAGGGGGTCGAACTAGAATATTGAACCTTGTAAAAAGTCCATTCGACCACACAAAACCCCATTCGACCCTTGCAGGGGGTCGAATGAACAGTAACTATAAATACCACACTTTGCAATTTTTCATCATCTCACAAACCCTAGTCGCCTGTAAACACTCTCTCTCAGCTTTAATCACTGGGGAAGGAGTTTTTGACCTTGTTTTTTCATAATCTAACCTACAAACATATTCCAAGCAAAGATCTAAGGTGTGTTCTTGATCTAAACCCCTTTTAAGCAATTTGATTCGCTTTTATTAAACCCAAAAGGTCTAGATCTGTTCTAAGGTGATTTTTATTATTAAAAACCTTTCAAACATCTTTCTAAACAAAACCCTATCATTAAACATGAGTTTTCATACAAATAAACATGTGTTAATGGTGTTTTATGTTGTGTTATATGTGGTTTAATGATTAAATGTTGTTTAGATGATAGAATCATGATCTAGGGCTGCTGTTGGTATTGGTTTATGATTGTTTTAGGTTACAATTGGATGAATGATGATGTCATGTCTATTTTGGGGATTTTTGTTCGATCTAGGGCTTCATGCATGTTGTTATTGTTAATAAAAAGATTGGGGGTTTTCATGAACATGTTAAGCTGGGCATTTTGAGATGATTATGAAAGGATTTCAACAAATTTCCAAATCGAGTAAAGTTTTCATGCATGATGTGACGTTTCCATAATTTTGCCATTTTGGGTAAGCATTAAAATGGACTGATTTTGGAGTAAAATTGGTAGGGTTTCGTGGGTATATGTTATTCATACTTGACTGCTGTGTTTTGTGATGTTTTTTGGGCTATTTTGATACGATTTGATGCGTTTTAGGATGTTTGCTGCAGACTGGGTCAAACCAGAATTCCATTTGACCAGTCGTGGGGTCGAATGGAGAGTCTGGGGGTCGAACCAAAACTTGAATAGGTCGAATGAACTTTAATTTGGTCGAACGAACATGATTTAGGTCGAATTAACACGTGTTAGGGTCTAATTAACATGAGTTAGGGTCGAATGAACATGTGTTAGGTTACGTGAGCTTGTGTATGGGTCGAAGAATGCTTGGGGAGGTCGAACCAAGGTTTGTTGGGGTCGAATGAACCTCCAAAAACACTGATTCAACCTTATCTCTTCGTATGTGCAATTCTTGATGCAAACTAAGTGTTTTATGCTTGAACCTTATGTGTAATCTATGTGTACTTGATTAGTTTAGTTAATGGGTCACCAACGGGATGTCAGGTCACTCTGGTGTTTCAGTTTAACAGTCAAACACATTTTCAAACACACTTTGTCACGATCTGGACAATCGGGGACTAGATAACCTTAGGGTTATTAGTCAAAATACTTATACAAACTTTTGTGATAGATTTCCGGTATTAGGAACTATTAATAATTGTTGGTAACACTAGTATTTGGAAGAAGCAACCTAATGTGAGTTTCACAGCCCCACTTTTATTGGTTTTACTTTTGGGGGAGAAAACATGCGCTAAACTTATGTTTTGAAAATTTATGTCATACTATGGGTTATTTTGAGTTCCTATACGATCTTTAGAAGTCCCGGGGGAAACCATGAATGTGCGGGGTTGCATAACGAGGGAAATGTGGATAGATATATTGGGTGTGACCTGCCCCACTCGTCGATTGGAGGTCGGACGGGTGCATGTTGTCTCGATCTATGCTAAACTTGCTAAACATTATTCGGGTGGCATAAACATGTGCTAAACCTGCTAAACTTTCTAAACTTGAATACGCTTCCGCTATGGTTTTTTTGAGATATTAAAGTTTGTATTTTGGGTCTACGTATCTTTCATATAGTTGTTGTTTATTGTGATCGTTGACTTGGATCCTGGTTTGTCACACGCCTTGCGGTAAAACCCCGCATGTGGAATTTGAGGGTGTGACAGATTAGTATCAGGGCCAATGGTTATAGTGAACTAGGATTGCATGTAGAGTCTGGTCTATAGCCGAGTCACACACACTAGACGATCACATATTATGAGTCATTTTAGTGGGATACGCAGTAACTTTGTCGCAGTGTCTTTATATCATCATCGTACTTATGTGTTACATCATCTATTCTTACTTGGCTTTTGCCTACTCTTATCTTCTTCTTCGGGATTTGAAGACGAAGGGATTGCCTTGTTGAACCTTGCACAGCGGTGTTGTATATTGGAGTGGTTTCTGCGTACTCTTGAGATCTGTCCAGGATTCGGACATCTCCCCTCTATGCTCCAATAGACACACTCGCCTACACATGTTCTCTTGCACTTATGCTTGTAGTAGCACGTTACTAGGTGATAGTATTCGGTGACTTGAGCTTTAAACTAGGAGGATACTTGCAGGACCATGTAGAGCAGTCTATCATTTCGGGTGCACCACAAAATCATAAACTGAAATGCATGAGAATCCCAGTGGACTCTGAATTTGGATGGATAGTCCTGGATTGGACTTAGGCTTAATTCTTGTGACTCCTAGTGGCTGACACTAGTGGTGAATCTGAACCTCTCGCTCTTGTTTGTCAGATTATGTATGGCACTTGTGGTGGACGTAGGGGTGGCTGTGCTAGTGGCCCTGGTGGTGGTGGCAGTCGTGGTAACGTTAACATGACCCAGGAGGAACTGAACAACCTGTTGCAGCAGCAGGTGAATGTGGCCTTGGCTGCATTCCAGGTTGCACACAACGTACTTGGTGGTAAGTTGATTTTATCAACTCTACCTCATTCCTAGGTGTTGTGGTCTTTCTTTCTGTTGTTTATTTGTGTGTTTTGGCCAGGTGGTGCTGTCAATCCACCTCCACCTCAGTGCACCTACAAAATGTTTCGGGACAGTCAGCCCTATAACTTTGTTGGAACTGAGGTAGCAGTGGGACTGCTCAGGTGGTTGTAGAAAGTTGAGTATGTGTTCTTGATGTGTAACTGTCCGTTGGGAACCGGGTGAAGTATGCTACTGTGACGTTTGAGGGTCATGCATTAACTTAGTAGAACTCCACTGCTCAGACCTTGGGTTTGAGGGAGGCTCATGCTATGTCATGGGCGGATTTTGTGCATCGTTTGAATAGTGAGTATTGACCTAGAGAGGAAGTTGAGAAGCTGGAGCATGAGGTTTGGAACTACAAGATGGTAGGGTCAGAGGTTGAGGAGTATACGGTGAGGCGTAATGAGTTAGCGGTGTTGTGTCCTAATTTGCGCACACCGGAGTATAGGAGGATCGAGCAATACATTTCTGGGTTAGTGCCGGAGATAGCAGGGTTGGTGGCTGCTGGGAATATTCCTACACTTGCAAAAGTTGTCCATTCGGCTCACAGGATGACTAACTTGAAGGTGGCAGAGGGTGTTTGCCTCCTCGGGGTACAGCTGTGAAGGGTTCTGATGGTAACAGAAGGAAGTGGAATAGTGTGGGGAAGAGTTCAGTGCCGGTACCGTCTCAGCAGGTGAAGAAGTCTGATACTTCTGGGTCATCTTCGTGGTAGAAACATAGTGGTTATGTCAGGAAGCACCCTAAGTGCAACAAGTGTGGGTTCCATAATTCTGGGAATTGTGATCGAGCTCGTTATCATCGGTGGCAGCAGTTGGGGCATCATGCTAGGGATTGTAGAGTGACACTTCATTCATCTCAGGCTCGTGCTGTTGTTCCTGCTCCTGCTGCTCAGGGGACTCCACGAAAGAAAGGATGCTACAACTGTGGTGATTCGGGGCATTTCAAGCATGATTGTCCCAAGTTGAAATAGGGCGAAAGTGTGAAAGGAGGGAACGGTAACAGGAACAACGGAGGCGGTGGCAGGAATGCACGTGCTTTCGTCGTTGGCGCGGTGGAGGCCAAACAGGATCCTAACACAGTTACCGGTATGTTTCTTCTTAATGATCGCTATGTTTCTGTTTTGTTTGATTCTGGTGCCGATAAGAGTTTCATATATGTGGAGTTTAGTCGATTGCTAGATATATGTTGGGTCTGCTGACATGGAAAAGAACAGATGATTGAAAAGCCAAAACATGCTAACAGTTGATCCACACAATAAACAGTCATTACAACATACTTCTCCCAAAACACTGCTGACTCTAACAACTGTTCTATCCAAACAACTGCTATGACAACTGTTGATACAAAGGACTGCTGAACAAACACTGATGAAGAACAACTGCTGACCAAAGGTCTGATGAAGAACAACTGCTGATCCAAGTATTGAAGACTAAAGCACTGCTGGAGCCAACAGCACTTAGGCTCCAGGAGAGGATACAAGACCATCAGAGTTTTCCTACAACAGTAGTTTACCTTCAGTGTTTTCAATGTAACAGTAGTTTGTAATAGGCAGATGTTTTATGTTTGTTATTCTGTTAGAGGTCACTGTCTTAGGTGACGTCAGCCTAGGTCATCAGTGGTTTAGGTTTGTCTATAAATAGAACAGTGCTTGTACTGTTCTATTGCATCACACACACAAACATTCTCTCAGACAAACAATCACTGTGTGATCAGGCTGAGGGGGAGTACTTGTATGAATGTAATCTTTTAGATAAATGAAAGCATTCGATCAGAAAACAATTACTCTCATGTTTTGATTAATAGTTTATCATTCCGCTGCACTTTCCATCTATATTCATTTCAATCTTATCATTCTTAGTTAAACATAATCAAAACAATCAAACTCAGATCCTAACAATTGGTATCAGAGCTTGGTCAATTAAATTCGATCTAACAAATCAATTTAATATAAACAGATCAGCTCACAATTATTGATATCATTTGTCTGTTGGATTGAAAACAGAGTAATAGTTTAATTTCGTTTCAACCGTTTTTAAACAGACTTTGTTTTTTTTTTTTTGAAAAATCAGAGAATGGCTTCAATCAATCACGATCCACATAACACTGGCATGAACAACAAGCCACCAATGCTTGTCAGATCCGAATACAATATCTGGCAACGTCGGATGAGCCATGTTCTAGCTCAACAGAACACTGGGTGTTGGAAGTCGGTTATCTTCGGACCACATGTTCCGACGGTACCGAGTACTGAAGATCCCAAGGTTCAAGAGCCAAAGAAACTTGAAAACTACTCCGACCAGGATTTTCAGAAAATTGAGTTAGATGCTAAGGCCTTCAGTATTGTGGCCATGGCTCTACCCAATGATATATATGCTGGGCTGTTACACTGTAACAGTGCAAAGGAGTTGTGGGATGCACTGAAAGAACAATTTGGTGGGACTGAGGAGGTTATTGAAAACAATCGTGAAATACTTAACCAACAATATGAAACATTCAGTCATGTCAAAGGAGAGTCATTAACTCAACAGTTTGAGAGGTTTAATTGTTTAATTAGTGAACTAAAACTGGTTGGTCTTACTTACCCTCATTCAACCCTGAACCATAGGTTTTTAAGATCATTACCAAACAAATGGGACACTATTGCTATTGTGATGAGAAACTCGATTGGATTTAAGGACCTATCACTGACCCAGCTTCATGGTAAGCTCTTGACCTATGAGAGAGAGCTTAACTAGAAAAAGAAGCTCCAGGACTCTGGAAAAGTGTCTGATGATTATGTATTTGGGAATACAACACTTTTGGGTCATGATGAGGTGCCTGGAAATACTAAGGATCAGAGTTATGATCATTTCATTGACATAACTTCAGGTTTTAACTCAGGTTTTAACTCTGATTCTTATTCACCAAACTATGCTTTCACAGCAAGTGGTGGTGATATCCAGGCATCTGATAACATATCCTTTGAGTATGATGACCTGAAATACTTTGACCCTGATGATTTGGAAGAAATGGACATTATGCACCAATTGGCCCTTCTCAGTGTATGAACTAACAATTTTTACAAGAAAACTGGGAGAAGGTTTCCAGGGTTAACTGGCAGATCAAAGGTTGGGTTGGATAAATCAAAGATAAAGTGTTACAAATGTCATAGACTTGGTCATTTTGCTAGGGAATGTAGGAGTCAACATGGTACACCTATAATCACCTATCCAAATCAAAGACCACAGACCAACACTTATCAGAATTCCTATAATACCCCTGGACCAAATGTGCAAAACACTGCTCATTTTGCACAGTCCTCAAACACTGTTCCTGTCCAGTATGTCCAAACCACTGTTCCTCAGATCCACTATATGCAAACACCTATTGCTCAAGCACCTGTGCAAACGACTGTTGCTTCATCCTCTGCTCCTGCAGAGACCAGTCAACAGAGCTTCTTTACACAAGGCTTTGTTGATTGGAGCAGTCTACCAGATGAGTTAACAGATGAAAATTTTGCATTAGTTGCCAAAGCTGAAAATGAACCAGAAAACTTTTGTTTTATGGCTATGGCTGATGAGGTTAAGTCTGAGGAGGTGGTGACTGAATCTGATGTTGTGACTAATGATGTTGTTGATGAAGTTGTTACAGGTGAAAAACCTGAAGAAGAGGTTGTGAATCTCTCAGATCCCTGGGGTGCATCTGATAATTGTGAATGCAAGTGTGATTGTGCATTGATGGCTGCTGCTAAGGTATCTCCTCAAATTCTTAAAGAGTTGTGTTCTGACAGATGTGTAATTGCATTTGCTAACATCAAAGAGGTGAATGAAAACCTTAGAAAGAAAATTTTAGATGATGAAGTTAAATTTGAGAAACTTTCAAAAGATTTAAAAACAAGTTTAACTGAAAAGGAATCTGAAATAAGCAGCTTAAAACATGAAGCAACCATAACCAAAGACCAGCTCCAAAGTATGATAGCAAAATATTAGAGATGTAAAAGTGAGCTTGAGTCCACCCAAGTTGAATGTGAGAAATGGGTGGAATCATGTAGAGGTTTTGAGATGCTACTCAACAAACAAACCAATAGTCATGTGAAGTTTGGTTTTGGTTTTGAAACCACTGCTCCAGCTTTTGAAAACACTAACAAAAAGAGTCAAAAGTCTGTTGAGATAGTTCCAACAAACCTGCAGGGTCAAGAGATTAAAATCACTGAACCAAATGGTAAGAAAATTGTTCTTGAAAAACTAGAAGGTTCCTCATCTTTCACTGAACTTGAAAAGTATGAATTTAAACCTACCTGGTCTGATGAGTGTGATACTCTTGAGAATTTTAAACATGTTGATTTTAAAACACCTGAAGGAAAGACAGCTCCTCAGGCAAAAGTCATTCCCTTGAAAAACCTTCTAGCAGATGCTCAAACATCTGCTGAAAAGAAGGCTGAAAAGGGGAAGAAGAAAGAAAAGACTGTCCACTTGTTCTGTGATTTCTGTGAGAAGAAGAATCATGTCACTAAAAACTGTTTTCTTCTAAAAGCATATGACATTAACAAAGGAACAAGTGAATGTGATTCCAAAGCCACATGTTCAATATGTGGGAAAGAGAATCACAAGACCAAAGAGTGCTTGTATCTAAAAAATTTTGATGTAAAAATACAAGAATACAAAGCTAAAACTCTTGCAAATCCTGTGGTTAGTACTTCAAAAGGAAAGCCCAAACAGACTTTCACCCCTGTCCAAACATCTGTTACTAAAAGACTTGAAACATCTGCTTCTAGGGATGTCCAAGTAACAGATGCTCCACCCACAAGCAAATACCCTAGAGGTTATGGACAACCACCATGTCATAGTCTGCCACATGTTTATGAGGAGCCAAAAAGACCCTCTAAACCAAGAGTGAACAGAAATCCATATGGGTATTATCATCTGTCTGGAAGTGATCAAACAACTGTTGCCCCAAGTGTTGACATTCAAGCACTGGCAAATGGTCAGCAGCAGTTGTTGAACTTAATTCAAAAATTAGTTCAAACCACTGATCACCTTTCAAAGCTTGAGTCTGAAAGGTCTAAGGACCCATCCAAAGCCAACTTGGCTTTGGACACTCACCAAAACTAATCCATTACTGATGTGCAGGGTGCTTCTACTTGTTTAGATAGTCTTTGGTATGTAGATAGTGGAGGCTCCAGGCACATGACAGGATGTAGAGCCCTTCTTCTAGACTTCTTGGCTCATGGAGGGGGTGATATATCCTTTGGTAATGATTTAAAAGGTAAGGTGTTGGGTTCAGGGACTGTACAAGCTGGAAAACTCAAGTTTGAAAATGTCAATCTTATTGATAATCTCAAGTTTAATCTTCTGAGTGTTTCACAAATGAGTGACAAAGGTTATGGCTCATTCTTCACAAAGAAAACTTGCAAGATTATTGGGCCAGAAGTGGTGAAAAAGATTGATACCATCATTGCTGAGAGCAAAGCACAACTTGTTGCTCATAGAAGTGGCAATGTGTATGTTGTTGATATGTTAAAGGACAATCCTATGGCAAATGTCTGTCTGTTTTCTGCTGCCTCCACAAAGGAGACAGAATTGTGGCATAGGAGATTGGGTCACACCAACCTTAACACTATCAACACACTCTCCAAACAAAGCCTTGTCAGAGGTTTACCATCAAAGGAATTCAAATGTGATGAGCATTGTGTTTCTTGTTTAAAAGGGAAACAACATAAAAGCTCTTACAAATCCATTGATGAGTCCAAAACCAGTCAATGTCTACAATTATTGCACATGGACCACTACCTAAGGATGTTTGTCCTATAGGAACAAAGTGGGTCTTCAAAAACAAAACTGATGAAAAGGGTATTGTTGTCAAGAATAAAGCCAGGCTTGTGGTTCAAGGCTTCAGACAAGAAGAAGGAATAGATTATGATGAAACTTTTGCTCCTGTAGCAACACTAGAAGCCATCAGACTATTTTTAGCCTTTGCTGTCAACCATAACATCAAGGTGTATCAGATCGATATCAAATGTGCCTTCCTATATGGCAAAATTCAGGAAGAGGTCTATGTATGTCAACCACCTGGTTTTGAAGACACATTCCATCCTGATCATGTCTACAAGCTTAATAAAGCTTTGTATGGACTCAAACAAGTACCAAGGGCCTGGTATGAAACTCTTTCCACATTTCTCTTATCCATTGGCTTCACAAGAGGTAAAATAGACAAAACTTTATTTCTTAAATGGAAAGGGAAACACTTAATGATTGTTCAAATATATGTGGATGACATCATTTTTGGATCCACATGTAACCAAATGTGTGAAGAGTTTAGAAAACTCATGACAGCAGAGTTTGAGATGAGTGCCATGGGTGAGCTTCAGTGTTTCCTTGGTCTTCAAGTGAAACAACTGCAAAATGGCACATTCATTCACCAAAGCAAATATGTAAAGAATTTATTAACCAGATTTGAGATGAATGATTGTAAGCCATGTAGTACACCCATGAGTACAGTCAAGCTGCTCACTATTGATGACAAGGATGAACTGGTTGATCAAACACATTATAGATGCATGATTGGGTCTTTACTGTACTTAACTGCATCTAGGCCAGACATTATGTTTGCTACCTGTGTCTGTGCAAGATCCCAGGCTTCACCCAGAAAGTCAAACCTTATTGCTGTGCAAAGGATATTTAGATACCTCAAAGGTGCTCCCACACTTGGTATTTGGTATCCTGCTAATGGAAACATTGAGCTTTCAGGTTATTCAGATAGTGACTTTGCTGGCTGTCACAACACAAGAAAGTCCACATCAGGAGGGTGCCAATTTCTAGGGAATGCCTTAGTTTCTTGGCAAAGCAAAAAGCAGGCAGCTGTTTCAACCTCAACAGCTGAAGCTGAATACATTGCTGCTGCAAGCTGTACAGCCCAACTCATGTGGCTTCAAAATCAATTACTAGATTTTGGGATAACTGCACTACAGACTCCACTCATGTTGGACAGTCAAGCTGCTGAAAATATCATCAAGAATCCAGTCTCTCATTCCACTACCAAACACATTGACATCAGACATCATTTTGTCAGAGACAGCTATGAAAAAGGTTTGATTTCTCTGCACCATGTTCCAATAGAAGATCAGTTGGCAGATGTGTTAACAAAAGCTTTAGACACATCTACCTTTACAAATCTGATTTCCAGAATTGGTATGTTAAACATGGATTAAACAAATAAATTTTCTTTTAAAAAAGGAATAATAATAAAATGTTTCAGAAAATCAAAATTTCTTCTAAATAGCTGTTTGGTTGAAAAATCTGTTTACAACATCTGATCAGATAAAACAACCACTGTTTCATTCGTATCCACTGTTGGTTGAAAAATCTGTTTCAAAACATCTGATCAGATAAAACAACTGTTTCGCTATATATCTATACTATATCTATATAAAAAAATATCACAACAGTTGGTTCCATCAACTGTTTGTATCAGTTGTTTGCCAAAACAGCTGTTCTCCACCAGATGTTTCATCCATCAGATGATTGCCACGTCTGCTCATACAAGCAGAGGTTTGGCCACATCAGCGGTTTCTTTTGAGCCTATAAAAACCCTGTTTTACCACAACAGATGTTACACTGTCTCATTGTATTCAAAATACTGAAACCGCCTTCTCTATTCTCAAACCCTCAATCAGATTTCATTCATCTTCACTTTCGGAATCCATCAAAATGGATCTTCAAGCCAGAGCCACCCACAATTGTCTCCCATATCTGGTTAATACAGATGATAACATATCATTCCATTCCACCATCGACATTCTTCTAAACTCCAAATACCTTCCCATCTTAACCGCTGACGCCCCCATCTATATCGATACTCTCCAAGAGTTCTGGTTGAATGTTGAGTTTCTATTGCAAGACAAAAAGCCTACTTCCATTATTTCCAAAATTGGAGAAACAAGTATCGTCATTACCCCTGAAATCATATCCACAACCTTCTCACTAAATGACCTGGCAGGTAAGGACTCCTTCACAAAAACAGAGCTTCACACTGAGTTCCAAGAAAGAGGGTATGATGGTCAGATGACTGGATCAACTCTTTTCAAAAAGTTTTTTCCACCAGTCATGAAATTTTTCTTCCATACCCTTCTTCTGTGTGTCTCCGCTAAGTCCACATCCTTCAATGAAATCCCATTAAGGATGCAATATCTGGGTTATGCCATGTTGTCAAACTCTGACTTCAATCTTTCCCAGGGATTGTTCATGGACTTAGTGTCAAATGTGAAAGCATTTAAGTCTGGGTCTAACAATGCTTTTCTAATTTACCCAAGAATTCTTAGTGTAATCCTACAAAAGGTCTTACCAGAAAAGATTTTCAAAAAGGGTGAGGCAATGCAAATGAAAAGCTTAACTGATGAAACTTTCACTAGAATGCTGGGTGGAATCACCCAAGAAAAAGTGTCAAAAGTGTCCAAAGTTTCTAAAACACAATCAAAGAGGACAAAGACAACAACTGTTGTCAAAACCTCTGTTGTTGAGCCCACTGCTCCTGGTGATCATGGCACTACATCCAGTGTTGTGAGACCCACACCAGCCACTTCCAAAAAGAAACATCCATCCACAAAAACTACCACTCAACCACAAATGAGACTTCTGGATGATGAGGTACCAGAAGAAAACTCTGTTGCACCACCAAAGCAACCTGAAACCACTGTTGTTACTTCCTCACAACAGTTGGACATACCTCCACCTGACCAAACTCCTCATGATTCCTCCCAAAAGGATCATGTTGTAAGCCAAGGGGAAACACATCATGATACATTTGAGTCACTTGGCCAAATGTTCACAAGCCCCTCTCCCAGGGCTAATTCTCTTGTTACTCCTCCACCCTCACCATCACATGATGTTCCACAAACCATGCAACCTCTGTTTGAGGCAATTGAGAAATCTCAGGAAGATCCCAGTTCCTCTCTTCCACCTATGACTGAGAGCATACCCCCACAAGTGACTAGTCCTGAGAACATTCAATCTGCCATCCAACAAACAGTAGAGGAGGTTACACCACTTGAGTTCAATGCAACTCTAGGTGAGTTTTCAAGTGGAGCAGCCACTACTGATGTAGAGACCATTGTCTCACACCAGGATAGTGATTACATTGCTAAGACTCCCTTGAAGGCAACAACTGATGAAGCCACTATAGTGTCTCCAAAATCAGTTGGAAGTCCCCAGTACCAAGAAAAAGGGGCATCTGATTCACCTATTAGGACTGAATCAGGTAGAACTACCACTGGTAGGGACTCAGATGATCCTATTAACTTAGGAGATGGGTCAAAATACCAAGAATTGACGGACAGAGTTCATGCAATTGAATCCTCTGTAGCAGACATCAAATCTGATGTCAAGCTTATACTGGGTTCCATAGCAGACCTTTCCAAAAGTCCACCATCAACAGCTGATATAGCTAGTGAGCTATGGAAATCCGTTTCCCCCATCATCATAGCCCACAGAAAACTAGCTGATCAGACACATGACACATATATGGCTGAGATCAGAAACATGGTGGATGCAAGGTACAAAGATACACATGCAGATATTAAAGCCATCAAAGATCACCTGCTGAAGACCACTGGCTCTGCCCCTACCACCATTCTCAGGGATGAAGATGATGATGTCTTCACGGCTGATGATGCCAAAAAGGGGGAGAGTGGCAGAGATAGGCTACCAAAGCTAGATCCCTTTGGTTGTCCACCTTCTAAAAAGGGCAAAGCCAAGTCTGCCAACTAACCAGAGGCTAGTCAAACAGCACCACAACAACAACAACAAGCAACACCAACAGCACCACAACAAACCACTGACAAAAACAAAGCAGTAGACAACTCTGCAAACATAGAAGCTGAAAAGGCTGCTCAGGCCAAACAAAAAAGGGCTGACACCTTGGAAGCTAAAGCAGAGTTGCTGGTAAACCTCAAGAAAGAACTACAGCAGGAGATTGAAGATGTGGGATCCTCAAAAAGGATGAAAAGGCCTGCTAGACATGTCAGAAAACCACCATCCAAGCTAAACACCTCTGTTGACAAAACCACTGCTGCTGAAACCACTGCCACCCAAAACACTGAAACCACCCAAAACACTGCTTCCCAAACCACTGCACTTAATCCTACAAGCACATCTGAACATACAACCACCAAACCTACACCCAAACCTACATCACCAACCAAATCCCAAACATCTGTTGGACCTACTAAAAGGCCAACAGATGTTAATCCAACCACTGCTACCAAATCACCATCCCCTAAAATCTTGTACACAAGGAAGAGAAAATCAACCTTTGTTGTACATGATGAAAACATACACACATCACCAAACACCACCTCAACTGCACAATCCACTCCTATCACAGCTATTCCAATTTCATCATTCTCACCACACACATCCAAATTCAGTTCCCATAGACCACCACCAACCATTACACCATTGGTTGTTCAGTATCCCCTTGAACTTGATCTACTCAAGGGGGAATTACAATCCTTCTACAATACTGAACAACCATCTGACAGATCTTTCCCATCTCTCCCAAATTTCCCTGTTCCCCTAAACATTGATACATACCTTAAATACAAGGGTGAACAGGTAGATGCCATCATTAAGGAGAAATGCAAAGGGAAGGATGACAGGACTGCTCAGGGCATCCATTCAGCAGAGCTTAGCAAACTCAGAAGGATTGAGGACTTTGCTAAGACCCTGAGCAACTCCATGTTCTCCATGCCTCTCAGTGTTGACTTGGAAAAGGAGGTTAGGGATTCTCTTCTGGAACAGATCTTGGCAACCAAGCCATATAAAGCAACCAAAAAGCAGTTTAATGGTTGGACCACTCATGCACTAAGAGAAGAACTTCTCAGAATAGAAGAATTGGCCAAAGACCCCAAAGCTAAAGTCTCTACTCCTAATTTTGGCAAAGGCAGAGACCCAGTCAGAGCCTTAAAGTTTAAAAGAATGAGACAAGAGATAGTAGCTGCTAACTATGGGGAAATGATGTCTGTCTCTAGATGGTCTGAGCTGAGGCTGGTTGAGACATACAAGAGTCTTGAAGAAAACAGAAAGAAGGATCCCAGCCTACCTAGAAAACCAGTCTATACTGATGAGCCACTGATGAAGAGACCCCAGCAGACTTTTACCTTGGACAGCTTACTTGAAACTTCTGATCTATCAGCTGCTGCAAGAAGACAGTTCAAGAAACCAGAAGGAAATGTCAGAAGAAGATCAGAAGAAGTTTGCTGATACATTTATCAAGGAAGGGCTCTTCAATCAGATACATTTTTTCTCTGATCCTACAATAGAGAAACTCAGGGAACTCATTGGAAGACCTCCATCACCTAACTCATCCCAAATAAATGTTCATCTCAGCAAATCCACTGACTCAAAAATTCTAAAATGGAAAGTCAACAAAGACAACCATGAGTTGACTTTGCTCAGGTCAGATGGAAGGGTTCAGAAGATTAGCATGGATGATGCATACAGCCTATGTGCAGAAGATCTTCAAACATTGCTAAATCTAGAACTTGAAAGAGATGAAGAGGACTTATTTGCTCTGGACTTTGAACTACAATTCAAAGGTCAAATCAGGGAAAGTCTGATGAGGAATAAAGATCAGTAAATAAAGCTGAGTTTTGGCATCATCTGTTCTAGGGGGAGATTGTTGGGTCTGCTGACCTGGAAAAGAACAGATGATTGAAAAGCTAAAACATGCTAACAGTTGATCCACACAATAAACAGTCATTACAACATACTTCTCCCAAAAGACTGCTGACTCTAACAACTGTTCTATCCAAACAACTGCTATGACAACTGCTGATACAAAGGACTGCTGAACAAACACTGATGAAGAACAACTGCTGACCAAAGGTCTGATGAAGAACAACTGCTGATCTAAGTATTGAAGACTAAAGCACTGCTAGAGCCAACAGCACTTAGGCTCCAGCAGAGGATACAAGACCATCAGAGTTTTCCTACAACAGTAGTTTACCTTCAGTGTTTTCAATGTAACAATAGTTTGTAATAGGCAGATGTTTTATGTTTGTTATTCTGTTAGAGGTCACTGTCTTAGGTGATGTCAGCCTAGGTCATCAGTGGTTTAGGTTTGTCTATAAATAGAACAGTGCTTGTACTGTTCTATTGCATCACACACACAAACATTCTCTCAAACAAACAATCATTGTGTGATCAGGCTGAGGGGGAGTACTTGTATGATTGTAATCTTTTAGATAAATGAAAGCATTCAATCTGAAAACAATTACTCTCATGTTTTGATCAATAGTTTATCATTCCGCTGCACTTTCCATCTATATTCATTTCAATCTTATCATTCTTAGTTAAACATAATCAAAACAATCAAACTCAGATCCTAACAATATAGTACCTGCACTTTTTGAGGCTAAGTACTTGATAGAAATGGCCGAGGGTAAGAAAATCGAAAAGACACATATTCTTCGGGAACGTCGCTTGGAACTGTCGGGGTTGTCTTTCCCTATTGACCTTATGCCAGTATCGTTGGGTAGTTTCGATGTCGTTGTCGTTGTGGGCATGGATTTGTTATCGTTATATCATGCGGAGATCGTTTGCTTCGATAAGGTCATTCGGATCCCTCTCCCTGATAGAGAGATTCTCTCGGTTCATGACGAGAAGAGCGGTGCTCAGTTGAGTATCATTTCTTGTATGAAAGTCCTTAAGTATCTTCGGAAGGGTTATTCGGCCATTCTGGCACTTGTTTCTGTTTCGTCTGATGATCAGAAGAAGATCGAGGATATCCCTATGGTTCATGATTTTCCTAATGTGCTTCCCGATGACTTACCTGGTCTTCCTCCTCATCGTCAGGTTGAGTTTGGTATTGATCTTGTACCTGGTGCAGCTCCTATTGCCCGAGCCCCGTATCGTCTTGCACCTCCCGAGATGCAGGAGTTGTCTAGCCAGTTACAGTAACTCTTGGAAAAGGGTTTCATTTGACCAAGTTTTTCCACGTGGGGAGCCTCTATTCTATTTGTGAAGAAGAAGGATGGAAGTCTTCGCATATGTGTTGATTATCGCGAGCTGAAGAAAGTGACCATCAAGAATCGTTATCCTCTTCCTTGCATTTATGATATCTTTGACCAGCTCCAGGGTTCTAGTTAGTACTCGAAGATTGATTTGAGGTCCGGTTATCACCAGTTGCGTGTGTAGGAAGCCGACGTTCCGAAGACTACTTTTCGTACTCGTTATGGCCACTTTGAGTTCTTGGTCATGCCTTTTGGTCTCACTAACGCACCAGCAGTTTTCATGGATTTGATGAACCGTGTTTGTAAGCCTTACCTTGATAAATTCGTCATCGTGTTTATTGACGACATTCTGGTCTATTCCAAGAGCAAGGCAGACCATGAGGAACACTTGCGGCTAGTCTTGGAACTCTTATGGCGGGAACAGCCGTATGCTAAGTTCTAGAAGTGTGACTTTTGGTTGCATGAAGTTCAATTCCTAGGACATGTGGTTAATGAACTGGGAATTCATGTCGATCCGGCTAAGATCGAAGCTATTAAAGACTGGGAAGCACCAAAGACGCCATCTGAGGTGTAGTAATTCCTAGGTCTTGCGGGGTACTATCGACATTTCATTGAAGGATTTTCGAAGATCGCCCAACCCCTCACCTCTCTTACCCAGAAGGACCGAAAGTTTGATTGGGGCGATTCTCAGGAATCAGCATTTCAGACGCTGAAGCTTAAACTTTGTTCTGCGCCTAATTTATCATTTTCTGAGGGTACTGATGATTTTGTTGTATACTATGATACTTCTATCCGTGGTCTCGGTTGCATGTTGATGCAACGCGAGAAGGTTATTGCTTATGCTTCTCGTCAACTTAAGGTTCACGAAAAGAACTATACTACCCATGACTTGGAATTAGGTGCGGTAATCTTTGCATTGAAAATCTGGAGACATTACTTGTACAGTACCAAGTGCACCATTTACACCGATCACAAGAGTCTCCAGCATATTTTCGACCAGAAGGAGTTAAACATGCAGCAGCATCGTTGGGTTGAACTCCTTAACGATTATCACCGTGCTATTAAGTATCATCCTGGCAAGCGAATGTTGTGGCAGCCGCCTTGAGCAGGAAGGAATCTGCTAAACCTCGTCGTGTTTGAGCTTTACAGCTCACCATCCATTCTTCTTTACCTGGCTGATTTCATTCTACACAACTGGAAGCTTTGAAGGAGGAAAACCTTAAAGCTGAAACTATGCATATTGATGATAAGCATCTTGAGCTTAGGTCCGATGGCCTACACTACTTTGCAGAACGCGATTGGGTTCCTTTGTTTGGGGGATTGCGAGAGCTTTTCTTGGATGAAGCTCATAAATCCAGCTATTCTATTCACCCTGGCTCCTACAAGATGTATCAGGATATGAAGATACTCTACTAGTGGCCAAACATGAAGCCTGATATAGCCTCCTACGTGAGCTAATGCTTGACTTGTGCTAAAGTCAAGATGGAGTACCGGAAGTCGTATAGTCTCCTGCAACAACTTGAGATTCCTGAATGGAAGTGGGAATGGATCACGATGGATTTTGTCACCCAGCGGTTGCGATATGATTTGGGTGATTGTCGACAGGTTGACAAAATCAGCGCACTTCCTTCTTATTAAGGAAAATGACAGACTCGAGCGCTTGGCTTGCATTTATCTTAAGGAAGTGGTTTCTCGGCACGGGGTTCCTATTTCTATCATTTTTTATCGTGATTCTCGTTTCGCTTCGCGTTTCTGGAAGGTTCTGCACAAAGCCTTGGGTACTCAGTTGGATATGAGTACAGCCTATCATCCGCAAACTGACGGTCAGAGTGAGCGGACGATTCAAACTTTGGAGGACATGCTTCGGGCATGTGTTATCGATTTTGGCAAGGGTTGGGAGAGTCACCTACCATTGGTGGAGTTCACTTACAACAACAGCTACCATTCTAGTATTAAGGCAGCCCCGTTCGAGGCTCTTTATGGACGAAAATGTCGGTCTCCTCTTTGTTGTGCCGAGGTGGGCAAGAGTCAGCTCACTAGTCCGGCACTGCTGTACAAAACTTCGGAGAAAATCGTACAAATTCGTAACCGTTTGGCAGCCGCGCGGGATCGTCAGAAGAGTTATGCCGATCACCGTCGCAAACATTTAGAGTTCCAGATTGGGGACATGGTACTTCTGAAATTTTCCCCATGGAAGGGCGTCATACGCTTTGGAAAGCAAGGCAAGCTTAACCCTCGTTATGTCGGACCGTTTGAAATCTTGGAACGGATTGGACCAGTGGCATACACACTTGACTTACCGGCGGAGCTCGGTAGTGTTCACAATGTCTTCCATGTGTCTAACTTGAAGAAGTGTTTGGCTGATGAATCATTAATTGTTCCACTAGAAGAGATCAAGGTTGATGATCGTCTTCGTGTTGTGGAGGAACCGGTAGAGATTCTTGACTACAAGATTCGTAGCCTTCGCCGAAGTAAAATCCGCATCGTTAAGGTTCGTTGGAACTCGAATCGTGGACCGGAGTTCACGTGGGAACGGGAGGATCAGATGAAATCTAAGTATCCTCATCTTTTTCCTAAGCGTGCGTTTGAGTCTAGGCATGTTACCGCTGAAGCTGAGTGAATCTAGGGGCGAGATTCCTTTCAACGGGGGGATGATGTAACGACAGGTAAATTTTCTTTTCGTTTCTTTCTTTTAGTCTCTTTCCTTTTTGGCTTTGTGCAATTTTCGAGAAGAAAATTATTTCAACGTGGGGATGATGTGACACCCGGCATGTTCAGCTTAAACATTTTGCAAAACATATAAGTCTACCTTAGCGAAAAACATTATTAACATACTTAACTGGGTCAGTTGAGTCGGGTCATGTTAGGATTATCCAGGGTTCAATGATCCGGGGGATCATTTGGGGTTGTTTTGTGTATACACTAGTCTTGAGTCCCGTTGTTGGTGAAATTACATGAATTGAATTAAGTGTTATACATAGATTAATACATACATGTGATATAATGTGCAAATACGTGTTTTAACAGTATAAACATGATGGTGCGTGATTCTATATGCTTAACATATGTTAGGATTGATGTTCATGTGTTAGGATGTGCTAAAACGCGTTTAAATGACAAAACTGGAAAATCTAAAAATCAGGGGAACTGGTTCAACCTTAAGGACGTCGAACTAGAATATTGAACCTTGTAAAAAGTCCATTCGACCACACAAAACCCCATTTGACCCTTGCAGGGGGTCGAATGAACAGTAACTATAAATACCACACTTTGGAATTTTTCATCATTTCACAAATCCTAGTCACCTCTAAACACTCTCTCTCGGCTTTAATCACTGGGGAAGGAATTTTTGACCTTGTTTTTCATAATCTAACCTACAAACATCTTCCAAGCAAAGATCTATGGTGTGTTCTTGATCTAAAACCCTTTTTTAGAATTTTTTTATTCGTTTTTATTAAACCCCAAAGGTCTAGATCTGTTCTAAGGTGGTTTTTATGATTAAAAACCTTTCAAACATCTTTCTAAACAAAACCCTATCATTAAACATGAGTTTCATACAAATAAACATGTATTAATGGTGTTTTATGTTGTGTTATATGTGGTTTAATGATTAAATGTTCTTTAGATGATAGAATCATGATCTAGGGCTGCTATTGGTATTAGTTTAAGATTGTTTTAGGTTATAATTGGATGAATGATGATGTCATGTCTATTTTGGGGATTTTTGTTAGATCTAGGGCTTCATGCATGTTGTTATTGTTAATAAAACGATTAGGGGTTTTCATGAACATGTTAAACTGGGTATTTTGAGATGACTATGAAAGGATTTCAACAAGTTTCCAAATCGGGTAAAGTTTTCATGCATGATGTGACGTTTCCATAATTTTGCCATTTTGGGTAAGTATTAAAACGGACTGATTTTGGAGTAACATTGGTAGGGTTTGGTGGGTATATGTTATTCATACTTTGCTGCTGTGTTTCGTGATGTTTCGTTATGTTTTTGGGTTGTTTTGATGCGATTTGATGCGTTTTAGGATGTTTGCTGTAGACTGGGTCATACCAAAATTCCATTTGACCAGTCGTGGATTTGAATGGAGAGTTTGGGAGTTAAACCATAACTTGAACAGGTCGATTGAACTTTAATTTGGTCGAACGAACATTATTTAGGTCGAATTAACACGTGTTAGCGTGGAATTAGCATGGGTTAAGGTCGAATGAACATGTGTTAGGTTACATGAGCTTGTGTATGGGTCTAAGGAAGCTTGGGGAGGTCTAACCAAGGTTTGTTGGGGTCGAATGAACCTCCAGAAACACTGATTTGACCTTATGTCTTCGTATGTGTGATTCTTGATGCAAACTAGGTGTTTTATGCTTGAACCTTATGTGTAATCTATGTGTACTTGATTAGTTTATGTAATGGGTAACCAATGGGATGTCAGGTCTGTCTGGTGTGTCAGTTTAACAGTCAAACACATTTTCAAACACACTTGGTCACGATTTGGACAATCGGGGACTATATAACCTTAGGGTTATTAGTCAAAACACTTATACGAACTTCTGTGATAGATTCCCGGTATTAGGAACTATCAAGAACTATTGGTAACACTAGTATTTGGAAGAGGCAACCTAAGGTGAGTTTCACAGCCCCACTTTTATTGGCTTTACTTTTGGAGGAGAATACATGCGTTAAACTTATGTTTTGAAAACTTTTGTCATACTATGGGTAATGTTGAGTTGCTATATGATCTTTGGAAGTCCCAGGGGAAACCATGAATGTGCGGGGTTGCACAACGGGGGAAATATGGATAGATCTATTGGGTGTGACCTGCCCCACTCGTCGATTGGAGGTCGGACGGGTGCATGTTGTCTCGATCTATGCTAAACTTGCTAAACATTATTCGGGCAGCTTAAACATGTGCTAAACTTGCTAAACGTGTCTGATGCATTTGGTTTTAGCAACTAAAAAGATGTCAATTTCCCCGGTGCAAAAAACTTTTATTTCACAATCCCAAAACAATGGTTTGGGGGAAAAGACTGATTTTACTAAACCTTAATTAACACAATTTTAAATTTATAAAGTAAAAAATAATCACTTTAGAAACTAAAACCAAAACATAGGCAGAGAACCTGACGTGCATAGTATATTCTTTGGGGTAAGTATTGAGTATCGTATTCTATAGTTCACACTTTCCCCTACTCAACCTTTCATCATTTAATCGATCAGGTTTTAAAAAGAAAATAAAACGGAAGGGTTCTTTAACAAAAATAGTTTTTGAAATAGGTTTGGTTTTGTAAAAGATACAATAAAATAGTAGATAGATATGCACATCTCGGGGCCCTCCGTATAAGTAGTTAAGTTTATTATTAAGATTAATAATTTAAGTTAATTAATTGTGTGGAAGAAGTGAGTGATCTTGAAGTGTTGACTCCTTGATAGAGAAGTGAAGGCGACTATTGAGCAGAATGCAAAACCTCTCTAGCGTGCGTCCACCTGGGGTACTTTGCCAGGGTCTCGCGTATAGCGGGCTCCTCAAACCGCGGTCAAGTCTCTAGTCCTCGAACTTATCACCTTCTTAAATTGGAGGCTTCGTTCCCAACCCGGGACACCGTACACCTCCCTTAGTTCTCGCGTTTCGTACCGAATGGTCTCTTTATCCTGGCAACCTCGTATCCCCGAATAGGTTAACGGTCAAGGCTGAAGGATCTGTCTTACGGCTGTCTCGGGTAGTCGGGCCCCCATTGGCTAACGGCGTTGTACTGATGAGAACTAGATAAAGAATCTTTATTTTATTTATCTTTTAAGTGACACTTATTATTTATTGATCAATTAAATATTAAGTTGGTTTACATAAATGATGACTTAATTACCCAACCCATAACCTCCCGAACTGAGTGAAATCCTTAACAAAGGCGACACATAATCCTAAAGGCGTATGATACAAAAGATCACTAGTGCGCCCGTAGGGAAACCATCCTTTGCCAAGAAGATCACTCAATCATCTGATATGAACCAGAAATGTGTCACTCATATCTGGTCCACTTCAGAAGCCATTTCTTAGAATCCGGTTTGGATATCAGAAGCCCGAAGGTTCTGTCTCACTACTGATTTCCTCGCCTTGGATCTAGCTCGAGACTACCAGAAGCTGATTATACCTTTAATTAATTAAGTTAAGGTTGTTATTAAGATAAAAAATAAAGATTAGAAGACGATAACACAACAAATAACTAAAAATAAACTACTATTAATAATAATAAAAGTCTACAAATCGAAGCGGGTTCGCGAATAATAGAAAGATACAACCATAGAAATGATCAACACAAGGATCATGGTTGCTCATAGACAAGCTCTCCATCTCCAAGTGATATATATTCCCTCATGATCCTCACGACCCTCGATGTTTATTGCATACTACTCTACGATTCTCTTCTTGGCCAAGCTAAACAAGGTAGGTCAAAGCCTAACCATTGAGGGATGTTAGGAGGACCAGAAGGCCTCCCAATGGACCCCAAGATCTCTGGAAGAAGCTTGGTAGTCTGCCCAAGAGAGAACAAGAAGGGATGGACAAATGGTGGGGGGTTAGTTTGCTATTTATAGACTTCCAGGGCAGCACAGCCATGCTAAGAGTTGGCAGGGGCGTGCTTGCTGTTACACGTACGTTCTGATGCTGCAGTTCTGAGTTGTGTGTACTTTTTGTCTATGCATGGGCGTGCCAACTACTTGAGCATGGGCGTGCTCATCAGGAAATGTCAGATTCTGTTGGTTTATGCCTTGGGGAACACGTTTCAAAGAGCATGGGCGTGCTAAGTGATGTGACGCGGGCGTGCACGTGTCCTTAGTATGTTTTTTATTCTCCAAGCTTGATGCGTTGTCTTCTAGCGTGCAGGGCCTCTGCGCAAGTGTGCGTGGGCGTGCTGGGTCAATCCCGGACTGGTTTATCACTGTTTAACCCCCGGGATTATCTTCAAAACATACAGGGAACATGTAGCAAGTCTCGTATTTTCAGGAATCTCCAGTTTTTGCTCGTTTTTCCCCGAAAATCCTCTGTTTCCTTCTTGGAGCTCCAATTTCCTAAGAAATACAAATAGGAACGAATTTAGCATCAAATATCAATAATATAAGCCAAATTGTATCCTATTATGAGACTGTTTATGGCTGTTTTATATGTTAATAATGTGAGTTATCAGTGTCCAGTAATGGTTTTCCAATCGTAGAAGTAGCAAAACCTACGCCTAGCTAGCGTACTTTGGCTTACACATGACATAGTATTGACAAGTTTGAACTTGGTAACATTTGGTAACACTTGGTAACGTTTTATAAAAACCTGTGAACTCACAAGCATTATATGTTGACACCTTTTTGGCATGTTTTCTCATGTCGCTAAGGTAGCATCATAAGGACTAGGCGCACGGGTCTTGCATGGCGTCTAGGGCTTTTAGTTCATGTTTATGAATAAATCTTTTTGAGACTATGCTGACTTTTGGGCATGTAACTTGAATACGCTTCCACTATGGTTTTTTGAGATATTAAAGTTTGTATTTTGGGTCTATGTATCTTTAATATAGTTGTTGTTTATTGTGATCGTTGACTTGGATCCTGGTTATTCACGCGCCTCACGTTAAAACCCCGCATGTGAAATTTGAGGGTGTGACAGTGACCACGGTTAGGGGTGTTCTTTTTAACCGATAACCAATAACCGAACCAAACCCGAAGTGACCCGACCCGAGAAAGTACCTTACCCGATTAACCCGAACCCGATTAAGTGCATACCCGAACCCGACTAGAGTTTTTTGGGTCAGTCTTTGGATTAGTTTCTTATAATTCGGGTTGAGCCGAATAACCCGAACAATTCAAAAACAAATAAATGATCTAGTTTCCATAAAAATATGTATATCGGAGTAGTGATTTTGTAGCCAAATTTGCAACTAAATATTATAACCCATATTGAGGTTTTATTTTACACATATTGTAGCCCAAGTGGATAGAAATACGCAACCCAAATGGCTAGATATATGAAACTCAAACACCCGAATCATTTAACTGATAACCATTTTACCCGACCCAAAAAACCCGAACCCGATTAACCCCATAACCAATAACCATTTAACTAGATTGTGTCGGTTATTGGGTAATTTTTTTCAATACTAAAAATCCGAATAACCTGACCTGAATAACCCGATAACCGAAAACCAAACCCAATGAACACCCCTAACCACGGTTCACAAGTAACGAAGAAGGTTTGTACTTTGTAGTGGTCATGAAGGAGAGATTAGTATGTGTATCTTATGAAAAGATACATATTGTTTGAAGAATCATCAACTTGTAGTTACTTCGAGCCATCAATTTCATTTAATATGAACATTAATATAGCTTTAAATAATTATCTATCGGTTACAAGAGTTACTCAGAAGGAACTAATCAAGGAAATGATCAATTGCAATAGTTAGTAGTAACTGATGACAATTAGCATTCATGGTTGAGATAGCTTTTATGGGTTCAATAAATACATGCTTCACATAATCTCATATTTCTATTTATTTTCTAATTTGATTAAATATTAGATTTTATTACTTTCAATTGAACCGCAAATGCTATACCAAGGATTATGGTGGATGGTAATTTGGTCTCGAAACCCTCTTTGGTTAAAAAAAAAGGTTTTGAGACATTTCAGAGACATTTTAAGAAAGCTTTTAAGTCCAGGCCAGATTTGCAGAGTGATTATCTGAAAAAACTTCAAAGCAATTGTAGTCAAGAATTGATAGCAGATTTTTTGAGAGAAGAGATCAAGGAGGCGGTATTTGATTGTGGCTCGGATAGAGCCCCGGGTCCGGATGGCTTTAATTTCAGGTTTGTTAAATTCTTTTTGAGCTTTTTGGAAGATGATTTTGTTAATCTTCTTAACCGGTTTTATGAAGATGGTATTATCAGTAGAGGGTGCAGTTCATCTTTTATTACTTTAATCCCGAAGTCTAAAACGCCAGTGAATTTGAAAGATTATAGACCCATTAATTTAGTAGGGATTATTAGTAAAGTTACATCCAAGGTTTTAGCTCTACGCATTAGAAATGTTTTACACACGGTAATCTCTGATACTCAGTCGGCTTTTCTCTAAGGGAGTTTCATCTTAGATGGCCCTCTAATGATTAATGAAATGGTTGGTTGGATTAAGAAAAAAAGGTAAACAGGCTTTCATGTTGAAGTTAGATTTTGAGAAAGCCTATGACAATGTGAATAGGGTTTTTCTATTATCTACATTAGCGCAAATGGGCTTTCCTAGTCGTTGGTGTAATTGGGTTAAAGGGATTTTAGAGTTGGCTAGATCCGCGGTTTTAGTGAATGGGTCTCCTACATTTGAATTTCAATATCAAAAAGGGGTTCGACTAGGAGATCATTTATCTCCTTTTTTTTTTTTGGGTAGTGATGGAGGTTCTACATTGTCTTCTTGAGAAAGCAATAGATTTGGGGGAAATAAAGGGGATTAGTTTTTATAATAATAAGAAGACCATTTCTCATCTTTTCTATGCAGATGATGTATTGATAGTTAGGGAGAGTTCCAAGGAGAATTTGGAAGCGGTTGCTAGGGTGTTACGAGTCTTTCATTTATGCTCCGGCCTCAAAATAAATTTCCAGAAATCGTATTTGTATGGTATTGTATTAAATAATAGCGAGGTGGAGAACTTGGCAGCGGCTTTGGGGTGTAGGGTGGGTACACTTCCTTTTGAGTATTTGGGGATTACTGTGGGAGCTCATATGAATAGAGCTTGTTATTGGAGTCCGGTTATTGAGACAATTCAAAATAGGTTGTCATCTTGGAAGGCTAAAACATTATCTATGGGAGGGCGTTTAACTCTTACCAAGTCCGTATTGTCCAGTCTTCCTATATACTATTTATCCCTTTATAAGGCGCCAGTTATGGTTTTGGATCACATGGAGAAATTGATGGGAAATTTCTTGTGGTCTGGTACGGAGGAGTTTAAAAAAGTTCATTAGGTGGCTTGGGAGGTGCTTACTAAACCCAAGAAAAAAGGGAGGTTAGGAATATCGAGATTGGTCGATGTTAATCTGGCTTTACTCACTAAGTGGGCTTGGAGATTCATGGTTGAGGTAGGCTCTATATGGAGGAATGTTATAAAATCGGTTCATGGTAGGAGAGGATTGTGGTGTTTTCTTCCTGTAAAAAAATCGATTACTGGATGTTGGAAAGCTATAGTAAATTGGCTGGAAACAACAAGGATCCAAGGTAAGTTCATTAACCAATTGATTCGGGGAGTTGTGGGTGAAGGTAATACCATTCGTTTCTGTACGATTTATGGATTGGGGAAGACCTTCTTAAAAGCCAATGGCCTTGTCTTTATAGGCTGGAAAAAAATAAATGTTGTACGATGAGGGAGCGATTGGAGCATGATACAACCGGGTGTAAGTTTAAAAGCAATTGGTATAGGTGGCTGAGAACTGTAGCAGAACTGTCTGAGTTTCCGGACATGGAGCGGTTGTTGGGCACATTCTGTTTCGTTGATCATGGAGACAGGTGGGTTTGGGCCGATGGGTCTTCCAGTTCATTTACTGTGGCAGATTGCAAAGCATGGATAAATAAGGACAATATAGTAGGTCATAAGTTACATATGAAGTGGGAAAGTTGGGTACCAATAAAAGATAACTTGATTACTTGGAGGGCGGAGCGTGGAAGACTTCCAACTCGGGTGGAGCTAGTTAGAAGGCGAATCAGGATTGACGATGTGAAGTTCCCTTTGTGCGAGACGACGGATGAATATGTTAAACATTTGCTGCTTGATTGCGGTTTCGCTTATGGTGTTTGGAGTGGTATTTGCAAATGGTGTAAGTTGGATCCATTTTTTTGCTTATGACTATGATGATTTATTGATGCTTTATAAGAATGTCTATGGCGGAAAGTGGAGGAAAAAGATTGTTAGAGGTATTATTATGATCACTCTTGGGTACTATGGAACACAAGGAATGCGAAAGTCTACAAAGGTTATCGATGAAGTGGCTGAAATAAAGTCAATAGCTTTTCTATGGTTGAAAAATAGGTCCAAGTTTAGGACGATAGTTTGGAAGGATTTGGCAAAGTACCCATTGTATATGTGTATTTAGTCTTTGGCGGTTCTCGGTTTGAGAGCTAGCCGGTTTTTAATGAAAGTTATTGTTCAAAAAAAATTTATTAGGTTCAGTTATATTGTCCATAGTTATAACTACAAAGATTATAGTCACGATTATTATTGTTTTATTTATTTCTCTATAAGATAATGTAGTTATATAATCCTTATCAGACTATACGTATTATTCCTTTTTATTTCATGATAAATTTAATACTTATGTAGAAAGATATTTTTCTTCTTACAAATTTAATTATGTATTGTACCATATGCATATAAGCTTGTAATTACTTAATTTTGTTGGGTATCTCTCCCTCATGCTTTATAATATAGTATAGATAAGGATTATTTGTGTAGTTATCTCTTAACTAAAGTTAGAAAATTAGATTTTGTTATCATCACACACTTAGATCTTTTTATTTTCTAATAAAACACATATTGACTCACATGGCCAGTTAAGATTCCCATGTACAATCTTGTATAATTTTTGTTACTTTCCCACAAATGTTTTTTCTTGTTTGTTATTGTGAAAACATTTTCTTTTCAAGCCAAAACACCTGTTATAGTCTAGATTTTCTTCAGAAAAAGAAACAGTTTGCTATAACATTGGATCTAATACCATTTATGTCATACCACGTCAGAGGCGGAAACACGTGGCGTGGTGAAAAGAAAGATTTTACAACTATGATTAGAACAAACACATTTTTTTAGAAAAGTCATGTCATTAAACATTGTTGATGCACTTTATGTGGACGTCACTGTCGAATAGACTAGGGTTGAGTCTTGTATTGTATTACATGAGATTGTGGTTATCCATAAGGGCATTTTATGGATCTGATGCATTTGTTAATATAGACCAAAACATAAAGTCTTGGTTCGACCTCCTCATAGGGGTGAATGTGACTTATGTTGTTGGACTATAAATAGCAATCTCATGTGTTGGTTTTCATTTTAAGATTTTGAGTTTGTGCTTTGAATGCTCTCAAGGGGGAGGTCATGCCCGACCTCCCCCGACCCCGAGATAAATGTTTATCCTAATGATGATAGTGTCTGTAACCGTTTCTGATGTAATACGAATCTGTGATGACTTTGTTATCGTATATTTCTGTCTCGTCTCGAATCTTCCGTCTGAAACCAAGTTGTTTTCCCTTAATCGATCCATGAATTCGGTTTCATTACCGAATTCTCAACTGGTATCAGAGCCGTGGTACCGATTTGAACGATCTAACAGTCGTTTGAATCAATCACAGCTCAATTTCATGATTTCAGACGTTAAAAATCAGTTTTTGATTGAAAGGTTGAAACCCTAGAAACCCTAGATTCTTAAATGAACCCAAAATCATGTGATTTCTCCATGTTTTTTGTTAATTTGAGGGTTAGGTTTTCATTTCCGCACCTTTCTGTACAAGTTTCATCATCAAATTCGAAGTTCTAGAGTGTTTATGGTCTGATATGTAGAAAATATTGAAGAAGAACACGTTATTTTGCAAATGGTTGAATGTGCAGTAGATTCGACCGTTCGGGAGGTCGAACGTAGGTTTTGGAGGTCGAATCTGCTAATTTGTGTTGATAACAGAGGTCGAACCTAATTGTGTTCTACATTTGACCTTAGTTTTAGTCATGATTAAATGAACTTCATTCGACCCAACCATGGTACATTCGGCCTTACACAGGGGTCGAATGTAGCTTTATTTCCACATTCGAACCCTTGACATTAAGAATGAAAAATTGGTATTTTAATGGGTAAAAAAATTTCGAAAATTTTCGATAGGCAATTTTTGAAGATTTTTGGGAGAATGGTGATGATGTCTACACAAATTGTTGAAGAGATAATGATGATGAAACATTTTATTATGGGGTAGTTATGAGAATCAACAGTATGATAATCAGATTCAAATGACTATTATGGGCCAGAAAATCAGATATATTTTTATTCCGCAAGATGAGAACAATCAACCCAGTTCCAGTGAGATTGTAGGAACTTGTTCAAACAAAGTTGTTATTTACAAGCATATCAAGACTGAGATCTCAATGTTCCGAATGTAATGAGGGATCCCAGTAGGAGTCATGTGGCACGTAGATTCAATGAAAGTTTCAAGATTACAGTCCTGAAGAATTTCAAGAGCTATTGGTAGATATTGTTAGTCCCCGTCGAAAACTTCAGTTTCTGAAGAATTTCAAGTCCGCAATAATACCGGTAGTTCCCGCTGAAAACTTCTGATTGCTTGATCCACTCGTCTACGGCTAGTATTTTGTCGAACAGATGAAGTTACTCAAGAACATTCAAAGAGAAGAAAGTGTTAATGCAATCACAGTCAGCGCAGATGAAGAATTTCATAGAAGATACAGTGTCCAAGTGGATTGTTTTGCACATAGTCACATTTGAGATGTTTAATTGGGTACTGACAGTTAGACTTCTCCAGTTGGTGTGAAGGGTGATGCACATGTTAAGTGCAGATAGGAGACGTGAATAAGTGGTGGTACCTACATGTTATGTTGAATATCTGATCGGTCAGTATGGAATCCTTCTAGCAGGGGTCTTATTAGACTGCAGGCTAGACTAGTTGGATTGCGCGTGATGTACTTGGTCAAGATGACATTCCTGGGTACGGATGCTATGAGACTGCAGTGCATTACATTGTCGACTTCACATTAGCGTAACTAGGTGATCTGGTTGTAATTCAGCGGCCGGCTGAATTCGCAAATGATATACGTGGTCTAGCTGACTTCCTGCGTAGTGATGCTGAGGGTCTGTAGTGCATTACTTGGTCGGTTCACGAAGGATATTGTATTTCTAACTCAATGCAATAGTGCATGTATTGAGGGGGAGATCTGTGATTTTGACTGTTGATGTGCAAGAGATTTGTGGATTCGCCAGCAACGTCCAAGGGGGAGATTGTTGATGCACTTTATGTGGACGTCACTATCGAATAAACTAGGGTTGAGTCTTGTATTGTATTACATGAGATTGTGGTGATCCATAAGGGCATTTATGGATCTGATGCATTTGTTAATATAGACCAAAACATAAACTCTTGGTTCGACCTCCTCATAGGGGCGAATGTGACTTATGTTGTTGGACAATAAATAGTAATCTCATGTGTTGGTTTTCATTTTAAGATTTTGAGTTTGTGCTTTGAATGCTCTCAAGGGGGAGGTCATGCTCGATCTCCCCCGACCCCGAGATAGATGTTTATCCTAATGATGATAGTGTCTGTAACCGTTTCTGATGTAATACGAATCTGTGATGACTTTGTTATTGTATATTTCTGTCTCGTCTCGAATCTTTCGTCTGAAACCGAGTTGTTTTCGCTTAATCGATCCATGAATTCGGTTTCATAACCGAACTCTCAAACGTCGATATTGTCATTTCATATTAGAGTTACATGTCCCATAAATAAATCCCGATAGAAATGCGACTTTATAAAGCATCCCCTGGCCTAGCCATGTTCGAACGTTTTCCATTCCAGTCACCTGAAAGATATGTTTTCAAAAACGTCAATATGTAAAATACTGGTGAGTTCACAGGTTTTATTCTTCATAGCAACATCATCACAACACTGTTTAAAAAAGTAGTGCGTGTAACAGACTAAGAATAAGTAGTGTCATGTATACGGAGTTGCAAGTTCCTACATGACGACAACGCCTACTCTTGGGCCCAAAACCAAACCAAGACAATTCCCTCGTTACGTTGTTTTCGTATACAACTAAATTAAGATATAAAATGCATCCCACATGGCACTGACGCTATGGATCCAGGATGGTCCTCGTCAAGCACCGATAGTACTATCCACTATATCCTATGGCAATGTTCGCACGCATTGTTCTTTCTCTCTATTTCACAGAACAATTGGTTATAGATGGTGTGTGCACCAAAAGGCTCACCATTAACCAGGTACCCATCGTGCTACTTAGCCATATTTCCCATGTTACAGCACATTTTAAAACATATCTCTCCATTGGGTTTAAAAATATTTAAAAACGTTTAAAGAAGGACCGTGAAACCTACCTCACACAGCTTTAGTCCAATAACACACAAACTAGAGAATATAGTAACCGGACCAAATCAACTACATATGGTGTTTTTTTATAAATATAAGACACTACTTATAGGGCGTGTTTGTTCGGCAAGTTGTTTTTACCCAACTCCTCACACCACTATATTGTTAAAGTCCCGTTTGAGTAGAAAACACGTCCTCGGCCTACTGGTGATGGATTCCTGTTGTTAAGTTATTAATATTCATAACCTTAAATATCATCCTTAAGTTAGGCAGGTTAACCATAGTGAGCCCTAATCACACTCTGATTTCCCGCACACGTCGTCATCGTTATTGTTACTAACAAGAATCAATATTTAATTTCACATCCTAGGTTTAGTATTAATTTTATAACGCTTTTCTCAACATACATCAACTTACAAAAATATAACTTTTACTTAATCTCCCGTAATTATTATTTTGTATAAATAGACACATGTATACTTTTTGAATAATTACTTTAAAACCGTTCAACCCCTCAAATATTGTGCACCTTGTCTGTAAAGTAATAAATTTTCTTGTTAAGACTTCCCTAGAACGATAGTTGTCACCCGTTTCTTGATGGAATTTAGTCACAACTGTGCTCCAAAAATTTTCGTAGTCTCATGTCCACCTTTTTGAAATGTGGTAATATAACTATTGACCAACGCAAATTCCCCCTCCTCGGTCCAACGTCGTAGTGGGATTTGGTTTTGTGGGTGCGAGATTGGGTTTGGATTTGGGGTGTCGTTTGCCATTAGGTGAATGATAATATGAATGTATATGGAGTGGTTTGGTATAAAAAATAAAGTGAGTGAAGGTAAAATATATATAGAGAGACTCAACTTTTTTTTTGATATTTGACCGTTGTCAAATTAATGGTCGCCAATGATTTTTTTTTTTAAAATCCAACATGCAAGCCCATGTACCCCAACCAATGCCGGAAACATCGGGATGTCACATTTTGATGATTGTTCAGTAGCTCATGGTGAATAATAAATTTCATTAAATGATTTAAATAGATTACATACAATTGTTCTACAAGAATTCGTACATCAAAATGAATAATATTATGCACACATCTTCAAGCATTAACTCAAATCTTCAAGCAAGTAGAACCTGAAACATGTTAAGTTTGAAAATATTTTGGGTCAACAAAAGTTGGTGAGAATACATAGGTTTTTGAATATAATTGATAACCATAATTTGTACAACATTCACAGTTGTATAATGATAGAGTATGAGTCCGACATGTAACAATGCGTCTTTGTACAACCAAACCTTGTGTCGACTGATGACTAACTCGCAAGTTAGTTAAATGTTGTTACTGTTATCGATCATCCCTGAATTTATGCGGGGGGATGGGTTTGTCAGACCTA